>OU026149.1:29116079-30406920 GCA_907269125.1 Eristalis pertinax
GTCCAACTCTTTGCACAGCCAGGTCGCTCCCCGATTGCGAGATAGTTCACAATTTTGAGATTTTTTTCTATTTGTTCCACATCCCGTAAAACCCTATTCATCGTACTGTGAAAGCATTTATATTTTTCACACAATTCTACATCGATTTTACTCTTGTTTGGAGGCATCTATTATTTTTAATTTTTTTTGATGGCAAACTTGTGTATTTTATTTTTTGTTGCCACTCATCTTCGATTTTGTCCAGAAGCATCTACAACGAGCTGTTCGTTGTAGGGTTTGGGTTTTGGCTAAAAAAAACCCTTTGCCTATCTCAGACTTTGCTTTAAAGTCTCGCATACTGCTTTATTTTCACGCATACTTCTTAAGGCTATAGAGCAGCTCCAAGTTGCTTTCAGATAGCTGAATCGCTGAAATCAAGGGTCCAGGGAGGTAGAATTATTTATGGTTTTGTCAAAAAGACCACGCTATTCGAAAAGCGCTGTTCAATTAACCCAACACTTTGGATGTATTCAGCTTGTTTGGTACAACATTCTAAGATCAATTAAGCGGGTAAATCAATTATGCGGGATTCAATTAACCGTGCAAATACGTGTAAAGCTTCTATAGGAAATATTCGAGCTCACTTTCTTCGTTCAATTATATGGGAAAATCAATTAAGCGAGCTTCAATTAAGCGGGGATCACTGTATTACCAAAGACTGTGAAATCACACACGCTGTACATCTCATATTAGGCAACACTTCGTATGGGGGTCTATGGGAAGCGATCGCTTATCGTGACGATCTGAAACGCGACACTAAGAGACACACGTATGGTTGTGGATACGTATGTCTACATGTACATGTGAGCAACAGAACAAACTCCTAAAATGCATCCTGAATTGAGGAATACGAGATGAAATGATCTTCGTCTTTGCAGGTTTCTTAAACTGAATGCAGTACATTCCTTCTCTTCTCTGGTACAGTGCACAGAAGTAGGCGTGTCCCAGTTCTTCGGGTCGGATCTTGGAATCTCTTAGCAGCGTTGATTACCACGAAATCACAACCGAAGTGTGACCACTAGAATACGAGTTAGAATATGCCACGTCAACGATTTGATGGTCTGCAAGTGTTTCTCCGAAATGGATATCCAAATATTGCTGTTTCCTTTAGAACATTTGCATTTGTTGTTTTCGATCGCAGAAGGGCTGCCTATTTCTCTAAACTGCTTCTCTTCCATTTTCGAGTTCCAGGTCAAGTTCGCTTTTGTCTCATCTTTTTCAGACGTTCTCGCTTACTTCAAAGCGTCGCGGAGCGTGTCAGGCTATGAAGAGGTCTATATAGCGCACATATGCAGATCGAGAGTTTTATTACTCATATCCTTAAAAAAAAAAAAACCACTAACACCACCACAGTTCCCGTTGACACCTGCGTCAGCAGCTAATGACAACTACTACCCCAGTTAAGCTACACGACCATAAACTCGTTCACAATTTTCGCATGTGCCACTAATGACTCGGTTTCCCAAGAACTTCTCCGCGCACTGACAGCCGCGTCAGGTAGGTACCTACAGCTGCACATGTGCAGAGGACACTCAGTTCACTTTTCGCGAGAAAGGAGAGAACATGTCACGGGAAGTCTGCATAAAAACCTCCGCCTGTGCAACGATGATCTTCTCTTCACTAATGATCGTGTTACGCTACATATCATCAGTCTGGAACAGATTCCGGAGGAAAAAGCCCACCATGTCGGAGCCAGGATCGCACGAACTGGAAATTATATACAACAAGGCCTCGGCGAGGATCACTTACTCCCCGCAGGCCACCTACGAGGACATCATCAAAATTGGTAAGTAAAACGACCGGCCGAGCGAAATCGATCATAATCGAAGTTTCTTTGCAGCACTTGAACGATTCGGCGTGCCCCTCGAGTACGCCAGGTTCATTCAGATATCGTTCCAAAACCGCTACACCTTCGACAAGATCACCTTCGAGTACTACATCAGACTTTTCCCCGCGCCGCAGATCACGTTCGAAATCGAAGTGGACTACGTTGCTTTGTTGGATGGCCTGCACGACAGCATGCTGTCGGAGAGCGAACCAACACAGCCTGCGGCAAGTGATAAGCGCAACCACGACAGAAGCAGCTCGAGGAGGAGACGCGACTACTTCAAGAAGCCAAGGGTCCCCAATGCTACCGCGACTTAGGAGGATGCTGATGCAAATGTGAAACGACAATGGAATGAATTTTTGAATATGTACCCGGTTCTAGAGTGGAACTGATCCCTTTCGTGTGAGAAAATGGCAATAAATGCCTTTGAAAAGGCGAATCTTCCAAAATCATTGACGTTTTATTTCCAGAGTTGATTCTGTTTAAGGGGCACAAAAGTGTGCAAGGCCTAGTGTCGAGGGCCACTGCAAACTAAAGCACTGAATACGATTCACCAGCCTCCGGTTTGTTGGCAAAACGAAACCCCATTCAGTAGGCAATTACATTTTTGTCCTTCGAGCCGGATCAACAAGTTCCCTCTCGGCGCGTCCCACGCGACGAATGGCTGAAGTGGCACAGTCACCTTTGTTCCTTCTGAAAAAGGACTCTCAGCTACATAAATGTTATACCACGCAAAAAGGACGTGTGAATATGCTTCGTCCTTAAGTTTCCATCAGTCCCCGAGACACGTGAGGCGCCTTTTGTGAAGCTCTCTTTTCTGCCGTCGCTGTTTCTGTTGCCGTTGTCGTTGTTTCTGAAACAACAAAATGAATTGTCGGTGAATCGGTGCTCTTTTCGCTTAAATCTCTGACATGTTACCGAGCGTTGGGGGACATCGGAGTGGATGGCGGCACTGTGTGAGAGCTGAGGCGGAGGCGGCGGCGAAAGAGGAGAAAGAGCCATCCGGGAGGTGATTATCATCATGTGTGTGGCACTTGAGCGCGCACGAGTGCGGGGCTGTGCTGTGCGGAAACATGTAACCTTAACCCAGATAGTGGAGGAGCGCATAGAATTAATTTTTGTGTGGCGTCCTTAGCTCCACTCCACCCACTCTTTCAGTCTTTCAGTATTTCAGTCATTTCGTTTTTCTTTTTGTTTATCTTTGAATGTGTTTTGTTGGCTTTTCGTTCGCTCCTCGTTTGGTGGCATAGAATTGGCAAGGCTGGTTAGTAATCATGGTGCTTTAATCTAACCCTGGGCAAGACTGCGTTGCTGCCCGAGTGTGTGTGTGCGTGTGAGTGTGTTGATTTCGCTTGAATCTAAATATCTATTGTGGCATCATGAGCGTACTGAAAGTGTGGGGCGGAAAGAGTAGCTTCCAGCATTTCGTTCGGGCGTTGACGTGGAAAAAAATTGCTGTACCAGCCATAGGGTCGGTCTTATTGTGGCGACAAAGCGATGCTGAATTCGTTTCGTTGCTGGGACTGGCTTCAGCAGGATATGCATTGAATAAACTTATTTGCGAAGGCTCTTGATTGGAAATTCGCTTTGCCGAGGATATAGGAGGAGGGGGGGGGGGGTTCAGGGGATGTGCGATGGTAAGCACTGCGAGGTACACGTTATTGGTTTGCTCTGTGAACAATGTGCGAGGCAGGGGAGGACATCCCGAGTAGTGGGGAAAACTGGATTTCACAGAGAATTGAGCAGTGGCCCGAAGGAGGCGCGGTGAAATGATGTTGACACAATTGTCATATTCACGTGCGTTTGCATGAGTCTCGATTGACATTCGAAATTTTACAATTCGAAAGCTGACAACTGATTTGCTGTTGTGGGTGGTTGTTCTTTTGCTTGCCTGCCTGCCATGTTGTTGTCAATTCGGTCAAGAACTTGGTTTTGTTCAGGATGCGGCTGTTTAGAGTGAAGGGGAATGATAAAAGTGTCTTCCACTGTAACTGTAGACCACTGACGCGCCCATTGTGAGGAAAGTCCACAAGTCTTTAGTGAGAGACAGGGTTTCTTGTTTTTAAGTGGTTTGGTGTTCTTCTAATTCTCGAGCAATGAGCATAGCATCTGACTGCTCTCTTAGTTAGAGGATTGGCGTTCATGCGTTCGCAGACACTGAAGCGGTATTTTCGACAGTCATTTGGCTACAATTTTGGTCCTTCGAGCCAGATATTTTAACTTAGCTTAGCTCCCTTATAACCTTAATATGATGGAGCTACAGTCCCAGGTGGACATGGTTATTTATAATCCCCAAAGCATTATCATTGACTCGAGGAAGAGTTGCTGTGAGCTACGAAATTGGGACTTAAAACCGAATACCCAGCGCAAAAGTTGATCATCTTACCTACTCAGTAGAATCTTCGGCAAAAGTGCGGTCTCCAACTAAAGTGGATCCTATGGATGAACACGACGGTAGTTCGACAGATTCCAACATATGGTATGATGGCAGGCCCTTAGGAAAAAAATACAATACTAAAGGGTGATTTTTTAGCTATTATCTTTTTGGCAACACTGGTTTAAACAGCTGACGCACGTTTCGTGTTTTGTTTCACTGTCAAACATCTTCAGTTTGGTCCATAATTTAACCATGAATCGTCTTACAAACGAACAATGCTTACAAATTATTGAATTTTATTATCAAAATGAGTGCTCTGTTAAGAAAGTTCATCGCGCGCTTCTTCCATTTTATGGTCAGCTCATTTTTCTCAATGGCTCAATGGGTACGTAAATAAGCAGAATTGTCGATTTTGGAGTGAATATCAGCCAGAAGCATTGCAAGAGCTACCAATGCATCCAGAAAAAGTCACAGTTTGGTGCGGTTTATGGGCTGGTGGCATCATTGGACCGTACTTCTTCAAAGATGATGCGAATCGTAACGTAACTGTGAATGGTGAGCGCTACCGTGAGATGATATCCAACTTTTTTTTGCCCCAAAATGCAAGAGCTTGACTTGCATGACATGTGGTTTCAACAAGACGGTGCCACATGCCACACAGCACGCGCAACAATGGACTTATTGAGGGGCGAGTTCGGTGAACATTTTATTTCACGTTCGGGACCGGTCAATTGGCCGCCTAGATCGTGCGATTTAACGCCTTTAGACTAGTTTTTGTGGGGCTCATGTCTATACAGACAAGCCCGTTTCAATTGACGCATTTGAAGACAACATTGAAGCATTTATTCGTGAGATACCGGCCGAAATGTTGGAAAGAGTATGCCAAAATTGGACTAAACGGATGGACCATTTGAGGCGCAGTCAAGGTCAACATTTGCATGAAATAATCTTCAAACATTAAATTATATGAACCGTACTATCGACACAAATAAAGATTTCATGCATTTTTCTGAATCTTATGTGTTTTTTTTTGAAAAACTTTCCTATCCCTTTTAAAAAATCACCCTTTACAATACTCAACAGCGTACAAAAAAAAAAAAATTGGCACAACAGGCGGTCTATGGTCAACACCAACAGATGCTCTGACGGTCTTCTACATCTACACTTACAGATTAAAAACACAGTGCCATCAGGCTCAGAGGGTCTGGGTGATGGACATTAAAACCCTGTGGTCATAGCACCAACCTAGACCTTCTACCGAGTGATCTTGTGACATCCTCCACAGACTTCGGTCCCAAAACTTAAACTATCAAACGGCCACGAAAGAACTATCCACGAAAGAACGGAATGGCAGAGCGGCCAGGTCTGTAGGGATTTTAACTCGCCAATCTACACTGATGGCTCCAAGATGGACGGCGGAGTCAAGAGGAACTATTTCTACCTCAACTACCCAATACGCCATTCCAGGAACTCCTTCCAACGACAAACCATACGACTTTCAACTATTTCCTGTTCTAAGCCGATAAATTAGCAACAGCTGTAAGCCAAAAAGAATAAACCTTCATATATTAGGTGTTCATTATTTTGGTACGAAATATAAGGCTGTACAGTACGATACTAAAATTGGTCCGATTTAGGTCAAATATGCTCAGTTTTGTTGGATTATTTGTTGCCATTTTGATGGCAATGCCCTTATCCCTCACCCGTAAAAGCCCTCGGGACTACTAGCGAAAAACTGAGAGAGTCTTGTTTCACAAGCCCCTCTTGAGGCGAACTTTTCACCAGCATCGTTGGCCACGGACAAGAACAGGTGATAATCACTTGGTGCGGACATAAGGACCAGCCCAGCTCCCGGCGCTTCTGGCAAGTCGCTATCGATGTGTGTGGCCGGGCGTTCTTCTGATGGAACACAATTCCTGTCCTGCGGGCCAAAGCAGGCCCATTCGGAGCGATTGCTTCTTTCAGACGGTCCAATTTGTTGACAATACAGGTCCAAATTAAGAGTATTGCGGTAGGAGATAATTCACTGCCAATCCCACTAAACACACAGAAAGACCTTTCTGGCCCTTAATCCTAGCTGGGCCACCATTTCAGTTGACTCTCCGCGATTCGACTACTACCATTTTCGCTTAACGTTGTCCTAAGTGATACACTTTTCGTCCCCCGTCACCATTCGCTTCAAAAAGACGTCGATGTTGTTGCTATTCAGCAGTGATTCGCTTATGGGAATTCAGTCCATGAGGTTCTTTGGCGTGGTTCCCCATCATCGAGCTTCTTTTTACATCCAGCCTTGTTCAAATGTTTCGAAAAAGTTTCCTACGCAATGTTTAGGCGACATACTCGATAATTTCCATGATTTTATCGACATTTTCGACAACTGGTGCATCTTTGACATCGATATTACCGCAACGGAATCGACAGAGCTGTTACAGTACCAGGATCTCAAGCATTATTCTCGTTTTCAGCCGTCTGGCCTGCGTTTTCGGATTTATATAAGAAAATGTGTAAAATATTACGTATTTTTCTCTTTCCAGGTGTCCATCTTTGACGAGCCCTCAAACAAAACTGAGTACACCAACAAAACCGTCCGTACTTTCTAATGACATTTAATTTGATCCGATGACATGTATATGTATACAGCGCGAGATATAGATTACTTCAGCCAGCTGTTGGAACAATTATGGATGTCCTTTTACTGCACCTAATATATCGGATAAGGCTTGTTTCTTCTTCTTCTGATGGCGCGCCATTTTTGAATGACCAAGGGCGTCCTCATCTGCTCTTGAGATTGACTGTGTCGTTGCGCAATAGGGATGATCAAGGTATTATGTTTGCCCTTCGAGAGATTGCTCTAAGTAGAAGAGTAGCACTGCCTCTTGAACTCAAACAAACAGCGATTGACACGAGTTATTCTGCTAGATGATCGGGGTAGACGAAGTCCTCGACTACTTCGAAAGTAAATCTTCCCCTGGTGACATTGTGGACAAGTTGTCGATGGTGTGTGTTCTTTCTTGAAGGCATGTACATCATTTTGACCTCATTGACCGCTAAACTCATTTAGGTCTTAGCACAGCCTCCGATTCAATGTCAGTACTCGTCTCATGGATAGTTGGATGTTTTCGACCAATCACACCAGTGTCGTCCGCGTATGCAAAGCAGTACTGTACGGACTGTTGGAGGATTGTGCTTCTTGTGTTGGCGATTGAGGTCTACATGATCTTCTCAGGAATGATGCAGGAATAGTCATATGACAGGACTCAGTGAGTTCCTTGACGGAACAACGAGAATTCTCCATCAAGGTCTATCCTTGGCACTGTATAGCATGTCCACACAGTCACGCCCATGACGAGTACTGGTGGCGTATGTAAATATTCCCTGTCAGAGTTCCTCAATATGTTCATAACACTGAGAGAGACTGTATTCAAAGGCCTCCTTTCGTCCTAGCTCTTCTGACTGGAATCATCGTCATCATCTTCCAACCCGCATGATCCACTACTGGCGTCCGGGGGTAATGCATGTACGACAGATTTCTCGGCCACTTGATCCTCCGCCATCGACTCTAACTCATCCCAAGTTGTACCCAAGCGCAACCAGGCTGGAATCTTTCTCAAGAATCTTCCCATTTTTGTTCCCAACCGACAGCAAATCAATAATTAAAGAGAAACACCACTCAAGCCACTCCATGCAAATGACCAGCAAGAAGCCCTCCTCGTCTTCGTTCATTCGCTGTCAAGCCTGTCGACCTATCCCTTATCCACTTCAGCCCCTAATCGTTCACTCAGTAGAAGAGGAAATTCACAAAAAAAAAAAGAAGAAAAACAGCGACACTTTCGAAACATCCAGCCATCACCATTCACCTCGCTTATTGTAAACATTTTGCCCAAAAAATCTCTCTCGACAAACAGGACACGACACCTCGGCAGTCGGCCATCGTCCCATGCTCATTTGCCGGGTGTGTCCCCAAGTGTGTCCTTCACCCGCTCATTTCTTGTATTCACGTTGTCACTTCTCCTTCGTGTTGTTCTTCGTCTTTCTCACCCGATGCTCAGCAGAATAAACTTTGAACGGGAGCTGTGTGCGAGTGCACCGGTGTCCATGGCCTACACGATGACATGACTTGGTTTGGTGTTGTTTTTTTTTTTTTTCATTTTTCATTTTGTCCGCCCACCCACAGGGTGTACAGAGTTCACTCGGAGCCCCCATCAATGTGCTCTCGTCCACATTTGGAAATGATGCATTCAGTGGCCTAGTTCCGAGTGCATGCCACACATGGTCTGGGTAAGAGCATTCCGATGTACGCCCCTGTTTCTGGAGGAAGAACCGCTGCAGCCAACCAAGAGAGCTGCACAAAATTCCCTCCGCAACCCATGACCAACATTCGAAGATCGCAACTGAAGCCAGGCATGTGAGAGATTCTATGTCTTCACCAACGGCGCGGGTAGGATGAGGGTGGTTGTGGGGGGAGGATGAGGGGCTGCTGTATATGAATGTCATGTACACGACAAAAAGCGACCCGTGTCGCTTGGCCCCCTGGCCAGTCACAGTGCGGGTGAGTGCACAAGTAATGGAATCTGTTTCGCACCGATGCACAGTTTTTGGCGTTGAATCGCGGAGCAGTTGGGGGCTCATAAATCACGCTAGTAGGCAGGGGGCTACTAATGGTATCTATGATTTGTGATAACAGCGGGTGTTGCGAAGGTGGTGGTGGAGGCGGGGAAATGTGTGGAATCTGTGATATGTGGCTTATGTCTGAGAGGAATGTTCTTTGAGTCTGTTCATTTGTCCTTTTAGCACTGAAAGGTGTCTCTGGACGTCAAGCACCGCATCGGTCAGCTTACCTGGCTGCGGAGGTAAAGGAACACAAGTGCACAACTGTCCTAGAAGTGGCAAAAATATGGTACGTCTCGATTTTGTATCATCCTGAACCCACATATTGTTAACTGTTACGTCAGAAGCAGGAGTGAAGGAGCTGGATGAAAGTGGGAATTTCAGCGATCAACTTATGTGAAGTTCACAAGTCCTTATAGCAGCGCTGATGCTTATTTCCCCGACTTTTTGTTTGACTTTTGATAACTTGTTGGTTGAGTTCCAGGTCCATCCCGGGAGAAGGAGATTACATGATCTATACTTCGTCATCATCAGCCTCTTGAACAACGATGTTCGTTCGCGTTCGTAGCCGCAGAAGAAGTATTGTCGACGATCATTTGGCTTCTAAGCCTTGTTCCTCCTTGTACAGGGTCCGACGTAGAACCGACGTAGAGCTGGCACATTTCCCCGCCTCCACCAGCTTGTGACATTATTTGCAAGGTTCAGGCTTGCCCCGAGGTAGATAGAAACTCATTTACACCATCAAACGCATTGAATCACTCCGAAGTCCTTCAGGATTTCGGTACCATTTTAATTCCCCCCCCCCCCCCCCCCAGTCAAAAGTCAGCGGCTATATAGCTGTTTAGCTATGGCCAGAAAATAGAACCACTCTAGTTTTATCTCAAAATCAGCCTATATTTTTAAAGTAAAGTAGCGGCAAGTAAAAAAATAGTAAACGCGGATACACGTCATTCAGTTTTCTAACATTATTAGGAAATTCATTCATGGTTAAATTTGACGGGCCGATGTTGAATGTGAACCACACCTAAACGTCAAGCTTTTTTCTACATTTCATTTCACATTTCTCAATTTCAGACTAATTCAATTTTAAACCATGGAAAGATACACACTCGAGCAACGCGTTAAAGTTACTCAGGTTTATTATGAAAATGGGCGTTCAAATCAAAATGCATATCGTGCACTTCGTGATTTTTTCGGTCAATTTAATCGTGTCCAAATGTGCGTACAATCGGAAAAAACGTGCAAAAATTTGAGCAAACCGGGTCTGTAGGAGATGTGAAAACAACAATGCATGCTCGTACAGCTCGTACTGCAGAAAATATTGCTGCTGTTCGCGATAGTGTGGCTGAAGAGCCGTCCACCTCAACTCGTGATCGTGCCCAACAATTGCACCTCTCACGCTCGTCGCTGATGAACATTATGCATAAGGACTTGCATTTACACGCTTACAAGGTGCAATTGACTCAAGAACTAAAGCCTCTTGACCAATTCAAGCGTCGTCAATGGTCAGAATGGTGGCAAGAAAGGGCAACAGTGGCTGATCAATTTTCGAAGAAGATCATCTTCAGTGATGAGGCACATTTTCGCCTCAGTGGATTCGTCAATAAGCAGAATTGCCGCATTTGGGCGAATGATAATCCAAGAGTGATTGTCGAAGAACCAATGCACCCACAAAGAGTGACTGTTTGGTGCGGTTTATGGGCTGGCGGCATCATCGGGCCGTATTTTTTTCCAAAATGAGGCCGGTCAGGCAGTTACTGTGAATGGTGTTCACTATCGTGAAATGATAACGAACTTTTTATGGCCCGAATTGGAAGATATGGATTTGGACGATGTGTGGTTTCAACAGGACGGTGCCACTTGCCACACAGCTGACGAAACAATGGCTCTTTTGCGCGACAAATTCAATGGCCGTGTTATCTCACGTGATGGCGATGTCAATTGGCCGCCAAGATCATGTGATTTGGGGTTATTTGAAAGAAAAGGTGTACGTCGATAAGCCAGCAACAATTCAAGAGCTAAAAAGGATGAGATAATTCGGCACATTAACGGCATAGAACCTCAATTATGCTTCAGCGTCATCCAAAATTGTGACCATCGGATGGAGGTGTGCAGCCGAGGTCGCGGCGGCCATTTGGCTGATAGGTTGTTCCACGCATAATTGAACCATACCAATATTATCATAATAAAAAGAAATGACAATAATTTCCTAAATAATTTGTGTTTTATTCAAAATCAGCATCGGCCCTCAAAATTTAACCACTCTTTAGAAGTAAAAGGGGATACACGTAATTCAGTTTTCTAACATTATTCGGAAATTCATATATAATGTGTCGAAATAAGCACCGCACCGATGCACAAAAGCAAGCAATCTTAGCTCTACGAATGTACGGAGATTCAATACGTGTCTTATCCAAGTCGATCGGATTTGCACTCACATGGTATTCAATGCATTGAATGTCGAAAAAGTTCCGGAACGAAGAGGGTGACCACCAAAATGACAATTGCAGACAAGAGTGGTATACTGAGAGCAGCTAAGGCTAAGCTTTTTGTATTGTTGCGGGAGCTTCAAGTTGAAACTGAAGTCGCAGTAACTGCAAGAACATTTCATTGCTTACGAAAAACTGTAAAAGTGAGCATCTAGAAAGTTTCCGTTGTAGAAAAGCATACCCTTGGCAAAACGTATGGCATTTACTAAAGCCCACCATGCACTGACTGATTCAAATAAGGCCCGAAATCAGTGGAGAAATATTCTTTTGTGTGATGAGACAAAGATTAACTTGTTTGGTATGGATGGCGAAGAGTTTGTTCGTCGTCTAGAAGTGCAATCGCTCAATCCAAAGTATACTGAAATATGGGGGTGGTAATTTAATGCTCTCGGGTTGTTTTTCTTGACAAGGTGTGGGTCCCATATTTCGTACTGATGGCAATGACCTAAGTAAAGACGTAGACATATTCAAAAATATAATACTGCCATGGGCCAAAGATTATGCACTTCTGGAGGACATGATTTTGTTCCCTCGAGTCAGGAGCTTTGAGCTCAGTTGCTATGACAAATCGAAGTAGCACCGGTTGCCAAGGGCGATTCGACGTCGGATCGGATCGCTAAGATGTCATTCGTGGAGTTTACGTTTACGTTTACCTCGAAATTGTGGCTCTCGATCGTGATGTTTTGTCCAAGGTGGTATGCGACGGAACGTTTTTTGATCGACAGCACCAATTTCGACTTATCCTCATTGTCCTTGAGACCAGTTCGTTTCGCGTGTTCTTCAATCGCCGTAAAAGCCTCCACTACGGCATGTTGGGAACGCGCGACGATTTAGATATTATCTGCGTACCCCAACAGTTGGAGCGACTTGCAGAAGATAGTGCCTTCCGCATTTACAGCTGCTCTCTGCACTTCTCCAGTACCAGATTGAAGAAATCACACGACAGCTCTCACCTCATCAGCACCAAATAACTGCCACCTGATCCGAGTAAAGGCGGGACAGTGGCAAAGGACGTGCTCTGCAGTGTCGTCGTCTTCTCCACTGGAGTCGAATAGTGTTTCATCGCCTAGAAAATACGAACTGATCTAGGCGAGATACAGAACTGGGAAATATGCAAGGAATAAGGTGCTTGGCGAAAGTGTAGTGGCTCGTTAGTACGCCGGTAAGTCGTCTGCAGTCTTTTCTGTCAAGAGATAACAGAAATGCAGCGGATTTCTTAAAGACATTAGGGAGCATGCGCTTGGTTTGTCTACATCCTGGAGAGTCATGCCACCTCCGGTTGTGCTCTCGAGAAGCCCAGCCATCGATTGGAGGCCATAACCAAGGACGCGGGTAGTTCCGAGTGAATGTAGTCCGGAAGGCAAACATCCGTCGACAGTACTGGCTCGGCCACATCGAGCGCATGGACAACTATGCTCCAGCCAAGAGGGCCTTCAAATCCCAGCCTCCTCCGTTCGAGAAGGAGAGGAAGACCGCATCTCCGGTATAAATACCAAGTAATCGCGGATGCAAGACAGCTTGGCCTTGATGACTGGAAGCACAGCGTGCCCAGGACCGCCAACGATTGAAGGCTGGTATTGCTCAAGCTGGGACCCTCCATGGGTCGCCGGCCTGATAAGTAAGTAAAAAAAGTAAAGAGTGGTGAAATGAATGCCTTTTCCCTTAAATTAAATTGATGTTTATATTTTTTTTGCCCAGCTTTATTTAAGAGTAACTTCGAACCCTGAGTCAAATCGCAACCAATGTAACCAAAATTGGTCTCATTGGCTCAGTATATATTCCCGTTAGTATAAACTAAATGTTACTAAGCAAATTTGTCGATTCAGTTGTACCAATTTCAACTAAAGAAAGTTTGAATGTTTTTGAGATGTTTCAGAGAAGTGTTTATACTCTGTTGGCCATAGCTGAAGTTCGGACTTGCAACGCTGACTGTGTGCACTGGCGGCTTTCTGAAGTGTGTATTCCGTGAGGATTGATATGAAATCAGAGATGTTTTCGCATATTTGCGGAGTACCTGAGTCTTGCGTCAAAAGACTGCAGCGCATTTTAAAAGAAATGAGAAGTTTTGCAACAAAACCCCTCGTACATCGTTCGATGATTCACTTGAACACTCAGAAAAACCGCCTCCCTTCCAAGTGCATTCCATCACCCTACACCTCCCCTCAGCGGCAAGGCCATTAAAGCAAAAATCTAACCTCAATCCGAATCCGCCCATTTATTTTGAGTGACTTTTTTTTCTGTTTCATTTACATTCGAGAACTGCGATGAGTTCTCAATCTTCATGGCCGCCCACGCCTTGTCACAGCCATGGCCATTCTGTTCACCGACTATCCCATGAATTCATTGGAGACTTATGGCGCTCCGTCCACCGGGCGTCGGGCTACTCCTGGTCCTGTTAATCCCCCAAAAATGTTTTTTTCATTATCATAATCAAATTCTTTCTTCGGATAACTTTTAATTGACGATGTTACACAGCGTCCCAGTTACCAACTCATCGCGCTGCCATTGCCGGGGTGCCGCATCGTCTTGTTGTGGTTTTTCCGAAGGTCTGCTGGTGTTGGTGCGGTATTGCTGTTTCGTCCTTAATTGCTTCTATCCGCGGAGTGAAATTTAAATTTTCGCAAAATTCAATTTCGCTGCCATAATTACGTCTCCAAATGTCGCAGATTAAGATTCTTATTTGCCGAAGCATCGGTGAGAGCGGGTGGGGGGTGGTGGCGGACGAATACGAGAATGTAAAGTCGTCGTCGACGGGTGAGGGGGAGAAGATGAAGCTGGAAAAAAATATATATTATCCTTACGGCCCTGGCAGGGAGGATTTATTAAACCGAAATCCTCGTTGTCTGCGGCATCAAATGGCACGAGGCGTCGTGTTTAACAAGGAACCACCAGCATCTGGCGCATGTAATTGGTCGGATGTGGTCGGATCTGTGTGCTGAGGGGGCGCTATGCTGGCATGTCAAATTAGAAACATTTGGAATTGAAAGGGACTCCTCGCAAACGGGTGTGCTGTCGGAGTGATCTTCGAACTCACTTTCAATGATAATTCCGAAGCAGCTGGTCCCCGGTACAAGGCCGGCACCGCATCACATTTTCCATGTCGTTCCACTTCATTATTTACACCTTCATTTTGGAATCTGGGTCAAGGACATTCTTTGGAGCCGGCTTGAGTTGAAGGTGAACAATCGTGGAACACTATGGAAGGCTGTGTTTGACTGTTCCCTTAAACCAAGCCAGAGCAAGAGCATCGCTGCGCAGTCTACGCCCCACTTTGCTGCAATTCACAGCACGACTTGCTCGTCAACTGGAAGACACTGACTCTCCAACGAGTACAGAGTTTTGGGTCAGTCCCTTGCTCGCGAGTCTGCTGGAGCCCCGACTGAGATGCAAGCAACAGCAACGCCAACTCCAACTCCATTCGACTGAAACTCACCAGCTTTGCACGCCAAATGAATAAGAAATAAAATCCAATCAACGTGACATAAGACATTTATTCAAATTATCAAAAACCTCAACGTCACCACCTCTCTGCAACATCCCTGAAGTTGGAGGACGAGTGATCCAGCTCCCACGGCTGCCAAACCGTTGCCAAACGTCGCGAGTTAGTCTCGGGCACCTGATGCACGCTTCCAAACGCTGCCTGCATCTGCGTGGCATGAACATGCTGGTTCCACACGAGCGACGACGGATTGGGCACACTGCCAACGGGAGGAGCGTGCACCTCTTGATGGTGGTCAGCGGAGGGGAACGAGTTCAGAGCGGTCCGAACCGGGTCGAAGCTGCGAACATCCGAGACTCTGTGCGAGAAGCTGGAAAATGTGCCGTATGGCTGTGACCAGTCGCGTCCTCCGAAGAAGTTCGCCTCGTTCATAGAGTACGCTTGGGAATACCTTTGCTGCTGCATCGCTTCTGTTCGCTGGAAGGAAGAGAATCGGTCTGGTCGGGTCGGTCCATTGCATAAGAGCTCATGTGGGTGCGAGGATGGATCCCTGTGGCACTCCATGGAATTATCTCTTGGACTGGGACTCGTCGGTTTTCGGCGCTTTCCACGATGGGAGCAGTTGCGCGTCGTCTCTTGGCGATCGATTTGCATCTGGGTGCGGGTCCTTCGAGTCCGCTTCGGCTTGAGGTTGCTTATACCGAAGAAAACTGGTTCCTGCTGCACCATCAAGCTTCTGTTGGCCTGGGACCTGCGACGAAGCGGAATGGGTTCAGATGGGCGCGTGAATGATGGCGGCGTGGCGACCAGATGTATCCGACACTCAGCGTACTGACCACTTTGTCCATCAAACTGGGGTGACTCAGGCATCGTGTCTTTTGTTTCCGGAAAGGGCCCCAAGATGTCGTGATAATTCCACGGGACGGATGGCTGCATTGGTATCTCGGGCGAAAGGACTCTCTCGATCGACCCGCCGGATGTTGCAAACGAGTTCGCGAACTGGTCAGCTTTGTCATCGTCGTGGTGAGCTGGGAGGGAAAACTGTGTTTGAGAGTTGGGAACTTCGTTTGAAGGCAGCTTGGTTGACCAATCGCATTGTTCAGCTAGCATCTGGAGGCCTTCGTGCGAACTGGGCTCCCTCATCGACTCTAAATTTGGACAGGTTGTGGTGCTGTGGTCGGGGATCGTTGATGTGTCAGGAGCTGGCCCGGGTCTTTGGAAGCAGCCATCGGATGGAGGACTGGAGACTCCGGCACTTTGTTGATCCAGGTTTAAATAGATCGGAGACGATGTCGCCTCGTCGGTGTCAAACCTTGCCGGCTCGATAGTGTTGTTGGCCAGCATCCAGTTCGTCGCCTCCAGGAACGATGCATTCTCGAACAAGTTGAGGTCGGCTTCTCCGATACTTCCGTACGTTGTTGACGGCTTTCGTCTCGATCCGCTTGAGTTCGTGGCCTTCACCAGAGTTTGCTGCACAGGTAGAGGCGTCTGAATTTCGTTCTCCGCCGAGGGGCCGTTGGTGCTGTTCGAATCATGACGTCTGTAGCACAAGTTGCTCAGTTCAAGGTCTTCGAAGTCAATGATTCTGACGTCATTGATAAAACGGGGGAAGTCTTGTTGGGCATCGTCTTCTTTGCATGGCTGCTCACACGAGCTGTCTTCGTTCAACGTCAGATCGATGACGACCTTCATGCGATCACTTGACGGGGAGGAAGTTGATGACTCTCTAGCTGGTGACACATGTTGGCTGGCTTTGCTGTAGGAGTGGTCGCTCGAGACTGCATCCGTGCTTGGGCGATGTGGAATGTCATTCAAGTTGTCGCACCTCGGTCCAGACCTAAGAACACGATTGGATTCCGAGACTTTGATTCTTGAAAAGCTCACATTGACGTCATCGTTACCGGCGGGTGGTCGACGACGAGTGGAACGACGTGTCTTGTTCGGCGAGGTGTCCTTTTGCTGTGCGCTGCGAGGTTTATGAGAGGTCGACGGTGGATTTGTCTCCTTTGGTGGATGTTGGACTGGAGTGCTTTGATTTGATGGTAGGTCCATTGTTGGCGGTGGCCTGTGGATGAGGGAGAGAATTGTATTAGAGACTCAGTGATAAATTCGTTCGTCGATAAATTTCGAAGGGAAACCTCAGCAAACTTGCCTAAGCTACGAGAATCTGAACTGAAGTGCAAAGTTGTTGTGGAAGTAATATTTGATGAACAGATCGAGAATCAATTCGCAGCAGCACGTCGATCGGTTAGATGATCAGCAACGGTTCCAGAAGACCACTTAGAAGCACATATCAACTTCTGATGAAATTTGAAGGAGCGACTGACGATAAATGGGCTGCGTCAGGGTGTAAACAGAGTATTCATACTGGAAGCGATCGGCTGGTGATCTTGCCAAGGAGGCAGACGAAGTAATTCGATGAAGCTTCCTATGACTCACCCTGTGATGTGGAACTTCTCACCAACAGTCCATGATTAATCGGCTCCATCGTGCCTTCTGAAAAGTTAACGATCACTTTTTGCCGACACTTGTAGCACTATGAACCATACACAATCGCTGTCACGATAGAGCCCCAAAACCGATGTGTATCCCAAGACAATCAACAGACTGAACACAAACAAACACCCGCTGAATGGTCAGCATTTGGACACTTCCAGAACTGACGCAGGAACTGTACACACGTCTCACACATGACAACACACTAAGCACTGGAAAATGTCAACAGATCGTATTACTGTCTAGGAAAACGCTGCAAAATTGACGCCACACGCACACAACCATCGTCGATTTGTTTACTTGTTCGCAGCATGTTGTGAGGCAGAAATAGACCAAATCAGGCAAACCATCCAATCGATTAGTTCAAATGCGATGAGTCCAGCATCAGCAGTAGGCCCAAGAAATGCGATATATTTTTTGTCAAATGTGACATTCAGAGTGTACTCACAATAGGCGTTGTATCCGTGTATCCAAGAGGCGAAAACAACTGCAGGCCGCTCGACTGATTATAACCACCACCAGCTATCGCTTTCAGCGGAATGATGTGTGTTTTTTTCGGGAAATAACAAGTAGCCGTGAAACGATCGTGTTACTTGGGATATGGATCTGGGGCCGTTGGCAGTGTCTCCACTCGACGGACTCGGGGGAAGTCTCCACTCTCACAATTTGACTGACAATAGACCGTCATCCAGTCGATGGGAGCTGTGGTTTGATTGAATTCGGTTCGAATTGAATGGGATTGGTTGCCACTTGACGATCAGTAGTGAAAGTGTTCAGAGACGACAACAAGACTCGGATGAGTGCTGAGGCCTAGGTCCATCCCGGACTGTAGCTCCAAAAGAAGACGAAGAGGCCTATAAACACTCCCTTACGCACATCCTGTCCGAGAACAATGACCAAGGGGAGGACATTCGCAATTGTGCCCGACATTTATACAAAAAAAAATCGATAATGTTGGGTTGACGTTAATCTGAGAGTGACTGGCTAGAGATCTGCTGGAAAATAGAGCCAGTTTCAGAGAAGAGAAGAACCCTAAATTGTCGATTTACGTCGATTCAACTGCCATTCAAGCCTTTTTGGGCTTCTGATGAGGTACTTACTGTAGCTAGGTTAAGGTGAGTTGAAAGGATGCATTCAGGCTCGCCTTCTTTCACATCCCAACTGTGCAGCATTTTCCCTTGCTCTTGCTTATTTTTCAGACCCTAAATGTCTAGCTGACTCCGTGTCCGCATCTCTTGTTTAACGTCTTATGAAAGAAATCGCACACCAGTCTCACCCACTTCAAAATAGACCACCCCCCCAAACCTCCCAGAAGACCCACAAAAAGTACAAATGTTCCTCCTTAAAATCCAGTCGCATCTGCCTTGAGACTACTCGTCTCGGTTCGCCTCACCACATGTGCGGCAAGTTCAACCGCATCCCATCATCATTGCGGTTGCAGCAAGACCCCGAGACCACCACAATATGACTGCGCTCCCCCACCTGCAGCAAGACGACAGCCCACATTAATGTCTTCATTAACTGGAATGTCCTGCTTCGCACACGACATGTCTGATGTCGCCCAGAACTATCCTGCCGTCAGATGGCTGTCATTAGTCATAGACATATGCTGCGCCGCGCCGCACTGCTCCCCCATCATAAATCCCCTTCCCATTCTGCGTCGCTGTTCATAAAAGCCGACACCGAGTGTCCACTTGCTCGTAAACTACACGTTGTCCGCAGCTCCTTTGCGGCAGTTCATAAACGACTTACCACTCAGATAAGAGTGTATTTATGAGCAGTCCCCTCAATGAGGTGTGACAGTGGCGAGTGTGTGCTAAGGTACACCGGACCAGGACCGAGAGCAACCGAGACGAACAATAAACACTCGCGATAAGAAATTTATTCAAGGACTACCCGGCACAGCTGGTGCCTACCAAACTCACCTCGCTAAGCCCGAGACACAGAGGGGAAGCGAGTGCGAGAGGGAAGCCGCAAGGATGCTTCAACTGAAGAAATATTATTGTTCGTCCTGCTTAGTTCCGTTACATCACCCCCTCACCACCACTAGTGCCGGAGAAAAGATGGTGCTAACCTTCTTAACAAATGGGAATCCTTAACAAGTTTTAGTCCTTCGTCCGCCCACCATCGCCGGCAGGTAAACCACTACTCCGTCGTGTGCTTTACATTTTCCCGGTCTTGTAGTACTTACCGAGCGACGACGTGGTGGGCGCAGGCGACAGGAAACAGGAGACAGGTGACAATGATGGAAAGAATCGACGGATTTCAAGGTGCACGTCCTGCTGGAATGCTCGAAGATGGGAGATGGGAGATGGGAGATGGAGGGACCTTCGGCGGCAACCAGAGCACCGGTGTGATGTGAAATGACAACCCACTTAATACACATGAATATTATTTTGTGGTCCTTCGAACGTCAAGTCGCCTTATTGCCGGTGCCCGTCCTCCTGATCGTCCTTCGTATTGGCTCGGCGTCGTTATTATTATCCGTTGTTCGCGCCCCTCCCCCGAGTTATTGTCATTATGCACGTATACATTATTTATGGCAGGCCTTGGCTCGTGGTATGCGGTGGTCCCAGGCGCCGCGCCGCCCCGAGGCATGTGTGTGGGCTTTTAAAGGTTGAATGAGAATGGGAACTGAGAATATTGGCGAAGGATATTGGAGGTAATCCACGGTCCTGGCGCTTTTTGTTTTCTGTTTCTTTTGTTGCGCCAATTGAGTCGTTGTATACTCGCAGATCCTTGAGAGGTTTTCAATAAAACAAAAGCGCTCCCCCTCGAGGGGTTTTCTGGGTTTTCAATGACTTTCGTCTGAGGGCATGGAGAACAAGGGATGTGGTTGAAAGAACCGGATTTGGTGAATAAGCCGCCTTTAAGGCTTATTCGTTGCTCGCGGCTTTAAGTCTTGAATTGAGACGTTGAGAATTGGGCGGCATAATACCCACCGAACGCAACCTCTTCTGCACGACTGATGACGAAACCAAAAGCAAAAATTGAGCCCTCAAATCCTCTTCGATGTCAGACAGGTTGGCAAAGTCCACAGATTTGCCACAAATACTCAACAGACAACACATCGTGTCCCTCAATGACCACCCCTTTGATCGCCCCATGCCCACGAAACTGTCCACAGTCACTGATACACTGGCCACCACACGAGAGGGACTACATTATCTAAATCACGTATGCACAGCCCTGAAATGTGACACCTCTTCTCGAACAACAAGCAGCACAATTTCCGCAAAAAGTTTCCCTCGGTCCTGTGACTTCTCTTGACCCACTTACGCCGGTTTAACCACGTTCTTATCCTTCGAGCACGGAGCACACTTTCACAATTTATTCCGACCACTCGCCCACTTCATCCGAACAAGGATATCAAATTACCTAAGGATAGTGTGTAATAAATAAGTTTGTGTATCCACCTACATGCGCCGGAAGGACAGAGCGAGAGAGAGAGAGAGAGGCAACAAAGTTTTCGCTGTTGCGGGGATTCCCATTCCCCATTCCCCATTCCCCCTGCGTCCCAGGTGCTCGCATCAATTTGATTTTCTTGTTGGGCACTAAAAAATGAAAGCGTCTCCTCCTTGAAGCCGCCGGCACCGGCGGCAGCTCCCACAAGACAGTCGAAGCACAGCGCCATCACTCATTTTGGGCGCACAAAAAAATGCGAAAACCCTTAACAACCCTTTCCATTAGACCAAGGAGTAAACTTTGAATTTTTCATTTCTTCGACACCCCCGCCTGCGGGTTGGGGTTGTATATACCCCTCCCCCTGCGCAGTCTGGAAGCCAACAAACCTTAAGAATTCATCTCACGAACAGTGGAGGGGGAAGGGGCTGCGCCTGTATTTCGCTTGCAAATACCTTCCACACGTCCTTGAGAGCGTCCTCCAACAGTTTCCAGTGCTGCGCTGTTTTTATTTATCGCAGGGCGACGTGAATGCTTCGCCCAGCTGCAGTGTTCACGGTACAACTCCCGATCGCCGCTCCCGTGAAGAGGCACATTCACCCGAAGGCTAATCCTTTCGGTGAAACCAAGATGATGCACGTCGACAGATGGACGTGCAATTACACGGAGGCGGCGTGCGGGAGAAATCCCGAAGGTGTCAGTGAGTCGGATTGGCAGTTACATTGGCCGGGTAATCTCCCGGGTGGCCAGACAGACGGCGGAGGAGGATGTGATGCGTTCATTATCGAAAGGCCAATTGATTTGCGTCAATTAGCAGAGCAAAGTTTTCATCGAGAGGCTTAGCGGCGGAGTGCAGGCGGACTGTGGGAATGCGGGAGCTGCTGTTGGGTTATTGATGGGAAGTTAATCCCACCGACAAGCGCTGGCGGCAAGATTGATGAGGCCTGTGCTCTCGATAGAGCCGTCAAATTACTGCCGCTTGGTGAATATAAATTAGGCGACGAAGGAGTTTGGGTGGGCATTTAATGCGAATCCGTTGGGACATTAAAGGGATTTGATTTTGGGTGTTGCCCCGCGGCCAGTGGGGGAAATTAACATTCGTAAGGAAGCCATTGAATGGGTGTTGCGGCCATCGTTGGCTGGAAGTGGAATTTAAAATGTTCCTTAAAACTGCCAACAGACACTGTGCCAGTTAGAGTCATTCACTTACCAATGCCTGGACGTGTGACGTGTAGTTCATAGCATCTCTGGCATGGGATTGCAAAGGCGTCATGGTTCCAAGCAGAAAGACTTCACTGTGATCGATAATTGGCTAGATCCATAGGAAATCAGACAATTTACAAGTTCCTTGCCCCTAGTTAGAGTGTCTGCGGTTCGAATCCCAGTGATAGCAAAGTTAATACGCTTTATCCGGTTTACAAATCTGATCCAGACACCATTTGCCGTTGGGATCAAATTAACGGCATTCTCACTGGAGTTGTCGATCAGTGGTAGTTGTCTGACTATGGGTATCACAATGGACAAACATAGTCTAAGTGCGCTGGAGATTTCGCTGGCAGCCCACCTTGTTACCGCCGGTTTTTTGCTTCCACCCTCGGCAACACGAATCGAAAGAGTGCCGGACCAACTGTCTTTTATTTTGTCAATATGGGCGCCAAGCGATGGCCCTTCCGATCGATTCCCCACCCTTGCAAATCGCAACACCTTTCGCCTTTGCCATCATCATCATCATCATCATGTTCTGACCCGCATGATCCACTAAAGGGGTCGCGGGGGTAAGCCACGCACGAGAGATCTCCAGGCAACTCGATCCTCCGCTATCGACTCTAACTCATCAGGAGCTATGCCCAAGCGAAACCCGGCGAGTTTTTGGACTTGGTCCAACCACCTCCTCCTGGGTCTGCCAAGCGGTCGCCTACCTGATGGAATCGCATTCAACGCCCGCCTCGGAAGTCGTGATGATGGGGACATTCGTGCCACGTGTCCAAACCACCAAAGCATAGCCCTTTCCGTTCGAAGAAGCAGCTGCTCAATGTTGAGTTCCACTAACCTAACCTAACGTAGCATTCAGCACTTCGGACATTCAACAAGCTCCTTCGGTAAGTCGTCTTACATCAGTCTTCAATCCTAGTTTCACTGACGAGGTCCATGTAATTGCAAACACCTCGTTCGCTAACCCCAGACATAGGTTAGGTATTTATCACAATGGACCAACATGGTCTCAATGTTCTGGCGATTTCGCTGGCACCTCCTAACCTAACCGCAGACACCGAAGCCGACGAGCAGTTGCTTTAAAAACCAGTCATTTTTATGACCACATCTCAACTCAATAGACGATCTTGAAGAACCCGCCCTTCCGGGCCAGCCGTCCTTCCAAATTCCAGTGTCTGCCCATCTGTGCACTGTTATCGTTCGTAACATCTGGCAAAGCCTCCTTTCATTTGCATGCCCCACACTCAATTGACCTCACAAACGCCCGCCCATCCACTTCATCAAACCTCCGGAACTCAAGGAGTGACTTCAGTTAAAATTTAACTACCGTCTCTATGACCATCTACAGCCCTTAGGCTCGGAATGCCTCCCCCACCCACCGCCGCCTGAAATCCCAGCCCGGACGAAAGTAATTCCCCCAATCCGGCAAACGTATCCTTTTGTGAGTGATTTCCCTTTTTTTTCGCAATTTCCACTCTGATTGCCTGTCAACCACACACACACACACAATCCCAGACGGTCAATGGCCATGAAATCGTATCTCACCCCGCGTGACCGTACTCATGAATATATTTATTCGCTGCACACCCACGGCCACGGCCAGCGCGGCGCGGTGCTCCGTTGACTGGATTACTACTGCAGGGACATCTCACATGGGCGCGCGCGTAAATTTCATTTCGCATCGAAGGACATTGAAACCAAACAAATATGTATTCCCGCCCCCCGCCCGGTCTGGGGGGATGGGTTATTTTTTTTCTACAGTGGCAGGGAGCACGTAAATCAATTTGTATGACACGCCCGCTAGAAAAAGAGGGGGGCCGCCGGCCCGGACGAGGGTATAGGCACGCGGCCCTAATACGCTTAAAATCCGGAGTATGCGATAAGACCCAAAGCAATAAGGATATGGGCGATAAAACGGAATACATTCAATAGGCGCAGGATAACAAAGTGAAGGACTAGCTGAGTGAAGGAAGTTTGCGGCTGGCGACTGGCTGGGGGGGCCAGAGGTGAACTCGTTAAGTGTGCTGTACGAGTAGACGGGTCGTATTTGTCGAGCTGGAGGAGATAGAGGGAAAGAGGGATTGAATTGCGCCTTTGGAATGATTGGGCGGGGGGGGGGTCTAAGATCGTTAAGATTTCCCCGGAAACTCGACACAATTGTGACGTGACATTAAAATGAGTGCCAACGAAGATTGCGTGGAGCCTCTATTCCCTTCAAAATGTTGACGATGGGCACGAAAAGATGAGGATGAGGATCACAACAACCCCTATCATCGATTCCAAAAGACTCCATTCACCGATTCCATTCGGAGTGCATACAAAATCCCCTTCTTCTTGGTCGCGGAAGCGTGTCATACCCATCGCCCAGGCCGCCCGATTCGAGCCCCAATTCAATGCAGCTACACTCGCCGATTCGCTGCTGTCAGATGTGTGCTTTCGTTTTGGCCCTTTTTTCCATCGCGCATATCAGGTTCATTCGTGTGCATGAAATCGCTTCAATGATGTGTCAAATGATGGTTTTTTTCGATTTAATAACCGTTCAGCGAATGATGATGGTTATTGCGATGACGTTTCAACGTCGCCAATTAACTTCCGCTGCAGACTTAGAGCTGCCAGCAGGCACTTGCACACTTTCAGCGGCAAGGCAAGTTTGCCGTTAATAAGTAACTGCTCCGCACTGGTCGGATTATTGGCGCCGATTCGAGGCGGTTGGAGCGTGTTATTTGATTGGATCGCAGCACATGGTGGTGGTGGGCGAGTGCCGTACCGCAACAGGTTTCGAATGGCTGTGCAGTTCGTGATGATGGGGGGGAGACATACGTGATTGTAGTTTATTTGAGGGGTGGGTGGCATTTCTGGATGGATGCTAACTAGGTCGTGATGGGGTGTGACAGTTTGAGGCTGCGGCTGTGGTGGAACTTCTGAAATGATGCACGGCAGTGGCTTTTTAAGCTAAAGGGTTTTTGCAATTTGAACTTACACTGAACGCACCCACAAACCAATGACCAAGCTATCAATGACAAGGCATTCAGTAAAACAACATTTTGATGATAACGAAGTTTACGACCGAAATTTCCGGGTCGGTGATGGCAACTTTAATCTCCTCCCAGTAGACTCAGTTCTCGCTGCTCGATATTTGCGTGCCGTTGAGACAACGGGTGGGTCCAAGTGCCGAGAATATTGCAGCCATTCAAGCGTGCCTCGCCCAAACACCAAAACAGTCGATTCCACGACGTTATCAAGAGTTGGGCATCGCCAAGCCAACACACTATCAGCCCACCGACTACCAATGAGTCCAATCGACGGCAAATCTGTTGTTTTAAACGTAGGTAGTCACGCGGCCATAAAGACTCTGGAAACAAAATCAATCAACTCCAAGATGGGAAAACTCTGCCTTCAATCTCTAAAAGAGATTCAATCTAAGATTCAACGAAAGAGCCGACGAATTAGCAAGAAAGGCGGCGGTTTTGCCACTGGCACAGAATCAGGAGACACCTCACCCCCACTGAAATCAATAAAATTGCTACTAATGACAAACGTCATAAGCGACAGAGGACTTGGATCACCCTACAATGACGCCTGCAGAAACTGCCTGGATGAGGAGGAAGATGCAACAATACCACAGAAACAAGAAGAAGACTCGGCAGCTATTACTTTAACAGTAGTATAAGAGATATCCCACAATAACTAAATTTTAAGGGCCGCTGTTGAATGTGAACCACACCTAAGCGTCAAGCTTTTTTCTACATTTCATTTGACATTTCTCAATTTCAGATTAATTCAATTTTAAACCATGGAAAGATACACACTCGAGCAACGCGTTAAAGTTACTCAGGCTTATTATGAAAATGGGCGTTCAAATCAAAATGCATATCGTGCACTTCGTGATTTTTTCTGTCAATTTAATCGTCCAAATGTGCGTACAATCGGAAAAATCGTGCAAAAATTTGAGCGAACCGGGTCTGTGGGAGATGTGAAAACACCAGTGCATGCTCGTACAGCTCGTACTGCAGAAAATATTGCTGCTGTTCGCGATAGTGTGCGGCTGAAGAGCCGTCCACCTCAACTCATGATCGTGCCCAACAATTGCACCTCTCACGCTCGTCGCTGATGAACATTATGCATAAGGACTTGCATTTACACGCTTACAAGGTGCAATTGACTCAAGAACTAAAGCCTCTTGACCAATTCAAGCGTCGTCAATGGTCAGAATGGTGGCAAGAAATGGCAACAGTGGCTGATCAATTTTCGAAGAAACTCATCTTCAGTGATGAGGCACATTTTCGCCTCAGTGGATTCGTCAATAAGCAGAATTGCCGCATTTGGGCGAATGATAATCCAAGAGTGATTGTCGAAAAACCAATGCACCCACAAAGAGTGAATGTTTGGTGTGGTTTTTTTCCACAATGAGGCCGGTCAGGCAGTTACTGTGAATGGTGTTCGCTATCGTGAAATGATAACTAACTTTTTATGGCCCGAATTGGAAGATATGAATGTGGACGATGTGTGGTTTCAACAGGACGGTGCCACTTGCCACACAGCTGACGAAACAATGGCTCTTTTGCTCGAAAATTTCAATGGCCGTCTTATCTCACGTGGTGGCGATGTCAATTGGCCGCCAAGATCATGTGATTTGGCGTTATTCGAAAGAAAAGGTGTACGTCGATAAGCCAGCAACAATTCAAGAGCTAAAGGGTGAGATAATTCGGCTCATTAACGGCATAGAACCTCAATTATGATTCAGCGTCATCGAAAATTGTGACCATCGGATGGAGGTGTGCAGCCGAGGTCGCGGCGGCCATTTGGCTGATATGTTGTTCCACGCATAATTGAACCATACCAATATTATCATAATAAAAATAAATAACAATAATTTCCTAAATAATTTGTGTTTTATTCAAAATCAACATCGGCCCTCAAAATTTAACCACCCTTTATAAGCCATTGAATGGCTATGAAATGGTCGGACGAGCTTTCTTTTTGTTTCTTTGGCCGGCGCTGCAGTCCGCTGTAGACATGGGCCTCAGTTAACATGCCTGCAATATCTAAAAGACACTTGTTAAGCGATATTGCACGAGGAATTAAAATCATCCCTTTCCTCAATCGACTCAAATAGCAACATAAGACAGTAAAAGAGAGTGTGGCCATCGATCGGGTGAATGGGAGAGGACATGCCTGGGCGTCTTTGAATCTCGAAAGGGTACGGTTGTTGGCTTGCTCGAACACTGAGTGGCTATGAAATGGTCGAACAAGCAATGACCAATAAATCCAGAACAGGAAGCGCAATAGGGTCAACGCCAGACAGCACAATAGACCACAATGGTCTAAGTGGAGCTTTAGCTTAAACGCAATAAGCGATCAGTTCTACATGCCTACCCAAGCCCACACAATTAGTAACTTTTTGGTAAATGCATCTTGCCCTGCACCCTTGTAAGATAATGCGAACTCAAGACGTACGTTCTCAGTGCGATATGCCATACAGCGGTTGTAACAGTCGCATGCACTAAATCATCAGCCAAGTATGGATGGACGAAGCCATGCCCGATGACTGGACTATCAGCTTAATATGCCCTCTCTTCAAGAAAGGCTTTGTCTTGCAAGAACTAGCAAGGTATAGCCCTGTGTGACCGTCTGAAACCATTTAGCAACACACTAATCGGCACGTACCAGTGTGGCTTCCAGATCCAAATTTTCCCTTTCGAGATCTAACTCAGACAATTCCTGGAAAAGACCAACTCAAACTCGTTGGTCTAGTCGAGACTCATCACCAATTTGTCGACTTCAAAGCCGCATACGGCAGCATCCATCGTCTTGAGCTCTACAAAGCGGTGGCGGAATTCGGGATACCGGGGAAAGTGGTCCAAACGTCCCGTGTCAGTCTGTAAAACATGCGGATGTGCAATTTGGGTACAGTTTCTCCAAACTAATCGCTGCGCTGTCGAGTGACTTCCTCAACCTTGTTCTGGAACAGATAGTGCGCAAGGCAGGCGTTAATACGGAAGGCACTGTCTTCAACAAATCCGCCCAGTTGCTAGGCTACGCAGACGACATTCACATCATAGGTTCCTCCCAGCGCTTCACGGCCATCGAAGAAGAGGCGAAACGAGCTGGTCTTGAAGTAAGTGAGGAAAAAAAAAAATCAGTTGTCCTGTCAGTTCTACTATATGGAGCCGAGTGTTGGACGAGCATGAATATTCGGTCCAGTATGCGAGTAGAGCGGTTGGAGTAGAAGATGCAACCGCGAACTCTACGAGCTGTACCAAGATATGGATGTAGTCCAAAAAGCCAACAAAAAAACAACGACTGCCTCGGCCACATCGAGCGAATGGACAGTAACGCTTTAGCCCACAGGTTCGAGAAGAAATGGAAGACCGAACCTTCGTTTCAAGGACCAGGCTATCGATGCTATGTCGATGCCAGAGCGCTTGAATCTGGATAACTGGCAACAGCGTCCCGGGACCGCAGCGCATGGAAGGCGAAACGAAAATCCCCAAACAAATTAACAACCAAAACAACCTCCTCTTTGCGCTGGCCCCCAAGGTCACCTCACCTGACTGCACCGGTGTCCACACCCCAGCAGAAGAGTTAATTGAGCTTCTGCGTTTGCAGATGATTCTCTTCTGCAGACAGTGAGTCTTTGCGATGTTGATTGGTCCATCCGTCTTTCCTGGCGTTCCCCAGTGACATGTGGCAACTATCCAAAGGCGGCGACTTGGTCCTCAACGCACACGTCTCCGATCTAATCAACAGCTCGCCATGCCACACTCAGTATCTCAGGATCTGCTCAAATTGTCACACAACACCCCAAGTCAGAGGAAATTCTTGGGAAAAGTTTTCGCGCATCACACAGGCCACCCCAAGTAATTAACTGAGCAACGACATGGCACGAGGATGGCCCACGAATGCTTGAAATAATTATGGCAAAGGCAACGCGAAAAAATGCGCCGGCATTCCGCTCGGGGAAGAGGGGCGTCAAGGCACCGGATGCCATCGCGATATTAAAACAGACGACAAGCTGACAAGTGTTGAATGTACTGCGGCCTACACTCGCATCAAATCATTGTCGCCAACATCTGCGGGTACCATGTAACTGGTGGATACAAGTGAAACTTTTCCCAACTCTGTTGAACAGATAAGGAATTCAGTCGTATCGCGCCCGACCGACAAACGAATACCATGTGGCCGGGGTGTGCACCGGCGGATGGTGTTTTTGGGGTAAACTTCGCAGCTCTCTGCGGTAAGTACTTTCGGTGGTGAGTGGTGGCGCCTTAAATTATCGAACTTAACTGAACTCTGAGGGGGAGGGGGGAACCTGTGGATAGGCGACGGAAATTGAAGAGGGTTATCGTGCGAAATCAACTACGAGAGAGATTCAGAGAGTTGTCCCCTCACCAAGACCTGGACTGGCTTTCAGCTTGGCCAATGAATTGGGAGATGAACATACGCCAGGCACGTAGTTTCTCTCTCTCTCTCTCTCTCTCGTCATCAGTCGCGCCTCCTCTTGGCAAGCATGCCAGTTTCAGCACGGAGTGAACTGATTCCACGAAGTTGGCCAGTGCCTGAGGAATTTTAATAACTTCTGCGCTAAATTAATGCCGCGTGATATTGGCTTGAGACTTTAGACTGACAATTACCCGGTACGTGAGTTGGCTGTCGAATGAGAAGAGGCAGAGGTCCTTTCAAGCTCACCAAAGTTACGATTGATCTTCAAGCAGACACGGATGGACGGCGGTTAAGAGACGCCTCAAAGAAGTGGCAGTTCCGCCTTAAAGTGCATCAATTTTAGAAGGCCCCTGCTGCACAGACAACCCATCAGCAAGCCGAACAAGTGACGGACCTTTTGCCGGCGCTCCCTTCCCGCAGCAGAAAGAGAAAATTAATTAAATTATTCGCTTTTTGTATGACTTTCTCATTCCCCCGCTCATTACCCCTGCCAATGCTCGATGCTGACTTGCGCCCGTGTTTATTCACGTCGAGTGCTCCGTTCGGGGTCTCAGCTGTGCACACAAAGCCACACCAGGCGCGCGTCCCCCGCTAATGGCTGCGCCGACTGGCAAAAGGACAAGAGACTGCAGAGACTGCGGTGTGCACCGCAGGCACACAACCCACCCAAGTGTTTGAAAATGCACTATTCTCCTTCACATTGCATGCAACAGTTAACTGATTTGGCGTGAAGTTCTCTCGTAGCTGCATCGGAGCGTACTGCATCCACCGTCATTCATTCGAACCCTCGTTCTCTCGACTCAGCTGAGCGCACGATGTCAATGCGCGCCCAATGAAGGGGGAGGCGAGCATCGTCGTTCGACAGCAAGTGTTTGCTTTCGGGAGGCTTTATGCAATTAACTCTAATCCTTTGTGACTGCGTGTGCATTTTGCAGCCGCGAAATGTTTAATGAGTTGCAATGGCAGACGAAAAGGCTTGGAGGGGGTCTTTCCTTCAAAAGGCGGAAGTTCTTTTGGATAGGCTGCGTCCTTCGGCTGCTGGCAGAGATCCAGTCTCAACTTCATGTCCTTTTTAACAATTTGTGACAGCGACCCTCCCCGAAGATATCAGTTCGCCGCCAGCTCCTCGGCAAGCGGTCGAGCAATTCCGGGCCAAAGACAATCGTTGCCGTGAGTGTAATGTGCGCAATTAAATCAGCAAATCCCAGCGTCGTCCACATCAACATCAAGGCATCGTGTTTAAAATGTTTACGACGCAAAGTGAAATGAGCGCCCTCTCCTTCCGGCGGTCGTGTCATTCCCACTTGGTCATGAGATCGTGCCCCTTGTACGACTGAGTGTCGCGCCCTTTTGATGTGCACCCTCGTGCTTGGGTTCAGTTCAGTTCTTTTTACTGCCTTCGAGATTGACATCTAGTTGTGTCACCCATCAGCCGGAACTAGCGGCGGTCCTTAAAGCGCCATCAATTCGTCGCTCGACTTCCGGCGGTCGTAAGTGCGGCTGTTTCGCTTTAAGAGCGAACTACCCTTCCACGCCACCCAATTGAATGCAATTCCTATTTTGAACGGATTTGGATTTGAACGAGCGGAACTTAAGCGGTTATCCCCCCCGCTTTGGGGTCGCAATTATTTCCATTGACTGAACGACCGGGTTAAGGAGTAGCGCTGACGATTTGCCTCGGCGATGGTTGCAGTCGTAAAACGGATCGAAGTGCCACTGGAAGTGGGGCGACGTAATTATCTTGAGAGAGCTGTGTCTAAAGGCGAGCGTGGTTAATGGAGTTGAAGGCATTTATTTCATTAAATGGTTGATTCAAATAATCCTTCTCAACAGGAGCGCCTCTCTCGCTGCGTCTTGTCATTAAACAGCGAAAAGGTCATGAAAGCCACATCGAATTGGAGCAGAATGTGACGACTCATACGATGCATTTATGGTCCCAGGAAGCGGTGGTAAACAGTGTACATTTGTCGATTACTCAAATTTAACTCGTTCAAGACATACACCTATGAAAACATAACCGCAGGTGTACAGAAGTCGTAGGTACGCCTGGTTGGGCCGCTGTGGCAGTTGGAAGATGAGCTAGGGAAAAGCTAAAAAATCCTATACTAACCACTGTAGATTTTTTTAGGTGGAAATTTCGATGTTGTCGGAGGCATTGTTGTTATCGTCGGGACGGCCCTGGTCTAAGTAGATCGCCTTCCAGCGACAGATGGCCACTGTTACCTTCCTGCCCCAAGGGTTGACTTCTAGATCGGTAGTTTGTCGTGTTCGGTGTGTGGTTTAGTGCACAATGCGATTCCCGTCCACCGGTCTTTTTTACACTTCCTGGGTTAACCCCCCCGAAGTATCTGCTTTCGACGTCGCCACCCCATAATCCATCACTAGACCCCATAAAGCTTGAAAAATTCCCACTGCAAGTCAACAAATCATGTGAACTCGTCAATCGCACAGCCAGTCACGCTCACAACCGCGCGATGCGACTTCCGAGTTCAGCCTCCGTGCCATCGTGCACAACTGAAAAACCACTGAAATGAGAGAGAAAAGCCAATATCGTTATGACACTCATATGAAGCCAGAAGCATCCACAATTTCATACATCTGCTGCAATTCATTTCGCTCGGTTGGGTCCTTTGAAGAGGCGATACACTGTATCTGCCACTTGCAATTAATATTTTAAGCCATAACTACAATCACTCCCCATCTCGCACATGCCACACATGTGTGGGTGAGGGAGAGCCGGAGCGGCGGCCACCCCCTGTCCCCCACGCGCAGTAAAGGATAAACTTTCTAATATATCCTTCCTTCCTTCCATCGAAAGCTGAGATGTGTCATTTCATTGAGGCGATGGCAAAGCAAACAAACAAAAAAATAAAAGAAGAGAGCATAAATAACAAAAACAAAAAAAAATCTGAAAAACTTTCATTTCACATTATCTGGAAATATTTTTTTGCTTTGTAATATTTCTCTTTTTTTTCGCAATTCTCAGGGCTTCGCCCGTTGCTGGGAGATCCTTGCTGGTGCCGCTGTCGGTGCTGGAATCCTTTTTTCGAAAAATAAAAATGGAAAAAGTTTACACATGGGATTGTGTTTAACTTTATTTAATGTGATGACTTTTGCCATGTTTAGTCCTGGTGATCATTCTAAAAACCTCCACTCATCCGCCTGCCCTGCATCTTCATCATACAGTGGCACCATGCGGCTAGGTGCGGTCGGTCTAACAGCTTATTGATGGTCTTCAGATTGACTATCGATTTTTACTCGATATTGCATCGAGAAGAATGTCGGGAATGGGAAATGTCAAAGTTTGGCAGTTTTCCAATTTAATTAACCTGAACCGGAGAAACCCGGGTCCTGGACTGGACTTCGGAAGGGCACCGAAGTTGACACGAATGCAGAGATTTGAGGTGGTGGGCGAAATTGCATGGGATTTGTCTTTTGTCTGGCTAATGGGAGGTTATTAGGAGGACAGTGGGAAATCATGGACGATCGAGGAGCTGTGACATGTAATGACGAGGATTGCAGTTTTAGGGGGGAATCAGAATTAAGCACGTGCGTGTGAGTAGCAATGAAGGCAAAACCGAATGACTTACCGCGTCAGCGTATGATGTCAGGTCTTAGCTGAGAGACAAGCTAGAACTGCAACTGGAACGGGGAGTTAGACAGACTCTTCGGGCTGGAGCAGCGTTGTCCATCTTAGGCATTGGATCCGTAGACGCCTGGCTCTTCTCATGTCACTGTAAAGCTCGTACACTTCGTGGTTGGATCTTCTCCTCCAGCCACAGGACCACAGATCGCGCGTACATCTTTTCTCTGGAAAATACCAAGAACCTCTTCATCCGCTGCGCAGATAGTCCATGCCTCTCCCATGCTCCAACGGTACGTATGACGTGAGTCAGGTCATCGTCCTACAGTCCCATGAATGTACCATCAGACACGGTGTATTTGCCAAGCAAATATTCACCAGACGTCAAAGAAGAGTGGTTGTCTAGGATAGTTAGGTTAAACAGAAGGCAGTTACCCTTAGCCCAAAGTAGGTGTATATGCGTTGGACTAGCAGTCCCGGGCAGTAAGGAGCCCAACTGTAGCAATCAATGGTTTTCGAAGCCCTACCGGAGTCTATTGTGGCACCACGGGAGGTCGGAAGCCCCTGAAACCTAGTTTCAGCCTGACCGAGCGGTTGGACCCCTTGTGTGGAGCGTCGTGGTGGCTGTGGTTAAGATCCAAATCGCGGGCAGAGTGGGAATAAATGCCACCGCATCACTTGTGGTGATCGTGATGGACTCTGAGATGTGCATGGAATCGTGATCCAACTTAGTGTGGAGTTGCATTACAACGTAGTGCTGCGCCCTATAGACCAGCAGAGGCGTTATACAGGCCTCGCCCTTACCAAAGGGGAAAGAGTATCCCTTAAGATACGAACTCAATTGGTACTGCAGGTCCAACTCAAAGCGTTAGTCGGGCGTTTTCCTGACTCTGGGTGTGAGGACCCCATAGCCGGTGATCACGTTAATCCAAAAACTCACTTGTGCATGTGCTCTAGCCACCATCGTATCCGCAAGCGCCTGACTAGACCCATGTCGTTGTACAGCCCGTAGTTTCGATGATTTATCTTCACCACCAAGTACCATCAACTTGAACAGGATATATCACACGGACTGGATTAAGCAGTTGTCTTGTAAAGGGTGTTTTTTTTAGAGGTGTACAACTTTAAGTTGGCAACACTATTTTAACTGGCAGCCATTTTGTCAGCTGTCAAGTGATTTATTTTTAGTTTGGTTTGGCATTTCAACACGAATAGACTGACGCCTGAACAACGCTTCCAAATTGGTTAAAATCATGGTTCTCTTCGAACTACTTATCGCGCACTACGTCCATTTTCCCCATGATCACTTTTGGTTGAATGGATACGGCTAACGTAAACAAAACTGCCGTATTTGGAGTGATGATAATCCTCAAGTGTACGTTGAGACACCGTTACATCCAAACAAAACTGACTGTTTGGTGTGCTTTATGGGTTGTTGGAATAATTGGTCCGTACTTCCTTAAAAACGATGCTGACCAGAACGTTGCAGTCAATGGTAACCGCTACAGAGCTATGATTACTGACAATTTCGTTCATCAATTGAACAACCATGATGTGCAGGAGCTGTGGTTTCAATAAGACGGCGCAACATGTCACTCAGCTCGTGGCACAATTGGTTTATTGAAGGAAACGTTTGGTAACCGCATTGGCCACCAAGGTCGTGCGATTTAACGCCGCTGAACTATTTTCTGTGGGGATATGTCGCTAGTCTACACCGATAAGCCCGAAACGATTGGAGGACAACATTCGCCGCTTTATTGCCAATATACGACCGATATACGACCACGAAATGTTGGAAAAGTCAACGTCATCAAATTGGACCTCCAAATTAGACTACGTCCGAGCCAGTCGTGGCGATCATATGCCAGAAATCATATTCAAATTATAACGCCAGAAGATTGTCTTCCGAATAAATTGAATTTTGTGTCAATTTAAAAATATCATGTTTGTTTTAGTCGATGCCGTTGTAAAGGGTGATTTTTTAGCTATTATCTTTTTGGCAACACTGGTTTAAACAGCTGACGCACGTTTCGTGTTTTGTTTCACTGTCAAACATCTTCAGTTTGGTCTATAATTTTACCATGAATCGTCTTACAAACGAACAACGCTTGCAAATTATTGAATTTTATTATCAAAATGCGTGCTCTGTTAAGAAAGTTCATCGCGCGCTTCTTCCATTTTATGGCAGCTCATTTTTGGCTCAATGGGTACGTAAATAAGCAGAATTGTCGATCTTGGAGTGAATATCAGTCAGAAGCACTGCAAGAGCTACCAATGCATCCAGAAAAAGTCACAGTTTGGTGCGGTTTATGGGCTGGTGGCATCATTGGACCGTACTTCTACAAAGATGATGCGAATCGTAACGTAACTGTGAATGGTGAGCGCTACCGTGAGATGATATCCAACTTTTTTTTGCCCCAAAATGCAAGAGCTTGACTTGCATGACATGTGGTTTCAACAAGACGGTGCCACATGCCACACAGCACGCGCATCAATGGACTTATTGAGGGGCGAGTTCGGCGAACATTTTATTTCACGTTCGGGACTGGTCAATTGGCCGCCTAGATCGTGCGATTTAACGCCTTTAGACTATTTTTTGTGGGGCTATGTTAAAGCTCATGTCTATACAGACAAGCCCGCTTTAATTGACGCATTGGAAGACAACATTGAAGCATTTATTAGTGAAATACCGACCGAAATGTTGGAAAGAGTATGCCAAAATTGGACTAAGCGGATGGACTATTTCAGGCGCAGTCACGGTCAACATTTGCATGAAATAATCTTCAAACATTAAATTATATGGACCGTACTATCGATTCAAATAAAGATTTCATGCATTTTTTTGAATTTTATGTGTTTTTTTTTTGAAAAACTTTCCTATAGCTTTTAAAACATCACCCTTTACAACCGACCAGCTTTTCAATCTAAGAATGGTACTTGAGAAGGCTTTGGAGTAGGCCTAACCCATCTACAGTTGTTTTGAAGCTATGGAAAAATCATATGACCGAGTCCCTCGAGGTAAACTCTGGAGTGTCCTGCAGGAGTATGGGATTGATGGTCCTCTTCTGAGGGCCATTTAGTCTCTATACACAAACTGTAGCAGCTGTGTTCGGGTAAACGGTGTTAAATCAACACCGTGGGCGTTGGACTTCGCCATGGGTGTGTCTTGTCACCTCTCCTTTTCATTGTACTAGTATATATGGACTGGATGTTGCAGCGCAGCCGAGGTGAGGAATGTTTCACATTGGGAGAGTTGAGGGTAAGTCATTTTCTTTTTGCAGATGACTTGGTTATCCTCACATCCTCCCAGATGGAACTCCAACGCGCACTCGATAGGTTTGTGGCCGTATGTGCTGATGCCGGAATGAGGGTTAACGTGGCCAAATTGGAGATTATGGTCATTTCCAGAACGCCTGTTCAATGCACTCTGCATGTTAGTGGAGTCCCATTGAAGCAGGTGGAGAAGTTTAAGTATCTCGGGGTCTTTCTCACGAGTGATGGAAGGAGTAATGCTGAGCTTGCCTGTAGGATTGGTCAGTTTTGACACAGCTTGGTAGTTCTGTAATCAGAAAGGCCGAGCTTGGTGTCAAAGCCAAATTAGCGGTTTTCAATTCAGTATTTGTTCCAACTCCCACCTATGGTCATGCAAATTGGGTAATGACCGAAAGAATAAGATCGCGAGTGCAAGCTGCTGAGATGAGATTTCTTCGTGCTGTTGTGGGAATTACTCGCCGGGATAGGGTGAGAAACACGGCAGTGCGCGTGGAACTCAAGATTGAGCTTCTGCTTCTGCTTCTTCGAACGGAAAGGGCTATGCTTCGGTGGTTTGGTCACGTGGCACGAACGTCCCCATCATCACGACTTCCGAGGCGGGCGTTGAATGCCATTCCATCGGGTAGGCGACCGCTTGGCAGACCCAGGACGAGGTGGTTGGACCAAGTCCAAAAACTCGCCGGGTTACGCTTGGGCACAGCTCCTGATGAGTTAGAGTCGATGGCGGAGGATCGAGTTGCCTGGAGATCTCTCGTGCGTGGTTTACCCCCGCGACCCCTTCAGTGGATCAGAAGATGATGATGATGTTTGTTTCAATAAATTTCATTTCAAGGTTCTATACCTCTAAAAAAAAACAAACTTTATAAAATTAACTTGATCCATCAAGAGAGGTCTCTATAACTCTCAGCTGGCATGAGTTGATCTGCGTTTGATCTCGTCAGTGATGTTGTTTGTTCCATTCACGTTGTCCCCGATCTAGATTTAGTCCCTGACTGGCTCAAAGCCCATCAACCCATTGTGAACCCTTGTCGAAGACGTCGCTGCTGTGTGTCCCTTCTTGACGCCAGCGATCAGATGATGCCTGATTGTAAGACATATTGTGGAATGGACTCCATCAACTGAAGCCCGGAGACGAGAAGTAGGTCAGACATGAGACAGAAGGACAGCTAAGGTTTCTCGAAATGAACCTGCAGGAGGTTGAAGGGCAGTTCGCTGCAGCAGCCAACGATGATCCGATGTGAATCGTGAGCGCTCTTCCTTGTCCCCCGCAGGGACACAGGAACAAATCACATTCACTGAGCCTGTGGTTCCCCTTCCAATGATGTCAGTCTGCTCCCATCGTCGCACCATCGACTCAGTGCCCCTTGTCACCCAACGCTTGCGTCATTCCTATAAAACGAAATGAAATGCGCTTAAAATTGTAACCACATTACGACGGTTGTGCCCGCCACCCCACAACATGCACTTCAAAGGAAATGGCTTGAAAAAAGCTCTTCAAATTCACTCCAGTTGGCTCCCCTAACCCACCACCCTCCCACCACAAAAAAAAACAAACAATTCATACAACTTTATTAACAGCCTCTTCAAACAGTATCTACCAATTCGAATATCCATCTTTTATGCGCTCGTAAAAGCCTAAAAAAGAAGAAGAAAGATACGGTTTTATGAGCGGAAACTTTAAAGGTATTCAAGTAGCAAACACACTTCCTGCATGCAGCATGTGAGCTGTGCGTGAGGAGCGGCGCGGCGCGGCGCTGTGACCTTGTCGATCCAGCACGTCTCCGCCATTTTGATGGCACATAACTGACACTGACACAAACTTCGATAAATCGTAAAGCGATCGTAAAATATGAATTTCAGCCTCGCACTGCATTGCCGTCGCTCCTAAGAGGACATTCGCCCGAAGTTGGTGTGAAAAAAAACATAAACGAAGATATTGCCGACTGCCGGCATCTAGCCTGCTGTGACGTGGTTAACGTCAATTCTGCGCCAGCTAGGGCCGCGGCTAATGATTGAAAAGCGCGCAACGTTTATTAAGAATCAATAGCACAGCGGATTGAGTTATGACATGGTTGCGCGGCACTGGGGGTGGATTTTGCGTCGTCGCGTCGGTCGGCTTCAATGGAACGGAATGGCGTGTGACGTTCGACTTTCCGTCGCAGTTTGTAATTGAGTTATGCGAGGTCCTTAATTGTTGGCATAAACGTTATTCATTTCCGGTCTCGTTTGATGGATTTGGAGGGGGTGCCAGCGATGCTCACCGGAAGGACTGCATATTTCATGTGAAGTCGAAATTCGATTCGTTTTTTTTTTGTCTCGTTGCAACCGGTTCTTGTTTTGAAATTCTTTTGATTCAGTCACCCCGCGTGTGTGTCTGTTGGGGGGAGATCTGATGGGCGGCGTTGGACAGGGATACTGTCATTTGTTGACGTCGGATGTTGAATGGCGCCTCTGTGGCTTCATTGTAATTGGGAGCGAGTTGACCTTCGATGGGCTCCCGGAAGTGTGTGCTTCATTTCAATTCGTATTGTTGTTCGAATTTGGATGAATAATGGAACAGTCTTTTTTGGCGGACTGAGGACCTTGAGCTCACCCCTTTGACTACCTTGACATTGATTCGTGAATTATTACACAAGCAAAGTTTTCAGCTGAGTCGTGGCGAGAAGGAGAACTCGCATGATTGCTTCCAACTCTGAAATCGGCTGTGCCTCAAAACACGTTAGATGCTTATTCGTTTTGACAACCTTGACATTGATCGTCGTGAACGAACGAAAAGACACACGCATCTGACAGCAACGTTCTGCAGTTGGGTAGTGGTTGGTTCTGCAGTTGACTTCTGAAAGAAAAAACTCTCATGAGACATATTCTGCCCACATTTCTGAGTAATTACTGCCAACTCAGACGTCTACTGTTCCTCAAAAGACATCCTCAGAAATTCTGGCAGTCCTTGTGTAATTTTCTCGAAGTTTGTTGCCACTCTCATGACATTCCTTCCTTGCACAACATATCTATCATGCGTTTTTTTTCCAGTTTCCTCCTCAGAAACTCATACCCTCCTTCACGGTGATAATTTATTCGAAAAATCCACCATACTTCTGAAATCAATATCTCCCCCTAGCCGCCTATTGTAACCCACCAGCATCGTGATCCCTATCATTCATCCACTTTAGCCACTTTAACCCGTCCAAGGTGAAACATCCAAAGGAACAAACTGAAGTACTAATTTCAAATTCAGCGCGCAAATATTTGTCATAAGGAAAAACAAGCCATTTGTCATTTTCTTACACAAGGCGACTACCCTCCCTCCCGTCCCTCCCCCCTCCCCCTGGCAGGATATTTTATCACATTTAGGCTGCCGACACTGACACCCACTTCCTCTCCGACTCTCACCGTACAGCCGTACACCCGCTCGCTCGTTCGGTTCACACTCACTCGGCCTGAGCTTGGCACACGGCTTGGCTAGGTCGACCGTTGTCGTATCCGCATCCGTATCCTTTGCCTAAAGTGGCCCGACAGAGAAGTTTCTTCATCCATTTACACTGGGAATCCATTCAGCACATGGACGGGTGCCACCTCCACTCTATCATTTCTGTCTCACTCTGGCCTGACACGTGAAGGCTCTGCGGGGCCCGCTGGCTTAGGAGGATGGATGCATTTGGGTGGCGCGACTGTGGGGGAGGTACGAAAAGGCGCTAGATACACACACACTGTGGGTCGAATGACATTCGTAATTAGAACAAGTAAAAGCAAGTAGACATCCATGACCCTATTTAACTGAAACGAGAATAATGTGAGAGGCCCGCCTCGCATCTCCCTCTCGCACCATCGCGCCTTGCCCCATCTGGGCCAGCGTGTCTCTCGTCGTCGTCTTCGCCTCGTTCGTCGTCTTCTTTTGCCTCGTCTTCAGTTTGATATTGACATTTGAAAGCAATTTACGTTGGTATCCTTGTCCGGGGATGTGTCATGGGGTTGGTAGGTAACTGGCACACAGTGAATTGTGTATCATTTCGTTAAGTGTGCTCAACTAGGAGCTAAAGTGAAGTCGTGCTCGCCTCTGCTGTGTGTGCGTTCGAGACGTGGGCGAATGGTGCTGGGTGTCCTCACTTGAAAGGAGAAGGAAAAGTTAAACGTCGTCACACTTGTGTTTGCTCTTCGCAATGAATGAGTGACCTGGTTGTCGAATGTCGAATGTCGGCTTGCGATGCCTGAACAGACGATGATTTATTGAAACTCAACAATTGCTACCTGATTTTGGGCACAATTAAAAGTTGGTCCTCCTGCTGGTAATGTTTCTTCCCAGATGGAATGTGTGTCGGTCTCTGTTGACTCTCCGTGTCGGTATTTCAAAAGTTATTTAACTGCCGTTGTCTTCTGCCGAATCCAAAGCGACGACACAATGGATTTTCAAGGTTTTTTCAAAGTTTGACGACCTTGTGAACACACCCACACCCGGCGTGCTTTTGATTGGCTTTAAATATTTGAAGTGCCCACTCTCCACTGTGAGCTCAGTCATCCTCCGCGTGATTGTTTATTCATCGGGCAGTTCCGAGACAAGAGATGGACGAGGAGGAATGTTGCCAGGAGATTTTCCTGGAGCCCTTTGTTTGCAACGCAACACAACATACCGACAAATCCCAAGATTAAGACATCTCAATCAAATCATACTCAGAACGACGTAATCTCCGTCACCACGTCAACGATAAGTATGCCCGGATAAGCTCAAAGGATTTAAGCAACCTTTTCCTCGTTTAATTCCCAGGTTTTTCTCATTTTTCTGCCATCAGTCTTGGTTGCGAGTGCTCGGCTGAAAGGGAAACAAAAGTGTATCCATTTTGCGCTAAACAATCCTCGCAAGGACAGGGCACAAAGCAGTCGCCCGGCTTACCACCTCCACAGCCCCCCTGCGTCTGTACCTGATGTTAATCACGCAAAGGGATAACACCGGATGCGGCCTTCGCCTCAATACTGAAAAGTGGATCCGCACAAAGCGACCGAAAGGATAAAGGAAACATGAAAGTGTTTCATGGCATGGAAATGTCCCAATTAATCGAAATCAATTCCATTCTAACTGGCATCTCGGCAAATGGACTCGACTCGATGTATTGGAATCGGATCTGCTATCGATGTGGACATCGATATCGGTTCGGTTCGGTTCGGTTCGGTTCGGTACGGTTTTGTGTTGGTTACTGTCATTAAAATCAGTTAAACACATCCTGCTTGTGGGTGGGTGTGTCCCCCGCTGTATGTGTGTGCGTGCTTATCTTTTTTATCCTTTGTGCCAGCAAAGGCCATTGTGTGGAGAGTTCCAAGAACGAATACGGTCCCAACAAAGGCTGCTTATGCCACAACAGGGTGCTGATGAATATAAATTAGGGTGAGGGGGTGACTGCCGGGTTGGGTAGGCTCTGGGATCGATACCATCGATATGCTGCCGATGAAAGGATGACTGAAAGTTAATTACAATGTATTCACAGTCATATCGCAATGGGTTAATTAATTTCGATAAGATTCACGCTTACGAAGGGATTAGCTTTGGATCAGGGGCGAGGGCAGGGGAGGATCACGTTTTCATGCTCGGGGGTGCCGTATCGATTATGAAGGGGGCATGTTTTTTTGCGAAGCAAATCATGTATTTATCGTGTGGCGATCATAAGTGTTCAATGTTCATTCTGGAAGCCTATCAGCCCCTCATTGATTTTGACTGCTGTTTGGTGAATTGAACACTGGTTTTGGTTGCGGTTGTTCTTGGGGAAAGGAATACGTACAAGCGTCGGTATTTAAACATTGAATAGCTGAGATATTTACCCACCGATTGACTTGAGCAGACTATGCGTCGAAATTCAACGTATATCGACGACATAAAGTCGAAAATGTCGACACCAACCAGCACAGTCTGACAACACTACCAAAGGACGATGGTGTCGCATTTTGTAGAGTACGGGACAGCCGGAGATCGTCGACAAGTCGTTCATCAACGCTGAACTAGTTGAAGCGGTAAGAGAGCGGTGTTGCCGAGGACGCACATTTGTCGTATCATCACCGCACTCAGCATTTCTGGAACCACCTTGCGGCCCATTTGGAGGGATTATTTGCATTGGATTCCGTATAAAGTGTAATTAACTCAAAGAAAATATTGACGAAGAACGTACACGGCGTTTGGAAATCGGTCAAACAGTCGCTCGAATGGAAATGGCGACATTGACTGGCCACTCAGATCTCCATAATTGACCCTCCGGACTTCATTCTCTGCGGTTATTTGAAGAGCAAAGTACTGCTTAATACCATTGACGAGCTCGAGTCAAACGTTCGTGCCAAAATCATCGCAATGCCGCCCGAGATGAGGTGAAAAATTGAAACCTCTCTGTTTCCATGACGTTACACCGGATAACTACTCCGTCGTCATCATGCATCGATCAAGTTGACACAGATTTGCTACAGTTTTGTTCTTTCAAGTGACGGCATTCATTTTCTTCCGGTTCTAAGGGCGACCAGTGATTCTAAGGGTGACCATTACAATGGCAGTTCCTTCATTTGTAATGTTTCTTCAGCTGTTTGCCAATGACAACCTTATTCGCTGCCTTCTATCGCTGACGGTTCTGGGCGCTGCTTCCAGTCATTAAGATCAATCTACCCTACGTCCGCAATGACAAACGGTTGCTTTTCATCAGAAATATGGGAGTATAGAGATAGCCGACTTCACACTAGTCTATCGACGTATTTGACGGATATTCACCTAATTTTTGACGATTATTCGCTAATTTTTGACACTTATTTAGAAGTAATCGAACATTGGCCGAGTTCATAAACGTCACACTGCGGCAGCCCTGCATTACCTTTGCATGACAGCAGTCAGTAACTGCGTTCATAATAGCAATGTGACAGTCAAACTGCGATCAACTTCGCAGTGATTTTTTGTTGCAGGATTGCAGGGAAATATGGCAAACGAATACACCTGAGTAACATTGTTGAATAGTATTTTGGAATGAAAGGTCACAAAACTTTTTGTATCGCCTACTTATGTTGCATTTATGAATACGTTTTTGATAATACTCGCCTGCTGCAAACCTGCGGCAGTATTTCTGTTCATAAATACAAAGAGAGAATAGTTTGTGCAGTGCAGGGGCAACAATGTTGCAATTATGACGTCGACCATTGTCTCACATTCACTCACACTTGTATGGAAAAATCTTACGCACTGCACGATATTGTGGTTACCGTGACGACAGTTAAATAATTCGCCTCGGTAGCTTGGAAGGCAATCAGCACCGTGTCCATGAAGAAGTTATAAAAAAACGATGTCAAGAAAATTTTAGGAGCAAGGAAGGTAGAAGTCGTCTGTCTCTATACTTCTTTATATCAGCTTTCCATTTCTTAACACATCATCAATTTCACGATTGCCGAACGTGCGGAAATTACTGAAAAAAAAAATATCGAAAGTCCAGAATTTCTGGGCGAAGTCGGTGGTCATCATATATTCAGTTTGCAGAAAATTTGCCTCGCAATTCGCTGAAACGTTTGAGCTTGAGCACATTCATTAGGACCTTAAGTCACCAACCAGACAGAGACTTGGGCGAAATGCTGTCAGTATCGAGAAGATCAACAACGTCGACATAGCTATCCAAGTTGGGGTCCATCAAGAGAGGGGATACATGCTATACAAACGCCGCAAATGCTCGAAGTTGTGCTCAAGTGCAGTCTGGAGTTAGGCCGGTCGTATTTCCGTATTATCACCACTCTTATTCAACCTGGTTCTAGATTTAATAATGCGACAAGCTTCTGCATATCCTGGGGTTTGGGTGGCCGCCTGGAAGACCTGGACTATGGAGACGACATTTGCCTACTGTCCCACAAATGCCCCCCAAATGGAGGCAGTTAGTCCACAAGCGGCCCTAAAAATCAACATCGCGAAAACAAAGACGATGTAATACCAACATTTCTCAAAACGTTCAGATCTGCGGCTGTAACGTCGAAGCAGAGCACGAATTTTGTGACCTTGGCAGCATCATCACTAAAAATGGCGGAGCAGCAGGAGACCCTTTCAGATGCGCCAACTACCGAGGGATAAGTCTCCTAAACACCGCCTACAAGATCTTCTCTGTCTGTTTTGTGCGAGCGCCTGAAACCATTCGTGAATAACCTGATAGGTCCTTACCAGTGCGGTTTCAGGCCGGGAAAGTCCACCATCGACCAACTTTTCACACTACGGCAGATCCTGGGAAAAAACCCAAGCGATGCAAATCGACACCCACCATCTATTCGTCGATTTCAAGGCCGCATATGACAGCGTGCATAGAGATGAGCTATACAACGCCATGTCTAGTTTTGACATTCCTGCCAAAGTCGTCAGGTTGTGCAGGATGACGATGGAGAACTCTAGCTGCTCCATTAAGGTCGGTAACGAACTCACCGAGACCTTCAGTGTCAAAAAAGGTTTTAGACAAGGCGACGCGCGCTGCCATGTGACTTCTTTAACATCATCCTGGAGAAAATCGTGCGAAACTCAAACGCCAACACTAGAGGCACGATCTTCCAGAAGTCCGTACAATTGCTAGCATACGCGGACGACATTGACGTGATTGGTCGAACACAGCGAGCCGTCAATGAAGCGTTTGCTGGTATTGAAGTGGAGGCTGCAAAAATGGGTTTACCAGTGAATGAGGGCAAAACGAAGTACATGCTGTCATCTAGAAAGGACGCACAACACCGACGTCTCGGCCGGAACGTCACCGTAGGCAGCTTTAACTTCGAGGTAGTTAAGGACTTCGTCTACCCCGGCTCCCAGGTAGACAGTACAAACAACATCAGTACCGAGATTAAACGCAGAATAACTCTTGCCAACCGTTGCTTCTTTGGGCTCAAGAGGCAATTGAGTAGTAGAGCTCTCTCTCGAAGGACCAAGCTAACAGTATATAAGACCCTCATCATCCCTGTCCTGCTCTATGGCGCAGAAGCCTGGATAGTCTCAAGAGCAGATCAAGAAGTCCTTGGTCTTTTCGAGAGAAAAGTTCTGCGTTCCGTCTTTGGTCCTGTTTGCGTTGATGGTTTCTGGAGAAGAAGCTACAACCATGAACTGTATGGGCTGTACAGCGACATGAGCCTAGTCAGGCGTCTGGCTAGGCCATGTAGAGCGCATGGACAGCACTGCTCCAGCCCGAAGAGTCTTCGACTCCGAACCTGTGGGACAACGCAATAGAGGACGCCCACGTAACCGATGGCGCCAACAAGTGGAGAAGGACCACAACCAAATTGGTGCGCGTAATTGGAGACAGCTGGCTAAAGATCGTGCCAGCTGGAGAAGCTTGTTGACTGAGGCACAGGTCCACCCCGGACTGTAGTGCCACTAGAAGAAGAAGCAGCTGATATACGGAACCGAATATGAAAGTGTCACATCGCCTTCAGTAGCCTGGACAAAGTGTCGAAATCATCTCGTGTATCCAAACGCACGAAGCTGACCATTTTTGAATCGAACGTGAAAGCAGTCACAATTCTGCACGTGGAATGCAACTCCGCGAGAAACACAAGCGCTACAGGTATTAATCAATCGTATCCACCGAAATATCATGGGTTTTCTAAACCATAGCAGGCCCTAAACCATCACAAACGCCGGCCTATGGGAGTCGACGGGACAGGTACCCATCCACCTGGAAGTCCGCTGCCGCAAACGGAAGTGGATTGGCCGTAAGCTTGGAATCCTCCGTACTGGAGTCCACAGGGTAGTCGCAGACGCGGTGAACCGTCCATCACGTGGAAGCGACTGGCTGGAGCAGGGCGCTCATGGCGACTGATAAATTCCTAGCTCTAGATAAATCCAATTATAACTTGTTTATTGAGGCCCTATGTTCCACCAGGAACCACAGGAATATAGGCCCTCTGTATATAATGCAATACTACATCGGTGTTTCTAAAGATCTTACAAAAAGTCGTTTTTATACATTTCAGCGGACGTCGTACTTCAACGGCTCTCGTCTAAAAAGCTCGTTGTGTTGCTCGAAGCGCAATCTTTCTAAGGCCTCGTCCTCCTCTGACATCACTGCGACTTCATTCGCAATCGCCTTTCATAGCACGGCACATAGAGACGGAGCTTCGGGCATCATCTAGGAGTTCACTTTTGTTGCATAACTCCTCGTTTTCATTTCCGCCGCGAAAAGAAAATAAAAATAAATTGACATTAATTTTGTAGAATTGATGTGAAAAATAAGCGGTGCCTCTGCTTATTTAGGCTCAGGCCAAAAATGAAATATTCCCCGCCCAAAATACAAACACAGAAGTCCACCCCACCCCACCACACGAGCCTGATGAACCCCATTAGACCATAATTACAATTCATGTCTGTTTTAATAACTTTCCTGTGCTCGCCTCGGAGCACTCCAATGCCGAAACGATGAACGCTACAAGCTGACTTCCTGCACCGAAAGCCTTCGGAATACTTCCTCAATTTCAACTTTTTAATATACTAGCCTTCAAATCAGCTCCCGCCTGTTACAAGACCGCTCTGTGTTGCGAGCCGCTTGCCCCACCCATCCGCCAGCCGCATCAAATCACAAACTCAGCACGCCAACACAGAACTGGCATCCGAAATGAATAATACCATCATTTATGGGCAAACCAACCGTGCGAGCATATCGCTGCGCTCCTGTTGGCTGAAACCAAAAAATAAGGTCAGCCACTATTGTTTGACTTTATCCTTGTGTGTCGCTGCTGCTGCTGCTGCTCCTACTGCTGCCACTGTTTCTGGTGGCTGGATGGTGGTAGTGGTGGTGGCGGTTCTAGGTTGGCTACGGTGGAGGGGCGCATGTAATAAAACATACGCGCGCGATAGTAACGAGAATGAGCAGCAAAACAAAAGGAGCCTTCCAGCCAATTTAAGCCAAGCAACGATAGTAAATCGCAACAAAATTGCGAAGGGGACCTAACCTAACATCACATCTCATGCACACGTCTGCCCGACGACATGCCGCACAAAGGCGGAAAACTCTCAAAAAACCAAAAATTTCCCTCAGAGCAAAAGATGCATGACTTGCGCGCACGGCCGTTCTCGCGTTCTCTACTCTCCACGCCAGCATTTCATTCAGCATTTGATAGTGGAGCATCCTTAACAGCACTGTATACCATGGGCTGGTTCCTCTTTTTCAGCTGAAGTGGAGCACAACACGCATCCTTTTGGCGATGTTCGAATAAATGTGTCACAGGACAGCATAGCCGAGTCCTCGTGACCTAGAGACCTACAGGAAAGCTTCGTCAAGAGAACCTGAAAATGAAAGCTCTCGCTGGCTCTCTTCAGAAGAAGAGATTAATTTGCAGTAGCAGAGAGTCCTTGCCGAACACCGAGTGAGAGAGTGCGAAAAAGAGTGAAGGGGAAATTAAATATCCTTGAAGGCAGCCTCAACACGGCGACGATGATTGCTCTCGCGAGAACGAGGAACAAATTTCCATCCAAACATCCTTTTCGTGATGCAGGTCCTGTTTGGCGAAATCCATCCACCATTAGTACGTAACAGGACACACTTTAAGGCGCACGAATTGTCCTCTCGCCGTGTCGGTTTGTTCTTCTTTTGTCCGTTCTTCTTCTTCACCAAAGTGTCCCCCAAAATAGACAAAAAAAAAAAAAAAAAAAACACACAATCTCTCGCACTCGCAGGATAACAGGGCAACACTGGGGAACTGCTTGTTTCGGAAAAAACGAAAGGAAACAAATAGATTACCCCTCGATCATCGGTCGATTTATTTGGACTCGTTCTCGAAAATAAACCGAAAACGTGTTCAACACACGAAATAAGGACACCAGACTTGGAAGTGTATCCTTGTGCGGGAAAATATACGCAAAAAAAAAAATAGAAGAGGAAATAATAAAATAAACCCACACCAGCAGCACACAAGCTTATGTAAGATGACATCTTGCGAAGTTGACACCAATTTGGATTGTGGGACACTGTGCGGATAGGACAGCGACACAAAACAGCCAAGGCGTTACAAAAATAAAGGCGAAACACACGCGCACACAGCCGCAAGGACGACCGACGAAACGAGAGAAAAGAAACGAATCAACCCGGACTCCGCCAACACACCAGGTTCGTCTCGGCTTCGGCCTTAAGGATGCCAATTTTCGTGGCTATTTAGTTAAAGAGAAATATCCTCCTCGATCAGCACGCAGCGGAAAGCGACCGACTCGCCGATACCGAAATCAAATCGAATCGAATCGAATCGGAGCTGCGAACGAGTGCGTGTGTGTGCAGCGTGGAGCGTGGAGCGTGGAGCGAGCGTTTTGCTGCGTCGTGAATGAGTGAAATTTCGGTTGCGGACGCGGGGCGGTGTTTACGAGTATATGTGTGAAAAGCATAAAAATTCCGTTCAATTACAGTTAGAGGGAAGCGTGCTACGCATCGCATGGAAGGCTATAGAAAAGTGTTCGACTGCTGATACACTCCCCGTGGCTGGCCTGCCTGTGACACACATCGGCTGATGGTGTTTCTTCGATTTGAGGTGATCCCTTGTGGTGGTTGTCCTTTGGTCGGTTGCTTCGCCTTGTGCGCGGGTGGTGTCGCCCACACACTCCCAATCGTATGCGACGTTAAGGGATTTTACATGTTCGCTGGATAAAAATTTACGAACCTACTTACGCCGTTCATTCGACTTCTAATGGGGAACTGATGTCCTTTTTGGCGATGAAGCAATCCTTTTAGTTCATTTTCTTTTTTTTCTGTCTGTGTCACTGAGTGCGCCGCGTTCAAGGACCAAATGCAATTAAATCGCAAAAAACTTTAAAAAAAAGATATTAAAAAAAAAAAAAAACGAAAAAAAACGATCACGTACACAACTCCGTTCCCTTCGTTCGTTTTTTGAAGTTTAAGTGAATTCCTGTTGTGTCCACACACAGAACATAGTACCACCCTACCCGCACATTGGATATTCATGTGTGTTTGCGCCGGATGGACTGAGCTGGATGCCCATGCACCGTCCGTGTCCGTGTGTGTGAAAGTTGGGTTAAATATTTGCATCTAATTATCCTTTTTGCCAGATAATGTATGCACAATGAATGTGGTGGCGATAGTGTCGTAGGAGCGCGAGCACGAGAGTCCTACAGAGCAGCGACGACAACGACAACGACAACGACGACGACGACGAGGAGGAGCGAACGAGTGCTATTAGTGTCCTGGTGACGGTGGGGCATGTAAAGAGAATTCTTAATTCGCCTCTAGTGCAACTTGTTTTCCTTTGAGAAGGATATTCTGTGCTTTTCAGTTTTGTGTGATTCTTTTTTTTCGGATAGTTTGTTTGTTGATTTTTTTTTCTTCTTGCTTTTTGCTTTCATTTCCGTTCTTGTTGTTTGTTGTTGTTGATGTTTTGGTGTCGTTGGTGGCGGTTTGTGCGGGAGGAATAGAGGCAAATTCAAATTGAATTGAAGTGAAATGAGATTGCTGTGACCCACAAGGATATGAAGGATACGATCGTGGTGGAGTGATTTTATGGTTAACAGGTAAGTCAGATAACTGTTTGGATAAGGGAGGGAGAGGGAGGGTTGATGTTCTTGATTGAATCTTAAATTTGATTGGTTTGTTGATTTTCATTCTTTGACGGGGAAAATGGAGGGTTGACTTGGATTGATGTTCGTCTTGGCGTGTAACTATACTTCGTGCGGATGTAACACCTTCGGGCGCGAGGATAACAAGAGTAATCCAAGTGTATTCATCACAGATTCCACAAAGTGCATTGTGGATTTCTGGTACTACAACCCATGGTTATGGAGGACATCAGTGGACTCTCCTTGTGGCCTAGAGATCGAATTTGTTCGAACTGAATTTTGAAGGAGCGCGGTAGCAGTGCCCTTTGGATGTAGATAGGTCGACTACAGCGCTGAATGTCTAGGTTCAATTTCCGACGCGTACATCTGTCATAATTCACGGCTCCCCCTCTTTCGAGGGACAGACAATATTCAGCTTGTCAAGCATCACCGTTCGCAGTTCGCAGTTGGCATTGAATTGATTCCCTCGACTTGTAAGGTGCGTGAAGTGAAGTTTCGTCTAGCCCATTGAAATCATGGTAGGTTGGATTAGGTTGATATCACGCGGATCTAAGACCCTATTCCGACTGATATTGATATTGTTTGATTCCGACAAGTCCAAATGAGGTTTCCTACGTGTGGAGAGAGCATTGCAATTTCACAGAAAATGTGTAATAGTTTCGTCCTTCTCTTCATCCCTACAGCTTCTACATAAGTCATTAAAGTGGAAGAATAGTCTGGAGGCATGTGTGCCAATGGCATAATGTCCGGTAAGGACGCCGATTTTGGTTCTAAGGTTGAGTCTTCTCAATCTGATCAGGCTACGTCAGCGCATTGGATCTATGGTAGGCCATAGCTGTTTTGTAGTGAGGCATTTAGTGTCAGTAGACCATCAACGATTTGTGTCTTCTAGCGAGTTCGTCCGCTTCCCAATTTTCTGGGATGTCGCCGTGTCCAGGCGCCCACATAAATTCGATGCTAAAATACTTGGCCATCTCGTTGAGAAATAGGCGGCAATTCAGGGTAGTCTTTGAGTTAAAAGCGACTGCGCCCAAGACTCCAGAGAGTTGATCGCTGCCTGGATGTCGAAACTGATGACGATATCCGTACATTAAATACGTTTTGTTCTTTTACCAAGGCAGGACTTCTTTAATCGCGATGGTTTCTGCTTGAAAGACGCTACAGTGATTTGTTGGTTGGAATGACAGTTGGATGTTTAGATCCTTAGAATAGACAACCGCTCCCACACCATCGCCCATTTTTTATACGTCTTTGAAGATTCACAGAAAATCATCCAGCGTCTGATGATCAGACTCAAAGTATATTCTGGGGGAAAAGTTTTTCTCGAAGAATAGTCAGGAGGTCTGTGTTTTCAGGTTAGGACCTAAAACAATTGAGAATAGTGGAGTGTTCGAATCGGAGTTCCTTCCACATGTGAAGCGATTTCAGTCTTTTCGCTACATATGTGGAAGGACTGCCGAATAACTATATCGGCAGAAGGGTAACGAGTTAATTCAGTGCTTCGGAGGGGGTTGTCATTACCGCTCCACTGATGCATACATACGCTATCCGTTGCACTCTTTCGAGCAGTGTGCAATTGATGTTTATATTAAAAGCGTTCCACCAGGTGGCGACGCCATATGGTAGCAGTATGAGATTGACAGTAGAGATAAATATCCAGTGGACTATGCGGGGTTGTAGTCCCCATTTATAGCTTTTTTGCAGCAGTATAAAGTCGTAGAGGCCTTCCTGACGCGTTGCTAGATGTTTAGTTTCCAGCTTAATTTCGTGTCTAGAATGAGGCCGAGTCGTGCCGAACGAGGGTGGTTAAATTTTAGGGGCCGATGTTGATTTTGAATAAAATATAAATTATTTAGGAAATTATTGTCATTTATTTTTATTATGATAATATTGGTACGGTTCAATTATGTATGGACCAACATATCAGCCAAATGGCCGCGGCGACCTCGGCGGCACACCTCTATCCGATGGTTACAATTTTCGATGACGCTGAAGCATAATTGAGGTTCTATGCCGTTAATGTGCCGAATTATCTCATCCTTTAGCTCCTGAATTGTTGCTGGCTTATCGACGTACACCTTTTCTTTCAAATAACCCCAAATCACATGATCTTGGCGGCCAATTGACATCGCCACCACGTGAGATAACACGGCCATTGAATTTGTCGCGCAAAAGAGCCATTGTTTCGTTAGCTGTGTGGCCAGTGGCACCGTTCTGTTGAAACCACATATCGTCCATATTCATATCTTCCAATTCGGGCCATAAAAAGTTCGTTATCATTTCACGATAGCGAACACCATTCACAGTAACTGCCTGATCGGCCTCATTTTGGAAAAAATACGGCCCGATGATGCCGCCAGCCCATAAACCGCACCAAACAGTCACTCTTTGTGGGTGCATTGGTTCTTCGACAATCACTCTTGGATTATCATTCGCCCAAATGCGGCAATTCTGCTTATTGACGAATCCACTGAGGCGAAAATGTGCCTCATCACTGAAGATGATTTTCTTCGAAAATTGATCATCCACTGTTGCCATTTCTTGCCACCATTCTGACCATTGACGACTCTTGAATTGGTCAAGAGGCTTTAGTTCTTGAGTCAATTGCACCTTGCAAGCGTGTAAATGCAAGTCTTTGTGCATATTGTTCATCAACGACGAGCGTGAGAAGTGCAATTGTTGGGCACGACGACGAGTTGAGGTGGACGGCTCTTCAGCCACACTATCGCGAACAGCAGCAATATTTTCTGCAGTACGAGCTGTACGAGCATGCACTGGTGTTTTCACATTTCCTACAGACCCGGTTTGCTCAAATTTTTGCACGGTTTTTCCGATTGTACGCACATTTGGACACGATTAAATTGACCGAAAAAATCACGAAGTGCACGATAATGCATATCGTTTGAACGCCCATTTTCATAATACGCCTGAGTAACTTTAACGCGTTGCTCGATTGTGTATCTCTCCATGGTTCAAATTGAGTCAGTCTGAAATTGAGAAATGTCAAATGAAATGCAGAAAAAAACTTGACGTTTAGGTGTGGTTCATATTCAGCATCGGCCCTTAAAGTTTAACCACCCTTTGTTAAAAGCGGTCCACCAGGTGGCGACGCCATATGGTTGTAGTATGGGCCTGACTATGGAGATAAATATCAAGTGGACTATGCGGGGTTGTAGTCCCCATTTAGATCCCATGGCTTTTTTGCAGCAGTATAAAGCCGTAGAGGCCTTCCTGACGCGTTGCTGGTTGTTTAGTTTCCAGCTTAATTTCGTGTCTAGAATGAGGCCTACGAATTTTGCACTGTTGTTCAGTTGTGGAGGGATTCCGCTATAGTGGGAGGATCAAAGACAGGAGTTTTGTGCATAGTCCTGATGGATAGTACCAGTTCTGTCTTCTGCAGCTTGACAACTAGTTGAGAGGACGAACGAAGCTATTTGAAAAGTTTCCGTGTGATATCAGTGTCCCCCCGCATTAAACTTGAAAAGTAAACGCTGATGCCACAAATGACGCCATTTTTAAGTGACTTCTTAAAGTTAAATTTGAGCGATTCTTGAAAACCCCCAAAAATTGCTCCTCTCGAGCTGCTATAAAATAATTTAAATGCGTGGAAAACGATAAATCAATTGCTTCGGTTGCGATCAAATTAGAGAAGCCACTCGTACCTCCACAATTGGACGGCGTAAATCCGGATTATGAAGCACACCGTGACGGGAGATTAAACACATTAATCGGAGCAATCGTTGAGTGCACAAGTGTCGATTGTTCTCTCGAGCTCGAATTGCATTTCAATTTGACTGCAAATTTTGAATGGGCTCTGTTGTGCATTTTAGATTTAATTCAGCGGCCAAGGATGGAAATGAAACGCTGCTCGCCATTTGAGTGCAGGTGTGTTTTCAAATTGACAGCTGGGAGAATTGGGGGAATACGTCTGCCTCACGCACAACAATCGGTGTTGGTTTGATTTGTTCACACTGAGACTAAATCTGTGGACTCACGGAATCAATTTGATGGGTCTACGAGGTATAGTGGACGCCCGCTAAGTCAAATTCTCACGAGATTAGTTCGACTTAGGGTAGGTCCTGTATTTCTCTACTTCTCAGGCCAGCGGTCTCAGACTGAGCTGGTACCCCTCAAGGTACCCTCAAGTTGTCTCTATCAGTCTGTATCAGATGTTCGGTGTTCCACTCTTTTTTCCGACCAAGAGGCTTAGAATGGAAGACCCACTTAGCTGAAGCTCGATGTTGCCGAACCAGTCTTACCAACGAATCTTTGTCTTCTAACTTGTGTACTGCGTTTCTTCTGTTGTCCTAGTTGGACTCATAGAGTTGTTCTGTTTGTTACTGCATTCATCGAAGTCCGAAAGCCCCTATTGGAAGACCCGCTGTCGTCACACCGATCGTCTAGCATTCGGCTTCCTCCAATTGTTTGTCCTTTAGACTTGTGCTGTAAGGATTTTCCAGAGCATGTCCTTTGAGTCCTGATTCAAATTAATTGGAATGCCTGACTGGGACTCGATGGTCATATTCAGTACTATTGGGTGTCTGATGGATCGGTCTTTGCATGGGCAAGCGTATTGTTTGTTCCCACAGATCTTCTCTTTCCAGCGCCGCATTAAAAACCATCGAGGAGCCTTGAAGTATTCCACCGCCTTGCTCTTAACACAGACATTCTAACAGCTCTCCTCCCAGAAATTGAGTTCATCCTCCTCTCTATCAAAAGTAAGCCAAATCTCGAAAAGATCAACACCGCAAATCTCAGCTTGACCCAGTAATCCACTTAACCATCGAAAGGATCACAGCCTAGATTCATCCTCATTGCGCCCAAGACCCGGCAGAAAGTTCACAAGTTCACTTCGTAACCAGTCGCTTCGAGTGCATCTTCAGCACTCAGTCCTTGAGGATACCCGTAAGTAGTTGTACGCATTTTTCACTCCGCACAAGGGCGCCGAGGCGCAACTTTCAAGGGAAGATAAGAGAAAAATTTAAAATTCACTTCACAGAACTCGTCACAAGCGCACAAGAATATAAAACGAGAGTACGTACACGCCCCTCAATCCCACATGTCTTCTGCACAACAAAGTGTTCCGCCTCAAGCCTCATGGAGATCTCTCTCAGGCGTCCCCCCATCTACCCCCCGTGACGGTAAAATACAAAACAAACACTTAAATCCTTTACATCCCATAAAATCTGACTGCAAAATGGGGCTGGCAGGACGACGGACAGGACACCGACACACTGCCACACTGGACCGGCAGTGGCCGACTCCTGAGAGCGGCGAGAGAAAGAGAGCGAGAGCGAGGGCCAAGGAAACAAGGAATTACATCATCACAGTCAATTTCAATTACCATGCAAGTTTGTGTTCCTGGGGATGCTGGAATGCATTCTAGGATTTCCCAGCACATATTCGCTTGTGTGCGACAGAATAGAAAACCTTTGTTCGTCACACACTCTGCGCATCCTTTTTGTATCATTTTGACTGTGCTCCTCCATGCGGTACGAGCATAACAATAATGCGACTGCAAACAATATGGGGGGCGGCATCCTGCGTCCTGCCACTGCCACATACCTTGGCACTTGAGGTGAGCCACCGTCGAGAGCAGTCGCCCCTCACATGCTCCCCCCCCCCCTCCCCCATGGACGGTCACAAGTGGAGGTCGGTTGTCAGCTTGGTGGTTCGGTGCGCTTGATAAATGGGAACAGAGAACCGGATCGCTGCAGCAACCCAGAACGGGCCCAACTTTTGCAATCGATTTGCCAATCGAGGAGGTCGTCTTGAGCAGGTCGCTTGTTTCTGCTTTTCCTTTCGTGCGATCATCCGATGACGGCCTGGATTATGACACTCCCCAGTCCTGTGCGCCATCGTTCTTGCAGAGGGATCCTATTAAGAGAATCCTTTTTGTTTCCCCTTCTTCAACGATACGGAAGCCGCAGACGAGACGAGAAGGAAACACGGGACTGAACGGAGATGGAGATGGTGTCTGGTTAATTTATCAGCGGCAGGATGCGGCGTTTTTACTTAATCCCATGATGAATATGTCGGCGGAAATAAGATGCGTAGCGCGTTGGAAATGCTAGAATTTATCTCTCGGATTTGGGTGGGTTCTGGGCTCGTCGTAGGGGACTCCAAGGCGCGTGTGGAAAGTGGAGTGTGGAGCAGACAATGAAATACGGTTAAATGCATCCGTAAGGAAATCTACGGATTTGTTGGTACACATACAGATGTTCGTTTTTTGTACACCATTAGACGTGATTCACGTCGCGATGTGGTACAACGGATTATGTTTCCTGCTGAGTTTAAAGGGCGACAGGATTAAGTTAGGTACCTCGGTTCCGTAACTTCGAGTTGAGCACGGGCGCCCAATTAATGACTTTAGAAGGCATTTTCGTGAACTACTCGCGCGATGGGAGGTTAAAACTTGGTCGTGCGTTTGCCACTCCTTATGAGGGGGGGTTGGAGTAATCCCTTCCCGGGTTGCACTTCTGGAGGAAAGTTCATGAAAGAGTGCGTATTCATGGGAAAATTCAACAACAAGCATGTTCGTCCTCGAAGTGGCTCCATATTGATGCCACGCACAAGGTTTTCTGGTGTATAGCCGATAGTGTATCCCAGAAACAAGCAGCAACACAGCAAATGTTTGACTCTAAATGAGTCGGTGTAGGTTAGGTTAGATTATAAGTGGCATTAAATAGGGAGGGCGGCATGACACTTAGGTTTTCAAAGAAGAAGGCGCCCTGTGGGGATATCCTAGTCGAGGCGAGTGCAGGGTAGTTGCAGAGGAGGTGTAAGTTCTGCCAGAAGAACGCAATTACGACAAAAAAAAAACGACAGTCGTGTAAAATGATAAAGGACAAATGGAATCACGTCCTTTTTCACTTTACACGACTGTCGTGATTCTTCTTCTTCGTTCGGCGCTTCAGTCCGGGGTGGAGCTGGGCCTCAACCAACAACCCTCTCCAGCCAGCACGATCTTTCGCCAGCTGCCTCCAGTTGTGCACACCAAGTTGGTTGAGGTCTTCTTTTCTCTCAAAACGACCAAGAGCTTCTTCATCCGCTCTCAATAGCGTCCATGTCTCTGCGCCATAGAGATTCATAAAGAGCCAAATCTGACATAACATCAATATACATGTTGTTTGAAACTTCGTATATGAATTCCATTGCCGTAGCCTGCTCCGAATCATTTAGATGGCACCCTTGATTTGCAACCTGAGGAAATGGTAACACCAATTTCTTTGTTGATCTTATTCAGAGAAGCACTGATAAGCTGTCTGCTTTTGGTAGTCCTCACAATTAATGTCATTACAAGACGAAGGAATGGATATGATTAAACTGTGCCTCATGCAAACGAAATGCTTTTTTTGCATATTTGCACCATCGTCCCCTAATAAAGGGTGATTTCTTAAAAGCTATTGGAAAGTTTTTCAAAAAAAAACACATAGAATTCAAAAAAATGCATGAAATCTTTATTTGGATCGATAGTACGGTTCATATAATTTAATGTATGAAGATTATCTCATGCAAATGTTGACCTTGACTGCGCCTCAAATGGTCCATCCGCTTAGTCCAATTTTGGCATACTCTTTCCAACATTTCGGCCGGTATCTCACGAATAAATGCTTCAATGTTGTCTTCCAATGCGTCAAATGAAGCGGGCTTATCTGTATAGACATGAGCTTTAACATAGCCCCACAAAAAATAGTCTAAAGGCGTTAAATCGCACGATCTAGGCGGCCAATTGACCGGTCCCGAACGTGAAATAAAATGTTCACCGAACTCGCCCCTCAATAAGTCAATTGTTGCGCGTGCTGTGTGGCATGTGGCACCGTCTTGTTGAAACCACATGTCATGCAAGTCAAGCTATTGCATTTTGGGGCAAAAAAAAGGTGGATATCATCTCACGGTAGCGCTCACCATTCACAGTTACGTTACGATTCGCATCATCTTTGAAGAAGTACGGTCCAATGATGCCACCAGCCCATAAACCGCACCAAACTGTGACTTTTTCTGGATGCATTGGTAGCTCTTGCAATGCTTCTGGCTGATATTCACTCCAAAGTCGACAATTCTGCTTATTTACGTACCCATTGAGCCAAAAATGAGCTGACCATAAAATGGAAGAAGCGCGCGATGAACTTTCTTAACAGAGCACGCATTTTGATAATAAAATTCAATAATTTGCAAGCGTTGTTCGTTTGTAAGACGATTCATGGTTAAATTATAGACCAAACTGAAGATGTTTGACAGTGAAAGAAAACACGAAACGTGCGTCAGCTGTTTAAACCAGTGTTGCCAAAAAGATAATCGCTAAAAAATCACTCTTTATAATAATAATAATAATGTGGGTGGCGCTACAGTCCGTAAAGAGCCAGGGCCTAGCTTCTCAGCAACCACCCGTGTTGTGCGTGCTATTGTTCTATCACGAGTGGAAGGGGCCTGCAGTTGTATGCCGACTCCGAACGGCCAAGTTTGGGAAGCTTTTTCTAGACAGTTATACTCTTTGAGCATTTGTCAGTGACTCGAAAGAGGTGGGCCGTGAAAAGTATTTCTTGTTGTACCAGGAATCGAACCTAGACAGGTAGGTCCAAGTGCGTAGGAGTCGACGCACATACCCACAACGCCACGGGCCACCACATCGTCTCTCAATACCACAAAAAATATATCCGATTGGTGGGTGCTTTTTAATTGTCTTTTGTATTTATTCTTGAAGATATTCTGTTGTATGCTTGTTATCGTGGACAAACATTGCAATATTGCTTATATTTGCATCGCGACCTGTCCCCGACTAGGGCGTATAAGGTCCGATTTTGGCCCAACTACGCAAATACTGTTAGTTTCCAAATTCTAGATTATAGCTGGCTTATAGGCGAAGACTTTCAACTTCACATAACGCCAAAGAAATAAGGGTTAAGGCAATAACGTTGCTCGAAATGAGCGAAGCTAATATTTTTCACAGAACGCTGATTTGCGTAACAAAGCTGAATTATTTGGAGACGTTGCTGAGCTGTGAGCCTTTCTACACTTTCTTACATGAAGCCAATTGTGCATGCCTTCAGTTGATGTAAACAAGAGAAATGCGAGAGTAGTGGCTGAGCTTCACAAAGAAACTCATAATAGATGTACACTGCACATGAAACATCGAATAGTAATAGTATTGGTGTCGCGAAGATAGGATCACGGATCTGGGTGTAGTTGCTAGAGGAACCACTCGCGTTGTGCGAGCAATGTTTCTATCACGAGTGCTGTTGGGACGAACAGTTTTAAGCCGACTCCGAATGGCGATGTTTGAGAAAGTGGCTGGAATGCTCTTTACTTTAACCATTGCCAGTGACTCGAAGAGGTGGAACCTGGAGCACTTCCCGCGTGGGAGTCGACGCACGTACCCACGACGCCGCATGCTAATCACTGTAAAAAATCAGAAGGCGAAGCTATTTCGTCAGGGAAATTTGACAAAAGCAAACTTGATGTTCATCTCTCCTCTTCGTAGGTATATTTATGCCATTACGACCTTGCGGCCGTGACTCACGTAGACCAATGTGTGCCTATCGCCCTCTAAAAAAAGGCGTCTCTTAAATCGAAATTCAATTCCTTCCCTCAACCAAGCTCAGTAACCATTGATCCGAGCCAATGACCTCATTGGCAGCAACAATCTCACGTCCGTCTCCCTGTCAAACTCCAAAAAACGAAATGTTTCCCCTCCCAGGTCGTTGCTCCAGACTCCCCCAAAAAAAAAATGGCAACATTTCAACCAGTTCATCATCCATTGCCAACAACTTCACCCCCACACGCCGCACTGGCCACTGCCAGTCAGCTTCTTGAACCGTCTCCCCTCAACACCAGCTGCCGGCGCCTAGGCACGCCTTGCACCGGAGTTCCATTTTAATTACACGAAGCCTGCCTCCGCAGCGGAACACAAGAGCATTCATTTCTTTTCCCGCATCGATGAGCTCATAAAACTCCCTCAAATCAATAATGCCGGCCAAGCAAGGCAGCCGCCGCTGGCTGAACCAGTTCCGGCTCGAAGGACCACAAAAAACCACACAAAATTGTGCACTTTTTCGCCCATAAATCCAATTAAAGATTGGACAGGTGGGCACGTTGGCACGTTGGCACGTCCTGGCTCCACTTTAGGGTGACTGACACTCGCCAAATTTCCACAGCAGCAGCAGAAGGAACAACAGAAGGATCAGGGAAACGGAACGAAACCATCGGACGAGTAATGACGTCTCAGGATTACGGTTGCGATTTGAGGGTTCATTTCATCGTCCTTCTCGAGCAACGCTCTGCCGAGCGAGTGCTGAGCGACGAAATGTAAATTTCATTCATCCAACAAGAGCGAGGGAGCCGGGCTGCCTGCTTCCACCCCATCAGCGAGGGCGTATGCAAATTTGTACCATTCTTGCACAAAAGGGATTTTCTCCTTCTTGTCTTGTCCCTGACGGTGGCGGAGGAGAATCGATTTGCTCACGGTTGGCCCGACAAGCAGTGCACAACCGACCAGGCAACATCGTCTAAGTGGGAGGGATGGCGAAGAGGTGTGATGATAGTTTGCCTAAATGACTCTTCCCGGCATGATGCACTCCGTCAGCTTAGCTCCACGGTGTTGGGTATCGCTTGTCAGAAATTGGATTAGGTTTGCCCCCAAATTTGCATTCGAACCACACAAACGCACACTTAGCGAGAGGGAAACGTTTAATTTGGACATCCTTTGCTGGGTTGGTGGGGGTTGGTGGGGGTTGCTGGGTTGTCAGCATGAGAGATCATCCTTATCATTGTCATCATCGTCTCGCATCACCCAAGGCTTACGGACATCCGCAGTTATTAAATTTCCATTCGAGTAGACCATTCGATGCAAGGTAAGTCGACCGACAGAAATGGGAAGAACCAGAGCTCCCCCGGGGAGTGTTTTCCGTGTGAAGAGCATGCTTAGTGTGGAATGTGGAGATTGGGGGTGGAATTGTCGAGGGAAAGGGGTCAAATGGAATTATGCTTGTCGTGGATGGAATGCCGGGTATTATGTCGTGTCACATTCACCATTATCCATGATGTAAGGCCCGGAATGACTTCAAATTGAATGTTTGACATGTGCTAATGTGGGTGACGTTGAAAATCGTTTGTCACAAAGGGCACCAGCTATCCTCGGCGGCAGGCTGGAAGAGCTGATGGCGAGTGGGGGACGGTTATGCTTTGTAATGGCCATGCCGTGTCGTGAACGGAATTGCGTCGAGTGTGCATTTCCGGCGTTTCATGATGATGGAGCCCTTTTGGTTGGGTTGTAGGTTCCAGCGGGCACTTAATCACACCTCGAGGGAGCTCTCTGATTGCAAACGGAGAGGGGGATCATTTTAGCCAATATTTCATCAAATTGAACCCGGAAAGACTTTTATTGGATTGGCGTGTCGCGAGGTCGGACCGCATTGGAATATGTGATATATTCTCAGTTCTGAGAGGTGAAAGGGATTTTTTTAAATGATTTAGAATGTATGTACATTGACCCGGATTCGAAAATAATAGAAATTTTAATTGTTCTCTCACTTAATGTGAAAATGCTTGGAACCAGATTTTTCTTTTCGCATGACATACCTTACTTAGCATGTCTCTGAAAATGTGGTTCGACAGTAAGCACCAACTGTTTCCAATGTTAGAAGAAGTCAATCCGCGTGGGTGCACAATGGGCCTACTTTAGCTTAAGTGTGACTGCTTTCTACAGCCAGCCAGTCTTACCTAACTTAACCTACTTACTCTACAACTTATACTCGGACGGCTTCCGTCTGCGTTTAATACAAAAAAATTGCATCACATTTAACTCGAAGATTCGACTTCCCTAAGTTGTCCTCTATCTCTTAACGTGATGACCGAGTATTTTAGCACAAATTTGATGTGAGTGCCAGCCCACTGTGACATTCCAGCTGAGGCACTCACTATAAAGGGCTTTAGGTCAGTACTCTTTCCGGGTGGAGATTCGCCATTAATGCTCGCAATTATTGGTTGCAATCAAGAAAATCAGTTCTGCGGCGTACGCTTACTTCAGGCGTCTGGTCTCGACTAAATCGATTTACTCTAAAATCAATCGCAGATCTGGTGGCAGTCTACTTAGACTCAATGATACTTACACTCAAGCATGCTTACACTCTAATGCCCCTTGCTACTGTAAAACATCGATTGATTGATCACACCAATCACGGACCGTCTGATGGCACACAGTGTCTCACAACGACACAATTATGGCCTACTCTCAAACCGAGACAATAACACAGCCAGATCAGAGTGAGCTGGCCGTCTCACAGCATACAAGCACATACGCAGCACAAATTATCGCACATCGGTTTCGCTTCCCGCTGTACACAATTTTAAGCAACACAAATTCTTACACATTAGTTGGCCATCGTAGTCTGGCGAAGTAGTAGCAGCGCTATGCCCATCCGACATTAGTAATGATCTGACTCCATCCATATTTCATGTCTAGATGCATGTAAATAGGGGGGTTCAAATGGACAAACATACCGGACAAACCTGGTCGGATGGATGTCGGACAGACTGATGTCGTTAGCATTCACATGATCAAACATGTCTTGAGACTTCATTTAATGGTGGTGCAGCACTCGCAGCAGGGCTTGTAATAGACACGATTTCAGAAAAAGAACAAATCGACACCAGGTCAGTTGATCGAATATGTCTGTCCAACCACCAAAATATAAACCATTTTTGAAAACCATCCGGCATGGCCCTCAACCGTCGTTTCTGGCGTGCACACGATCAAATCTCAGCCTGTCCCGTTTGCTTGTCCATGTGAACACCCCTAGCCCCTGAAATATGAGTATGTGTGAAGTGGCGGGAGAACCCAAATATGTGCTGAAGTGTACTGTATATGAACCACTTTACATCCTCCCTCTGGAAACAAGGATCCTGGAATCTGACTGATAACTTGATACACAATACGAATCTCTTCGTTCTCAGTTTGTGGAAGTAATGTGAACATGGCAACTCCTCACGTATGTTAAAGAAATCTCAGCATACTCAAGCAGACTTTAGTAACAACTGGAATAGAAGTTCAACAAAAAACCACAATAATATATTACCGTCATTTGCAAGAGGGACTTTCACTTCCTCTACCAAGTAAAATAATCCATTGCGTTACGTTGAGATGAGAGCGCAATTTCATACTTTCTGTCGGGTCTCAAAATGAAACGTCGAGTCCAGAACATTTAACGCAAATAGCACCTCTAGTCGATCGGTAAAATAGTGCGTATACGCCACCGACTTCCCGAAAGCCCTTCAGTTTATTTGTACTGCAGATGATTATGGCCAGTTAGTGTTTCGCATTGAAGGAATTTATCGGTTCATGCACTGTTCAACATGGGCTAGTGCATTCGAGTATTCTTCCAGGTGGTAAGAAAGTTCCAAATTTTATTAGCTTCCTCTACGATCGTGTCATGCTCTTTTTTCCGGACATCCGCAAGAGGTGGTTTCAACCATAAGATTGCACAGCATGGATCTTCGGCCCATTTGTTGGCACTTCCTATGGTTTGAGACCCACCATAGAGTACTCGAGTGATGCGTGCTGAAAACCATGAGCACTTCGTGGCCGTTTAACTGCCAATAGAATGATAATACCAGCTGCTGGTCAACAGTCCAACATTGATATGATTCTGGCCACTTTCTTGACTGTCCGCTTGAAAAAAAAAACACTGCTATAGTCAGGGATTCTGATTGAGCAGTGCATAGATGGACAGGGGGATGACACTTCGTGACCAGTTAGAGCATTTTCCGTCAAGTGTGCTTGAAAACCTTTTTTATTTCAATTGACAACCTCACAGAGTCGATCGCTTACTTCAAATCAATTCGCCAACTGACGCAGTTTGAATTCTGCCGAAGAGAGCCTTTCTGCGACCAGCTATTCTTGCCAGTTTTTTCAAACCAGATATTCAAGACCTGTTTAACCACCAGCTCCTAATGGAATCAACCACCCCACGAACACCCAGGCCGCTTCCGGCGCGGCAACTTATTTATGTCACCATGCGTGGTCGCAATCGAATTACTTGCAATAATTGGTCATTCCGATAATTGTTGCTTAATAAGCCGGTGCAAGCTAATTTAGCGTATGCTACGTGTCCCGTGTCCAAATAGCCGTATCGCATGCTACATGACCTGCTGCAGCTAAATGCCATCAAGCAAGTATCGCATGCCGACAGTATATCCGAGGGCCCTCTCCATCATTTGATGCCCATTATGGCCCTAGTTCGGGTAATTTAATTCGAAAAATTGATGAAATTTTACTCGAAATCAGGTCGTGTGCGTGGTGGATGAGGTGATGTTGCAATTTTCTCACAGATGAGGTGACAAACAGACAATAAGCCACGGACACTCCTGTTCAGGCAGTCAGAAGCGAGTATCGTTCGATCTGTGGTGTCCATAGGTGGGTTGGATGGACGTAAAAGGTTGTCAAGATCAGCGGAATGTAGTCAAGTTTTCGAAGTCAAATGCTTTGATTTCCATTCTCAATCAAACCGTTTTCTCTCTCAATTCAACTCCGCTTCCATCAAAAACGACTTAGAGCCTCAAGCAGCAAATCGTTCGAAGAGTCACAAAAATTAAGTGAATATCCCCCCAAAGTCCACCACCTTTCACAGAATTCTCGCCGTCGCCATCACCATCGAACTGTCCCCAGAATGCATCATCTTTCTCCCGCACAAGTGTGATAACCAGCATCAATCGCAGTATCTCTCAGTTGAGCACACACTCATTGTCACGAATCCACTGAAATCCCGGACAGTAAACCATGTCGAGGCAAATAAGCGCATGGAATCCAAACCATTCACTGCATCGAACAGCGTGTCAACTCGTCACCATGCCGCGACACCTATAGAGCTCTTCCAAGGCCGTGTCATAAAGCCCGACTGCCATCCTTCCCATTTTTTTGTAGCCCATCCCGGCCACGGCCCCGGCCGACCACAACCACAGCCGCAAGCAATCAAATTTAATACCCTTCAATGGTTCAGCCAATCACCGCCACTAAGTCCTCTCTCATGTGTTCGTGCCGGCTGAGTGCTTCGCCGGGATCTACATACGACGCGGCGCCTTAATTAGTTTTGCTCGATTGCGTCCGCATGCACAAAGGACAGACGTTGACTTGGAATTTTGCGTGTGAACTGGTGATTCCGACGACGTCTGGCTCTTGTGTTCGTTGACTCGGTGGACGAGCTGCACGTCGTATCAACGAAAACCGGATTTACTTGGCTAGTGCCTATGACTGAAGTTTGAAGGAGAAACGCGTTGAGTCACTAGACCACCGCGGGAACGGCGACGGGATGCACGCAATCAGGACGAACATCCGCTGCATGGTGGCGTTCTTTTGTTCTCGTGGACATTGCACCCGAGACGACTGAACAGGAGTCGGCAGCTAGTCACGCGATTGACAGAGCGAACGGAGGGCGCTAGTCGCCAAGGTGAACGACACCGGCACGAGGATGTCATGATATTGTGTTGGCGCTCTGACAGGCAACTTGTGTCGTTATTTGCAATGCAACCGATAAGGATAATGAAAGGATTTTCATTCAGTTTGTGCGTGCTGCTGATGGGAAACAAAACTATTGTTTGTTATTGCTAGGGTTTGCTGTGGGGGGGGGGGGAGGGGGGGGGGAAGATACGGGAGCTGAAAGTGCCTTGTTTGTTTGATTAAAGTTTCAGAAAATGCAGGTAATTGGGTCAGATAACTTATCAGAGGGCGAAGTCAATAGGGGAGGAGATTGAGCCAAAGACGGGACAAAATAGAGAAATATGAAACTGCAGTGTCAGGGCTACTAAGCGAAGCGTACACCTGGTTGTGCTCACACATGAGTCTCTATCACCGCTTTCACCATGATATCCAGGCTGGGCCAAATACAAGTTTCTTTTTAAAAATGAAACAAAGTAAACAACATTTAGTTTTCTCCACGTATTATGGCCTTATTAGTAAGAACAGACATTCCCATTAATTATGAAATACAACGTCGTTCAAGTGACTGCCGCGGCTGGCTTCGCGGTAGCGCATGCTGTCACCCAAATTTTCCAAGACCTTGTTGATGGTTACGGGCTGTAGCTCAGGAATTGCTTGGATGATATTGGCCTTAAGTGGTTGAATTATTTCCCGGTTGTTGGCACAACATCGGTCTTTCACGGTTCCCTACAAAAAAAAGTCCAAAAGGGTTAAATCGCAACTCCGAGGCCGCCAATTGGCATCGCCATGACGGCTGATAACACGATTTGGGAATTTGGTGCGATCAATTGTGCTGAGTGTCATGGCGCGTCATCCTGCCTGAACCAGTGATCGTCCAAATCCATGTCTTCAATGTCAGTTTAAAAAAAAAGTCGGTTGACATGGCTCTGTAACGCGCACCGTTGACCGAAACATTGTTTCCAGCCTCATTTTCGAAGAAGACCAGAGTACCCTCATTCTCATCTGTGCGCACCGTACGACGACGTTGACCACGAGTGTTGTCCTCTAGCACACCAGTCTAACTAACTTTTTGCACAAACTTGCGTACAGCAGTCACGGTGGGGGCTTTATCTCGGCCATTTCTTTTTTTCATTTCTTCTTTACAAAACTTTACTACACAGCACTCACTTTGGAAATAAGTTCTCAATAATTCCGAACGTTGTTCAAGCGTAAAGTGGCTCATTTCGTTCAGCGGAGGTATGGTACTGACTTTCTGTCAAGATTTCGAGCGGAAAACAGCTTTCAGTGTCAAGAAAACCTATGATCTATAAAAAAAACCACTAGATGGCCCCACTGTAGCTCTGATGCGACACACATATACCACAAGGAACGCATGGTGATTGGTAACGACTGCTTCCCACATTACCCCTGATCTGTGAATGCATCCTCGTTGTAGGGAACATTTTTTCGACGAATCATTACGCCCGGCTGAGGAAATACAACATAACTCCGTTTGATGTCGGAAACCTATTCACATGGAATAAATACCACTTACGAATGCCATTCAGATGTCCGTTCTAGGATCCTCACCAATGCAGGGGCCTGACCGCACATGCGGCAAGGTGCATTCAAAAGTGAATCGATGCAAAACGATGCTTCCCAAAACACCTCACGTGCCGGTGGCCACATTAGTTAAGTACTTCTTTCACTCCACCCGAGCCGTAACCAATGCACTTCAGCTCACCTTCTCGGCCGTCTCATCCCATTTTCCTTTTCCTACAACACCAGTGGCAGCCAATGGAGTGGGAGGGAGGCCATTTTTTGTTTCCATCTCAACCCGGACCACTTTGTGAGTGATGCTGTCCAGACCACTGAAGCCAGTCTAGCTTCACAGTTTTTCGCCAACACTTTGCGGATGCCAGCGATGCGATTCAAATGCGAATGGAAGTGCATTTCCCGGTCTGCGCGGGTTTCAAAAAGGATTCCGGACCTCAATCATTTGGTGCAGGGAATCGTGGCCGCGGCGTGGAGGAGGTAATGTTTATTTTTGATTGACGGTGGTTGCACTTCGCTGCGAGTGAAAGCACTGCAGACAGATTAAGATTGCCACATGCCACTTCGGGGGGAGGAGCGGCAGCCAGACATCACGGGGATTGCATGAAGTGAGACTGGCTGTAATTGGATTTGGTCGGGCTTAGATTGTGAAATAAATTCATGACCTGCCACCATGCGAGCTGGAATTTTGGACTAGGGAACCCGCAGAATATGTTCTACGTCACAGGAGAGTGTATGATTGATTGAATGGGAAACGTCGGGTTCATACTTCGATGTGAGGTCAGATTTCCTTTGTCAGTGGTTTGGTGGGGCGTAGCGTTCACAAAGGCACAGCGAGGAGTGCCCACACGAGCTTCGAAAATGCGGTCGAAGTCTTTATCGGCGCACAGTTGTAACCGCCAAATGGAGCCTTTGTTCGGTGGATGCTGACGGTTGGGTGGTGGCAGGAAATGAGTTGCCACCTCTTATGGGATGACGCTAACATCATATTTCGCTAAGATCATATTTCATCAAACGGCGGCATTGCTCTGCTCGTCCAGAGGGAGTTTAAATCGAATTTATCAGCTCATCTGACACAGGCGCATCGAGTTTAGATCCCCAAGAGGAACAAGCAAGTCAATTTAAAAGCGATAAGGTCTCAACTAAAGTACAGTGAAATCTCCCACTGCAGACACCTCCTTAGACGGATACCTCTCTTAGACGGACACCTCCCTTAGACGGACACCTCACTTAGATGGACACCTCACTTAGATGGACACCTCACTTAGACGGATACCTCACTTAGACGGACACCTCACTTAGATGGACACCTCCCTTAGACGGACACCTCACTTAGACGGACACCTCCTTTAGACGGACACCTCCCTCAGTGGGTCCATGTCGGTCATATTGAGATGGAGTGATAGTTTGTTAGCCGATTTAACCTCGATGATGACTGCTATCGCTGCCCTTGTAAGAGCTATGCAGCGCGTTGTTAGATGTCGTAGTTCTGCTCGCTTAGCTGATTCAGTGCGTTGAGGTAGCGTTGCCGAGGATTGTGTTTCTCAGGTTCCTGATTTGCCTCGTTAGGATAGTTGTTGATGTCTAGAAGCTGCTTTCTGAACAGTGTCACCTTGTCCTGTTGGAAGATGATGATGCGTGCCTAGTGGTAAAGCTCTGATGCTGCTTATGCTTTCGTCCTTGTCGAAGGTGGGACCGCTATTTATTCGCAGTATTTCGCTTTTGAAAATGGAGAAGCTCGCATGCTGGTCCTAGGAATGGTGTGCCATATTCGGATGATCGACCGTATTAGCTGCTTTTAGAGCATTAGCTTTGTCCTCTGGCTTAATCCATTTTGCATACGCTTTAAAGGATAGATACGATGGAAGCCTAGGTTGGCGCTTCTTAATGATCTGTTTCGAGGTGCTGTTGCACTTCAAAATTTCCGTGAATTTAACCCCAAAATACATAAAGTTTTGTCTGTTGATATTTCCGTACCGTTATGGAGCACTCTATTTATATTTCGACATTTGGCTGCTGATCTGCATCCTCCACGGGATGACTTCGAGCTGGCATAAGTCGGTGACTCATCTGCGAATAGACAGCAGTTCGTTGTGGTGCTTCGAGGCAGTTGATCTGCCGTGTAGATGTTGATGAAAATCGGTCCCAGCTAATCCTTCCTTGGTACTCCGTTCAGTTGATTGGCTGCCTACCACTTGAATGTAAAATCTTCTGGAATGCTGAAAGCTATTTTGAAGAGGTCGGAGGGGAATCCCATCTGATTCAGCTTGTAGATGAGTCTCTCTATCCAGCTACAAAATCTTGGTATAACTTCATTAGAGGATGTAGCGTCTAAAGTTTTTTCGCGGAATCCATACTGCGTATCCCGGAATAGCAAGTCAATCCCGTTCGCGAGTGTAGATCATATATTCTTATGAGAGGCCACTGAATGTCTTGTGTTCTTTTGTATTTCTTATTGGAACTCGACCCCGAGTCCGCGTGCGCAACTGCGCTTTTAAACGAAAAATGGACGATCATAAATAACTTCGTCGCAATTTCACTTTTTTCCAGAATGTCCTTACAAATATCCAACAGATGGCACAGAGTATTCAGTTCAGTTCCTCACCATGAATTCGTCAAATAGAATCATCATGAAAATAGCAACCGAAAATGGCACATCTTGTTCAAGACTCGTTCCTGATGTCAAACATGGTGCACATCCCAACCGACTCCGGCACAGGATGCATCTGATTTGCTAGAGTAAATTTAACTCCAACTCAGCCAAGTGTTCCAACTGACGACTGGTGCGTGCCTGAGAAGAGAGGGATGACGAGAGAGAGAGGGAGAGGAGGAGCAGACATCAGACTTCATATGTCACCAGATACTAATTGAAACCGAAGAAGCTCCTTATCTCGATGCACTTCCATTTCGCATTTCGAGAATAGAAGGATAACGTGTCCTTGTCAACTGTCGGTTGCCTGTTGTGCGGTGTCATGTTATGTACCGCAACACACAAAAACAGAAAACAATCTCATTCCTTTGCAACGATGACGAAGGATGAGGATGTGGATGAGGACACACGCATACACTCATCTTCAGCGCAGATATGAAATCCTTTGTCTTAATCTTAAGTGGCTGTGTGTGCATGTGCAAGTGTGTGTGGATGTTTGAGTGGAATTCCTAATTAAGGCTGAACACAGACACACTGAGACTTGACGGACACGAAGGACACCACCGCGAATTAAAGGATATGGGGGGGAGGCACCAAACGAATGCTCTGAACACACCGAAGATTAATTATCTTCAACAACTCACACCAGCGCAGAAGTGCTTCGGGATTTGTTGAGTTTTAAATTATTTACTCGCCCGCAAGAGCGCCGGGTGGTTGGGTGGTGGGCGGCAAGCGGCAAGCATGATGATGTATGCGACGTGAGACATGTCGAGCTAATGAAGAGCGCGAGCTAAGTTAAACGTTTCAAGGATGCCATGGCTATGGCGCTGAGTGTACAGCAACAACAGTGCTTGAGTGGTGCTCCATCATCCAGCTAAATGCAAAAACAACACAATGCCGGGAGGGGGTGGGGACGAAAAACAAAAATGAATGAATATCCATCCGTGATGCTTCCGTTTTATTTCGGGAAGCCATAGAAAGGACATTCACCAAAAAAAAAAAAAATTGCGGAACCACAGCCAGAGAAAGCAAACGAACCCCATAAGCTGCGGAGGGGCGAAGGCCAAGTGAGTGTATCGGGATTCGGGGCTGTGGCAATTTACCGCATTTTGCCAAATACTTTTCAACCCCCTTATTCCTAAGCACACACACACACCCATACACACGCACACAAAGCAATAAAGTGGTTGCTTGAGGCCCGCTCGCTTCCTAATGGCAGCAGACATTCGGATTCTCTATCTATCGGGGGCGGGGGGGGTGGCTGGTTTGGCTGGGTTTTCTTTGCGAATATCCTCGGGGCCGATATCCGTTAAGAAGTGTAGCGTCTAACAAGGATATTCAGCAGGAGCCAAACGAGTAGCGAAGCCACCAAATGGAACAACGATTCACCCCCGCTTGCCAGCGTCCTCTGTCGCCGCGTCGCCGGTTTTGCGCTTCTTGCCGTTCCTCGTTTCGCTCTCGTCAATTTGTCGCATGCTTTGCATTTGATTTAGTCGCAATAAATTCTCGAATAAGAGCTTTCATGTTTCTAGACGCACGCAAGGAGAAAAACTCACCGAAAAAAAAACGAGGACATTTCCAGGAGCGAGATATGGCATCGCCTCTCCAGTGGATACTGGATACACTCCTTCCTGGTTTGGATACGCTCTTCTATCTCGTCGGTGGGCTTAGGTGGTCGCGTGTCTGTGTGTGTGTGCGTGGGAGCCATATCCATTTGAAGTTTATGGTTTGTGAAGCGACTTGGGGGCCCTGCTATGTTGCGTTCAGATACATTTTTATTTACACGATTTGACAGATGTTTAACGAAGGAGTAAGGACTTTTAGCTGATTTAATTTAATTCCTCTTCTGCTTCCGCTTCTTTGTTGATGTCGTGCCGTGCCTCGGGATTGTACCCTTTGTTTACTTCGTTGTTATTTCATTTTGCTTATGTGACACGTGTTACTTCGCAGCCGAGCTTTCAGAACTCCCCTTCACCCTCGATTGAATGGGTTTCTTTATTTGCCGTGTGATTCAATTTAGACATTGGTCACATTTGCTTCGGGATTGGCTTACTTTCTCTGTTTTCTGATCTGTTTTTCTTCAGTTAACCGATCCTCAGCTTGATCGTTTCGTAGCATGCCAGTTGGAGGGGCTTCTGATAAGGTCACCGTGTTCATTGAGGATGCACGGAGTTATTTTCTGCCAGCCTCGCTTTTAAGCTCCTGAGTAGAGAGCGGTAAAGTAATACTGGCGATCGCCTAAAATCCCTCAGCCTCCTCAAGCTTCAGGTTCCAATGAAATAGCCGTTAAAACTCGTCAAAATTAATGTGCAACCAGAGTGATTCATAGAATTCTGTATTTCCGGAGAAAAAAAAGAAATTACGGTGGTCCTTCGAGCCGGATGCTCGTGTATCGGAGGTAGATTGGTGCTGGAACTATAACCTCCTACCACGCGATTGCTTAAGACTTCCCCCAGGACCGGCCATTCATTCAGGAGGAACAATTCCCCAGAAATAGTCGTTCCGCAGAAATCCCATTTCCGCGTTTCATCCTCACGTGGAGGCATTGACTTCGGCTGAAACTATACATCAAGTCCACAGCTCCCACTCCACCTAATTGCTTCTAATTTCCTCTTTTTTCCCATTCTGGACCATTCAAAGGGAGAAAGACGCAGGCACCCCGCTGTTTTGGGAAGCCAGCAGATCACTTCGCAAATAGTTGGTGGCCTCATCACGCAGCCAGTACTCACCCCCCGCATGGCCCATATTTGCCAACAAAACACTTAACGCTCCGTCTTGTTCCCCTCGAGCTCCCCGTTTCCATGGAACATCCTTTTAACGGTGTTTACTATCTGTCACGGGCACACTTGTCTCCCCTGCGTGCGATTTCATGAAACTCAAATCAATCTTCCTGTTCACTCCATTTTGCATTCAACGCAATTTATCTTTTCGATTAAAAAAAAAAAAAAACCGCCTCTGAGCGAGGATTCCCGCTGTAATGGTGGGCGGAAGTCAGTTTGCGCCTGCCACACCCTCCCTCCGGGGGTACACGAGAAACCAATGAAAGCCATTACGAAAATTGTTTCGTCATTTGGGACTAATTCAATTTCGTTGGAATGGAAAATTGACGTTTTCTAAAACTCGCACAGACACACACACACACACACATAGGTACAGGTCCTTGAGGTCTCCAGTCACACACACACACACACTCAGACGCACAAAGAATCACATCGAATTTTTCATGATTTTATTTTCGTTTTAAAAATCTTCTGCTCACTGCTCAATGAGATATCCTTTTGTGGTTCTCCGCAGCCAAACACACACTCACCCACACCGGTGTAGGGACACGAGTACCCACTTAGTAACTTAGAGCGGTACCTGTGGCAAATGCGACATTTCTCTCGTCCCTTACTGAACATGTGGGGGGGAAGGGGACCTCCATCATTTCGTGAATGTCCTTTCAGGATCTTTTGTCAATTGTCCACGGAGCGGAGTGAGGGTGGGCTCGAGTTGATATATGAGTGCATCCTGATGGGCTTCCTTTTCATCTTTGAACATTACAGAGCCTCCTCTCGAGTGGGTGGTGTTCGAACAGAGGCAGCGAACGAGCAAGCGGCGGAGTCCGAGGTGAGCATATTTCGAATTCGAGAAATATCGACGTCCTCGTGGCTGAGGTGGTGTAGCGCGGCGCTGCTGTGAGCGCGGTTCCTTTGGCTGTGCGCTTGACATGTTGCGTTGCATGCAAATGATTGATGTTGGCTGAGTTATGAGACGGAATGATGGATGTTTTAAGGACACGCTAATGGTGCTTATGTGGATGTCATTAGAATCACGAAAACGAGCGAACATCTCCGGCCACTGTATGTTTGCGACAGATGCGAGCTATTAATCTGACACATGTGCGATTGAGGAGGTGGGCGTTACCGAAGCGTCTTATGTGTTGGCTTCCGTAAATAGATCTGAGAGCAGGTTATTTTGCCGACGCTATTAACTGAGGCTTCTAATCCATCATGTGGGCCGGCTCAGGCGGTACATGGTCTCTTGATAATGAGGTGCGAAGCGAGTCACGGTCGTGACATTGATCGGTTGACTGACGATTGACGTTTGACAGGGCAATGACAGGGCACTCACACTGATTGCTTCGACAAACGATTCGTACTAAGCTGACCTCTCCTCCCTCCAGTCATGACAAATTTTTTAAAGAAAGTTACAGTTTCTTAGGCCGCCTCTGTGGCGGAATGCGGAAGATCTTCGTTGAAGTCCCATTTGAGTCAATTATCGGGGAAAGCTTTTAGTGACAGAATTCACGGGGCTGTTGTTTTTAATTCGATTGTTTGGGGCAGTAGGTCTAGGCAAGGCATCACGGGATACATCGTCCGTGGGCAGTTCCCACAGTGAGTAGCACGCCCTGGACAAGACTGCATTTGGTGACTCTGATGTGAAGCACAATTCTACGGCTCATCCCTACGTTGAGCGATATTGCACGAGCAATAAAAATGATTGCCTTCCTCAGTAGAGTCAAATAGCAACAGAAGCTACCTTCTTGAGCAAAAGAGAGAGTGGCCAACGATATGGTGAATCACAGAGGACATGCCATGGGCCATCGTCTTTGGATCGCGAAAGGATACGGTCGTTGGTTTATTCGTGGTAGAATTTTTTCTTAATACACGTAATGTGTAAGGCTACAGGTTCCTTCACACAAATGGCAACGTGACGCTCAGGGATACCAGTCTCATCAATACAACTGTTGTCAACGTTTATGAGCCTCTTGAGGATAGTTCTGTAGCATTCTCTCATGGCTTTGGGGGCGATGCAGGTCTTTGTGCACAATTTCAACGAGCAATACCAACAGCATCCAACAACATAAGCTGCTTCTGAGTGAACTCGATTATCAGATGTTTCAACTGGTCCTCCATTTTCTGTTGCCCGGCAAAAACACAGCACAGTAGAGTACTAGACAGGCGCTCAACGTTCAGCAGGCTGCGATTAACAACGAGTTTCAGTTTGAACGCGAGCAACAACGACATGGTTCGCAACATGCGAGCTGACGATTCTCAACTGAGGAATTCGCAGAGTTTCCTCTGTTTACCCCGAATAGTCATCCATTGGGGTGAACCCCAGAGCAGCTCTCGGTTGAATCTGTACCTTGTCAAAATAGAGAGATAACGACGTGAACTCGTGCAGATCTCCTGGAACAATTGATTTCCAGATTTTTGGAAGGTCGACGATCACTTCCTTCCTCCGAGCGGAATGGAAGCCATGTTTTTTTTCTAATTTACTGATTTGTTGTAGAAGCGTCATTTATGTCCTTGATATAGGATCAAAGCAGAAAACAACGACTCATTGGAGGAGCTCTAAATTGATCACCAAATTGTTGTGGGCCATCTAGTGTTTTTTTTTTTAATCATAGGTTATTTTGACACTGACAGCTGTTTCCCCCTCGAATTCCTGACAGGAAGTTAGTGTCATACCTCCGCTGAATGAAATGAGCCACTTTACGCTGGAATTACGTTGGGAAATATTGAACATTTATTTCCAAAGTGAGTGCTGTGTAGCCCCCCAAACAGTGCGTTTTTTGAAAAGAGAAAAAAAAATGGCCGAAATGAAGCAACACAAGCCAATGCTATACGCAAGTTTGTGCAAAAAGTTCGTGAGACTGGTATGCTAGTGGACAACACTCATGGTCCCCGTCGTCGTACAGATGGCTCAGATGAGAATGTTGCTGCTGGGGCCTTCATCGAAAATGAGGCTGGCAACAATGTTTCGGTCAACGGCGCGCGTTACAGAGCCATATTAACCGACTTTTTTTTAAACTGACATCAAAGACATGGATTTGGACGATCTCCCGTTGACGCAGAATGGCGCGCCATACCACACAGCCCATGCCACAGTCGATCCTTTGCTCACCAAATTCCCAAATCGTGTTATCAGACGTCGTGGCCATGTCAATTGGCCGCCCCGAAGCTGCGATTTGTCCCCTTTGGCCTTTTTTTTTTTTGTAAGGAACCGTGAAAGACCGGTGCTGTGCCAACAACCCGGCAATGATTCAAGCACTTAAGGCCAATATCATCCAAGCAATTCCTGACCTACAGCCCGAAACCATCAACAAGGTCTTGGAAAATTTGGGTGACAGCATGCTCTGCTGCCATGCCAGCCGAAGCAGCCACTTGAACGACGTTCTATTTGGTAATTAGTGGGAGTGTTTGTTCTTGCTAATAAAGCCATAATAAATGGAAAAGACTTCATTTTGTTAATTTTATTGTATTTTTGAAAAGAAACTTGTATTTGGCCCACCCTGTATACACGGGGAATGATCATGAGACTTAAGATAATGATCCAGCTTAACTCAAAAATGTATTCATACGCCAGACTTTCTACTCAAATCAGAGGCATCATCATCTTCTGACCCGCATGATCCTCTGAAGGGGTCGCGGGGGTAAAGCATGTCTCCAGGCCACTTGATCCTCCGCCATCAACTCTAACTCATCACGAGTGATACCCAAGCGGAACCAGGCGAGTCTTGGTCCAGCCACCTCGTCCTGGGTGTGCCAAGCGGTCGTGATGAAATCGCATTTATGGCACGCCTCGAAGGGAGCGATGATGGGGTTATTCGTGAACAAACCATCGAAGCATAGCGCTTTCCGTTTGGTGAAGCAGCTGCTCAACATTGAGTTACTTGCGAACTGACGTGTTTGTCACTCTATCCCGGCACTTTTCTTAAAAATCTTTCTATTTCGATATTCTGATTTAGTCGATGCTCTCATAGATGGCGCCACTATCGCCGAGTCATGGTTAGTTGGTGTTAATGTTACCTTTTCTTATTCAACCTTGTTAACCGATTCGTTGGGACGAACTCTAGTCAAAATAAACACAAACAGGCCAAATAGACGATCCTAAGTTCTAACAAATAACTCCCGTGACACTGGCTTACCGCATGACACACAAAAACTGCTTACAAATTGACTGCTCTCAGCGGTAGACGTGACAACTGCCATGAATGGAATTCGCTGCAGTCAAACACAAACAGCTTACTCCTCGAAACGCCATTCCGTGCATGCAGACGACATTCAAATGGGCATAAGTGCTAAACACGCTATGATTTACTGACTCAATGACGCGACATATGTTGTCCTTATGGAGCATCATTCAAGCATCAGCACTCACTCACACTGGGTGTGCACGTCATGAGGACACACGACCGCCCGAAAGCTATGATTTTATGTTCGACATACAGCACGAAAATGTGCCGCTCCCTCCAATTGAAATTCATAATCCCATTTGCCGAATATAAACCACCAGCACATGGTGCTCGCCTTGCTCTCGGCCCACCACCACCGGCAGAGCAGCCATTTCTCAAGTGTGCATAGGTTATGCCGCAGATAATGTCCTGACCTTCTGATGCGTCACGTTTCGACGATTCACAAGCAAATTTCGTCTTCAAAAGGTCTCCTCCGCCCCGATTCATGGCTCTTCGCCGGATCGTCCAACTCTTTCGCATCGCATCGTGGCCGCTTGCTTTTTGTTTTTAAGTAGTTTCAACTACCAAATCCATGGCAGCCCATCCGCTGTCACAGTTGCCGGGCTCTGTAGTCCTTAAAGTGTAATAACTCATGGATCCAATCAAAATACCATTAACTTCTCCCTTCCTTGTATTTTTCTTCCCCTTTTTTCTTTTTTTGTTGAGTAAAAGGACCCGACCGAAAAGGAATCAAGACTACACAAATAAACAGAACTATCCAACTTGAGACATCTGGGGGGTGTGTGCTTGCTGCGACGTCCTTGAAGCGCCTTTTACTTCGCAAAGAGACGGAAAGCGGAAAACGGAAAAGAATTGAAAAACAAACAGCGAACGTATTCAAGGATCTTTGAATTAATAAACGAACGAACCCAGATGCGGGACTGAAGCAAAGAATACACGCACAACGCACCGAGATCTGAGTGAGCGCAGCGCGCTGCTACTCCTTGTGACAAGTGCCGTCGCAGGAACAGATGAAAGCATGTGGATTCTCCACTGCCCCACACCCCATTTACCATTTATTAAAAACACAATTTCAATTACATCTCAATTGATACGTTTCCTTTTTGGCTTTCTTTGTTTTTCGTTCCCTTTTGCCTTTTGATTATGTCGCCACGCAACACAAAGGAATCCCGCCGCACAAAGGATATGCTGGCGGTTGGAGAGTGAAATAACAATTGCCAACTTGTGTTTCAACATTACTGTGGGATAAAGGGAAGCAATCCATTCTGCGGATTGCAGTTAGAATGCCATTATCAGTCATTTCACTATCGTCGTGGCGCGCGTTCTACGGGCGTTACAAGGACTATTCCTCTTTCACACTGACGACGATGATGATTATGACGACGACGCAACGACGACGATTCTCATCATCTGGCATTGTCTAACGCAAGGATTAATTCAATTCACTTTATTTTCATTTAATTTCACAACGACGATGACGACGACGACGACGACGCCAATGACGATGAGGATGACGACGAGGATGACGACGAGGATGAGGATGAGGCTGAAGCTGAGGATGACGTTGAGGATGAGGCTAAGGATGAGTCTAAGGATGAGTCCTGACGATGATGGTGGTGTGCCAGATCCTTTGACGGAAGTTAGAAACTCAGCTCGGCTGCCTATGAGCTATTTACTCCCGAAAGAAAGTTATCCTTTTCAGTTTCACTTTGCGGGGCAACAGCGAGAGGCGATGCCTGTCTCTTGGGTTCGCATGGATTTGACTTGTGTCGGCTGTACAATGGGGGATGTTTAAATGAATTTCATAATCTCGTTGGATTCCCTTCTGTTTTTTTTTTGTTCGTGTTGCGTCCCTGTCTCGCCCATCTGCAGGCGCACATCCCGTATCGAGGCATCGTATCCCACATCCTGGTGGTGGGCTTCGGGCTTCGGGCTTCGGGCTTTGGGTGTGGCGGACGAGCTTATCGTTCCATTGTCGGGAATGTATCTCTTCGTTGGAGACCCAATGGAAGGTTTTCCATTTCAACTGTAAAAGGATAAACTTTCTCTGATGGGCTTGAGTGGGGGGGGAGGGGAGGGGACATTTTCAAAAGTGCCGAACGCAGGCACGGGGCGACGAACCAAAAAAAAGTTCTCCTTCGCAACTAATTAGTTTTCCATCTGCGGAGGACGAGAAAGATGTCACTTTGTGAAAAGTGGATTTGATGGTTTTAGTTTTGTCCTTCTTGAGTTTTAATCTCTGCAGCTTTTACACTGGCACTGGTTTTGCTGGGCGACTGATGGTTTTCGTTTTCCAAATCTATCACAGCGGCAGTCGGGGGCCCACTTGACATCACGGAGGCCTCCATGGCTGGCACAATTTTAAACTTACTTGGTCTAACTTGGGTATTTAACCTTCAAAATATACAAATTCAAATTTATTTGAGTCTGCAGTGAAAGGTTGCTTCTATGGAGCATATAGCGGTAACAGGGATTCCGTGAATGATTTCCACGCGACTCTGTCTTGGTCCAACCTAGTCACTTCCGGTCAGAATTTGCCGCCCTGTCGATGTTCTTTCTCTAAGGTCCGTCTCCAATTTGAGCGTGGTCGACCGCGACTGCGCACTCCTTGCGGTGTCCAAGTGCGGGCCATCCTTGCGAGAGTGTGCCCTATCCTGCGCCCCTTTCGATGTTGTATCTCTGTTGCGATGGGTTTCTGCGAAGCTCTACGCAGCAGCTCTTCGTTTGTTATCCATTCCGGCCAGAAGACATCGAGGCTTCACCTCAAGCGTTTATAGACGAAAACCTGAAGCTTGCGAGCAATGAGATTGTTTGTCTTCCAAGTTCGCATCCAAGTACGCATATCCAAAGTTTGAGTTTAAAGCTGGGTGGATCTCCAGACGGTGCCACGCCAGAAGTAAGGGTGGCGGGCTTTATTTGTTCGTGGCACGACGTCAGTTTCTTTGAACAAGTGGCAGAATTTAGAATTTATTGAATTTATATGAATTTATTGACATTCTCAATCGGGCTCCAGCCTAGCAAAAGAGAGGTGCCTCGCATCTTGAGCCGATTCTCATCAGTTTTGTCTTGGCTACATTGATTTTCACACCAGCTCTTCTAGCTTTGAGGTCCAAGGCGTGCAATTTTTCCTTCACGACGGCTAAGGTGTTGAATAGCAGACAGATGGCATCGGCGTAGTCGAATTCGTGGAGTCTCTCCATCCACGTTGTCTGTGCGGTCTAGAACGAGGTCAATGTCGACGATGGGGTGATAATATGCACGCTTGCCTTACACCTTTGGTGCTGGTAAATGAGGTGTTGTCCTTACTCTTGAAGCTCCTGGATGAGCTCCACTGTTCTCCAGGACGTTTCAGATGGCTTCTCGTCAGATCATGTCGAAGGCTCTTTCGAAGTCGACGAATAACAAAAATATGGAGGTCCATTCATTCCATGATCATCCGAATCGTGTTCCACACATGAACAAAACCAGCTTGCTCACGGCGCAGATGTTCCTCGAAAGCTGGGGAAATCTGATGTAGGATCAAAGAGGCGAGTAGCTTCTGGATAGCATTCAGGAGTAAAATGTCTCTCCAGTTTTTGCACTAGCTCAAGTTTCCTTTTTCTGGGAATGGTGACAATGACACCTTCCTTCCAGCTGTTGGGGATTCGGCTTTAAATCCATGCTGAGCGAAGGATCGGGTATAAGATCGGCGCCAAGACTGCTGCTGTCACCTTAAACAGTTCCACCTAAGGCAGGTTGTCCGGACCGGGGGCTTTGCGGCTGTTAAGCTTGCAAATTGTAAGCTCGATTTCGAAGACTGTAGAAGGTGTTGTCAGAACTTGCCTTGTGTGATTTCTACGGACTAAAGGTGGAAACTGGATGTATCCCCCTTGGATCAGTGCGGACTCAGCGAAGAATTCCTTCCATCGGTTCAGCTGTTGTTGTTCTGTAGCCAAGAGGCTCCCATTTTTGTCCTTCGGGGATGGCGTATATACTGATTTATTGCCATACAGCTTTCGTGTGGCAGCATAGATGCCTTTTAAGTCGCACAAAACGCAGCCGCTTCCGCTTCGTTGACAATGCCCCGGGAAAAGTGTCTCCTGTCCTCTCGCTCTATCTGCTTAACCGATTTTTCTTCTGCAGTCTGAACTTATGCTGCCTTGCAAATCTTGACGGCGCTGGGCACGTTGCTTCCAGTCATTATGACCAAATTTCCTTTCGTCCATCATCGTTGGATCTTCATACCGGAAGTTTAGTCATCTTCCCTTCTCGAAGCAGGAGGCCCGGATTCGAAGAACCAACTGCGGGCATGTTGTCCCTACGAGTTAACAGCCATCCTCACAATTTTGTCTAGTGACTGAAAAACGGGATATTGGTCAGTGGAGGCACTCCACAAGGTAGCATGCTGCCGAATCCTGCCGCAGTAAACGGTGTCTATACGGTGTCCACCAGTTTGGATTCCTTCCACAAACTCAAACTTTGGCAGAAACCACATGTGATGGACGCGTTCCTCAATTTTTAAGTTTCTTGTCTTCTCCCCTTTAAGCAACGGTGGACGGATTAAGATACACCGAAAATGACCTTCACATCAGAAAATCAACAAGCTTTTTTTAACAGTCTGAGAGCACTTTTTCCTTTTCACTTCTTTGGCTCTCTTTATAGATCTTGCGGCACACACAAGGATTATCTGTCTCTGGTGTCTTGGCGGAGATCATGACACTCCAAGAAGCCCGCGAAGCTCCGTCGCAATCAATCCTATCTACGATCAGTGCGAAAGCATTAAAATGTCTTGATTTGGTGCGACATCAACCAGCGATGATTAACTACAGCTTAGCTCTCTATGAGGCGGCACATGCAGGGCGCGGTCACACTGTGACATTCCATTCCCTGATACGGTCTCTTTACTCCTGCACAATGCAGAGGGAGCGTGCATGTTCTTCATTCATCCTCTTGGTATGTCGCTTAGGCACAGACTCAACCACTGAATTCTCAGACATCAATCCTCAACAGCATGTACAACCAACGAGTTAAAAGCAAATCCGACTAATATTAAAAATCTAAGGATTGGGATTTGTGGACCTCTATCTGTTACATACCTGCATGCATTTGGATGCGGTTTTGTACGTATATTCCTAATTTTCTGGGCTAAGATATAGGCCACACGGATATCGCCACACGCAAACGAGAAGAAGAACATCCCAGCAGACCATACATTGGTACAGCCGAATTAACTCCAAGAATTCCGGAAATCCTACACACCCCTTCCGCAATCATCCGCAATCCATGCCATGAATGAGTTGTTGTTGTTCAAATTTGGGTTGAACTGGAATCGAAAGGATCCACTGAACAGTTTTCCAGAGGATAAATCACTCTTAGATAGATAGACAATCTTAGAAGGGGTACTTAAGTATACAGCGTGTCGTTGAGAGTGCATATTTGTCTCAAAAATATGAACCAACGTCCTCGAAAATTAACCACATTCACTGCACTCCGTTCAGTCCATTTAAAATGCTGGATTTACCATACAATTGCGGTGGATTTCGGACGATAAATCGTAAAGGATCGGGTGGTTTAGCAAATCATATCAACCCTTGAAGTGGCCGAGTTGAATCAAATCCAAAATTGCTGGTGCCTGCATCTCCGTAGCGTGTCAAAGTCAGCAGAAAAGCAACCCTACCACTCAAAGCCAAAAATGAATTATTGCCCCGCATAAGAACGCACACTTTGCATAAAGTCCCAACTTATATCTTCTCAATCATCAATCTCTTAATTCGCTTCGATTTTCAGTCACTTCCGTCACAAGTTGATGAACGAGGCAGGCAAGTAATCAACCACACACACACACAGTCACCCCCCTCAGAATGGCATGATGACAGCCCACTCCCCGATCCTTGTTTATAGACCACAGGCGTCTATCTGACTGCAGAAGAAGTTAAGTTTATGGCATAAAAGCGAAATGGAGCCCTTACGTCGCGGAATCGTTATCAAGTCACTAGCGGTTTTTTTTTTTTCGTTTTACTTTCGAATGTTCCGCACTATTTCACTGTTTTAAGACCACCACGGACGCTGAAATGGTGTCCAGGCCCGAGTGATGTGTGATGCGACAACCAGAGATGTCAGTCAATTCGTGAAATGGTTCACGTTACGATGCCATCAAGTGTATTCTTTGCGCCATTAACTCGGACCAATTGTCAGCAAATGAAACTTCTCGTGCGATTCAATAAAATCGTGGCATAAAATGATTATAGTCGCAGCCCGTCAAATCTTCCTTGGGCATGGCATTCGTGGGGCTTCCTTAGGCTGTTGCTTGTGAGGAAATGAGGGACCCTCGGCCGTCCATTGGCTGTTGTTTCCCGGAAATTTGTTCGAAAAGATGAAGATGTGCATTCACTGTTTCACTTCACATTCACCCCCCCCCCTAACTGACATGATAACTTGAAAGGCCGTTTCCATCCCCCTTGACACAGAGATACGGAATTTCCCACAACACACTGCGGCCACCGACAAAAACAGAATTTGAATACTTTTCCGCAATTTTTTGCGGCTTCGCCCGAACGGATCCCAGTCGCTATCACAATTTTTGGTTTAAAACTCTGCAACTCAGATACATTTGCATTCAGTTTTGTAGTTTTCCATTTCCGGCTTCGACATGCCAAGCAAATAACAACAATTTGTTGAAGTTATTCTTCGCCAAAATTAAACACAAAACTTCTGTCAAAAATGTTGCCCCTTCTGCTTCGCCGTTCGCTGTTTGGAAATATTTTTCTTTTCCCACAGCACCCCCACCACCTGCGAGAGAGGGAGCGAGGAAAAAAGGACGAACGAGAAAACTTTTCAAATAAGAGTTTTCTTCAGAAGGTTGTTTAAATATCCCGTCCTAGCTCGGTTCTCCTGGCCTCCCCGGTGCTGTTCCCGCACATGCATCGATAATGCGAACCGTTTCGTTTGTTCGGTCCTCCCTGCTCAAGAAATTCGAATTTATTTCTGCACATTGGAATCCTTTTCACTTGTTTGGCTCTCGTTACAGATTCTCCAGCACCCACATGGATTCCCTATCTCTCTGGTGTCTGGCGGGAGGTGATGCTTGCAACCACAAGTTATGCGGTCTTTGTGGTCCGGGAGCAGTCGATTTTGGATTAGTTGGTTGGCGTGTGTGTGTGTGCGATGCGGTTATTGCATCTTGTGGTTTCAGTTACTCGAAGGTGCATCTGATGTTGCTTAAAGTATGCGCATTCACCTGGTTTGGACTTCCTTAAGGATTTCTTAGTGTTCCCTGATCTTGGGATGGGTACTCATTGAATTTTTGTTTATGTTGATGGTCTCGTAAGACTTTTCGTTTGGGGCGTCTTATTTGAGAGCGTCTATAGAGAATCGAAACCACACTTTGAACGATCAATTATCGAAATAGCCTGTGATAAGCACTGAATGGCTGAGTGACTCGGATGGAGGATAAGGTTGTTCCAACAAATTTGGGAAAATTCTGCTTCTCAAAACCGTTCAACAAACAAGAGAAGAATGAAATAAAATCTGAATAAACGATGAAAGCATCGATATCCTTTGTGGGATGTCCTTCCCCGCATCGTCGTCGCAAATGCGTTACAATCTGTCACGATTTTTATTGGCTTGCGCTCCTCTGGTGGCTTCGTCTTCAGCATCTGATCTTCTGGATCCTTCTGCAGGGGTACCGCTCCATACCCATACTTACTGGCATCAGTATGAAGTTCTGTATCAGCAATTCCTCGTAAACGGGACCTCATATCCGACGGCTTACCACAGTAGAGTCTTCGAATTTCACGCGTTTTTCGATCCGGCTCGAAGGACAACCAATTTTCGAAAAGCTCAGTAGATTCAAACGATTTATACTTAATACACTCGAGCTCTTCCTTTCGGAATGAATGGATGAATGGATTGTACTTGATGAGCGAGAGTGAAAGCCTTTCCTTATGCCAGATATGGTACACTACATGACAATAAGTGCGTTGTTTGTTTGGTACGTCGAACGGGCCACCAGTGTAGTTGCCGATGCTTGTTGGAAAAAAAGGCTCGTGTTGCTAAAAGTTGTCGTAGATTCTAGTCGAATGTCCCCCTTCTTTGTGAAAATCAGCGTCGTTCTATGATGCCGCTGATGAGGTGAGGTCGATGATCATTACATTCTATCGTTGGTTGCGGAGCTTACTTACTTATCAGACCGGCGACCCATGGAGGGTCCGAGCCTGAGCAATTGCTGCCTTCCGTCGTTGACGATCCTGGGTACGCTGCTTACAGTCATCAAGACCAAGCCTTCTTGCATCCGCGATTACTTGGTCTTTCGCAACGTCTCGTCGTTGATTCGATTCCGTCCGTTGATCCGAAGCAGGTTGGTCACTCGTAACGGTTGTTTTTTTATGTGGCCGGGTTGTTAGCGCTCTGCACAACCACAAGGGAGTCGTTGCATACATTCGTTCACCTCGCAACGGGTGTTGCGGCGGCTATCCAAGGGAGCGCCGCTAGGAGGCTGTATGTCAACTTGATCTATGCATCGACAAGGATCGTTGCTGGCATCCCGCCAAGTAAGGAGCGATCCGCAACTTTGCCCTATGTGCACAGACCCCACCCCCCTTGGTTGGTTGCGGAGCTATATTCTTCAAAAATGTCCCTGCTGCGCAAGAAAGAATAGTGTCTCCTTTTTGAACTCTAAGGATAGAGCCTTCTTATCTGGACCGCCTTCCATCAATGTCAATCACACAGCAGGCATTTGTTGGTATTGACCCTGTTTATTCCCACACCTACAAGGCTATTGATTTGAGAAGTCGAAAGATGTTGACGAAGACGGATGTTGACACAAGCCGACATTCATATAATTCCTCGCCCGTGTCCATCCAACATTCCTTCTCCTCCAGAAAAAGGGAAGCCTATAAAACAAAGGAAAACTATTAAAACTCCATCTTCCTCTCTAGGAAGATGAAATAAACCTCAGCACCACCTCTGCGTGAAGATCATATTTAAACAAATTTTCTCGACCCAAACTGAACTTTTCTAACTATCCACTCAATCATTTAAAGGGTGCATTTGGAGCACCTGAATTCAATTTCACGCAGCATGCCTTCAGGTGCAGACAAAGTTTTGGGATCCAAAAATGAACACCCCTGGATCTCGCCACGTCAGCATGTGAGACTATCTCTCGACTGCATTCGTAGTCCTCTCCCCCCCCCAACCCCCTCTAAACAACCCTGCTGACACATAATTCTGGCAAAAGAATGCGACGAAGAAAGCGAACGGAGGGAAAAAAATACAAAGCAACGGCCCTAAATCAAAGAACAACCGTTGGCACAAAACAAGCTCCTTCACAGCCACCAAGTACACCCGGTTTTGTTTTCAGTTTGCACTCCCCCCACCGCTCCATTGGTGTGCAGAATGGGGATGAGAATTGTTTACACAAAAACTTTCAAACAATCTGCGTCGACGAGATGCTCCACTGCTCATGCTTCCATGCGGAGTGCGAGAGGGTGGCGTCGTCCCTTTTTTTTCCCACCGAACAGGAAACACCCCGAAATTATTTTTCAATCTCTCCTTGAGTTATTTATTCATTTTTTGCACCCCTAGCCAGCGCCCCTTTCTTTGGCCGACAACTCGATTCGATGGAAATTCACACCGATGGCTCCTTTGCCCACCCGCCCACGGAGGGAGGGAGCAGAAAGGCGGCAGAAAGAACAGCGTTCAGCAAAAAAGTGCAGAAACCCGAAATTTATTGAAACCACGCAGTGAGAAAAGTTAGACCGGTTGGTCGGGGGAACGGGCTGCGGAGGCAGTGAATTCGGGAACTAAGGCAGCCTGCTTAGCATGGCAAAAGGTGCAAAGGATGCGAAGGAGCCAGCAGGCCAGCGGAGCAGCCAAGTCATCCACGAATGCGTGGTTGCAGTTATTGAAAATTTGCCAAGACGATAGTAGGCGTGACAACCGAGAAAGGCTCCCTGGAGGGGTGGGGAGGTAGGTAGGAGGCGAGTGGGCGGTGAGAGCTATGAAAAAGGATTTATTGAGATTTTGAAATGGGTCCGCCCGCGATTTCCATGGAACATCGTGAAGATGCGGTGATTCAGTGCATGCATTGCAAAGCGGTCGACCGAGACAACCAGGTCAGGGGGTGCGTTTTTAAAGGAATGCTCCTCAGAGGGAGGCACACACCCCCTGTGGGTGCAATCAATTTGTGGGCCCAGTGATGGTGTGTGTTGACTGTCTGGAGGTGGTGACAGTGGATGCTATCAAGAAGTAGTTAGGGCTTCACTTTGTAGCGCAAGTTCAGGTTTTAGTCGATTGGCCCCCACAAAGGCTTCGGATCATCGAATCTGCCGGAGAAAGGGGATTCAGTGTTCAAAGTTTGAAGGTGGATCTGTGAGGAGTGTTGCTCGTCGAGGGTCGGTTGACTTGACATGTGTGAGGACTTGGACTTGGATTGTTGTGCAGTCTGGAACCTGGTCTTCGGCAACCAGTGCTTGCCGCTTGCCTCCGCACTGGATGGTGACCTGTGTCTTGCTCCTACTCCTACTTAACTCATCAATCTCGAATAAAAGCTTCTGACTCACTCGGTTTGTTTATCATCCAACTACGACCCTGCTTTGGGTTTTCTTTTGTCGACGTCGAACTCTTGGCTCTGCATGCGTAAGCCTGGTCCAAGTGTATAATCTGAACGCTTGGCTTCGCGATCATATATGCGTCCTTCGCAATTGACTGTCTCAATTCTATCGATTCCGTCCGGTTGTTGAATCTCGGTTGTTGAATGTGCGAATGTGAGTCCTTACTTACTAATCTTGAATCAACGATCTTGGGCTACTGCCTGTACACCCCTCTCGGCTGGAAGCTAGGTAGGCAGGTGCCCTTACGGCCTTGCAGTCGTGGCTCACTTAGACCAACAAGATGGATCCGTTGTGCCCTTAATAGGCTATCCTCTACTGCTACCATGAGACCTTATTTTATTCTTACTTCTTAATCCTCCTCATCTCTGCAACTCCTGCAAAAGTCGTTGTGTGGTATATTCAGTCGCGATGCATGCGTGCCTATGGCACAGCGTCCGGTAAGGACTCCTATTAGCTTCCGCACTTTTTTGCGACCAAAGCTGATCAGTGATGTTGATCTCTTTTTATTCAGCGTCGGTCACAGGGCCCTCGCTATTGATCCAATATCCAGACTGAGCCATCTAGTTCTTACTCTATACAGGGCTTCGTCTTCTATTTTTCTTTGTACAGAGTTAAGCGACGTGAGCACGTAAGGCATTGCATGGGATTCTCCAAGCTCAGATCCATTCTTCGTGAGACTGTCCGCTTTTTCGTTTCCTTAGGTGCCCTTATGTCCTGGTGCCCAACAAAGGGTCACCGTGCCCACGAAGGCTGGCGCTCTGCCTGCATAACCTGCCAAGTTTCGATGTCAAAATGTCCAATGCTATGCCTTTTACTGCTGCTTGGCTGTCGCTGAAAATTCAGATCGTTTTGTTGGTTATGTTGTATAGCAGCCACTTCCGCCTGGAAGACGATGCAGTCCCTTAGTGTCTTAGTGGAAGGGATCTCTAAGTCTCTTAGTGGCAGGGATTTTTCGAATTGCTCACAGAAGACCCCTGTGTTGGTGTACAGGGAGAATTCCCCTTCTGTTGCTAATAGTTGCTCTTCCCTTTGTTTCCGGTCTGGGAAACGAAGCTAGTGTTGGTGGCAGGTAGTCCGTATAATTGATATTTCGTGCTGCTGTCCAACCTTTATGTATGGAAGCGTGATCATATGGCTTGTCCCGCCTCAGACCCGATGAGGCTGCACCATTGCTTCAGAAAAGGTAGAGGAAATGAGCTGTCTTAAGATATAAAGGGTGGTTAAATTTTAAGGGCCGATGTTGGTTTTGAATAAAACACAAATTATTTAGGAAATTATTGTCATTTCTTTTTATTATGATAATATTGGTATGGTTCAATTATGTATGGAACAAAATATCGGCCAAATGGCCACCGCGACCTCGGCGGCACACCTCCATCCGATGGTCCAAATTTTCGATGACGCTGAAGCATAATTGAGGTTCTATGCCGTTAATGTGCCGAATTATCTCATCCTTTAGCTCTTGAATTGTTGCTGGCTTATCGACGTACACCTTTTCTTTCAAATAACCCCAAATCACATGATCTTGGCGGCCAATTGACATCGCGACCACGTGAGATAACACGGCCATTGAATTTGTCGCGCAAAAGAGACATTGATTCGTTAGCTGTGTGGCAAGTAGCACCGTCCTGTTGAAACCACATATCGTCCACATTCATATCTGCCAATTCGGGCCATAAAAAGTTCGTTATCATTTCACTATAGCGAACACCATTCACAGTAACTGCCTGACCGGCCTCATTTTGGAAAAAATACGGCCCGATGATGCCGCCAGCCCATAAACCGCACCAAACAGTCACTCTTTGTGGCTGCATTGGATTTTCGACAATCACTCTTGGATTATCATTCGCCCAAATGCGGCAATTCTGCTTATTGACGAATCCACTGAGGTGAAAATGTGCCTCATCACTGAAGATGATTTTCTTCGAAAATTGATCATCCACTGTTGCCATTTCTTGCCACCATTCTGACAACCAATTGCAATAATGTTCATCAACGACGAGCGTGAGAGGTGCAATTGTTGGGCACAACAACGAGTTGAGGTGGACGGCTCTTCAGCCACACTATCGCGAACAGCAGCAGTATTTTCTGCAGTACGAGCTGTACGAGCATGCACTGGTGCTTTCACATCTCCTACAGACCCGGTTCGCTCAAATTTTTGCACGTTTTTTTCGATTGTACGCACATTTGGACACGATTAAATTGACCGAAAAAATCACGAAGTGCACGATATGCATTTTGATTTGAACGCCCATTTTCATAATACGCCTGAATAACTTTAACGCGTTGCTCGATTGTGTATCTTTCCACTGTTCATATTGAGCTAGTCTGAAATTGAGAAATGTCAAATGAAATGCAGAAAAAAACTTGACGTTTAGTTGTGGTTCACATTCAACATCGGCCCTTAAAATTTAACCACCCTTCAGCCATACCAGAGAACCGTGTGTCAGGGCAGGTCTTTCAACAATGCATATAGCTAGTCACCTGTGGTTTGAGAACCCAGTTTTTTCCACAGGCACGTTTGCACGTATAAAACGCCGCATATACTTTCTTTATACAATCTGTGTAGGAAAAGGTGCGGAACGCTTATTCTCAACGCCACGGAGATCACGATTTTTGATTCACATGTCACTTCTAACAAAAGCAAAAGGCTTTCTTGATATTTTTTAAGAATTTCACAACAATCTTCATTCGTGTCCTTAGGTCAGCGTTGGCCCGTTGTGTTACCACACTACCAGATGAGTTTGGAATCGAATTCCCATTTATATTTGGACAATTAAATAATTAGATTGCGTCCATTCACTACCCAGCATTAGTCCATGGCTTCGCTAAGCGTTGAGGGAAGTTTCCCTGATACGAGAATGGCCACGTTGTTGTCCAACGTCTTTAGGATTTCGTTAATCACTAGTATCCATAGGAGAGGTGAGAGGTCTACACCTTGAGGTGTCCACCTATACACCTTCCCAGTGCAGCATAGGTCGCTTAAGGATTAATCAGTGCTGATCGCAACATCAGTCCGATCCGAGTCCTTGACTTTTGCCTAGCTGATCCCCAGATGTAGATGTCTGTTAACCGTTCCAGAGTCTGAAGTCAAGGCCTATTTGTTTTCGATTCTTTGCAGCCAACTCCACAGCCTACACCACTGCTCAACCTTCAGCGTCGTAGTGGTTCACTTCAGCGGCCACAATGTCATTCCAGAACCCCATTGATTGTCTGAATGGAATTGAATTGCATTAAAGTGCCTCATCAGCATCTCCAGATCGCACCCCCCCTCAATCTGGGTCACCTGCCTGACAGCCATTTCACCACTCGCCACCTCACGCCCCCTCATTGCCACAGATGTATTAATTTTGATGGCATATGAGAGTCCACTCATAAATCTGTCGTCTTCACATCAACCCAAATGGTTATGGCTCTCCGTGAGCGCCTCACTACGTGCCAGTGATCTCCTCCCCGAATGTGGGTCAACAGTGGCGATAAAAAGAAAACGTTCCGCTTAATTGAAATCAGAAATTTACATTCCTTCCAGAGCAGGGGAGGGGGACTGCAGAAGGACCAATTAAGGGGATGCTCACCGAACGAGGGGTTCCGTGGTCCCACACGACACACTGAAATTGAGAGAGCGAGCGAGCCTTGACACACTACTTCGTGGTCGCTATTACTCCCAAATGTCGCATGAAAAATCCATGAACGAAGCCTCCGTCGTGCACATCAGTGGGATTGCCTCGGGCGCAGGATTAGAGCGGTGGCACCATTATCAACATCATCATCTGTGAGCAATGATGCCGGCCTCCCTCGTCGCCCGGCACAAATGCAGTCGGGTGGGGGATCATAAATTAATTGTTTACAGGGAGTAATTAAGCCATTAGGGTGAGCCCACAACGATGCGACAGCACGGGCCACAACAATATTTCGTGCATTTTGTCGAAAATTAATTCCAGTCGAGTGCTGTGGGCCGAAACGCGTCGCCCGCGCCACCTGAACGGTGACGCAGTTGTTTGTCAAAGTAAAACAAAATTTTGCCAACAAATTTAATAGATCGGATGTGGTGGGTAGTTGCAGTCAAATCACTGTCCGCTCGGTCGTTGGAATGTTTTTCAATTATTTCGGATGCTGCGAGGGGTGATGTGAGGCACGAATTTATTTGCGAAACTCTGAATCAAATGGACTTGTGCCCCAGAGGACTTGACGTTTGCATGTTTAACAAATGATGGCGCAGATTTAACTAGTCTCTCGATGGGTGGGTGCGGTGATGCTGTCTGTTGACGGAGGGGGATGTCGCGACGTGTGAATTGGAGGGCACAAGCAGCGGCATTAATTAATTGAATTTTCTAAAATTTTGAGATGGACCAGCGGTTATAAATGCGAAGCCCTCAACTTCACTGACTCGCTGGCCTTGAGCCGACAAGAGCACTCTAAAAGAGAACAGCAGAGACTGCAGTCAGAAAGTGACACTTTGACAAGGGTTTAGTTAGATTCTCAGATTGTTGACGTCAGTCGTGTCATTTTTGACATTTGTTTGCCAAGAACGCACTGTCGTCTCCTCCACCAAGGACTTTTACACAGAAACTGGGTGAATTGGAACTCACGCATCACGATTGGGCCCGCCTTACAACACCTTCTGCTTCAGCTGCAGAGACGAGGAATAGGAGAAAACTCTTGTACACCTTCTAAGTGGTTGCAGCGCCCTCTCCTCCCGAAGGAGTAGTCACATAGGGTCCTACACTTATAACTAAAGATCTATAGTCCCAGTCATCTTAACCACTCACTATGCACCACCTGGTTGGCGTGGTAACACAACGGGACTACACTGGCCTTCGTGTGATTCCCGCTTGCCGGCAGTCAGCCACTCTAACTTAACCACATTTCTGTTGAAACAGCTTCAGAGGAGTGGAGCTTAGCAACTTTTGCAGAGCTCTAAACCTTATCTTGCTGGAAGAGCCTTCGAAAATCAAAAAACTGAATCCTACATCCTACGTCCCCAAATGTACTTTTAATTGAAAAAAATCCACATACGTCCCGATGTCCGGATTATACAATTTTCTGTGGCCAAGTTTGTTGGGTGTGCATTGTATTGCGCCACAGTCCACGATGATCTGCTAATGTCTTGCGATTCTTCTCCTTCTCGAACTAGGATCCGCGGATTCGAAGACCCTCTTAGCTGGAGCACTGGTGGCCATGCCCTCGATGTGGCCGAGCCAGCGCCTTTCGGACTACATCCACATCTTGGTACAGCTCGTAGAGTTCGCAGTTGTGTCTTCTCTTCCATTCACATTCATTGCATATGTATCCATATATGCGACGTAGAATTTTTCTTTCGAAGGCACCATGAATCAGACCTGCTCTTTTGCTTATCGTCCAGCTTTCGACTCCATAGAGCAGGAGTGGCAAAATAAGAGTTTTAAGCCCTTCCAGTCAGGAGTTTTGAGTCCAGTTGTTTCGACAGACCGAAGTGGATCGCCAAGGGCGATTCTAAGTCGTATCTCCATTAGGATGTCACTTGTGCATTGTCGATGTAATGCTTTATCTCAGGAGACGCCTGAGGGATCAATTCTTTCTCGACAGCATGAACTTTAAGACCAGCTCGTTTCGCATGTTCTTCAATCGCAGTAAAAGCTTTCAATATGGCACAACGATGTCAATGTCGTCTGCGTAACCCAACGGCTGGACTGATATGTAGAAGACTTCCTCGAAACTCCTAAAATCTAAAATTGAACCTCTAATTGTCCCTACTCCTGCGCATTGGAACAAGCCTCAAAATACAGCCTTCAAGGAAATGTTCAATGTTATGGCTCTTGAGTCGCAGAAAACAGGAATAGTTACTCTGCATTTGATCTCCGTACTGACGGTTTTCCTTCTGCTTACCACTTGCTCTCCTCACACGCGAAAGATCGTAACCTCAACCTGAATCCCGATCGATTTGTTTTCAGAATTTGGTGGCCTATCGTTCTCATTTACTCACCCAAACACTTTTCGCTAAGATCCCTTACAGTTCAGAGGACAAGACGAAATGCCAACCTGTCAGCGGAGAGGAATACTTAATTACTTAAGGTGGCACTACAGTCGCTAGCTGCCTCCAGTTTCGCACGCATATTTGGTTGAGGTCCCTTTCCACTTGCGTGTGCCATTTGGGTCGTTTACTTCCTCTATTGCAGCGTCCCTGAAGGTTCGATTGGAAGACTTTCCGGTTCGGAGCATAGGTTTCCATACGCTACACATGACCTAGCCATCACAATCGTTTATGTGGTGAGCTGCTGCGGTGAGGGGGTAGTCAATCCCCCAAACCCATCACAGCTCACTATTCTGACTAAGTCAATGTGGCTGAACACCTCGTAAAGTTCGTTGTTATATCTTCTCCTCCACTCACCAACTATGCAGACGGCACCAAACATCAGCAGGAGAACTTTCCTCTTAAACAGACAAGAGCAACTTCGTCCGCTTTTGACAAAGTCTCTGCTCCATAAAGCAGGACTGGAACAATTAAGGTCTTATAGAGGGTTACTTCGGTTGTTCGAGAGAGCTTGCCTTCATAGCCCAAAGAAGCGACGATCGGCAAGAGTTCTTCTTCGTTTAAATTATAGCGCTGGTGTCGATGTTTTGAGTTAATAGACGAAGACTTCAACTTCCCTCTTCATCTATTAAACGGCTTAGACACTCTAACGAAGAAGCGAAAGAACAAAATGGCATAGCGGGCAGGTGTGCAGGGAGCAATCTACACTGACGGCTCTACGATGAGCGGCAGAGTCGATGCGGGTGTGTTCTCAGAATTCCTGAACGTTTCTAAAGCATATAGACCGACAATTCCAGTGTGTTCCAAGTGGAACTACTTGCTATCCGCGAAGCATGTCGTGAAGTCAAAATATACCCTAATATCTTGCCAAATCAGAAGGTTGCCATATAAAAGGTGATTTTTTAAAAGTTATAGGAAAGTTTTTCAAAAAAAAAACACATAAAATTCAGAAAAATGCATGAAATCTTTATTTGGATCGATAGTACGGTTCATATAATTTAATGTATGAAGATTATCTCATGCAAATGTTGACCTTGACTGCGCCTCAAATGGTCCATCCGCTTAGTCCAATTTTGGCATACTCTTTCCAACATTTCGGCCGGTATCTCACGAATAAATGCTTCAATGTTGTCTTCCAATGCGTCAATTGAAGCGGGCTTGTCGGTATGGACATGAGCCTTAACATAGCGCCACAAAAAATAGTCTAAAGGCGTTAAATCGCACGATCTAGGCGGCCAATTGCCCGGTCCCGAACGTGAAATAAAATGTTCACTGAACTCGCCCCTCAATAAGTCCATTGATGCGCGTGCTGTGTGGCATGTGGCACCGTCTTGTTGAAACCACATGTCATGCAAGTCAAGCTCTTGCATTTTGGGGCAAAAAAAAGTTGGATATCATCTCACGGTAGCGCTCATCATTCACAGTTGCGTTACGATTCGCATCATCTTTGAAGAAGTACGGTCCAATGATGCCACCAGCCCATAAACCGCACCAAACTGTGACTTTTTCTGGATGCATTGGTAGCTCTTGCAATGCGTCTGGCTGATATTCACTCCAAAATCGACAATTCTGCTTATTTACGTACCCATTGAGCTAAAAATGAGCTGACCATAAAATGGAAGAAGCTCGCGATGAACTTTCTTAACAGAGCACGCATTTTGATAATAAAATTCAATAACTTGCAAGCGTTGTTCGTTTGTAAGACTATTCACGACGGTTAAATTATAGACCAAACTGAAGATGTTTGACAGTGAAACAAAACACAAAACGTGCGTCAGCTGTTTAAACCAGTGTTGACAAAAAGACAATAGCTAAAAAATCACCATTTACATTGACAGCCAAGCAACTACACACTCTCAACTAGTGCAGGACTGCCGGGCTGAACTAGCTTCATTAGAAGGCCAGTTCAAAATCTCCCTTATCTGGGTGCCAGGTCACAGTGACATTCCAGGAAATGAGAAGGCCGATAAACTGGCTGCAGAGGGATCTGCCTTCCACTTTTGGCTTGCAGAGCAGGTACACATCTCAGTACAAGCAGTCATGGCTAATATCTGTACGCACTTCCTTGAAATAGCTAACCTCAGATGGGCCAGACTGCCAAACTGTGTCTCATCACGAAAAATATGGCGTGAGTACAAAAGATCTCCTTCGGCGAACTCGACATGATGTCGCTAGATTGGTGGCTTTTTTGTGGGGGACATTGGCCGATAGGAGATCATGCCCCAAAACTAGGCATCACACACAACACACATTGTCGCAGTTGCAACGTTGTAGCTGAGAGGGAGAATACATTTCATTTGCACCTGCCCGGCTCATGCTAGAGCCAGACTGCGAGCGCTTGGTAGACCCTTCATCAACTGACTTGATGAGATTTCTGTAAAGGATATTAAGGCACTAGGTAGTGGCATGAATGCACTTAGGCCAAAATAGGCCCATTGTACCGCCACGTGGGTGCTTCAATTAAAAGGGGGGGTTGCCGTGATTATGACAACCAGCCAGATTTGTCGATTTTACTAGTGCGTTGATTGGTAGTTAACTGAGGTCGTTTAGGCTATCATGGAAGTAGGGGCATGTAGTGACTCTCCTAGTTGAGGCAAGTGCAGGACAGAAGCAGAGAAGGTGTTGAATGCATTCATCCTCACCATCGTCTATGCAGCATCTACAGAAGTCTTTGGCGAATAGGCCGCCTTCGTGCGTGAAGGCCCAAGAAACAATGTCCGGTAATTATTCCCACTGCACTGCTAATTTTAGATCTCTTTAGGGAGATCAGGCTACTTTACCTTTTTGGATCGAGATGGGGCTAGACTTGTTTTGAAGTTCGGGTGCGATGTCTGTCAGCAATCTGGCATTGATCTGTTGCGTGTAGAAGTTAATGCGATGTAACTTGAAGGTAGGTATAGGGATATTTATTTCGCGAGAGACTTCATCAACTGGCAGTCGAGTGGCGCATTTAGCGAGTTCATAAGCTTTGCAGTTTCCCTATGTCATGGCGCCCAGCACAGGCGAATGTTGAACTGTTCGGATACCGGATTAAGGAACTAATGTCCTTCCTAAATTCCTCAGGATCGATTTCGAGATACCTCAATAATACACCTCCCATATAGGGTACCCGAACAGCGGCATTAAAACGGCACATCGTGCTATTTACCACTTCTACCACTTCTACCACTTTAATCAGCCTCCTGTCTGCCTTCTCTATCTAAATGTCCTCTCTTTAACATGCCTCACGTGAGACACACACACAAACAGCCGTGTGACATCGATTTAATTTCATCCGACACGGCAACCCGCTGACACCGTTTGCACCAAAAGCGGCTCCACCGTGGTAGGGCCGTGGTTGCATTATCGTCAGAATGGCGTTTCCCAAACAAAGTGTCGATAGCTGCCGCAGACATTATGTCCAGCCACAGATTCGCAACAATTTTATTGTCCACCCCATACCTTGTAGCGATGAAAACACATCCCCATCGTCCCCGTCGCCGCCACACCCCCCGCTGTCATCATATTGAATTCATTCCACAAAAGGATCCGTTTACCATCAAACGCTGTGCCATTCATATCACTCATATCCTCTTTAACGCATGGCTGGCATTTTCAGAAACAAGAGACCGAAAAAGGATGCAAACGTGGGAATGCATTCGTTTCCCCCATTCCCCCCACTCACAACCATAACGAAGGAGGAAGCCACAGAGAGAGAGAGAGGGAAAAAAATCATGAAAAATGTTTAATTTAAGAGCTTTGGGGCCGTTTATTGTGGATGGCTTTGGCTTCGGTGCTCTCGGAGCAGGAGCCGGCGGGCCGAACTCAAAAGGATCCACCCCATGTTCGGGCAGTCACGTTTCGGAATAATTTTCCACTAAATAAATTATTTAAACTTTTGCTACCTTTGTGTGGCATGGCTACTCTCGCTCTAGCTCTGTGCCAGTGTGCTTTGTGCGGTGAGCTGTTGCGGCGAGGCGGATGGGGGGTCAATCCCCCAAACCAACAAGTACCCATTTGAGTGCACAGTGCGAACGTGATGCTGGATAGTTTTCAGCAGAGGCACGGAATGCATCCCACGGTGAACTGGCAGTTCGGTGAAACGACGGATTGCCGAGATCTAAGAGTGCAGCTGGTCTCTGGTGGCATGTCTGATTTTTCTGCGTTCTGCGAAACTACACTGATCGAGTCAGTCCTTCAGCATTCAGCCACTTTTCTCTGAGTCCATTGCGATCCATGTGGGTGACAGTTCCCCTTCATGCTGTGGTGCCATTACCGGTTCCACAACAACGCCTGCTGCATGTCCAAAGGGTGTCCCATACCCGACCACAGGAGCAGCCCCCGTTCCGGTTCACGACAACGGCCATTAGATTGTCTTTAATGTGATCTACAGCAAGTCCCACCCTCCAGAATCGACAGAGCGCCACCACCACTTTCGTCGTCGCAGGGTGGGTTTAGTTCGAAGCCAACGATTGCTGGCGGGCGAGTACGACTATGATTACTTGTTTATTCGTGTGTACACTGTGTACGACTTGTACGACTGCTGGGTTTGTATTTGCCCACAAGGATAATACTTGCCTGCTAAGAGCTCTCTCGCTCGCTGTTTACCCTTCTGTCGTTGCGCTGCTGTCATTCCTGTTGTTGTTCACTCCTGTACAGTTCCTGCAGCTGCAATTCCCATTGTAGCCATTTAATTGTATTCTCAATGTGGGTCGTTGTTGCAGTCATTTTCACAAGCTGCCATTGCAAAGCACTCCATTGGCACCGCTACCGCGTGTTTCTTGCCAAAATAAAAACAAAGCACAAGTACAAGCACAAGAGCCACCAAGGAAAATAACAACAAGAGCTAAACTTCATTTTGAACGCCCACAGCGGAGTGTCTTAGCCACCATCGAGCGGGCACCACTGGGGCACAATTCATTTGTACTTCAGTCCACACCCGCCGTGCTGCCGGTGGTTGGGCCAAAGTCAAGGAGCCCGGGCGGTGGGGCGGTTAAGCCAGATGGCATTGTCGTCGTTGGCCCGCTTGATTACGACGGGTTTCTTGCCAACACATCATTAGTGCAATGATTAGGCCTGGGAGATACATTTCTCATTGAAACTGGCAATTGAGGCGACTTAATGAGATTCCCGATGCCTTGTGCTAGGAGTTTTTTGGCCTTAGTTAATGCACAGGTTGGCTTGACCGTTTTTTGTTTGTTTTTTGCATTTGCACTTCCGGCTGCTGTGTGCAAATGCCAAGCAGTCACTGAAGCGTTGGCCACTGGAATGGTGATGCAGATTAGGTGGGCTGTGTGTCGCCAAGCGGCTTTTGCTGGTTGACGTTGCCATTTGCCGTGGAGTCATGCGATGAAAGTGATGTGGAAACTGTTGTGTGGAATGTGGGACATATTTCTATTACGATTGTGTCGTCGATTTTGAGCGGTGGGAGGAGGATCCTTGGTAAACGACCTTTCAACTCATAGAAACCACAAGGGGACGAGCAACAATCCGTCGCTGTGCAAGTCTTAAAGGATGTCCTCGGAATCAAGACGGAACACATCAACGCGCCTTTTTGAGCGGTGGCCGCTCAGAAAGACGTCGAGAAAATTAGAGCTTGCAGGAGGATCCTTGGTAAATGACCTTTCAACTCATAGAAACCACAAGGGGACGAGCAGCAAGTCTTGAGGATGGTCTCTGGAATGAACAAATCCGTCGCTGTGCCTGAGCAAGTCTTGAAGGATATCCTCGGAATCAGCACGGAACACATCAACGCGCCTTTCGCCGCATTACCAGAGAATTCTCCTCCTTCTATTCATTGACTTGGGCTGGGAAATGATGTGAAATTCGCAAGATACTCCAAGAAGTGGAGTACTACTCAGCCTGTCCAGTGTTTCATTCCATTGGACATGTCCAGAGTCTTGAGAAATATAACCGAATTCAGCGGCGACTCACAGAGTTAGCATTAAAACCAAGCTCAAAGCAGATGCCACCGTTAAAGACCCTCATTTAGGCAAGAAATGAAAACCACCCTCCAGCAAGAGACTCTCAATGACCTTCGTCACTGAAATGCACACATCCATCGAACAGGATCAAAAAGAGGCAGGATATCCTGCCGATTGCTGACACAGAGCATCGGTCTCATCAGCGCTGCCTCATCAATTCGAGACAAGCGCGTCATTCTGTTTCCCACTGCACTTAGAAAATCACTGAACCGTCGTTCCACCACCACCCTCCCATCACTCCCATCAACCCCCATCTGATGACTCCCATTAACCGGTCATATGCAGATTCCTCGTGCAATCAGTCTCGATGCCTCGATGACTAACGACCGCCAGACCGCTAACAACTTTGCTCGCTGTCACAGAACCCACCTCCTCCTCATCCTCCCTCTCCGTGCTTTCAGACTTCATCCAGAGGACACATGTATCCCTCGCTCGTTCGTTGTTTGCATTACAAACGTTGTCCTTATAATCCCGCTCTTGTCGTCATCATCATCATCATTATACCCGTCATTAGCGCACACACACAGTCGGAGACACATTGATTCCTTGTCGTCAATATATCGAGAGAGGGAGAGAGAGAAAAATCAAACCACCAACTGTCAGGTATCTGAGAAAATTCATCGCCGTCATCAGCGAATCGATTTGCTGGGTTAAATGTGACCGAAAAGAACTTGATTACGTTACACTCAGTCGCAGCCACCACGCGCTAGTAATTTGCAACATTCCTGAAACGCGAGCGTGTGTGTGCGCTCATATCTCATAGATCCTTTCCTGCGCCATGTATATGTTTACTGCCACCGGATGCCTCTCCCGCCCCGCTCCACCGACAACCTTCGACTACGGATCGTTACGTAATGTCACTCGGATGCGTGGGAGTCGCACCCCCACACACCTCCCCAGCCCCAACGAGTGCATGCTGAGGGACGTGCGTGTGGTTAATAAGACATTAGTTGTCGCAAAAACCTCTCAAATGAAAATTAACTTTTTTCTTTCCCACGCATCCTGCGCCAGAGATAAGCATTGACACAGCCGCAGCCGATACGAGGACCCCTCATTAGATGTGTCGAACGCACGCCGCACTTGCGGTCTCGATACGAGGACACGAACGCAAACTTGCGCGTTTAAAATTGCCCCCCCTCTCCCTGTACGCATCCACGGCTGACAGCAGTAACGTCGCGTAAACAACTTTGACGACTGTTTGCCTTTAATTTCGGGTAACGTCGCTCCTTTTATGGATCATTTGCGAGAGAAACTCCGTCGTTAACGGTATAGGGTACTTGCAGTCATTAGGTGAATTATTATCCTTACCCCCCCCCCCGCAATGGTTGGGTAGTCCTAAAAAACGAGGCCCCTCCTGTGGGCCGGTACCCCGCTCCACCTGAAGCCCCGTCGAACATCAGACGTTCGACGAATTAAGGACTTCCGATGTATTTACGGATGTTGTCGACGGGCGAGGGCGGCAATTTTATGACTTGATGGGATTTATTTTTAGGCAGCCAGATCTCGATGGGTGTTCAATAAAAGACAGGCACACCCCCGGGTTGCCATCTGAAGTGTGACATATTAAGTGTGAGTGGGTCGGCGTATGAATCATAATTTTCGAACTAAACTCGACGAAGGATGTGCGAGTTAAAGTTAATGTCTGTGTCGATGACTTGATGATGATACGGCGCAATATTTAAGGAACTCTAAATCAAAGTTTATTTGAATGCCGTTTAACCGATGTGCGGTGAGGGGGTGGGGGGTCATTCAGTTGGAGGTGGCAATTTGAAGGCGCAACTAACAAACTGCTTCTCTGATTTGTTTCTCATTTACAACTGCGTAGAGAATGCCATTGACAACTCTTAGCCGTGCATTTCCACGATAGCTTTTCTATTCACTCACGGCAGGTTGCTAGGCCCAAATGCTATTAAGGTCTTCGCCTAGTTTAAGATTAGATTGAGTGGCCATTTATGCCTAGAATATAGTGGGGGATTAGTCTGATGCTAGCGGTGGGCTTAGATCTGTGGTTCTAGCGCTAGCTCGGATCGTGGGGGCTAAGGATCGAATCCTGTGGTAGTGCTTCTTCTCCTTTTTTGTCGGTTTGTTCCATGTTCCGCCAGTTATGGTTCAATGTCCAGTAAATTGGAAATTAGCGGCTTTGCAGATGTCATGATGGTGTGGAGACCCGCAACTCTCCAAAAGAGAAAACGAGCCGATGTAGATGACGACTAGACCCTTCCACTTCAGTCGCAATCTGACTTCGTGTATGATACTTGGTGCTTCATAAAGAAAAGAGAAGTAGTGTGCGCTGCAGTCACCGTTTTTTTGTATGGCAGTGATTCCATCTAAGTTGTAGAACGTTTGAAGAAAGGTAGGAATGAATTATCGTTTGCTTTTTTTGGCTTGCAGCAATTGGAGGGTTTTCATTCTCGCGTATTGTGAATGAAGAGGCAGTTGAACGTTAAGGAGTATTTGCGCTCTACTCGGACATGACGAAGCCATCCCGAAGGAGCACTTCGAGGGAGGAGAGATAAAATGAAACCGAGCGAAGAACGTGACAAATAACGTGTCTTCAGCATTTGTGCGCCCTGCGGATTTACGCACGAACGCTAAAGAAATCCAGCTATAACCGGGTACCTTTTGGTGTGCGTCGACAAGCAAAACATCAAAAAAGTAAAACAAAAGCGGACTACCTCTTGATTGTCGCGATTATTGATCGTACAATAGATCGACGAAGTAGAATGTAGGAAGACGAAAACAAACAACAAGACGACGGCCTTTTTCCACGGCTTGTCAGGCTTTTTTTGAAAATCGGTGTATCAAGGTTCATGGCTTACAATTTTGATCTTTTCGCAAGCCACCACAGAGAACCTCAAGCGATCTGGCTGAAACCCATGCGGTTCTCTAGCCTCTGGTCTATGCTACCAGTAGGATGCAATAACTCTCGCCTTGCCACCTATGTCATAAAAGTCATGTCATTTTGTTTGCACCAATCTATGATTGAGATATGTCACATACATCACAACGAGCACTGGAATAGGGGCGTTCCCAAAAACCAGTAGCACATAGCTAATTATTTTTCAAGTAAGGCATAAGCCCTACCCAAAAGGGAAAAACTCCTCCTGTGCGAACAGTCAGAGATCAGCCCAATACGCGTACTTCCGGAGTGGTCCCCGATAATTAGATCTAAAGCAGCCCTAAAATACCTGGGGGTAATGCTTGACAAACGGCTGAACTTCAAAACTGTCATCGAGTACTGCAGCAAAAAAGGGATGCCGCCGAACATCGGAGGACCTGGATACGCGAGAAAGACCAGAGTGATAAGCTCAATTCTTCGTTACGCTGCATCAGTCTGGGCGGGAGCTCTCGCTAACAAGGAGACAGCAAAGAAGCTTTTCGGCAACATACAGGCTCTGCGCAATAAGAACAATCAGTGGTTTCCGAACAATTTCGGACGAAGCAGCCTGCGTCATTGCAGGTATGGTCCCTATTTGGAACAGCAGAAGGACATCGCGTTTTCATTCGTTTCGAAAAAAAATTGCGAACAAATTTGTAAGAAAGCACAGTCGACGTTGCATAAATATTTCATAGACTTCGAACAGCAACTGTTTTCCGGTCAAATTTAACGCATTGCTGCCAATTAAGCGTTCCACATCAGCATTCTCGTCCGCGGGCATGCACCACGATGATTCGCTTATCTCGGCCGCAGTCCGGATGACATCGCAACTAATTCAATCAAAATCCCCTCTGCGACGGATCACCTCGCAACAAATCGATTGTATCGGTGTCCACAGCCAAACAGTGAAACACACTCGCCCTTAGCGGTCGATTCAGTCTGCCCCGGCATTATCCTTTCGCCTTAACCAAAGCCAAACCGAGTTATGCTATCTCCATTGGCCTCAATTTGGCCAGGCTACGCTCATTATGTGTGCACATCCGTTCTCATGTCTCATTGGTCGTGCCAATGCAAACAAAGCCACCGTGATACGCACATGCCTGCGTGCAGCGGCTGCAATTAATAACCCTAATCGCATCCTTATGCATTATGTCGCCTGCCAGAGATATGCGACTCCAAACAGAGTCCACCCACTTTCCCCCGCCCGGCTCGACCAAGGTGTTGGCCGGGTCATTAATGCCATCGGAGCCAGGGCGATGCAACTTCTTGGCGGACGCCTGCTTATTTACACTGATACTATCGTTTAATTGAATTATAACCCCCTTGTACCGGCAGCTCCAGGATGCACGTCCTTTGCGGCGATAGCCTAATTAAAGAGCCAAACAGGCGAGTGTTGGTTGGGGTTGTTGTGCGCCTCTGTTTTGAGGTCGAATTGAAAAGAAAGGAACCGCGGCGTTTTTGTTCTTGTGGCTCCGCTGCAGCATTGTTTTTGAGAACAATGGCGTTTAATGTTGAGCTGAATTTGAGCTCGCCGCGTCGAGCAATGCGGATGCGTGTGGGTGCACGCCCGCAATTGGAGCGCGGCCTGTGAGCAGCGAATGCAGTCATGCGGCGTCCGAGTGAGAAATTAAATCACCCGGCTACAATGGAACACGTAACAGCGCGAGGACGGCGACGTCGAAACGCGCTGGTGTTTGGTCCACGACCGGAGGGCCGGGGAGAGAGATACAGGATCCTTCCCGGATTTATTTATTGTTTATATCCGCACTGGGAGCGCGGTGTAGAGGGGGTGCTCTTTTAATTAAGAGAGATTGGGGAAAAAATTCCCCAGGATCTCTGCTGTGGGAGCAGTGCGAAGAAGCAAAGGAGGAGGACTTAAGGAGCAACTAACAAAAGAGATTACGAATGTCCTTTTAAATGAGGATTTAGATTGTGTTAATTGCAATTGTCGAGCACGAGATTGGAAGCATCCTTGCTGTGGGGGGGAGGGAAGGGGGCATACTCAAATTGCCCGTCTGTGGACCGAAGAGGTTGGCGCTCGGCATTGTCCTCGGGATTAGGGGGCAACAGTGGTTGTGGCTTTGATCTGTGATTGAGTTTACAGTTGCTCCTTAAGTTTTCGAATGGAAACCGATGCATGGCAGGCACGCAGGCTACTGGCGACACGTTTTGTATTACGGATCAGTGCCAGGGAATGCCATTAGAGCGAGGAAGTTGGTTGGAAAGTTAATCAACGAGTTGAACAAGAAAACCACGGGTATAGTGGGACTGTGGGGTGAGCTCAAGCATTCTGGACAAATGCCTCTAGAAAGTGTTCAATAACGGTGATGTCCAGTGCCCTTTGTCAAGTTGAATGCTCAGACCGAGAGAAGGAGAGGCTGCCCATTCGACATGGTTTTCCGGGAAATGATCCCCGAGACCTGTTCTATTTGACGTAAGATTAGGCGACTGGTAGATCCTAAAAGGACCGCATTGGAAGTAAAGACAGAACCTCACTCCGAAACACACATGACCCGTAACGCACCCCCTTCGGAAAAATCATCAAAAATCTCATCAATCGAGCTAACAAAAGCCAGACGTACGACCAGTGCGTCGAAATCGTCGAATCCTTCCCATTCTTCCAGATTCCACTTCGAAAACGATTCACCCAAAGTCCACTCGATTCCATTTGAGGCAATTCAAGATCCATCAGCGATAAGGAGAGAAACTCAATATAACTTGTCGCCTGGCCGGTCTCTCCAACTCAAGGGTGGGAAGGGAAACTGTAATAAAACAGCTTTGGCCGTCAATTAACTTTGTTTCCTTCACGTAATCCCGTCACGACAAACTATGTGCTTAACTCCCGGGCAGCCAATTACACATTTGTGGAACTTAATCGCTATCAAACGACGTAAAAACCAACACCGCGCCCCTGTGCCAAGGGGGCCGCCTAATTTGTGTGCAAACGAGAGTCAACACCAATGAGCCAGTGCCGAAAAACTTTTACAAAGCGAACGAGGCGCGTCCATCTCGAAAGAATCTGCTGCCCTCCCCCCTCCCCCCCCCCCCTCACAACCATCGAGAAGGACAACTTTCTTCATCCGGGTCCGGCCGCATCACTTGATCCTTCAGGGATACCCACGCAGCGAGAGGGATGGCACAGAAGAAGAGGAAGAAGAACAAGACATCAACGATATCTGGCTCGTTCCATCTCGAATTACAAACCGATGATGGCCGTCCTTTATAGTTGCCAGACCTGTCATCTTGTCCCAGAAGGCTTGCTCCCAGCAAGGACATCTCCGCCGCCGACCAACGATTGCGCATAAATTTTCTTGACCATAACCGTTACACGGGGTGGCGCGGTTATGAATTCTGAAATCACTCGCGAGGTGAACAGGAATGACACCCCCGCCACCATTTTGTTGAGATCTCAATTTTCCTTTCGCTTGCTCACTGCTGTCAACGCTCCGTGTTGCGCTGCCATGTTTACTAAGGACACACAACTCATTTGAATTTAGTTCTACACCCCCTCGCGGTGCCGTGGCAGTGGTGGTACCCTTGATACTGCCCCCGCCTGTGCGTGCGTTTTATGTGCTCGGTGTTTTTACGGCGAATAATTTATTTCATTCTGGACCGCTTTTGTTTGCTTTTCATTCCGGCGAACAGGATTTCCAAACATATCTGATAACATGACAGGAATGCCCCCCTAAGTCGGGAGGGAGGAGCTGTTCCCGGGCACACGTGGGCCCCCGGATGGCACTCCTCCCGCGCCCCACTCGTCTCCCTGGCTGTTTTTGTCCGCGTTGTTTGTGAATTGTCTGAAGGTAAATTGAGCGCAAATTGGATTTGTCGTTAGTCAGATTGGATGAACTAATTTGGATGCTCCGGGGGGGAGGGAGGCCATTGCCAAGGCATGACCCTGGGCTGTGTGTTGTTTTGTGTGTTTAAGTGGTTAACGTTTACAGCGAAATACTTCGTTGAATAATAAAGCGAATTGTATCTTTTATTCAAAAGATTGAGTCGTCGAAATTATGACTTGAATGGCGGTTGTCAGGGGGATGCTCCCGTCCAATTGGCCTGTTTGTTTGGGTCGAAGTCAAAAATAGAGGCCATACTCCATGGGCATGCTGCCTGGCAGTCCGACAATCGAACGAATGCACGGTGCGTAGATGACAGAGTCCATGGCAACGACGCGGGGATGGGGACATCGACAATTTGCGCGTTGAATAGATGTTTGTTTGAGGCTTCTACTTGTGGGGTCCTGCTTTCGCGGAGTAAAGCTCTGTGCACACTTCGGTATGTCGAAGGCGATGAAGTGAACGTTAGTGTGTTCAACTGTACTCAAGCGGGCGTCAGCTTACTCACTGATTAGGTATCGGCGACGTCGATGCAACTACCATCGTGGCACGTGGTTCGTGTCAAGTCTGCTGTCTTTGTCTTAACTCGACGACTTTCCGATGATGTTTCATCGTTTTCGCTGTTGGTCTGCCAGCAACATAAAAAGCTATATGAGCTAGCTCCAGAATCGAAAACTACGGCGCTTTTGTTCTGGAACTCAAGGGAAATTTCTAGCGTCTATCACCAAAAAGATCCTTTTGGATCTACACGACTATAATGAAGCCTCTTCTCTCCCATGCATCGGTCGTTTGGTGGAGTAAGCTTTCGCGTAAATACTACGTAACTACTACTTTCACTGAGCTTCAAAGACCGGTTTGTCTCGGCTGCATAGGAGCCTTCCCAAGCACGCCTGGCTCTACTCCTGATGGACTTCTGACTCCTCCCCTGATCCATATCATGGGGTGCACTCTCAACGCCGTCTGCCGTTTAAAAAGAAGTGGTATTCGGTACAACTAGCACTGGAGTTTCTATCACCTTTCGCACCGTATTTCCTTTCACCGCAGCCTCATGGATATGCCGTCTGACGGAAGGACACCAGCAATCCAGCTGCGACGCATATACAAAAGTCGACTTTCCCTGCACTCAGGACTGGATCTGGCCAGAATATGAGCCAGGAAAAGAATGTAGTCGAATCTTGACGGATGGCTCCAAGACCATGGAAGGGTCTGACGCTGGTGCCTTCGTGGAGGGCGACAGCCTTAGACTGCACACCTCGTTAGGTAAATTTGCGTCGGTCTTCCCAGGGGAAACCTATGCGATCCTAATGGCCACGAACTATATTGTAAAGAACAGGTGGAAAGGGCGAAGTATTTGTGTCTGGCGCTACTCAACCCTATAACCACTTAAACGACAGTCCAGGAATGCAAGTCTTCAATTTGGTAAGACATGTCTGCGTCCCGGGACCACCACGGAATAACGGGAAATGAGATCGCCTATGAACTTGCTGGACAAGGATCGGAGGAGATATTCTTAGGACCTGCGTTGGGAATACCCGTGTCCTCGATTAGGGCTTCCATCGATGGCTGGGCGTCTCGAGAGCACACCCGGAGGTGGCATGAGTCACCAGGATGTAAACAAACAAAGCGCATGCTCACTAATGTCTGTAAAAAAATCCGAAGCATTCTTGTTATCTCTTAACAGAAAAGACTGCGGACGACTTACTGGCATACTAATGGACCACTACACTATCGCCAAACACCTAAATGTGCTTTGCCTCTGTTGGCTGTGGAAAAGACGACGCAACTGCAGAGCACTTCATCTGCCACTGTCCCACCTTTGCTCAGATCAGGTGGCAGTTATTTGGTGCTGATATTCCGCCGGAAGACCATGCAATTTTACGAAATGTAGGTTACTGACTTGTAGTACAATGGACCAGTTTTTCAGTCTGAGTGCTCCCGTGCAGTGATTTCTACAACGGGAGCTATAAAGAGCACGCCTCAGGCAGGATTGGACATGATACTTCATCTCCTTACTCTGGACTTATTCATAAAAGGCTGCGCGGAAAAAAAGCGCTCTCAGACTGAGGGAGTCCTCTTGTGGAAACAAGCCAACTGCGGACATAAGGGGATAATCAAAATAATAGATTACCTGGTAAAGATACACGGTTACAGTAGCCTCGCTGTTACAACAGACTACAACCCCACGACAATTACTCCCTCAACGACCACGAGATTGCCCTTTTCACCGACGGATCAAAAATGGAGACACAGATACTGCAGCCGGATTCTAATCGAACACCCTGCACAAACAGGAATCGTTTCCTGATACATGTAGTGCATTCCAAGCAGAGATTCTGGCAATAGAGAAAGCAGCAAAAACATAAAGGGTGTTCTTTTTAGGGGTATAAAACTTCAAGTTGGCAACACTATTTTTACTGGCGTCCATTTTGTCAGCTGTCAAACGATTTATTTTTTGTTTGGTTTGTCATTTCAACATGAATAGACTAATGACTGCCGCCTGAAGAACGCTTCCAAAATTTTGCAAATTTATTTTGAAAATCATGGTTCTGTTCGAAATACGTATCGCGCACTAAGTCCATTTTCACCAGGCTCACTTTTGGTTGAATGGATACGCCATTAAAGAAAACTGCCGTATTTGGAGTGATGATAATCCTCAAGTGTATGGTGAGACACCGTTACATCCACAAAAACTGACTGTTTGGTGTGATTTATGGGATGGTGGAATAAATGGTCCGTACTTCTTTAAAAACGATGATGACCAGAACGTCAATTACAGTCAATGGTAACCGCTATAGAGCCATGATTACTGACTTTTTCGTTCGTCAATTGAACAACCATGATGTGCAGGAGCTGTGGTTTCAACAAGACGACGCAACATGTCATACAGCTCGTGCCCCAATTGATGAAATTTGAAATTGGACCTCCAGATTTGACTACGTCCGAGCCAGCCGTGGCGGTCATATGGCAGATATCATGTATGAATTATAATGCCAGAAGATTATCTTTCGAATGAAGTAAATTTCATGTCAATTTAGAAAAACCATCTTTGTTTTATTCCATTTCAAAGTTCTATACCTCTAAAAAAAAAGCACCTCTTACAAGCAATCGATATCCCACCATCAGGTATCACCATCTTTGCTGACAGCCAGGCTGCACTGAAGTCCATTGGATCCTATGAACTACCGCGACTCGCTACGGTCCATCAGCCACCATACGATCAAACTCTGCTCGGTTCAGGGCCACAACTTAATAGCAGTGAACGAGAGAGCGGAAGAACTGGTCAGACAAGGGTCTGAAATGGACACTGCGACCACCGACCAGTGCATTATAAGGGATATAATACAAAAAAAAAACCAACTAGTCTTGGCTTCCATGAAATAACTGTCACGCGACAACATCAACATCGCCATGGCAAATCAAAGCAGCTTCTGGCGTTGGGGCGCATCTTCCCTTCCACATCGGAACAATGCTCCGGAAAAATAAACGTGGAATCCATCGATCTCTGCCGGAGCTGCGTCGGCGAGGGAGAGACCGCGACGATCCAATATCTGCTGTGCCACTGTCCAGCTCTCCAGAATCTTTGGCCAAAGATTCATCACAAAGGCTGCGGACTTATAGGATCTCTTTAGACGCGTAAAGAGCACGGGGTGGTTTCAGCCATCTCGCGACAGGATAGGTGGACGGAATGTGTACCCCACCAATGAAGGGATTCAGAATGTCAATCACCGAGTGAAAGTGATGTCCAACCATCCCCTTCCGAAACCTAACCATCATCGTTTCGCTAACGGTACCTCCTCTGCATATCCCCAAAAATGCTTGAATTACTTGATCTCATTCCACTCTGAGTTACCAGACCCAGTTTCGGCCAGGCAGACAAGGCGAAATTTAATAGCCAGGCTTTATTTCATGGCCGCAAGGTACGGTACTCCCTCGATTTCGCAAAGCTTCTCATAAGACATCCACTCCCACAAGCCGCTCAGTCAAACCATGCCACCACTTGGTTGCGTCAACCGGATGTCATTCGTCTTCGTCCACGTACAACATAATATTTTCCTTGTCTTAGCAGATTACACTTCCACCGACATTGTGGACACAGTTTCGCATTCAAATCCGAAATCCCTGTCTAATGAATTTGGGGAATCCACTCAGACATTCACTGCTTCCAGCTTGTCGTCCACAAAACAGATTATTTCATTCCGGTTCACGTCAAAGCCTGTTGTCGACGTTTTAATTAAAAAATGCTGTTTCCTTTCTTTTTTTTTTCTTGTTCAAAAAGTTGTCGTTCTCCTGCCAGTTGGCTTGCACCAAGTCGAAGACAATTATCCCGAGGAATCCCACTCTCTATCGCATCGCACTGTTCCAGTTCCCCTAACCCCCCCACTAGCCAATCGTCGTCATCCACCGACGGGGGTAACCTCTTCGAAATAATCATTATCATCAACATTATCGTCAGTCCCACGATGGTCGTCATGGTGGCCATCGGAGCTATAAAAATGCTGCAGATTGCTACCGGTACCACTAGCCAGCGCCACACTGATGGCCAGCCATGCGGGGTGCCAAAAGCCCACGTAGTCATATCGATTCGCTATCGCTCCTCAGCGCTCCTCCACGCACATCCACGAAAGCCAAGATTCATCTAAATGCTAAATAAAAAATGTAAGAAGGCTTTTCGGGGGGAGAATGGGAAAATCCTATTAGTGTCCCCTTGCGAGCAACGATGCGACTCGCCGACTCGCAACCTCGCAGCCTCGCAGAGGATCAATGTCTGTTGTTGGTGGGCGGATGAGGAGGTGCTGAAAAAGAATCCACGGTACGCTGGCAGTAACCTTCATTCCCTCCGTCATCGATAATCGTTATCATTTCATCATTTGGCAATTCCTCTAGTGTACTGGCACTCCTTTTGTATCCTGCGGAGTGCAGGTCCTGAGCGCAAAACAGCGATAAATGCGAGAGATACCGCGAAAGTTAATGGCAATTTCATAGCTGAAGCAAACAATTTTAATTACACCGCCCGCCTTCTAATTTATGGTGTGACGCCTGACCCGGCGACGGCATCGGGTGGGTGGCCGTCGGAGACATGGTGCTCGAGGGTGTGCGAGGGGTTTCGTTCGCTTTTACAGCACCCCGGCGACGGATTAGGGGATTTTCTTGCGAAATGATGGGAATCTTGGGATTCAGTAGACTCATAAATGTCAATCAAGGATAATTATGGAATCGACATCGTGACTGGGATAGATGGAGATTGACGATTTCGGGGCATGCTATGGACTGTGTACCAATTCGGGGGGTCAATGCGTGCGGTCATGCAGAAGCGACGACAAAATGGGGAGCATCCAGCAAATCCCAATAATATCTCAAATTGGATTAAATTATGCGGCCGCGTTGGTATTTGATATCCGCCATCAAATTCTTAGTCGCTCTTCATGAAATTAGGTTATTTTTTTTTTTTTTGATAAATAATAGCAGTTGACGACCTTCTGTCAAAATGACAGTTGTGCCAAAATGGCGACCGGGAGGAAGTGTAAAAGCGAAATGTTTCACATCTCTAAGCAGTGCTTACCAGACATTCGATGGCTACCTCAAAAATCCCCGAATTAGACTGTCCACAACTGTTAAGGACCACCTCCGATGTGATGTCCTTTTCAGGGAAACCCCCCCTCCAATGCAATCACCACATGGGGCTCTTTCGTTTGTCTCCGCTCCCACTGACCACAACCACAACGCACTACCTACCAGGCACAGAACTCATTCTCTCCCCCCGGCAGACAGCGACGGATGACATCCATAAGATATTCCATTTAGTGTGCTGCCAGCACTTTAGCCTCACCGCAGTTCTATGCAGCTCTGTGCCCTATCTCGACTGACTTCATTTCAATTCGAATTGGAACTACGCAACCGGAGCACAAAGCAACCGCAACCGTTTTCTGGTGTTTTTTTTTTGTTCGTTTTCCTATTCTTTTGGACATTTTCCAGGATTCCTCTCACAGCGGGTAGAGAGAGAGAGATGAGATCCTCATCCTTGACACACACTTTTGAGATTCAAATTAAACACAAACACACTCTGACCTCTCCGCCCCACAAAAATACTGAAACAAAACTCCAGTCAAGGTCCGTAAAGGACATCACTGGCTGAAAATAAAGCATCCTTCCCTCTGCAATGCGTACAAGTAGCAATCTCACATGTGTCTCTCTCTGTTCTCTCTTTTCAGACTTTCACCTCAAAAGGGATATGTGGCATCGTGAGACGCGGTCTCCAGAACTCCAGCTCAAGGCCACCAAATGAACGACAGCCGGCTGCCAAACCGACGAATGACTAACGCATCCAGAGCCCGACACGTGGACATCTCTAGCCGCAGATAACGATCCGTTGAACCGTAAGGACGCCCTCTCGACCAGCGAGCAATTAGATAGAAGCACACGCAGCCTGTAAATACATAAAGGACCCGCACTTCAGCCGGCAGGCAGTCTGTTGAGGCATCCTCCTGGGGTGTGACGGAAGAGGACTTCTCGCACACTTCTTCGTATCTATGGCGCTGCGGCTTGTGAACACCATTCCATCAACAATACGATAAGCAAATCAATCAAATTGGATTCGAATCGAGTGAGCGCGGCGGAGGCGTACTACTCGGTGGGCGGAGGTCTTGGCTTTGGTTCTTGCTCGGGCAGCAGTTGTTACAGCACCATTGGGATACATCAATCCTTCGAAGCTTGCCAGAGGACTTTCAATAGTTCAGAGGGAAATGAGATGAAGTGGTTTCAAGTGGCGATAGATATAATTCTTGTGCTATCATTCATATCGAGTAAGTATTCATCTTCTGTGAGTGAGTGAGTGTGTGTCCTTCAGCTTGACATTTTTGTTGTTTTTTTTGGGGGGACAACCAACCCTGATCGCTGGATGAGGAGCGCATTTTCCGGTGATTGATTCGAACCGAGTAGATACATCGTTGTGATGATGTACCGCGCCCATGTTTCTGGGCCGCACGCCAAGGGGAATGGGGCTAATTTGTTGAGTGCTTTTTCACATGTCAGAGTCTTTGTCATCGATATCCGTTGGGCGGGCGCTTAGGCTCGGCACAGACAGTTGAAGACAAAAAGAAAAAAATAATACAGATTAATTGGGGTGACGGGGAATTTATCAAACTCAAGAGAGATGATTTGTCCGAGGGTCTTGTGTGGTCCGCACGTCGATGACGGGGACAATGGTTAACTGGCAAAAGGACATCACGGTTGAGGAGGTTAGGTTCTCTTCAATGGCAACTGGTTTGCTTGTTTTTTTTTTGTTCTTTTCTTGTTTCCTTGACTAATTGGAAGCCATGTCATCTTATTCGAGGACAATGGAGTCTGGGCGTCCCGTTTATTGCCCCAGATTCGGACAGGAATTAACTGGACGTATTTCGGTCCGCAATTTGATTCTTCGGGGAAACATTCATAATTCGTGTTGACGACTCTTTTATGAGGGAATTCGATGTCGAGTCTGGAGCGCATCTCTAGAGAATCTTTGAGACGATTATGATTTTTTTTTTTCGATTTGGCAGCAGAATGGATTAATCACTTGTTTGGTTGCGGGAGCAAATCCATAGAGGCATTGACGAAGTCTTTTGTCAGTCATTCAGTGTCTTCGGTCATTCAGTGTCTTCGTTCATTCAGTCATTCAGTCATTCAGTCATGCAGTCATTCAGTCATTCAGTCATTCAGTCATTCAGTCATTCAGTCATTCAGTCATTCAGTCATTCAGTCATTCAGTCATTCAGTCATTCAGTCATTCAGTCATTCAGTCATTCAGTCATTCAGTCATTCAGTCATTCAGTCATTCAGTCATTCAGTCATTCAGTCATTCAGTCATTCAGTCAATCAGTCATTCAGTCATTCAGTCATTCAGTCATTCAGTCATTCAGTCATTTAGTCATTCAGTCATTCAGTCATTCAGTCATTCAGTCATTCAGTCATTCAGTCATTCAGTCATTCAGTCATTCAGTCATTCAGTCATTCAGTCATTCAGTCATTCAGTCATTCAGTCATTCAGTCATTCAGTCATTCAGTCACTCAGTCATTCAGTCATTCAGTCATTCAGTCATTCCGTCATGCAGTCATTCAGTCATTCAGTCATTCAGTCATTCAGTCATTCAGTCATTCAGTCATTCAGTCATTCAGTCATTCAGTCATTCAGTCATTCAGTCATTCAGTCATTCAGTCATTCAGTCATTCAGTCATTCAGTCATTCAGTCATTCAGTCATTCAGTCATTCAGTCATTCAGTCATTCAGTCATTCAGTCATTCAGTCATTCAGTCATTCAGTCATTCAGTCATTCAGTCATTCAGTCATTCAGTCATTCAGTCATTCAGTCATTCAGTCATTCAGTCATTCAGTCATTCAGTCATTCAGTCATTCAGTCATTCAGTCATTCAGTCATTCAGGCATTCAGTCATTCAGTCATTCAGTCATTCAGTCATTCAGTCATTCAGTCATTCAGTCATTCAGTCACTCAGTCATTCAGTCATTCAGTCAGGCAGTCATTCAGTCATTCAGTCATTCAGTCATTCAGTCATTCAGTCATTCAGTCATTCAGTCATTCAGTCATTCAGTCATTCAGTCATTCAGTCATTCAGTCATTCAGTCATTCAGTCATTCAGTCATTCAGTCATTCAGTCATTCAGTCATTCAGTCATTCAGTCATTTAGTCATTCAGGCATTCAGTCATTCAGTCATTCAGTCATTCAGTTATTCAGTCATTCAGTCAGGCAGTCATTCAGTCATGCAGTCATTCAGTCATTCAGTCATTCAGTCATTCAGTCATTCAGTCATTCAGTCATTTAGTCATTCAGTCATTCAGTCATTCAGTCATTCAGTCATTCAGTCATTCAGTCATTCAGTCATTTAGTCATTCAGGCATTCAGTCATTCAGTCATTCAGTCATTCAGTCATTCAGTCATTCAGTCATTCAGTCATTCAGTCATTCAGTCATTCAGTCATTCAGTCATTCAGTCATTCAGTCATTCAGTCATTCAGTCATTCAGTCATTCAGTCATTCAGTCATTCAGTCATTCAGTCATTCAGTCATTCAGTAATTCAGTCATTCAGTCATGCAGTCATGCAGTCATTCAGTCATTCACGCATTCATTATCTTTACCAATTTCCTGATTTCCGCCCAGTCCAGCTATGGAAGCATCGGCCTAGACCCTTCAGGAAGGATGAGCCCCCATTTCAAAGCAGACAACACTCAGTTCCCATTGATGTTTCCAGCTCTAATCTCGTCCTCAAGTAATTCCTCAGAACTTCCTTCTGGACCTGGTCTCGTTACAAACGACAGCACCGCCAAATGGCCCATCCGTTCACCCAAAGTCAATTTAAAGGCAAATATGCTCCTTGAATAAAAAGACAACATTCCCTCAAGCAATCTACCCAACAGGATATTTATCAACCCCCCACACCCAATTTATTTGTGCTTTTCGTTTTTTTGTTCCATCTCCCTCCGTCTCTCCTTGTCTTCCTCGCACTCAGCAGAGGAAGGCCGAAGGAGGAGGAGGAGGAAAAAATAACAACCAACGAGTACCATATCCTCGCTCTTCACAAATTGCTCCACACTTTCGGAAACAAAGCCACACACAGAGACCCAAAGTGCGCACATAAAAACCGCCTATTCATCCGTCCCCCTCTCGTCTAATAAACGAGTGAGGTAGCCGAACAATACTCGCTCAAAACAAAGCGGAGCGAGGAAAAAAAAAATGTTGAAGAGGAACAAACCGAAATCGTTTTGATCCTTTTGTGTTAAACTAATCGTAAGAAGCGCCACCACGCAGGATAATAGAAGAATCCATCGCGAAATTGAATGCAAAAAAAAAACGCGCAACTTCAACTTCAATGAGTTAGCTGTCTCTATTGTGTGCTGAGGGGGACCTTCCGGCAGCAAGCACCTTCTTTTTAAAGTTGCCCGCAAATTTATGAAGATTTTCCGTGATTTTTTCTCTCCCCATTCCTGACCGCCGAGCTCAAACACGCGCACGTTCTTCTCTTTCCCAACCAATCGGACAGGCGCGGCGCGGCGTTGGCCTGGGACCGGGAGATGGAGTGTGCGGCTTGCAAGAACCGGATTCTCATATTTATCAGAGTCCTCGTGGCACCGACGAAACCACAGAAAAAAAAACGAAAGAAAAACTTCGACTCGTTACAGTTTTTCTTACGAGGGTATCCTTATAGGTTGTCGTCGTGTATCCCTTTTAACGGGCGGAAGGAGGCTGTGTTTTATGCATACACAGCCATAATCACCTACTTGCAGCGTGGGTGGGTGTGCGCCATGAACAGAGGGATGAACGAAAAAACACGTACCTACCTACCAGCCACTCGTCCTTTTTCTGTCTTCGTTTGCTTTTTTTTTATTCGGTTTTTCGGTCTCCAAGGAAGGGAGTGGGGGCGAGGGCGAGGTAGCACACAGAGAGAGTTTAATGTATGACCGACAAGTCGGCTGAATGCACATTCACTTCAGAGGGTGGCCAGAGGCAGAGGGTGCCGCCAGACGAGCCGCACAGCAGAACGACTAGCCACTCCGATAAAAGTCTATGAAATTATTTAAGGATAATGCGCCAGCGGGCCGGTGTGTGGTACGGCGGCACTCGTGTAGGGATTCCATTCAGTTTGTTCAATTTAATAAGAGCGAGCCAGCGAGTGTGTGCAGAGGAGCCGACAAGCCTTTGGGATGTGTCTACAACGGCCTTTTTGGTGGATTTCGTCGGGCGGTGGGTTTTTTTTTGTTGTTCCCTGTCTCTTGCTTCGGCCGTTTTTTCCTTTATCATTCTTCTGGTCCTTGTCGTCGCTGAGGGGAATCTCTCAAGTGAGGACATGTGTGATGGGGGAGCACACTTGCTCGTATCGACCCGAATGGAGGCGATCGCATCTCTGTCTCGTTGTCGCCGTCCGTCCATCTGGGGCAGTCGGCCGAAACGTTATTGACACTTATGAGGACTGGTGACGAATTGTGTTGATGGAAGCACTTTAACGAGATGAGGTTAAATGAGTTTGTCGTTGTGAACTTTCTTTTTTCCACTGGTTCTCATGTCCCACCCGGTTGCTCTTTTCGGGGCCAAGTTTTGAGCCTCTGCCTCTGCCTCAGCCTATGTCGACCTTCCATTTAAGGTCCTTTATTTCATTTTTCAGAAGAAGTGAATTGTTTGCCATGCTGGGGGGCGATTTCGGAAATCGTCCTGAATCGGCGAAGCCCTTCGAACTCGCTCTACCGAATCAACATAAAAATAGTGTTTTCGATGCAAATAGTTAAAGAATATCCTTGTCGGGTAATAAAATCCTCTCCAGCGGAATGGTTGAAGGTCCCCGAGCACGCATCATCTGCTGCTGAAGGGACAGCGTATTGTGTACACATTCAATATGAATGAGAATACATTTGGAACTATCTGCGAGTTTGTAAATTTATTGCTGATGCACAGAGCCCTTTCTGGAGAAGAGGTCAGGGTTTCAAGCCGAATTTGGTCGTATCTTACATTCCGCCTGCTTTGCAGTCGACAAGAGCTTTGGTAATCAATATCCGCGTATGCGGCCTTTTAGATCGAAACTCTACCACGAGCTTAGCCAAGGACCGTAGGCTTTGCCCGTGGCATGTCCTCTCTGATGCACTCGATCGTTGGCCACTCTCTCTTTTGCTCAAGAGGGTAGCGTCTGCTCCTATTTGAGTCGATTAAGAAAAGGGATATTTTTCAACCCAACCTTGTCATCTTTATTAAAGGACCGGGATTCAAAAACGTCCTTTTTCGTCCTCTTTTCAGCCAAACAAACCATTTTGTCATTCAATCTCTGATGATCTAGGTCTTGCACTAAGAACTGTTGTGAATCTTTCCGAATTTCCTGTTTGAACGATCACAGCTTGATGTGCTTTAGTTTCTTGGTTCACTTCTTTGGTCAGCCCTCCCTAAAGTTTGTAAGAAATCCGCTGGATGCCTCTTCACAAGACAATCATGGCCTTCTCTTGGTCAAAAACGCTCACGCGACATGATAAGTATGAGAAGGCCGAATGTCAGAACCAGTATTAATGTTATAAATGGATGGGCACTGTGACCACTGTATTCACGCCTCCAGACAAGGTATCCCCTACAACGACTCCTGCTGAAATGAAGAGGAGGAGGAGACTATTGCACACTTTCTATGTAATTGCAGTGCGCTCTCGCAGATTCAGCCACTTATGTATTTCAACGACATGACAGATCTGAGTAACATTAGTTTTAGTCATGACATATATACGACATGACAGATCTAAGTGACATTAGTATTAGTCATCTACATCGGTTCATAAAAAGCTTTAAATGGTTTGCCGTTGCCGATCAAACTCGATCCTTGTGGTGACACAACGGACCTACTCTGGCCTAAGTGTGACCACCACTAAGCCTGAGCAATTGCTGCCTTCCAGGCATCAAGACCAAGCAGTCTTGCACCCGCGATTTCTTGGTCTTTATAACGGTGATTCGGTCTTCCTCTCCTTCTCGAACTAGTAGGCTCGGATTCAAAGACCCTCTTGGCTGGAGCGTTGTTGTCCACGCGCTCCATGTGGCCGGGCCAGTGCAGTCGACGGATTCTTGCCTTCCGGACTACATCCACATCCTGCTGCAGCTCGTAGAGTTCGCGGTTATGTCTTCTCCTCCAATCGCCTTCCTCGACGGGACCATATATCCGTCGTAGAACTTTTCTTTCGAAGGTACCAACAATCAGCTCCACAGTTTTGCTTAGCGTCCAGCTTTCGGCTCCATAGAGCAGGACTGGCAAAATAAGAGTTTTGTGGAGCATGATTTTGGTCCTTTGAGTCAGGTGTTTTGAGCCCAGTTGCTTTGACAAACCGAAGTAGCACCGGTTGCCAAGGGCGATTCTACGACGGATCTTCACTGTGATGTCGTTTGTGGAGTTCACGTTTGCCCCGAGGTAGACAAACTCCTTCACTACCTCGAAATTGTAGCTGTCGATCGGGAAATTTGTCCAAGGTGGTGTGTGACGGAACGTTTTTTGGTCGATAGCATATATTTTGTTTTGTCCTCATTGACCTTGAGACCAGTTCGTTTTGCCTGTTCTTCAATCGCCGTAAAAGAATCCACTACGGCACGTTGAGAACGCGCGACGATGTCGATGTCATCTGCGTACCCCAACAGTTGGACCGTAGAAGAGAGTGCCTTCCGTGTTTACAGCTGCCCTCCGCACTATCTTCTCCAGTACCAGATTGAAGAAGTCACACGACAGCGCATCTCCTTGCCGAAATCCAGTGCATGTTTCAAACGGCTCAGAAATCCTTAAGCCGAACTGCACGGTGCATCGCGTATGCGTTAGCGTGGTGCGACACAACTGGATCAGTTTTCCCGGGATCCCGAATCCGGCCATTGCATCGAATAGCTCCTTGCGACGAATGCTGTCGTATGCGGCTTTGAAACCGATGAAAAGGTGGTGCGTATCGATTTGAAACTCACTGGTCTTCTCCAGGATTTGTCTTAGTGTGAAGATTTGGTCTATAGTCGATTTGCCGGGCCGGAAGCCGCACTGGTACGTGTCGATTAGTGCGGTGCAAAACGGCTGACTACCCTTCATATTGCCATTTATTACCAAAATTGCTAGTCGGTGAGGGCAATTTTAAGAGCTTTAACGCCATGTTTTTGTCGTAGTTCCATCCCAGTAGGCAGGCAATTCATTGTCCAAATCGCGTGCCAGTGAGGCAACAAATTCGTCGAAGTAACGAGAATATTGCTGCCGTTCAAGCGTTAGTCGCAAACGCACCATTGCGATGGAATTGGCCATCATCAATCAGACCACACTTTGTCAAATCATTGGATTATGGCAGCAAGCCTAAGACATTAGAGGTGACTCTATTTTTTTTTTTGTAAATGTTACGTATACGCCCCAACAACAAATATCGACACTTGTTTGTACACATAGAAGATTGGTCGTGTATTGGATGGAATTTTGATGGTGACCAGTGACTAGTGAACTTGTCCCATATCGGGACCTCTCTAACCAAGGGCAGGCACTCAACCAACTGCGCCATCCAGCTGACATGACACTTAAGTATAATGACCGTCCTTTAAATTCTCCCCCTAGACATGCTTAGTATGTTGGACAGCCCTCCCTACCGTTTCCTGATTCAGTCTTGACAATTTTAGCGGATGTTGCAGAATGAATAAACGCCAGCATGGGGTGCTATTTGCGAGTAGAGTGCCTGTTTCGTGATTGTTCCGATTTCAAAACATTCAAGGACTCAACCAACTGCAAGGTCCCGCCTCAGCTGAAAGAGGTAGACCGCTACGTGACGTGGCGTTCATCTCATTCTCATGTACTAAACCCACAGTGACTCTAAGACAGTTTAAAATGCCTCAAGTCGATGCCTTCTCACGATAAATCACCAATTCCTAGCAAAGTCTGCCGGGATGTTCTGCCCGACAAATCACCAGCCAAGTGTAATCAATTATGACCGAGAGTCCCCAAACCGACGCGACCGACATCTGTGATGTGTGCCTAAATCGAGCAATCAATTATTGCTCTCGGATGCATCTTATTTATACGCCAACTGATTACAGATAAGCTCAGAAAATCGATTGCGCTTCGAGGAAAGGGGGTGGGCGCCGCGCCTGCCATTCATGTCCATGTCCGGCCTCATCTGGGAGCGATTAATCCGCTCGACATTGATGTGAACAAATGTGCGCATCAGGTCCATTAGATCGGCGTCATAATCATTCCGCACAGCTAATCACATTCGCACGCCGGACAGAGGCTAGGTGTCAGTTCTGAGGCCGCCCACCGACCGGGGTAGGCAATTAGAATTTGCTGCGGACAGCTGAATTCAATTGTGGAACTCTTTCGATTCCTTTGATGGCCGTCGTTACGAGATCAAAACAGGACGATACCAGCTAATTCATTTCCATCCACCCCGCCTCGAGGGGGAGTCCGGCGATGGGACATGTGCTGGGGTCAACTTGTCCCTCCTCCTGACCAGCAGTCTATTACACACGCATGGGGACCTCGTCCAGTCGGGGAGGACGGAGTTGAAGTAAAGGTAATGTTCGCATAAATCAAAACTATTCCCCTCGGCTCGGGTTCGGGGCCCGAAAGATGGGACTTCGAATGAAAAGGTGAACGGCGAAGGCCGTGCCAGGGGATATTTTTCTTCATCATTCAATGCCGGTGGGGAGGGGGGGGGGGCGAAGGAGCAGACTTGGTGATAAGGAATTTGTTCACAGAAACTTTTATCGGAATCGAAAGGGAGAAAATATTTCACGTATGAATGGACAAAAAGGTTTGCCCTCGCCCTGGCCCGCCAGGCACAAAGATACAGGAAATGGAAATGAAAATGAAAATGTGAATAAGGAATCATACGGCTCCAGTCCATGGCCCGTACGACGGTGGTATTGTTTATTGAACACAACCCGGGCACGGCCCATTCATCAGAAAATTCCTCGAGATTATTTTATCATATTATAACATCTTTATTAGGATTTTGGCAAGGATACGGCAGCGTCCTCTGGGAGATGGGGCGTCTATCTTCGATTGGATTAGGGCTCACAGATGATAAAGTGGCCGGGCGAAGACTGATGGCAATAAATGAATTTTATTATGCCAACGCCTTGATCTTTATTTAGTTTTCAGAAATCGTCTTCAATGTTGTGTCGTTGACCGTGTCCTGGTGTGGGGCACGGTGGGTCAGGGCTGGGCTTATTAATGAACTTGTTATGGTCATCATTGGCCGCAGGGAAGGAGGAGGTGGATTAATTTGGACCGAAGCGGACGGTAGGTTGGAGGCTTATTGTGTGCGTCGGCAGCGCGTGTGTCAGTTGTGCTTGGAATAAGTTGATTTTTTTCTTGTATGTGTGGGGATGTGTGAGAAAGACGACGTGGATCTAGGAAAAGTTATTGATTTGAGAGCAGAGCATTTCTTAATGATTTATCGCCACAAAAACACTTCAAGGCGATGGAGGAAATGTGGGCAGCAGGAGCGATGGAATAAGGACCACAAAGGAGGCGAAACACGTTTTTGCTATTGAACGTCGGTCGTTTGAAGTTGATGTTCGTCATAAGATGGAATTGAAAAGTCACACGTTGAAAGCGAGCACTTATTGGTCTTAAATCAAATTGATGCTGGTCAAGGGAAAGGCATTCGATTTTGAGGATTTCTGAGGCAAGTCGGTATGAAGGAGTTCTTGCGATGATTGACACGTGGAAAAAGAGATGGTCACGGTTGGACTCGTGGGGCCAATTTTAAATTGAGTGTTGGAGGTGGGAAGCCTCAAGGATCGACCAAAAATTAGAACAACAAAAGCCAGGTGAAGAAGAAGCTTGTAATCAGATGAGTCATTGAACGAGGAGGAGAAGAAGTCTTGCTCGACATCATGTACTTCGCCTTTTTCCTCATTAACCTTAAGACCAGCCTGCACAATGACTCTTGCCTTGGTAGGTACATCGACTCCTACGCGAGAGGTCCTGGGTTCAATCCTTGAATTTATCAACTTTCAAAACGGCATACAAATGTAGGTCCCATCCACTCGTGATAGTAATACAATTCGCGGTATCTAAAGGCAGCCTTAAACGACGAACATGCTCGCCGAACTTGCTCGTGTTCGTTGTTTTTCTCGTGTAGGGACGAACAACTTTTTCGTGTTCGTTGGCTTCGATGTACAAGTTCGGCGAGCACGTGCGTCATTTAGAGCTACCTTTACATATTCAGCGACGAGATTCACTTCTAAAGTTAAGAATATTGAAGATCCGTTGTAACGAATATCCGCAACCATTTATGAAGCCACCGTCACACACACTCGAAGTCGCTGGCATGTTTTATGAGCTGCTGGACTGGAATGGCTTATATTTATTCAAACTTGTCAGTGTCATGGTAAACTGAGAGCGCTGTAGATCAACGGTCTCTGAGGATGTCAGGAACGACATAAAGACCATATTTGGCGCTAAATTGCACAATATTCCATGGACAATACATAGAACAGTAAAACTTCTCATTCAGTGGCACACTGTCTCTCTTGAGTTCCATACTATTCCTTGATTGACTAAAGCAATGACTGTGCGAGCGTCAAATTACCCCCACTGTCGGCACATACAAGTTTGAATAATAACCAGAATACACTTCAGCTTGGTTGTCAAATGTGGCTCCCCTTCACCTGTGACTATAAAGCCTCCGCACTTGAAAAGGAATCGGTCCAAGTAACTAACCTGTTCGCACTCCACTGAAACCTTAAACTCCCTGTCGAAAGCCCAAATCCCTGCTGCACATGAACGATTAATTCTCCATCCAAGATACCATAAGTTCCTGAATATCCCACCAAACAAAGGAATTAATTCTCGGCAGTGAATGCATAGAATACCCCAACACTGGATGGCCCCAGGGACACTGAATGAAACCAACACTACCTTTGTGGCACTTCCCTCCACTCCATGTGGCCCTCTGACACTTGGCCTTATCCACACAATCAATTAAAATACTTGCCGGACCAGCTCATAGCCTCTCCGAGGTCAGCTCTCCAATCAGGCCCAATATCACCTTAATTAACCTCTCCCACTGCTGTTCCGTCGCACCGAGCATTCTTCATCTCCCCACAAGGACATTCGGAAGATTTACTTTCGCCCAAGGCATAAATGTCTCTATCCCCAAACAACTCACCTCAAGGACGTACTGGAAAATTTTATGGGAATGTGTGTCACATAACTTTCACACCCCCCTCCCCCCACTTGCAGGCTGTCATGGTTCTACGCTCAATTTAAAAGGAGGACGCTTCGGTCGGTTGTGCCACGATCTGCGGGAGGTAACGTGCCGCAAATTTATTTATTGTTTCGTTAATTTTAAGGCATTCTCCGCCACGTGTCCTAGGTCCGACGCCACCCTCTCCAGAGATCTGCCCGCGAAAGGCGAGCGAGGGGAATTGAACCCGAGACTTGTAATCCGCTTAGATCAAACTTCGCGGCAGAGAGAGGGAGAGAGAGAGAACGAATGATTATGCGCTCCTAAAGAATAATCTCATAAAGGGAGGCGCCGGCGCCCACCCCCGCCCCACTTGACATATGGCTGCACGGGGTGTGTGCGCCACCGCAGGACATGAAAATTCGAAAATTGCCAGGCTTACCGCTGTCGTCAGTGTGTTTTGTTTTTGCATTTCCTCCCGCTGTATTTGGTTCGTTTGCGGGCGTGAATGATGACGAATGTGCGGCCGGGGAGCTGGGCGCCACGCCGGCAGGTGAGGTTATGCTCAATTCCGTTTGCTGTTCGCCTAAAGGACTCTTGGTGGAGTTTTAATTCTGGGGGCGTGTTATTGCTTAGCGAGCGCGTAGCGAGTATCCTTGAAGTTATTGCCACATCTGGTGCGTAGTGGTGAATGTCCCGAGTCAGAGCGCACATTTCTCGAACAATTTATGACCGCCACCGTGAGTCCTTGTGAAGATGACAGACCGTGGTGTATGCAGTTCGCTCGTGCGAATATAACTTTATTTCAGGATAATTAATTTTATGATTGTCTTATCGTAAAATGTTGCCGGTGTTGTTTCTGGCAGCGAAGCGAACGAGGTCGCCTGGTGGGTGGTGGATGGTGGATGGTGGATGCGCATGGTACACAATTAAGTGCCGGCTTACGGCAGAGGCATCTGAAGGTTATTTAGGAAACTTTTTAACGACTGCCCAGCGGCAGCAAAAAGCTGCATATTATGAGTTTGGCTGGGTGTCGGGGACAGTGGCATGCGATGTGAACCACGATGGCGAACTGAATGCTGCGACAGCGGTACAGTTAAACACGACTTGATGAGTTTTATGGCGGAACTCCTTTTCTTAATGTCCTCCGACGGGTGTAATTGTCAAATGCTTTAGAATGTATTAAGGCCCGATGTGGAAAAGAGGTCCCTTCGGTCAAACTGAATTGGGTCACAATCGTCAACCTTCCTCCGAAAAAAAAAAACGCCCTTTCATCATGAGTAGGCTCCACCGTGTCTGCGAAGCCATCTTTCCATCTCAATCCGAGCACTCGCCCTCCATTCAATCAGCCCAGACAGCAAATCACTCACGAACAACCCCTAAATCAGTCATCTACACTTTAAAACAAACCCCATCGACCGAGCCGAACCGAACCGACCTTATTATCCTCAAATCCATCAAAGCATCCGCCAGAGACGCACATTTTCACGAAAACAACATCCTTCCTCTCCGCTTGCACAGACCGGCCACCCTCACATCCGACCTTGAAGTCGCAACCTCTCCAGAGAAACGCCCACCCACCACGATTTACTTTTACAACTTCTGACACTGACTGCTCTGCGTTATCTTTCCCTGACACTTTGACATTTCCCCCCATCAGACATGAACAGGGACACCGCGTCGTATGTGGAAAAAGGGACGCGGGCACGGTCCCCTTCAACTTCAAAGCAAAATCGGGGGAAAAAAAAACAACGAAAATGAAAAACGACAAAAGATCAAACAACTTTCGCCAACAACCTGACAGCGGGACATTAAGTAAGCAAAATCCACCCCCTTCGCCCCACCTGCTGACGATGAAGCAGCCATCACAATATCAAGACCGATCATATATCCATTTCATGTCGCCATTGAACTTTCCCGAACTTGCTCCGTCTCGAAATCTTCGTGCGGTGATATTGAGTAACTTGCCCAAGTTTCACCTCGCACCCTGCGTTGCTGCGGCTGCGGCTGCTGCAGACCCGAATGGTGTCCTTGTACATGTGTCGCACTGGATGACATGTTGACAAAAGTGTTATTCCCCTCCCCACCCCCCTCCCACCCAGTGGCCATCCTTCGGCACACTCACAGAATCTCGTGTTTGTCGGTGATGCTGTGACGAGAGTTAATAACACGCTCCCTGTCAATTTGTTGACTTTTGTCGTTCCTCTGATGTTTGCTCTCTGACGCTTGACATTTTCTTTGTTCACCCCCTTCTCGCACACACACACACACACGCACACGACACAAACGTAAGCCGCAATGCAAATTAAGCGACAAAAGCAGAGAGAGAGAGAGAGCAGCAGCGGCAAATGAAAACGGGGACGGACGGACGGACGGCTGGATTCTAGGAAAACTAATCCTCTAGGGTGGACATGAAGAAAATAAGAAATTCCCATTGAAGACAGCAATGGCATAATCCAGCTCATTCCGGCAGAGGATATAAAGTTGTTGCTTTCATCCTGACCGCAGCACTCCCCATTAGCATATTCGGGGCCTCATCCTCGTCCCGATCTGCCGTCCTCATCATTGCCACGCCGTCGTCTTGCGGTGGAAAGTTAAAGGCCATTGACTGTTCATTGTTTGATACATCCCGCCCCGCAGCATTGGCTCCATCAGTGTCGGGACGAAATTAGCCTCCTCCATGGGGGCGAGGGCGATTGCTTGCCTCCTCTTGTTTGCATATTTCCCCACTCTCTCTCTCTCTCTGTCTCTCTTTCAGTTCAGTCCATTCTCGGTCGGGCTTTAAAGTTTCCAAATGGATTTTGGACTTGCCCCGATGAGCTGGAGAGCGCTGCGTGGGTCAGGATGCGACCGCCAGAGGTGTTAAATGGGTTTTGCCTAGAAAGTTACTTTAATTCTCACCTTTTATGCTCTGAGCACTGGAGATAAGAAGCTTTGGATCATAACCGTGTTGGCGGTGGTGAACGGCAAAAGCTGGTGCTGGCCAACTCGCGCGAAATCGCTGGAAATCCTGTGTGAAAGTTTCTCCCACCACTGCGGCGGTGGCGACGTTGTGAAATGTTGAATATTTCATGAGTTTCTGTCGCGTAAGATGCGGACGTACTTTAGTTGAATGCAATAAATTGCATAACCAAAGGCTAACGGTGTTGGTGGATTTGTTTTATTTTCATTTCCCTCTCTCTCCCAGACTGTTTCCTCGGAATGGTCAAGTCGCTGCGGGAGGATTATTGTGATTTTTCAAGCGATTGTATTGAATTCTGTTGCCAATGGTCTTTTCTTTTCAATCAATTACCTGCGATGTCTATGAATGTAGGAGAGTTCGAACATTTTTAATGAGATTGCTTCTCGCAGCCAATTGTAATTGGTTCTTACACCTCACTTGCAACTTGGTATCGTATTGTTGAGCGATAATGCACGAGGAATAAAAATGATCCCGAAGAACACATGTCATGAAAGGTCGCGAAAGGATCCAGTCGTTGTTTGAAATTCGACTTAATAAAGGTTTATTTTTTAAAAGCTATAGGAAAGTTTTTCAAAAAAAAAACACATAAAATTCAGAAAAATGCATGAAATCTTTATTTGAATCGACAGTACGGTCCATATAATTTAATGTTTGAAGATTATTTCATGCAAATGTTGACCTTGACTGTGCCTCAAATGGTCCATCCGCTTAAAACAATTCTGGCATACTCTTTCCAACATTTCAGCCGGTATCTCACGAATAAATGCTTCAATGTTGTCTTCCAATACGTCAATTGAAGCGGGCTTGTCTGTATAGACATGAGTTTTAACAGAGCCCCACAAAAAATAGTCCTCAAGGCGTTAAATCGCACAATCTAGGCGGCCAATTGACCGGTCCCGAACGTGAAATAAAATGTTCGCCGAACTCGCCCCTCAATAAGTCCATTGATGCGCGTGCTGTGTGGCATGTGGCACCGTCTTGGTGAAACCACATGTCATGCAAGTCAAGCTCTTGCATTTTGGGGCAAAAAAAAGTTGGATATCATCTCACGGTAGCGCTCACCATTCACAGTTACGTTACGATTCGCATCATCTTTGAAGAAGTACGGTCCAATGATGCTACCAGCCCATAAACCGCACCAAACTGTGACTTTTTCTGGATGCATTGGTAGCTCTTGCAGTGCTTCTGGCTGATATTCACTCCAAAATCGACAGTTCTGCTTATTTACGTACCCATTGAGCCAAAAATGAGCTTCGTCGCTGAACGCGATGAAGTGCGCGATGAACTTTGTTAACAGAGCACTCATTTTGATAATAAAATTCAATAATTTGTAAGCGTTGTTCGTTTGTAAGACGATTCACGACGGTTAAATTATAGACCAAACTGAAGATGTTTGACAGTGAAAGAAAACACGAAACGTGCGTCAGCTGTTTAAACCAGTGTTGCCAAAAAGATAATAGCTAAAAAATCACCCTTTAGTATGTACTAACCCGAAACATAAGCAACCAACCCATCGGCGTCCCTCCAAATAATAGACAATCATATGCATTATGCACGCTCTGATACTCGTTCGATCGTTCGTTTCCACGTCAATGTGGACAGAGACACCTTGAAAGTGCGTGTGGTGTAAGTCATAGTCACAGTTCCTGCTGGTGTAAGAAACGAGAACGATGCCTTCCGTGCTGCTGATACCCTCATATCGCTTGCACCGCTCCTACGGACTTTGAATAATCCCCGAATTTTCTCCTCAGCTAAAAAATGCGCAGAGTCAATCATTGGGTGGTGTGAATAAGAACTAAGGGACTGCACTCCGAGTAAACACTCATGAATAAAGTGTTTTCATTAAAAGAAACACTCAATTTGATATGAATAAAAAATGTGCTCAAAGTTCTTACCCTTAAGTTGAAGTTTGAAAACTAGAGAGGAGAGCTGTCAAATGAACTCTCAACAAAAGTACATAGGTGCAAAGGGAGTATCAATTTTCAGTAATATTTTTAAACATACAAACGCGAAAGACGGTGATTTACAATTCACGGCATTTCGGGGACACAGGGCCTTCATGATTTAAAAATTGTTCCTGATTTGCGAGGTGTACAAATTAAGGCCACAATAATAATGTGGGTGGCATTACAGGCCGAAAAGGACCAGGGCCTAGCTTCCCAGCAACCACTTGTGTCGTGCGTGTTATTGTTCTCTCACGAGTGGAAGGGACCCACAGCTTTATGCCGACTCGGAACGGCCAAGTTTGAGAAGCTTTTTCTAGACTCTTTGAGCATTGTCAGAGACTCGAAAGAGGGGCCGTGTAAGTTATGTTCGTCGCACTAGGATTAGGCTTGGGACCTAGAAGCCGAGTTTCAAGTGCGTAGGAGTTGAAGCACAGACCCACAACGCAACGGCCGCCAGGAAATTGAATTGATTTGACAGGATTTTATTGCATTTCTGCTTGAATGCGACTGATTACGATAAGTACTTGGCGTAATCTGTCCAATTTTCATGTGGTAGGTATGTAATAGGGTGCCCTGACGGCCTTATAGTCGTGCCACACTTAGACCAACGTGTTGCGAACATTGTGCCCTTGTTGAGAAATGGTTTAGTACCGTGAGACGAAGTTTAGTCCTAAATCGAACCAGATCCGAATTCGGAGGAGGTTTTCCAGTTCAACAACACTTAAGTCCTCCAGGACTATGAAGAAGTGCTTTCCTAGGAACTGCCTGATTTTCGTTACTAGGACTGGCCAATCGCAGAGCCTATATTGTATAGATAATGTTTCTTCCTCATCTTTGCTGCTTTGTAGGCAAAAGTCGTTATAAGGTGCGTCTGAACGCATTGCATGTGTACCTATAGCACAGTTTCCGGTAAGGACTCTTATAAGAATGCGTATATCCCTGTGACTAAAACTGATCAATGATGTTGATCTCACTTTGCTCAGCGTCAGCCATAGAGCCCTTGCTATTGCAAATTCCATATATTCTTCGCTTGTATCTTACATCACCATGTATTTCGGTAATAACCTCGAATGTTGGCTTCCAAGTCCAAGTGTTGCACAAAAAAGCAAGTAATCATGTCTCCTCACCGCGGTGACTATATCCTTGTGACCACCATCATTTTTGAAGACATGTGGAACAATGATTCCGCTGACAATTTGAAACCCTAACTAGCCTCAAAACAACCGAGAACTGTCAAATCAGGTGTCACAGAAACAATTTTTCAAACTTAACGTTCGTCACCTCTAAAAAAAACACCCTTTGTGCTTTCTTCTCTCTCAGCAAGGATCAACTTTAGGTATCCCCTGCAACTTCGTCTGCAGTGGCCTTCGGCTATCAGATAATAAAATAGTGTCGCTGGTGGCCGATGTGGTCCTCAGGCTAGTTTGTACGGCAACCACTCGTGGTTATTGCTGTTCTATCACGAGTAGGGAGGGGGCCTGTAGTTCTGTGTCAATTCCCAGCGGCGATTTTTAAAAGCATCTTCTTGGTTGCCATGGCCAAGGCAGGGCAGTCATTTTCACACAAACGAAATTTTCAGAGAGTCGGCGCTGACACCAGTCTATGTGGGGCGACAGCCACGCGCCGCTCTAATCTAATTAAACCTACAATTCGAGCTAACATCTTCTTTTTCTTTGGCTGACGCTACAGTCCGTGTGGACCAGATCCTCAGACAACGTGCCTCTCCATCTAGTACGATCATGTGCCAATTGCTTCCACCTACGCACGTTCAGCTGATTGGGTCCTGATTGGGTCTTCCGCGTTGTCCCTCGGAGTTGTAGTCAGAGACGCCCGGAGCATTTTTGTCCATTCGCTCTACATGACTCAGCCATCTGAGACTGGCACTGGTTGGACTATATCGAAGTCGCTGTACAGTTCGTCGTACTGTCTCCTCCTCTAAACACCATCAGTACATACGCCACCAAAGATAATACGAAGAACTTCCCTCTCGAAGCGACCAAGACCAAGTAGTTGTCCATGCTTCTGGGCCATACAGCAGGACTGGGCTAATAAAGGTCTTATATAGGGATATCTTGGCTCTTCGATGAGAGACAACCGGGTGAACTTCATCATCATCTTCTAACCCGCATGATCCACTAAAGGGGTTGCGGGGTTAAACCACGCACGAGAGATCTCCAGGCAACTCGATCCTCCGCCATCGACTCTAACTCATCAGGAGCTGTGCCCAAGCGTAACCCGGCGAGTTTTTGGACTTGATCCAACCACCTCGTCCTGGGTCTGCCAAGCGGCTCCACCTGCTTCAATGGGACTCAACTAACATGCGTTCTGGAAATGACCATAACCTCCGATTTGTCTACGTTAACCCTCATTCCAGTATCAGCACATACGGCCACAAGCCTATCGAGTGCGCGCTGGAGTTCCGTCTGGGATGATGTGAGGATAACTAAGTCATCTGCAAAAAGAAGATGGAAGATGGGAACCTAGGCCTCCAAAAACAAGCTCACCTCTTGTGATCCACGGTAAACGCGGACGTCATCCTCTGTGTGATCCCAAAACAAATACAGGGAATACAGTGCAATCGTGCTGGCAATAAGTCAAGACCTCGATGACTGGTGTTATTTGATTTTCATACGCACGACAGTGCTGTATGTTCATTATTTCTCATCAATCTTGACTGATGTGTCCATTATGGTTGTCACCACTTGCCAGTTTTCCTGCCAAATAAGCCAGGCACCCACATTTACATTGATTCGTATCCCAGCTAGTTTTAGAGACGCTCTCCTTCAGTTTCTTAATCAAAATTTGCATTCACTCGCAAAACCCTCAAGACAACAATGAGGAAGTGGTTCAAAGTCAAAGGTATCGCATACTTCCGCTTCTCAAAAACTAATCTATTGCCCTTAGTTAAGGCCCATTATCCGACAAAGAACACAATTCCCTGCCTCGCTCGTCACGTCGGAGGCTTTCTTTCATTCTCTCTCTCTCTCTCCAATCTGAATGACGGTATTATTGGCTTGGTTTCACTTGAAATGAAAAATCCCCATAAAAACCTCAGAGAAGACGCGGGAGAATCTTCAAGAATCATTTTCGAATCCGCATCCACATTGCCCTCAAGCATACAATTTATGATGAAAGACTCGCAAAGGTGGAACACGCGGAGACGAGAGAGAGGAGAGGGTCTAAATCTGAATGCAATGTGCTCGCTCCCTTGAAAGGGGGATGACTAGAGCGTGTAGTACCACTTGTGAGAGGTTTCCTTTTCACAGTGAAGACGCTTGTAACAGCGTTTGTCTAAACTGACTGTCAGTCGACATGTAATAAAGTTTAACCGCTACTCTTGCACTTCCTCTTTCTTTCTTTTTTATATCCCTCGTGATCTCTGGCTGCCTACCTTTTTATTGCGAATGCCTCCAGTCTTGTGTGAGTGTGGTAAGTGGGTGGTGGGTGAAGTGGGGACTATTTGAGTCTAAGCCAAGTGAAGATGGTTTCTCTGGTTTTCGTTTCCTGGTGACATCAGCAAATGGAAATGCATCCTTCAGGGCAAGGATTCGCGTACACAATGCAATGCGAAGGTCTGTACAAGTGACTTGTGCTGGCGCTGCATATGGTGGCGGTGGATTATTTTCGGATTCTTACCCGTGGCACGAGGTTAAGTGGAGATGTAAGTTGTAACCTTAACATTGTATGCACAGCAGGGGAAAAGGATGTCCCTTAAAGGCTTCCGCTGTAAGCGGTTGAACAGTGATGAAATCAGACAGGCGATGGACTGGATGAAAGGAAGGAAACTGCGAAATTGTCAGTGCAACCGGGAAGTTTATAAACAAAATAAAGCTCTCTTGCCGTGGATGCGGCATGTCTGGGATCGATGTCCTTTGATGGTGGTTACACGACTGTGTGCAGAGAAATGCTGACTGGCGGATTTGCTAATCCGGATGAGGGCCCTACGAGGTATTGGGAATTGAATTCGGCGCTTTGGTCGGAGGAGATTCAATTTGTTGCGAGGCCACAGGGGAGGGAGGGTTGAAACTGGGTGCCAAAATGTTGGTACTCAGCAGAACCCTTGAAACCCTCCTAAACTGCAGCCATTGGCGATGGAAACTGAATGCTTTGGAAGCTTCAAAAATAATGTATCCTTTTTCAACACACAGATATCCTCTTCAATCGAAGGACATACAAAAAAATGTCTCTGAGGCCAATTCAAATGACAATGGACACACGAACAAGGCGTGTGTCTGCTCCTTCCTTAATACCGAAGTTCAAGGACTCACATTTCATTGAAATCATTCCTCCCCCAACCCCGTTCACAAAAAAAGGGTCACCTTACTGCCCGCACAATGAGATCAAGGACGACACAATGGACACGTACTCAGAGCCATACAGAGCCTTCAATTCCATGAACATTGGCTTATCCTTTTTCGCCATCAAACAAAACGAACGCTATTATATTTATCATTCAGTGCCCTCCCTTCCCCCTCGTGGGGGTCGACAAAACCTTGTTGCCCCAGTGATGAATTCCGTCAACACAATCGAGTCGTTGTATCCTTTTTCAATCGAAAAACCCGTTTAGGCACTTCGCACACTCGTGCACTCGTACTCTCGTGTGTTCAACAGGGATTCCTTGGTCCTCGTGCCGAATAAATCATGAGAGTGGCTTTCCTTTAACAGCTCTCTCCTAGGGTATCCGTGAACGGAGATATCCAATAAAAAAGCCAACTATTCGCACGCAGTAAAAACTTCAATTAAACACACACGCACGCTGAAGCCATGCCCACTCAGAGGCTGTGCTGTTACATCATCAGTGAATCGTTTTATTTCGTTCTTAAGCCTGCCCTTCGTAGTGCTCCGCCACTGGTCGCAGGCACAATGGCTTACACAGAGCTCCACTCGCAACATCCTTCCATGACAGGGCATCAATTTTGTATTCGCATTAACGGCGGCCCCGTCGAAAAAGGACGAAAGAATTGATGAATGACTTGCCGATGTTGAGATGTCAATAGGGCGAGAGGCGAATTAAGGATTCAGAGGCGATTACAAATATTCCCGGCTGCTTGTGCGCCCCCCTAGGGAAACGCCATTTGTCTGCCAATCGGTCGTATATCACAGTGTTAAAGAGTTGAAGAGCCCGACCGTAAAAATATGCGTGTGCGTGGCCTCTCTCTCTCTCTTGGCTGGCATAAACATATGCCCACGCGTTGAATAAATTTAACGACTGTAATCCCCATTGACCCTGCACTCTTCAATCACCTCCGTCATCGTCGGGGTATGGATGGTGTGAGTGAGAGAGAAATATGGGGGGGGAGGGCAGCGTAGCAAGTGGACCGCATTCCAAGACACCAATCGACACGACAACCGGATATCCTCTTCACACTGTCCTTCCCCCAGCACTCGGCTGCCATTTAAGAGTGCTCAGTTGTCTGTGCCGCAGTGCTGTTGGGTGATGATGGAGGAGGAGGAGGCGGAGGGGATGGTGTGCTTCCCCCCACCGCCCCAGATTGCAATGCAATAATCGTCTAGAAATTGAAATTACAAGATCAATGCACTAGAGGGACATGTCCCGCATAAGGAGCGACAAATTGAGTCTGACTGAAGATTACTGGGTGAGGGTGGCAACTAAAGAGGATGCGCTCAGCCTTGTGAAGTGGCATGTAACTGCTCTGGAACGTGAGTCCTCACACACCCGCACTGACACTCTTCCGATGGGAGGATGCGGATGTGGCGAATGTAGGCGTCGCAGTATTTTGAACGACAATATTCTCCTTGAGAGAATACAACAAAGACCGAAGGAAAAGGAGGAAAAGGAGGAACTCAGTGGCTGTATAAGTCGGTGCAACACTTCGAACTACACAAAGACCTTACAGATTACTCACGAATTCAGGGTTACCTTGCCGTTCCCGCCTCGAATGCGGGCAACAAAAGCCCACGCTGTTGTTCCTTTTCAATGGCATAACTTTACCGAAAGATGCTTTTCTATTCAATCACACATCGTCCATCTTGGCAAAGTTTGAAACTTCTTCTCAACACCTCCGAATGCTAAATGTATTCAAAACTGACACTTGAATGGTAACTTTTGAATCCCCGCCTGTCGCCGTGCCCAGGGAAAGTTTCCCAACCGGGATATCCCCTTCGAATGGGGAACAACAAATTGATTAAGTCCCCCGCTCCCTTTCAACAAACACCACAGCACCGGAGTAAAACTTTCTCCTTCCCAGGCAACGTCTTCCGGGGAGAAGCGTCCATTTCAACTGTGCACCGTATTTGCATAGTTTGCAACGTGTAAACATATTAGACGCAAACTTTTCGTCCTTTTCCGCATCCTCCGAGACATTTTCCAGCTCCCGTCCGATGGCAAACGATCTAATTTCACTAAAAACTATCACAAACATTGTCTTCTCGTTGGGGAATGTCCTCTTTGCCGTTCTCTGGGCACAAGTAAAACAGCACACATATCCTTTATTGATATTGATACAAGTCCTTTCAGGCTTTTAAATCGAATAGCAGGCGGTGGATTGGAGCCAGGACCAGACGTACGTACTTGTGCCCCCGCCGCTCATGCGGCTGCTTCGTGTGGCACCGCAACTGAATTGAGTGTGCAGCTCCGTTTCGGTCCATTGCACACAGGATACGTGTGTGCATCCGCTTCAGAATCGTCTTGCCTTCGGTTCAGATGGGCGAGTGGGTGTGTGTATGGGAAGGATTTCTTGAAATTCTCGATTGTACTAGATCACTCAACTGCAAAATCCCATCACAAACGAACGAATTTGTTTACCGCTCGCCCACTCTGCGCGCTCAAAGAGGGCTGTGTTCAAGAAACAACATCGTTATCCTTTGTCAAACTGAAGGCAAAGATGTTCTTGTTTATACTCCACTAAACATGGTCGTTTTTTTTGTTTGTCTTTTCTTTTCGCAGGCAGCACAGCGAATCCAGATGCTAAACGCCTGTACGACGATCTCCTAAGCAACTACAATAAACTAGTACGTCCCGTTGTCAATGTGACAGATGCACTGACAGTTCGCATCAAACTGAAGCTGTCGCAATTGATTGATGTCAATCTGAAGAATCAAATAATGACAACCAACTTGTGGGTGGAGCAGTCCTGGTATGACTACAAGCTGAAATGGGAGCCGAAGGAGTATGGCGGCGTCGAGATGCTGCACGTACCTTCTGATCACATATGGCGACCGGACATTGTCTTGTACAACAAGTAAGGCACTCGGTGGCTGCCACATGGTGTTCGTTATAAATTCCAATGTTTTCCCTTTGCAGTGCCGACGGAAACTTTGAGGTCACGCTAGCAACGAAGGCGACTCTGAATTACACGGGGCGAGTGGACTGGCGTCCGCCGGCGATCTACAAGAGCTCGTGTGAGATCGATGTGGAGTACTTCCCCTTCGACGAGCAGACGTGTGTAATGAAGTTCGGAAGCTGGACGTATGACGGATTTCAGGTGAGTACCCTTTGACACCATCCTCCCTCCACGACTTCCCCGCCAGCAAGCCAAATTGACATCCAGGCTAACAAGAGTTTAATTGGATCTGCTGAAGAGGGAGTCGTCATCAGCTCGATGAAGTTACCACCTGCACACACCTTGGCTCGTCACACAGCAAACGGGCTTCCGGTGGGGAGGCGAACAAAAAAAAACGAGGATGACTGGGAAAAAATCAATCCTTTTGCAGCGTCGCCCCACTCCGCTGCGCAATCTGAGCCTGACAGGGCGGAAATTGTTTCAATGGAATGCGTTAACTAAGAGAAGGGGTTCCGGTAGCAAGGGAGAACCAGCGCGCACACAGAGAGAAGCATGTCCCTTCGTATCCTTAGGGCAGTGAAGACGATACCGAAACACGTCCGTCGACTGCTTGGTGGGCTCTCCAGTTAATGTGATGTTCACATACACTTCAGACACTCACCGAGGATTAGGGTCCTGGCTAAGGAGCCAGAGACCATGCACAGTTATTTTCTGTAAACTGATTAAGGGGATGATTGGGGGATGATATTTTCTTCTTTTTTTTCCGTTTTGTTTTGTTTGCCTCTCGTTTTCGTACGTATCCTCCCAGGGTTGGAACGAAAGGGTAAACGGTTTCGTTTTATCGAAAACAATTTTGCGATTGGATTCCAGCGATTGCCATGGTTTCGTTGGGGGTGTGAACTTCTAGGAATTCACTCTCGGAATGTGCCCGGGAGGGTGACTGGAAAACTTTTGCAAGGTAATCCTTACGGAATCCGCATTTGGTCATTTAATGCCGATGCTGGGGATTTATGAAGGTAACTTTACACTTGACACGCGAAGTGATCACATTCCCTGCCAAGCTGGTCTCACACTTGGGACCAGCTTGGCAGGCTGCTTCCGCTTCGTCTTCGGTAAGTGGCAGCAACGGTGGCGGAGTGTTTTATAGGCTATTTCGCTACTCAAATGAGCGAAAGTCTCACACACGATTCATTAAGGAAATTAAAGCGGAGCAGCGACGGCCGTCCGGCGGGATGTAAAAGGCAATCGATGATGTTTCGGTTTTATGCTCTTACTTGATTCTGTTAAGTCTCTGCATTGCAAAGGTCTATTTTGCGTACATTCGATGTCGTTAAACTGAAAAAGACTTTCGAGGTCGTGTACTGGCAACCCGCTGTTTTACGGCCGCCACAATGTTCTACGATTGAAATGGAAACGATTTACTGCCTTGGCGTCGACAACCCTTCAAGGATCTCATTAAGATACCGCAGAGAGGGTGAGGGTGCGGAAGCACCCTCGGTTTAATAATGGATTTGAACTCTGTTACTGCGTATGACCGAAAAACCGACACTCAAAGGGTGATTTAGTTCTGTTTGAGTTTCTCCTGACACACGGCGTACGTGGCAGGATTCAAAATGCCTTAAATGGGAGAAAGTATTTTTCTCCTAAACGGCAGCCTACCACATTTTCTTTAAGTTTCAATTCGACGACAAAATGGGTGTGAAAATGCCAAGCTAGCTTGAAAAAGTTTCTGGAATCGATGTATGGCTGCAACAGGATGTCCTGATGTGGGGATGCAACTCGTCTGACTTCTTCGGCGTTAAGTTATGCAGAACAGGAAAATACTGCATCGAGCATGTGCTCCCATGAGGGTACAATACAAACCAAATGTTCCACAATCACTACACGAAAGTAAAATTCGAACGATGCTCTTCGTGTGGTATTAATTTGTCCAGTGGGTGAACTTATCACGTGGCTACCTGTTCACTTGTATCAATGATGGCGCACTCAACATTTGAATCGTCTTCTCAATCGAGATAAGCAAATAGCGCGATTCTGGCTAGCTACCTCCAGTTTCGGACTACAAGTCCCTTGAGGCCGTTCTCCACTTGTATGTAGACGCCTCCACAAACGCGGGCGTCCTCTATTTCCTTGCTCCGCATGTTCAGAGACCAAGGCGGACAAATAAATTGACTTCATATTTGTGTGGTGATATTTAAACACGTGTAGGCTAGGTTGATGACTGGATGGCGCAGCCGGTTGAGTGCCTGCCTTTGGTTAGAGGGAGCCCCGGTTCGAGTCCCAGTGAAACTAACGGCACTATCACTGGAGTTGTGGATCACTGGTAGTGGTCTGACTATGGGTATCACGATTGACCAACATGGTCTAAGTGTGCTGGAAATTTCGCTGGCAGCCCACCTACCTAACCTAAGCGTCAACAGGCATTCAATCAGTAAGGTCGTAAGGATCATCATAGGTCAGGGATCGCACTCAAGAAGAATGGGAGCCCCTTACAATCTCTGATTGGACAATTGGTAATTCTTAGGTGTCAGTTAGATCCCCTGGCTAACGAGGAAGCGATGTATCAATCTCCGGTTAATGATTGCACTATGGATCCAAACATTATCCAATCTTACCTGACCTAACCTAACGTAAAGCTGCATTTGGCACCTCGGACATTCAACAAGCTCTTTCGGTTAGTCATCGTACATCAGTATGTCGAAGACCTCGTTCGCTAACCCCACACATAATAGTAATAATAATAATAATAATATGGGTGGCGCTACAGCCAGTAGAGGGCCAATTTTGAGCATTGTCAGTGACTCGAAAGAGGTGCGGCCGTGAAAAGTATTTCTTGTCGTACCAGGAATCGAACCTAGACAGATTGGTCCAAGAGCGTAGGAGTAGACGCACATACACACAACGCCACGGCCCACACATAGGTTAGGTATTTATCACAATGGACCAAGATGGCCTAAGTGTGCTGGCGATTTCGCTGGTAGCGCAGTCCACAATTGCCCTAAAACCAGTCAATTTTGATCACCACATGTCAACTCAATAGACGATCTTAAAGAACCCGCCCTTCCTGGCCAACAGTCCTTTCAAATTCCAGTGTCTGCCCATCTGTGCAGTGGTATCGCTAGTAACATCTGGCCCAGCCTCCTTTGATTTGTATGCCTCACACTCAATTGACCTCACAAACGTGCTCCCATCGACTTCATCAAACCCAGGAACTTAAGGAGTGACATGAACAGGACGTTGATGTATTATATCCTTTCTCGAGTACACCATATACCTCATCTACCACAGACTCATTCTAGCTGCTTCCGTCTAAGACCTACCAAATTGAGGATTGACTGCGTTCAACTAATCAAGCCAATGTCACCCGGGTATGCTAAGAGCTGTAGAGACTGCGAAAGGTTGTGCCTCTGTTGTTGATCTGTAAAATTTGCACACCCTTCTTAAGGCATGCGTCGCGTTCTCTTGCCTTTTTTGGTATCAAAGGTATCAGTGAGTTGGTTTCCGGCCTTGATACAGTAGCTAGAGGCTCAATTGCCATCCGGACGAGTATGTCAAGTTTAAACACAACGGTATACAGCATGTCCACGTTCAGGCTATCATATGCGACTTGAACGACGAACAAGTAGTGTGATCTTCTTTTATTGTTTTTTTCGGACAATTTTCTCGATTGTTGGAGCCGTTAATGGTGAATTTGTACATGCGCTCAGTTTCGACTGCGACTCTACTACCAGCTACACATACACCAAGTAAAGGGTGATTTTTTAGCTATTATCTTTTTGGCAACACTGGTTTAAACAGCTGACGCACGTTTCGTGTTTTCTTTCACTGTCAAACATCTTCAGTTTGGTCTATAATTTAACCGTCGTGAATCGTCTTACAAACGAACAACGCTTGCAAATTATTGAATTTTATTATCAAAATGCGTGCTCTGTTAAGAAAGTTCATATGTGTTCAATTGTGTTCAGCGACGAAGCTCATTTTTGGCTCAATGGGTACGTAAATAAGCAGAATTGTCGATTTTGGAGTGAATATCAGCCAGAAGCATTGCAAGAGCTACCAATGCGTCCAGAAAAATTCACAGTTTGGTGCGGTTTATGGGCTGGTGGCATCATTGGACCGTACTTCTTCAAAGATGATGCGAATCGTAACGCAACTGTGAATGATGAGCGCTACCGTGAGATGATATCCAACTTTTTTTTGCCCCAAAATGCAAGAGCTTGACTTGCATGACATGTGGTTTCAACAAGACGGTGCCACATGCCACACAGCACGCGCATCAATGGACTTATTGAGGGGCGAGTTCAGTGAACATTTTATTTCACGTTCGGGACCGGTCAATTGGCCGCCTAGATTGTGCGATTTAACGCCTTGTAGACTATTTTTTGTGGGGCTATGTTAAAGCTCATGTCTATACAGACAAGCTCGCTTCAATTGACGCATTGGAAGACAACATTGAAGCATTTATTAGTGAGATACCGGCTGAAATGTTGGAAAGAGTATGCCAGAATTGTTTTAAGCGGATGGACCATTTGAGGCACAGTCAAGGTCAACATTTGCATGAAATAATCTTCAAACATTAAATTATATGGACCGTACTCTCGATGCAAATTAAGATTTCATGCATTTTTCCGAATTTTATGTGTTTTTTTTGAAAAACTTTCCTATAGCTTTAAAAAAATCACCCTTTACTTCTGGCCTTCAGGCTCAGTCGGCATCCGGACGAGTATGTTAAAGCAAAACATGACGATTTACACCTTGTATCTATATAGGCTATCATATGCGACTTGAACGACGGACAAGTGGTGGATCTTCTTCCATTTTCCCAGACAATTGTTTCGATTGTTGGCGCCGTTACTTGTGAACTGGTCCATGCACTCGATTTCGACTGCGACCAAGTACTTACGTTTCAGGCCAACGACACTTGGTACGTTCCAATAGCTGCCTTCCTTCGCTGACGGTCCAAGGCACGCTGCTTCCAGTCATCACGACCAAGGTGTACAGCATCCGCGATAACTTGGTGTTTATACCGGAAGTTCGGCCTTCCTATCCTTCTCTAACCAAGAGGCTGGTATTCGTAGACCCTCTTAGCTGGAGTATTGGTCCATGGTTTCCATTTCAATAGCTGTCGAGCCAGTGTAGTCGGCGGATTTTTGCCTTCAAGGCTGCAACCACAACTTTGTACTGCTCGTAGAGTTCGCGGTTGTGTCTTTCTCCTCACAGACGGGACCATATACCCGACGTAGAATTTTTCTTTCAATGGCACCAAGAATCAGCACTCTATATAGCAAGACTGGCAAACTAAGAATCTTTTAGAGCATTATCTTGGTCTTTTGAGTCAAGTGTTTTGAGCATCGGTTGCCAAGGGCGGTTTTATGTCTCCTCTAAGATGTCGTTTGCCCCGAGGTAAGCAAATAAACATACACAGTGCAGTGAGAAATAGAATTAGAACGGCTCATTTCGTCTTTCTTCTTGCTCCACTCTAGACTGCCTCGAAGAACATGCAATCCATTTCTTGTTGCCTCCAGTTGGGCACCCATGCGTATTCACGCCTTTTTTTTCTTAGCTCACCTTTCATTTGAGCCTCATCTAATGAATTCACGCAGATCTGAGTCGCTCTGCCAAGCAGTCGAAAAAAAGGCGCCGAGGTAGGTACTTGAATTATCCAAAGGTTTCCCAACGTTAAGGGGCGCTTTGAGCGGTTGTTCTGCAACAAAACTCTTAGGTTTCAATCTTCATTCTCTTGTATCAACCAATTTTCCGAAATTTCTTCACTTTTCAAAGAATTCCAATTATTCTCAGTCCCTTTCCCCATCTAAGCTGCACCAACCACTCCCTGAGTGCAGTGAAAAGAAGAGGGAACAAAACGCACCCCTGACGGAGCTCAACGCTTGCACTATTTTCACTGTTGATACACCCCTCTATCTCGTGTATCTTTATTCAAGTGCTTAGATCCTGATGGAACCATTGTGATGAGTACTTTGATTCAATTAGACTCGAAAAATGAACATCCGTCCCCTACAACAGTCGAGGGTTCCCCACGAGTGGCCCAAGCTTTAGTCACACTCTCACAGCTGTCCCTTGAGTGTATCGCATTACCAGCTCTTTAGAAATACCCTCTCTGGGTTCATGGAACTTTTCACTTTCCAAACCCAAACTGCCCCCGCTCCAGTCACAAATTTCGCATTCAATTGATGGCCTACGTGAACCCTCCCAACAAATAAGGTCTGTTGCTTCGACAATCCACATCTCAAGGCCAATAAAGTATTCAATTTCAAAAAATCCATTCATCAATTCAAATCAATCGCTGAATTCTTTCGCCAAATCACCGTCCCTCTCGGTCTCCCTCCCAATTCACTCTCTTTGCAGCATCAACCCCCAATTGATTTGCGCAATCAATGACTACACAAATCCCAATTCATCCCTCCAGGATTCGAAATCAATCTTTAATTGCATTCATCAAAATCATTGGCCGCCCTTATCGCTCCACACAGCGCCCCGGACGGTAATAATCGAGCCTTACTTGCGATTTGTTTATCCTCCTCCTCCTTCTTGTTCTTCTTCTTGTTCTCAGCCCTTCCATTGGCTTCGATTTTCTTTCTTTTTTTTGTGGGCCAACAATGAATCGGAAGAAAATCAAAAGCAGACATATCCTCATCGCTCGATTCACGAGGAAAAAAATTACATTTTCCACTCGAGATGTACCGAAACGGAGTGTGGGGTGGTAATGGGCGTGCAGAGAGCGCCAGGGACGCGAGGGGAGTTCAAAGAACACATACAATTCCATTAATAACCTATCGCTCGGCGGCGCGGGCGTATCCCCTAGCCTCGTCTGGCTGCCTAAACGGAATGAAAATTTACACATCGCTTGAGAATAGTCCTACACACACACACACAGGCACACATCCCCAATCCGGCGGAGGGGAGACTAGCGAACAATTGGTTAACAAATCTTCTGGCAAGCAATTCATTCAGAGAACAGGTTCTTTTCCTAGCCCAAAAAAACGCGTATTTATCCTTGCCCAGGACTCTGGGGGAAAACAGAAAAAGAGACTACTCGCAATGACATTGGCGTAAATCGATTTTAGGGTCCGCCATCCCATAGTTGCCTTCGCAGAGTCGCCCAGTGTATGTGACACGTTTGTTCCCGTTCACGTGTTTTCTTTCGTGCATAGTTTTCAAACGGTTCGCTGCTTAACGGTATGTTCTTGGCGTCTCTGCAGTCTTACTAAAAGCAAATAGCTGTTTCCTCTGTCATTGTTGTTGCCCCAAGAGGCGATAGCCTTAAGTGCGGTCGTTCGTCCTTGCAACACGTATGGCACTGATCCTACCGTCGAGTTGCCTTCATAACAAACTCTCAAAAATGGCGCCATACGTCGCACACACAGTCTCGCTGGCTCGACAATGGGTCGATGTGAGTACCCATGTGTGTGGTGTATCCTTCGATTATTTCCCGTCTTTAGTGCTACAAAGGGGCACGGAATTTACAGTCGGTTTCGGGGAAGCTCCTGCCACCTACCACCTACCACCGCCCATAACCCAAATAAGTAACGTCTTCATGCAGAGCGCATATTTTTATTATCCCTCGAGCGCCGTTCGCCCTCCCTTAGTCGCCTTGTTTTATGCGTTCACTTTTTACTTTGTTTTCGAAGTAAATAACTGAAATCAGTTGATTTGCGAGGTGCGTGCTTTCGCTGAAGGTCCTTGTGAACTCCCTGACGAAGCAATTTACTTGTGCGTACGGGCGTGGACACATACACATGCGATATTGCATAAAGACGGCATCCTTCGAGGGGAGCATAGGGGTCTGATTCGCCCCTTTGTTGTCTGTTGTGCTCAATGATGGAATTCGGAGTCGGGGTCTCGATGGAAGGATGTGAGAAATTGGATGAAGTACATGTGTTCGCATGCGGCGGAGACGATGTGAGGGCGCTGGTGTGACGTTTGGATGGATGTCCTTATTACCACGTCAACGTATGTTGATAGACTCATTTGAACGTAAATTATTCGTCATTTTATATCCTGTTCGCGTGCAAGGACGCTTCGTTTGATGCTCGAGGACATTCAACTGATGGCGAGAAGGTTATTCGATCGGGTCGTTGACTTGGTCGAGGTGTTTGGATGTTGGGGTGGGTGTGGTAGCGAGGACTGCTTTGCTTTCTTTCGGGAATTCGAGGGCGACTACAGTCCAATGCTCTCATCGTGGCTTCCATTGTCCTGGCTTTCTATCGATGTGCAGAGGATATTGCCCAGAATTCACCTGAGACATGTCCACGTTGCGCTCCTTGAGAGGTCCTTCGGCTTACGTGCCCCAATTTAGTCGATGCAGTCCCCTGATCGCAGGAGAAAGGACCAAATTTTCCTACACCAGCATTCACCATTGATTCCCAAATTCCTAGGAAGTCAATATTCAAAAAAAAATCATACCCTTCGTGCAAACAGTTGTCCAATTAAGGGCCCACCACGTCCAGTAAACGGACCAATAGCAATCGACATTGAATCCGTGTACTATCTCATTAGCAAACCATGTCATCGCAGCTCGCTGGACGTGTCTTCAGAACCAGGAACGGCGTTCCGCGCACCTTCGAAACCGGTTCAGCTTTTGTGTGCACACTAATTTATCACAAATTTGCCAGGAAGACACGTTTCAAATTACACAAAAGTCCAGCTGCTCCAGCGGGCACACCGTGGGTGACGTGGAAGAACGAGAATCCTGCACCATTCACCTTCGTATCGATGCCAAGTAATAAATAAACGGAAATGTTTTCGAATTTCCACCGCTCTCGATGCCCAGTCAGGACAACTGCGCTCATCCGCTGCCATTATGCAGAGTTCCATGCCAAGAATCAGTTGAGGCGGATACGCTCTCTCTGTCTCTCTCGCTTTTTTGGCAGCCGTTCTGCAGTCGGAAGGATGTAGAGCAGAGCACAAAAAGGTGTCTTGCCATCGCAGGGCACTGGAATCTTTAATTTCTTTAATTTCAGCAACTGCTAGTCGCTCTGATTTGCACATCTGTCAAGGTGTAGATGTCGACAGAGGATCCGGGTGTAGCCGGGATCCTGGATAGTGGATAGTGGATATCCTATCAGCAATTTGTCTCGATGAGAAAAATCCAATACAGGAGCAATATCCTCGTTTCGCCTCGATTTGAATACGAATGGAGGTCGAAGGCGTGATTTGTTCTCCTTCTCTTCTCCCACTCTGAGGTCCTCCCCCGAGGGACATTCTCGTTCATCTGAGCTGAGAGAGTTCACAAGCGGGGTGGACAATGCCCAGTCGTGTCTCGCCCAGGCCGAGAATTTGTGCCGATATTGACGAAAGCCTGGGGGGCGAAGGCCTAAAATCAGGGTAAGCGAGCCGCAATCAGTTAGTCTATCGTCTGTTCATCGTCTTTCTTCCGTCATCCTTTTTGGCCACGTGTGTGTGTTTGCTCTCAATTTCCAATTCTCTTGTCATGGGATTTGTGTGTAAAGTCTCCGTTTTTCTCCTGTTGTCGGCGTAGCGGTGGCGGTGGCGCCCCTTGTGCTATGCTTTTCCAACGGACGATTGATTTTCAGTCGTTATCCTTGCCTCTATGCCAATGTGTGACAATGTTTGTGCATGTGTGTATGTGTGTGGGAAATGTCCTTTCGAAGTGCTTAGCTTTATTACGTGCTCTTTCATGAAATATCTATTTTTCGTTTTTCTCTTCTCTTTTGTTTCCGCATTTCCTTCGCCCACTCCTGCAACGTGCCATGGACGTGAATGCGAATGTGTCGAATGGCGCGCCGTTTCGTGTAGGTGGACCTGAGGCATATCGATGAACTTAATGGTACAAATATAGTTGAAGTCGGTGTTGATTTATCAGAATTCTACACATCAGTCGAATGGGATATTCTGGAAGTTCCTGCTGTAAGGTGAGTACTAAGAAAACATTTTTATTTTTTTTTTTTCGTTTCCGTTTTCCGTTTTCCGTTTTCCTTTTGTGTTTGCAAGAAAATTTTTAATGAAACTTTGAATTGGGTTCATTCTCGACTGAGTAGCCTTTTTTAGGCATTGTGCCCAGTCTATTTGCTTGTCAATCAGAGGCTAATGATCTGAATGCAGACCTAATTCTTTGTTTGCATTCCTTTTCTTCTGGAAAAGAGGTTGTTTTGCTTGGAAATTACATTCAGGACACTCGTCAAAATCACAAAGACCAAGTGATCCTTTTTGCAAGTCCACGTGTTTTTAATGAACAAACTCTTCTATTCATGCTCAACGGGGGGAGCTTGTGATTCAGCCTGTCGAGGATCTAGTTTCTCCTCTGCCGGCTCTGGGTTTGGAGTACTCGATTGACTCAAATGACAGACAATGGAATCTTGCCGAACCTGTAACTCAGGGAATTATTTTGACGTCTTATGATGTCGAACTGGACTGTTGGCCACAGTTCCCTCGTCTCGATCATACAGCACCTTCCACAGTCTCGTGTTTACTACCTCATTTTGCGCCTCGACTTGCGCCAGCGTGGTTTTGTGCACCTGTCCAGAGCTTTTTGGGAAATGAATGGTAATGGAATAGGCTCGTGGTATCTTCTTCCCACATTTTGTGGTCAGGTCCACTACAGTGCTACCTGTTTCAACCACTCCGCCGTTTGTAAGATTTCGCAATCCACCAGTAGCATCCCATGCTTGAAATGAATGCCTCGAAATTCGGTCATTTCAGTTACCAGGGCATATTCTAGGCTCTCCCTTGGATAATCACAAGGAAGAACTGCTACCCTTTTGGCCACTGCTAACCCTCGCTGCTTTTGCAACAGTTGCATAGCTTATACTCTTCGAGGTTGCAGCTTGCTTCAAGGGTCTCGCCTCCGACTTGTCCGGCTTTGGGGACACCCTTTGCTTTTGTACATGCATTAGGCACGAGAAGGAAAATTAAGCTACTGCTCATTTTACCCGAGGTGGTAGGCTACTAGCTAGGCTTGGCTTTGTGGTCTTCTGATTTTCTCATAGCTTCCTCAATCGCCTTTTTTCAAGGTACCACCTGCTGCAAGCACCACTGAGCCCTTTACGAAGTGGAGCCGGGTTGTCCCGGACCGGATTCACGTTGTCCGGGAGGGTGCATCTGTGGAGATTTATGACGAAGACGGTTTAGGAATCGCTAAGCTTTGACCTTGGTTCTCCTCGGGTTTACTTTTTTCCCCTGCTGTCTCAGCTAGAGGTCGGGAAGCTACAGCTTTGCTCCCGTTTCGGCAGTCCCCTTGCGACAGTTTAAGTGCATTTGCCCATCGGCTGCCTCGGGGTTTTCGCAGCTGGTTCTGGGTTGCATTTACGTCCCGCCATCCACTTGGTTTGTCTCGGGATTAGCACGTTTATCGCTTTTTGTTGCTTATTGCATCGCAGTTGATTAAGATTAAGCTCGCCTTTTATTGTATTTCACTTTTTATTTGGTATTTTGTTCCCACAAGAAACTAAGGAAAGTGTGGTCGAGACGCAAAGGCTTAGGCAGGACAGCATCGATATGACGACTGTGGACCGCAAAATGAGGTGACCATACTTGGCCGGCATATTCGAGGGTGGAAGTGTTATATAGAGATTTTGTGACGTTGCTTTCTTTTGACCAGCGTTTGACAAGGCCAAAGAACGAAAATTGAGCTCACGGTCACAGATTACGCCTAAAATGCGTAAAGACGAGGCTGAAGGGACTACACTACTACAGATATGGTACGCGGTTGAAGTGGACGTTTGGGGATGTATTCAATGGATTGACATTTACTGACGTTAAGTTGATGATTGTTTTTGACACCAAACAGAAAATCTATTTAGGTCATCTTGAAGAGAGTAGGAGTCGATTTCCACGTCATCGGCGTAAACAGAGAGATGAGAGTCCACAATAATACGGTCAACATCGTTGATGGGAAGTACGAAAATTAAAGGACCGAGATGGCTACCTTGTGGTACGCCCGATGTGCCTTTAATGGGTTTGGATACAGACGATCTGAAGGCAACTACGTATTGTCTGCGTTCCATATATCAAATAGGACTTGATCCATTTGACGAAGAGGGATGGAAACCTAGGGTTGTCAGTTTAAATATAATGACGTGGTGTGAGATTTCATCAAATGCTTTACTAAAGTCGCTGGCTTTCACATGAACTTCTTTGCCATCTTCAAATGCGTGTAATGCTCTAGACAAAGTAAGGTTCATAGTCGTCGCTCTGCCGTTCAGGAAACCGTGTTGGGAAGGTGACGATAATGCTCTGCAGTGAAAAAAACATTGAGTCGTGCCCAGTGCTTTCGAATAGTTTAGGTATGCAAAGGACGATAGTTACTTATGTCATTTTTATATTTGGCAAAACTGAGGCACCCAATGGTATACAATCACATTCCCCATCAAATTGCAATGTTTCTCCTCAATTCATGTCTCTTAACAATTAAACGCAACTGTGACACATGCAAATTTACAAGGATCCCCCTTGTTTCCTTTTTGCACGCATCATTCGCCGATGGCGAGAGATTCCCTAATCCTCTGTCTTTCAAGATATGATTCGATTTCTCCGCCTTTACTGTCCGATTAGCTTCAGTAGCTTCTCTTTGAACCACTTTAACTTATGTAAAATCCTCCTCCCCGTGCCCCTACTCCTCCCGCTTATCCAACATTGACTCCCATCCTCACCGAGAACCTTCCCCTCACCTTTCATTAAAAACTCACCCGACCGGCAGGTTACAGACGTCCACAGTGAACACCTCACGACCAAGCCAAGGCCACACTCAGAACCCCACTCAACGCGTAGCCCTTTCACACCTACTTCAAGAAAACCTTCAAACCCCGCGCAGAACGTGAGCATCCATAAGCCGATGTTCGCGATACTATCTTCACGGGGCACACACATCCTTTAACACATCCGCCCACTTGATGCCCCCAAAGTGAGTGTGCCTTCCAGTAACAACCTTCAACATCCCCGAATCATCACTCACCGACACTCAAGCACACACACACACACGCAAATCCTCAATAACCCCTTGAACATTCGACGACGGCCTTTGGGAATTTTCCACACCACCTGCCACGTAATCAAAAATTCCGCCCTTGTCATGTTCCATCAGATTCGATTCCGCACTTTTCATCTATCACACCCCGGGTGACATCATTTCCTGGCTGTTACTTCAATTTTTCTCTTACTCATCCGCTCAATAGGCTCCGGCCTCGCCAGCGCACCGAACACTTGTGGTGGAGGCCGATACAACGCCAGCCATCCATCGCGATGCTGTCACATCCTTGAACGGTGGGTCGAAAGCAATAAATCACAATCGCGGCGAAATTATTTCACTAGTGTAATCTTCGAAGCCACATCGACAACTTCTTACCTCACCCCAGCGAAGGATAATTTCATGCTCTCGTGATTTTAAAACGTATCCGCCACGGCGCGCCGTCCCGCCGTCACCCAGATAACATCGCTGATTCTTTGTGTCCTCGTGTCCTTGTCTCCATCATCGCTCCAATATCAGCGCAAAGCCTATAGGCCTTGTGGACACGGCAGTTTGAGAGGCAGAGCGGTGAGATGCAGATGAGGACACGAAGATGACGGGGCGACAGGACAATAGGGATGAGTAACAATTTGCCATTTCGCCCCAAACTGTCGTCGTTGTGTGTCAAAAATATTTTGAAGGCTGATTGACAGCCAGCATAATTGGCCGTAACGCGTCGGACAAAGGCTTTGTGCTCGCCTCTAATGAGGTCGTAAACATTTTTACTCCAATTGATGTCTGTTTGATGAGCCCAACGTTGCTCCAGCAGCTCCTGTCCCTGTGACTGTGTGTGTGTGTGTGGCTGTGTTTATTTTCGGCAAATAAGAACTCACCATGGAATCAGCCTTGGACCGTCTGCGGGGGCAGGGGTGCATTAATTTTAAATTAGGCATCTGACGTTGATGTTACGGAGTGACAAGGATTGCGTGATTAAGAGGTGAGGGATCCTTCTGAGATGGAGCGGCCGTGGGTATTCCTCGGTGGACGATATGTCAGGTGTCTCCGAGAAGCCATCAATCTGGGGCGCTTCCATCGTGAAGCTGAAGAGGAAATCACCGACTAGGGAGTGACTTTTGATGATTACTAAATCCCGAGTCGAGTGAATTAAAGACGGGCACAATAGGTGCCGTAAAGGATTTCTCTTAGAGAAGATGAGCGTCATAAAGAATGGGCTGTAAAATGGACCAGAAGGGTCGAGCATTTTCTTGGACTTCGAAATGGCTCTCGAGGATCACGGACTTCTGGTAATGAAACAGCTCCATTTTGCCCGGGGAATCCTTGGCCTAAGATGATGGGGTGGATGGCAAAAATCCAGACAGAATCGTGTTTCAGAAGAGCTCTTTAAACTGGTTCTGTTAATTTATAAGGTGTGGTGGCACCATCTTTAGACAGCTGCCTCCAATTTCGCACGCCAAGATAGTTGAACTCCGCCTTCTCCACTTGTGTGCGCCATCGGTTCCGTAGGCGTCCTCTATTGCGTTGTCCCACTGGGTCGGAGTCGAAGACTCTTTGGGCTGGAGCAGTGTTGTCCATGCGTTCTACATGACACAGCCATCTTAGGCGTTGGACCCATAGACGGCTGGCTAAACACATGTAGGTGCAGTTCATGGTTGAATCTCGAAGCATCAACGCAAATGACCATCGATTGAACGCAGAACTTTTGTCTCGACTTGATCTTTACAGCTTCCTCCTCTGTTCTTGACAATGCCCAGGCTTCCGCGCCGGAGAGCAGGGCAGAGATGATCAAGGTATAAGAATCGTCCTCTTTACCGTCCGTTGAGACGTGGGCGCAGATTAGCCTGATGTTGCCAAAGGTATCCTTCATGCGGATTGTTATGAGGCGCTTGCTTATGTATTTAAAGCTTAAGAGTCTGCCTCGAACAACAAAACGGCATCCAAACGAGGATGCCGCCTGTTTTCATCCTCTTTTTGCCCGACCCATCCCATCGCACATCCTGAACGGCAGTGATGTCTGCCTTATGGGCTTCTAGGGCCTCCGCAAGTTCATCGGCTGCACGTGGTCTTTTAAGGGGCCTCACATTCCATGTCCTTATTTCGTTGTCCATGGTCGTCAGCAGTAGGGTCATCCGTATCCGAGACTTGTTGCCGTCTGTGAATGGATTTTTCCACGTTAACCCTCATCGCAGCATCAGCATATACGGCCACAGACATATCGAGTTTGGGCTGGAGTTTCGGATGACTTACACTCAACTCTTCCAATGTGAAACCGCCTCGACTGCGCTGCAACATCCAGTCCATACAAAAAATGAAAAGCAAGAGGTGACAAGACGCACCCTTGACGAAGTCCAATGCCCACTGTGAAAGGTATTGATTTAGCACCGCTAACCCGTACACAGATGTTACAGTGGCACTCAAAAGAGGACCAGCAATCCAATACTCCTGCAGAACACTAAAGAGCTCAGTCGTATGCCTTTTCAAATCTACAAAAACAGCTGTAGACTGGTTTGGCATACTCCCAAGCCTTTTCGAGTACCATTCTTAGAGTGAAAGGCGGTCGGTTATGCTTCTGCCGGGATGAAAGCCGCACTGTTCATCCCCCATTCTGGCCATAGCTCAACCATAGCTCTAGACCGCGCCTCCAACACCTAAGCATAGACTTTCCTGTGGAGACTTAGAAGAGATATGTTCCTGTAGTTGGATCAATCTTTTTAGAAGAGAATGACAATCACCCTAGTTTCCCAATTGGCAGGTGTCTCATGGCATTCGCAAACCCCCTTAATGACACGAGAGAGTCAATAAAACTCTCTCTTTACCCAGTACCATCAGCATTTCCGGCTGGATTTCATTCCCACTTCATCTAGTCTCAATACAATAATCATTTATCGATAAATCGTCGGTCATTTCCTCGAAATTACGGTCCTTAAAGTGGATTCAATTGTTTTCGCTCCAAACTGAGTAGTTTGCCATCGGCAACCAACTCTCTGGCTCCGTCACAATGTTGAGACATTTCACCCAATGCCGCTCGCTTCAAACTCAAAGCATTCTCAGCCACAACGCCCCAAACTCAGGCGAAGCGTGACCGTCTCATGGCTCGTCAACGCCCTCCTTTGGCTCGCCGAACTCTGTCATTTGTCTAATTGAATATCGCCTAAGTCCGTCTAAGTCTTAACAGTACTCTATTTCCATTTCATTTTCCTCTCTCTCTCTCTCTATCTCTCTCTGCGTCGTGTCACAATTTTTGACGAAACCCATAAATATCGCCTAATTCCGACCCCCTTCCCCCTCGCAGCGACAAACCGCGCAACGAAACACAAAAGTCGCCACAAATATAAAAGCACATCACTCAAGGAGGAGATATAAAATTACACCAAAGGAAATTGAGAATCGTGACCAGCAACACCAAGTCCAGAGGCAGCCCGGAACCGCCCAGACTGCCGCAGCGCCGCCGTGCCTCGTCAGGAGTGCACCTCGTGTCATGGTAATACCGTCACGCGTACATGAACATCGAGGTGAAAGTTAACTAAAGGAGTTCATCCTCTTGGAAAATCCTGCAAATGTCCGGAATAAAAGCCGAGTGGAAGGTTATTGTTTCCGAATAACTTTCGACGTGCGGGTGTGTGCCGGTCGGTGTCTGCTGCGGCAGTCGATTCAAAATTTGACTTTCGTCATGCCGCCGTGACCTCTGAAGTATGTGGGGACTTGGCAAATGGCGTCGAACTATGTCAGGGAATACCTGAGGAGGTGTTTAGGACTGGCTGCTTCTTGAAAGTTTGCCGTTTGCCATGGTTGGTGGTTGAGTGCGATCTAGGGCATGGGATGCTTGAAAGTTCCTTCATTTAAAGTTTGCTACCGCCACCGCCACTGCCACTGCTACTGCTACTGCTACTGCTACTGCCCTCGACCGGCTGTGTGAACGTAATTTCATTTTCTGACTAACTTCAAATAGTCCTTGAGCGGAGATGAATTCTGCACAAGAGGTATTCCATTCAAAGCGGCAGCGGCATTTGCGGTTCGGCATGCCACTGGCTTGCCTGCCTTATGGATCCAATTCCTCGAATGAAGTGTAATGATGATGGGGATTTGCAGCAGCATGTGCTCTGCACTACCCCACCGGAGTGCTTTAAGAAAGTGCTTTGAAGCAAGTGTTGCTCGTGACAAAATTCAATTCTTTCGCCCACTCAAACCTGTCGGGCTGGGCACGGACTTCCTTCCATCATCCCCGTGCTTCTGACGCAGCTTATCTCCGAAACCCAGTCACCGGAATAAGTTGTCATTGTCCCTGCTACAATATTGATCCTGCACTCAGGCAACACGCATTCGAATTTCTTAGGATTTCGAGACCCGCATCGGTGGGGGAGGGGGGGGGGGGGGGGTGTATGCAAATACATAAATAGTGAGTGCACTCAGAGTGCTCCTCGTGTCGGATCCGTGCACTCAGTCTCACTATCCTTTGAAAATCGAATTTAAACGCTTTCGAGTTGCTGCTGAAATATAAATTCTGTGTACCACCACAGCACTTCTCTTTCTTAGAAGCAGAGACGTTATAACGGGAATCATCCGCATTATTCAAAACCGTAACAGATGTTTCAAATTGCATGTGCATCGCACAACAGAGTGCTTGCTCCACAGAGCACAACCAGACATGTTCTCGCTTCCATTTGATTGTTGATCCATGGTCCGGAGTTCGTTGTGGGAGGTGGGTGTGAAAGGAGGCCTCCCTTCTCTTCGCGCTTAGTCACTGGCCCAGAAATTGTTTCTCACAAAAGGATTCAATTTGCGCCCCTCCCTCGCGTTGATTGCTTCGGAATCCTGCTAGCGTTTCTTCACGTCGACACGTGTAAACTATCTGCGAAGACGGAACCCCTCCACAGTTGAACTTTTCTAATCTATTTCACGAGATTATCCAGAGATACCGACCAGCTGTTTGAGTGTGTCAAGGATAAGAGAAAAAGGGTGCCTGGCTCTGCGTGTGTCCTTCAATTTGGTTGCCGGCTCTGCCCACACGTCTTGAATAATCCATCAATCGAGAGGCCAGAAGCTGGATGGCGAACAAAGGAACCCCGATGCTAGGCAATGAATTTCAATTTATATTCAGTCATCGTGAAGTTTCATGGCTAGTTGGGGGTCGGCATGGGGTGCGAGCGAGATGAGGACAAAAACGACCAAATCATTATCAAGGTTTAGTGCTTGTAATCGGACGCCCATGGGGCGGCGATGGCCAAGCCCCTTGTAGTCCGAGAAATAGAACTCCCTCTTCGCGGCATCCTCAGGTGAAGTGTGGAGCGTGAGGGGGGAGGGGGGGAGGGGGGAGAGGGTCTGCCCGCAAAGGCTGTTGCCACTCGACGAAGCGACCTCGAAACGGTGTGCTGGAGATGAAATTGGAGTGCCGAGAGTATAGTTCTTCGGTACTTTCCCAAAACGGGGTCGAGAACGCATTTAAATTCGCTTTTCTTTTACTTTCGTGCCGATAGTCACGCTGACTGAGAGATGTTCATCGAAGGGATGGAAAAAGGGATAATTGAGTGATAAGGAGGTTTACTGGATGTTTGGTGAGTTCGTCGATGGATACCAGTTGACAGGTTGATGAGTCACTGCGGCTATCGGGACGATTTTTGTTCCGTAATGCCTTGGGTACACACTTATGGGCGATCCTTTCGGCCGGAAGATCATTCGTGGGAATTTGTTTCTATAAATTTGAAACAAGCAGCAGGTGCGTTGGCGGCTGGCTGTTGTCATTTTGCGACCCTCACGTTGGCTTTTGACTTTTAAGAGCATATTGGAAGCGAATCGGTTAAAATGATTGTGAACGTCCAAGTGATGACCAGATAGCAACGATAGGAAATTAAACTTAAATATGTTAACAACGGTGTGAGATACAAAAATGATTTTGACTTCGCGGAGAGACTACATTCATGTCGATGCAAATGGGGACTACAAATACGTTTCATCTCGGTTGTCAGAGTCTCAGTCTGGTGGACAATACTAAACAAAGCTGTCAACTGGAAGGCACTCAATCGGGTGCCGAAACTGGTATGCATATGCATCAGCGGAGCGCTGAGAAGTACTTTCTCCATCCGACGGAATTAATATACTTCACCACCTTCCATCATTGGAAATATTTGGCAAACAAATAGCAGCCAGCACAGCCCTGAGACTCAAAGCTCTCAGATTGTGGTCCGACCTCACCATCGGTCACTCAACTATTCTTATCGAATTCAACTTCCTTCCTGACGACACTGACCGACCGAGAAGAAATTCTCCACCGGAATGCTGGTCCAAATCGGATTGGATGTCTGACAATCAGGCGCTGGATGATCCCCGGAGTGTCTACACAGACGGATCGAAGGCGGACGAAGGAGGGGGTGTAGTTGTCTCTCTCATTGCAGCTCCTTGAGCACTGTCCTGGCTCAAGAACAATGTACTATCCAAAAGGGATATCACAATTTGTTCGGACAGTCAGACCACAATAGAGTCCTTGGACAATGTCATGTTTAACTCAAGCACATTCCTTAATTGCAGGCTGTGTCTTAACGAGATGGCTGAGCATTTCAACATATGTACACCTCATGTGCGTGCCGGGACATTGTGACATGCCGGGCAATAGCAAAGCCGATGAACTCGCATAACCTCGTCTGTCACAACGGGAGCAGATCCACCATACATGCCGCTCGCTACAGCGTACCATCTCATCAAGATCCATACAATAAATCGCAAGTGGCTAGAAGGCACCATAAAACAAATGGCATATGTGCAGCACTTGATCTCAAACGATCACTGAGCTTGCTTAGATTTGACAGACCCTCACTAAGGAGTCTCATCGGCGTCATAACCGGATACTGCGCAATTGGCATACACGCCTGCACGATGAGTGTCCCGTAAAATGATTTCTGCAGAGGCTGCATGGACGAAGAGGAGGTAAAAACCAAAATTCACCGACTCTGCTCATTTAGCGCTCTGGCAAGTCGTACTTACTTACGTAGGGGCCCACGATTTGAACAGATCTAAACAGATCTAAACAGTCGTAAACACCAACTGGCTCCAATGTTAGGAGAAGCCAATCTGCGTGGTATCACAATGGGACAACTTTGGCCAAAGTGTGACGGAACGGAACATCATTCAAATGGCCGCATCGGCCTCACTGGCACTGCTTCAAGTGGTCGGCCCAATTTCGGCGTTCGATCCAACATGTGTGGCGTTATTACCGCAATAATTCCGTCTCGAATGTTGGCCTCGAGCTCGTCCAAAGTGGTTGACTTGTAGCGTAGCCTAAGAGAAATTAATTAAGTCGCCTGATCGCGGCGAGTGGTGTCGCCAGTGTCTTCTTCAACTTTAAGCAGACCGTCGCAGACCTCAGCTCTGAGGTATCGATGTTGTCGAACTCTGACCACAAAAAGTGGGTTAACGTCGTTCTATACCTGAGACCAATGAAGATATCGGCGTCTTTCTCGTTTCAAGGGAAATATGGTCCAACGCTGCCGCCGTGCCATAAACACACACCAAACAGCCAATCTTTGTGTATGAACACTTGTGGATTGTGTCGGCTTCTGCTGGTAAACATAGCCTCTTAGGCAAATATAGGCCTCATCGGAGGAAATGATTTTTTTGGCCAAAATTCGGATATCCGGCCAACATTTCCAGAGTCTCATTAATGCTGTCTATGGTCCCTCGGCTAACACTTTTGCTGAAATCCTTAAACAGGAGCCCTTAGACTCTTAAATGATCTCCCAGCAGGTTAGGTTAGGTTGATGAATAGACACGCCTAAGCACTTCTCACTTCTCAGTCGGGAGGAACTTGCTACGAAAAATTATCACAACGTCCTCTGTGATAGCCTTGGTTTCCGAGTATCTGAGCTCGTCTACTATTTCATTAACAACTAGCACCCACAGAGGAGGCGATATTACACGGCCTTGTGGGGTGCCCCTTGAGGATGCAACCTTGATGGAGGCTGTCCTTGATCACCTATGGTTGCATTAATAATTCTTCTACTGAGTGGACTTATTATGACAGTTGCTCAACTTTGGCTCTTTCAAGTGCAAGTTTGATTGCCCTGGTTATAAAAGGCCCCTTCAATGTCTAGCAGTGCAGCAAGGCTAATTTTTGCTCTCACAGTAAACAGTGTCACCAAATGCGAGTCTGAACGGAACACATTACATTCGCACTGTTCAGTTGTTCGCAAGCAAAAACTGAAAAGGTAAAATTCGAACTCCCATATGAGCTCAAATGCTAATTCTGTTTGCTCATTCGGTGAGAAAGTGGTCTCATTACACTAATGTCGGCGGCATCGTTAAGGCTTATGAACTGCTCTCCTCGTTAAGTGAGCATTCATCACAGACGTTAATTAGTCAAATCTCTCCCCTTGACAGAACAGACATATCATAAGTTCGCGACACTCCAGGTAGCCGATAAAGACATATCCGGCCCAACTAAGTCGTGGTTTTCATTAGCACGTCACATCACTAACTTAAGCAATCATCATCATCGCTCAGCGTGTCATCCAATTGACTGCGTTGCGAATCCCCCGGCCCCTGGGGAATATCCTAATTGGAACGACGCGACGCCAACCCCCACCCGCAACCTGATTATCCATATCCAGCGCCCTCACAAATCCGCTTTAAACGCTTCACATTCCTACCAAATGAAACTAATTTCTCCCCTGAAACCGTTAAATCCCAAACCCAACCACCACCACTCTCAGTGCACATCACACACGGGGCATGGGCATAAGTAATTCGCTGTCAAATTAACTTCTGTCACCTCAGACCGTAAATAATTAAAGCGGGATCTCAATCCAAATGGCCTCGACTAAATTACGTTGATTTTCCAAACAATTTTCCAAAGCTCACTGTCTGCTTCTTTCTTTTGTCTCGTTTCAGAAATGAAAAGTTCTACACGTGCTGCGATGAACCATATTTAGATATAACCTTTAATATAACAATGAGACGTAAGACATTATTTTACACTGTCAACCTAATTATCCCCTGTATGGGGATTAGTTTTTTAACAATTTTAGTTTTTTACCTACCATCGGATAGTGGAGAGAAGGTAAGTGTTTTTATTTTTCTATCGCTCAATGCCTTTTGATGAAACCAGTGTTCCCACTTGTGCGTGTGTAGGGGGGCACTTGGGCGAATGCCACTTAAAACGTTAAAATCGCTTAATTTGTTTTATCTTCTTTTTGTTTGTGTTTTGTTTTCAATTTAAATTTTTAGTTAATGGATTTCCTATTGAGTATGCACTTGTGCGGTGCACGGAGCACATATTCCGCGCGCACGCAAGCACCCCGGCGTACATAATATTTCAATTAAAATTTCTAATTTTACAATCTCCTCCTGGCAAAAGGCACTTCGCACGTTCAGCGTTCGCTCGTGCGTCGGGATCGGCGTGGCGGCAGCGGCGCGGCATGATGAATTTTTAATGAAAAAATATATTTTCAGCGTTTTAATATCGATTTCCACCGCAGCAAGGATAATGGCAGGGAAACAAAAAAAAAAAAAAATAAATAAATAGCCACGCGGTTGCAGGCAAGCCACCGCCAACCACCAGCGCTCCCGCAGAGACGGGAGGTCCTCGTGTGCCCAACGTGTGTGCGGTGTACGGTGTGCGGTGTGCATCGAACGCGTTCGGTGAAAGATAAAAGTCATCATAAATGCAAATTGCCCGGGGGGTGGCGGGGGGGAGTACGTATCTTTTTGACCTCGAGTCATGCTCGACGCAATTAACTCAAACGTAGGGGAAATCCTAGCTGTGAAAAGGTTCATCATCATCATCAGCAGCAGCAGCATGGATATCAATACTCTTCAACGCGACGATGGTGACGGATCCTCCCACGTTCTCTCCAACTCTCTCTCTATGTGTGTGCACAAATCTCGGGAGCACAGAAGGATGTACAAACCTTCGGGGAACACATAATTCACTGAACAACACAGACACAGCCAAACAAAAATAAAAGAAACAACGATACGTTGGGGTGCAAGCGATGCGCCGAGAACGAGGGGGTGCCCGGATGCGGTGGCCTTCTTATCTCACAGCAGAGTTCCTATGACTTTGCGCATCAAAAATCGATTAAATATTTCATTCAGACCACAGCAGCGGCAGCAGCATATCCGTTCGGGTAGGTTGGTGGCTGCTATTCCACTCCACTCATCCAAGGCGCTCGCTGTCGGATTTATGGCTTGTGTAACGAGCAAGGAATCAGAAGGAAGATTGAGGTTTCATGTAAACTCGAGGGAGAACTGAGTCGAACAAGGCACACAAGGGTGTGCCACTTCCCACGTCTCGGCGATTGGAATGGATTGCATTACAAACGAATTATCGAAACAGATGTATTCGATATGTCTGCTTCGGAATTGATTTGCCGTGTCTGTTGGGCGAATGCGAACACCTGAAGACTTGTGCAAAGTGGATAACAAGTTACTTCGGGAAGCTATTTAGTCTCAAGAGTGGATTTGTGAGACGCTCCAGCCACTCACGGGTTGAATTGTGTTCGAATCAAAACTCGTGTCTGTGTAGGCACAGGCAACCCTTTAGCAATGAAGGATCCTCTGCTCGGTTGCCTCCTTTGTCAGTTAAGAACATTCAATTGTTGTACATGAACGGAAGTCGACTTGAATTTGAGATTCAAAGTAAATGAGGGCTCGGTCTTGAATCCAAGGAAAGATGGGTCTGTCAGAATCCTTCTCTTTTCAGTTGTGTCTGTGGAAAGGTGAGAAATCAACCCTTTTCTGTTTCGTCTGTTTGAATGGGTTTTGAAACTGACATTCACTCATGAGACTTGGCGAGACTACAAGGTAATTTGTTGTCCATTTTGCACAAGTATAGAAGTATCTGTATCCCCAGACCGGAGGAGGCAGGAGAAACCATATCCATCTGATTCCAGAATTCGCTTATAATCCAATTTACATGGTTTACACACTCAGTTTCTTCCAACTGCTACATCGGCCCAACTAGGCGTACCTACGACTTCTGTACACCTGTGGATATGTTTTCGTACGTCTGTTAATCGAATCAGATACATTTCAGAATCATCGCCGAATGTTGAGACCTCAAAGACCTACCTGACACCTCGTCCTGTACGTCTCTTTAGTTCTTTAAAACGCTTAAAAACATCTATAAAAGCCCAATGGAAGGGGCTAACAGTTAATTCGCAAGACCCTTCTTAATTCCAACCGATTATTAGCCTCACTTTCAAAAGCATTTAAATATTGAATTTGAAAAACTTTCCTCGAACATCAACATCAACCGGCTCAAAGCTCCGGCAAAACGAATGGTAAATCACATTTGTAACTTTCAACTCAAAACTAACAAACTATCGTCATAAGTGCTCTTCAGAAACTCATCACAGTGGGAACACCGATTATCATACACTGCTTGATTGTTGCTTGCTCCCTGTTTACCTTCAAACAATCCCCATCCCCCGTCCACGAAGGAAAGTCAATCTTGATGCCCCACCACAAACTTGTTTTCCTTTTCATTTCCTTGCAATTTTTCACTTAAGGACTTCTCCGGAAGTTTCAGGACTTCTTCACTCAATCGCTCACTCATTCTCCGTCTCTTTTCAGGTATCGTTAAGCATATCTATCCTGCTCTCGCTGACTGTGTTCTTCTTGCTATTGGCGGAAATTATACCCCCAACATCATTAGTTGTTCCGTTATTAGGAAAATTCGTACTATTTACAATGATTCTCGATACATTCAGGTAAGTAATCAATGGTTTTTTTTGCCCCGACTCCTTTTGACCTTGTCGTCAGTTAATGACGCCGCAAGGCAATTATCGTCCATTCGTCGTTGTGGGTCGGTCTAACGGTGTTCGGCTTTGGTTTTTGTGTCCAGTTTAAGTTCATTGACTACTCGGCGGGAGCCCGCGGCGGGAGAGTACCCTTCGCCGTTCGTCCTTGAAAGAGGTGATCTGGACGAATAATTTGTTTCCCTTTGAGGTTAAGGGGTTATTTTTTTTTTTGTTTTTCTGCTCCGACATTAAGCGGTCCTTTATGTTAAAGTTCAGGTTTTTAATGTCTCGAGCTAAGATCGGAAACAGGTATTTTGGGTTTTTATGGATATTTTATTGCTTCGGTTTTGGGTGAATTAGTCTGCCGGTCAGCAGGGATACAACCTTAGATTGTGCGAGGAGTTTAATTACGGCACAACCGGAAGCTGTGAGTCCACACCGAATTGCCTGGGGGGGTGAACAGTGAATACTTAATTGGGTTTACTGGGACACACCGCACTGTATGCTTGTGTCTGGGGAATATGAACCTTTTTTCTCGCTGCAGGTAGATCGGTTAAATTGTTAATTTGAATGCTGACTTGATTTAATACAAGGCAACTCGCTTGTGCACAGTGAATTAGTCTCGGTTGTGTGGAAATTTGGTCAGTGGCAAGAAGTAAACAATGTGATTGGGAATTGTTTGCATTTCAATCGGTTTTGTGACCTCGGCTATGGTGGCAGTGCTTGAAGCGTTCTTCTTGAAAGTGGATCTATCGCAAAGGCACTTCCAATCGCCTGATATTATGAACGACTGTGGACACTAGAGGGCATTGGCCAAAGTCTCTCAAGCTACATTCTCACTGGCTGACGTTATTAACTTATTGCATAAGTTGGTACGTTCCTTCTACTTGTCCACATTCCGGCTCTTGTATGCCTCAGAGGTCTGCACTTGGGAGCCTATTTCAGATCACAGATATTGGGCAATAACACGCCCATAACTTGGTGAATATTCATTTTCAAGGGTTTGGAGAAAACGAGACTCATTGCTGATGCACATGTTGTGCCGATGTTCAGTCACCCAATCGACGTTTGTTCCACGCATTCCATGATAAGCTTCATTTCTTGAGTTTAAATGTAGATGGGGTACTTTTCTTTATGATTTTGACACGTTTTGCGATTGTTAAGTGGTCCATATTAAAAGATGGCAAACCTTAAGCCAAACACACTCCGAACGAATGTTAAATCTGACGTACATATGTTATTGGAAATGGGGTTCAATTGCGGACCACGAATTGTATGGTCCTAAGCTGAACCTAAGCAAACTAAACCTCCACCAACAAGCCTCTCCAGCCAGCGCGATCTTTCCCCAGCTGCCTCCAGTTGCGCAAACCAAGTTGGTTGAGGTCTTTCTCCACTTGTGTGCGCCATTTCGTTCGAGAATGTCCTCTGTTGCGTTGTCTCGAGCCCAAAGAAACAGAAAGAATAATTTTGCGCTTGATCTCGGTACTGGTGTTATTGTCCCTATTTACTGCAGAGCCGAGGTAGACGAAGTCCTTGACTACCTCAAGGTTTGTGCTGCCCATTATGATGATTTGTCCGAGACGTCGATGCTGTGCGTCCTTCTGTGATGACGGCATGTAATTTTGTTTTGGCTTAATTTACTGCCGGACCCTTCTTAGCCAGCAAACGCCTCATTGACTGCTCGCTGTCTTAGTCCAATCACGTCAATGTCGTCCGCGTAAGCAAGTAGTCGAACGGACTTTTGGAAGATCGTGCCTCTAGTGCTGAAGTTTGAGTTTCGCAGGATCTCCTTTTTTTCTTGCTGGTGTCGTAAAACCAAGCACATTAGTGGCAGGCACTTTGCTTTCTTCTTGACAACGTTTCCATTCTCGATCTACTCTCACTGTAGGCAGGGTCGAGCTCGACTCGGTCGGCAAAGTTTCTCATTTGATCCTCCTTCGTTAAATATCCGCTTCTTTTTCCAATATATTCTTGTTTGAGTCCTCGTCTGGATATGGAATGACAACTTCCGGCTTAAATGTTTGTCCTTCAAAACTTCCTGTGAACAACAACATCTGCTCAAGCGGATTTCTCGAAATTCCTTGAATTATTTTCCATCTCAATCTACGCCTGCAGTGCGCTCCCCACTAAGACACCAAGATTCCAACGCAACAATTCCACCGTCACGCAAATCTGATCATGAATATTATAACACCAACATCTTAAGCAAACTCATCCAAGTGCAGTCAACAGGATCCTTTCGCATTCGCCGCTCAGCGATGTTAATTGCTCCTTCGCTTAGCGTTAAATTCATTTAGTACACACATTAGATGTGCGTTAAAACTTTCTCTTTCGCCCTTTAACCCCCACTCTCAGTCAACCGTGGGCACACATCTCTCCTAGGGAAGCAAGTTGGTCTGCAACTGAATTCGTAAACTTTTACACCACGAACGTGAATGTGGATTGCGTCCTAATTAACCGCCACAGAAAAACCTATAACCAACTGCGCGGCGTGATCCTTTGCTGGCTACATGGTGAGACAACAAGACGTCATCACCCGGCCTGAGGCTGTGCGCTTATGGCATCGCCTACGGGAACTTAACGCCTCCGAATTTCGTCGTTAAATATTTTCATTAAATACACTTACGTGTCATAATTGTGCGCCTCTCTGTGAGTGTGTGTGTGTGTGTGACTGAGATGGATTCCACTTATCCCCGTTACCCTCATCTCATCGCCGGAGACGGAAGTAATGCCGTCATGTTGCCTCGTATAATGATGTGTGCCAGAAATGGTGTCGTGCGGTTGGGATCATTACCACTTCGGTGCGGATGGGTGAGTGTTGCTTCAACTATGCCAGTCACTGGTGCGGTGACGTTCCTGCGGCTGCTAAAGTTAAGGATGACAGTCGGAATTCCGTGCATCCTCTGCGTTAGCTAGATGTTGTAATTAAGGAATTTTTATGATCTTCCCCTGATAACAAGTTTATGACTTCATAAGTCACTTGGATGTCGATGCCTGGCAGGCATTCCAAGCAATCTGCCAATTGCTTGCTGCTTGTACTTGTGCTATCCCCTTGGGTCAGATAATTCCTTGGATTTTCTTAAATATTTCATCGACATTTTTCGGCTGACCTTGTTAATGGTCTGCAAGGAATGTGCTTGCTTATGGCCGATTGATGTCCATGGAGGTGTTAGACATTTTTTTCAAAATTCTGTTCATTTGTGAACCATACCCTGAGGCCGTTTAAATGGTTTAAGTGGGAACAATTATGTTGTCATGCCTTTGTCTACTTTTGAGACTTCTTGCTCCACACGGCGCACAGTGGTCTGAGAGCAGAAAAAAAGGTCTTCGGAGAAAGTCATATGCAGCTTTTTTTGTTTTATGTCTAAGTACTCTTAGACAACCCGAGCTTATGACTTCAAAGTATGTTTTGAATATTACAAGCCCTCAAAGTTAACAAAACATTTATTCAAGTTGTGAACCATATTTTCAACAAAAGTTTACGCGTTTTTTTTCCCAAGCTTCTTAACATAAATTCTGTATCTTTTTATATCATTTGATTGGTCTATTCGTGACTATCTAAAATGCAAAAATAAAATATCCAGGAATCTTTAAAGAAGCCTCCGATAAGCAACATCATACGTAGGCACAAAAAAAAAATTTTGATGAAAACTTTTTGAGTTTTAAAATTACCTACGCTATACTACGCGTAGTGTTATAAAGGGTGGTTAAATTTTAAGGGCCGATGTTAGAATGCGAACCACACCTAAACGTCAAGTTTTTTTTCTGCATTCCATTTGACATTTCTCAATTTCAGACTAATTCAATTTGAACCAGGGAGAGATACACAATCGAGCAACGCGTTGAAGTTATTCAGGCTTATTATGAAAATGGGCGTTCAAATCAAAATGCATATCGTGCACTTCGTGATTTTTTCGGTCAATTTCATCGTCCAAATGTGCGTACAATCGGAAAAACCGTGCAAAAATTTGAGCAAACCGGGTCTGTAGGAGATGTGAAAACACCAGTGCGTGCTCGTACAACTCGTACTGCAGAAAATATTGCTGCTGTTCGCGATAGTGTGGCTGAAGAGCCGTCCACCTCAACTCATTATCGTGCCCAACAATTGCACCTTCACGCTCGTCGTTGATGAACATTATGCATAAAGACTTGCATTTACACGCTTACAAGGTGCAATTGACTGAAGAACTAAAGCCTCTTGACCATTTCAAGCGTCGCCAATGGTCAGAATGGTGGCAAGAAATGGCAACAGTGGCTGATCAGTTTTCGAAGAAAATCATATTCAGTGATGGGGCACATTTTCGCCTCAGTGGATGTGTCAATAAGCAGAATTGCCGCATTTGGGCGAATGATAATCCAAGAGTGATTGTCGAAAAACCAATGCACCCACAAAGAGTGACTGTTTGGTGCGGTTTATGGGCTGGCGGCATCATCGGCCGTATTTTTTCCAAAATGAGGCCGGTCAGGCAGTTGCTGTGAATGGTGTTCGCTATCGTGAAATGATAACGAACTTTTTATGGCCCGAATTGGAAGATATGAATGTGGACGATATGTGGTTTCAACAGGACGGTGCCACTTGCCACACAGCTGACGAAACAATGGCTCTTTTGCGCGACAAATTCAATGGCCGTGTTATCTCACGTGGTGGCGATGTCAATTGGCCGCCAAGATCATGTGATTTGGGGTTATTTGAAAGAAAAGGTGTACGTCGATAAGCCAGCAACAATTCAAGAGCTAAAGGATGAGATAATTCGGCACATTAACGGCATAGAACCTCAATTATGCTTCAGCGTCATCGAAAATTTGGACCATCGGATGGAGGTGTGCCGCCGAGGCCGCGGTGGCCATTTGGCCGATATTTTGTTCCATACATAATTGAACCATACCAATATTATCATAATAAAAAGAAATGACAATAATTTCCTAAATAATTTGTGTTTTATTCAAAACCAACATCGGCCCTTAAAATTTAACCACCCTTTATTAGAGCTCCAGAGGGATTGTATTGATGCAAAATAGAATGGAATTAGTTTTGAAATATTTATGGTTATAAATGGGGATGTTTTTACTCTATGATGCTTGGACCATAAGACAAACTCGTCTCAATTGCAATATGTTCCAAGCTTCATTGAAATCTGTACACTGGTCTCAATTTAACACGAACTTTTTTCCGCTCTCCCATACAAACCATCCCTCTGTGCAGCGTCGTCTACCTCCTCGTAGGTTCAGTGTTTCTGAAATTTGACTTAAAATCACTGTGCCCTTCGACTTCCTTAAAATGCAGAACCGCTCCCTTGGCAGCTCCCGTATCCTCGGGCACATCGTGTAAGGTCAAAACACCCATCTTCGTTAGCAGAGCCTCGATATCGTGTCAATTAAATGCAAAGAACCTTGGGGACTTACTCAATTATACACATTGTGTGCTCGCTTGGTCACCCATCACCGAGTAAAAACCCAGACCAGACTTTCCACACTCTCTACCCATGCCCCGAACGCAGACAGCGACACCATTCACGGCGACCGCACAAGGGCATCATTTAAAGAGTCTCGACTCGCCCCACACCACGTACCAACTACATGCGGTCACGCAATCTGTCACAGAATATCAAATGAAAGAGCCCTCAAGAACAACAAATTAGACGAGGACCAAAAGGCCGAAACCCATTTACCATTCACCACATATGCTCGATTGTCTGCATCCCATCCCATAACTAACTCAATTACAGACCCTACCAAATCAACGCACACGGTCACCCGCACCCACACCCACTGCCACAGTCACACGCAAAGCATCGATTCGATTAAAATGCCTTGTCCTTAAATACACAGACATGAGCATGAACGCGATAGCTTTGCGACCGTGCCACTGTTACTGGTGGAGCAGTAAATAAGTGAAACTGCCAATAAATGAAGTTAGCGCTACACTGTTCCAGAAAGCAATCTACTAATTTATTTATCCCTCTCTTTATTATTTTATTTTCTCCCTCTCTCTCTCTCTTTTCGTCCCATCCACCGATGTCCTGGAACGATGTGGCCACAATCCCGACACACCGAGCAGTATATGCGTTACAGTAGTCGTGCTGAATGTACACTTTCGCTCGCCACAAACTCATACAATGGCCCCATGGGTTCGAACTGTGTTCATAAATCAGTTGCCACGGATACTGGTGATGCGGCGACCACTCTATCCAATCAGTGAGATGATGTAAGTTTAATGAGTTCTGACAGTCACTCGATATTGATTGACTCCTGCATGTCCATTGACTTCATTGACCCTCTCCCACACACTCTCCCCCGACAGACAATCATCGCGACGTCTAATGGTCCGGACATGCAATGGACTGGAATTGAGGGATCAAATACCACCGCTGCCGCCACCAGTTGCCTTGTCAAAGTGAGTAACAATCAGGCCGTGAGTTGAGTTGAATGCCTTCAAGCTAAAATGTCAAATTCCACATGTTAGGCTCCATCATAGTCCGAAGACAACGTCGCGGAGCACATCGCCCCATCTCCAGCACAGAGTACAAAGTTTCAATCTGATGGACGAGATGACAGCGCTGCCATATCCATCGACAATATCGACTGTCAATCAGCAGACATCGACAACATCGTCCCTAATCGACGGGCATCACCACAGTCAGTACCAGCAGACTGGGGGCAGTCTGCTCGATCATCCCCTAACACCGTCACGCTTTCGTCAAATGACATCGACCTCATGCCAGACGAATGGCATGGGCAGCTACAATCCCCATCAGTCAGCATCCACATCTACCCTGCATCATCATCAGCAGCAGCAACAGCAGCAGCAGCATCATAGTCTCTATCGGCAGCAGTCGACATCTTCGGCGACATTCTCGCCGGCGCCCCTGCACTCCCATCAGTGTCATCAGTCAACGACAACCTGCGATCTGTTAGGGAATTCGAATGTGATAAAGTCCACAACGACAGTGAATTCTGCGGCCACTGCATCGACTCTGGCGGAGTCGTGTTGCAGCATTCAGGCTCAATATCAATCGACACATCATCAGCAGCAGCAGCAGTACGCCTCGACAGCGGGGTCGGCAGGGGCGAGCAGTAGCAGTGCAATGCATCAACAGCCGCAGCCGCATCAGAATCAGGCACCCTGTTGTTCCTCGGGCAGATCGTGTACCACGGTTCGTCATCGATGGCATACCTGCCCCGAACTGCACAAGGCAATGGATGGGGTCACCTACATTGCCGATCAGACGCGCAAGGAAGAGGAGAGCACAAGGGTAAGCTTTAACTTTCTTTAAACTTTATTTTTTTAATTATCTGCTATATTGGTAAGTAGTTTGGGTCTGAAGACTGAAGTCTTAAATTATCTTCGAATGAATACACAGAAAGGATACACTGTAGCCTTTGGGTAGAGGTTGGAATATGCCCGAGGTAAGGCATGCCTGTCATAAGAGGTGACTAAGATCCTGAGCTGAGAGCGAGTGGTTTTAGGAAACGCTCCTACTCCAGTGCTCGTTGAATATGACGGACAAGCTCGGACAAAGGTATAAGTGGACAGTGCCATATCTCAATCATAGATTGGTGCAAACAAGAATGACTTTTATTACACTGGAGGCCAGTCCTGGAATGTTATGGCATCCTACTGGCAGCTTGATCAGAGGATATAGTCTGGTGCCACGGTAGATTGGTAAAGCCCCTGAGACACGCACAATTTTCAGCCAGATCGCTTGAGGTTGGCCCCCAAGTGGGAGTATCGTGGACCTAGAAAGGTGGAGATTATACCTGCAACCTTGGGAAGGGGAGTGACTCCGAGACGTGAAAGAAATATAATCCAAATCTGAGTGAAGTTGCAAAACTCAACCGAGTCGTACGACCCAAAGAGAAGCAGGGGCTTGGATTGGCCTCATCACTTCACCAAGGTGGAGATATAAGTCCATAAGCTTAACATTTCCACTCAAGGCATCTGGTCCAGCTTCGACTCATAGTCCTCGGAGTAAAAGAACTCGTGATATAAGCCTAATCGGCAGGTGGTCACGTAAAACAATTACTCAGTTGTAGCCATGACACCCTCTTCGTTCAGCTTCGTTAACTTTCGTCCACTTTTGCTTATTTAAGTGGACGCGGAGTTTGTTGTGCTCTCTTCATTCGGTTCGGACATGAGCTTAAGTCGGCTTCAGTCAATTATGGTTTTGCCTTTATGTCCCCCTCCAGTCGTCCATAGCATGTTTAAAGAAATTGACTTCTGTACAAGGCACTTAACACCAATGGCCTTTAACATCAAAGAATACGCTCGTTAAGTGAAATTCGCCGCACTAATGATGTGACCTGTGCGTTGTCGTTATTGGTAAACTTACGACATTTCTGCGTCTGAAGCTTCGGGCTAATTAATCGGATCACGAATTACTGAATTTGTGTACATTTAGAGACACACGGTGTGACCTTGTTTACTTCCAAAGAAACTATGAATATCACCTCAAACACTCCTCATTGAATAAGGCTCAGGAGTAGTCTCACTTTACGAGAAAAAGATTTTCGGATGATGAAAAACTCAAGTCGGCAATAAATGGGTATTCTGTTTAACTAGAGATAAATCGCGAATTAATAATCACATTTATATGAAATTTTACACGAATGCACTAAAATAATAGTATTACTTGATAAATAAGTAAATTTATATATACAACCACAGCTTCACCCCGATACCGAGAATATATTGAACGCCCCTTGTATCTCCGATTAACGAAGAAAGAGCAAAACAAGTTGTCAATCTGCAAAGCAAAATTTCAGGGCATAATAAAGGGTGGGCCAAATGCAAGTTTCTTTTCAAAAATGCAATAAAATGAACACAATTTAAAATTAAGTCGGTTAACATGGCTCTGTAATGCCCACCATTGACCGAAAAGTTGTTCCTAGCCACATTTACAAAGGAGGCCACAGCAGTCACATTCTCATCTGAGCGCACCGTACAAAGAGGGGGACCATAAGTGTTGTCCACTAGCATACCAGTCTGACAAAACTTGCGTAAAACAGTCGCTGTGGGTGCCTCATTTCGGCCAAAACTTCTTCTTTTCAAAAGGGGCACTGTTTGTTGGGCTACACAGCACATACTTTGGAAATAAGTTTTCAATATTTCCCAAAGTTGTAAAGCGACCCATTTCGTTCCCCGGCGGCATGATACTGAATTTTCTGTCAAGATTTCGTGTGATAAACAGCTGTCAGTGTAAAAATCACCTATGATTTAAAAAAAAAGCCACTAAATGGCCCACCTTATATGAAGTTTATGTGACACATGATTTAAATTGATAGCAGTCAAATTTTGACGTGTAACATCACATCACACCTCGGAGGTGACTACTTCCCGCCCACAGCTATAAGCCTCCAACTTCAAACGCGAAATTGTGAGTGGTGGCGTTCATCGTCTGTGAAGCTCCCTTCACACGTTCTAGATGCCGTTGAGCTCCCTGTAAGATGCCTGTTAAACACGCAATCCGCTTTAAATACCCCACACCCCCCCTAAACAAAACATGCCAAAAACAAAGTCTTTACCGCTAGAGACGGAGTTGACATTCTAAGATTAAATCTCAATTTTACAATTTGACGCAACGCTGTTTCGAAGCGACAGCAGAGAGATGAACCAGAAATACTTCACAACCGTTCAAGTCTTTACAAGTTGCCACTAATCCACTTATAAGCAGTCACCAAGTGTAATAGAACAACACAACGACAGCGCTTTGACAGAATTCCGCTTCAATGAGCGTCGCCAACGAAAGGCACCCACGCCTCCTCTCCTGTCAACCGTCACATTCGATAGCAATCACCGCACTTGTGCCACGCTAAAAACATACACGCGCACCTGAGTGTACACACACGTCGCGAGTGAATTGAAAAACAAAGCAGATGTGACTACGCCTTGCGAAAATAACTTATTCAATTGACAAATCGAATGTCAAACAAGTGACATTTCCCCAACTAATACCATTTTCATAAGGCAAATACCTTTATGATTTGTCTCCGACGCCCATCGCCCCCACAGGACATCGAGAAGGCTTCAGTTAATTAGCTCATTGTTCTTCATGTAGCCACTCACTCCTGTTTGAGGAGTTACACAACCCGACACCAGATGCTGGCAAAACATTATCCTTAACCTCATTCATGAGCACACACACGCCGATGCGACAGACGAAAAAGCTGAAACCCACTACTCATTGTCGAATTTCCTTGCCAACATCCTGCCTCGATTCTCTCGCAGAAGTAGTTCTTGGCTATAAGCGTGTTGATGGGTCTACGGTACGAGCAACGATTTTCATATAGCAAATCATAAAATTGTCAGCAGATGTTTCCGAATGTTACAAATCTCACATGACGTCCTCGTAGTTGCGAGATGATTTATCCCTTCCTCCGATTCACAGCCCGTCATCTGTCAATACGGCCACCCGACACCAGCCATCAAGCACTTCAGGGGTTCCAATATCCTTGCCATCGACGATGCCTTGAATGGATGAACTTTTGCATGCGACTTGTCACTGAAATGGGGACCGCACAAAAGAGACGAGAAAAAAAAAGCGACCGTATTCTACAGGATAATATGATAATCATAGCAATACGTATCCCAATTTCGTCCTGACAATAGTGTGCCCATGTCGTTTTTCTTCTTGTAGGGACAACAGATTTTCTCGTATCCCTTCACAAGGATCTCAAATCATTATCTCATTTGTGAGCATTCCGTTTTTTGTTTATTTTTCATGTTTTATTTCGTCTTCTAGGTGAAAGAGGATTGGAAGTATGTCGCAATGGTGTTGGATCGGCTATTCTTATGGATATTCACTATAGCCGTGGTTGTTGGCACAGCTGGGATTATACTGCAAGCGCCCACCCTCTATGACACTCGGGTACCAATCGATATAAAATTATCGGAAATCGCATCGACAACAGCTAAACCGAACATTGCCAAAACTGTGTTATAAATTTATAAACCATCAGCAACAAGAGAAACAAGAAATTAACAAAAACAAAAAAAAACAAAACAGGAAAAGCAAAAGAAACAAAGACAAAAGCAAAACAAATAAAGGTAAATAGTTAATAAATTATAAAAATATATATATATATAAATTTAAAAGAAAATTGTTTAACTGTAACGCAAGCAAACACGAACATGAAATTAAGGAAATTTTACTAAACATTTATATTTATACTCAAAACAGAAATTAACAAAAGCAAACAAAAAAACAGACAAAACTGTAATTCATTTTGACAGTGAAAAGCAAAATTAGTTTGCCTGACAGATGAGAGACGTTCATGTTCCAGCTGAAAACTCAGTTCAATTTTCCATTCCAATTTGGGGACTGTTCGATTATACTACATTTTGTTTTGCGATGGATATTTGACAGCTGTCAAAGTGACTGTTATGTCATTGGATATGAAGAAAAGGGACTGTCACAAGGTGTGTTGAAGAAATAAGAGAGGCGCACTGACAGTCCGCCTGGACTTGTTTGTAGCCAGTGTTGGGCTTTATCACAGTTGTGGTAGATCTACTTCTATTTTGCGATCTTTTCAAATCTACCACATCTACTACACAAAGTGGATAATCTACCACGGCCTTTATGCCATTTATTGTTGTTTCTTGCTTCTTAAGACCTTCTCACAACACAATTGGCAATTGCAAAGAATTATTCTAGCTGACAGAATGAGATTGAGGAGCTGTTTTATTTGATGTATGACAGCCTTAACGTAATATGTCAAATTTCTTAGAAATTGAATAGGTAAAGCAGATCTACCACGCTTTTTTTCAAATTCACCACTCATTTTCTTCGAGATCTACCAAGCTTTGAACATTTTAAGTCCTAACACTGGTTGTAGCCAATTTGAATCGAACAATCTTTATTCGGTTTAACTTGAGCTTCTTCTAATGTTCAGGCGGAGCAGAAAGTGGATATGTGCAGCTGTCTTCAGTCTTTGAACATTTGAACAGTCATTTGCGCATCGACGACGCGTTCAGTCGCTTCATAATTGTCGGAGCTACGAAAGCGTAAAAAGAAGAATTCCTTGAACGCACAACTTTTATACTGCTCGGCTCCAGATCTTGGGCGTCATTCAAAATGCTGTCAAGCTGAAGTTTGCAAAGCTACACGGCATAGAACTATCTCCATTACTCACGACAGAACTCAGACACCCACAACACCAATAAGTGGTTCCTGCAACAGTTAGTCCTCAAACCACCCATACACCACAATTTGAATTCCACAATTAATTAGTTGTGGTCAACCCTATCGCCCAACAAATATTCGTATTATTAAAATAGGCTTCGAACTGAAAGCTTCCCATTCAAATTGAAATGTCTATCATCTTCTATTTGGAGGCCACCGCAGGAAGCAACCGTGTTTCGAACGCATATCCCACACTATGCATTCGAGCGTCATTCAAACAGCAGCACTAATAACAAACGTCAATGATTTACTCCATATTGACACCTTGATTGTCACTTTGACGTTATGTTATTAAAATCAATTTCCATCGCAAGCACACTTAATATGATCGAACACACAATTACTGGCTGTCATATTTATGTCAAACTGAGAGTGCTTTACCATCCACTCACTCAACCTCATACGAATGAGCTGTCAGTGACTTTCAATGATAAATTTCAAACTGAGCGTACACCCTCTCATCCACTATGTCATTCAGTTTTAATATCAATTGACACTTGCAATCACAAGTCCGCCAACGGAATGCAGAATTGAAAATTTATTAAAACCAAACCGAAGACAAAAAATACAAGGACACAAAAACAACAACATTAACACCCCCATACATGACACTTAGAAAATATTTATATATTATATGTATTTGTAAAACGTATATGAAAACATCGTATAATTATAGATTTTTGTTACGAGAATAGACAGAGGCAGCAATGCAGTTAATTTTTAAGTGACATTTGAAACAAGTATGAGGTGAAAATAATTGAATTTATTGTAAAAATATACAAGTAACTACTGTTAGATAAGTGAAACACATAAATGAGTATCTTGTAAGTGAGAAAAAAACAGCATACACACACAACATGGTGTTGTAGCGATTAAATTTAAATTGTAATACGAATTTTGACAGAGGACGGTTCTTGTACAGGTGAGATCATCAGTAAATTCACCACACACTCATTCTCCTTAGCGTTAAGTGAACAAAAAAAAATGATTGGCTGGACTGAGATTTGTTGAACGGGTAGACCGATCTTTGTGTGGTGTGACATGTGACAGCTGTCAAAAATTATATTTTGTGTAAGCTGCTATTTGCAAGAGAATATCGATTTTAGACATTTTTTTCAACGAGCTGTCAACCACTATCTTGAAAGATTGAAAGAAGAACAATCATCTGTCACACTGACAGATAGAGCAAATCCTTAGCTCTGCGTTCCCGTTATATCAAGAAGGCACCTTTAAGGCACCTCATCATTCATGCGACCATGTTAGTAAGACTTTCTGCATTCACGTTAATTTGGCAACAACAATGGACGTCATCTCCTTTCACTGTGCAGGAGGTTCGTAATAGTTTACTTTACTCTAAGAATCAATTAGGACTTCCAAAGCACCAATGTTGGCTTGTTCATAAACTTCCAAAAGCTTCCTTCTAACTTGACGAAACAAACAAACGAGTCACTGAAACAGAGCACTCTCCAAAGATCAATCTACTGCCAACGTATCTCAGTCGCATGTCCAATCGAACACCTCAGAAAGCACAAAACACACACATTTATGTATTTAGGTAACTCACGTCACCCACCACCTCAGCCCCATTCCCACTCACGATGCATACCAATTGATTCACAGACAAACTGTAAATGAGTAGCATAGTTAAATAATTAACTAGTTCTAAGGACATTCAAAATCACTAAGCATTGAAAAATGAAATCTGCGGAAATGTACTTAACTTCTATGTCGTTGTAGCTTTAGATCTTAGATCATTTCATTCCTCTGATTGTTTTCCAATGAAAGGGCGAGCAAACGGTTTTGTACACAGTACCCAGTAGCAGATGCAACTCAAAATCACTGACCTCTTAAACTTAGCCATTCAATTTGTTTTAGTTATTTTCAGCTCAAAAGAGGACACAGCACAAATGGAAAAGGACATCACCCAGATTGGTTACACAGATTCACACAAAAGGCAGAAAAGCACTTGCAAAACCACAATCCGCCCACGGCCACACCACCACACCTCCATCTGCTGGATAAGCCAGAACTATCCCATTCCACAGCTCAAACCGAACGACTTGACCTGATGTATGATGAAGAAAAATCATTATCATCATCCCCGTCGTCGTCGTCGTCGTCATCATCATCATCGTCGTCGTCATCGTCTAAAGTCCTTCTCGCTGTGCTGCGCTGCAAGACAAAAGGATCAAACGATGTAGTCTCTCTCTCTCTCTCTCGCTTCATCTATCTGGGTGCGGACAGGTTCATTTTTTATTTGTCTTTGGCTTACAGGATTTCTGTTTTATTTTTGTTTTTTACTCTTGTTGGGTGTCTTCTTTGATAAATGATCCTTATTGTGGCCGTTACTGTATTGAATACATTCGTTTCTTACTGGTTGTGTGTCGAAAAAGGATTTCTGCGAAGGGCACGACTGAAAAATGAACAAACGTGTCCGAGGGAAATGAATGCAAGGCAACTATCGGACGATGTTTATCGACATTGTATGACATTTCAGGGACTGTCCCAACTGACAGTCCATTATGAACGAAAATTCGACTACGTTTCGGTGGGCTTACAGTTGTATGTTCGCTTGGATTTATTCACTGGAACAAATGTATCAATCTTGATGAACTTTTGAAGCTAGAGGAAAATCCATTAATCTACTTGAAGCCCAAACAGAGGGATGGAGATATTATTGCTTCAAATTGAGGTTGACCGAATTTTTGCGGAGATTTGTTCGTGAGTATAATTTAAATGCGATGGGAATTATGATCACCAGTGGAATGGAGCTCAAACCATATCCGGAGTGGAACATTCGATCATCTTAAAAGCAACTTAAACAGTCGATATGATGCACTGTGACCATAGCTAACAATTCGATCAGTTTCGTTAAGTTTCGTTGAGTTTCGTTAAGTTTTAATTTTTTATGTAGGGGTGAAGTCCATCACAAATACGAACATTGGAGTTGGAATTTCCAAATAAAGTAGTTCCAAATAAAGTAGTTTTGGCTGGAACGTTGAATATATTGATTGATTACTGATTATTGCATTATGTTGGGAGATTCTCACTCATTGCTGGGAAGCTCAAAAATGTATTTCCGCAGCAGCTAATACCGCCAAGGATTCTATAAGTTATTGAATCAAACAATCCTTCCATCAATGGCAGGATCAATTTAAGGTCGTCATCAAAAGAACAGAAAGATGTAGTATCCACTCTGCAGCCAACAGTCAAGAGCTGTTAAGTTGAATAAATTGTTCTATCCAACGCTCTCTAACCGCCATGCTTCACTGTAAATTGTTTTGGTTTCTCCTTTGTTCCCCTATTCTTAATCCATAAATGTGCCTCTCCTCATTTACATCATTAAACAGTTTTTTTTTGTTTTGTCTTTTCTTCACAATGTCCTTCCTTAATGAGAAAGCAATGCTCCCTGTTATGATTTAAATTGCAAACTCAATCGAAAGGACTAACACTAAACGCTTCCACTTTAGCTGTCCGCCCCACAGGCCATCAAACAACAAAAAAAAAAAAAAAGGATACTCATCTGCCGCTTATGGATTTTTCCATTTTTTTCTTTTAGCTACACCCCTCATTGATGGCTGCAAATTGTCTGAGATTACGGACGAGGTAATGTGACCTCTTGATCCGTGTAGCCGTCAGCGGCAGTGTTATCCTTTTTGAACAAACTGTTTCGCGCGTCACAATGCGAGACTAACAGCATTGGACGTTCGAACGTCTCGTGGTATTTAGGTCGATTTCCATATTGCAAGCCATGAACTGTATCGATTCGGCTCTAACAATGCCTAACCAGACGACCAACGAACAGACGACCCATTCAATGCGGTATCGACGAGAGGCCGAGGCAGAAGGAAATGCTAATGCGATGCCAGGCCGGAGGGTGATGTTAATGACTACCGTCATATCCCCATTATCGTTCAGACGCTTAATGAGTACAGACATTATAATGTCTACCAGCACCTAACGGTGTTTTTTTTTCTTCTTTTCATTCATTTCACAATTCAAGTGAAATTTTTGCTTATACATTTTTCCCCTTGTATTGTCTTGCGTGCGTTCAGAACGGTCTAGTGAGGATTTTTTAATCTCGCTTTGGGACACGAAAGAACCTTTTAAATGGAAAGGTCATCTGTCGGAGATCAAGTCCTGTTCAAAATGAAAAGCACCACTCTTAAGTGAAGTGTTGTGCTGATGTAAATTGTGAAAGTTTTGTCTTTCAGTATTTCCGGGTTTATGAACTAAGGCTCGTCCTTAATGGATTTCATTATTTATGCATGTATTTTATGGAAGTTGATTAAATGTATTCCCCTATTTTGAATTTAAAGTGACTGGGGACTGGATTACTTGTGTGACAAGAATATGGTCGAAAGCACACAGCTTGAATCTATGAATACTTGTCTATGCAATTCGATTTTTTTTTCTTTAGGATTCAATGGAGTATCGTTAAATTTTAGATGCTTAGGTTAGGGTACCAAATCATTTTGTGTGACGTCCTGTCAGGTGGATTGACCGGAAACACAAAGAGACATTATTTTCACTTTCAGACAACATTGCAAGGGGATCTTTCGTTAAATCCGCTTATCTCTGCATTGTAAGCTGAACAAAGCCCATCTTCGGAATGGAATGAGATATGGAAATACGGACGCTATTCGCTATTCTCTGACTTATAATGTGCATAATCAACATGCTTCAACTGGAAGGTCATAGGTAAGAACTGTGATCTCTAAGCAGGTATGACACAGGGTATAGTTGTCTGGTGACGTACTACAATGCTTTAAGAAATGGAAGGCGAACCGTTTTGAGCGGGTAGTCCTCCTCCTACCTCTTCAAATGAGCTCGATGTCATCTTCAAACTCACTCCTCTTGACTACATTGATCCGTTTTCAGTGAACGCACTGACATTTGAAGGAATTTTGACAACACATCCAAAGCCATGGGCCACAATACCTCTCGTTGTATTCCTGACAAGTATTTGGAGACACCTATACCGGAAAGAGTCTTCTGGAATATTAGCTTACTTACTTACTTAAGGTGGCGCTACAGTCCGAGGTGGACCTGTGCCTCAACCAACAAGCGTCTCCAGCCAGCTCGATCTTTAGCTAGCTGTCTCCAGTTTCGCACGCATAGTTGGTTGAGGTCCCTTTCCACTTGCGTGCTCCACCTGAGTCGCAGTCTTCCTCTACTGCGCCGTCCCTCGGGGGTGAATTCGAAGACTTTTCGGACCGGAGCATTGGTTTCCATCCGCATCTCAATCGTTGGATCTTCACTCTTCTGGCTAAGTCGATGTCGCTAAACAGCCCGTATAGTTCGTCATTATATCTGCTCCTACACTCACCATCTATGCAGACGGGACCGAAAATCACACGAAGAATTTTCCTCTCGAAGCAACCAAGAGCAGCTTCATCCGCTTTTGAGAAAGTACATGCCTCCGCGCCACATAGCAGGACTGGGACGATTAAGGTCTTGTAAAGCATTAGTTCGAGAGAGGGCTTTGTTTACCAATTTCTTTCTTAGCCCAAGGAAGCAGCGATTGGCAAGAGTTATTCTTCGTTTGATTTCAGCGCTGGTGTCATTCTCTGAATTGATATCGGTGCCTAGGTAGACAAAGTTTTTGACTACCTCAAAGTTATATCTGTCTGCTGTGACGTTCTGACCGAGACGTCGGTGTTTCTCGTTGACAGCATATACTTGGTCTTACCCTCGTTTACCGCTAAACCCATCTTCGCGGCCTACGTTGCAATACCCACAAAAGCGCCATTGACATCACGCTGCGTTCTTCCGATAATGTCAATATCGTCGGCATAGCGAGTAGGTGGACGGACTTCTGAAAGATTGTTCCTCTGGTGTTGGCGTTCGAGGTTTGAACAACTCTTTCAAGAACGATGTTGAAAAAGTCGCATGACAGCGCGTCGCCTTGTCTTTGACATCAATGGTCTCGATTGGGTCTTTACCGACCTTGATGGAGCAGCGTGCATTCTCCATCGTCATACTACACGGACGAGTTTGGTAGGGATGCCAAAACTAGACATTGCTCTGTGTAGCTCGTCTCTATAGATGCTATCATACGCGGCCTTAAAATCGATGAATGGTGGTGGGTATCGATTTGTTGATCCTGGGTTTTCTCCAAAATCTGCCGGTGGATTTGGATTTTTCTGGCCTAAAGCCACACTGGTATGGACCGACCAGGTTGTTGACGAATGGCTTTAGGCGTTCACACAGTACGGCAGATATGATTTTGTATGCGATACTTAGGAGACTGATGCCTCTGTAGTTGGCGCAGTTCAAAGGGTCTCCATATTTTACAGATGAGTTAGTGCATGCTCCTTACCAAAGCATCGCCTGCGGCTTTAAAAAGCTCGGCGGGTAGGCCGTCAGCTCCCGCAGCCTTGTGGGATTTCAGTTTAGATATGGCAATCCTCACTTCATCTGGGTCGGACGGATGGAATTGTTGATCTTCATCGTCCCTTTCATTGGGGTTGAATGGTTCGTTCTGCCTGACAGCGGGATTTGGTTCTTCGTCGCCGTTATACAGTCTGCAGAAATGGTTTCTCCATATCCTCAACATCGACTGTGACTCTACTACGATGTTCCCTTGATCATCCTTACAGTCTTCGGTTCGGACTTTATAACCTTGACTGGTTAACTTTAGCCTTTGGTAAAACTTCCTTACCTCATTCCTGCAGTAATATCCCTCTTTTCTGCCGATCGCGCGCTTCTCATTCTCCTTCTTTTTTCGCCTGAGAAGCCGGTGTTCGTCTCTCCTCTTCTGCTCGTAGAGCTCCCGAGCAGCTCTTGTCCTTCTTTGCAGTGCCGCTTTGTATGCTCCTTGCTTGGCTGCATTCGCCTGCCGACACTCGTTGTCAAACCAGGGGATTCGTTGTGGTGGCGGATTGAAACCCTTTTTAGCTACACCCCGTTTAAGAACCACGTTTTTGAATTGAAAAATTATTGTACAACCAGACAGCAGTCTAAGTTTTTGCTTTGCTTCCGGAAGAATACCAGCAGGACCTTCTGTAATGCGAGGCCTACATCACCAGCTCGCACCTCATCAGCATCAAATAACTGCCACCTGATCCGAGCAAAGGCGAGACAGTGGCAGAGGAAGTGCTCTGCAGTGTCTCTGCAGACAACAAAAAAGATGTCAACACACCTCCCCCCGGGAAATACCAAATTCTCACGATGTAACAAATCATAAATTCAAATTGAATTTTATCAAATTGATTTTGTTTGCCTTCCGTTGGGTCATAATTAATTTTCCTAATCACTTTCGTTTCATTTCATTCGCAGTGCCCTTTGGTCGCCGTTCAATTAAATGACCATCAAAGCGAGCGATATAATTCAAATTTTAATTGCCCCCCAACCGGCATCCAGCCATAACCCAGCCAGCCCTCATCTGCCTCAAGCGAAACCCGAACAATTCACAAAATTTCCCCCAGCCAACAATAGCGAACCGTTTTCTAATATCCTGTGGTTAGCCAGTGGTTCCGCAATGTTATACAAATTAATCCATGCATGGCTTTTATTTTCAATTAGAGAATAGGACCGGCTGAGGCCGAGACAGGACAACTCCCCGGAGTTGACTAATAGTCGTCCATTTCCCTGGGACATCATTCACAACCCGATTCCGAATCAAATTCAAAAACTTACTTTTGGTCAAGCAGCGACGGTCGCCATGCTATGCTCGATGCCCTGTGAGCGTGCCTTATGGTGGTGCTGCAAGCGCAACGAAAAAAAAAAAACGTCCTGTGGTACGGATAACCTCTGCCAGTCACGGATTCGCTTCAATTCAAAGCTCGTCCACATCATAATCTGACCAAATCCATCGCACAGAAGTCCCGATGTCAACCTCAACATTGACCGCAACGTGGGCGAGCGGCGGATGACAGTCCAGTTCAGTCGCCCATTGTGGACTCTAGAGTACGACCAAAGGACATCATCATCGTCGTCATCGTGCCTGCCGGCCGCGCGCTCCTCCGTTTCTCGTGCACATTGTCGTCCTTTTCCCATAAATTGCTGGGTTTTGTGCCATTAGAGCTGGGCTATTAGCGGAGGAGGCTACCCCGCCTGGATTTGTTCATCCCAGTTTCCAGTTGCTGTTGTTGTTGACTTTGTTATGATCTATTTTCTGTTTGGTGTTTGTTGAGAATCACGATACTGTAGCCATGCGGGGTGTGGTGAAATTAATTATTTCACAAAATGAATGAGAGAGTGGGAACAGTGCGACCGCGACCGCGGAGGCGAGTGAACGGGTAAGTGGATACAGTATGAATGCGGTCGGTCAGGATGGATGTGGCCGGCTCGGTGAACTGTAATTAGGAATTCAGGAATCCACAATGCACTGACGATCATATCGCGGTGGGAAATTATTGCGATACGAGCCGGTAATTAATTTGAAATTAATGGATCTTGTATCCTTTGCTGTGATGTCCATCGATTATATCCGCGCCGAGTGCTGAGCGAGTGCCACCACTAAACCATGGGCAAGCATAATTGAATAGGCTTAGTGGGTTAGTTCAAGTTTCAGAAGGGAAATGCTGAATCGAAGTTGACATTGCCGAAGGACAAACTCTCGCCATTTTCTTGGTGGTTGATTGTTTATTGAAGGATTATCGCTGCAAATGGATGTCGATGGAATCTTTCAGCGAGAGTAAATAGAGAACATTATGTACTCTCTCCGAAATGTGATTAGTTTTTCAAACTCGAAAAGGAACTTTTTGCAAGAAAGAGATTTTGATTATTTGGCTTTGAACTGAATTTAATCCCAATTACTTGGTCACTCCAAACGCAAACAACATTCCACCTAGTTCACTACACGCGATTTCAATCAGCTTTGGTGCATGGAGGCCTTGAAATGGATTATTATAATTCGCCGTTCATCCGTATATCCTTTTGCAACCAAGATGTCTGCAACGTGGGTTTACAAAAACGAGGGATTGGGCTGTCTTTCTATGACAGCCAACCGCATTTGTCATTGAATTCTAATATTGATGTGACAGGTGTTTCGCTGAGGACACCTAGATTATCGAAGAAGTAAGAATCCCAAATGTTGGCGAGTGCAGGGTATCTGGATAGAAGGTGTTATACACTTTTCTCCTCTTCTTCACCTCGGCAGCTACTACAGAAATCATTTGAGAATAGTCCTAGTCTATTTGCATGTAGACCTAATAGACAGTGTCCGGTGATTATTCCCACTGCAGTGCTAATTTTGGATCTCTTTAAGAAGATCAAGCTATACAATATTTTTGGATCGAGAGAGGGCCAGATTTGCTTGGAGATTTGGCATGACTTTTTTTATTGAGAATATTTAGCTGTAACTTTAAGGTGGCTAAGGGAGTACCTATGTTACAAGAGGTTCCGTCAACTTATAGTTGGCGATTTTTGCTAGTTTGTCAGCTTCGCAGTTTCCCAGGTCTCTATGACCTGGTACCCAGCACATGCGAATGTGAAACTGTTCGAATCTCTCGTCAAGACAGTTGATGACTACCTTAGAGTTTCTAGATATCAGATATCGCGATCGGACATCACGTTCCACCTCGACCAGGACAGGGCTTCGCTACTCGCCATTATTTCCGCTTGGAAAACACTGCAATGATTAGGTAGACGGAGTGATTTATTTAGATTAAGACGTTCAAAGAATACACCACTTCCCAATCCATCTTCCGTTTTGGATCCGCCTGTGTAGAAGTGTATGGCGTTGCAAAAGGGTATTGACGCGATCTTGCTCTGTTGCGTTGTCCCACATGTTTGGAGTCAAAGACCTTTTGGGCAGAAACTCTGCGCCTTAGACGTTGGATCCGTAGACGCTTGGTCGTGATGGAGTCTTTTCCTCCATATGCCATCAATGCAAGCAGGATCAAAGATAGCACGTAGAACTTTTCTCTCGAAGAGACCAAAAATTTCTTTGTCCGCTCTTGAGATTGTCAATGCCTCTATGCTTATTTCAGAACAGCGTTTAACGCGAGAAACACAATCGTCACAGGTATTCATCAATTGCGTTTTCTGGCGCTAAATCAGCAGAAACGCTGACCTATGGGCGTCGACGACAGGTACCCATCCTCCTGGAAATCCACCGTCGCAAATGGAAGTGGATTGGCCATACACTCCGTAAGCCAAATGACGACATCACAAGAGGAGCACTAGACTGGAATCCACAAGGTAGTCGTAAACGCTGTAGACTATCCAGCTCGTGGAAGCGACTAGTTGAAGCAGGGCGCTAGTGGTGATAGATAAAATTACTAGCTCTAATCCAATTATAACTTGTTTATTGAGGCCCTGTGTTTTTTAAAAGCTATAGGAAACTGAAGATGTTTGACAGTGAAACAAAACACGAAACGTGCGTCAGCTGCTTAAACCAGTGTTGCCAAAAAGATAATAGCTAAAAAATCACCCTTATATGCCCATGCCAGTAGAGCAGTACTGGGATGATCCGTGTCTCATATAAAGTCAGCTTCGTCCTTCGGGAGACGGCTCTATTTCGCAATTGTCTCTTGATCTCAAGAAAAAAACAAGCGTTGTTCTGCGTTTGATCTCGGTGCTGCTGTTGTTCGTAATGTTTACTGCGGAGCTCATCCTTAATTACCTCGAAGGGCAGAACATATAGATGAGGATTTTTAGTACAGTTTTGTCTTATAAATATTTTTTTCTCTCTCCTCCAATACCAAACAAATAAAAGCGCACAAATTACTGAACTTGAGCTCGTTATTCATGGAAAACAATTTCCATTCCCAAAAACCAATCACTTTCAATACTCAAAATCTACTTATAGTAAAACTGTGTATAAAACGAAAAATGAAATGAAAAAATTCTTCAAGAAAATAAAGCAATGAGTTCTAAATTTCCTAATCTTAGGCGAACCGCAACAGGTTTTACATTCTTAGACAAAAAAAAAAAAACAAAAAACAAAAAAATACACAAAAATTATCTATCTTTCTTCAAAATAAGTGAACAAAAAATAATTCTATTGAAGAATTAAAAATCTTTAATATTAAAATTAAAACTAAAACTTTTTCCAGGTTTTCTCTAGAAAAAAAAAGAAAAAAGAAATATTTAAAATTAAACACATAAGTTTTTCTAATCCTTTTTGTATTTTACTTGTATTCTACTAACTAAGGCAAACGAAATCATTTTTTTATATTGACTCTTCCAAAATGAAATTTATTATAATTTCCTTTTTTAACTACAACCAAAAACCTACTACATCCTTTGACCGTAAAATGTCTACTTAAGAAAATTCAAATAGATTAGAGAAAAAATAAATATAAATTTATAAAAAAATAAATAAAAAAAAAACAACGGAATCTTATGTGATAGAGTGGTTAATCGAATTGACCAAGGATTTTATGAAAAAATCGAAAAAAAAACCAAGATACAAATAAATTTATATTCATGTTAACAAGAAGTAAAAAAACAAAAATGACAAGAAAAATCTATAAAACAATGTTGAAACTTTAGACGACGAAACAGAAAATCTTTGCAATCTCCTTTCTTCAATTGTTTCTACCCCTAGAGTAGACCAGTTTTCATTATTTCCTGTCCTGACTTTCCCTGATTTTCTTCGATCCTCGATTTGTTTCACCCTGGAATGGACCAGTCGCATTATAAAACAAAATTTGAGGTAAACAATTGGTTCTTACAATATGTAGGCATATATATACACAAATATATATATATATATACATAAATTATATAGAAAATTAGATATAAATCTAAAAAAAAAAGTAAATATATCACTAGATCCTAAAAAAAATATGACGAGGAAACATTTGTTTTGTTTTTGTTTCGGAAAAAAATATATGTAACTCACTCAATGTAGGTAAAACGATGAATTCCAAAGCTAGAGCTAATAGAACAATGAATATATAAATTAAGGGGGACAGAAACCGAAGAAAAACACACTCTTCACTTACACTTTACTTGAAATGGGGTTTCGTTAAAGTTAAACAAAATGGAGAAGAATTACACAATTTAATTAAAAAAAAAAAAAACATGAAAAACTAAAGCATTCTCAAAAATATAATTTTGTTTTCATTTTTTGTAAAAAAATATGAAAAAGAAGTATATATATATATACAGTCACAGTATATTTAACAAACAATTGTTGTAAGTACCTATGTATGTATAAATTTAATGAAAAAAAAAAAAATGTAAACTAAGTTTCAAATGAAAACGATATGATGTGTGTAAGAGTTTAGATGGAAAATTTAAAAAAAAAATGAAACATGTAACAATTTGAAACTAAGAAAAAAAAACAAACAGGAAATACCACAATGGATTATTTAAATAAGTTAAAACAAGGAAATCAATAAAATGAAATGTTTCACTGATGATTTTAAGAAAAATATTTACATATGCACTTTTGTTGTTTGTTTCTTATTTTTTGGCGTGATTTCTTCAATTTTCTCGTATATGTCGTATTTCCGGACGCATTTTTGCTTCGTTTTCTCCCCCTTTTGTGACGAACTTAAGCACCAACTAAGAAGCTTAAGCTTATGGCAATGAGGGTGATCAAAAGTTGGCTATTTCAGAAGGACCCTGCTTCATTTAATTTCCTGCGTTCAACACTTTTCCATTGACGCTATTATGATTGCTAAACCTTTGTGCACCAAATTAAGATGCCAACGTTGCTACGTGCTTTGCATTGCTCAACCGTTAGTTTCTAGGTGAGTACAAGGAACTGTGTGTAGTTGCTCTTGCCAATCAAATTTTGAGGGAATTGTTTCCGTTCATTGGGTGATGCATAGAAATAGAGATGATTGATGGAATTTATAAGCGAAACGGCTTAGAAGTTCCATACATAAGGCACAAAGCAGCTTAATCAAAGCTGACGTTATCTACAGTTCTGGCGAATGGGTAGTAATAGTGGAGACTTGGTCAACGTGATTAATCTTACGTCGATTGCTATTCAAGGAGAAAGCTTAACCAAGAACTATACGCGCTATACAGAGCACATGTACATCTAGTTAGACGACTACCGACTTTTCACCATATTTCTGATCCATTTATAGAAGCAGCAAAGCCCCGGATGGAAAACCTTTGCACGCAGGTCTCTAGAACAACACTTTCGGGAAACTGTAACCTATTTTGGCGTACAAGGCAACCAGCAGTAGACCACCCTGCGAGATATCTCGGTTTGTGAGTTGACTGTGGAAACTATAGCGCCACCTGAAATATAGCGCCATTTGCATGTGTATAGGGATGGATCAAAGATGCAGAAAGAAACAGGTGCGGACATTTTCTCGGAATTCTTGAACATGCTCTCCTCTATCAGAATCCCTGATTACGGCATTACAGGTCCTGGCAGTCAAGGAAGCGGCCAGAATGATATCAATGTTTGAAATACCACCGGCTGATATTTCCATTCTAATTGACAGTCAAGCGGCCATTTAATTTCGGCAATAGAAATCAAGTCCAAGCTAGTCGCATGTTGTCGCGAAGAACACAAGGTTCTTAGCACGCAGCACTCGATTACTCTATAGTGGGTCTCAAGTCATGTGGCCATGTGAACCATTCAACCTCAATGAAAGGGGCGATGAAGATCAACAATTCCATCCGCCCGACCCAGATGAAGTGAGGATTGCCATATCTAAACTGAAATCCCACAAGGCTGCGGGAGCTGACGGCCTACCCGCCGAGCTTTTTAAAGCCGCAGGCGATGCTTTGGTAAGGAGCATGCACCAACTCATCTGTAAAATATGGTCGGAGGAAAACATGCCCGATGAATGGAACCTCAGCATTGTTTGCCCGATCCATAAAAAAGGAGACGCTTTGAACTGCGCCAACTACAGAGGCATCAGTCTCCTAAGTTTCGCATACAAAATCTTATCTGCCGTACTGTGGGAACGCCTAAAGCCATTCGTCAACAACCTGGTCGGTCCATACCAGTGTGGCTTTAGGCCAGGAAAATCCACCATCGACCAAATATTCACACTGCGGCAGATTTTGGAGAAAACCCAAGAGCAACAAATCGATACCCACCACCATTCATCGATTTTACGGCCGCGTATGATAGCATCTATAGAGACAAGCTGTACAGAGCAATGTCTAGTTTTGACATCCCTACCAAACTCGTCCGTTTGTGTAGGATGACGATGGAGAATGCACGCTGCTCCATCAAGGTCGGTAAAGACCTAACCGAGACCATTGATGTCAAAAAAGGATTCAGACAAGGCGACGCGCCGTCATGCGACTTTTTCAACATCGTTCTTGAAAGAATTGTTCAAAACTCGAACGCCAACACCAGAGGAACAATCTTTCAGAAGTCCGTCCACCTACTCGCTATGCCGACAGTATTGACATTATAGGAAGAACGCAGCCTGGTGTCAATGGTGCTTTTGTGGGTATTGCAACGGAGGCCGCGAAGATAGGTTTAGCGGTAAACGAGGGTAAGACCAAGTATATGCTGTCAACGAGAAACACCGACGTCTTGGTCAGAACGTCACAGCAGACAGATATAACTTTGAGGTAGTCAAAAACTTTGTCTACCTAGGCACCGATATCAATTCAGAGAATGACACCAGCGCTGAAATCAAACGAAGAATAACTCTTGCCAATCGCTGCTTCTTTGGGCTAAGAAAGCAATTGGTAAACAAAGCCCTCTCTCGAATAACCAAGGTAACGCTTTGCAAGACCTTAATCGTCCCAGTCCTGCTATATGGCGCGGAGGCATGGACTTTCTCAAAAGCGGATGAAGCTGCTCTTGGTTGCTTCGAGAGGAAAATTCTTCGTGTGATTTTCGGTCCCGTCTGCATAGATGGTGAGTGGAGGAGGAGATATAATGACGAACTATACGGGCTGTTTAGCGACATCGACTTAGCCAGAAGAGTGAAGATCCAACGATTGAGATGCGGATGGAAACCAATGCTCCGGTCCGAAAAGTCTTCGAATTCACCCCCGAGGGACGGCGCAGTAGAGGAAGACTGCGACTCAGGTGGAGCACGCAAGTGGAAAGGGACCTCAACCAACTATGCGTGCGAAACTGGAGACAGCTAGCTAAAGATCGAGCTGGCTGGAGACGCTTGTTGGTTGAGGCACAGGTCCACCTTAAGTAAGTAAGTAAGTCTCAAGTCATAGGGACATCAATTCACAGGGGCTATGAAGGGGCAGATTAACTTGCCGGGAAAGGGGACTAAATCGCCTATCCCAGGCAATCCTATGTATTTAACCACCTCAGGCAGATGTCAAGAAGAAAGTGGATGACAGAATCATAAAGTTAGCAAATGAAAGGTGGAACAGGGTCAGCAGTGCAAAAACCGACAAACTCCTTCAATGTGAGACAGAAGTTGCTAGGGATGGTAGTTGGAGCTCTAACTGGCCATAATCATCTGAAGTACAATGAAACTAAAATGAGACTTAGCCATGACTTCATATGCAGAGGCTGTGATGGCGAAGAAAAAGAGAATACTCCTCGCTATCTCTGCCACCGCACCAGTCTCTCCCACTTGAGACATAGAGCACTGGAAGAACACTTCTTCTAGGACCTGCAGGAGCTATCCAATATTCACTTAAATTCTATTTCCAGGTTTATCTGGATGTCGGGATGGTTGGACAGTGAGCGGAGATAAAAGGATGCGTCGAGGGATACGACAAGGATATTAGGAGGAAACCATTCCCCCTTTGAGCATCACAATGGGTCCACTAAGTCCATGACACGTGCAGCTCATACGTTTAAATATCCAAAATCAAATGAGAAAAAGAGGAAAATGCGGCTTTCATCTGTTTGGAATTTTACAGCATATATAATGAATGAAGTCGTGGCGTATTTGGTGTGTCTACTCCTACGGTGAATGCCTAGATTTTAATTCCCGACGAGACGAAAAATGTGAATAATTATGAAAGAGTATACTTGTCCAAGAGTTTATCACACTTCTCCGTTCGAACAGAAATTATTTGTTTACAATTGGAGATTACAACTAGGCTTACAACTAAGGATTAGGGCGTTGGTACATTGTTTAATTTAACATTTCGTATTACAACATCGGTTTAGTGTTTATCTACATCCTACAATATCCAGTGCATACATTAGGTTGTTCAAATCCGTGTGTCCATGTTGGTCCTTTTGGGATGGGGTGGTGGTGTGGTAGCCGATTTAGCCTCAATGATGACTGCTATCGCTGCTCTGGTAGAAGCCATGTAGCTCGTTGTTAGATGTCGTTGGGAAATTCTGCTCACTTAGGAGATTTAGCGCGTTGAGATAGCATTGTCCGGGGACTGTGTTTCTGAGGTTGTTGATTGCCTGGTTAGTATGGTTGCTGATGTCTAGAAGCTGTTTTCTGCACAGTGTCACCATGTACTGTTGTAAGGGGATGATGCGTGCTTCGTCGTAAAGTTTCTTGTTGGTGTTGGGCCTTTGACGGTCCCTGTCGAAGCTGAGACATATACATGTTCGCAGTATTTTCCTTTCGAAAATTGCGAGCTTCTCCATGCTGGTCTTGGAATTGGTGTGCCATATTGGATAGCCGTACGTTAAGGTTGACTGTATTAGCTGCTTGTAGACCAATAGCTTTGTCCCCTGGCTTAATGCATTTTGTTTACACATCGAAGTATGCGATGGGCGATTAAAGCCTAGGTTGGGTAAGTTTCGAGTGGCTACTAAAATTCAACCTTTCCGTGAAGTTAACGCCAAGATACTTAACCTCTCTGTCGGTTAATTCCGTACCGTTATGGAGCACGCTCTCACTATGCTCTGACATTTGGCTGCTGATCTGCGTCCACCTCGGCATGGACTTCTTAAGCACATAAGTACCGATTTTCCAGCATTGATACGAATACCCCATTTGGAGCAGTAGCCAAATTTTCTATTTGGATTTCGACCCTTCGAGAGGCGATCAGTGGTGACTTCGAGCTGACATAAGTCAAACTCATCTGCGACATCTAGACAACAGTTAATTGTGTTGCTCGCAGGCGGTTGATCTGCCGTGAAGATGTTGAAGAGCATCTATCTCAGCTTCGACACTTGCGCGACTCCAGCTTAGGTGTTCCGCTGAGTTGATTGGCTGTCCACTTGAACGTAAAATCTTCTGGAATGTAGAAAGCTATAGACTATTTTGTGGTGATCACTTAATTTCACGTTTTACGCTACGCTTGTGGTGGCCCGTGGCGTTGTGGGTATGTGCTCGACTCCTACGCACTTGGACCTACCTGTCTAGAGTCGATTCCTGGTACGACAAGAAATACTTTTCACGGCCCAACTTCTTCCAAGTCACTGCCAATGCTCAAAGAGTATAACTGTCCAGAAAAAGCTTCTCAAACTTGGCCGTTCGGAGTCGGCATAAACGCACAACACGAGTTGCTGAGTAGCTAGGTAAATTGGCCGCCGATATCACACTTTTGGACTATTTTCTCTGGGCATATGTAAAGTCTCAGGTCTTCAGGAATAAGCCAGCTACGATTGACGCTTTGGATGCCAACATTACTCGCGTTATACGCGAGATGCCAGTCGCTATGCTCGAACGAGTCGCCCAAAATTGGACCTTCCGAATGGAGCACCTCAGACGTAGTCGTTAAAACGAAAAACAGAATCCCGATTGCGCTCAGATCAGGGTGATTATGAATCCCTTGCAATTAAACTCAAATTGACAGGAGTAGTAAACAGTATTTCACGTTACCATTGCAAATAGCCTCGATATTACTCCATCACCAATTCAATAAAAGATGCCCATCTTCACATAAACGTCTCAACAATATTTTGCAATTGTATATTTATTTATATTCATAGCTATGTATTCGCTAAAACAATAAATAGAGAGAGAGAAAAAAAAACAAACATTTCAGGAACACACACAAATAAAATCATCGAGGATAGTAAAATCTAGGTCATCAAAACAAATGTGTCTTTTATGCTGCTAGAGTATATGTAAGTGTAAGAATAAATAAGGACTACACAAACTTCCATCATTGGACCAACTAATTGGTACTTCGGAATTAGGACTGACACTTGCGTCAGAAAGTCTTAGCTGGGAAGCAAACTAAATGTAAGGTGTACACAATAATATTTTTCTGTTTTGATATCACAAGGTAATTGGAGTTTTTTTTTTGTTTTTGTTTTTGTTTTGTGGTTCATCAATTCGATGGAGAAGAGATTTTTAAGTCAAATAGCCTTAAATAGTTAATAGTTGATTAATTCATTCGGACTCGGTTGGAGAATCTGGGGTAAGGTCGTCGGTGTCGTAAGCAGTTTCCCCACGACCCTCGCGAATGCGTTTCAATTTACGCTTGAGCGTCATAATACCTGCAATGGAAAGGGTCAGTCAATAAAGCGGGGAAATCGGATGTTTTGACTCACATTTAATAGCCTGAAAGGTCTTGGCCGATGAACTCTCCGTGCCTGATGATGTTGAGGCGGAGGCAGTCAGTTTCTCGTGGGCCAATTTCACCTCATAGTACGCCTTCTTCAAAGCCTTAAAGTGCCGATGTTCATTCGAATCTTTGAGGAGAATACATCTGATGGAAGAAAGGAATCATTAGTTAGGCCCAATGTTGGGAAAATAAATCGTAGGTTTTAGTACTTCGCAGCAGAGCCCTCGCCAGAACAGTCTATGGGCGAATTATGATAGATTTGGTGATAGAAATACTGCAATACAGGTGAGTTCCATATGGATAGGCCATACCAAAGCCATATGACTATGTTTAGGAGAAGCTTGAAATTCTTAGCAAACAGAGTCGGAACAAGGTACTTAAAAGGAAGCAAGCTAATGAATACATGAGACCTGCAAGCGAAAAATTATCCCATTAATGACTGATTGATTGCAAATAGTTCCACTTACCAAGAAGCGATCCGTAGTCCGAGGAACACTTGGTAAACCAAGCGATTGCGTTGGGAACACTGCAAGGCCAGGAGGAAAAGGCACTCGGTGATAACGTTGTAAACGCCCAAATTCAAATTCAATCCAACAAAGTAATTCTCGAACCTGTAACTCAAAAGAAAATCCAATAAAATGACATCGCTGAATATAAGATCAAGGTGCTTTTACTTGTATCCGATGATTGCAACAAGTGCCGATGCATACAATGTCTTCGAAGCAGCCTCTGAGAAGTCACTCTCACGCGCGTCCAGCATGGCCCCGTGGAGGAAAAAGGTGATGATAAATAAGGAGTACAACTGGAACTTCTCGCACGATTGTGATTTGTAGAATATGATGTTTTCATAGGTGGGAAACAGACGACCGGCGTTTTTGACCAGCTGTGGTGAGATCATGTACTCATTGTAAAAGTAGAGGAACACTGTCGATGCCGCATAGAAGGCAATGTTCCATACGGACCGTGCGAACTGCTTGCGCTTGTAAAACTTTACATTTGGCGATTTGAAGAATACCTGAAAATGAGAGAGAACCATTGTCAAACCAAAAGACTCAAAACAGCACAAATTTTCGGAACAATTTGCAATTTCCAACGGTTTCCGGTCGCCTCTAACGACCGCACCGCCATCTGTACCTCAGTCATCGACAGTCTGAAATTCTAACCTTACTGATAAGGCAAACAGCTGTTCTCTGACAGCAACCACAGCTACAAGCACACGCACATGAATATGTACCCGCGCCAAAGCAAAATAAGAAAAAAAAAAAAAGAAAAACAAATAAAATCAAGTCTACCACGGGCTATTTTGCTGCGCATCGACGAAAAAAAACTTACGTCAAACATGTGATAGAATCCCCAGAAACCAATTGAAAACATAAGGAATATCCAAAAAACCGTATTCAGCAGATAATTAACGTTCACGTCTTTTAGAAATAGCTCAAATCGAGCGTTGTTCAGCAAGTGCTTCATTGGCCGGAAGAAATTACTAATCTCCTGCGACCAATAGTCAAAGCTACTGGGTGAGCTAGCCGTTCGCATGTCCAAAATCGACGTCATGGTGTGTATTAATTTAGTGAGATTTTTCCCTTAACCGAACTGTCACTGAATGAACACGATAGTTTGCACGATTACATGATTCGAAAACTGTTGAATTGCCTGAGAATTTCGTTTGGAAAGTTTACGTTTATGCACCTTTTCCAAACGAATGCTGCTTTTCGCAGTCACAACCGCCAACTGTCAAACACATGTCAATTGAGAATTCGTTTATTTGACACTTGCAACGGATTGCACTGACATCTAGGTGAGAAAATCTGTTTTTTTTCGTCTTTTTTTCCTTCTCTCTCGTCAGTGTGTGTTAAAATAGATTTGAAAGTGTAAAATGTTTGAAATTACTTCAAAGTGAATTGGGTCATAAGTGCGGAAGAGATTGTTATGTTTTAGTGAAAAGTACACGATTTCTGTTTCCGTAAGAAGAGATCTTGGCAGTTGAGTGTGTCCATCGATTTATTGCAATAATCTTCAGACGTCTGTTGCGGAGGTAAGAGTGAGCATTTACATCCTTATGACCGCACAAGTAATCGTATTGGATTTGAAATGCGATTGAACGTGATTGCAATTCAGTCGTGAACCTCTTACCACGTAGTTCGTCGTTTTAACATTGGCTTCCATTTCAAATTCAAACCCTTTCCGTCTTGTTTCACAGAATTTTACTCGCATTTGTTCTGTGTTCTGAGAAATGAGAATGCGAAAAGCTTGGATTCAATTCAACATTTATCTAGTCCACCACAAATAATACAAAAATTACGAAGAAAACATATAGAAAGCATGAAGGTAACAGTTTCACAATTCACTCTGATTCCTTTACGAATTTTCTTTCTGTAACTCCACTTTCAGCCTGCAGGAATAACTCGAAGTCAAATGTCGTTAGATGTGAGTTTTAAACATACGAACGTCAAAACAAACAATTTATTAATCCCCACCTAGGCACCATCATACTTGTCCTTCATCGACCATCCACCGTCGGATCCAGTGCAACTCTTTTCGAAGCTGCTCAGGGCACTTGAGGAGGATAACCAGTTGCTGCGGATGAACATTGCCACAGTTGATAGGTGGCCGCAATTGATAAGTTTTTACTCCATGTGTTTTTAAAGGATTTTCTTCGTTTTTTTTCAGAGAATTTGGTGTCCTAAATCGAACTGTTAACTACCGTGGCTTGACTGATAATCATGTTACGTTCATAACTGAAAGGAACAGCCGAAAGTACTCGAATATTAATGAAAATCGAAGAGTTTCAGTTACGTTCTTCTTCGGAAAACTACACTTGGCTGATGAGCCATCCATATGGCAGGTAAACGTCCATCTAGTTGCTTGAGTGTTTGTTTCCAATTGGAATCGATTTAGAACCCCAAAGACGTCTAATGGTGTGTACTGAAGCACAGAACCAATTCAATTTTTCGCGGTACCTAAGGGTATGCTCTGTTTTATTGCATCTACTTCCAGGATGTAGGTAGTTAATTGGAACAAACATACAGGAACGCGCCATGAAGGCCTCTACGGCTATATACTGCTGATCTAAATGGGGACTACAACCTCGCATGGTCCATCGTAAACATAAACATCGATTGCAAACCGCTCGAAAGAGTGCAACGGATGACGTGTGTATGCATCAGTGGAGCGCTTAGGACATCCCCCTCCGAAGCCCTGAACATACTCAGTAACCTTCCGTCGATAGAGTTATTCGGCAGACAGTCTGCTACTATTCTCAATTGTTATAGCCTTCAAGAAAAACTTCTCTATCAGCACTCCTCCAGATCTTATTAGGTGTCTAATCATCAGACGCTGGATGGTCCTCTGCGAATTTTCACAGATGGATCTAAGATGGGCGATGGTGTGGCAGGCAGGATATCTATTCTAAGGATCTATACCAAACTACCAAACCACTGTAGCGTCTTTCAGGCAGAAGCCATAGCGATTAAAGTGACCCTGTCCTGGCTAAAAAAAAAAACAAAAAACAATGTAATATCAAGTACAGATATCGCCTGTGATTTCCTAGAAAGTGCTGGGACCGGGCATTCGCAGAGCAGACAGTGCATAGATTATATCATCTCTGCAGCTTCTGCGGAGGTCGTTGTGCAGCAGTTTCAGTCGCATTGCCAGTTCCGAGCCCTTATTAGTGAGACTGTCCGCTTACTCGTTACCTTGGATGCCAGTGTGTTCCGGTATCCAGCAGAGGGTCACCGAATTCACCAAGAATATTTCGTTGACAGTTTGTCTGCATAGTCCAACAAGCTTCGATGTTGGAGTGTCTGATGCTATGGTCTTTATTGCCGCTTGATTACCAGAACAGATAGTGATTCATTCGCCGGTAAAAACTTCGGCTGAAAAAACACTGCAGTCGTCCCTGATTGCCAGAGGTTTTTCGAAGAAGTTACAAAAGATAGCTGTCCTTGTACCCGCGCTCGTCTTTGAGCCGTCAGTGCTCTGCTATTGCAACTTGTTCCTTCCATTGTTCCCGGTCCGGAAACCGTAGAAAGCAAGTATTTCCGGGGCAAGTTGGTTCGTCCTATGTTCTGCACTGCTTTCCAACTTTTTTGTGTAGCATGACCGCGTGGTTTTTCCTTCCAAAATTCAGCCTCAAGGCCGAAGAGGCTGCACTGGTACTACAGAATAAGTCGAGAGGACGGAGGAAGTTGATGCCTCGAGTGCTGCCGTCGGTATTATTCTTGGATAACCTGTTATGCCTAGGCAGGCCGATCTTTTGTAATTTGGGCTAGCTGAGTGAGAATATATTTCTTCTCCACGTCATTCCACAATGCAAGACATCCGTACGTTAAGATGGATCTTACTATCATGGTGTATAGCCACTGAGAAAGCTTTAGTTATCTGTAGACATTCATTTCACATTTTGTCCCATAAACTTAATGTGTTTTTGCACCTCATAAAATACTGCTTCTCCTTTTAAGGTTCGAATTTTTGGCGAAGCTATTGAACTAAACGCGGACCAGATCAGCAAACATTGGGAATCGGAGCCAGTTTTCGCAAAGATTCGCAGTCGAATATGCGAATGCGGTAAACCCATTGATCCTACAGAGCTAAGTAAAGCGCACGATGCACTCGTCAAAGCCTATCAAGACGGAGAAGACCAACTGCCACAAACTGAAACCTAGTAAGTAAGAAGTATTTGTCCACCACTAATATTTAATTGAGATTTTCCCATTACAGTACCGGCTTCAAAATCGTGCCAACCGTTTGGGACTTTTACAAATCGGAGATGTCCTCCATCGCAGACAGGGTAGTGTACAAAAAACAGGGCACAACTGAAGCCTCGTGGAGCCTGCATCATGTCGCGGCATAAATCGCCTGGATTTGTCGTTATTTACTCACGAAATGTTTTCCTAACATTTTATACTTAAAAAAAAAAAATACAACTAAGGCCGCTTTTACACACGCAACTTTTTATTGAGGATTTTCTGCAATTCCCTTTTGTGATCGCAAGCCACTTTTACACGTAGAAATAACCCAGTTGCAATTCCTGCTCAATTTGTCCGCTTCAGAGCCTTTCACATATGTGTCATCTCTTTCTTACAATACCAGAGAAGGCAAGAATAAAGCAATTCGAAACAACGAAAAGAGATAAAAGGGTATACGAAGGGTCATTCGCAATTCTCGAGCACACGCAACGCGGGCTACCCCTTGCACGTTTCTCCTCCCTTGCCTACAAGATTAGAAAGTTGCAGACAAACTTAGCGTGTGTAAAAGTGGCATAACGTGTACATGAAGGTCTGTTTGAAAATAAATTAATTGAATTAAATTTTTAAGACCCACGCACAAAGGCCTATCATTTGTATAAGATTACCGTTAAACTCAGCACCAAAAAGGACTGAAGCAATGAATCCATAGTCCACAGACTGAGCAGTAATACGATAGAATGGTATACAGACGGATCAAGAGCTGATGAAGGAACTCCTGCTCCAGAGTATACGGATCGAGGTCAAAATACTACGAGGACATGGGGCAAACGCACCAGCATCTTTCAAGAAAGAAAAGAAATCTATGCCATAGGCAGATGCATTCAAATCAATTTTGACAGAAACTATACCAATTGCGACACAGAAATAATGTCGGACCGTCGAGCTACATCATAAATATACATCCGGCCAACACGCGACACCCTAGCTAGGAAAGGAGCACTTCACAGGCCCTAACCATTCTGCGCAGTAGGAGATCATGTTCGCAGAGAAGAATTCAAGAATCTAGAAAGAAGGAACCGATTAGAAACCTGGAACAACGCTCATGGCATGAAGCAGGCCAATAAACTATTGGGCGAGTATAACCAAAAGAGGCTTGAGGCATGTATCCAAATGATCAAAACCAACGTCCGTATCCTAACAGGCTTCCTAACAAGGCACTGCAGAGACACAGGACTTAAGGAAACTAGTGGTTTCAGAAGAAGGTCTCTGCAGAGTCTCTGGAGAATTTTATGAAATTCCAGAACACATTCTAGTATTTTATGAAGCACTAGCCCACAAAAGACAAAGTTACCTGCGCCAGCACCTACTATCGGAAGAAGAAATGAAGTCACTAGAACCGTCTCTCATTCTTCAGAATACTTCTCAGATTCCTCAGAATCTGGCCTAGACAGAATACTCTAGAATAAATCTCTTCCACCGTTACACAGCAGGACTCCATTACCCTCAACACAACTCTGTAAAGAAATGCATGTGAGGGGAACTCATAAGAGAGCAAGGGTATCAAATAGATGGCGGTGCAATATACCTTCAACAATAATAATAATACATAAGATTAAGCTTTCACTGGGGTGGTCTCCAGAGGATGTTCCCTCCCCTGGCACTGTCTGTTACTTCTAAGCCAATTCACTCTTTCGCTGATAACGACTCCTTCGCTACAGCCCGTAGAGGGCCAGGGCCTAGCTTCTCAGCAACTACTCGTGTTGTGCGTGCTATTGTTCACGAGCGGAAGGAACCTACAGTTTTATGCCGACTCCGAACGGCCAAGTTTGAGAAGTTTTTTCTACACAGTTTATACTCTTTGAGCATTGTCAGTGACTCGAAAGAGGTGGGGCCGTGAAAAGTATTTCTTGTCGTACCAGGAATCGAACCTAGACAGATTGGTCCACGAGCGTAGAAGTCGACGCACATACCCACAACGCCACGGGCCACCACAGACGACAAAATTCATATTCGTTCATTTTAACAGAAATGTACATATCTACGAGTAGAGCCAACAATTTCGGCTAAGCTACTACTTCCACTTATAGAGAGAGCCTGGGAAGCTAATAGCTTACCTGCTCAGTGGAAGAGAGGAATGATCGTCAAGCTTCCTAAAAATGGAGATTTAATGGTGTGCGGAAATTGGATGGATAATTGCATATTAACCGCTGTAGCCAAGATAATACTGGAGCGAATTTAACAATACCTCGAAGACGCACTCGATGACGAATAAGCTGGTTTTCGAACTGGATCTTCCTGTGTCGACCATAGTGTGTGCCTTACCATGTGTAAACGAATGCCGGATAAACTAATTGCAATTATCGCGGCCCGTGGCGTTGTGGGTATGTGCGTCGACTCCTACGCACTTGGACCTGCCTGTCTAGGTTCGATTCCTGGTACGACAAGAAATACATTTCACGGCCCCCCATCTTTCGAGTCACTGACAATGCTCAAAGAGTATAACTGTCAAGAAAAAGCTTCTCATACTTGGCCGTTCGGAGTCGGCATTAAACTGGAGGTCCCTTCCACTCGTGATAGAACAATAGCACGCACAACAAGAGTGGTTGCTGAGAAGCTAGGCCCTGGCCCTCTACGGGCTGTAGCGCCACCAATATTATTATATATTATATTATATATTATAATTATCAAGGCTACAAACGACGGACTCAAATGACACGTGTTGCATAGCGGTAGGTTGTCAGAGGAAATCCAAATCCAAAGTGGTATAAGACACAGCTGCATCTTATCTCCGATCTTATTCCTTTTTTTGTTGATAACAGCCCTGTCGACTGGCAACGGAGCAATCCGATGGGCTCTTACAAGACAACTGAAATACATGGACTACGCAGGTATCTGCTTACTTTCGCATAGCATAATGGACCTCCGCGAAATGACATCACGGGTGCACCCTACGAAAGGGTGATAGCTGTATAACTATTGCATGGAATCCCTTAACACAGGACGGCAGAAGACCTGACGCTCCGAGGAAAACTTGCCGCAGAACGGTGGAAAGTAAAGCGCGGCAGCTGGGGAAAAGTTGGACAGAGTTGAGGTAGAAGTAGAACGCAATGGCGCGTAGGCGTCGTTGAGGTTAAAGGGAAGAGGAACTAAAGAAGAAGAAGATATTGCTACCAATCTTAGCAGCATAATTAATTAGGGTAAATACAATGCTTCTAAAACCCAATCCCGTCTGCTATGTATCACTTAAGCGGACCCTTAATAAGCAGCCATTGTCAATTAATCGGGCTTGTTGCGGCAGCGAAGAATGCTTCAAAAGATATCTGCACGAAATGTTGTGTCCTGTTTTCTCGCTATTTTAACAAACATTTCTAGTTAATTGTATTTCACGTCTTCATGCATATAATTGCACTACTCGTCTCCCCAGAAATGCTCATTAGTTCACCGTCTGCTTTGGAACTTTTGAACAATTAGTACGTACTTAGCCGTTCTACACGACAACAGAATGGATGAGCATCCCACAATTTTCTATTCACGGCAATGCATTGCCGATGAGTATCTCCATCCCCAAAGCTCTTGCCTTTTGTTCTCTCGTGAAACAACGACAATGCTTTGCAATAAGTTCGAGTAGCTTTTATTCTCTCTTACAGCCCGTACCTATCAGTGAAACAAATTAAAAACTACCACAGTTTATTTGAGAAACTTTGCGATAATACAAAACCAATAGAGTCGTTATTCAAACAAAAGGAATAGTTCCTCAACACCACAGTAGTCAAAATATTGTCAAAACTTATCTCTAAACTTACACGAAACCTCACTGCCGAAAAGTGACCACACAAAAGTGGAAACCACAGTAGTTGAAATAGTGTATCCCTTGTCCGGGTTTGTTCAGTCATATTTGCCTCATTCATCGTGTAGTTGTGACAAACAGTGCTCGTATTTTTTTGAAGTGAATGAATACTAAAAAGATCTGCAAAACCGCATTCAGTCATTGGAAAATATATTCCAATTGAGTTCAAAGACTTGCTTACTCTATCTTGGTTTGCTTACACATCTAGGATTAGCATCAGCTACACAATATTCATTCAGTCAATTGACTGAATAATCTACCTCGATAGAAAGGCATTTTCGACTTGTTTTCCCGATGGAGGTGATTTTCGAATTTCCATCTCAACTTCGACTTCAGATTTGACACATTTTGTGATATATTCCTAGGCGCAATCGACGTTATGTGTCATTACCAATCCTCCAAGGGATCCCGAGCAGTTTTTCCAGCAGCTGATTGAAGGGATCGATGTTAATGCCTTGCCAATGAACATTGCCACAATTGATAGGTAACTTATGTAGATAAAAAAACATATCGACTTAACTCGCATTTGCTTCCAGTGAATATGGTGTCTTAAATCGAACGGTTATGTACCGCGGCATTACCGATGGTCATGTGACGTTCATTACACAGAGGGACAGCCGAAAATATTTCAATATCAATGAAAATCCGAAAGTATCCGTTACTTTTTATGTCGGAAAAGTTAACTGGGCCGATGATTCAGCCGTGTGGCAGGTAAAGTTGAATGAATTGTGCTAGTAGTTTTTTGTTTTGTTAGAAAAGTTGGTGTCGTTTTTCTAAGGAACTTTTCCAAATTGGTTTTTATTTTTTATATACAGTAGACTCTCCCTAAGTCGAACTCTCCATAAGTCGAATTTCTCTCGAACTCAAAGTTGTTCATATTTTAGCATTTACCTTAATTTTCCATACAAAAAACCATCCTCTAAGTGGAATTTCCTCTAACTCGAACTGATTTTGATATCCCGTAAGAAGTCGACTTAGGAGGAGTCCACTGTGTTTTGGATTTATTTAGGGCTTTAGTCCGACAGGCGGCAGCTAATGTGATCTGAAGCTCTATCGTCATCCTTTAGAAAGTGTATACGAAGCTGTCATATCTCCTTCTGCTTCTTTTGCCACTGTGGCGGAGTCGAAAACTCTTCGGGCTGGAGCAGCGTTGAATCTGTAGACGCCTGGCTAGACTCATGTCGCGGTACTGCTCATACAGTTCGTGATTGATCAACGCAAAGAAGACCAACGATTGAACGCAGAACTTTACAATCGAAACACCAAGGGCTTCTTAATCAGTTCTTGAGACTGTCCATTATGTTCGTGCCATAACGCAAGATAGAGATAATCAGGGTATTATATATATATAAGTCAGCTTGGCCTTCCAAAAGTCTGCCTCTTGAATCCAAATAAACAGTAAGAGTTATTCTGGAGCCGAAGTAGGCGAAATTCTTGATTACCTTAAAAGTTGATCAGCCGATGGTGACGTTGTGACGTAGTCGTCGAGTGACGTGTGCGTCCGCCCTTGAAATTGACGAATAGTTGGCGAATGTCGAAGTACACCTCGAACTATAGCGCCACCGGATATAAAAACTAGCTCGAATCGCTCCCAATCAGAGAGGGTTTTTTTTTGTGTGAGATGTTTTTTTCTTAACGCTAGACTGGAGCATTCACACTCAAAACTACCAGCAGCAACCTCTGTAGGTAGGTACTCGTTCTGTCAGCGAAATCGACAGCACACTTCGAGACAATCTAGACCCCTCTAACCAAGGGCAGGCACTAAACCAACTGCGCCATCCAGTAAGTCATCAGAGAGTGTTAGTATCAAGAAAAGCCGCCCTTTGATATCGGCATAAATATGTAGATCTTATCTGCACGCCGCACTCAAAAAAGGAGTTATCTGAATAGATGCCTTTTTTCTTTATCAATCCGAATTACCATCAAAGTCGTAATCATAGTAGGCTTTCAGTAGAAAGGCAACACGTTTTGGCACGCAAGAAATGCCTGTCACAAGACAAAATCAACGTGGCCAGGGCTTAATAACTGCAAAAAAAGAAGCTTCTGGCGTTGGGCCGTAACTCGATTCGTGTGCTCGTTGGATTGATCACAGTACACTGCCCCAGCGGAACAATGCTCTGAAAATGGAACGCGAAATCCAGCGATCTCTGCCGGAACTGCGGCGACCAGGAAGAGACCGATACGATCTAACATCTGTTCTGCCACTGCCCAGCTCTGCAGAATCGGGGCCTGACTTCACTGGGCCAAAGATTCTGCACAGAGACTGCCGACTTAGCGAACGCAGACATACATATCGGATCTCTTTAGATTCGTAAAGAGAACGGGGCGGTTCAAGCCATTACGCGACAGGATAGGTTGACGGAATGTGCTCCTCACAAATGAAGGGATTCAGAATAGGCCCTAAGGCATCCTTCTCGTGGAAGTGATGTTCAACCATCACACTCGTCTTTCAAACATAATCTAACCTAACCTAGCCTTGTAGCATTTAATGTATATTCCTAAGAAACTAGGATCCTTAAGCAATCTTCACTGTAATCCTAGTATTCTGAATTTAGTTATCATCCCTATTTCACGTCTATGTAAAACGTTAGGTTAGGTTAGGTACGTGGGAAGACGTGGTGGTGCCACGCCTCATTTCGGTCCAATTGAACCCATTGTGATGTAAAACGTTAGAATAAATCTGTTGTGAGCAAAATTAGATTCATTCAAATTAACATTCGCAGACGTGCTCAATTTATAAACTCTTCACGCCTTTTTTTCCCGGCGAAAGTCAAGCAAACACTCAATCATTTCCCCGATAGCGACTCGAGCCTACAAATTAATGTTCATATGTACATGGTATACATGTACATATATATATATATTTTTTAATGTTTTCGCTTTGCATTCGAGTGCATATGTACAAATTGATACACGTTCAGCAAGTTGCCCTCAATGTGTTCCATTTCGAAGTGCATTTCTTAATCGAGATATACAAAAAAAAAAACTGTTCTGTTAGCGAATTTGTTTCATTCGTGACATCATTTCACTAAATTATGAAACGTATTCCTCGCAATTGAGTGCAGTTTCAATCTATTTGCACATTCAGTCTTAAAAGAGCACGCTTCAAGTTTCCAGTGTTGAGTCATTGCTAAAATCATGTATGACGATCCTTCTTAACCCTGTACTCATCTACTGGTAACATGATCTGTTTATGGTTGCCTCCGAAGTCGCTTGTTTATTAATTGTTGCTACACCCAATTTTCGGGGAACTCTTCTGTTGTGTTGACATTACCACGGAATCGGAAACGTACACATTTAGGTGTTAGTCAACCCGGTATTTAATTTCAACTGATTTTTCGGTTAATTTGTGATGGAAATCGATCGTAGCACACTAGTTTTGTTTAGGAAAAAAAACAGACAAATTTAAATGATGTATCCAGTGCTGGTTGTCACTGTATATGTATGGCCAAATACAAGTTTCTTTTTAAAAATGTAATAAAATGAACAACATTCAATTTTTTCCATGAATTGTCGCTTTTTTAGTAAGAACAAACATTCCCATTCATTATAAGATACAACGTCGTTCAAGTAACTTCTTCGGATAGCTTCGTAGTAGCGCTTTCTGTCACCCCAATTTTGCAAGACCTTGTTGATGGTTTCGGGCTGTAGCTCACGGATTGCTTGGATGACATTTTCCTTAAGAGCTTGAATCGTTTCCGAATTGCTGGCATAACATCCTTCCCTCACGGCTCCCCACAGAACAAAGTCCAATGGGGACAAATCACAGCTCCGAGGGGGCCAATTGACATCGCCAGGACGACTGATAACACGATTTGGGAATTTGGTGTGCAAAAGATCGATTGTGGCACGGGCTGTGTGGCAGGGTGCCCCTTCCTGCATGAACCAGATGTCGTCCAAATCCATGTTTTTAATTTCAGTAAAAAAAAAAACGGAGGCAAACATGGCTCTGCAACGCCCACCGTTGACCGAAACGTTGTCCCAGCTTCGTTTTCCAACGCCACAGCAGCCAAATTCTCATCTAGGCGATGACTGGGACCAATTAGTGTTGCCCACTAGCATACCAGTTCCACGAACAAACTTGTGTACAGCAGTCAGGGTAGGTGCTAATTTTCGGCTAAAACTTCTTACTTTCAAAAAGCAATGTTTGGGCTACACATCACTCACTTTGGAAAAAAGTTTTCAATATTTCCCAACGTTGTTTAAGCGGAAATGGACTCATTTCGTTCCGCGGAGGTAAGAAACTGACTTTCTGTCAAGATTTCGAGCAAGAAACAGCCGTCAGTGTCAAAAAAACCTACGATTAACCTACGTATATTCGTGATCCGAAGTAGCCCAGTACGTGCAGTTTGACAGTTTCTTGAATGTCGCCCAGACAGAACTCCTCTCTTTTCCTGTCAATTCCAATAATAATCGGCATCCTTCGTCAAGCGTGTCTTATGTCTTCTCTACTTCAATAGGTTCGAATATTTGGCGAAGCAATTGAACTGAATGCGGAACAAATCAGCAAACATTGGGAATCGGAGCCAGTTTTCGCAAAGATTCGCAGTCGAATATGCGAATGTGGCAAGCCCGTTGATCACGCCGAGCTGAGTAAAGCACACGATGCTCTCCTCAAAGCATACCAAAACGGGGAGGACCAACTGCCGCAAACAAGAACCTAGTGAGTGCCTTGCCCATACCTTATCCATCCACATTTAATTTATGTTCCCACTTAACAGCACCGGCTTTAGGATCGTGCCCACCGTCTGGGACTTTTACAAATCTAAGCTGTGGTCCATTGCAGACAGGGTGCTGTACAAGAAACAAGACTCAACCTGGACCCTTTCTCATGTTGCGGCATAAAACTACAATGGCTCCGTAAATGACGATTTATAACTTTTATTCATTTAAAAAAAATTAACTCATATATATTACATTCACATATATGTATGTATGTCTGCTTCAACTTAAGGTTTAACAATAAAAGCAATTTATTAAATTAATCTTTACATTTGATGCATAAATAAGTTCTTGAAGCTTTCGATCGATTACTTACTTAAAATAAATGATTACACGGTAATGGCAGCACATTCATTCTCAAGACAATTCAAAATCGATGAACAATATAGATTTTAGTATTTATTTGCAGTTAATAACTTAATTTCGGTAAAGAGTGAGTCTCAGTCACTGGATCATCTTAACGCTCTAACATCGCACACACACGCTCATTCATTCATTTTTTGAAAATGCTAGCAACTAGTAAGACAGCTGATTGTCTCAAGAATACACATGTACAGGGATTACATTCGTTGTGGGTTAGTTTGTGGGACGCGTTTGAAACTATCCCGAATTGATGGTGTCTCGAATCCATGCCGCGTTCGACGTGATTTTATCGTACATTCGTGGCCTTTCCACGCCAGTTGGTCCACAGGCTATTCTCCAGGATGAGATACCGACTAGGGCCCACTGACTGGTGCCCGGTATGATGCATTGTACTGGAGCACCGGAGAATTCTTCTTGCTGCAGAATACAAAGGAATTTGTTGTTAATTATTGTGTATAAAAAGAGGGAAAAGGGGAAATGACTTTACAATGCAAATGGTTGGATTTAAGTTGTCTGTTCTTCAAAAACCGACTTCGTTTGACGATACCCATGCTTCGGCTGTAACTGCACTGTAACTCCAGTTCATTCTAGAGCTCAGCAAATTCCCATAACATTGTCATGTCTAAATACCTACCGCGATTTCAATGGAACACGTCTTTCAATTCACTAAAACGCTCCAAAAATTACGTTATCCTGCTAAGATTGTCTTAGATTTCGTTATCCGAAGTTGACATGGAACTATAAATCTGTCTAATTGTACTTCAGTGATGGCAGAAGACTAGACAGATGTCCAGGGTTTATACACACTTGTTAATCAGTCTGCAACTGTGCAGCTCGACTCCACTAAACTTACTTCAAAAGGGACACCCGTGCCATCTCTTACTACGAAGAATAGTAAGCGAAGAATCTAGCATGCGATTGCGTCTGAGATCACGCCAAGATACTAAACGTGAGAACTTTTGTGGCAGCTGAATGCGTGAAGAAAAGGCCGAATGCGTGCAATATCTCGTGCGCCTCTGATAGGAATGCCTCGGAACTCAACTCCAAATGGTTCCTCCGATGTGAGTAATGGATTAACTCTAAAGGCCCACACTCATAGAATCAGTTGAGTGCGTTGCGTTTAGAATCCACAAACGCGTATATACCGGATTGCAGAGAGGTGCACAATGAATACGGACATTGCGTTCGAGATCCACACAACCCCACTACGACAACAGCTGAGTAATTGATTTCTTTTACTCCTAGGACCATTTTTCGTCGTTGGACTAGGCGCCTTCAGTAAGAATCTCAAGTACCAAGTTTTGAAATAAGCTTATGGACATATTTCTCCACTTTGGTGTAGTGGTGAGGCCGATCTAAAACCTCTGCTACTCTTTGGGTCGTTGCACCCGCTTCTGTTTTGCAACTCCACACAGATCATACTCCGTTCACGTCTCGGAGTCACCTCCCCTCCCAAGGTTAACTCTCAGACAATATAATCTCAACCTCAAGCGATCAGGCTGAAATCTAAGCGGGTCGCAGGGGCTTTCCTGATCTCACGTGGCGCCAGACTACAGCCTCTGGTCAAGCTACCATTAGGATGCCATAACATTCCAGGACTTGCCGCCATTGTTACAGTCATTTTTGTTTGGACCAATCTATGATTGATATATGGCACTGTCCACATTTGCCTTTATTTTCTTTTGCGAGCTTGTAACCTTCATATTCAACGAACACTTGAGTAGGGGCGTTTGCCAAAACCAGTCGCTCTCAGCTCAGGATTTTAGTTGCCTCTTAGGACAGACGTGCCTTACCTCGAGTAATTTCTAACCCCTACCCGAAGGGGGAAACAGCTGAGTACAGTGATTTATGCGGGAAAGGAAACGTTGATTTATATTATCCGTCGTGATCCGCATTCCACTTGTGGGCCGCATTTGATATTTTTCTCTCATAGCTTGGCTTATAATTTGTCAATTTGTTGACATCACCCAACGGAATCTATGGGTTTGGGCCTTAATTGAACCCAGTCCCCAGACTTACAGATCAAGACAGTCATCCTCAAAATTTAATGGAAGAAGCGATCTTTGGTCATAGTTATCAATGTGTACTGGGCAACAGTACTGGGCCAAATGTACATATGAATATGGTACATACTACAGGGTGGGCCGTCTAGTTGTTTTTTTTAAATCATAGGTTATTTTGACGCTGACAGCTGTGTTCCGTTCCAAATCTTGACAGAATCATACCTCCGCGGAGCGAAATGAGTCGCTTTACCCTGAGCAACGTTGGAAAATATTAAAAAATTATTTCCAAAGTGTGTATCCCAAGCAGTGCGTTTTTGAAAAGAAGAAGTTTGGCCGAAGTAATGAAGCACCCACCGCGACTGCTGTACGCAAGTTTGTGGTGGACAACACGCATGGTCCCCGTCGTCGTACGGTGCGCCCAGATTAGAATGTGGCTGCAGTGACTATCTTCGAAAATGAAACTGGGAACAAAGTTTCAGTCAACGGTGGGCGTTACCATGTTAGCCATGTTAACCGACTTATATTTTTTATTGAAATTGAAGACATGGGCTTGGACGATCTGGTTCCACAATCGATCTTTTGCACACCATATTCCCAAATCGTGTTATCAGCTGTCTTGGCGATGTCAATTGGCCGCCTGGGAGCTGCGATTTGACCCCTGTATCATGGGAAACCTTGATCCGGAAACAATCCGGAATCGATTCAAGCACTTAAGGCCAATATCATCCAAGCAGTCCGTGAGCTACAGCCCGAGACCATGAACAATGTCTTGGAAAATTGGGGTGACAGAATGCGCTACTGCGAAGCCAGTCGAGGCAGCCACTTGAACGACGTTGCATTGCAGAATTAATGGGAATGTTTGTTCTTACTAAAGCCATAATACATGGGAAAAATTTTTAAAAAGAAACTTGTATTTTGCATAAAATTGAGTTTTAGCAGTGCAGACAAACTACGAAGGACCGTATCCGTTCAAAACTATATTTAATTTGTTTGCATTTAAAAGCGTCCCTGTAATTGAATTACCTACTAATCGAACGCAAAGTGAAAACAAATCATTTTAAAAACGAAAATAAAACGCCCAGCCGCAGCGTGATTGCTTTCAAAACAAAACAAAACAAAACCATGCTCCTTCACCCAAGGTAATTTGTTTGTCACCGACCCAAGATACTTATCGGCCTGAGTCTGAGCTATAAAATGGTCATTCCGAAAATAACCTGCATAATCGTGTCCAACTACGACAAGATAAACGCCAGACAGGCAGACGTCACAAATGGTAACAACACACAACCCACCCCGGGTAAGCATTGACCCCTTTTTTTTACATGTTCTCTCATCAATCATTTATTGCTTAGGCCCATGACTGCAGGTCAGGCAAATTACGTTTCTGTCTAACTGCAAATTTCAAATGTCTCGTGTTGTGTGACTCACTTCCAGCGAATGCACTCAAATTACCGCATCCACACGAGTCGAAAAAAAAGGGGCACAAGCCACAAAAACAAGAATTTGTGAAAAACAACACAACAGCTGATGGGGAGCTGCTGATTCCGTGCATGAAACCGAGGGTATCGCGAGCATGTCAGAACACGAAAATGTGTTACCCTCCGACCGTTTGAAATTCCACTCATGACGTCGCCTTCCATTTCACACAAGCGAACTCGACTGAGTGATTCATTAATTTTTACTGGCGAGTGCTGCAACTGTATTGAATGGCTCGACTATTTGTCTACCTGCTGAGTGCAGCATAAGGGATGAGAGAACAAACAACAACAAGTTTTTAGATCAGTTGAGTAATGCGTCGTGTTGTTTTTGTCATTTCTCCCAAGGAATACGGTTTTCGTGATTTTGTTTTTGAGTGTTTGTCCTGCAGTATAAAAACCAGCACGCAGAGCTGTTTGCTATTCATTCGCTGTTGAGTTGCTGACGAACGTTCAAGGCACGGGAGAGAACATAAGGAAATTCCGAAGAGGAAAGAATTAGTTAATCAATTTCACAAAGGAAACATCTAATCAGAATTAAGAAGATGAGTCAATCACAGATGCAGACGTTACAAGTGATGTACGGCGGCCAATTGGAAGTGATTTCCTACAAAACTGGTGCAACATATGACGAAATAATCGATACTGGTAAGTGGGAATATTCCTTTAGTTGTTTAATATCGTCTAACATTCGTTTTCATTTTTCTTCCACAGTAATTGAAAACCTTGACATACCGGCAGAGTTCAAGAGCTTCCTACAAATCTCAAATGGACACAAGTATTTATTCACCAGAGAAACATTGGAGTACTTCCTGGTGCTGTTTCCTACGCCCCAGGTTCTCTTCCACGTTCGCGTAGACTACAGTGGTTTGATGAACAGTTTAAAGAAGGACACTCGCAAGCCGCTGTCGAAAGTGAGCAACAAACGGAAACTCTTCGATGAGTACGGATATGCCAAACTGACGCGGCAGAATTGTTTTATTGGCGAGTATCCAGGGATGAGCCGAAAGTCCGAGGAGCCGTCTTTGAAAAGACCTAAATTTGAACGCACCAGCCTAAGGAGTGCTCTTGCAGCAGAGAAGAAGCCGTCGATGCGGAAAACGCTACGTATATGAAGTGATGTGGCATGACAAGTCATCTAGAACTAAGCTCATATATTTAGATTTATTTATTTTGTATATTTATACGTTTGTTTGAAAGACTATTAATGTAAATATTTAGATTTAAGTGAGAACAGTTTCCGCAAGCTGTAATAAATAGTGCTGATGCACGAATGATGTACATAAAACTACTCTTCTGTGTTTAGATTAACTGAATTCGTTGGGCGATTACGCTAAAGGACTGTCCAGTGCAGCCTGCTAAATTGTATTTCCTATCTGTCGGCACTGCATTAATGGGGAGATGTCCCATGAATGCTTATTCAGACCTTTAATCAGGCATCAGTTCAGCAAGAAGTGACTTTTCGCTCCAAATGAACATTTTTGTTCAGAAGTGATCGGACTAACTCCTACAGAACATATACGGAGTACCCCCGGGTTGGCAAAAACCAGAGATTCCTTAGCTACTTCATTAAGGAATCTAGAACACTCAACAAACTTACCGTGCAGTCATGCTTCTGGAATGTCGCCTCAGTGCACATGCTATTCACAGTCGCAATGGAGACGTTCTCACAAGCGGCCATGTCGCCGATCTTCAGTTGCACCCTCTGCAGATGGTCCCTCTGCCGCGACCAACCCAAAGTATTGCAGTTCGTCCACGGTGTCTGCTCCAGTGGGCGTTTAGTTGTCACCACATAGCTCGCCGGCAACTGCTGGGGACCCAAAGATCGAGCCTTTTGCGTGTAGTACTGCACTTGCGGGGCACTCTCTGGCAAGGGGTACGCTTCGAATTGAGTAAGAGCCTCTGCTTTGGGCATCGTTGAAGCAGCCGCTTCCACACTGTCCATGTCTGACGATTCAGTGTTCTCTGCTGGTTTGTTCATAGACGGTGCGACGAAGAATTGCTGCGTTTCGCGCGGAACCAATTGCGATTTGGCGGGTGCGTCGCGTGTGGTGTATGTTCTGTTCTCTAGCCTCTCAGCTTGTGGTGCATACGACCGCTGCTGGTAATCGGGCCTTAGTTTGCGATCCAACTCATCGGGCAGGCAAACTGGTCGAATAAAGTCTGAGAAGGTGACCGGAGTTTCAAGTCGAATCAGCGCCGCGGTTGAACCTTCTACCGGGCTCTTGATGAGACCGATCACTCGACGTCGCTGGGTCCACGGTGAGTTGGATGTAAGACGGACAGATCCAAAGATGGCCATCCACGTCGCACGTGGTTGTCCTTGAAAGCAGGACTCAGTCGTTAGTACCCAATCCCGGGAGACCTTAAAAAAAGCCATTTGATTAAATACATCCCTTCCCCTTCAGAATTCATCTAACTTACCAGTGTACCATCGCACACGTGGGTGTCCTCTCGGAATAACGCCACCAGCCATGGCCAGTCGCCGGGCGATGACATCTTCGGTAGAGACGTGTGCTTCGGCGACAGCACCGACTGCACGCCGCACTGTAGCTCTCCGCAGCTGACGTAGAGGACGCGTTTGTTCTGACATGGCGTTCGAATAAAGGATATTTCCGGCGCATTCGGATCCAAGACGCGCACGTAGTCCTTCAGGCGTTCGGTGTCATTTCGAACTTCAAAGAATCGAACGGATCTAGTTCGCAGAAGAAGGAACTCTCTCAGAAAACGCCAAAAAGCATTTAATCTGAACAAACTTACTCGTATCCAAGAGACTTGCACAAAGACTCCGCCACAGTTTGCCGCACAATATCCTTCGCGGAACCATCCAGACCCTCGGCGCAGAGCTTTCCAACGACTCCCTTCTCGGAGAATACGGCGAAGCCCTCTGAATGGAACCTCGGTTGAAATGGAACCAGCGGCTCGGGCTTAATCAAATCCGCTGCCAGTGGGGCTATCGACACTAGAAGAGTGGACAAAATTTGTGAAACCTTCAAAATTCACATCCTCTCTACGAATACTTACAGCAATCTTTCTCGTCCGAGCCGTCAGGACAATCGGCCTTTCCATCACATCGAGCCTTCTTCGAGATGCATGCTCTGCCACGCCCGCAATACAACGCATTCGGTGGACAAAACGAGCACGATCTCTCGTCAGACAAATCGGGACAATCTCCGATGCCGTCGCACAGCCTCGGCGACTGAGCATTGCTCTGAAGATCCTCCGAGCATCGTGGCTTGTGGTGGCAGGACTGCATCCCGGTTGACTCTGGGAAGGATTCACAGTCGAAAAATTCCTTGAACCTGTGCAACAAACGATTTCCGCAACCCTTCATGAACAGTTGACAGTACTCGCGACACATGACCCCGGGCACCGGCTCCAGAAGCCCTTTCGTCACACAGGGGGGCTGCAAGAGACGACAGACAAAATCGAAAGCCTCCCGAAAGCACTCCGCATCGACCATCTCCCTGAAGGCGATCACATCGGCTTCGACCTGCTTGTAGGACGTGTGTCCCAGCAGATTTGGGTACGTGGTGTAGTTGTAGCCAATCGCTTGGCAATAGCTCAATCTAAGCGGTTCACATCGCCTCGGCGGACGTGGCGTTGTTGTCGTCGACGTGGTCACCTCGTCCTCCTTTCCCAATGGGGACGAGGACATTATTGGTTCGTCAATCAGTCCGGTCACCTCCTTAATTGTCAAGCTCTCCGGATCCACTGTCATATTCGTGAAGTATCGACGATCCTGGGCTGTGATCTCCTCTGCAAATATCGCCAGCAGATCGGCTGTCGAAACCAAGCCGATGTATGGATCGAAAATGACATTGAAGTGCAGGAGGATGTCGTTTGTGTCATCAGTTCTGAAAAAAATGAAAAACTCATTAGATGCCAGCACAAGTTGGAGTTCTATTTGCAGAGCCTACCCGTCAAGCGCCAATATCTCAGTTCCCTCAAACGACTCCCTGAGATCCGAACGCCTCATCAGCAGATTGATCCTTTCCTTGTAGTCCCTTGATTTGTGCTGAAATCTCATCGAAGTCTGATCCGCCAAATCCATCGACCATTTATCATTCATCACGCGGAATCTGCCCCTAAACGTCCTGTCCGGCAGCGGCTCAGGTCTGAAGTAGGTATCTGCGGGGGAGAAAATCTCACTAGTAGCTGATCATTTTGAAAATTCTGAATCACCACTTACAGCCAATGTAGACAAACGCTCCGGCCACCAGCAGTGCGACTAGAAACCCCGATATGACCACGCAACCGCACTTCTGACTGTCGCCGATTTTCCGTCGCGTGAATCTGATGTCTGAATCGGTGGACAGGACGGACTCTGACTTACGTCCGTGACTGTGATGCTGATGCGGCTTGTGATGACGAGTGCAGCGTGTATTTCGAAATGCCTTCTGCGGAACATGGCCATTTGTGTGCGTTGTAGCGGTCGTCTGTATCACCTGCAAGAGAAATAAATTCTACTATACTTGAAGCGGAATTGTCATCTTTTAGAAGGTTTCCAAACCAGACTTTAGTTGTGGAAAGAAAATATATGCAAGCAAACAGAAATTGGTTGTGTATCTGAAAGGAGCTTATTCTGACAAGTGACAGGTTCAACTTTACGTCCGTAAAACTAGTCTTAAATGACTCGTTATGGGCAAACCTCTCAATACGGCTACTGTCAAGTGTGTGCCAACTTTTTGCCGTCATAAACATCCGCTTTTATGCTACCCCGTCTGAGGACCACATTCTTCAGAGTGTCACCGGTACCTACCAACCACTTGTACTCAAAGCACAGCTCAGGCAACAATTATAATTTACGAACCAGAAAGCTGACTAATTACCACTTTTTATGATTATGGCTCATACCTTTAACAGGGCAGTTGTTCACAACAAGCCTTTCCGCCGCGCATACACTCACACGTCAACTTGTCTCTTCAACTCTCTGACAGTTGATTTGAAAGTGACACGACAATCAATCAATCCATCACCCCCACCTAACCGCACTCAGTTCAAGGCTAAGGGTTGAGCTTTTCTCAACTCACTTTCGAAGACAAGGTCACGAGGCGGCCAGCATTTCCATTCGAATGTCAGAATATCGCCAAACTGGAGTGCGACTCTTAGAAACTGGAACTGTAACAACAACGAAACGGCTTTTAAGATTCCCATTGATCGTGTAACACTTGTTGACCTTGTAGTGGTACAGACGCCAACCGAAGTGGGAGAACAAACATACAACAAACAAATCTGGTTCTGTGCGGTAACCTTACTCTGGCCAATTGGAATGTGATACCCGACTGTGGTCTTGTATAAGTCTCCAATCTATCACATGACCACCACAGTCGATGCTACTCTGACGTGCACTCGGGGACCGACACTCATCCATTGTTCTCGGCAAGTGGGCAGTGGGCTTTGTTTGGATTCAACTTGCCGGTAAGGTGCAGCGGCCACGGTGGATGACTTTGATCTTCTTTTTGATTTGCATGGGTTGCGTTGACGTCTGCACGCTGGGAGTGTTATGTTATGTCGATGGATTACAAGCAATGGCTTACAAGTTCGAATTGAAAAGTTCACAGAACAAGTGCAATTCTGATGGATTTATTGGAATTTGTTGACTTTTGTACGTGATTTGAAGGAGTGGCAGACCGCAAGACATACCGGCGTAATGAATGCATCTGGTGCAGGTGTCTATATTGCTCGGCTGTCAGTGATGGATGTTTGCGTTTAGTCATTCTCTATCGTCTCAGAGGAACGATGGACTTTGTGGTATGTGAATAGACTTAAATGATCAAAGAAGCAAGTGGCGTTGTGGAGGAATCTTGAAGCAATCGTGCCTTCAATCATCCGAACTAAAATAGAATAAATGGATCAAACTAGTACGCAGTTTTTAATGATGTGTAGCAACTATAACTTGGCAGCACTGACAGGAGGTCCCTCAAAGTCAGAAATAAGGGAGTATAGAGACCGACTTCACAGCTGATTGCCCCCTAGTCTATCGACGAATTTGACGGATATTCACCCATTTTTGACAGTTATTGACGAATTTTAGTCAGTTATTGACAAATCATTGAACATTGCCTCAATTTACGCACAATTGTCTGCAAAAGTCAGTACCCCACGAAAATGTCAGAATAATTTGAACTGATAGAGAAAAAAAGCAGAATTCGATGCCCGAGGCTTGTGGTGACGCACAGAAGTGGAAAATGACCTCAGCCAACTTGCTATGAACAATTGTCGTGCTAGATGGAGAGACTTGTTGGTTCACCCGGACTGTAATGACACGCCACAACAATCAACTCATTCAACCAGAAACAAGTGAATGTTTGCTTTCTAAAGCTTTCTGTTGCGAACAGCCCAAAACTGCCTCTCTAAACTCTTAGAAACTGGAACTGTAACAACAACGAAACGGCTTTTAAGATCCAGCTAGTGGTTTGTTTTTACCTCATAGCTTATTTTGACACTGACAGTTGTTTTCCGCTCGAAATCTTGACAGATACCCAGTAAACTACTTTCGCGGAACGGAATGAGTCACTTTACGCTTGAATAACGTTGGGAAATATTGAAGACCTATTTCCAAAGTGAGTGCTGTGTAACCCAGTCAGTTTTTTGAAAAGAAGAGGTTTTGGCTGAAATTCTGCACCCAGCGAGACTGCTATACGCAAGTTAGTGCAAAAAGTTCGTGAGACTGGTATGCTAGAGGACAACACTCATGGTCTCCGTCGTCGTACGATGCGCTCAGATGTGAATATGGCTGCTGTGGCCTTCTTCGAAAAATAATTCTTTGGTCAACGGTGGGCATTACAGAGACATGTTAACCGACTTATTTTTACTGAAATTGAAGACATGGGCTTGGACGACGTCTGGTTCATGCAGAAAAGCGCCCCACGCCACACAGCCCATGCCACAATCAATCTTTTGCTCTCCAAATTCCCAAATTGTATTATCAGCCGCCTTGCCGATGTCAATTGGTCGCCTCGGAGCTGCGATTTGTCCCCTTTGGACTTTTTTTCGTGTGGGGAACTGTGAAGAAGCGATCCGGAAACGATTCAAGCACTTAAGGCCAATATCTTCCAAGCAATCCGTGAGCTACAGCCCGAAATCATCAACAAGGTCTTGGAAAATTGTAGTGACAGAATGCTCTACTGCGAAGCCAGCCGATGCAGCCATTTGAACGACATTGTATTTCATAATTAATGGGAATGCTTGTTCTTACTAATAAAGCCAAAATATATTGACAAAATTTAATTTTGTTCATTTTATTGCATTTTTAAAAAGAAACTTTTTTGGCCCACCCTGTTATTACGACAGCATTCCGTCATAGTGTTCAGTTCAATAACAACTCTTCACCCATCTAACTGAATTTTAACTAACTGCCCCATGCTTTGGCTGTCCACCCAAAAGTGCATACAATGAACAATTTAATTTCAGTCCATCATCAGCTTGTCAACGCCCGTAAAATCAAAGTGCCAGCAAATTAGACCAGAGGCACCAAAGTCGCCTCCTATAAATGGTCATTGAAACGCACTCAGACGTGCAGACATTTCATAACTTAACGTGAACTCGCGGTGGCCCTTAACGGGAGTACCCTACCCCAAAAAGTGTATCTATGCGCTTACACAACACGGTATTATCGGTCGGTTAGTCCAGATAAGACGACCGCGACCACCACTTAAGCACAAACTCGACACCCGTCAGCTTAGAATGCCCCCTCTCAAGCAGAACATGAAATCACCTAGCGGCAGTGGCGAGTAATGCGGAACACTGACTTTCAATTTGCATGCGCTTCGATCACGTTCCAGACTCCAGTTAGCATTCACTGACTTCGTTCCCTTCTTCGTTCTCTCGTGCCTTTCGTTCATTTTGCTTTGATTTAATTACAAACAAACAGAACAGAATCTAACGCTTTCAATGAAGTACATAACAGTACATGGCTGAGAAGCAATAAATAACTACCTTATCGACACTCACCACAGCAGAAATAAAATAACATTGCAGTCGCTTCGGCATTTGCACCATTTATCCGCGTGAAATGTGAAAATTAGTCCGCCTGTCGACGTCATGCTGCTGCTGCTGCCCCCTCTAGCAACAGCAAACAACAACAACAGCACGAGCGTAAAGAAGAAGACCAAATCGAGTCCACTCCTGTAATTATCCCCGCTTCTTCATTGCGAGCGATGGCCACAGCTGGTAATTGGGCCGTAAGAAGTTCTCATAATTAATCTGGCAGTGCACACACACATAACACAGGTCTGGTGGGTCATCTTGAGCCGTTCTTAAACACCAAACAGTCGCTTAAGACCTCAGAAAGGGCAGAGAAAGCATTCGAAAGTCGCACTTTAGAGAAACCGCACCAAAGCACTCATCGCACATGCGAATATTAAACCCGGGAATGGACATCGCAGTCACGTGTTAATTGCGAGGTGCACAGAATTCGTGCAATTACCAACTAATTGTGAAGAAGATGCCACCTCGGGAGATGGAGAGCGAAATAAAAACATATTTTCAAGAGGCGAAGAAAAAAAGTTAGCTGCTCCAGGTGAGGCTCGAACTCACAACCCCGGCATATCTCACCACACACAAGCTACTGATTATAAGTACCGTGCGCTAACCAATTGCGCCACTGGAGCTACGAGAGGGGGGCCGACTAAGAATGCTGAAGACACCACCATCATGCAACAAATTCGAGTAGCGAATTCGGACTGCTGTTTGGGGGTTGAAATCGAGCGGCAGTAGTCATGTTATGAATCGCGTGTCGTCTATGGTTCAATGTTCTCTTCGCGTTTCTGGTGCGTTACGCAAGCTGGCACCGTCGAGTGAAGTGGATGTGTGCGCCTCTGACGCATAATCGACTTTTGGCGATAGCGCTTGTTAATTGATGTTAATTTGATTACAGCAAGCTAATCTCGAAGGGAATTTGTAGGTTTAACTGGATGGCATACTTCATGTCGTCGTACGGGAATTTTCATTAATTTGTGACAGTAAATGGTGTGATGACAGTTAGAACAGCGATTAAGTGGGTCAACGTGTCGTGTGGGATGTGTTTCGATTGGGGGCGTGCGGGGTAGCCCTTTTCTTGCTATTTTTCTGATGGATTCTTGCCTTCATGGCTCCTTAGCCGTAACGCTTACTCACTTATCAGGCCGGCGACCAATGGAGGGTCCTAGACTGAGCAATTGCTGCCTTCCATCGTTGACGGTCCTGGTCACGCTGGTTCCAGTCATCAAGACCAAGCTGTCTTGCGTCCGCGATTACTTGGTATTAATATAGGAGATTCGGTCCTTTCCTTCTCAAATCCGCAGGCTCGAATTCGAAGACCCTCTTTGCTGGAGCAGTGCCTTCCGGACTACAGCCACATCCTGGTACAGCTCGCGGTTGTGTCTTCTCCTTCATTCAGCTTCCTCGCAGACGGGACCACATACATATATATATCCGACGTCGAATTCGTGCGACCATATATTCTTTCGAAGGTTCCAAGAATCAGCTCTTCAGTTTCGAGTAGCGTCCAGCTTTCATCCGTAACGCTAGCTCAAGAAATACAACGCCTTTGGGAATGATTTCTCTAAATGTTCACACCTTGTGTTGTTTACCGTTCCGATAGCCTCATTATTGCATCACTACTGGCGCCCATCTCCGTAAGCGCTCGCGCAGAGCTATGCTAGATTTGAAACTTAATTCAATGAGCCTTCGCTTATTCACAGGTCATAAATCACAGCAGGTACAGTATTGCGTAAGGTCGCACTTGGATTATGCGTAATCCGCTAGCGGTATCATACACTTTCCAAGACAGTTAAGACTCGTCTGCATACTGATCAGTTCCGCAGAGTCTCCGAATAATTACATCCATTTCGGTGGTTATGAAGGTTGTGCAAATGTGCACCCCTCGAACTCGAACACCCAAAACTCAACTGTAAAGCCGTTAATTATTTAAATTCATTTTGCGGAAAATTATAACGCACACATAACTCAACTTTCTATTGAGGATGTGCGAGCGAGCATAAGGTATTGTACTTGACTGACGAATTTCATAACACGAAGAGGGTGAATTAAATTTTGTTTTCTTTCATTTAATAATCGCCTGTCCATCGGATATCGGAAATTATGAAATCGTCAAGCTTTATGGGGCGATTCTCATCAATGATCAATCCACAGCAGCATTTGCATACGATGGCCTCGGCAATGGCGGCACCAAACGGGAGAAAGTGTGGCAACGAGAGTGCCACTTGTAAAAGTGAAAAGACGCTTAATTGCCTCTATGACTGTAAGTGCATAATTCTCTAGAAAATAATAACACGAGCAAACCAGTAATGCTTCAGATGTGAAAAGAGGTTTGACACCCGAGCTGTGGAGAGTGCTGCCAAGGTGTGCGGGTCAGACGAAAAATGGAAATTTGATGAGTTTCTCGTCTAGTCAAACGGATACTGGGTTAAGGAAGGACGTACTCCGAATCGGATGGGCTATAGTCAGATCAACTCATCAACTTATGGTTTAATTTATCGTCTTCAGATGTAAATCTCTTTGTTGAAAGCACCTGTCAGTATTCCCTCCCAAATATCTTGTACTTCTCATCAACCATCTGAATGGCATTATATTTTACAAGTCTTTAAGCACTCCTCGGATCAATGTCACCCACCGACCACTCATCACCGGACCCATGCTTAAGCATGCATGAAAAGCACATAATTTGTTCATCTCTAAAGCCTCTTACAGAAGATTCAGCCTTCGTATGATTAACCCCACACAGAAACAAGTACCAAAAAACAGTCGACAGTCGACGTCTTTGTATTGTAATTCGATCAGCAATTCAAAGCTGAAATTGCAAAATATGGTCTCAGACCACAGGTTGCCACATAGAAACAACAAATTCCCGGTCTCTCGCAATCGTCGTCGTCGAGACACGGCTAATCACCACTATTTGGTGTGGTGCAGCGGTAAGTCAACGCTACATTTATTGATTTTCATGCACGACTACCCATACACCACATGCACACGCCGCCCGCACACCGACACACTCGAAGAGAAAATGCCAAAAGCCGCCATCATCGGATTCAAAATGTCATTTCGATCGTTACGAGACGGCTGCGGCGAGCTGAAGAAAAACACTCCGTAGATCGTGCCTGCCCCACCCACCTCCACCGTTGGATGTCATCCAAATCTGTTTTTGTTTACGATCCACACACGGCTCAAAGACGAAAAACTTTCATTCAATGTCACATGTGACACATGGTCGTGGCTCGAACTCGTTCAGAGGGAAAAGCAAGTTTGACGTGTACGTCATCAATGACAGGCATTGACCTCGCACCAACAAAGCGCGAAATCACTTCCAAAAGAGGCCGTGAGAGTGAGATGGCTTGATGGCTGGCTGGCTCCGATGCGATGGGAGGAAAGCAAAGAGGCATTTCCTTCGGATACACTGGGAAAAGCTTTTTTAAGTCCACTGATCGATTATGCTCGGTGCTGAACACCGACCAGTCATTGACGGTAATTGGAGGGGTCTACACAAACCCGCCGAAGATGGTGGCACCAGTCGGCATCGAATCGAAATCAACTCGGAAGCATTTTATGTAATTCAGTTACACCGTTCGAGCCCGCTACCCCTCCACCCGACCGATTGATTTTTCCTCCCCCCGTTCATTCTTTCGAGCAAACAAAAATGGTACCCACTTGCAGTGTGGAGCACAAGAAACATGTCTAACAACAATCATTTACTCGGCAAACAGCCTTGTTCAGAGCCACACATGCTACGTGTATGCCTACGAACAGGGCCTGGTTTTTTGCGATTTATTTTTTTTTTCTCATGGTTTAATCGTTTAATTATTGCGCGTTTTTTTTCTCTTAACTAAACGGCGCCTTAGACGTTATCTTGTGGCGAGTAATTATTCGTTAGCGGGTCTTAAGTTGCTTTGTGAAAGGAAGTTAATGTAGCGTGCCGATAATGGATGTATTTGTTCCTCGTTGGCGTGGCAACGGGAGATGTTGCATTTTGGTTTGACGTAGATTAGGGGTGGCGGATCGAGGTGATTAGCATTCTGGCGTGATGAGAGTCTTCGATAAATTAGAAGGCATAAGGAAATACTTAGATGCTTCGAAGAATGCAATGATCTCTTTGGAATGGACTGTCTATTTATTCATTTAACATTTTTTCGTTCATTGACTATTGCTGCGTTGATTAAGGATAGACTGGCTGACTCTCAGCAGACATCCGTGGTACAACGCGGATTTTGTCGGTCCTATTCCACAAACTAGTTGCGGCTGTGACGTTGTGGGTATGTGCATCGACTACTACGCAGTGCCTAGGTTCGATTCCTGGTACGGCAAGAATAACTTTCACGGCCCCACCTCTTTCGAGTCACTGATATCGTTCAAAGAGTATAACAGTCTAGGAAAAAGCTTCTCAAACTTGGCGGAGTCGGCATAAAACTGTGGGTCCCCCTTCGATTCGTGACAGAACAATACCGCACTCACAACACGAGTGGCGCCCTCTACGGGCTGAATGACTGCCCAAAGAGCAGCGTAGCTTCAGAAAATAATCCACGAAATCCGTGTATTTCAAAATCCATGCAAGAACAGGTCTAGGTTTGCCCCTGGATCCAGTGTGTGTCAAAACCCGATCTGATACGTAACGCATTAAATATTAAGAAACGTCTACTCCTAATCCTCTTCCCCGTGCACATGATCATCTCACAGCCACTCCCTAACGCGCTGACCCCAGCCAAGTCGGTGACAGCATCTCGTCAAGAGTCACCGTATCACATATCTCAAGCCAACTCTCAACGCGAAGCCTGCATGCAATACTGTGAGAACGATAAAAAAATACATTGCACAACCCTAAGCGAATCGCAAAATCCAGATATGTATCTTCTTCAAGGAATTACATCAGGCCCATAACCTCAAAAGTTTTCACATAAGCTTATGACGTCCGGGCGAATGTCGCATCATCATTAAAATCATTTTGAAATTGTCTGGTATTCTCTCGAGCGTCTCTGCATGTCGTCCGACTCTGGTGATGTTGAAATTGCTGAAAACTTGCTCGTCTTAATTGCCTCCAGCATCATCTCACTTGCAGCACTCATCACACAGCGCACAGCGTTTTGAAATCGCATCGCAAGCCCTCGTCTAAGACCGAATGGAATTCCACATCCATATCATAACTCTGGTTAACATACTTCAAGTGAAAAGAATAGAACCAAGACCTACTTCGGATTTATACAGCAGCGGCTATTGAGAAGGAAAACCGACCTCCAAGTGGAGAAGCGGTGTGTGGCTTACGCTAAAACAGGTAGACGACATCAATTACATGGCCAGTTGAAGAGTGGTCGCAGTTGTCGTTGTTATCGTTGATGTTAGTTTGTCATCGGAGCTGGGCATGAACGAGTATGTTCACATGGCTCATTGTCGTCGTTATGATCACGTGACAATGGGCCAGAGTTTTGGTTTGTTCATTTCATTGTCTTTGGTTATCGTGGATTGTGTCTACGTGGTAGGAGCGTTCATTCATCCGCTTGGCAGTGGGCAGAGATTTAAAGCAAATTGACATCGCGTGCCAAAGTATCATGGGAGGAGTGGTGACTTTTTTTTGCTTTCGATTAGCTCATTAAGAATATTTGAAAGAAGATTAAGCATTGGCAAGTGTGCTGTCTACTTGAGTGACCAAGATCGTGCAAAGCAGACTGGTGAGAGATCATGCTCTTACTTACTTAAGGTGGCGCTACAGTCCGAGGTGGACCTGGGCCTCAACCAACAAGCGTCTCCAGCCAGCTCGATCATTAGCTAGCTGTCTCCAGTTTCGCACGCATAGTTGGTTGAGGTCCCTTTCCACTTGCGTGCCCCACCTGAGTCGCAGTCTTCCTCTACTGCGCCGTCCCTCGGAGGTGGATTCGAAGACTTTTCGGACCGGAGCATTGGTTTCCATCCGCATCTCAATCGTTGGATCTTCACTCTTCTGGCTAAGTCGATGTCGCTAAACAGCACGTATAGTTCGTCATTATATCTGCACCTACACTCACCATCTATGCAGACGGGACCGAAAATCACACGAAGAATTTTCCTCTCGAAGCAACCAAGAGCAGCTTCATCCGCTTTTGACAAAGTTCATGCCTCCGCGCTATATAGCAGGACTGGGACGATTAAGGTCTTGCAAAGCGTTACCTTGGTTGTTCGAGAGATGGCTTTGTTTACCAATTGCTTTCTTAGCCCAAAGAAGCAGCGATTGGCAAGAGTTATTCTTCGTTTGATTTCAGCGCTGGTGCCATTGTCTGAATTGATAGCGGTGCCTAGGTAGACAAAGTTTTTGACTACCTCAAAGTTATATCTGTCTGCTGTGACGTTCTGACCGAGACGTCGGTGTTTCTCGTTGACAGCATATACTTGGTCTTACCCTCGTTGACCGCTAAACCCATCTTCGCGGCCTCCGTTGCAATACCCACAAAAGCACCATTGACACCAGGCTGCGTTCTTCCTATAATGCCAATACCGTCGGCATAGCGAGTAGGTGGACGGACTTCTGAAAGATTGTTCCTCTGGTGTTGGCGTTCGAGTTTTGAACAATTCTTTCAAGAACGATGTTGAAAAAGTCGCATGACGGCGCGTCGCCTTGTCTGAATCCTTTTTTGACATCAATGGTCTCGGTTAGGTCTTTACCGACCTTGATGGAGCAGCGTGCATTCTCCATCGTCATCCTACACAAACGGACGAGTTTGGTAGGGATGTCAAAACTAGACATTGCTCTGTACAGCTTGTCTCTATAGATGCTATCATACGCGGCCTTAAAATCGATGAAAAGGTGGTGGGTATCGATTTGTTGCTCTTGGGTTTTCTCCAAAATCTGCCGCAGTGTGAATATTTGGTCGATGGTGGATTTTTCTGGCCTAAAGCCACACTGGTATGGACCCACCAGGTTGTTGACGAATGGCTTTAGGCGTTCACACAGTACGGCAGATAAGATTTTGTATGCGATACTTAGGAGACTGATGCCTCTGTAGTTGGCGCAGTTCAAAGGGTCTCATTTTTTTATGGATCGGGCAAACAATGCTGAGCTTCCATTCATCGGGCATGTTTTCCGACTCATTGTGACATCACAACAAAGACTTCGGCAGGAACTGCAGAGACGAAGATGATTGTGCACTTCCTCTGTAGTTGCAGCGCCCTCTCCTCTGGAAGGAGCAGTCATTTAGGGGCCTACTTCCCCAGTATTACTGTCAGCCACCGCTTCATCAAAAGCACCAACTAGTTTGCGAAATAATATAATAATAATATAGAGGGCCACGGCCTAGCTTCTACTGCAACCAGTTGTGTTGTGCGTGCGGTATTGTTCTCTCACGACTAGAAGGGTGATCCACAGTTTGCCGACTCCGAACGGCCAAGTTTGAGAAGCTTTTTCCTAGACAGTTATACTCTTTGAGCATTATCAGTGACGCCACGGGCCACCAGTCGTTTTATACTTGCATTCTGTCAAAATACCGAAGACGGTATGGCGGTAAACGTGTATAAAACTACACTAGTCACTGACAAACGGACTCCTCCTTAGTCATGAGATTATCCTCCTAATGCCGAAGCCCCCAAACGGTCGCCAAGATCAATTGCCGTCCTTACTGTGACTGATAATTTATGGGAGAAGAAAGTATGTGGGAACTACGGGTGATCACGTCTCATACAAATAACATTCTCGAACTTAAAGTACACATACAATCCCCTTGAGATCAATTCATCTATGTATGCACATATCTAGCGATTGCATCTCATGGATACATTCACGTTCCCATTCGCCATGAACTTACCTTCGTGTTCCAATTTGTCTTTCCATTTGAATGCTTTCCACAGATGTTATTGTTGTCTCGGTTGATGACATTATTGTTGTTATTATTGTTGTTGTTGCTGCTGCTGTTGTTGTTGTTGTTGTTACCTATCACACTCGAGGTTTTCGATCCTTTCTCAGACGGCATTTTGTCAGATTTTTTCTACAATGAAACAAACAATAAACATCTATTAGACTGGGAAACTTTCAAAGGTAAGGTTGATAAGGCATAAAAAAGATGGGATGGGATGGAATCTTGATCCTAGATTCTCACGATTGGCAAACAACAAATCCCATCAGCTCAGTGGCCTCACTGTGTGTTGCTGCGAATCAATTTGCAGAAAAGTTCGTGCAGCAGATTGAGAAAGTTGATCGCCAGATGTGAGCGTGAGCCACTGCTTCTCTGGATGCAGCTGATGATGAATGACGAATGCAAATTGCCGCAGTGGATGTGCTATGCCACCACCTAGCGAGCACACAGTTTTGGCGTAAATTCAACTCTTTGTCTGCGCTGTGAGCACTACAGATGGCGCAACCATTTGTTATTGTCTACTTGAGAGAGATTCTGGTGGATGACATATGGAACTGGTTTCCAAAATGGTACCTACAGAAAAAAGAACCACTAATTAAGGAGAACTTTGTTTATTTTTGGGTGTGGGTAAGAGGTAGTAAAGCTCAAAAAATAAATTGTTGATGTCATATCGGAGGTAAAGGCGTGCCACTTCAGCGCCAGATCGGCCACAAAACGATAAATAAACACACGAGCAGTTTCTCTTGGAAATGTGTTTGCGTCCAAAGGTCCACGGTGTGCTGCTGATTGATTTATGCGTGTTTTCTCTTTAAACATTAAAAGTCCGATAGAAAACAGTAGCAGTTGTGATAAATACATTCTTGTTGGGCGCGTTGAACGCCGAATGTTTAATGACTTGGACATCATAGGCCGTTCCTAGTCAGGCAGTCGTTATTGATGCAATTAAGGAAGAGATCGAATCAAGTGATATTGAACAAATTGATCTAGGGTAAACGGTACGCTTGAGAGAATGCTTACTTTACTTTGTGGAACCACCATTGCATCCAGAAAACGTTACCATTTTGATGGAATCATATGTGTCTTCGAAAATGTTGTGATGCTTGTTGGCATAAGCCCGCGACTTCAAGTAGCCCCAAAGAAAGAAGTCTGAGATGGTTAAGTCGGGCGATCTTGCTGGCCAAACGAAATCGCCAAAAGGGGAGACCGAAACGAAAATCCTTCCTTAACAATATCCACTGTGGCGCGTGTTGTGTGGTTGCTCCGTCTTGTTGAAACGACATGTTCCGCTCACCCAATTCCGGCAGTGAGAGGTCATTTATCAAGTCGCTAAAGCCTTCGCCAGTAACAGTGACCGTATTGCCGATGGCGTTCTCAAAAAAAGTACAGCCAATAACTCCTCCCGCGTGACAGCCGCACCACACACTGGCTTTGAGTGGATGTAATGGCTCTCGTGGAAATGCGCCTAGTCGCTGATTTTCGATTTAAAATCGCTCTCTTTGTTGTTGAGTTGCTTGTTGATACTGTTGCAAAGTATAGTGATTTCATTAACTCCGTTTAGGTCCATCTCCACTGTTGTATTGTCACATGTGGAAGATAAGTCAACCATGTACCATCTATGTTCTTGCCAAGATAGGCCTGAAATCCATATATGCCTGTCTCCGTATAAATATGTAAAACTCTTATAGTTCAGGACTGAATCCTGTCTCACAATCTCCATCACAGGCAAGAGCATGCCTGACTTGCAACTGATTTAAATATAATCATGCACACACTTCAGTTGTTTTCTCATTAATCATACAATAATTTAATGCTCGACTGTCTATGACAATCTGAAACTATTGCTTTCTGTTCAGTAGTCGAAGCGGTTGCAATTGCTATCATAAACAAAATGATCTCAAGAAAAGATAACGAGCAATATTTCCGAACGTTGTTCAAGCGTAGAGCGACCCATTTCGTTCTGCAGAGGAATGATACTCACTTTCTGTCAAGATTTCAAGCGGGAAACAGCTGGCACTGTCAAAAAAACATATGATTGAGAAAAAAAAAAGCTACATGGCCCACCCTGTCAATCTTAACAAACCTTTATTATCTTACTAATCATAATACAAATATAAAACCATAGATATAACAAAAAGGCGTTGCTCTCTGACACAAAATCTTATCAAATCTTATCAGGTTGTCATGATACCCAAAAGACAAGAAGCTTGAATGAAAGTTTTGTGTACCACATGCAGAGGCAGTGACGTTTTTCACTTATCTCGGGCATTCTGCTAGACGAACATTAGCCGACGCATTTAATCACTTCATCACTTCAACCAAAGTAAACATTTATCGACGTCCAATTGATGTGACAGCTCGTAGTTCAACACGTAGTATCACTTCAGAATTGTTTCGTGATCTAGCACTTATGGTAAGTGATCGTGATGCATGAAGAGGAAAATAGTAAAATGTCAAGTCACGAAAAATACTGCGTGAATCATGAACTCTTGTAACTTTCTCTCTTGATCCTTGTGTTAGCTGAGGCAAAAGATCAGTGATCTAGTCGTGATCTTTGAAACGCATAGACAATATGAAGCCATTAACTGAAAAGGCTACGCAGAGGAGGATCACCTAACTCAAATTATGCCCCCTAATGTTAACACGGGGGCTAGACACTGTATTGCAAATGATTGAACTCCGGACTCCGGTCACCTGACGTCATCTACGGAAACTAAACAACAAAAATCGGTTCATCAATCGCGCAGTGACGGGTAATCATACCAATAATTATGTTGATTTTGATGTCCTATTAACCGATGAGAACTTTGGGTTTTTTTATTCAGGGTAGGCCATCCTACAAGTACTAAACTTCAGTTTTGATGCTTGAAGTGAAGAGGTAGACGGTCTCCCGATTCATTGCTATTCATTGTCTAGAGACGATTGGGTCAGATTTCTTCATTTATCTTCTAAATAAAGGAACCTAACCACAACGTATGAACTAATTCGTCTTACGAAAACCTATACTGTATCGAGGACTTGGGAGCTCTGCAGATGACTCTCGGAAATCTTAGCTGCTATAAGTTACTAAGGCCCTAATCAACAATTGGAATCTGGGTAAACAGCGGAAAAGGCGGCGGTCAACAGCATACGAATGACCATAACAATCGCTTTTAAGGCATGATTGATGGAGAAACTCACTTGATGTAAGTCTCAGAGCTTCCGAAAGAGATGATAAAAATGAAAGTGTACTTGAAAGTCAAGGACGACGTGCATCTGCCAATGCTGACTTTGTGGACAAGTTGTCAATGGTGTATGTCCCACCTTCGTTTTGTCCCCATTCCACGCTGAATCCATTTTGGGCGCCTCCGATTCAATTACAATAAACTCCTCGTTGTGTTCGATTAATCAATGGTGTCCGGGTATGCCAGCAAGTGTTCGAAATTTTGGAAGATCGCATCTCTAGTGCTGGCGTGCAAGTTTTGCGCGATCTTCTCAAGAACGATGTTGAAAAAGACAAATGACAGGCCTTGTCTAAGTACTTTTTGGACATCTCGGTCAGTTCATTGCCGACCTTGTGTTACGGATACAGCAAGAAATAAAAACTTTCATCCTTTACTCTTCCAATATCTCCTCTCACGCGACTAACTGCCTGTCAGGATCGACACGCTTCAACTTGACATGACACGGACGCGAACATGTTTAACACTTGATTCTGCACAATCTGACAAGATTGGCAGGAATGTCAAAGCTAGACATGGTGCCGTCAGCTGTGTAGCTCATCCCTATTCACGGCATAAGAGGTGAGTGTTGATCTGCATTTCATGGGGTTTTTTTTTTCGTTGGATCCGCAGTGCTGTAAAGACTTGGCCGATAGTGGACTTCCTCGGTCTAAAACCGAACTGATAAGGATCTATTGGATTATTCATGTTTCCTAAGTTTCCTGGCGCTCACACAAAACTGCAGAGAAGATCTTATAAGCGATGCTTAGGTGACTTATCCCACGACAAAGGCATCTGCTTTCTTCTCGACTCCAATATTGCTTTCCTCCACCATTAGTCGCTGATTGTACAAACAAAAATCATTTCACAAACGACCTTAGCATTCCAACCTCCCCCTCAAATACCAACAAACGCTGTGCCAGTGTGTCTCCTCACACCTTTCACACCAATGATTATCAAAACAAGATAATCATCTCAACAGCTCACAGTGACCCAATGACACTGACGGCGCACGAAACGAATTTCAAAGAAAGCCAACTCAGCCCATAACGAACTTCGACACCTTCGGACATCATCACCTACTTAACTGCACCCATTAACGATGCTATAAAACAAAATCTGAGTGCCCAACACCTCCGTCGTCGCCAGCTATGCCAATCGTATTCGCCAGTGATAATGACACTTGTCATGGGGAATTGTCACTTTGACTTGTACCGTAAAATAGTTAGACTTCTCATAAACTGCTGCCACTGCAAAAAAAAAAACCGGTTTGTTAACCAGTCGCAAGCGAAAAAACGGATTTTGAAAGTTCAAATTAGGGTCGCGCTGGGTAAACCTACTTTTTCGCATAGTCACCATTGCCGCCGTGCTTCGACCGAAGTGTGCACAAAACAGCAGGCGGGGGGAACTCAATGCGATGATCATTATGCAAAAGGTCAGCAAACCCCATCGGGAGACATTACGCAAATGACGGCCGAACACTAACGCTTCCTTGATGAGTGTTTTGAAATCTTCGCAGATACAATCAATCCGTAATAAGTGTTCGACAAATTGTTGTACAATAGGCGGAAAAAAAAGCGGGCAACCGAACGTACCGAGCTACAGTGAAAGTAGTAGTATCTTCCCGTGTGGCACAACCAAATAGATTGCAGCACCACCGCCACAGAAGCGGCGGGCTTCCCATCAACGGGGAAAGATAGTGATTTCTTTCCAACGCGCAATCTCTTAATTGCCCCCGCCGAGGCGACTCTTGGGGCAGATGGGAAACACACATTTCCCGGTCACCTCCAGCAGCACCGTTCGCTCACCTTGGCACCGCTTGACAACGGCTGTGTGAACTAGCCCTAGGTACGTCAAGTGACACTGACAGCAGTGACGAATCGCGTCAAAACTGATCGGGTTCAGCTATCCTCAAACATTCGAAAGTAGGTCTCCCTTAAGCAAAGAGAATGCGTGTAGACCGTTTTTATTGACAGATCATTGACATATTCCCCGGAATTCATAAGCAATCTGGGTCGCGCACATCGCGACGGAGTGACATTTTGTTTGTTTGTTTGTACTTTTACACGTCGGGAGCGGCTTTTGTATCCACATTCAACATATTTCGAATTCAATTAGCGATTTAACAGTCGATATGTAAACACAGCTCGAGTCTGTATATGCCGATCATCCACTTCGGTTGCCCAACTGAAATGGATTATGATTCGTGGACCTTGTGATGCTTATGAGCTTTATGGCAATTGACATTGCTTGTAGAGATCTAATTTAATCAGTTTCAGTTAGCGGCCGGCTTCGGACTGCAAGATATGAAGTGGACAGTTAATGTGGCACGCGTCACTGAGTTTGCGAGTTCAGAGACCACTGGAAAATATTACGTGTACAAATTTTGGGAGTGGATGTGGATGTCAATGATTCATTCAATTGTGAATGGACGATGAAGTGTCAACGTCCTTGGAACATTGTCATTCAAATGATATTCGTTCGGGAATTCGTGTAATCGTTTTTTTTAGGCGGTCGCCTGTCTTAAGCCGGCAGACGATGTGTATTGTTATGGTGAATAGGAAACAGGGAAACGATATTTCAAGACTATTCGCATGGAAAATAATGGAAGGGCAGTCGATTGTGAGAGCATTTAAGCTTGACCGGCTGACATTTTGGTGTCAATGATCAAGTTTGTTGGCTTTGGGTTCGGTTGGAGTGGTTGACCTTTGCCCAGTCTTGAGGCGGGAGTTCCAATGGCGCAATGGCAAGTGATGGCGCCGACAAGAGCCCTGAAATTCGGTCTACTCATTCTGAACAACCGGTGTGATGGTCTCGGATCGAAAATTGTTTCAATAGATGTTTTGCAGTGGCGATCGGCACTGATGGCAGATTTTCCATCCGGAAGGAATATTGAACTAGTATCCTCTATATCCAGTTCGTCCGCTTTCCTGGAATGTCAAAAGGTCCATGTCGTTAAAATTCGCGGAGTTCAGTTAAGACTTTGAGTTAAGTGTGACTGCAATCAGAGACTTCATTTCCCTTAACTTCATTCCATCTCTTATCAGAAGGCCAGGCAGCATTCAAACTCTTCTCACTGAGACGTAGGAGAAGCAGTTAGAAGTGTTAGCCATGCCCAATAATCTGAACTCCGAAATGGTGTTCAAGTAACCCTCTTCTTTTGGAACCAAGAAACGTGGCTTGAAGACAGACAGAATGAATGATTCCCCACCTTTGCCCAGCTGGTGCAGTTATTGGTTGCTAGAGAGTAGAGGACATTCTAGCCAGACTGTAAAGAACCCAGAATACATTTTCTTGTTTCAGCTCTCGACGTTCAGCTTTCGTCTCCATATAGAACACAATTAAGTAACTGGAGGCGAATGTACAGGGTGGGCCAAATAAAAGGTTATTTTTAAAAATGCAATAAAATGAAAAAAAATAAATATTTTCCATGTATTATGGCTTTATTATTAAGAGCAAACATTCCCATTAATTATAAAATACAACGTCGTTCAAGCGGCTGCCTCGGCTGACTTCGCAGTAGCGCATTCTGACACCACAATTTTCCGAGCACTTGTTGATGATCTCGGGGTGTAGCTCACGGATTGCTTGGATGAAATTGCCCTTAAGTGCTCGAATCCTTTCCGGATCGCACCTTCACGGTTCCCCACAAAAAAAAGGTCCAAAGGGGAATTTGGTGCGCAAAAAGATCAACTGTGGCATGCGTTATGTGGCATGTCGCGTCATATTGCATGAACCAGAGTTCGTCCAATCCCATGTCTTCAATTTTCGGAAAAAGAGTCGGTTAACATGGCTCTGTACCGCCCACCGTTGACCGAACTACGTTGTTCCCAGCCTCATTTTCGAAGAAGGACACAGCAACCACATTCTCATCTGCGCTCACCGTACTACGACGGGGACCATGAGTTTTGTCCACTAGCATACCAGTCTCAAGAGGTTTTTGCACAAAAACCAGAAGTCGCTGTGTTTGCTTCATTTCGGCCAAAACTTCTTCTTTTCAGAAAATGCACTGTTTGGGCTACACAGCACTTACTTTGGAAATAAGTTTTGAATATTTCCCAACGTTGTTCAAGCGTAAAGCTACTCATTTCGTTCCGCGGAGGTATGATACTGATTTTATGTCAACCGACAGCTGTCGGTGTCAAAATAACCTATAAAAAAAAAACCATTAGATGGCCCGCCCTGTTTACTACACCAAGAAACATCAAAGAGTCAGCTTCATTATAAAGCAGGTATGAAACCAAGGAAGTCGACCAACAGAAAACTAGTAGTCACCACAAATCGATAGGTACTTCTACTAATGATGTTCATTTCCACAATCAAATACCACAAAACACAATTCAAAGACTGCCACCAATACCATTAAAGTCTTGCAGCACTTAGCAAAAAACGAAAGCTATTCCCTTGATGTCGTATCTCCTAAATAATGACCTCCTTCGCCGCAGCATCCCATAATAAGCAATATCTTCAATCAGATATACATATGCGCCATCAAAAAATTGCAATTGATTTTCCCAGTCACAGCACTTTCAGCAAACATTTCACCGTGTCACACGATCCAAGATGGCAAAATGACGAAAACACCAATATCTGTCGTCAAATTTATTTGCGCCATCCTAAACTTTCCATTCAACCGAATCGTGTGTGCAGATGCGCCACTCAGTCACATCCCACGGCCAGGTCCACATGCGTCTGCTACTGGTGAATACATAGATTTTCCCTCTTGCTGGTATCGTCAAGACCAAATTTTCGCTGCATTTCCCATGGTGCAGTGGCGAAAAAGTGAAATCTTGCACTTGGCCACGAACATGCATTCCGCTTCCCCCGCCACACGACGTACGGCGCGGCACATTGAACACACTCTGAACCCGCAGCGACTTCATCGTGTCAGCGATAAAGCACTGCGCTCCATTACCGATCGTCGCGTCGTCGTTATCATCGTTGTCGGTGTGGCGGCAATGCCAAGCGCATCATCAGCAAATAAATTCACCTACAGCCTGCTACCGCATTCGTTCGGATTAAACCTGCGATTTCCACATTCACAAAACGAACGGCCGACCAAAGAAAAAAAAAAAAAAAAAAACGAAGAAAAATCGCGAGTGAAAGCGAATTTAGCGACAAGGCAACGAAACTCGTGCGCGCAAGTCTCCCAATGCAACATTGATGCAACCTACTTGCACTCTTCGTGGATCTGCTGGATACCCACCCCGTCATCTTTGTCGTAGACGTCCTAATGTCAAGGTCTTGGTCCGGGGAAAATGGAAAGTGGGTGAATTGCACGGCATTTGCATAGATCGCTGCAGCCGCCGAAAGTTGTAACAGCCAATCAGTGGCGGTGATCTCTTGGAACAAGTTAGCATTGACGGCTGAGAAAAAACTAGATTCGAGTAGGCAGATTCATCCAGAACGGGCTGAGGCTGAAATACTCGTTATGTTGGTTACAAGAGCATTGAAGGTGAAAACACACGGATAAGGTGTCTACTTGGCTGTTTTACTTTTGTTTTAATGTTCATTTTGAAATTGAGATGATTTAATGGTCCGCGTGCAATGGGACCACGCGGCGATCACTTTCTTCGGGAAAACACGTGTAGTTGTGTTTTGCGATGGAATATATTAAAACGGAGAGTGCGGATACGGGAGACTAATTTATTTTTGAATCTCGGCGTAAAGGTATTTCTGGTCTTTTACAAATATTTTCACAGTTGTGGGTCTATTCGCCGACTCCTACGCACTTGAACCGCGGTGCTTAGGTTCGAATCCCAGTACGACAAAAAAATGTTCAAGGCCCCACCTCTGACAATGCTCAAGGAGTATTCTTGTCTAGAAAAAGGTTCTCAAACTTGGCCATTCGGAGTCGGCAGAAAACTGTAGGTCCCTTCCACTCGCGAGAGAACAATAACACGCACATCACGAGTGTGTTTGCTGAGAAGCTAGGCCTGGCCGTGTAGCGCCACCCATATTGTGCCACTTCAGTCTACAAAGCACTTCTCTGTGGCAACCACTCTTATTGCAAGTGCTGCTCTCAATCGTATGCCAACAACGAACTGTGAAGCTTATAGGATTATTTCACAGTCCCTGTCTGAGCATTGTCATGCATGCCTGAGTGACGCCATGCAGTCCTAGCAAATGCTAATGGTCTTGCTGCGATGTGGTCGCGTAAATATCTGTTTGGTCACTGATCTCAGGCTGTCCAGAACAAAAGTAATCATTGACTGGAACAAATATTTTCCGAAGCTAATTTAAAAGCTTCCATCTGTCAGCTATCATATCCTGCCGGAAAACTAATGTCTAAATCCCTTCGATTTGATACTTGCTACAGACTACCGTGATTAGGGTGATTTTCAAATGTTTTCGTTTAAAGGCTGTGGATGAAAAAACTTGGAGCTAGCAAATGACGGATGGAACTCTCTAACCACCTAGGAGACCACTCGGATGATGTGGCCCCCAAACTCCTACAGTGCTACGGATGGTAGTAGTGGCGCTATCAGGCCATAATCATCTGAAGTACCACGAAAACAAAATGGGACTTACCCAAGACTTCACATGCAGGGGCTGTGATGACGAAGAAGAAAAAAAGATGATGGTTAGGATAGGTTGTGTTGAAGTGGCTGACTGCTGTAAGGGAGGACAACAGCGACACTTAGGCCACTATAGGCTCATTGTGCTGCCAAGCGAATCTGTGAATACCTATTCCGCAAACTAGTGATTTTAATAAAGCCAAGAAGATGGTTGCCTCTTATGCTACTTAGTTCAACTAGGTTATCAAAGAGTAGTAGGATACCTGAAGTCTATATCTACGGGATGAGAGAGCACTGCAGTTCCATAGCGAGTGTACAATGGTTTCTTCCTCATCCTCGTCTCTGCAGCTTGGGCAGAAGTCGTTGTAGGGGATGCTCTTCACTATCTCTACCACTGCACCAGTCTCTCCCAGTTGAGACACAGAATACTGAGAGAACACTTCTTCCAGGAATTAACAAAGGTCCCGTTACCCTCTATTTTCAGGTTTATTGGGATGTCATTATGTCTGGACAACACGCGGACGTGATGGGTATGAGGAAAGTATGAAGAGGAAATCATCACATCAGGACTTGCGCGTCTGACCTAACCTAACCTGACCTATTCTCTGAGATAATGGTAAGCATAGCCAGTTCTCAGGTTATCCCAAGGGTAATCATATATTTAACTAATTTAACTACCGCTTGTATGATTTGTTTTCTAAAGTGTTAAACAATTGTTCGTGTCTTCTGATGGCGTCATCAAATTTCTGTATCATTGACTATGTACGTCATTTCAAATACAAGGCTCATATGCATTTTATGTTGTTTCTTGATCAGTCATTCCTCGAGTCTGAAATTCAGAATACAATGCTTCTTCTTTCTTTTTCTTTTCTTCTGAACATGAAACAGTTGCTCTTGCTGACATTTACAGAAACACTTAAAGCAAGCGTTGGTCGTCTCCACATAATCTTTCCGATGATGTGTAACCATATTGCTTTGAGTCTTTCCTTTTTTTGGAGTCACTCACTTTCGGGCTTACAGTGGAAACCTAAATTACAGACTCTAGAATATCGATAATACGAAAATGAGTAACTCCTCTTAATTCAAGGACATTCACACAGGATTCAGAAAGCCACCATCAAAATGTACTGAATGGTTGAGTGACTGCCCCTGGTTAGAGGGTCCCCAGTTCGAATCGCAGTGAAAGCAAAGTCAATACGTTTTTTATACGGTTCATAAATCTGGTTCTAAGTCTGAGTGCTCCACTCTAGACCTAAAAATACCTCAGACAACAAAAATAAGCCACCGCCAACAAACAAGTTGAAACCAACCCAAGGAAGATTTTTGTGTATAAAGGAGCATTATATCCAATTCAATGCAACGAAAGTTTGTTCCTTTAAGAAGCGATTTTCCATTTAAAAAAGGAGACCCCTCACTACACGCTTACCAAATACTTATAATATCTTTTAAATGAGTGATGGGAGGAGTAATCATGAGCTTTCCTGCAGGATTGGGCAATCTGGAATCATTTTGAAACAGCTTGGATGATCTGTAATCAGAAAGGCCGAGCTTGGTGCCAAAGTCAATGACCATCGATGGGAGTGGAATGTAGGTAATGACCGAAAGAATAAGACTGCGAACACAAGCTGCCGAGGTGCGATTTCTTCGTACTGTTGTGAGAGTTACTCGCCGTGATAGGATGAGAAACACGGCAGTGCGCGAGGAACTCAACGTTGAGCAGCTGCTTCTTCGAACGCAAAGGCGTCGATGGTTTGGTTACGTCATCACGAGTTCAGAGGCTTGCCTTGAATGCGATTCCATAGCCCATAGCAGATTCCATACACTTGTACCAGTGTCAGACTAATTTCATGCTGATTTAGTCGACGGCATGTACATATGTAACAATGTCAACGATGTCGAGTGACGAGTAGCACATGAATTGACGTGAAATTTTGTTTTTTCGTTTTGATTGATTAAAAAGAAAAAAGTTGCTCTATATTTTCATAGAAACAAAATTTGAAAGTCGATGTTGTATTGCCTTTAGCCAATATCTCGAAAACGATTAGATGATGCTCGATATCATTTGACTGTGTCTGAAGTTGATTCTTCATTATTTCTTTTCGGTTTCGATTCGGTTTAGAAATAGTAGGAGTGGCAAATAGCCGCTTTGGAACTTAATATCTCCGAAGTGAAGCACTGAATCAAAAATTGATAAATGGATCATTTACTTCATTTGACAAAAGTTGGCGCCTGTAGTGTTTTGGCAAGAATACGGTAAAGCGCGGGAGATGGAGGTGCTCTTCGACATGTCATCATACTCATGACATGCATCTTAGCTTTTATTTTTGTAGCTTTGTGTGCATGTCCAATCTTCAGAGTCGTTGTGATCTGACCACCAACAACAGCAGTTGTACTGATGAGCCGACACTACACGGCCATTCACCACGATTTCACGTATATGGACCAACATCTAAATGTCGCCACCCATTTAAAATATGAAGACATATGAGTTAGTACCCAAGTCCAAAGTGTCTTACTCCAATTAGGAGCAAAACAGCTGGATGGCGCAGTTGGTTGGGTGTCTGCCCTGGGTTAGAGGGGTCCCCTGTTCGAATTCCAGTGAAATCAAAATGAATACGCTTTATCCGGTTTTCAAATCTAGTCCAGTCACCATTTTCCCCTGGGATCAAATGAACGGCACTATCCCTGGAGTTATCGATCAGTGGAGACTATTTATGGGCATCAGAATGGATCAACATGATTGAAGTGTACTGGCGGTTTCGCCTAACCTAACCTAACCTAATTTAAGGAGCAATAAAAGTGTGACAGACGGACAGACCGAAATTAAAAAGGCTCCGTTTACAAGATGGAACCTCCAGAAATTTCAACACAAATTCGTTCATCATCACCCTCTGTTGCAGTAGTTCTTAAGTTGCGCTCATAATTGCAAGGAAAACACCTTACAAGCACCAACAAAAATGGCTCACTATAGGCGCTTAGATTCCACTAAGTTCCACACCGTCTATAGCATTCGCTAATTGCGACGATGAACACCTTCACTCACAATTACCCTCCACCACAAGCGAAGTCATTCATTCGTTCACTGTGCAACATCCACTTCATCATCACAAACAAGTGTAATTGTTTGTGTTTTGTTTACAGTAAACGATTAAAATAAAACAAAATACAGTTTAGATACCAATTAGCGGAGAGTTAAGACAAGTTCGCACGTCAACTCTTTTGTTTCTACCTGCCGACCACGCATTTACTGCTAGATTATTTTCCTCATTTTCCACATCGAAGGTGTAAACACGTCTCTTTAATTATTTTATGCCAAATTTAGACGTTTCACGGTGTTAAACGGATTGTGCTTTGACCGTATTCATTCCGAACAATTCGAACGATTTATCCGCTTTAGCGGTGAATACAATTTCTCGGCGTGATGATAACTCAAGGCTGTCTTTTCAACAACTCGGTCATAATGCTGAATTCCCTTGAGAGCGTTTTGAGCGCAGTTCTTTGCCTGCTGTTCACCGATCAATCAATCGCACGGTCAAGCAGTTTCGTGCCCATGGAGTGCAGAAAGGTTCAATAATGCTCCATTTCCTGGTTTATCAGACTTCCCTCCCCCTAGCCCCCACCACACGCTTCTTAGCCAGCGTATATCTCAATTAATTAGGCATTCGTCTCACGACATCTTGGGTACAATTGCCTGTCTGGCTGGTTTGCCGTTGGTTAAATTGGCGCCCCCCCCACCAAAATGTAAGTCCAAATGCCACATCTATCGGCGATTCGTGGCGGTTATGTAAGATTTGTAAATGCACTCATAGTTCATACGTTCACTCACCAGCATGGATTTGGATCTGGTCGCTGTTTCTGTGAATTGCGGATTGTTCCTTGGGCTCATTTGCAGTTGCCCGATTTCAAACGAACCAACGGCGACCGAACTAACGAACGAAAACTATGTGTAATCACAGTTTAGAAAGAGCCAACACGGATCACACTGCAAGCAATGAACTAGAGCTGTGATTGGAATTATAATGGCCAGACGCGAGATTCCATCGTGCGGAGACGGTATACCAAGTGAGTCAAAGTTTCCGTTACAAGTTACGATAGAGGGTGAAAATGCTCTGAATTTCAATTCAACTCACTAGCACTGTCCCACCAGATCTATGAAGTTGCGTTGCTTGCAGTGTGATTTTCAGAATTTCTTGAAAACTGGGTTAAACAGCTGTAATCTGGTCTCTGAGCTGAGGAATATAAATTAATATACGTGACGACTTGTAGATTGAAGGTGATTGCCGAGTGCTATCACCTTTGGTAGGCCTATAATTTACACAAACACGTACATGGGGAGCAGAATGCTTGAGGGATTCGATTAAATGTTTGAAACTTTACGTGAAACCTGCCTGGGAAACTTCTTGTTAGAGTTGAGTTGTTACAGTGGGTGCATGTACCTCGAGGGGATTTACGGACGTGGTGGGTGTTTTGTTGTAACTACGTTGGACTTAATTGGATGGTTTGACTGCGGGTGAGTTTGTTCACCAATTAAGTGTGAATTCAGATGACTTACAAAGGTATGTCTGCTAGTTTAACTGTAGGCAAACTCCTTAAAGAACATCACACCGTGTCCATTCATGTCGTCCACGAAATTATCTTCCAATCAGGTGCTAGCAGATAGACGCCAACTTATCTGTTTTATTCTCAAATTACTTTTAATTGCCTGGACAATGGAACTACCGACTCATTTACAACCACCATCAGTGTATCTCCGATCTTGTAGTCACACAAAACCCCATTCATTCGCAACCACTTGCCATGCGTCCGCGTTCATCAGATTGTCATTTTTTATTATTTTTTTTTTCCACCAAGAGACCGTTAAATCGCCGCCATCCATCTCCAACCGCCGGCCATGACCTTTGCAAATACACTTGCAAATGATCGCACAGAACAATGGCACCGACAAATGACTCCACATCAGTACGAGTGGCCGCGATAATTTCGCGTCACACTGCGCAATTTATGAATTTCCTTGACTTTCGATTCCCCACATTCAGAGACTCCGCTCCAATTTTGTGCCGGCAGCGTATGCGACATTCGTAGGCGTCTCATACGCACGCACATATGCACGCGAGCATGTGTATTGTAGATGCTCACTCAGTGTGACCTCAATAAGAACGAAATCTTCGATTGAAAAGTCCCAAAAAAAAAGCGAGATTCCGCCAACCGCCAACAGTCAACCGACAACCGACAACCGACGACCGGCAACCGCGAACGAAAAGATTCACAGAAAAAGTAAAAGTAACAAAGATTTACGATTGACATCGACCGACAAGGTAAAAGTTTTCGAAAGAGATGCGATTAGAAAATGAGTTTTGTTTCTGTTTTTGGGATTATTGATCTTCTTGACGTTTCTTTTATGACGCACACATGCCCGCTTCATGCTCGTTAGGGAAATGGTATATTCTCTTGCAGCGGCATGCTGCGTTAGCGCGAGCAGAACCAGTTCGCGAGATCTTAGATACACTCATACTGTGTGGCTGTCGCACAGCCACAGATACTTGTCGTTTAGCCTGCCATGAGAATATGATAATTTATTCTCACAACAATGCGCTTGAGTTTGGTATTTTCACCGCCAGACGCTGCTGCAAAGCGGTCTTGGGGTGAATGGGTTGAATGTTTTTTGTCGGAAAGGTCAGCTTGAATGGTTGAAGTTGTTAGCTGTTCGTTTATTGGAGAGGTTTGGCGGAAGAATGTCTTGTACGTCTGGTCGGCTTGTTCTGATGATTGATCGTATGAACTTTAGGTACGAAACTGGTAACATGCTGTGCGGTGGAGCTGGTGATGGAAAGTGAAACTGCTTGCGAAGTCTGTCATGAAAGGTGATAGTAATGATTTTTATATAAAAAAGACTTCGCTTGTACATGTATAATACACAGAATACGGATGTTGTCAGAGGAAACGTGAGAAGGTTGCTTATCTTCGAATTGGGCAGGTGAACGTGGACGTGTGGACACGTGGACGGATACAATTCTTGACCTTGGAATCTATTTCGTTTCGACTCGAGTTTAAACGCGTCTTTTAAGGAAGTTAACACAGGAAATATGGACTGATCTCGGTGAGACGCAGATATGGGGAATGCGCAAGTTATATCATGTCAACAACAAACGCGATCGCCAAACAAGTCTTAAACCAATAAATAGCTATAGATCAAGCGTTTACCACAAATGTCTTGACATTTGTAGGGCACGCACCTCAGAGAGGCGTTTTCAACCTCTACCGTGTCTAGTCTTACACTGCGTTGCTACAGATTTGTGGTTAAATCGACGGTGTGTCTCGTTTATGGGACAACCCATTAGACAGCAACGATTAATGCGGCGCACACAACTCAAGGCCGACCTCAGCCAACGCGTTATCTGACACCCAGCAGCATTGCAAATTAAACCTCAACTCGAGAGGACTCATTTTTGAAACCGAAGTAGAAATCAATCCGTCTCGAAGACAGAGGTCGGATTGCTATGAATAAACCGAGAACGGGGGGGATTCAAAGTGAATTATCTTTGCCAGTGACCGAGATGACGAATTAACTTTTTTCGGATTTTTTAAGTTCTACACTGGAGCACTCAGTCTCAACTCAGAAACTGGTCCATTGTACTACCAGGCAGGTCTTCCGGAAGAAAAAAAAACAGGCATGCTTCTGTGATGAGGAGCCTACATCATCAGCTCTCACCTCATCCACACCAAATAATTGTCACCTGATCCGAGCCAAAGGCGGGGCAGTGGCAGAAGAAGTGCTTTCCAGTGTCGTCGACTTTTCCTTAGGGCGTCACAGAAGGTTTCATTGCCTAGACCAAGCACATTCAGGTGTTTGGCGATGGTTTAGTGGCATCTGCAGTCTTTTCTGTTAAGACGTAACAAGAATGCCGCGGATTTGTTACAGACGTTAGGGAGCATGCGCTTGGTTTGTCTACATCCTGCAGAGTCATGCCACCTCCGGTTGGATTCTCGGGAAGCCCTAAACAAGGACGTTCGTAGTCCCAACGCAAGTTAGGGTCCTAAGAGTAACCCATCTGATCCGTATCTAGCAAGTTCATCGGTGATCTTGTGGTGCCCCTTAACCCAGACAAGCCTTAGCGAATTTAAAATGCCGATCGAGTTCAGAGAAGACTTACATTCCTGGACTATCCTGGTAGTGGTTAAAGGGTTGAGCTGTCAGTACAGCTGTCGCTACCGAAACAAATACTCCGCCCCTTCCACCTGTTCTTCACAACATAGTTCGTGACCATGAGGAGCGCATAGGTTTCCGCTTGGAAGACCGACGCCAATTTACCGAGGTGTTCAGTCCAATGTTGTCGCCCTCCAAGAAGGCGCTCGCGCCAAAGCTTCCGTGGTCTTGGAGCAATCCGTGAAGAATCGACTGAGTGCAGGGGGAGTCGACTTTGTATGTGCGTCGCAGCTGGATTAGTGATGTCCGAGTTGTACCAAAAGAGGACTTCTTTTTGAGCGGAAGATGGCCTTAAGAGTGCATCCCATGATGTAGATAGGAAGAAGGAGGATTCAGAAATGCACCAAGAGCAGAGCCAGGCGAACAGACCGTTCTTTGAAGTGTACAATTTCATTGGATCATCACAAAGCACTAGTGATGTACATACATGCAATTGTTCCTCCACGAGTAGCCCAATCACATTCTCTTTAACAGTTAAACACCAGCTAACCACCGATGCCGAATCACAAGACTACAATTAAAATGCTCTTATTAAGCGTGCAGACAAGCACCAACAAACCCCGCCTCACCTAATGTCACATTAATGCCAAAACAAGTGGCATTACGGCAATGTCTTGTGCATTCAGCAAATAGCAATCTAATCGAAACTGTCAACCATTGTATTACCTAATTACTGCAATGATTCATCAGCACAAGCACCCAGCTCACCGGAAATGCAATACTTATAGACTTCTGAAGCGTAGGCAAACAACTGATGAGCGCTTACTAATTAACCAGTCGAAGTCGCACAGGTAAGAGCACAGCCCCGCGTCACCCACTTCAAATGCACTCGTTATGGTCATAAGAAGGTCTTCTTCAAACTACGCACCTCTCTCAGGCGGATGCACTGCATCCCATCGCACAGACTCATCGCGCTATGTCTTAATTTAGACATTTTACCGTCTGTCTGGCTGAAATTGAATCTCTGCGGCACACTCCGATGATGAAGCGGAGACGAGAAAAACCAACAAGAAATTACAATTAGATATTTGATGGATTGGTCTCGTGAAATTGCCTCGAAAATGCTATCCCACGATGAGAGTCTGGTAATTTGGGATAATGTGAAGCTTGTTGGATCGCAGATGGAATTGTAATTCGAATCCATTTAGCCGGGCGACTGTCATTAGGGGCAATCAAATGCAAATGTGTTTTTTTTTTGACAAGAAGGTGTCGGTTCTCCTGTGGGAATTGATTATAATGCGATGCGTCTTGCGATCCCAGTCACTTGAGGGCGATGTATCGAGACCATTTGCGAATTACAATTACAGTTTTGAGGTCACGCGCCACGTTGTAGGTGCGGTGCAGTAGAACGATGATGATGATTTGCCGAACACGCTCACCGGGAGGTATGGCGAAATTCGCGTATTCTGCTGTCATACGTGCAAAGTGAAAGTTATTGAGGGCACTCGCTGATACTGATCGAAGAGATTTGACAATCCTTTGTCAGAACAAATATTCAAATTAGCTGCAGAGTGGCGAAAAAGAGGAGAAAGACACAATTTTGGAGAAATTCTCGATGAAAGCTGTGTGCGTGTGCGTGTGTTTGTTGGTAAATAAATGGAGAATGGGACTGTCAATTCTAGAGATCGTTGGATATAATGAAACGTCATTTCGTACAGCTGTTAGTTGGCTTCGTGATTGAAATAGGAACTACTGAACGATAAATTATGCATCTTTCTTCGGAATGTGCTTTTAATGTCTGCTGAATTTGGTGTAATAACGGCGCGAGACGTGATCGTATCCGGAAAAAAAATACCTTGCTGAATATGCGTTCCCATTAAGAGTGTCGTAAAAATGCTATCAATTCTGTGTAGCCACGAGGTATTATGCGTAAAGCTTGGTTAATTTATGCAAGAGAAGATATTTCGAACAAACAAAACTATGTAACACAGTTTGGAGTGCCTCGCAAAAAATAATAAAATGCCAATAAAAGGCGAACCCAAAACTAGGCCAGCAAAGGTCACATAATGCCTTATTGAGTGGCATATACAGACATTCCTCAGGGATTTATTCGGGTTTATGGATTTTTATTGACACTGCTGACCGAATTCCTCCAAACAGTAACTGAATCGAATGGCGATTGAAGAAGTTACCTAATCCAAGATGCGTTGCAGTGGCATGAACGAAGAATATAGGGTGGGAGAAATACAATTTTCTTTTTAAAAATTCAATAAAATGAACAAAATTAAATTTGCTTCCAAATGTTTTGACAGTAAAAACATTCCTTTTAATTATGAAATAAAACGTCATTCAAGTGGCTGTCTCTGCTGATTTCGCAGTAGCGCATTCTGCCACCCCAATTTTTCGAAGACCTTGTTGATGGTTTCGGGCTGTAGCTCACGGATTGCTTAGATGATATTGGCCTTAAGTGCTTGAATCGTTTCCGAATTGTTGGCATAACATCGGACCACCAAAGGGGTCAAATCGCAGCTCCGAGGCGGCCAATTGACTTCGCCAAGACAGCTGATAACACGATTTGGGAATTTGGTGCGCAAAAGATCGATTGTGGCACGGATTGTGTGGCATAGCGCGCCATCCTGCATGAAACAGAGGTCGTCAAAATCCACGTCTTCAATTTCAGTATAAAAAAAATCGGTTAACATGGCTGTGTAACTCCTACTGTTGACCGAATCGTTGTTCCCAGCCTCAGTTTCACACAGCCACAGCAGCCACATTCTCATCTGAGCATACCGTACGACTCCGGGGACCATGTGTGTTGTCCACTAGCATACCAGTCTCCCGATGTGATTTGCACAAACTTACGTACAGCAGTAGCGGTGAGTGCTTCATTTGGGCCAAAATTTCTTCTTATCAAAAGACGCACTGTTTGGACGGTGCAGCGCAGCACTCAATTTGGAAATAAGTTTCCAATACTTCCAAACGTTGTTCAAGCGTAAAGTGACTTATTTCGTTTCGCGGAGATATGATACTGACTTTATGCAAAGATTTCGAGTGGGAAACAACTGTCAATGTCAAATTAACCTATGATTTTAAAAATAACCACTAGATGGCCCACCCTGTATGTTGCTTGAGAAAAACGAGAGAAAAATGTCTCACACGTCAAAATTAGATGCAGCCATTTTTGAATTGAATGAAATGTCATAAGCCACTCAAGATAACTTTCCCTTTGCCACCAGCTTTCAATTCAACCGAACCATGCCGATCTGTCCGAGAGAAGAAAAAAAGACAACAAACCAATAATTAGTTCACCTAAACTGATTTGATTCATTAATTTGAAATGATTTCACTCGACGATAACCCACAGCGCCACAGTAGTCCACCTCAGTTGCAGGTGTATGCCATGCCATGTCGTGTATGCACCCTGCAGGCATTTCTTGTTTTCCCTTTTTCGATCGCCACTGAAAGGAAGAAAAAAGAGAGAGAAAAAAAGCAAACACAACACAAAATTGCAGTGTATCTCCGCTGAACCATATCGTACGCAGCAGCAGACGCAGACTCCAAGTGCAATACCGAGCGAGAAAAGAAAGCTAGACCTCAGGCTGCAACACTTAAAGTGATAATTTAACCGGCACAAAGCAACACCCAGGCACTTATCTCTGGTCTACAATCGCATCCACAGGGCTCACAAATCCGATCACAACTCTGAATGGCAACACAATGGCGTAAATAGTTGCAGTGCGCGTTTGGTTTCGGTGAAAATCACGGTAATTTTCAGAATCGAATTGGCTGCAAGCCTGTGTCAATAAGCAATCAAGCCTACTAGAGAAATCTACTGAATAATTGGCCCTTCGGAGGAGAGCAAGATACAATAATTGCACGAGAAAGCCAGCCGGTGAATTCAATGAAAGTGCAGCGCACAGTTTGTGAACGTACTCCCGCTAATTGCCGGCAGAGCGTACGGTACGCGCCAACTGTGGAATCAAGTCATTTGAGAACTCAATCACCCTAGCAGCGCGTTCTGCTGCAATTCGCCTCGAATCAATTCTGTTGTTCGGTTAATTGTTCTAGATCTTCGTTCGAAACAAAACCAAAAGAGACCTCGAGCCGGGATGGGATGGTGGCTAGTGAACACCTCAAAAGCCAATCAGCGCAACCGCAACAGAGCGGTGTCCCACTTTCACGTTCTTTCCGAAGAATCATGGAGCATCGGTATCACACGCAATCTCTGTGAACATCTTTGCGCCGACGCCACTGTGGATGATCTTCTTTGGGAGTTTTTTGGTGTCTCCTCTTTCGGATGCTGCTTCGTCTTGTTGATTCTGTGCGTGTGTTCTTCTTCGCAGGGAGGGAACAAGCAATGGATTATGATAATGATATTTGCGCTGCGCCTTCTCAATTCTGACGCACGATGACGCCTGTGCCAATCGATGGTGATGAAGAGATATCGATGTTCGGAGCTAATGATGATGATCATGCGAGACACGATGGAAAAAAAACGACGACGAGCCGCAGATGGATGGCTGTTATTAAGCAGCAAAGAGAGGGAAATCATTGTGATGAGCTGATGGAGCGAGGAGAAAGCTAATGTCAAATTATTGTTTCGCGAACAAAACGTCACGGTTCGAATTAATTCAAGGCAAGGAAGTTCAATGTTCGTAATTATACATGTGTTGTGACAGAGGAAGTTGGGACGCAACGTGAGCGCACACTCAACATAATAAAGTCTCCCAAAACGAAAACAAAGATTACTCTCTTCAAGGTGGAACAGAGAAGAGAAGTGAAGAATACGAACTCCATCAGTAAAAATTAGTATGGTTGTAGTAAAGATACCAAAATGAATCCTCGCTGAATGAGACAGGGCAACCTAGGCAGGACGACACAGTGCACAGCTCTTTATACACAACATCAAAATAACACGAACGTAAGATGAGCTCTAACGAATCACCCCTTTAAAGCCCAGATTGATTCAGCTCAAGACTCGTCAAATGGCCCTATCTTTTGCTTTACGGATCAAATGCATGCACTTTAAGAATGGTACTCGAGAAGGCTTGGAATTATGCCAAACCGATCTACAGCTGTTTTGTAGATTTGGAAAAGGCACACGACCGAGTTCCTCGAGGAAAACTCTGGACCCTTCTGCAGGAGGATGGGATTGATGGTCATTTTTTGAAGGCTATTCAGTCTCTATGCACAACCTGTAGCAGCTGTGCTCGGGTTAACGATGCTAAATCAACACCTTTCACCGTGGGAATTGGACTTCGCCAAGGGTGCGTCTTGTCACCTATCCTGTTCATATGCAGCCAATGCGAGGAATGTTTCACATTGGGCGAGTTGAGGGTAAGTCATCTTCTTTTTGCAGATGACTTAGTTATCCTCACATTCTCCCAGAAGGAACACCAGCGCGCACTCGATGGGTTTGTTGCCGTATATGCAGATGCTGGGATGATTGTTAACGTGGACAAATCAGAAGTACGCGAGGAACTCAATGTTTAGCAGCTACTTCTTCGAACGGAAAGTGCTATGTGTCCCGTGGCACGAATGTCCTCACGACTTCCGAGGCGTGCCTTAAATGCGATTCCATCAGGTAGGCGACCGCTTGACAGAACCAGGACGAGGTAGTTGGACCAAGTCCAAAAATTCACCTGGTTGTGCTTAGGCATAACTCCGCGGAGGATCGAGTGGCCTGAAGATCTCTCGTGCGTGCATTACTCACGCGACCCCTGTAGTGGATCATGCGGGTCAGAAGATGATGATGGTGATGTTGTACCATCTAAGAATCGACTGGAAAACACTGCTGTCGATAAAAGGGAAACGTATTAAGTGTGCGTTGGTATCTGTTGCAGTGAACTGATGTGACGTCAGTGAAGTGGAGTCGTTTCTTGCCCGCACCTGCCGACTAGACAACTACTAGCCCGTCTGACCAAAGCCTTGCCCGAGAAAGATTCTAATCAATAAATAGAACATCCGTAACAGGGAAGGACTATAAAGAAATCCCATCTAGGAAAGTTATACAATTCTTGACGACAGCACTCAAATCATAGACCAAAGTAACGGGGTACAATCGATCTTTATGACCGCAGTACTAGTGTCTTCTGTGATACACCCCGAATTCTTCAATTCAATTTAAGCTTGAACTAGTCATAGGCTGGCAATGAAATGCTTTATCTAAATAGTCGCATACAAATGTCTCTTGATTCATATCTTTGCTTAAAATCCTTCCTTATTGATAGAGCACGTCTGGAGTTGAAAATACTGAATCTACATGAGACACCTTTGTGAAAGACAAACGACAAATATCTCGAATGTGCATCAAAGATTGATGGCAGCAATTAAAGAGCCGTTTTCGATCATCCAACACTGAAGATTCTTCCGAGATTCTTTTCTTATTCAGTATTCGTCCTGCCGATGGAATACAATTGCCAACAATTGCGAAACGAATCAATCTAATGCCAATCACGTCTTACTTCTGCGTTGTTGACTTTAAGCTTAATTTGATTTCTTTTTGCACGGTTAGCAGTCAATGCAAACCGTTAAACTATAAAACATTGCTTTACTTCACAGAGCTCAGATTGCATACTGAGCAGACAGACTATGAGCATTGAAGCTGAGTTTCTGCATGTCCATCTGACGTTCATTTTGACAGTTGCTGGCAACACTTCAATAATCGTAAAAGGAGCAAATGCAAATATTAATGTTTGTTCTGAAAAAATACACATGGAACCATTGGGAACTGCAAAAGTGTAAATGTTTAAAGTAGTAGTAACGACAGTGGTTACGAAGCAATTTCATTTTCCAACTACCACAGCGGCCCAACTAGGCGTACCTACGACTTCTGTACACCTGTGGTTTTGTTTTCGTACGTCTGTTGATCGAATCAGATGCATTTAAGACGCATTTGACGACATCGAAATTTTCACCTAAAAATGTCGACAGTGGTTAGTATAGGATTTTCATGGTTTTTCTTAGTTCATCTTCCAACTGCCACATGGGCCCAATTAGGCCTACCTATGACTTCTGTACACCTTTGGTGATGTTTTCTTGCATCCATTAATCGATTCAGAGAAATTGGAATGTATTCGCCGACATCGGAATTTTCATCCAAAAAATATCGACAGTTGCGGTCAGAGACGACACACCGTTAATTTTTTAAGTTCCCATGAATTTGCACGACTTTACGGTGTAGTCGTAGTGTATATAAACTCAAAGAGAAGATCGATCAGATAGAAGGATATTTTAATTGTTTTTCCATTAATTAAACACATATTCAGTAAAGGTCTTACAAACAACCAAATCCAAAACGCACTCTCTTTCACAGTTCTGCCAAGGACCCTTAGAATGTCTGAGCCACATCAGATGATATCAACTTCTTTGGCAGTCAGTCTCTGATTATCTAGACAAAGTGGTCTTGCATTCAATAGACAGTCAGTTGAACTACGCATTCATGTCCCGAAAAACGCCATATCATCTTATGACTATGAAAGTACCAACAATCAATTTCTCTCGCATCTGATCGTAAAAGCACAAAGACGCGACCAACCCACAGTCGCACTGAAAATTCCCGAACACAAAAGGGAAGACTGAAAACCACAGCCGAACATTGAATGCAATTTTGCCAATTGTGATCAAAACGCCGAACCAGTTCCGTCTTCATTCCTTGACCACAATCGCAGCTGCAACTCAAGGCGCGTTTGAATAGGAAACATGATCAGTTTAAGTCATACGTCCGTGCAACCATACGGTGCATCATCATCGTCTGAATGGCTAACCTCAACCTTATGTGGGTTTCTACGGAGGGAGGGAAAGCGATTCCAGGAAGAGATTCAAGTGTCAATTAGTTCACATTACAGCCGCAGCACACTTTGAACGGGCACGTCATCCGGAGCGAATGAATGTGACAGCCAAAGTGTGGATCAAGCCGCGCCCCAAACGCATATCATATTTAGGACTGTTCGTTGGGTCTTAATTATGCGCCCAATGCGCCCTGCATAGAAACGTGAGTTGACGAGTGAAACTGTCAAAATTAGAACAGATTTATGAAAGAGGCCACAACTTCTTTAATTATCAATAAATTCATATGACGCTCGTCGTGAATGGAATATTAATCGGCGATTGAGGTTAGGAAAAACGATATTCCACTTTCCTTTTTGACGTTCTGCACTCATTTCTGGGCTTTTTTTTTCTTCTTTTCACGTTTTGTTCAACCGTCCTTCGGTCGGCGTCAAACTGTTATGACAAGCCGAAATGTTGTATTCTCCCACAATTGTGTTGTGGACTGGTACGCACGCCATCCGTACGGTTTTCCACGCGTTTGAACAAAGAGTGGCACAATCGTTGGCACCATTATTTGTACGCTTAGCGATATGGTTGCCTCTGAGGCATGATGTAATGGGAAAATTGGTACGTCTGAGATATAATTTGGCCAAGCTTCTTGAAGGCAACCCGTGTGTGACCGAAATGCTGTGAATTGTGTTGCTCGTTGGACAAGGTCATAGAGAGTGAAGTCAGTTATTTTTTTGAAGTTAATTTCCGCGTGGAAAGTAGCAGAAAAGGCAGTCCTTGTCCTGCATGAAAACGAACACCTCTCTCAACTCAGCGTACGGAACAGTACTTCACAGCAGATTTGCAAGCCCTGAGTATTGTTAATGGACACAAGGGCAACGATCGTTCGTCCAGCAAAAGGGTCCAGGACAGAGAACTCCATTAAATAATATCCCCTCTCGGATTCTCACGATCTTGAATTCATATTTATGGATGGCTACCCACGCCAAAAAGTGCCAAAGTCAAGCAAAACATTCATGTCCAGTATGCCATTGAGTAATGAATTCACATCAGGAGGACCTCCAGCGGACCGCAACGAATAAATTTGTCTCTACTCGAGGCCAACAGCAGATGTCTTTCGCTACGTTCATGTTTCTTATCAACGGAAGGAATCGGCAGAAGGAAAAAAAGGAAGCACCACACAGCAACTTCACGCGAACCATGCACATTCTGCCAACTGTCTTCGAAGACAAACACATTTAATGCCTTCTGAAATCAATTTCAACCAACACAAACCAACCAAATGCGAAGCATTAGCCATCGAGGAAGGGAAAGGCCAAGCGTTGGAACACCCAGTTCTTGAACAACCCGTTTGTTATCGTTCCTCGTTGGCTGCTTCTTTGCTCTTTAAATGCCTGCGCTGATCAGCGTTACACGATAACAGTGAATTGTAGAATTGGCCTCTCCGCAATTCTACCCACTCGTGGATACGGGGTTGGCAGCTTATGTAACCGAATGCCGCCGCAACTTGTTGCAAGCACCAAATGCCAGAGACCTTCCAAATGCTAAGTCTCAACTGCGGCTGAGGTTTACAGGTTAGCCAGAGATTTTCGTGCACTCTTGTGGCAGCGGCTGCAGTGTTAGACAATTTCTGCTGATTTGTGGTTAAGTCCCATCGCATGTGGACCCGTGTCGGTTGCCACCAGCGGTTGTGGTGCTTTTAGCGAGATTATTTGTGGATCACTGTAAGGCCGTTCATTGACTTGAGTATGAATTATTGCGGGTAAACAAGGGATTAGTCGAGAAGTGAAACTGATGTCTTGGACCAGGCCGCAACGCCGCCACGCCGCTCTGTCGTCGCATCGTCGTATCGTGTTGAAGTTGCGCCACTTTTCAGCTTCATCAGCAGCAGCGGGAGAAAGATAAAATACAGAGTTTCGGTCAACAGCGTCACACTTCGAAGAGGATGTTGATGTTGAAGTTGAAGTTGAATCGGCCCAACTTGGTAATGGTATGTCAGATTGCCTTCGTGTTTCTGTCGAATTGAAGGATGGAGGGGGAACCTGTTCCAGGCGCAGGTGGATTGAGACCGATACGATGTACATGTGCCATGGGTATTCACTGAAAGTCGCGTGTGCGTACACAAACGTGTATTGCAGTCGTGAGAATATTTGTTAACTCGCTTTTCTACTGGCAGACAGTGGGTACACTCTACGGATTGTTTTTTTTTGTTGATTTTATTATTAGTTGCATTAGCTTGTGGCGGTAAGTGAATGTCTAGATTTGGGAATTATTCTGCGCAACTAATTTGGTTTGTGTCCATGACTGGTGCATAAATTATTGATTTTAATGAACCGAGGCGTATTGAGTGCGTTTCGCCCATTGAATCATGAGCTGACAGATATTTGCGGCCTCATGACTTGCCAACTAGAGCCACTGGTCCATCTCAGGTTGGCACATTAAATTTATATGCGAAGATAAAGCCGAGACAGATGATGTCAGAGATCCAAGGAATACTAGTTTGCAAAGGAACAACATCGTTAATAATAAATTTATTGTATTTTTTGTGTGATTAATTTCTTAAAAAGAATGAAAAGAAATTCTGCAGCTCCATCAAGTATTCCAGTTGCAGATCTTACAAACAAAATGATGGCCACAAGAATTTTGCTCAGTTTTGTTTAACAAATTGACTGTCAACCTGTGTGAAAATGACTCACATCCTAGGCTGCAATTTCATTTTAAGTTCTAAAACGAGTTTTATTCGAATAAACCCAAAACCAAACTTGTTTCAGCGCACGTTTCTTACTTCTTTTTTTGACACATTTTGTCACTATAAAGTGAATAACCGCTTGTTTCATTAAGATTTGCATAAAAAACGTCTACTTCAACCACATCACACTTAATTAAACTAACAGTAACCCCAGAATTGCGCTTGACAAATATTTTCAGATACCGCTGTCCGTAAGCAATCATGTCTGTTTGCATATTCGATCGCAAAAAATGTAGAATAATTTTTCTTTCGATAGTTCATAAATATAACGCAATACTCTGGAGAGTCACCACACATCGACGAGTTGAATCAGACCTTGAAATATCGTAACCAGACACAGATTCAGACACATTGCGCGAATATGAAAGTTGTCTCCGGCTCTGGCACTCATTGTCAACTTGATTTCCATGCAAAAAGGCGCACAAAGGCAGAGATTTGCTTTTCGCTTAAGCGGATGAAGTGTAAGCGAACTACGCCAGCGACTTCTGGGTTCATTGGTTTCATTTGTCAGGCCGTTCACGAAATATCCATGAGCTTGAAAGTAAGCGTTCAGCATTTAATCTGCGTTGAGGGTTGTGCATGTTAAAAATGGAATAAAAGAAGAGAACAACACAATAGGCCTTTAAGCAAAACTCTGCATTGCACTTAAGTCCGCGTGGTTCTAAGCCAAAGGATATTTTAGGTTTGGCTCTACCTCCAAAAAGCAGTCATGTACTTACACAATAAAGGGTCACTGTGATGCCACGTGATTTAGACCAGTCATATTCCTAGAACCTGTTGGTACTTGCTACGAACCGGTTTATCGGGCTTATAAAAACATGTGGAACCGAGGTAGCAGGCTTATAAAAGCAAGTTTAGATACTTACTCAAATTACTGCAAAACTAAGCTCCTAGTGAGCACGGTTCTGCTTGGTCTCCTAATCCTCTACAACTTCTCAAGAAATCATTGAATGGTGAATCCATCCTAGTGTACCAATTGCGCTGTGTTCAGTTATGACGCCGATGAGTGTCCTGAGCCCCTGTCTACTAAGTTTGCGAGGAAGCAGACAAAGTGAACGTAAACATTTTAGTTGTGGAAAATCTGCTTTGTAATAAATAATGCAAGTAATGCAATCTAACCAGATGCGGGTGGTTATCCTAGTTGTGTGTTCTTTCGAAGATGGTTAGCTGAATCGAGAAGCATAGATGGTGGGTTTGCTCTCAGTGAGAACGAAAGATGTCGGACCTCTAGTTCATCGGTTTTTCAAATGTCACAGTATCCCGCTACATTTGCTGGACATTGAAATCTTCACCCATCACATCGGGAGACAGCCGACATTAAGGGAAGTCATAGTCAGAGGCTTAGTCGCAGCCGGGAATTGATCGTGAGGCAAGGCAGTGGATCTTTGTAGAGTTGCGCTAAACAGTACGCTTTGGCGTACATGGACTCCTTCATCCGTCATCGATTGTCAATCGTCAGTCTAAGATTATAATAGTGTTGCTCTAAGGAAAAGAAAGGGCTCCATTCTGTTGATGGTGAGGGAACATTGCCGTAATGAGGGAAAATGTTCACAATGGAGAGAATCAGAGGTTGGAGTGGCCGACTGCTGGTTGTGTTACTGTTGTGAGATAATCCTAAGTACAGATTGCAAGCTTTCTTCAAGATGAGGTTCCACCAGCCCCCAGAGAAGATCTACATTGTACGTCAGTTTCAGTAATAAAAAGATATACAATTCTACACAGATGGATCCAAGACAGATAATGGAGTAAGAAGTGACGTTTTCTCGGACCGTCTAAACCTAGACAAATCGGTTCGTCTATCCAATCACTGCAGCGTCTTTCAAGCGGAAGCAATGGCGATCAGCGAACGTGGTATCCGACCGCGATGTCTGTATTTTTGATCAGCCAAGCAGCAATTAAATTCCTGGCATCGTTCTCTATAAACTCCAATTTAATAATCGACTGCCGAGCATCTCTTAACCAGATATCCGAACAGTTCATTTGCCTGTGCTGGGCCATATCGATATCCCGGGAAACTGCAAAGCTGATGAACTCGCTAAACGCGACACTAGACTGCCAGCTGATAGTTTCTCTTGTAATCCTGTAGCTGCCTTCAAGTTGCATCTCAATAATCTCTACGCAAAGCAAACCAATGCCAGATGGTCGACAGGCAGCACTTGTCGAATCTCAAAACAAATCTTGCCAAATCTCGATCCAAAAAGATCAAATAGCCTGATATCACTAAAGACATTTTAAATTAGCACTGCAGTGGGAATAATCACCGGACACTGCCTACTAGGCTTTGACGCAAAAAGACTAGGCCTATTCTCCAACCACTTCTGTAGAAGCTTCTTAGACGAAAAGGAGGAGGAAAGCACCCAACACCTCCTATGCAACTGTCATCCTCTTGGCTCAACTAGGAAAGTCACCACAGGCTCCCTATTTCTACGACAGTCTAAACAATCTCAGCAAAATATCGGTCAACGAACTAATCAAATTTGTTGAGAAGACTGGCTGGATGTCATAAACCTCGGCAACTCTTTTTAAATTTTGAAACACCCACTTGGCGGTACAATGAGCCTACTTTGGCCAAACTGCATTAAGGCCACTACCTACGTACCTTCATTAATAAATGTCTGCACTTCAGCTTCATAAAATGTCTTAGCAGATCTCGAAGTCAAAATCCATGCGATATTTTAAGCTTCGTCGCAAAGGCTAAAATTCCCACGAAATAATGAAGTGTTGAACTCTCTATTTAAGGAACAATAAATTAGAGTTGATAGAAAACGTGAAATGAAAGTTCTCTCGACCATGAAGTTGAAGGGTTGATTTATGTTTGAATTCTCCAGAAAGGTTATTGAACGGAGATAGTTACACAACGTTACCAACGTTTACTTGAATTGAGTCAATTATCACTTGCTTCCCTGATTATTCTCTTTAATCACCTTCAAATTCAACTGGTTTTGTTAGTTTGATTCAATTGTGCAATGCACTAATCGAAAGATGGAGGAAGAACTTCGACATTTAAATCGGATCTTAATGATGTTTGGATCTCTAGAAGAGTGTCTTCGAGTCCGAGCCTAATGGTTCGAGAAGTCGGAATCTCCAGTATCAAGATCCAGACCAAGTAATCGCAGATACAAGACAGCTTGGTCTTGATGACTGGAAGCATCGTGCCCAGGACCGTCAACGATGGAAGGCAGCAATCGCTCGGACTCGGACCCTCCATTCGTCGCTTGCCTGATAAGTCAGCATGTAAGTAATTGGAATTGCTTCTTGTAACCCTTAAACAGGTAACCATAAAGCTTACAAATGCACTTAAATGGCAAAATTCATGCCTTCCACTCTCAGTCCCACATTTAATTGATTATCTCGTGGTGAAGCAGCAGAGAACGTACATAAAACATCAACGATACAGTTTATTTAAAAAGTAAAATTCCCAACAATTACTCACTGGTCGAATTTGAAAGTAAAAGTTCGCTTCACTGCAGACAACATTTACCCACATCAAATAATCAAACATTACAGACCCTTTCTCACTTTCAAAACATCAACAAATTAGGCCTAAGCACATTTCACCAAGTTTCTGCATCAATTAATCACGACAAGTCGCAAAGCAGCAAGCTATTATCTTTTTTCAATTATCACCCATTTCCTGTGCGCGCGAGAGAGAGAGAGATTTTGTAATATCCATCTCTAAATCATTCCCATTTGTTATCCAGATAATTATATGCAACAGAATCACCTTCTCTTTCACTTAAGCAGTTTCCCCCGTCCCAACAGCTAATTGTGTCAAACCCCCCGTCGGAAAAGTCAGAATAAAAAACAAAAACCGAACCCAGAAGACTCCCAAAAGAAAGTAAAAACAAAGAAAGAATGAATGACAAAGGGACCGAAAAAAAAAACAGAAAAAAGAAAAGCGACCAACCTTATTGTTGCTGCTGCAGTAGTAAATATCCGACATTTCGCTGCACAAGACAATTTCGTATCCAAAATGATGACAGCTTACCCGAAAAACCAGAGCAAACGAAGGTCTGAGTTGTCGGAAAAAACAAAACCAAAACAAACACACAAACCAACGATATTAACGCTGCTGTGTCGTTCCACTTTAAATGAAAATTTATTCACTCGAATGAATTGAATTTTTTTTTTTTTTGTATTATTTTCCTTCTCAGCAAAACTGCTCAAATTTCACTCTTGTAACACATTTTTACAAAATTTTTCTTTTCTTCGTCGGTTAGCATAGCACAAAAGACGAGACCGGATCGGAAGAACGCCAAACACCCTGTGTGCCCGAAATGAACGTTTAACCAGTGATTGTCTGTCCGTCAGTCCGACAGAACGCGTTCAAATTACAAAACAAAACAAAAAACCCAGAAACTGTCTCTCGTTGTCTCGGTGTCTCGGAGACACAGTTCAGCAAATATTTAGTGAATGATTTTTACTCTGCAATTAATCCGTTTACAGAGTTGTCACACAACACAGACAGACTCAAGCAATGGTCCGATGGCCGGACTACTTTGCGAGAAATATAAACAAACGTACACAACACACACACGAAGCTTGACTTTCGATTCGAATCGAGTTTTCTTTTCTTCGCATTTCACCAAAACACAGACCGAAGGGAAGAGATGTCTTAAACAACGTCCGCCACCGAGCAAAGTTCCAATTGAACTGTCTTGTCAGAGATACCTGGGGAGTCTTGTAAGACTGGCTGAGATACCACAAGTCTACGTCCAAGAGCACACCATCTGTTAGGCAGAGACACGATTGACTTCTTGTGCATCAGGCGGCAGTTGTGTGTGGGGAAATGGTCGAACATCGAACCGGTTCGATGTTGAAGGTTCGAAAGGTAAACACAACCTTTTCGCTGGTTGGTGTGGATTTTTCATTTAAGCGGATTGTTGGACACATCTGGTAGCATCTTTAATCCCATTAGAGGCGGAGTACTGAACTGGGTCTTTCCTACGAGAGCACGCCAGTGATGACGCTTATTCGCTTGTCGTTATTCTCCGGGGGGATGGGGTGCGCGCATTGGGAATTGGAACGAATTGTTCGGCTCGCATGGGGGCGATGTGTAATGGCATTACTGGTCAGGGCTTAGACGTGTTCGGTTCCGTCTTTGTGTCTTCCGAGGTGGTACTGCTAATATTTGCACCTGTCGTGTAGGGTGAGCACTTGATTGATGGATTCAATTGCAAACTACGTGTATGCATATAATAGTTGGAGTGAGCGAACTTTTTTCCATTGCTTTTGAACGTAGATTGATGTCAATTGGTGGTCGGGTGCAGTGATGTTATTTAACAGACTGAGCGCCGAGTTTCTTGTATCAGGAGGAGAAGATTCAACGACGAGCTGTACGGTGGCATACGTCTATACACACTTCTACTGATCGAACGCCATCGCAACTTCCGGCCTGAAGAGTCTTTGACTCTGAGCCTGTGGGACAACGCAGGAGAGGACAGACTCAACTAATGTGGCGCATGAAAAGTAGGACACCTGTCTGAAAAAAGATTCGGTGTCGGCATGGATCTGTAGCGTCCCCTGCACTCGTGAGAGATCAAGAACGGCACTTAGTGGTTGTTGTGGAAGCCATTGTTGCAGAAAGGGAGAAATCCTCCGCCCACAAGTAAATCAGTTTCGACTACGTTTCAGAAACAAACACAACCTTCTTAATTAAAACAATATTCCTCTTTATTAAATCATATTTATTCCAACCACCAGAACCAAATGAATGTGAGTTAAAATCCGCCATGTTTTCAAAATATCTCTCCCATAGGTTTGACGGTGATTTCGTGTATCTGAAACGCATCAAAACAAATCATTCAAATGCAACCGACACACACACACGACGCTTCAATTACCTGAACATTAGGAGGCGTGCTTAAAGCATACAACACCGCATCAGCTATGTTGTCCGGCTTAAGCCTGGCCATGTCCTTCACGTAAAATTGTATCTCCTCTGGAAATATGTTTGTGTCCACAGCTCCTGGACAGATTCCCTGAAGGTATGCTAAGTTAATTTCCGAAATTAAATAAAGCGAGTCGAAACTTACCGTAATTTTCACATTTGCTTTGTGCAACTGAAACTCCTGACGGTACGTTTCCGTCATAGCGGTTATGGCGAACTTCGTCGATGGATAGATGTTAAATGATGGCAGCACATCGATGAAATTTAAAACCTGATGGCCAGCGATGCTATTGATGATCAGAATGTGCCCCTCATCGCCACGTGCCTTTATTCGATTGAACACTTCCCGAGTGCACCAGAGCACGCCCATAACGTTCGTGTCGATAACTTCGCGGATTTTGTTCGTATTACCCGGTGCCACTAATTCGGTTTCCCTTGTAATGCCAGCATTGTTCAGAAGCACACTGGCGCCCCCTAACTGCTTCTCGGTCCAGTCGATTGCGTCGATAACTTGATCTTCTTTGGAGACGTCACATTTTCTCGGAATGAATTTTGATTGAAGGCTGGTCGGTAAACTCTCCCTAATCTCTCTCAGCTTGTTCTCCCGTCTGGCCAATGCGACCACCCTTAACCCGGCTCCCACTAGAGCCTTAGCGCACGCTGCTCCAATCCCTCCACTGGCACCAGTAACAACAGCAACCTTATTCTGCCACCTTTCCATGTCGACAGCTTTACACAGAATGAAACCAAATACAGGGCTGCCGTCACTTCTAGGGGGGAGGTCTGTCAATTAAGGGAGACAAGCACTAATTGGATCATTGAATCGATTTGGCTTCACGTGGCCTAGTTGCTGGGTTCTCGATTTCAGCTCACGTCATTCATCATGGAACGTTGGCAGAAGAAAGTCGCAATTGTTACTGGAGCAAGTGCTGGAATTGGAGCAGCCTGTGCTAAGGCACTAGCCACGGCAGGATTGACTGTCGTCGGTCTAGCCAGACGCGATGAGAGAGTGCGTCAGTTAGCCGATGAACTACCGAAAGGCATCCGCCAGAACCTCCATGCGGTCAAGTGTGATCTCACACAGGAAGATGACGTTTTGAAAGCTTTCGATTGGATACAAGCAAATCTCGGAGAAGCCGATATTCTGGTGAATAACGCCGGAGTCATTGAGACCACACAGCTGAGCAAACGCAGTAATACCCGTGAGATTCGGAAGACAATTGAGACGAACCTGATGGGAGTGGTATATTGCACGAGAGAAGCATTCAATTCCATGCTGGATCGGAACGTGGAAGGCCATATTGTTATCGTGAACAGTGTGGCTGGTCATCAGGTGCCGAATTTAGGACCAGACCTACCGTCATTGAATGTGTATCCAGCTACCAAATTCGCGCTGCGAGCGATGACGGAGATCTATCGACAGGAGTTCCTCAGGAACAAATCCAAAGTTCGAATTACTGTAAGTTGGCATTACATAACTGCCCAATTTCAAGTGATGACCACATTCATCTTCCTTAGAGCGTGAGTCCGGGAATCGTAGACACAGACATTCTTCCAACAGACATCCAAACTGTGGTAAGGCAGTTCGCGCCGATGCTTAAGTCGGAAGATGTTGCTGACGCTGTTTTGTATGCCATCTCAACCCCGCCAAATGTTCAGGTAGATATAAAAGCAATTCGAATTTTCACTTGATTCTTTATTCAAAACATCCTCTTTTCAGGTTCACAACATAATCATCAAGCCAATGGGAGAGAAATTTTAGAGAATACCCACGACGTTCAAGGTCGACGAGAACTAGTTTCCTTTGCAGTTTTAAAACTTTTCACCGACCGGCTTCAAGGTGATGTCGTGAATCTATCAAAAGAAAAATAAAATAAAACTTTCACTTCAACGAGAAGCACTTGTTTTTACTGCACCTGGACGTGTGGCGGCGTTGCCAACGCGTATAGGACAGCACTTGAGACATCCTCAGGGCTGAGCATGGGTATTAGAGCCCGCAACGTGTCGATGAGGTCATCTGGAAATATCTCCGTGTCGACCGCGCCTGGGCTGATTCCCTAAAGACAAACATTACGTCGACCACTCAAATTTTTGCCATCATTTTGCTTACCGTTATTCGAATCTTTGTCCCATGACGAATGAACTCCTGACGATAGGTCTCCACCATTGATGTGACAGCATGCTTCGAAGCCGGATAAATATTAAATGAGGGCATTTGGTCCCCCAAATTTGGTGTATTATGTCCAGCAATGCTGTTGATAATCACCACATGCCCGTCGACGTTCCTGGCCTTCATCGAATTGAATGCTTCTCTAGTGCAGAACACCACTCCCAGTACGTTCGTATCCAAAGTAGCCTTGATCTCGGCAGTGTTATCCGGTTGAACTAGTTCGGTGGTCTTCACAACACCAGCATTATTCACGAGCACATCTGCGCCACCCAATTCATTATCCACAAAGGAGAAAACACTTTTCACTTGCTCCTCATTCGTAACATCACATCGCATAATGTGAAATCGAGAGCGTTTCTCGATGGGAAGGCTTGTGCGAATATCCTCCAATCGATCCTCGCGACGTGCCAACGCAACTACGATCATTCCTTCGCGATGCAGATCTCTGGCAATAGCCTCACCTATGCCCGAGCTTGCTCCTGTGACTACGGCGACTTTGCCTTGCCAACGATCCATTGTGAACTGACGACTAGCACTGGTGGCAACTGGCAACTGCTAGTGAAGCGATCAGCCGAGAAAGTAGTTGACGATGAGACTGGTATACGATTTCATTTTTGTTGTGGCTTTCATCTTCCCCAGAGTTCAGCATCTGAGACAAGGGGTTGGAAGCAAGTTGAAGGGTAGATGCGTCGTTTAATCGATCGTTTTGGTCGTTGCATGTGATCATAATGAAATGGATTGTGTAACGTAATTCGAGGCAGATTGATTTTAGATCGATTTCAGACGGAAATAGTAGACGCTGTTATCCATGCGGCAATCATGTAATTCTGCTTATCCTTCGACACTTTCATTGATAATTTGACAAGCCAAACTGGTATAATGTGTTAATACTCGAAAGATGGGGGGCCGTGAAATGTATTTCTTGTCGTACCAGGAATCGAACCTAGACAGGTAGGTCCAAGTGCGTAGGAGTCGACGCACATTCCCACAACGCCACGGGCCACCACTGGAAGATACGTTCCCTTAATCCTTACCCATATTAGTGCCGGACATTGGCACAAGATGTGCTCAGAAGTTTCATCCTCTTCGGGGCAGAACCGACAGACCCTGGTAGTTTAGGCCACAATGGCCAGTAAGGAAGCTTGTTAGCAATCTTATGTTTTCTTTGTTAAGATTGAGTATTCCCTTATATGATTAAGGCATGATTAAACCGTTTGGAAACCATAACCATGTGTCCACTGGTCTGGGGCTAAGTTTGTTTTCCCATTCGTTAATCAGAGTTTTGGCTGTTGTCCAATTCACATTACAGTACGGTTCAGGACCGATGAATGCAGATTCCGATCCAGCCCTAGCGAACTCATCCGTGGATTCGTTGCCTGCATTCCCCAATGTGTCCAGGGACGCCAGCCAAGTTCCACATTGGTGGTCTGCCAAGGGATTGTAGAGCGTCATAGCAACATTTGACTGTTTTGGAGTCCAAGAGGTTGGACGAGAGTGCCTTAAGTGCACAGTCAAGCTGTCTGAGAATATCGGTATATTAGCGCCCTTAATGCATTTGTGGAGGTTTTGTCTGGCGCAGATCTCGATGACGTGAATTTCGGCTTGAAACATTGTAGGATACGAGCCCATTGGTACGGAAATCCTTGCGTTGGTTCCAAAGACTCCTGCTCCCACTCCAGATTCCATCTTTGATCTGTCTGTGTATCATACCCGACTTCTAGGGTCTTGTGTTGGGATACCATTGGAACAGCTTACGCGGTCGAGTATTTAAACTTCGAAAAGTCTCCCGAAACAGTGTTGCTTGACCATAATAATCGGCATTGTACAAAACATGTCACTATTGGGGATCAAGTTGAGTATGCCGAGGTGAACTGTTAAGTTACCTGGTTTATAAGTACACCCAAGCTGCAGTTTGATGGCATATCTGGCAGCTATCTTCCTAATGAAGATAGGTAAGGGAGTTAGCCCGACTATAGCTTCAAGAGATGCTGCGGTCCAGTTATTCCAAGACAAGTTATACGTTGTAGTTTCTGCAACTTATTTGCCGTCAGTTGTTGTTGTCAGTTAGAGTGTTTTGGGTCACCAAACAATAGCCGCATATGTGATAATGGGTCTCGCCATCATTGTGTCAAACGAATGAATAACTTTGTGAGAGAGACCACATTTCCTGCCGTATAGACGTCTACTGGCCCGCAGTGCTCTGGTAGCACGCTCTATGGCGGACTTAATATGTGAGTACCAGTTGAGTGCAGTCGAGTTATCCAGGATTACACCAAGATATTTGAGCTCGCTGGAATATGTTATATATTAAATCTTTTCGAGATAATGAAGGGCACCTGTAGTGGAGAATTTAGAGGGTTGGACAGTTCTTTCCGGTCTCTAATATGAACATCAATCTCTCCACTGTTTGAGTGAAAGATGTTGGACTTGTAAGTCTATAAGATTTACGCTGCCTCCAGGGAATTGGTATGCATCCTCAATTGTAATTGGCTATAAATAAAGCTCTCAATTCCGGTACGACAAAGACCTTAATTACGTCGAAGCTGTATCTGTCTATTGTGACACTTTGCCCAAGATGTCGATGTTGATGCACCTTTTTTGTTGACCGCATGTACTTTGTCTTAATCTCATTCCCGCGAGACACAAGTTAGCCGCTTCCTTCTCGATGATGACAAACGCCCCACTGACAGCATGTTGTGTTCTTCCGATGATGCCAATGTCATCGGCATATGCGAGCAGTTGCATAGACTTGTGGAAACGTCTGAGTTACACACGATCTTCTCGAGAATTATATTAACAAAAAGTCGCATGACAATGCATCGGCTTGTCTAAAGCCTTTTTTGACATCAAAAGCAATGCAGGCAAATATTCCAATCTGATGTTTCTAATTGTGCATCCAGAAGGTTCCAAATGTCTTCTAATGACGCTACAGTCCGGGGTGGGCCTCAATCAACAAGCCCCTCCAGCTGGCGCGATTCTTCGCCAGCTGCCTCCACTTTCGCATTTCAAGTTGGCTGAGATCCTTCTCCACTTGTGTGCGCCATCGATTCCGTGGGCGTCCCCTATGGCGTTGTCCCATTGGTTCGGAATCTTTTAACGCCGTTCATTTCATATTCTCTCGTCGACAAGACCCGGCAATTTCCATTCATTTTCAATAGTTTGTGTTTATTTTCTTCTTTTTCTTCAATTTACATACTTAGTATAAAATAATTAAATAAAATAATTTCACTTGGCAAATATTTGTTGAGAACATCTTACAAATAAGTAAATCAAATTACACTGGAAAATTGTTTGCATCTGACTTTAGGACATCATACCTTTGCTGCGTTTAAAAGCGGCACCTGCCTTTCGATTGTGATTAGCCCTACTTGACTTTTGAACATCTTTTTTGTGGCGATTCACCAGCACATCCTTCTCCTGGCCTTGTCCTTTGGGTGCACCCACAACATCGCGGGGCTTAGTCGCTTGTGGCGCCGGTTTAGTGCCATATTTCGAAGCTCTTTTAGCCTCATACCGTGCACGAATATCTTCGGGATTCTCATAGAAATTAAGACGCTTGTCACCGTTTTCGTTTGTGTTGCTCTCAGGTGCATCCTCATCCGATGATTCGCCTTCACTCACATCGATTATCTCAGTTAAGTTTTCTTTCAATTCCTTTGACTTTACCATGCGCGACTCACTCTCCAGCAGAGCCTCGTAGCTGTCGTCATATTCGTCATCGTACTCATTGCCCTCCTCGACCAATGTGTACTCTTGATACCGATGTCGAACCGCATTCAGTTCCTTCTTATCGTCAAGAAGTTCACCCAAGCTTTTAGCTTGATTTGGGAAACCCTTCTCAACCTTTATAATACAATCGGGGTTATCCTGCGTCATTACATCGTACTTATCACCATCGAAGACATTGTATCGCTTTATACCGGTCTGCTCGTATAGCTTGTCCTGCGGATCTGATGGAATGTACATTTCGCTTTGATCGGAGTTCATAAGATCTGGCGGCAGGTTTTGTTCGAGAATTGCCGCTATCGCTTCTTCAGAATTCTCATAACGATTGAGGACCCGCCTCACAAAGCCATCACCAAGATGTGGTAACACCTCCAAAACGCTGGTCACTTCCAAGTCGAAGTCTCTAACTCTGGGTTCATTGCTCGATGCATTGTTGCTGGCGGATATCAGCCCAGGCGCTCCTCTACTTGTGGACGGCTTATCATTATCATAATCTATTGATGCGGCTCCTTCTGGTTCTTGTCGTGCTGGTAGAGCAGTCCTCGATGTTGAGGGGACTGATGGAAAGGAGTCAATAGTTTACAGAAATTAACAGGTTATCAGTTAAACTCACGTTCATCTTCAATATCTAGCTTTGCCAGGTCATCAATGCACCCAATCATTCCCAAAGCTTCAGATTCGGCCTCGTCTTTGTAACCCTTAGCCACGAAATCTACTTTGAATTCATCCCTGTTTTAAACAATGCAAGTGAAGGCAATAACATATGCTTAATGAGAAATGAAAGCTTAACACTACACCAAAAAAAAATTAAAAAAGGATACAAGTCTCTGCAAGCCTGCTTCAATATATCCACGTCCAATTCGATAGGGTACTCTCGCTGATAGTCTACGACAAACGCTCGATCTGCCAGGCATTCAGTCATGAGTCCAACAAACTGTTCCGACGGCAGTAAGCTCTCATCACTAAAGCAAAATAAACGGATGTAGCATTTAGCACATGTAGATTCATTTCGTGTAGACTCACGGATTTTTTAAGACATTCTCTATGTGCAAGTATGCTATGCTCCGAAACGCCTTCAAGAACTGAAGTCTCGCCTCGTTTAACCACTTTAGACTGTTTGCTGACGCATTGATGATGTAAATATTTTTATAAACGTACGGAATACTGTTGTCGTAGAACTGAGTGATGCTAAAAATCGACACACAAATTGAAGCCATGTCTACAGATAAGTATTTGTTGAACGTCACTTACCAAGGTCCCAAGTTGATTTCATAGCAAATCTCTCTAGCATCTGGACAAACCTCGAGGAGCACATTTAAAGTGAAAGCAATATCAACCACATAAAAGACCAAGTCATCGTAAGGAGTCTCCAAAGTCTCGTTATATTCGAGCATCTCGTTTTCCGCACTCTCCTGTATTGACTTGAAAGCGATCTTCACGTTTTGCAAGGCAGTTGTTAAATCATTTTTGTACTTTGGCTCAATAAGGAACACAGTTTTAATGATCTTCCTGAGAATATGCAAATTGCTTTCACTCAACGCAATGATTAAATCGAAAAGCATTGGTATTGATATGAGAAAATTTGAATATATTAAATTCGCTAGATAGTCCTTCGATATCCATTCTTCTTCAGATTCTTTGTTTGTTATGATTCGACATACAATTCGTGTTGCTGCGGTAAGAATGTCGTTATACATCAGCAGTACTTGTTCATTTGTTGTCAGCGTTTTGAGATCCAAATAACATGGTGTTGCATTTTTAAGGAATGAAATTAATGATGCCATTGCGGTTTTTTGGTAAATCATATACGACCAGAATCTGTGAACAAATCATGCCATCAATGGGTGAAGGAATATTGGAATTTCAGACAGTACTCGTATTGTTTTATTCCAAGTAGAAACATCATGTCTTCGAGAAACCATCTGCTGTCGTAAAACCATTCATCTAAGTCTGCATTCGTTTTAATTAAGCCTCCTGAACCGATCAAAGGAACATACGTGCTGAATACATGCCGGGTTGCCCATCGTTTGTGCTTAAACAAAAAAATACACTTTCAAAACGATTCACAGAATTGTAAACGTTGTACCAGTGCTGGAACTTTGATTGTTATTCCATCCTCATCTACCAATAAGGTTAGTTTCTCTAGGGGTTTCTTCTCAGGATTCTATCAAGAATGTACATAGTTTTATTAAGGTTTTCTGTGTGCATATGTGAAAAAGAATTTACCGAAAAAATTACATTTGGCTTCGTTGTCATTATTATTTTCTCTTGATTTAGACCTAATTCGTATCCACAACTTCAGACAGACACCTGGATGAATGACAACAGAATGACAGCAGCGCCGACGGACAGAAAACACCTGATTGATAGGAATAACAAGAGCACTGTGACGTTTCTGCAGTTCCTTCCAAAGTGTGAAGATGTATACAAAATTATATTTTCTATTGTGAATTTTTAAAAAGACACTGATTCAATTAGCAATCGCAGCTTATGCGATTTTATCAAAATTAATATACCACCAAATGCATACGGTTTCAACACCACAAATTAGTAAACCTGAATTAAACTAGTTGAATTCAGTTTTCAGGTGGATAACACAAACAAACCTTTGTCACTTGTCACCATCTCGACTTGACGTCTTAACGCAAAGTAGGTGTTTTGTTGACATCATGCCCAACTGTCATTTGTGTTCTTGTTTTTATTCAGCCAGGAGGAAGTGATATTCGAAAATTATCTAATTAAAGTTGTTTTCCACCTTATTCTCGGTCAAGGAAATCTTATCCGATTTTACTAGTTAAAATGTCCAATCCATTTGACGATAGTAGCGGTGAAATACTAGAAGGATTTCTCTGTCCAATATGCCGTGAAGACTTGAAATCCCTTGAGTTCCTAACCGATCATGTGGAAAGAGTTCATGCCGAAGAACAAGATGCTTTGAAATCAATTTTTAAAGACATCTTCAGTAAAGCCAAGCGTAAAATTAAGTCGAACTTCGATGATTCCATTGACTTGGCCAGGAGTTTAGATCGAGATGTCCGTATAAGTAATACAACAACTCGTGGGAATGTGTTCAACTATATGATGCAAAGTATTGGTGCGGAGCGTTCTCATTTATCCTACTTCAATACAGTGAGGTATGCTATCCGTTCGGAACAAATAAAATCCATTCTTAATCTCGCCGATTACAGAAATCCCAGATTAGAGCGATATGCCAGTGAAACAAATAAACTGATAATTCGACTGCATAAGCTGCTCAAAGATATGCCGACTGAACCTGTGCTGAGAAAGCAACACGAACAAAATGTATGTTAACTCCCTTGACTCACAATGACACTAAAGATTCATTCTAGATAGTTCCATGGCTGGACGGAAGCTCCGTGAAACTCTGTCCAAATTGTGCAAAAAGTTTTCACTTTGCCCGTCGGCAGCATCATTGTCGCCTGTGTGGGAGCATTATGTGCAATGATTGCTCGAAATTCCTCGCATTAGATGACGCCTGTAGGGTATCAAATATGTCTATCTCTCAAACAGCCTCATCTAAACATTGCTTAATTTTTAGTGGAATTGGCCAGTTTAACAATGTCCCGGACAGATCCGATTCCCAAGTCAAAAGACGATCGCATGAACAGCATTCGAACGTGTGATCATTGCTTGTGGCTGTTGGAAACGCGTAAGGAAATGCACGAGAGCAGAACATGCCGTCCACCAACGTCTGTCATTTACGATGAGATTCAACAACTCAAGAAGAACATCCTTCCCGACATCGATATGTATTTGAAGATTATCGACAGCCTATATGGCGGCGATTCCATTTTCACAATAGCTGATGCAAGTGCATTGCGTGGTAAAATCGGTCAAGTGGCCGAAACTATCGACGTGAAAAGCAAACGAATCTTGCTGTTGCCCTGCCAGGAGGGAAGTCGAGAGGACGCAATGAAGAAGTCTGTGCGAATGTCGTGTGTTCAGTTGATTAAGGAACGAATGCTGTCCATACCACCGTTGCCCATGGAAGCTGAGATAAAGAAAATTCAAGATAAAAAACGAATGGAAACCGAGCAAAGGATTGAGACGGAACGTCGCCTGGCCTTGGAGGCGTACGAGAAATATCAGTTGGCTGATAGCAATAATGTTGCTGCCGGAAATGAACCATACGCTTCTGGGGTAAGAGTTAAGTTAGTCATAAAAGCTAAGGATTAGATGGGTTCAATGGTGTTGTGCCACCTTCTTAAAGGTATTCTTGGATTTAGGTGCATAGTTTCATCTGTGTAGCCGAATGCACTCAACATCTGCCACAGAAGTTAACGCTAAATATTCGAAGTTTAGGTGTGATTGCGAATCAAGAGTGCTTTTATTAGGATAACCTTATCCCAACAATGAAGCATTTTGCATAATCAAGCTGTTAACATCCTCTCTGCCAAGGGAGACCTTTATAAGATGCTTTTGATGCAAAGGTAGATTTTTCAGTTCGAATATGACCAACAGATGCATGTTGGATGTTTTTTTACCTTTGTCACTCCTCTAGGGAGCATTGGGCTTCCACTTGGCATCTCCATCTCACTCGGTTAGTTGCAACTGTTTTTACACTATTCCAACTGAGTTTGCATTTCCCTAGTTCCAGGGGTGCCGATCGTCGCCAGGTGTTCTTGGGACGGCCTCTGGCTCTTTTGCCTTGAGGGTTCTACTCTAACGCCATTCTGGTAATGCTGTCGGTTTTTCTCCTGATGGTATATCCGTTCCATTTGCGTCCCTTAATCTGCATCTTTTCCTCTCTTGTCATTTCTAACAAATCCACGTTCCTGAAAGTGTTTGGCCAGAATATTCGACATATGGTACGGAGACATTTGGATCGCTCTTGTAGTACACAAAAATTGAATTACAGTGGAGTCCCTCTAAGTCGAACTCTCATGGGATATCAAAACCAGTTCGAGTTAGAGGGAGTTCGTCTTAGGGAGAGTCCACTGCATTTGATACACCAGGAAAATATTTTCATCATCATTGATGATGTCATTTACTCCATTTCGGCCTAGTGCCAGAATCGGATGTCGTCACGAAAGCGATTACGTACCTATACCGAGATCAAAGTCGAACACGATACAACATACTTAACGACCTCTATATCGGCTTGCTCATTCTCTACAATCCGAAATGTCTTATCGCATCGACATTCAACTGTTTTTTTTACCTTGTTTGATAAAGTTTCACTAGAAATGTGTCACAGCGAGTTAATGTCTACGTGTCGTTACACTCTTAGCCTCTGACTTAGATTTTACTTAACGATCTTTAACCCAGTGGAGAACATGTTGTGCAATTACACTTAATCTTGGTTACTTTTCTAGTCAGCTGTTCGCACACTGGACAATTGGAGTGCCTACCAAATGAGCACATCTGGTGTGGCAAGCAACGACCCGTTGGTGGAGCAAATCAATATCATCAAGGGCTACATCAAACAGGCACGCAGTGCAATGCGTTTTGACGAAGTCGCAACACTTGAAATGAATTTACGCGAGCTCCAAAGAGAATTCTACATGCGATACCAATCAGCAAACAGCACGGACCCCGTAGACTAGAATACCAAATGAGATTCTTCTTCTTTCTATGGACACTTTCGAATTCCAAAAAAAAAAAGTCAACTTTTATTACATTTAACCTTATTTATATATTTCAGTAAATATACATACTTTATATAGCTGTAAATGTATAAATTTTAGAAAAAAAAAAGAAAACGCTAGAAAAAAGTTTGTGCAAATTACAACATTGTAGTGTACAGCGAATTTGGAAGGCAATAAAAGAAATGCACTCCAAAAAACAGTCCTGCTTGTTCGAATGAATGCTTGTGCTTGATATTACAAAGATTAGAAATTGTGCGACGTTAGACTGCTGAGCGGCAGCTTTTCTTATTCCTTTAAGCCGACTGATTCGACTAGCGCCTTGACCTTTTCAACGTACTCCTTCTGGGCGTCTTCCGATGATTTACCCTTCAACTTGTTCCATGCCTCCCACTTGGCCTTGCCTTTGAAGTCCAAGAAACCGGGTTTATCTGCAGTCACGACACAAATAGAAGTACAACGCAATTATTACTTTCACGATACCCCCAGAGATAACATTGGTTTTAATCGTTTTTTTTTTCTTTTTTTTTGTTTTCTTTGTGCAATTTCTTACCGGTATTACAATCGCCGACTGTTCCCTGTTTGAACAGACTGTACAACTCCAGCAGATCAGTGTCGGCGGGTGTTGTCTTTAGGTTCTTGACATCTTCAGCGGCTTTATCGAATTGCTGCAAATAGATGAAGAAAACAAGTAAAAACACTGCAAAAAAAAACCCCGAGCGAATGATTAAAAGAAAATTACTGCAAAACTTACTTCCTTGAGAGACATTGTGCGTTATTTGATGAGTAAATATTCGTCTGATGAGCCTGCATGAAAGGGAAAACGCAAAAGACACTAATTAGAATGACCAATTTAATTTTTCTGATTAGACACGTATGTACATATGTTAATAGTGTTGCGTGTTAGAACCTGTTTTTTTTTTGTTTAATTTTTAATTCTATGGCTAGCGAATTGACGATAAGATTGAAAATCAATTTGATACGAACGATTAGTTAGGTTTTGCTTAAGGTTCGTGTTAAAATATCAGGCGATATGTGGGTGGCAATGGGGAGGAGAAAGCACAAAGTACCTGTCTACTTACTTGTAGGAAAACGAATAACGAATGCGAGAAAATCGCCGGGTGTTGAACTGTTATCTGCCCTCTATCTGCTGTAGGAGGTGTGTTCGAAGAATCGATTGTTTCCTAGTGATGTGCACAGCTACAGTAACGACCTTGGATGGATGTCATTTGCTGAGTGTTATCGAAAATATTTTTGAAATAAGAAAATGAAATTTTTAAATTTTTAAAAATGGATTGTTTGTCTTTTGTCTTCGTGCAGACAGATTTCTTAACAAGGTAAATTCAGCAACAAATAATAAAAAAAAATAACATTTTTCAACAAGTTCATAGTTCAATCTGCTGTAGTTCGCGAAATAAAGCGAATACATAAACTTTTCTCTTCTTTCCATTGTTCTATCAAGAGCGGGTGGGATGTTATTTATGTATTTAAATAAAAATAAAATATTTTTTTTAGTAAGTTGAGTGTTTTCCTTGCATAATAATTCCCCATGGGATCAAATATCGTAAAAAAAATCAAGTATGGTAAATATTCGCAACTTGGCATCACTGAATTTAGTCAGCCCTTTGTTTATCAGCGTTGATGGTTGGTTTTTTTTTTGTTGAGGTCGTGATTTGTTTAGCTTTACAAATATTGTGTCAAATATTAATTTGCCGAAAATTAGCATCGACTGCATTAAAGCCTTTTATCCTTAATTGAATTAAACGCATGCGCTTGTACTGTGCTCACAATTGGAAACTTCTTTGTGGATTTTTTTTACCAAATATTCCATAGAATAACAAATCCAAGCAATGGTCGTAAGTTCAAAGGTTGTGCGTTATGCGTGAACGGATTTGTCAGTTCTATTTGGATTGTTTTTTGCAATTCACAGATTGTGAGCAATAACGGGGCTGGAGAGAACAGACATCGCTTTAACAACGAACACGAATACACCCGAGAAGAACTAGCCCAAATGTTCATTGACAGCATCAATAGAATATGTAAGTGCCCCTGTTGCCCGGTGTTTCATTTCCTAAAATAAGACTTCCTTCTATAGGGGGGCAGTTTAAGACTGCCGGCAATAAAGTATTAACCGATTGGGGTGGATACGATGCCTTCGACCGTATCGCAAGACTTGCAGCCAAACACCCATTTGCCGCATTGGTTGCTATGCTTGGAATTGTGGTTGTATTCCTCCCATTTTCGATTCTCCTCGCTTTCGGCTTGTCGACTATGGCTATGACATTTACGGGATTTTTGCTCCTCGAAGGTAAGAGTCGTAAATTGCTTGTAAAACTTAATGACACGAACTTTTTCTATTGCAGGCACACTACTAACCATCGCGTCAGTGTTACTCTTCGGATGTTTGGGAGCCTTACTGTTAGTCTTCATGTTTTTCGCTGTCATAACGATTGCCGGTTACTTTGGATTTGTGCACATTTATGACTTGTACAGCAATTCAAATAATCGATCTGCTTTTAGGCAGTTCCTAGGCCGTGAACGTACTCATTCTGAGTCTCGCCAATGAGCAAACAATTTGAGACTGCCTTATCTTGCCAAAAAAGAAACACTCCTGCACATCAGTAGTAGCTTATCATGTGAGAAATTTCTCTTTATCGTTTCGGAGAAATGTTTTAGTTGACGTCTATGATATCTTTACAAATACATTTTTAATTTTAAGCAATCCTAATAATAACTTTTAATCGAACTATGACCTTTGAGACTGCATTTTAATTCGAATGGTTTAAATAGGACGCATGTAAGCAGGCAAATTGAAGAGATAAGATTAAAAGTGATCTCGTTGAATGATTGAAAATGTAATGCAACAGAAGCGAAGATGAATGAGAAGGTATCTCGGGGTCTTTTTCACTAGTGATGGGAGAAGTAATTGTGAGCTGTCCTGTAGGATTGGCTAAGCTGAAAGCGACTTTGAAACAGCTTGGAAGATCTGTAATCAGAAAGGCCGAGTTTGTTGTCAAAGCCAAGTTAGGGGTTTTCAACTCAGTATTTATTCCAACTCCCACCGATGGTCATGAAATTTGGTCGTCGAATAATATTGCAAATAGAAGCTGCCGAGACGAGATTTTTACGTGCTGTTGTGTTAATTACTCGCCGGGACAGTATGAGAAACACGGCAGTGTGCGAGGAACTCAACGTTGAGCAGCTGCTTCTTCGAACGGAAAGGGCTATGCTTCGATGGTATGGTCAAGTGGCACGAATATCTCCATCACGACTTCCGAAGCGTGCCATAAATGCGATTCCATCAGGAAAACTACCGCTTGGCAGACCCAGAATGAGATGGTTGAACCAAGACCAAAAGCTCGCCGGGTTGCGTCTTTGCATAACTCCTGATGAGTTAGAGTCGATGGGGGGATTTCGAGTGGCCTAGAGATCATTCGCGTGTGCGTGCTTTACGTCGCTACAAGTCGTTAGAAACCTTATGCCTGTGCAAACACCCAGATAGTCACCAATTACCAGCAGACCAAGCTAAATTCTAAAATTTTTGAATTCACACAGACGGTTGCTGCAGCCATGAATACACACTCGGTATCGGTCTGCGCAGACATGTGCACAACAACAAAATGTATAGGCTTGCAGCGACGTGTCTGTGTCGTGTATGAGCCTTATAATGACGTATGGACTGTATCCTGGGCTCACAGCCAAGATAGGCAGCCTCCTACAACGACTTCTGCAGGAGGTGAAACCAAAATTCAGAAAATAGCTAAATTCAACAGAAAAACAATCTGGTTATAACCCAGTAATGAAGTGGACAATCTCTGAAGGGACCACTGGATACCAGCAGGTACATCTTAGGTGTCAGTTAGTTCCCCTGGCTAACGAGGAATCGGTGTATCAATCAACGATTAATGATAGCACAAAGGATCCAAACAGGTTCTATGTGGGTCACAACTGTTGCAGCTCTTGCCTAACCTAACCTAACATACCTAGACGACGATGAACATTTATCAAACATTTAATATAAAATAATTCAATTTTTATTAAAAATATAATTATACGTTAACGAAACTATAACAACCCTGATCTTTTATCATTTCGCTTAATTCATTGCTGAATTGTCTTGAATGAAAACAAAAATGGCCGCCGGCAGCTGAATATGTTCATCCATTGTGTATGTTCATCCGAAAGTTGTGTAAATTTTTTGTAAAGTTCAAGCAAAGTGAATTTTCATCTGGTAGTGAACAGTTGTGGGGAAATTGTGTCCACCATTGTCTCGAGTTTTTTTTGGTGATTTTTCAGAAAATCAATTTTTGTGAACAAAAAGTGCGTTTATTCAATCGTATTGTGCATAAAAACACTCATCAATTATCTGTGAACGGTAAGTGAATAATATATTATGGATTTCTTAACGAATTATGCTGGAAAATCAATTTCAAATTGGGGGTGTGGTGTCAAGTGCAATGGCTGGCTCTGGCGTACCTTGCATACAATTGCGGGTGTACCACGGATTTCATTTTTTTTTCATTTTTTCTTTTCTTTTCCTCTCTCGTTTCCTTTGGAATTTCTATTCAAAAATAAAATGGAGTGAAGAGATCTTGAGAGATTTTCCAAATTAAAGAAAATAAGCCCTCATCTGAGGATTAGATTCTGTGAATAAAAAAAAAACAGGGAAAATAAATTTGTCGGTAAATTTGTAGTCCGGGGATAGTATTTATGTATTTCTTTTATTTTTATGTTTGTTTTTCATTTAAAGTTTCGTCATGGCGTTGCGCTTCTCTTGTTGACCTCTTTATTATGTCTTGCGAGTAGTTTTATGTATCAGTATGATGATGGAGCACCACTATCGTCTTGGAAATGCATATTGAGTGCGTTTTGTAGGAAGTTCTTTTTTTTGTTTCATCTTTCATTTTACATGCGTGTAACGAATACATTTGTAGTCTGAACAGATAGATATCCGCTCTTGCAGAAGTTGAATATCGGTGGTTGTTCTTGGAAGACCTGTGACTAATGTTGAAATTATGCTAACCTTCTGGGTTACGACTCTGGCGACCGGGAACTGTGTAAGCAATGTGTGCATAATTTGTAACCTGAGTTTATTGAACGGACGAAGGTTTAAGGTGTTGATGATGGGACTGCGGTGGTACCTGCGCCATTGTTTTCTTGTGTCGGATTAAATTTCCTTTTATTTCTTCTTTTTCTGCACTTCACTGCGGGGATAAATGTTTTCTTTTTTCTTTCTGTAATGCCGGAGGATAAGGGAATGGTGGTCGTGTCTTCTAACAATGAGACGTGTCAAATCGATTCTTGCCGCTATTCAATTTACAGTTTGAGAACAGTTATACAATTGTATTTGTTTTCTTTTGTTTTTGTTTAGAGCAGTCTGAGCTGAAGAAAATCATTTGTTTTAGAGATTTACTGCCGAAGTGCTCAAACATGGGTCTGGATTAGGAATGGGTGGACGTTAGGTTTTCATAAGGATAGGCTGCTAATTTTTTGCGTTTGTTAGACTCATGGCAGTTTGTTGTCCCACACGATCATCGAGTATTGACTCAAATAGTGCGTCTTGTGTACACTGATTGAAAAACGAATTATGTGTCGCTTAGGTCTCCTGAATGGGGTTTGAAATGTCCAGTTAAGTGTTAGGACAACAGTACACGGAGTATATTAGCTAGAAATATGATACAATAGATGGCGTTCAGTTACATAAATGGACCAGCGTTTTAACCAGATGGTGTTCCGCGCAATCATGTAGTTCCGTCAAAGAGGATCCGTAGAAGAAGCATATTCATGCCGTCGCGTCGCAACGAAATTCATAAGTCATACAAATTCATACATCTAGTCGTCCGCCAAAAAACCATGATCATTTAGGGTTCCGCGGACGAAAAAAAAATTGGGAACCCCCCTGGATCTAGACCAAACCTTCCATTGGCCACAGTTCACAGTTTTTCTCATCGTTAACGCCCGAGGTATGCAAAGCCAACGCTTAGCGCCTTCTGTTAATCAGTTAGTCATAGAAAGTTGAAAGAAATTTCCCACCTCAGCCGACTCTTGCGCTCCTAAGAATAAATTGTCAAAAATATCGTGCTTTGCAGACAGAAAGCTCATGTGGATCTAAGGCTCATGTGGATCTGAGGCTCATGTGGATCTGAGGCTCATGTGGATCTAAGGCTCATGTGGATCTGAGGCTCATGTGGATCTGAGGCTCATGTGGATCTGAGGCTCATGTGCTCATGAGGATGCTTCTCACGTGAAGGCTTTAAGCAAGAATCGAGGTTAGGGAAGATCATTGAAGTGCACAAGATTACACTTGGAATCGTCGTTTTTTATGCCATACACTTTTGCACCAAAATCAGCTTGTTGTTAAAACTGATGTTTACATATTTTCCCCCTCATCAACTGTGTCTCGACGTGTTTATCGAAGTACAACGCTGGGAAGCCTTATTTATGTGCACATTGTGCAGCCCCTCCGCACTTAAATCACACACGGCCATTGCACAACATAAACGTCTTTTTCCAAACTAAAACAACAAAAAACAAATCATTAAAACTTTACGACTCTATTTTCATACTTAAATGACCATATTTTTTTTTTGAATTTCATTTTCAGGTGTGGTGTGAAACGCCTATATCACCATGAGTTACTTGCCTCCCCAAAATCGAACCAGTAAGTATAAGTACATAAATACTCATCAATGTGCATCCTGCTGCATCACATAGCACGACTCTATAGCTAGCATAGCCAACAGAAAGCACTTAATTCCGTTTGTGCGTTTTGCATTCCCTTTGTTAGGTCATTGAGATTTTTCCTCATCGCTGCATAATTAATTGATTCATTCCTTTATTATATGCAAATCAGAAAACACAGTCCCAATCAATGGGACTTTAAAGGACTCGACACGAGGCTGCTGCTGCTGCTGAAGTCGCATTCTTCCTCCATCGAAAAGTAGGAACAAAAAATAAAAAAAATAAAAATCAAATTTAGGTCTCTTGAGCAATTACACTCTCCACTCGTGGTGCACTCCGACCGGATACCCCATGCTCCCTTCCCCGCATTTGTATGCATGTCATCTATTTGCTCTCTAACACAAAAAAGGCGAAAATTATGCCAACTTGTGAAAAATTCCCGCCATAAAAGATTAAGCTTCATTCTTTTCGTTTTTTTTCTTCTTCTTCTTTCTGTATTATTTCAATCATGTACTCCTCATTCTGGGATGAGGAGAAGGAACAAAAAAAATGGGAAAACGAACCAACCTACAAGGACGGACGGCCGGGAGAGAAAATCCTTTTGGCTGAATAAACTTGCACCAGCACCAGAATATACATGCATACGTACAAACAGAGAATACACAAAGTAAAACCCAGAAAAAGAAGAAAGAAAAAAAAACCATTAAACTGCTTGTGTTGTAATAGAAACTAAGTGCTATGTATGTAGCCCACACTGCAGTCGTGCACTTGGTTGAATTAATTCATCTAACACTGTCGCGTCTCGTCACAGTCCTTGTCGTCGTCATCATATTTTTTTTCTCTCTCATCTCTTCTCTTCTCTCCCCTTTCTCCTTTATTCTTCTCACTCTCAGTCCATTTCAATTTCTCTCTTTCTGTCTTTTCCCTAACACCCACCCCTGCGCTGTGCGACGTCGTGTTTGTGCATTATTTGCTATGCAAGTGCACAGCGTGCGGGAAAGGACTCCCAACAGAACGAACCCGATGCGGGGTGAGAAGACGAATTCTCCACCTACTTTTCCGCTTCCCATTAATTCTGTCGTCGCATGTGTCAAAGGGATTTTGATTGTCAACAGGAATTTTTTTTTCATGCTTTCCATAAATTTGCACAAAAAACAAAAAAACAACTAAAAATGGGTGGGAGATGTCGAGCTGGCAGAAAAAAAGTTTACGTAAGTTGAGTCCTTCGGTTGCGCCTTTCTGTTGCGCTCCGCAGTGTTTACGAAACGAAAAAAAAAAAAAATAGGAAAGACATACATATAAGCCGAAGCCGAAGCCGAAGTGGAATGAATATTTCTCACAACCTTTACGGGCATTTATTCCCATTTATATATGCTGGGAGCATTTTGTATATATAAAAAGAGTTGCGTTATATGCTTTTTGTAGAAGTTTGTTTAATGTATTGCTTGCGGTATTTTTGCGCTCTTTCAAATTCACATTTGATTGGTCTTTTTGTTGTCGCGCATTGTTGGTGCTGCTTTCAGGCACAGATGCATTTCTTTAATGGACCCCCATTTCATCATGAGTTTCGTTGCAAATTAAATGCTCCTGAGAAAGTCTATAATTTGTGTGAACCGTCGGCTATGACCGCATGGCTCATGCATCTAGTCGATGAGAAAGAAGCAAGTTACCTGTAGCTTGCCTGGTTTCGTTTATATTTTTGACACTGTTCCTTGCTGGTAGTAAAGTTTACTACTTTATCTCTGGTTGAGACTGACTTCGAAAGTGAGTTGGACACAGTGGCTTGGAGTTAGTTTGTCCGCTTCTGTGAATTATTTGAATCAGATCAGCTGAGGAGCATTGCAGATTCATTATTAATTGCATACATTTTGCCGCTTTTTGATTTAATGAGGTACGACCTAGTACAAATTTTCTGCTAATCTACTACCCTCGGCAACAATCCGAAACGTCATGTGACATTTCTTGTAGCAGGAAACAGAGCCTGCTGCAATTGTGAAAACATCATCTCTGGCTGACCATTTCTTGGGTCTCTGCCCTCTCAATTGAGTTAGCACATCTCGATGCTAACATAATAATAGCAGGTGTCTCACGGAGGCATACAGCAAAAACATTTGCTTCCCCATGTAAAGCCAGTCTTCAATGCAGAACATTATCAAATAGAATCAAGAACTTTGGCAGGCTCCATCTCCATGGCAACAGCAAAGCGCGAACACGTAACGCATCCACTCATCCCCTGCTCGGCATCATCACAAGGAGTAAAGAGATCTCACAAATAAACAATCTCCATTTGTGGCTGCATATTATTGCAACTAAAATTGTATTACTTCCACAACATGCTTTACCGTATTGCACGGTACAAAGTATGGGACTGTAATTATTGTAATGCGTCTGACAAACACACACGCGTTCACAACAAATCCACCTTTCCCCCCCACCCGCTTTCAGTGTATTGCGGTAGCTTTGGTCGTTAATGGAAATCTTCTTCAGGAGAGTAATCCTCAAGTGGCACATGCAGTGGAATCCATTTCTACAGTTCTACCTCTCATCGATTTATTGTTTTGTTGTTCTTTCCCCCTGTGCCCCTGTGCCCCTCTCATGTATCATTTGAATATTCCTTTTCAGCCCAACTCAGGTTATAGACTTTAATGCTTTTTGCCTTGTCCTTTGGTTGTACTTTATTTTTTGAATACCTCTTTTTTTTGCTTGTAGTGCCGCATAATCAATACAATCCACCGGATTTACCAATGGTGTCGTCTAAGGAGCAAACCCTTATGTGGCAGCAAAACTCGTACTTGGGTGACTCGGGCATCCATTCGGGTGCAGTCACCCAGGTGCCATCGTTAAGTGGCAAAGAGGACGAGGAAATGGAGGGAGATCCATTGATGTTCGACTTAGACCAGGGCTTTCCCCAGAACTTTACCCAAGATCAGGTCGACGATATGAACCAACAGTTGAGTCAAACACGTTCGCAACGTGTCCGCGCCGCAATGTTCCCGGAAACACTGGAAGAAGGCATAGAGATACCATCAACGCAATTTGATCCACAACAACCCACAGCTGTTCAGCGTTTATCTGAGCCGTCGCAAATGCTTAAACATGCCGTGGTCAATCTAATCAACTATCAAGACGATGCTGAACTTGCCACACGTGCAATACCGGAACTGATTAAACTGTTGAACGATGAAGATCAAGTTGTTGTCTCGCAAGCGGCAATGATGGTGCACCAACTCTCAAAGAAGGAAGCGTCTCGGCACGCTATCATGAATAGCCCACAGATGGTTGCCGCACTCGTGCGCGCCATTTCAAATAGCAACGATCTGGAAACAACAAAGGGGGCAGTCGGAACATTGCACAATTTGTCACATCATCGCCAAGGTCTATTAGCCATCTTCAAGAGCGGTGGCATACCGGCACTTGTCAAATTGCTCTCGTCTCCTGTTGAATCTGTTCTCTTTTATGCCATTACCACTTTGCACAATTTGCTTCTGCACCAGGACGGCTCTAAAATGGCCGTACGTTTGGCCGGTGGTCTCCAAAAGATGGTTACCTTGTTGCAGCGTAACAATGTGAAATTCTTAGCCATTGTCACTGATTGCTTGCAAATTCTGGCTTATGGCAATCAAGAGAGCAAGTTGATCATTCTAGCTTCCGGTGGACCCAACGAATTGGTTCGCATTATGCGTTCATACGACTACGAGAAATTGCTTTGGACTACATCGCGCGTATTGAAAGTTCTATCAGTTTGCTCAAGTAACAAGCCGGCGATTGTTGATGCCGGTGGCATGCAAGCTCTTGCCCAGCACTTGGGCAACGCATCACAACGGTTAGTGCAAAATTGTCTCTGGACCTTACGCAATTTGTCAGATGCAGCGACCAAAGTCGAAGGACTCGAGAGTCTGCTCCATAGTTTGGTTCAAGTCTTGGCCTCGACAGATGTTAATGTGGTTACTTGTGCAGCCGGTATTCTTTCCAATCTGACCTGCAACAATCAACGCAATAAAGCCACAGTCTGTCAAGTGGGCGGAGTTGATGCACTCGTTCGGACAATCATCAACGCAGGTGATCGTGAAGAGATCACTGAACCAGCCGTATGCGCTTTACGTCATTTGACTTCCCGTCATGTTGACTCGGAGCTGGCACAGAATTCAGTTCGATTGAACTATGGATTGTCGGTCATTGTGAAGCTGTTGCATCCACCATCTCGCTGGCCGCTGATCAAGGCAGTGATTGGATTGATTCGTAATCTGGCATTGTGCCCAGCAAATCATGCCCCGTTGCGTGAGCACGGTGCCATACATCATCTGGTGAGGCTGCTAATGAGGGCTTTCCAAGACACTGAAAGAGTAAGTATCAACAACCATCAAAAAAGACATTGACATGATTTTTAATTGTGATGCGTGGTGGTTTATTTTTTTCAGCAACGTTCGTCTGTTGCAAGCACAGGTTCACAGCAGCCGAGTGCTTATGCCGACGGAGTGCGCATGGAGGAGATTGTCGAGGGCACTGTCGGCGCATTACACATTCTCGCCAGGGAATCACACAATAGAGCACTCATCCGCCAGCAGGCGGTCATTCCGATCTTTGTACGTTTGTTGTTTAACGAAATTGAAAACATTCAGGTAAGCTAGAGACACATTCTATGCAACATGCAGAGATTTAAAAAAAAAATTCGTATATAACTATTAGCGTGTTGCTGCGGGAGTGCTTTGTGAATTGGCAGCTGATAAGGAAGGAGCAGAGATAATCGAGCAAGAAGGTGCCACTGGGCCTCTCACTGATCTATTGCATTCAAGGAATGAAGGCGTAGCAACATACGCCGCCGCCGTACTCTTCCGTATGAGCGAAGATAAACCCCAAGATTACAAGAAGCGTTTGTCTATTGAACTAACAAATTCCCTACTGAGGGAAGATAACAACATATGGGGAAATGCCGATCTCGGAATGGGACCAGATTTACAGGTACGTACATTGTTTCCATAGCACTTGGAAGCAAACCAGAAAATTAGTACATTCAGTGAATTGCTAGCTTAAAGTAGTGGATATACATATATCCCCACTGTCTGCATTAAGATAGAAATTATCTTAAACACTCTTGTTTACACTTGAGAAACAAATAAGGAGGAGAGCACAGGCAGGAGAAAGTGTGTGTTCCTTCATAAGCGACAGCGTAGATGATAACTTATGTTAGATGTAATGCACTTGTTTTTTATTTGTTCGGCAATGAGAGATAAGCAAAAATGCACTTAAAACGAAACACACACCTTTCCAGTGATACAAACACTGAGAGACAATTTTTTAAAGATTAATCCTTCCCCCGCCCCCAGCACGTGAGTTTTAATTTATTTTAGCCATCATCCTATTTGGAATTCATCGATTCTTGTTTTTTATTCAACCTTGGCAAATGTATTAAATCTGTTACGTATTCCGTTAGTTCACCAAATATGCTCTAGAAGCGTTTTTTTTGTTTAAGTCTCAATGGGAAAGTCATCACGGCTTCCGAGGCGTGCCTCAAGTGCGATTGCATGAGGTAGGCGACCGCTTGGTGGTCCCAGGACGAGATGGTTGGACCAAGTTAAACAAAAACTGGCCTGGTTGCGTCTGGGCGTAACTCCTGATGAGTTAGAGTCGATGAGGGAGGATCGAATGGCCTGGAGAGCCTCTGTGGCGTTCTTTACCCCCGCGATCCCTTCATGCGGGTCTGAAGATGATGGTGATGATGATGAGGGAAATTCAGTACACATCGGGAGCGATAGCGATAACAAACAGTTTCAAAAATGGACGAATGATTCTGTAAAAGGAAATACTGGAGAAATGTATCTTATTGAGGGATCTTTATGTATGCAGAGGCCTATCATTCTCTGGAAATTAGCTGAGCTTTTGATCGAGTCTAATATCATTTGCCAAGGTTCACCAAATGTTTCAGAAGTAATCTAAACCAAGATAGGCTTTGCGAACAATCAAATTAGGTCTTGCGCTAGACACGTTACCCCAAAGTAGCTCGACATTCCTCTTTACGTTAAGAAGTTGATGTATCCTTTCATTTATTATTTTCTTTATTTAAATTTTGTTTTTCTTTTCTTTTTTTTTATTTTATTTTTATGTTGGAAACAAAATTTGCCCACGATTTGAAAAAAAAAAAAAATCAAACTCCCCTCTGCACTGGTATGAATCGGGCCTTTGCCTTTACACAAAACAACAACTTCGACACATTTGATAAAAAAAAAAACACACACACAAAACCAAAAAAACAAATTAACTGATTCGTTATTGTTATTGATGGGGGAAAACTACCACTACTACTGACTAATTCAAAACAATACATAAAATAGGATATGCTTGGACCAGAACAAGCATATGAGGGCTTGTATGGGCAAGGCCCTCCGAGCGTACACAGCTCACACGGAGGTCGAGCATTTCAGCAAGGTACGTACAATAGAAACGAGTTGCATGTCATCTCACTTAGTTTGAATTTTCAATCATTACGTTTACGAAATCAATAAGAATTTAACTATATATAAACAAAACCAAAAATAAATAAAAAAAGAAAAAAATAATAAACACAAGCGTTCTACAAATTCCAAAGAAAACATTTTCTAACCAATTTATTAACATGTTTACTAATATAGTCCATGCACATAAAAAAAAAAGAATATTTACATAATATTTAGAGTAACCACACACGTATTGCACTGTTTTAAAGAAATTATGAAGAAAACCCATATTCGTATGTAAACAATTTTAGAACACACACAAAAAAAAGTACTAAACGTAAGTTGGTCTAAAAACCAGAGAAACCAACAAAAATAATAAAGAAACCCCCGCCCCAAAAAAAAAACACACCCACAACTGCACACTTAAGTCAAATGCAGTCAAGAGTTGAACGTTTTTAGTTTTTATCCTGCCTCCTCCACCATACAATCACCTCATGTTCCACACACGTTTTGTAGGAGTTTGTGAACTTAGAATGAGTTAAATGAATGTCGTAAACATTAATATATATTCTTCCCTTTCGTTTTATTTCAACAAAATATACAATCACCGAAACTATCACAACAGAGCCTGTTATTATTGGCGACGATACAATGAGCAATTACGATGAATATTATTATCGAATGGTTGAATAGTAGACAGTACAAAAAAAAAACAATCAAAAACTAGTGTTAACAAAAAATCAGAAATAATTCAAAAGAGAAAATTAAACACGGAAATTGGACACCCCCTCCCCAACCACAAATTACAGAACAGATGAATTACAATTGGTTCGTTGCAAGCGCAAAATTGTTATTTCTTGCCAGGTACAGAATATGAGAAATAACTAACTAGCGTTGGAAACAGTAACATAATATACATATACTTACAGAAAAAAAAAAGCACACGTAATTTTTTGGGTAGAAATTGACGATTGAAATCTAAAATATTAATTAACAGGTTGTCAAGAGAAATTGGAATATTAACGCTGGATTTTACTTCCGTGTGAATATGATTTGTAATTTGATGGCATTCTTTCCTTTCATCTTTGTGATGATGCGTCACAAAATGGAGTGGGCGACGATTTCTTACGGACCTACGCCCTAAATCATTATGTCATCAGTATAAATTGTCAACCATTCCCTTCGTTTGATCTCGACTGTGGGCAACCCCCCTGCTGATGTGTTGACTCAGTCAAATTCTTAATCACACCTTCCATTGCATTAGAAGATTATGTGTGGACAATCGAAACGGTCTAAAAATATTCTTCAAAACAGTGTCGTAATATTCCAATTTCCGCACTTTATTACACACGCACACAAGCACACGAACAGCACAATTAAAGGGTTAAACCACCCACCATCCCACCGTATGTTATTGAATTAAACCCCCCCCACTCACCCTCTCCAAGTTAAACAAATTTGCAGCTATTACATAAAAAGAATTTAAATTTGTCATTCTCATTGCGTTTGTATTCATCTATTTTCAATTTTTCGTTAAAATTTATTTCATTTCGTTGTTATTTATTTTTTAGTTAATAGTTAATGCTAAAGTCACATATGTACATACTAGTGTGTACACATAGCAAGTGCAGGTGAAATGTTTTTTGTATTCTTTTCCTTATGCTTTACTCTCGCCAGATTCATCATCAATGACCACCCCTCATTGTTCGCAGCTAGAGAAATAGTTTCTAGTTATTTTTTAGAAGTAGATATCTCATCGAACTCATTTAGCTGAATTTTATGTTTGTGTTTACCATAAAATAGAAACAACAAACCAAACCAAATTCTCTCAATCACATACATATTCTGCCAGCCATAGAATTGACTAATTAAAAAAAAATGTTTTTTATCTTCTTTTTCCTGTCTCCATGGGATTTTCTCTTTTGATTTTCTTTTTTTTTTTTTTATCGTCATTATTATAGCTAAGCCAGCCTAACATATATCATCACTAAAACATAATTCCAAAGTTTGTTCAGCTGACTAATGACTTGGACAAATGATTAATGAAAGAACAAAACCGAATTTTTTAGTAACATTAAACAATTATAATTAAAACAAAACAAAAAAAAATGAATGAAAGAAACAAAAAGAAAACAAATTACAAGAAATTATATGAAAATTTACTTTCTCGTGTAGAAGATAAAAAGAAAATAATATTGTCTTGAAGAAAAACACAAGATAATGCGCTCATCATAAAAGGAAAACCAAAAAAGTATTTTATCTTAGCTTAAGGGATACAACTTAAGGAAGAGAACAAAAAATTGTAATGTAATAGTATGTACTCACACCAAAAGACATGATCTTCACCAACTTTTCCCACTTCTTAATTTGACAAAAATAACTTAAAATCAATCGAATAACTCGACTTTATAAGCAAAGCAAAACGGCGTTAAATAGGTGATTACAAATACAACCTTTTGTAAATTGTTTTATTTTTTCAATGCTCTCTTTTAGATCATCATTTTGAGTTCGTTTTTTCTTTTGCTTAGATCAGACATATCTTGAATTTTTTGGTTTTACTTTCAGTTTTGTTTCTTTGATTTGACATATATTTGTTTACCATCCTTTACGGAGTCATTGAGTTTTATTTTTTAAGTTCTGTTATTTGTTCAATTTTGTGTTACGAGTAATTTTTATTTTAGTGTGGTTTGCTTTTAATTGAGTTTCCCTAGCTCAAGTAGATGAGTGTTGTTAATGTTTTTTTTTTTTTTGATTTTCCTTTCCGCATTTGGCATGTTTTTTTTTATACATAAATAATAATCAGCCCTTTTTGTTAGTGGATTTTGTATAGATGTTTTTACAACCCAAAATTTCGGTAGACTTTATTGCTATACAGGAAGTTTTTCAAAATGTATTGGACTGTAAGACGTAAGTTGTTGAATTGCCAATATTGCACCAAACATACACACGGTTAGTGGAAATAACTCCGCACTGCGGTTTGTTTCGTTTTTTTGTATTCGCTGTATACTTTATACAAGGTGGCTGTTAGTCAAACAGTTATGTTTTTGAATTACATTCAAATCGCTTACAATGACATCGGTTAGGTTAGGTTGTAGTGGCTGATTACTAAGGGCAGTCACACTTAGGCCAAAGTAGTCCCATTGTGATACCACGCGGATTGACTTCTAACATCGGACGCAGTTGGTGCTTGTAGTGAAGCGATTTAGCTGGCCTATGCTGACGCTGTTTAGCTCATTGACATTACTTAAATAGCAGGCCCCTAAGTGTAGGAACCTACGACTAGCCAGAGCGCTGCACGAGTAGAGTTGTTGATCTAGAATGACATCGGCTATAACGACCAAATTCTTAGGTCCCGGCTGAGCTCCATTATGTACCTTGATATCGGTTACAGCGACCTATCGCTTGGAACGAATAAATTCGTGAGTTCCTTGAATGTCGTTGCAGCCGATTTTGGCTGTACTTTTTTAATAAATAAAAAAAAATGATTTTGAGTGATTTGGACCTTAACAGTTTTTTCCGCCAAGTGGCTGCCGCTAATGCTGATACACATTTATGTCCGTTTTATCGCATTTTCCATGACTATCGCAAGATTTCCGATGATTATTGCTCGCATTCCTATCGAATATTCTCCTTAAGGGCTTCGATTGTCTGAGACTTGTTGGCATATGTGTATCGTATCGTATGTGTATCAACACAACACTTAAAAACCAAAAATGCTGCGAAATGTTTGTTTCCTTAATCGATGCAAGAAATATTTCACCTCCTCTGATTTGGCTTTAATTTAAAAGGCGTATATCCACCCCAAACTTAGTACAACGCTCATATCTGGTCTGGTGCCTCCAAGAACACTCTACACCTATTAGACAGAACCCAAAAGCGAACTATAAAACTTACAGGAGACAACAATATTGCCGAGTCATTAGACTCGCTCGAACATCGACGTACCGTCTCTTCTCTGTCTGTATTTTATCGCTCATTTTAACAAACGATGCTCAAGTGAGCTAGCCAACTGCATTCCTTCTCCATGAATTCTCCCGCAATACCCGTCTCCCCAGGAATGATATCAGTTTCCCTTAAGCTTACTCTCGGACGGACAGTTAACCACACGAGTATGGTATGCTCTTCCCAGAGACTAACACCCGCATGTATTTAAGACCAATGTGAACAGGTACCGCAGCACCCTTTCTCAGTCTACAGCTTCGGGCCGTGCTGTGTCTTGACCCCGGACACTTAAGGGTATTAGCAATCGCTTGAGTGCTCGGAAATTATAAAAAAAATCCAAGTAGCCACAAAGAGAGAATTCGGTGATGGTTAAATCGGACGATCTTGTTGGCAATGGCAAATCAATCGGCAAAACGGAGATTACGCGACCAGGAAACGCTTCGTTTACAATATCTCTTGTGGCTTGTGCTGTGCCGCCTTGTTAAAACCACATGTTTACCAAGCTCTGCTCACCCAATTCCGGCAGTAAGAAGTCGTTTATCATGGTCCTGTAGCGTTCGTCAGTAACAGTGAAGGTATTACCGATGCCGTCCTCAAATAAATTCGGCCCAATCACTCCTCCCGCGTGAACCCCGCTCCACACAGTAGCTTTGAGTGGATGTAATGGGTCTTCGTGCATATTCAGTGCCCCAGAAACGAAGATCTTATTGACGTAACCGCTTGAGAGGAAATGCGCCTCGTCTCATGATGATTTCGACACAAAATCTGGTCCTGTGAGTGGATGTAATTGCTCTTCGTGCATCACACGCGGGTTGTCAGTGCCCCAGAAACGAAGATTTTGCTTTTGACGAACCGCATAAGTGGAAATGCGCCTCGTCTCATGATGATTTTTGACATAAAATCTCGTCCTCTCCGTTGTTGAGATGATTGTTGATACTCTTGTGGAGTATACCGCTCCATTGCTTGTCTGTTTGTGTACTGTCGCTGTCCAGTTCTAAAATGTCAAATATGACTTGCGTCCAAGGGCGTCGTACCATTTGCAACAATTTAACATCTTCTGATATGATGATTAATTGTGCGCCACCTTGTTTTTTAAGCCACATTTTGAGAATAATAGTTATATTCAAAATTTCAAGCAGTTTTGTAAATTAGAACGTTGCGATGCAAGAGCGAGTGGAGGACTCGAGGTATCCGTACGTTTCTTTATTCACATGATTTTTGTTGAAGTGAAAGAGATTTACGTAGGTAGTACGTTCCTTTTTTGTATCAAGTTCCTAAACCATGATGTTGACAAACAAAGAAGAAGTCGGAGGAGGATATTGTTTAAAGAAGCTTTTAAATTGCTGTCTTAAATGTGGACCCCTCGAAACAAACCGAACAATAAGTCATTGTAATCAAGACCTGCTATTTGATATATAAAAGAATACCTCCTCCTCCTGATACACAATTGGTAAATCAGCGGCGTTAATCAGCCAGAGTAGTTCGCCTGGACACAATTAAATAATATGTTGCATGAGTGTTTACTTTTGAGATTATTTTTCACATACATCAAGAATTGTTTTCCATTTCATCATTAACTCTTTAATGTTCATATATTCATGTATGCGTATGTTTATTTTTATGGTTTTCGTGAATGGTTAAATACGTCCTTTTTTGTGAAAGGAATTGTTATATTTTTGATTACATACTGAATTGCATATCTACTTATTTTTACTTATATTTCTTATTTTTAATTTGAATGCCTTGTATTATATTTTTTTTCGAATGGGTCTGTCGTCCCACATTCAATATTCAGTAGTTCGTTCACATGTTTGAGTGAGACACAGTCGCCGGGGTAAAGAACCACAGTTCATCAACATACGGCATAAGGAAAACCCATTCAAAGCCCAGCACCACAATGCCAAGGGCTCCATATTCATTAAGAAAGAAATGAATATCGTTGGCTGGCAATAGCCTGTGGGGAGTAAATAATTTTGTCCGTTTTACTCCTTGTGAATTTCGGGGGCGCCGTTGACTTTGTGCAACATGTGAACAGAAGCTGCTGAATGTTGAATGTAACCACAATCTATGAAAACTGATTAATTTTCTTTTCCATGTTTCCATTCTTCTAATTGCTATTTTTTTTTTCTTTTTGTTTGTTTTCTTCTTTATTTCTCGTCTGAAACGAATTTTTAACCACAACAGGATATGATACTCTACCAATAGATTCGATGCAAGGTCTGGAGATAAGTAGCCCAGTCGGTGCACCGCCGGGCGGTGCTCCAACTTCGCCATATTCAATGGACATGGATGTGGGCGATATGGGAGCGGGAGAGTTGAATTTCGATTTGGATGCAATGCCGACACCACCAAATGACAACAACAATCTGGCTGCTTGGTACGACACCGATTGTTAAATTTTATAATATATATATATATATCAGACAAAACAGACATACATAAACAAAAAAAAAAAACAACATATATATTTCATATTTTTATTCATATACATTATGTTTTAGATTATATTGAGAACATTTTTCTAACAGATTTTTTTTCTTTGCCTAATTTTTAAGAAAAAAATTGATACGAAATTTATAACAAGCAACTTTGAATAAAATGAATAATTTTTTGTCAGTTAGTTTAAAAAAAAATGTATTTTTTGTTTTATTTTTCAATTTGAATTGAACTTTGTCTTTGACTCTAAGATGTGAGTGGATGTTGGATGTAGTAATTGCTATTATTTTTATCTGATGTGTGGGGTTATCCGATTGGATAGACTTTGATGTACAGTAGAATTTGCTCATAAAGACCACTGGGCACTGACGGGAGACAAATTTGTCTTCGTTATAAGCGATTGTCGCTTTATCCGAACGATTTTTGTATTCTTTCGAGTCGCTGACAATGCTCAAAGAAAACAAAAGTGTCTAGAAAAAAGCTTCTCAAAAACTAGGTCGTTCGGAGTCGGCATCAAACTGTAGGTCCCTTCCACTCGTGATGGAGCAATAGCACGTACAACAGAAGTGGCTGCTGAGAAGCTAGAACCTGGCCCTCTACGGGCTGTACCGGTATTATGTATTGCAAACCAAACTTAAGGTTTTCACTTCGTCGTTGTAACTGAAATGTGGCTATAACTGAGGTCGCTATACGCGAATTCTACTGTATATACAATAACACGTACAAAGCGGATTGAGTCTGTAGTGGACTGGCAATCTTCAATTGCATCAGTGGTTGATTCGTCATCTTGAGCAAGTGCACAGCGAAACTGGCGCAATCAATATACATACGTCCAATTTTCAACCAAACGGACTCATCTAAAACTTTTGAAACTTCTAATCTCGTTTTTAACGATGCCTCCCGCTCGAAGTTTGACTGCAATTGCTTCATCTCTATTCCAAAAATCCACTCCCACAAATGTTAAAAGAACAATGTCCACCCTCGAAAAGCAATACACAAGAGTCATCAAGAACGAATCTTATATTCCCATGACCACGGCCAGAGGCTGTCGTGTGTCATGTCTTGCCTCCCTGAAATGAGACTATTGGAGAATATTTCTTTCATTTTTACCTACATACATACATTTTATATTTTTCTCTGATTACTCATCATCATCATTTGATGCGAATAACCAGATAACGTTTAAAACTCAAAATTCGAGTCAGGGTAACAGGGTATGTATTGTTAAACTTAATCTTAAGTGTTTTTAAGCAAAGGAAAAACCGATAATAATTAAGATTATTCAAACTAAAAAATGTATTGTCTAGAATTGTTTTAATTTGATAGTTTTAAACTAACAGTGAACTAATATCGATGACTTTGAAAATGAAAAATATGTATGTAAAATGTACGAATGTTTTGTAATTATAACAGAACAGAAATGCGATTAATGTAAAAGGACAAGACAAAAGTATACACATAATAATACTGTTTATGAACTAATCTACAATGCACTAGATATTCAAACGTAAAGTTAACTTACACCATGAGATAAAATCATTCTCTCGTAGCGAGAGAATAACTTTATATTCACAAGCATACCATACATAGTAATATCAAAAAGAATTTGTAAGTGTTGATTAAATGTTTCATTCAGATTCTAATAGTAAACTGGCTAAAACTCACGAGAGCATAAAGCATACAAACTAAGCAAAACGTTCAGCAATTTCCGAACAAACAGCTTAAGAGATCATGTAATTTTCCTTCAAGGAATGCCCAAACTAATTTCCGTGGTTTTTATTTTTTTTTTTTAAATATATTCATAAGGGTATGCATACGAAATATAGATGTGCATATGTACTTTTGTGTCAAAACATGAATTTTATACAAGACGAATATGTTAGGAAAATGCAGATAAATACAAAGAATAACGAACACTGTAAACATTTAGTACTAGAGAAGAAACAAATTGCAACAGAAACAAATATTATTCTAAAACAGACGCAATAGCATATTGAAAAGATGAGAAACAAATATTTTCCAATTTACAAAACTATTATCTACATGAAGGAAAACTATAAATCATTCAAATAAAGGAAATCGTTTTAACAAAACTTTTAATGGTCTTTTTGATTCACCTTTTGTGTAAGTATAATTGTGAAAATCTTATTTTCCCCAGCTTATCTACTTGGTCTGTATTTGGCCCTACAAAGAATGTGATTGCTTTTAAAAAGAAACGGATACTTTCTTCAAGGCGATGACCTATGTATGGCTTTCCCTCGTAAACCCACCAACAGAGATGAAGTATTAGATAGTCAACTTCTACCTCTCTTGCCCCTTGATTTCATCTTATAGCATTTTTTATAAAATGTTTACAGACAGTGGTTGTGAATACGATTCATCAGAGAGCAACTGCAGGCTGCTCTAAAGCCTTAAGAAGTGTGCGTGAAAATAAAGCAGTATGCGTGCCTTTAGAGCAAATCAGAGCTAGGCGAGGGGTTTTTTAGTAAAGACCCAAACCCGAGTTGGACATCTCTTTACTACTTCATCTCTGCCCACCAACCCAATCCAACACAAGCTTCTTCAAGACGTCTGGAATCGTTTTAACATACTACTCTCAGAAGTGTCTGTTCAGAAAGCTCGTGTCTGCCGTCATCACATTTACTAATTTGTTCGTTCGATTAGATTTCTAGCCCTGTAGAAACACTCATTTGTGTAGCACATATCAATGGAATAAACCGGAAACGTTGATCTACAAATGGCGCCCGGTAGTGATTCATCGCTGTATTAATCTTTGACCCAATATTCAGTCGACGTGTGGTAGACACACTTGCAGTCGTGGGTGTAAAATTAAAAATTCTTTATCTTAACGTTTTCTAATTCATAACTAATCTTTATAAACTTAAATAAATTTGTTAGTTATTTTCTTAACAATAGTGAAGTTTGAAGTAGATAATCGCTATATTATCCCTAATTCCATAATATTTTTCTTTGGTAATCAAAAGTGATTGTTGCTGTTGTCATAGGATTAGTATTTCAGTTTAAAATAAACGCTCATATACTTAACATACATCCTGTATTCAAGTACCATTATTTAAGGAATATTTAAGAAAAAATATTCATCGACTTGGCAGCACTTATGGATAAACTTTTTACGTGGCCGGCTGATGAACGACAAAACGAAAGAGATGGCCGACACAATTTTTTGACAGATTGCACTTTTTATTTTTTGTCAATTTTTTATGTTTTTTCTCCGTGAGTGCAGCAGACCTCCAAATAAAGACCAACTCAATAATATATTATTTTTACTAGACTTTCTCCCATTGTTAATAGTCGCTGTTTGTTTCGAATTTATCAATATCAATACCCATCACAAGTTTATTTCCCATCGAAACCACCTACAATCATCTAACCTGCAAATGTATTTGATTAGTGAAATTTTGTTGTGACTTGTGAAGAATAAAGTTGAAATCCTCCATCCTGTGAAAGCAGATCAAAATTTGTGTGTGCAACGGTGCGATAAAAAGCAGGAAAATGGCACTGAAAAAAGTGAAAGGCAATTTCGAGCGAATGTTTGATAAAAATCTAACAGATCTCGTTCGCGGAATCCGTAATAACAAAGATAATGAGGTAATTCAAAGAGAATATGTACCCATCTTTGCACAATATGTATGCTTGTCCAAACAACATACTTATGCGTTGTTTTTTTTTTCTTTTGACAAATCCGGATATCATAAATATAACTAAACAGTTTCCTTTTTTTGAATTCATGTAAAAATCAATATTTCGCATTAGTGCATCTTGTGGAGACACTTGACAGCGCGGTTGAAGTGCCTACCTATCTGAGTAGCACTTCAGTGCAATCGGTAACATCCCATCTGCCGCTGCCACATGTCCACTGGTTTGGGTTTTGTTTCCTTCTTCTCCAACGGCAAATCGCCCTTGTTTCGTTTTCAGGCGAGGCAAACTATTAAAGAATGACACCTTTTTTTTCTTTCTTGTCTTTTGCAGGCCAAGTACATTTCACAGTGCATAGAGGAGATCAAACAGGAGCTACGCCAAGACAATATCAATGTTAAGTGCAATGCTGTCGCCAAGCTGACGTATGTAAGTATATTTCTCTCGGTCATGAGAGATATGTGTCGAAGGGTTTGTGAAATTAACATGCCAAGAGTGACATGGTGGGACGTATGACGGAATACCATTAGGCGAAGTAGTCACAAAAGTTCTCATGTTTTAATGATGACACTTTAAACTGGTTCTAAGCCAACCATGTTTGGAGAGAATAGTATTCTTGGGAAATGTAACCATTCAACTTTCTTTTTACAGTCCTCTTTCCGTTTCGTACATTTGAAGATCCCTTTCAGGTGCACAAACTAAAAAGGTCACATTCGTATTGTCGGCAACGTGAAAAATGCTTTAGACACAATATGCTAGGTCTTGTTCGGGGTGCTGAGATTCCCTCAGTGGGACCTTCTTGTCAATTCCACAACGAAGTCGGATTAAGTATTTAAATTGCATCAAAACAAAAGACGACACAACTATGGAAATATTTATCAAGTACTTATCTCTGAAAGCCCTTAACTTTATTCCCAGCTGACAAAGCTGCATATCATTCTTATTCGATAACGCCGTATAGTTGTTGCTCGAAAATGACTCATTAGTTTACACCCACCCATGATAGTGAAAGTCTCAGTTCCAGATCACTATTAATCCACCTAAACAAACAACGCTTTACTACGCATTACTTTTGTTTGCAGATACAAATGCTTGGCTATGATATTTCATGGGCAGGCTTCAATATAATAGAGGTTATGAGCTCCTCCAGATTCACATGCAAGAGAATCGGGTATTTAGCGGCCAGTCAATGCTTCCATCCGGATAGTGAGGTAATGTATTGCATTCAAAATACGATTTGTTGATGTCACAAAAACATTCTTTTTTACAGCTTCTGATGCTTACAACCAACATGATCCGAAAGGACTTAAATTCACAAAATCAGTACGACGCTGGAGTTGCACTCAGTGGACTAAGTTGTTTCATATCACCAGATCTGTCCAGAGATCTGGCTAACGACATAATGACCTTGGTTTGTTTAGACTTTCTTTGCCATGCATCTAGTACGTTAACGAACATTTGACCCGCAGATGAGTTCAACAAAACCCTACTTACGAATGAAAGCCGTCCTGATGATGTATAAAGTGTTTCTTCGTTATCCCGAGGCGCTGAGGCCTGCATTCCCCAAGCTTAAGGAAAAACTCGAAGACCCTGATCCAGGTAACCCTGCTGACCAGACGCTCTTTCGAGGAATATTAATTCGTGCTTCTTTTTTGTTTTGTTTCAATTTTAGGTGTTCAGTCAGCAGCTGTAAATGTGATCTGCGAGTTAGCACGTAAGAATCCGAAGAACTATCTTCCGTTGGCACCGATATTTTTCAAACTCATGACAACGTCCACCAATAATTGGATGCTTATAAAAATAATCAAATTGGTATGTTTCAATGGTCACCTCTCTCACCCATCACTTCAAGATTATTTTCACGAAATCATTAAAATGAAAAATCTTCTACTCTTTCTCTCTTTCTCTCTCCCTGTTCCATACACGGAGAGCAATACACATTGTTTTAGTTGTAAACCCCAAATCATTATTTAGTTTAGTTCTTTTTCGGTTTCTTACTCTATCATCTATCTCCTACTATGTCTCTGTTTTTTAATAAATTTTGTAATTTTCTTTACATATACTTTTTTTTCATCCTTTTTTTCAAATGCGAAAAAAAACTGTATCTGAACAAAATTATTTTTGAAAAATTACTCAATTTAACGAAAATAATAGTTCGCCAGTTTAACTGCCATCGAACCAGCTCTGGGAAGAAAACTAACGCAACCCTTGATCGAAATTATTTCCAGGTTTATTATCTCTCTCTCTCTTTTTTACATATTATTTTATAAAAAAAAACCGAAAGAAAGTTTATTCCTTCATAATTCTGTTTTTATTTTTTTTCTTTATCCTCAAAAAAGTCTTTCTTGATTTTTTTTTTCAAATCACCACTACAGTTTGTTTTTGACAACACGATTCGAGCAAGATTGAATTTTAGTTTGATTTCTTAGTTATGAACCTCTTGAGTTGGTTTTTAGTTTCTTGATTTTGTGTTCTTTTTAAGATTTTGTCGTTTGGTTTATCACAATGGTTAGTGCTTCCTATGAATTTAATTAGCAAAGTATTTTAGTTTGTCTCTGTTGAAGAGTGGAACCATGTGATGGTCATTATTACTGGATAGCGTCCATAAATCGTTAGATTTCTAATGATGCACTGCAAGTGGTTTTCTCGTTTTTGGCCTACTCATCGGCATGGATATTTGTTTTATTTTATTTGTATAGCCATTGCTATTGCTGTGCGTAATTCAGATGCTATGCAAGCCATTGCTTGAGGCTGAACTGATCACAAATTCAATTACAGTACGAACTTGATTTACGCAACCCTCGATTCGCGCAACTAATCGATTTTCACAACACCAAAATCGTCACACGTCGTGACTATAAGTGCAACTTTTCAAAAAAGCTACCTCGGTTAGTGCAACTTCTTATTCATCTTCATTCGCATCTTCTCCATTTTGTTCGTCATTTCTGCCGTTATTTTGCAATTGGATTTCTTGGATCCGGACAAATGTTTCTTTGTCAACGCACACACTACTTAAGTATCTTTCTTCAATTGTGTCTTCGTTAGTTCAGAAAATTTCCAAATGAAGAAATCAATGACTTCACCGAAAACTTTGGGCATCCTCGGCAAATTGTGAGGACCCGACAGAAATTTGAGAGCACAAATGAAGATGAAGGTGAAGCTGTCCTCCCTTTATCAAGAATTATAACAGAAGTCGTAGTTCGATCCTTAAGCAAATGCTGCCGAAGAAAATAATAGGTACTAGAAGACATTTTAACTCTACAAAAATAAGTAGAAGAGTCGTCAATTTTGAAAAATATGTAATTCAAAAAAACTTCGGCTTAAAATATTTAATTTCTTTACAAAAAAACGCAATAGCGCGTTCGGTCGGTCGCGCTTTTATAGGCCTTGGTACGCGTTTTATCGAGTTTAGGAGAATGTTATGTCAAAACGCGATACACTCAGTTTTCCACATTGCGTTTGACACTTCAAATGTTCTGAAATACATTTACAAGAAAAAGATATGCAATATCTACAAATAAAATCCCTAAACAAAATTGATTGCTTATACAAATAGTTATCAAGTACACAAATAGTTAGTCAGCCCGCCAAAAATGAAAAGTCATAGCTCCACCTAAAACTTTGTGCTCTGGCTTAAGATATTACGGTCGTAATAATGCCCGACCGCTGTATTGTGATTTATCCAATGGGTTTACATGTTACTTACTTACTTATCTGGCCGGCGACCCATGAAGAGTCCGTTCCTGAGCAATTGCTGCCTTCCATCGTTGACGGTCCTGGGCACACTGCTTCCAGTCATCAAGACCAAGCAGTCTTGCATCCGCGATTACTTGGTCTTTATACCGGAGATTCGATCTTCCTCTCCTTCTCGAACCAGTAGGCTCGAATTCAAAGACCCTCTTTGCTGGAGCATTGTTGTCCATGCGTTCGAGGTGGCCGAGCCAGTGCAGTCGATGGATTTTTGCATTCCGGACTACATCCACATCCTGGTACAGCTCGTAGAGTTCGCGGTTATGTCTTCTCCTCCATTCGCCTTCCTCGCAGACGGGACCATATTTCCGTCGTAGAACTTTTCTTTCGAAGGTACCAAGAATCAGCTCTGCAGTTTTGCTTAGCGTCCAGCTTTCATGTATCCTGTATAGACCGAACGCGCTATTGCGATATGGGTATTATTGTAAATGGTTTTCCAATAAGGACTTGACAACTTTTTTTTTTTAATAAAACGCAAACCATTTGCGATGTTTCAAAAACTTTATTATCGGCTTGAAGTACAATCAAAACATTTATGAATGGAACTCGACTTCGTTCGTATGGCCACCGCGTTTGCAGCGGTCGTTTCGTTGGACCCAATTTTCAACGACTCGGCCACACATTTCGGCTCAATGTTGGCTCTAAGCTCTTCGAACGTCGTCGGCTTGTTGGCATAAACCAATGACTTAACGTAGCCCCACAGAAAATAGTCAAGCGGCGTAGCATGTGGTGAATGAAATGGTGATTCATGAAGCACATGTGGCTTTTCACCCGATCAATAACGTATATTTTGCGAATTGACGAACCCATTGAGCAAATGAGTAAAAGTGAAACTTGGAGTTAACGACCTCGGTTATTGTAACTGCCTTAATTTCTATTAATTGCGTAAATCGAGTTTGTACTGTAGCGGCTTATTATTGAAACAATTGATGTAACCAAAAATTAGCTAAGACACATACAGCATCATCACATCTGCATTTAAGGCACATAAGCTAGATTTGTTGGTGTTAAACTAAAGGGTGATTTTTTAAAAGCTATAAGAAAGTTTTTCAAAAAAAAAACATAAAATTCCGAAAAATGCATGAAATCTTTATTTGAAACGATAGTACGGTCCATATAATTTAATGTTTGAAGATTATTTCATGCAAATGTTGACCTTGACTGCGCCTCAAATATTCCATTCGCTTAGTCCAATTTTGGCATACTCTTTCCAACATTTCGGTCGGTATCTCACGAATAAATGCTTCAATGTTGTCTTCCAATGCGCCAATTGAAGCGGGCTTGTCTGTATAGACATGAGCTTTAACATAGCCCCACAAAATATAGTCTAAAGGCGTTAAATCGCACGATCTAGGCGGCCAATTGACCGGTCCCGAACGTGAAATAAAATGTTCACCGAACTCGCCCCTCAATAAGCCCATTGTTGCGCGTGCTGTGTGGCATGTGGCACCGTCTTGTTGAAACCACATGTCATGCAAGTTTGGGCAAAAAAAAGTTGGATATCATCTCACGGTAGCGCTCACCATTCACAGTTACGTTACGATTCGCATCATCTTTGAAGAAGTACGGTCCAATGATGCCACCAACCCATAAACCGCACCAAACTGTGACTTTTTCCGGATGCATTGGTAGCTCTTGCAATGCTTCTGGCTGATATTCACTCCAAAATCGACAATTCTGCTTATTTACGTACCCATTGAGACAAAAATGAGCAAAATGAAGAATGGAAGAAGCGCACGATGAACTTTCTTAACAGAGCACGCATTTTGATAATAAAATTCGATAATTTGCAAGCGTTGTTCGTTTGTAAGGCGATTTATGGTTAAATTATAGACCAAACTGAAGATGTTCGACAGTGAAACAAAACACGAAACGTGCGTCAGCTGTTTAAACCAGTGTTGCCAAAAAGATAATAGCTAAAAAATCACCCTTTATTATGCCCCAAGACAGACGCGAGAGCCTCACTTAATCAAACAAATCGAATGATATTCCCATTCATCAGAGCCATTTGTCTAACATAACTTATCGCAGTAGGATGGCTTTGCCATGTTCCACAACTCAACAGACGTACTTTTGTTTTGTCCGAAAAATCGTCACTACACACCACTATCACTTTGTTCACTCACCAGTCACCAGACAATCTCAAAAAAAAAGTAGGAGTAGGATTGATTTACATCTCTGTCCATCTCTATCCATTCCTCTGTCTATCTCTCTATATCTATATCACACCATCATTTCAAATTTAAATATTATTACGATTTTATTTTGCTTGTTTCTTTTTCTCTTGCATTTGCAGTTTGGCGCTTTAACTCCTTTAGAACCCCGGCTAGGAAAGAAATTAATAGAACCTCTCACAAATCTAATCCATAGGCAAGTTTTGTGAATTCTCATACTTTTTGTTTTGTTTTTGTTTATTTTCTTATAATTTTTTTTTGTTATTATTGTGTATGTTTTTTTGCGTTTGTTTAGACATAAATACGTTCGTGTGTGTGTGTGCGTGTAATTTATTTGTGTTTTTCTTTTTACGGCTCAATGTAGTTATTTCGTTTGTATCACATTTTTCGATACTTAATCGCTTTTAGATCTAGCTATACGTGCATTCCGAAATTAAAACATCGCTTCATTTGTAATCCCATAGTACGTCAGCGATGAGCCTCCTATATGAATGCATAAATACGGTAATTGCTGTTCTAATAAGCATCAGTAGCGGTATGCCAAATCATAGTGCCTCAATTCAACTCTGTGTCCAAAAACTCCGTATTCTTATTGAAGATTCTGATCAAAATTGTAAGTGGGAGCATTCGGAATACCCCTGACTGCAACGAAGTTGCTCATGATCTCTTGTGTTTTTTTTTTTTCTTAGTAAAATATTTAGGACTTCTGGCGATGTCGAAAATCTTGAAGACACACCCGAAGAGTGTTCAGGCGCACAAGGATTTGATTCTGGCTTGTTTGGATGACAAGGACGAATCGATAAGATTACGTTCCCTGGATCTGCTATATGGAATGGTTTCGAAAAAGAATCTCATGGAAATTGTCAAACGTCTCCTGGGCCATATGGAACGAGCTGAAGGCTCTGCGTACAGGGATGAGTTGTTGTATAAGGTTATTGAAATATGCTCGCAGAGTTCGTATCTGTATGTGACAAATTTCGAGTGGTATCTGACGGTGTTAGTTGAATTGATACAACTAGAAGCTGGATCAAAACATGGTGAGTTCTGTCCGTAAACAATGTCTGTTCTGCATTGAGCTTTGAATGAGAGGTTATCTATTTTTAGGTGGCTTAATTGCAACTCAGCTGTTAGATGTTGCTATTCGTGTGCCAGTAGTTAGGCAATTCGCTGTTAATGAAATGAGTAATCTCCTAGACACATTTACAATATCATCACAGAGTAATTCAATGTACGAAGTGCTTTACGCTGCCGCATGGATTGTTGGTGAATTTTCGAGGTGAGTTTTGTCTTCAGTCAGTGTTCAGTCGGACAACTTGAATTTGAATTATTTTTGCAGTGAGCTGCAAGATGCCGAACGAACGTTGAACATTTTGTTGAGACCACGACAAGTGCCGGGCCACATTAAAGGTGTTTTTGTTCAAAACGTAATCAAATTATTCACAAGACTGGTGACGACTTGTTTAGAGAACCAAGACGTTGATGGAATTGTCAGGGTAAGTAAACTCGCACTACTCGCATCTCAAATGACTGTCATTACATTCATTGTCATTTCCTCTCTTCCATAGCTAAGCAATCACGTGCTTACCAAACTTCAAGACTTTGCTAGTTCAAACGACATTGAGGTGCAAGAGCGTGCAAATTCTGCCTGCATCCTAATTGAAATGCTGCGTGCACAGTTTAATGGTCATATTGTAACTACAAATCACAGTAATCACAATCACACGATGGACATTATCAGTGGTCTCGAAACGATCACCGATGACAATGTGAATGATGAGCAAGATTTTATAACAAAACCTGTAGTTCCTACCATTCCGACATTAGCTATAGAGATCGTTCAAGAGATGGCGTTATTATTTGCCGGCGAATTGATACCGGTGGCGCCGAAAGCGCAACGGAAAGTCCCCCTCCCCGATGGACTCGATTTGGATGAATGGATTAATCCACCACCGGAAGAGGAGAGCAGCTCGTCGAGTGATGGCGAGAAAGATGAACTCTTTGTGTCGGCGAATCATGAAGCAGAAAGAAGCTCACGGCATCGTAAAAGTGAAGAAATCACACCAGAACAAATGGAAAAGCATCGTCAGGCACGGCTCATAGAGCAAAGTAACAATCCGCACTACTTGAAGTCAAATGAGAGCAAGAAGAGCGGCGCGAACAGTGTCAACAATGATGCTGATGCGTATGATAACATTGATGATATCCCGATTGCTGAGTTGTCGTTGGATATTCCACTTCAGTTGCATTGTAGGTCTAAAACTCAATCTCGTTCGTGTGTCTTTTTCATTGTTTATTGATTTTTATTTTTAGCCACAAAACGGTCAGATAAGTATTTGATGGAGGAAAAGAAGTCTACGAAGGATAAAAAGAAACACAAGAAGTCAAAGAAGAGTAAAAAATCAAAAAATAAAGTCGCTTACACAAGTTCAGACTCGGAAGATGGTAAGTGTACTCGGAATAGCATGCTATGCATATTTATTTATTCCCTCTTTTGTTAAATGCAGAACCCAAACCGATGCACGTAGTAAATACCACACTAGCAATGCCGGACGGCGTTGCCCTGTCGGACAGTGAAGATAAAGACGGTAAATTTGATCCCGACGATCCTCACCGAGCATTGGACATTGATTTGGATATGTAAGCTAATCCAGTTGATTAATCGCAAAGCATTTACTAACCTTCACTCCCCAACCAGGCCTGACTTCGAAGAAGCACCCAAAACAAAGAAATCTGTCCTCACCAACAGCATCAGTACGAATGAGATTATAAATACGACATCAAAGCGAACAAAGAAATCAAAGAAATCAAAAGACTCTGAATCGGCCAGCGTTGCAACCGCCAATAATAGTACATCAAAGCACGAAAAGAAACGAGACAAGGAACACCGGGGACACAAGTCAAAGAAAAAAAGTAAAGAAAACGACGAAAGCCCAAATCTCTTAGGCACACCAGAGAAGGAGAAAAAGGATAAATCGAAGACCTCCCCATCAGCCGCTAAAGATGAAAGTACTCATAAAAAGAAAGAAAAAAAAGAAAAACACCATCATCGTCATCACAAAGAGAAGAAGAAGGAATCAGCCACAGTGGGTGACTACGAGGAAGCTTGCGGCATTTCAACACCCAGTAAAGAAGTATTTTAAAGCAATGTCGCAGCTGTTAAAAAAAAAATATGTCAAAGTGCTGCTAAATGTTTCTCACTGGCCCGCCTCCCTTCCAACTACATCCCGAAACATTTCGGTTAAACCGAAAGCAATGAAGAGGCAACATGTGTTATCTACCGAGCTGTTAATCATTCAATGTATAGGTAAACGTCTTATTGCAGAAGGAAATTTCAATATTGAAAGATGAACAAAAATAAAATAAAGCACATTCATTCAAAACAGAACAAAAGAAAATTCAATCAATCACATTGCAAAACAAAATCAATTAAATAGATAAAATTATATACTTAATGTTTATTTTTTATGCAACATTACTTATGTAGTCGGTAAATAGTGGATAGCGAGAGTGAACCGCAAAACCATAGAACAATAAGTAAGAGAGACATTCATATATATGGCGATTTATTTAAACCATTTGTTAAATTAAGACACACCCTAAGAACAAACAAAACAAAAAAAAAATCAAAACCTAATGCATACATATACATATATGTGAAAATTGCTTTTCTCTAAGCTTTAAATCAGTTTGCAGTGCATGAAGAATGAAGAACCATTCACGGAGAGAATCTTATCTACAAATATTCAGCAATTGTAAACTACTTTAAATAACACGTATATACAGATTTAAAAAAAACAAAAACAACTATATATTATTATTACTCTTATATACTAATTATATGTATATGCGTACGTCTGCTCCAATATTCCACTATTACGAAAATAAAATAAAGGAGAAGTACTTGTTAAAATTTTTAAAACAAATTCTTTTGTTACGCCTTGCGTTGATGGTTAAGGACTGTGTCTCGAGTTGTTAAACATACACTGCTCTATCAGGATTCCTCTGTTTGGCAGTGTTTTTCCAGCGGCGGTCCTGGTAATCAAAGAAGCGGTGATGACAATGTTGGAAAGCCGAGCCGCTGATATTACCATTCTAATTGACAGTCAAGTGGCCATTAAAGCAATTTTGGCGTTAGAAATCAAGTTCAAGACGGTCGGGAGCTGCCGCGAGGAACTTAAAGTTCTTCGCGCACAACACTCGATAACTCTATGCTGGGTCCCAGAAAGAGGTAAAGTAGTAAAATTCTCCATCTCTGGTCCCAGGTCACAGAGACACAGCCGGGAATGAGACAGCAGATGAACTTGCCAGAAAGAGGGCGTAATCGACTCATCCCAGGCAATCGAATGTATTCAACCCCCTCTGGCAGATGTCAGGAAAAAGGTGGATGAACAAAATTCTAGAACTAGCGAGCAAGAGCTGGAACACTAACCACCTGCAAGACAACTCGGATGTTATGGCCCAATGTCAATAGAACTAAAACCGACAAACTCTTTCAATGTGGCAAAAGGCTGCTGAGGATCGTAGTCGGAGCTCTAATGGGACAGTATCATGAATCAAAAATGGGATTATCCCATGTCTACATGCGCAGAGGATGCGGCGATGTGGAAGAAAGAGTGGACACTCACTATCTCTGCTACTGCCCTACCCTCTGCCAACTAAGGTACAGGACAATGGGAGAATGTTTCTTCCAGAACCTGCAAGAACTCAATAACATCCAATTATCACACTTTTTCAGGTTCATTGGGATTTTGGGCTGGCTGGACGAAGAAAGGTCTTCACAAACTGCGACTTTAACCTCTCGATGAGTACGATAAGGGTATAATGAGGAATACTTCCAACTCTGGGCATCACAATGCACCCTCGCGTCTATACACGATCCTATCCTATTCGAAGGTGTGCGCCTCTCATTTGTGTAGCTGTATAGTGTTAAAATATTCAGAGCTCACAAGGCTATGCGATTTAGCTTTATTTATATAGTTCCCACGTACTGTTGACCAATTTATGTGGTTATTCACCTGTTCCGCACCCGCATAGTAATGACCATGACTCCAATAAGTTCAAGTCTCCAGACAGCCAGTCTTCAGCCATGTACACAAATAACGGAAACAAAACAAACGATTTCAAGGTATTCTAAAATATGGACTTTTATTTTAGATTTTCTTTTCCTCTTTTTTCTAATATTTATTTATTATAAGTTTCCTAAAGTGCTTTTTCAAAAATACGCAACTATTCTCTTTAAATATCAGAGACAGAGGTAAGAGATTTGTTTTTGTAGACTAACTTAAGCATTTCAACAATAACTTTCGCTTTTAAAAAACGGGCACACGCAAACAATTTAGTGCTTTTTAAATAAGTTTTATTTTTTATTTTTTTTTATTTTAGATTGTTAATGCAAAATTTATAGGATTTCGCAACAAGATACATATACCAATTTCCTGCTCGGCACAAGTAATGGCGGACGATGGCACTTGGTGCTACCATCGCCATTTTGATGGCAAAAGATGGCACAATGGTGTTTTGTAAACTCACTGTGGGTTTGACTAACATAATACATAACATCAGTTGCACGTCCGGTGGGCGGGGGTCAATTGATGCTGTAGCGACTGTTGGTCATACTCTTATTCGTACTGAAGAATACATTGCTCATGCGCATGTGTTCAAAGGTCAGTGGTACACCTAAACGTTGATCGCGTTTCTTATAATACTCATTGAAGTCCAAACGAATGCCAAACAATTGAAGATTGTGATCATTATTCGAATTCAGAGCCAGTAAAAATTGTCGAACTGCAATTTCGTAGTCGCAACCAATTACTTCAAGATTTTTCTGACAACTATTCAGATTCTGTTCGAAAATCTTATGATCCTCATCCCGTTGCAGCTGTTGTTCAGCGGTCACTCCAAACGCACCATCCTTCTCAGATTTGCGTATTTGTTGCTCGAACGCTTTTGTCGCCTCCAGCTCTTTGAAACACAATTCGAAAAATTTATCTTGCCACACTTCCAAACGGGTTATACCCAAATACACCTCCTCCATGTGCGCCGACAGACGATCAGATTTTGAATCCAAAAACGCTCCAATTTTAATGGCTGTTAAAAATTCATCGTGTGCATTGAGTATATCATCTAGGGTCTTAGCTTGTTGTACCTTTTCTTGGAATTCTGCCCAAGAGCATTCGATTACTTCGAAAAGAATATAATACTGCATTTGATGAATAAAATGAATCATCTCTGAGGTGAATAAATGCAAACGGTACATAATTGGATTGAGTTGAGTTTTTAGTGGGCGGAGTGGCTGAAAAAAAAGAAGAAAGAATTTGAAATGTTTATAAGATTTTGAGTTAATGTTGTCACTGAAAATTTACAAACAAACAGAACTTCTTTATCACCTGTCAGGGAAATACATTGCGCAAGTGCCAACTGTCAAAAATATTTCAATTGGCTGCCATAAATTGCTTATACGTCGTCTGACGCATAGCAAAGCCTATTTTCCATTCCTACTGTAAGCATCTCTGCCCCAACGCCGCTTTCTCCAACAATATTACAACCTAATTAATTATTCCGTTCATAGAAAGAAATACTTCAGGAACACTCCTACCACACAATCAACATGGCTCTCAGCAGTGACGCAGTTTTCCAGAAAATCATTGATGGCATCAAGCAGAACGAAGCTAAAGCCAAGGCAGTAAATGGAGTTTTCCTCTACAAGATCACAAAGGACGGCAAAGTAGCAAAGGAATGGAGTAAGTGTTTCGCACGCACATTAACCTTAAGAGTGGCTAAGCTAAAATTCATTGAATTTCCACAGCTCTGGATCTTAAGAGTGGCAAGGTATACGAAGGTCCAGCACAGGGCATTAAAGTTGACACCACCCTCACCGTTTCCGATGATGACATGGTTGATATTGCACTTGGCAAGCTGAATCCACAGGCTGCATTCATGAAGGGTAAACTAAAGATCGCCGGCAACATCATGCTGACACAGAAACTGGCACCTCTCCTCAAAACAGATGCCAAATTGTAAATCCGAACGAAATTTAGTTAACGAATGTAAATGGTTAGAGTAAAACGCATTAGCGCGACAAATAAAAAAAAGGTAACATCAATTTGTACATGGATGGTTTATTTTTCACTAACTTTCCAATGGCCACACCTTATCTTATCACAATTGTTTATAAATTTGCTAAAGATTTCCTATTTATCTTGCAATCGCGAATTCCTATTTATATGAAGTGGATTGCTTAATCTTTAATTCAGTGGTTAAGCAGCTGAGCGATTAACATTACGTTGGCCAAAGGTCAAGTTGTGTTGTCAAAGTATGTGAATAGCCGTAGTTTGCCGTGTTAATGCATTCACATGAATTGGAATAGAGGCAAGCCAAGTCTAACTATATAGCAACACAGCCATATAGACATTGAAGTCTACACTCCAAAGGTTCGACGTGCATCATTAAACAAACATGAACAAAAAATCACACATGTGTGTACTTCAAAGGTTTATGTCAAAAGCAATTATATCCGTGGAATACAATTTGTTCGTGCAATATTCATGAGGAACGAGTGCATTTTACGGTCAATGGCCTGTGTCTAAAATTATTTTAAAAAAAGGGGTTGAATACTCTTTTGGTTAGGTTATTTATTTTGGAGTAGACTGCTTGCTAGTAGTCTTCCTTTCTTTTAGCAAGCACATTTCATAATTATTCTTAGCTAGAAATGAATTAGGATATGATAACGAAAACCAATCAATAATAATAACGGCGCTACAGCCCGTGGCCTGGCCCTAGCTTCTAGCATTCTCAGTGACTCGAGGGACGTAGAGTCGTGGATTATGTATAAATCCCCGTCAAATGACAATAATATATAATTCATATCATAAGGACACATTGAAGCGAAACAAGCGGCAAGAATACCATGTAATCGGCTTCGAATACTTGTTTGCAAAGGCGGAACATTAACGATACGCTCAGAGAGAAATGCCAGTTCCATATATCATATTGACCAACAATTCTAATAGTCCAACTGATATGCTAATAAATAAGTATAAGTGTACGTCTGTTCCGCCTGGAAGCATACATGAATGAAGCAAAGTGCACACGTCACTGGACGTGCCACGTTTTCCATTGCTTACAATAAACTTTGGATGGAGCTACTATCGATTCGTTATCACTTCATGACTCGCCAAACTCCACAAACCAAATCAAAAACCGTAACGATAAAATTAAATCGGCCCCAAGGCCAACAGTCAGCACCGATTAATCAATTTACAAAATTTCAAAGCAACACTAACCTTGGCATTGCACATTTGTTCCTTCCATATCTTCGATGAGAGTAAAAATTCGATATGTTTCATACGCCACAGCGGCTTGAACAATATTTGATAATTATCCATGGAAGGATCGAGCATTGTTGCGAGCGGACCACGCACCGTATATTGGAGTGACAGTATGTCCCAACCCGTGTCTCCGTCGTAGGGATGCAGTAATCTTACATCCAAATGATTGAGAATCTCCGGATCCTCGTATTGTGCATTTGTATTCCGAATAGCTGCATCCATAATCGAGGACAAATCGTACGAATACAATTCTCTTGCGGGCTTGTCTAATTCCGATCTGAAAGGGCATTCAATTAGCAATTGTTTCTTTTAGACTTGCGCCAGCCAAACGAACTTTAAGTTCTCCATTAGGATTCCAATGAAGTCGCCTTGACCAAGAAGTAGATATCTTCTCATTGCTTGTAAATGCTCCAATAGCTTGTGCGGTCCCATGACTATATCCAACACCCGTTTGGATGTATTCAGATACACTGCATCAATAGTTGAATGAAGTTTTGTGTCCGCAATGTTGGAGAAGATATTTTCAGCTGCGAAACGAGGTTATGGTAGTCATGTGTAAAAGGAAAAGGTCGACGGCAAGGCTTACCATTCATTTCAAAGCATTGTCGCAGCTCTTCGCGCCCCTTCACTGGTGTCTTGTCTTCACAAATTTCACGCAAGAAGTTTATACTCTTTCCGGTAACGAGAATTTTGTTCGCCATATCGGTGGTTACGAAATCGGGCAACATTGACGTTCGCACGCGATACTTATCATGCCACAGTCGATCAGGACCCACCTCGGCAAGGCACTCGATAAAAAATTCACCATGTGGGTCACTGATTTCGCCCTCCAGCAACCAGTGCGACAGCATATGTTGTAGTGGACCACAAATGGCAAGAAGCATTTCCTTAACGACTGCCTTAACCATTGGATCGCCGTTGCTCAGAAAGCCGTGCACGATGGACGCCAATGCACCGCCCTTCTTCTCTTGACACGCCTCAGCTATTGTGGCTAGCCACTGTAAGCGCTGCAACGGGTCTACTGACCACACTAAGATCTTCATTAGCGTCACTTTCTCCACTGGTGCAGCGGATGATATCCAATCTTGGGACTCGGATTTCCGTTGCTTGTTCAACTAAAAGCAGATTAGGTCATAATGAGGATTTTAGATTAGAAAGTGGATGTACCTGTTCCTGTAACATGGCGACCATTCCATAGTACTTCGTTAGTTCCGTTTTGAGCGCTGAAATGAATCCCTGTCCCATCAGACCTAATGCGCAGAGACCGCTCTTCGTGTCTGTGTAAGACTGTACTTGATCGTGATAGTAACTGTGATGGGAAAAGTGGCTATCAGAATGACACACAACAAATCATATTGCTTCCAAGCTCTCACCCCAACTCAGATAACCGCAGCAGCATTCCGGCTTGCACCACATTCAACTTTCTGGCCTTTGTGTCCAATTTAAATGCACCCGAAATCACATCCTTCTTCAGGTACTTTCCCTGTATGCCGGTGAAGGAATATATCACGTTCTGGACTATGTCGTCGTTTAGATCGTTTTGCCCATCGGTCGGACGATGTTTAGATAATTGTACATCACGGCAACCTGCATCACTGCTGTCCGACTGTTGACCATGCGTTGTGCGAAGTGTGGAGATTTTTATGGAGTTGTCACCGTTCGGACGATTGCTATGCATTAAGGACGACTGTTAAGTAATAAAAGAGAATGGTTGAGTTAAAGACGTAAAATTAAAGAAATCTCTACTCGTCGAACACAGGTTGATGGTGTCTACTTTCTTCTATAAAGCTTCTATCGGAGCTACTTCTAGAGATACACACGGATCATGCTAATACCAAACTGTCAATTCATTCATATCGACTTATTGTGCTATTCCCTGTCTATTAAGATGATCACATACCGACCAAGCGAAAGAGCAAGGTTACATTTTCTCCCAAAACTTTCGAATTAGAAACCTCAACCTTCTATGAGATGTAACAGTAAATCAACCGGTTTTGAGATACAAGACTATTCGGCTTCGTCGAAACACTCAACACACATTCACACCCTCATACAAAAATGATAGATTTCATTACCTTATGGTTACTGTACGAATTTAAGGCTCCCCTTCCCAGCGTCGATCCGGCATTAAATGTCGATGTTTTCTGCACCATATTGGCCCGAATGGAAAGTAAGGATGGGAGCTCATTTACAGCATCAGTTATGTTTGCGTTGCTAAATCCATTTGATGCAAAGGATGACGATAACTTACTGTCCTTTGAATTGGCCAAAAAATACAAAAATGTAAGTAACGCGTTCCTCTGCCTCTGATCGGTTTGCTATGGAAAAAAAAAAACATAAAACAATAACACATCACGCATTCCATCACAATGACTACAGATGCACAACCACTTACGCTCGTTTTCAGCTGCTCATAGAGGTTCAAAAATAACGTAGCGCTACTCTGTGAACCAGTGGTGTTGGACAAATGGCTTGATATCTTGGAAACCAGTGAATTCTCATCGTAGGGCAGCGAACTACCAAGAGCGGTTGGACAATTTGATATGTATTGTGTTACACTACGGAGCGCTTCCCCTAAAATGACAAAACAAAAACAGTATTACTTGCTAATTCACACATTTGAATATCATTTTGCGACAGACAAAGGCAATGCATAAATTTCTCAAGTGTCCATTTAATGCGACTGACTCGGCTATTCTCTGTCCAATTGTTTAGAAGTGTGCTGCTTTCACCGTGATCAATACAAACGATGGCACACAGAATCTTAAGTAACCAAGCATGCAATGTAAATGAGTTGGTCATCAAAAGTTAGGTTTTCTTTTTTGTGACAAAACGTAACATAAATTGATGATCTAAAATATACGAGAATACACAAATATAATCGAAGAAACCTACTGTGATTGTTGGGGCTAATATTTTTGCAAAGTTTCTCCAGCAAATCATAGATATCCTTGTAGTTTCCACGGTTTGTCATGATGCCACTTTGTCAATTGCTTTAAGTGATGTAGTGCATTAATTGATTGAATTTCTCAACAAATTATCTTGTGGGACAATGATTAATTGAACAACAAAAAAAAACAATACAATACAACAGAAAAATCGTTCGCCACTATTTCGGATGGATTGACACAAAACGGATGGTGCGGCAGCTGTGCACTGTCAATCGGTTTTCTTCATTTTTTTCCTAAGGATACCATCTAAACTAATCCTTATCCGTCGAATGGGATCTTAATTGGTATTTTCGTAATTTATGTGGCTAAATTAAATGGGAGGAAACAGATAAAACACAAGAATTACGGGCCACTAGGTTTCTGTTAGTTTCTGTTTCTTGTTTTTTTTTGTTTGGAATTTGAAAACAAACTTTTTTGACGGCACAACTGATGGCATTTCGACGAAGGGGAACTGATGGATGGTTATCGATAACATTGAAAAGTGGGTCGTCTGGTATTTGTTATCGATACATGTCCACGGTGGGAGAAGTGAGTTAATTTGGTGTGATTTATAAAATTCTGATCTCAAGATTCGGTATGCATTTACAAAATTATTTTAGCAGTGGAAATAATTTTAATAATTATTTAAATATTATTGACGTATATATTCCGTGAAGGGAAGAGAATCATGATACGATGCGATTGGGGGGAGTTCACACGGACAAACATACCGAACAGACGTGGTCGGTCGAATGTCTGACAGACGGCTGTCGTTAGCGTTCACATGATCAAATCAGAGTCTGTCAGCCCATGTCTGTCCAGTATGTTAGGCCATGTTAACGCCCCGGATGTCTGACAGACCGATGTCGTTCCCGGTCACACGATCAGATCTGATTTTGTCACATCATGTTTGTCCGGTATTTTTGTCAGTGTGAATCCGCCTATTTTCTTGACGACATCTTGCTTGATAGGCCAAATAGTCAATGTGAACGCTCGTTACTGCAGGTTGGCAGCACGCGTAGTACAGCGGCGTTCACACTCAACAATTTGTCGATACGATTTGCTTGATGTCAAATTGGAAAAAGTCAAAATGCTTCGTCCACGGTACTACAAGTCTGCCAACTTGTGCGTCCTCATTGACATTATGGCCCTTCAAGCACGGTTGTCAATCAATTCGTGGCGACAAACGAATGTGAAAACTGCTGTAGACAAAGCATTTTGACATTGCTTTCGAATTTGTCGTCAAGACAAATTGTTGAGTGTGAACGCGGTTTTTTTCATTAGCCTAGCGCCCTGAATGAACTCAATAAAATGTGGAGAATTCTTGTGCAAGCCCCTTTAAAAATGTATTGTATCAACTTCCTGCGAAAGTACTCACGAACAGAGCCGAATATATTTGCCGCCAAATGTAAAAACCGAACGAAGGGAACTCAACGATTGAACAAAGCATAAAAATGGCTGCTGTCTTCCATTTTTAATTTTTAATCGAAAAGCGAAATGTGAGTTGAACCGGACGGTAGCAAAGGGCGTTCGCCTGCGAATTGCCACGACTTTACTTTGATACAAAAAAATCGGAATTATTGCACTTAATTGTAGTGCAAAAAAGCCGCTATTACTGTGATATTTTCCCCAAAAGGTAAGTTAACCTATTAGAATATGTATTTTCACCACAAATCAACTAAAACGCCGTCAAAAAGCTTGGTTATGTAATTGCAAGCCAAGCTATTGCCGGCTTGTAGGAAAAAGTATTTATTTGGAAATGTGCATCAAATTCTAGCTCGTCAATAATGGACACGTCATCAACGGCGGTAAAATCTAAATTCTTAATGAATTTAGAGAAACAGGAGCATTTGGTGAAATTAGCCATCCTTTTGATCGCCGCAGTCTTGTGTGAGTATGAATTTAAAGCTCCATCTTTGACTTGATTTTGATTGCTTGCGTTTGTGCTCACGTTAAATCTACAGCATTTGCGACGCGATTATTCTCTGTGCTGCGTTTTGAGAGCGTCATCCATGAGTTTGATCCGTATTTCAACTACCGCACCACGCGGTTCCTGGCTGAACAAGGATTCTATAATTTCCACAACTGGTTCGATGATCGTGCCTGGTATCCGCTGGGACGAATTATCGGCGGGACTATATATCCTGGATTGATGGTGACATCGGCAGCACTGTACCGCGTCATGTGGCTACTCAACATCACGGTGGATATTCGGAATGTCTGTGTGTTCTTGGCACCATTCTTCTCATCTCTGACTACTATTGTCACATATCTGCTTACCAAGGAGATTCATGTAAGTTTTTGCTTCGCCTGACGCGTGAGCTTAGTTGTGATGCTTCTGTCTTGTGTCTTCAGAGCACTGGAGCTGGTCTAGTTGCGGCCGCGATGATCTCGATTGTTCCTGGATATATTTCACGATCAGTAGCCGGTTCCTATGATAACGAAGGAATTGCTATATTCTGCATGCTTCTGACCTACTACCTCTGGATCAAGGCAGTCAAGTCGGGGGCGATATTTTGGTCTGCCATGACGGCTTTAGCATACTTCTACATGGTGTCCTCTTGGGGTGGCTATGTGTTCCTAATCAACTTGATTCCTCTTCACGTTCTGGCGCTGATGATGACTGGAAGATTCTCGCATCGTATTTACGTCGCCTACAGTACACTGTACTGCGTTGGAACCATTTTGTCCATGCAAATATCGTTTGTCGGCTTTCAACCCATCCAAAGTTCGGAGCACATGTTGGTAAGTCTAAACATAACCTCATTTTGAAAGTATATTTGAACTTTTCACGTGATGAATCCTTTAATTCTTGATAGGAAGAGTATGACACATAATGAGTACTATAAAAATCTGAAATAAAATATGATCAGTTTACAGTAAAATATTGCCAAGGAATAGCTTTTAAGACACCTTTTTAAAATTCCAGGCTTTGGGAGTGTTCGGACTTTGCCAGATACACGCCTTCGTGGACTACATACGCTCGCGGATGTCCAAGGAACATTTCGATGTGCTCTTCAAAGCGCTGATATCCACAGTGACTACAGTTGTCGTTGTCATTGGAACACTGCTTACCGTCACTGGAAAGGTTTCACCATGGACTGGTCGTTTCTACTCCTTGCTGGACCCATCCTATGCAAAGAATCATATTCCAATTATCGCCTCCGTGTCTGAACATCAGCCGACATCATGGTCATCATTCTACTTCGATCTCCAGGTAAGAATTGAGAATCTCTATTTCTGACTAATGCAATGATGATAACTACGAGGAAAGAGTGCGAGTTAATGTCCGTAAATGCAAGATGAGGTCGTTCATCTTTCTCTCTAGCGTTTATCACAATGATTGCACACACTTTGATCGCTGATTTGTGTCACACTTTACCCATTCCTTGGTACTTCACAATGTCTAATCGTTTGTTTCGTTTTTACAGATCCTCGTTTTCCTATTTCCCGCTGGATTGTACTTCTGCTTCTCCAAACTGACAGATTCGAACATTTTCATCATTCTCTACGGTGTCACGAGCATTTACTTTGCCGGTGTCATGGTTCGATTGATGTTGGTGCTGGCCCCGGTCATGTGCGTGCTGTCTGGCATCGCGATATCTCATCTGCTCTCGAAGTACATTAAATGTGTTGACGTTGGCCCCAGCAAACCCGTCGAAACTAGTAAGAGGCAACACAAAAAGCTGGAGCAACAGACGGCCGTAAAGAAAGAAGTCGCAATCGGTTTTGTTACCGTGCTGACGTTGATGCTGATAACCTATACATTCCATTGCACATGGGTCACCTCTGAGGCGTACAGTTCGCCCAGTATTGTCCTAAGTGCACGATCTCATGATGGTGGCAGGATCATTTTCGACGACTTCAGAGAAGCATACTACTGGCTGCAAATGAACACACCCGAGGTTAGTAGCAATGTCCATAAAAGAGCGTAACTTTCTTGTTCAGTCAATGTGATGAAAACCAACAATTCTTGATAGGAAGAGTATAAGTGGACTAAGTCCACGATGACTACAATTTTATTCTGAGCACAAATCTGTTGCGCTTTAAAATCCTTGAATTCGATATAAAATTAATCTACAAGAAACATTTCTTTTGTAGGACGCCCGAATAATGTCTTGGTGGGATTATGGTTACCAAATAACAGCAATGGCCAATCGAACTATACTCGTCGACAACAACACGTGGAATAACACGCACATCTCCAGAGTCGGACAAGCTATGGCATCCTCGGAGGAGAAGGCGTATGAAATAATGCGAGAACTCGACGTGGACTATGTCTTGGTCATTTTTGGCGGTCTGACCGGTTACTCTTCGGATGATATCAATAAATTCCTGTGGATGGTCCGCATTGGCGGCAGCACCGATCGTGGGGCGCACATCAAAGAGAAAGACTACTACGCAGCAAACGGAGAGTTCCGTGTGGACAAAGAAGGCTCACCAACCCTCTTGAATTGCCTGATGTACAAGATGTGCTATTACAGATTCGGACAGGTATACACAGAGGGAGGCAAACCAGCCGGCTATGATCGAGTGCGAGCAGCAGAAATCGGAAATAAAGACTTCGAATTGGATGTTCTGGAGGAAGCGTACACAACAGAACATTGGCTTGTGCGTATCTACAAAGTGAAAGACTTGAGAAATCGTGGCGTTTAGATAAACAATTTAATTTTTAATATCTAGCATCTAAAAAGAAAAAAAACAACTGTAATACATACTAAGGTTATTGTTTCTCTGTTTTGTGCTTAAATGTCGATACTTTGAAACGTTCCAAAACCTACGAATAATCTCTCTTTTCCCCCCACTCATTTAAGGAAATGCTTTTTATTAAAATTAGTTTTTATTTTGAAAATATCGGCCGAATTTAATGTTTTAACTGAGTTGTTATTGTACATTGCCGACAATATGATAGAACAAACTAAAGTATTAAAAAAGACAAACATTTAAAAAAGAAACCATCTTTTATTTTATTTTAGTTGCTCATTGATCAATGAGAAGGTTCCTTATTTTAGGAGAACTTACACTGTTTGAATTTCATTGAATCTTCGCTTGGCGCTACAGTCCGTGGTGGACCTTGGCACCAACCAACATGCCTCGGCTGGGGCTGTCTCGAGCTGCCTCCAGTTTCACACACCAAGTTGGTTGAGGACCTAGTCCACTTGTGTGCGTCACCCCAAGCGCTGACGTTCTCTGTTACATTGTCCCACTAAATATGTCGGAACTAAGTTTTTCATCCAACGTTGATCTGTAGACGCCTGGATAGGGTCATGTCGTACACCCCGTACAGTTTGCGATTGAAACTTCTCCGTCAATGCAAATAGGACCAACGATCGCACGCTAAACTTAGTTGTCTCTGACCTTGGCAGTTCTTTGCGTTGTGAGGTAGTTAAGCTCACCCACAACATCCTTTCCTTGCCCAACAGGCGAGGGTCCGGGTAACAGTGTTGAGGCTATATGTCCGCTGTTGACCCTAAGAAAATAAGGCTTGTCCGTGGCCAACTCTTCTCCAAGGTCCCGACCTCGATTTGGAAAGAAACATTTTAGATCTGAGCTCCGAATATGTCGAAGTAGCTTTAAAAAGGACGCGCAGCTCCAGCTGACTGGAGCTCCGAGCGATTTTCAACTGCTGGTAGTTTTAGGTTCCTTCACTAAGCTGGAAGATCTCATCTCTTGGCATTTCAGTAATTGCAGATTCGTCTATGTACATATGTATGTTTGATTCTGCGATAAGATGAATGCTTTGAAAACCACTGATTTAAACAAAGTAAAGCAAGTCTGGCCAACTTTGGACTTGCTTTCAGAAACATTTGCTCTCTACTCGCGATGTTGATACCCTCTCTTGTCTCGTACTGAAATTTGAAAGTATCATTGATGGGAGATGTAACCACTGGATGATCACACGTTATCAGTTTTAATGGCGTCGACATAGGATTTCTTCTTTATGTGGCTACCAACCACGTAACATGGCAGGATATAATTGATTTCTGAGTTAGACTCAGAGCAAACATCGGTCACTCAACAATTCTTAACGAACTCAACGTCCTTTCAAATGACACGGTCCGCCAACTACCCCAAGTTATCTTCGATAAGAAATTCTCCACCAGCATTCCTTTCAGATCGGATTGGAGATCTGACAATCAGATGTTGGTTGATTCCCTGCGTATCTACACAGACAGATCGAAGACGTAGAAAGGAGTGGGTGTACGTGTATACTCCCAAGACCTCAATATTGCTCTCTCATTGAAGCTCCCTGACCACTGTAGCGTATTTCAGGAAGAAACCATTGCGATATAGGAAGCTCTGTCCTGGCTCAAGAACAATGGGATATCACCATCTGTTCGGACAGCCAGGCCGCAATTAAGTGATTGGACAATGTCATGTTCAATTGGAAAACATCCCTTAATTGCGGGCTGTCTCTTAACGAAATGGCTGCGCATTTTAATATACACCTCATATGGGTGCTGGGCAATTGCACAGCCGACGAACTCGCAAGGTGTGGTACAACATCTTCCCTAGTATCAGGAGGAGATCGACCTTCTCTGCCGATCGTTACAGCCTATCGTCTTCTCAAGATACACAGAATTAAGACCAATCACAAGTGGCTAGAAGCCACCACCTGACTTAAAACAAAGGAAATATGGCCAGCACTAAATCTTAAACGATCACTCTGTCTGCTCTGACTAAGCGGAGTTGGCATTGCGCAATTGGCATAGACTCTCGCAGGATGGGTGTCCCACACAACGATTTCGTCGGAGATAGATACCACACATCACCTCCTCTGTTCCTGTAACGCTCTGGTACTCACATCTAGGCACCTACTATTTCGACAACCGCAGCGAACTATATAGCGTACCTGACCATTAGTCAGCTAAATCGCTTTATCACAAGCACCAGCTGGTTCCACTATTACAAATAGATAATCCGCGTGGTATCACAATTTGCCCTTTGGCAGTCACCCACCACAACCTAGACTCAGCGCGAGAAGACCGTGCATTTACAGGATAATCATGCAAGCGTAGTTGAGACCAAATGAACAGCGCTTTCATTCTGCTATTCCTCGTTTTGTATTTACAATCATAAAACGTGAGCGTAACCCGAAAACCTGTACAAATACGTTTCAGTATTGAAAAATTAGCGACAAACACAAGTCAGCCTCTCATATACACCAGAAGAGTTGGGTTCACTAATATGGTTGTCTTCGTTCCTCCCCGAACGGCATCAGCACTGCACACTGGATTTGTTCGGAGACAACTAATCCAGTCCGACTTCCGGCTCGACAAATCGACTATAGACCAAATGTTCACACTAAAGCAAATTCTGGAGAAGAACAGGGACTTTCAAATCGATACGCTCCATCTATTCAGCGAATTTAAAGCCGCATACGACAGCATTAATCGCAAGGAGCTATTCGATGCGACGGCCGAATTCGGGATCCCGGAAAAACTGATCCAGTCGTGTCGCACCCCGCACATACGCGATGCACCGTGCAGTTTGGTGCATGGACCTTCGAGCCGTGCGAAACCTGCACCGGATTTCGGCAAGGAGATGCGCTTTCGTATGATTTCTTCAATCAGGTACTGGAGAAGATAGTGCGACGGGCAGCTGTAAACACGAAAGGCACTATCTTTTACAAGTCAATCCAACTGTTGGGTTACGTAGATGACATCGATATCGTCGCGCGTTCCCTATGTGCTGTAGTTTTACGGCGATTGAAGAAGAGGCGAAACGAGCTGGTCTTCTCCAGGATTTGCCTTAGTGTGGACATTTGGTCTAAAAATATGCTATCGACCAAAAAACGTTCCGTCGCACATTACCTTGAACAGCTACAATTTTGAGGTAGTGATAAAGTTTGTCTACCTCGCAAACGTGAGCTCCACAAACGATATCAAAGTGGAGATCCGTCGTAGAACCGACCTTGGCAACCGGTGCTACTTCGGTTTGTCAAAACAACTGGGTTCGAAGCTCCTGACTCGAAGGAGCAAGATCATGCTCCGAAATACGATCATGCCGAAAGCTGGACAATAACCAAAATAGAAGAGCTGATTCTTGGTGCCTTCGAAAGAAAAATTCTACGTCTGATAGGAATGTCCCGTCTGCTAGGAAGGATAGGAAAGTTTTCCAAAAAAACACACATAAAATTCAGAAAAATGCATGAAATCTTTATTTGTATCGATAGTACGGTCCATATAATTTAATGTTTGAAGATTATTTCATGCAAATGTTGACCTTGACTGCGCCTCAAATGGTCCATCCGCTTAGTCCAATTTTGGCATATTCTTTCCAACATTTCGGCCGGTATCTCACGAATAAATGCTTCAATGTTGTCTTCCAATGCGTCAATTGAAGCGGGCTTGTCTGTATAGACATGAGCTTTAACATAGCCCCACAAAAAATAGTCTAAAGGCGTTAAATCGCACTATCTAGGCGGCCAATTGTCCATTGCCCCTCAATAAGTCCATTGTTGCACGTGCTGTGTTGCATGTGGCACCTTCTTGTTGAAACCACATGTCATGCAAATCAAGCTCTTGCATTTTGGGCAAAAAAAAGATGGATATCATCTCACGGTAGCGCTCACCATTCACAGTTACGTTACGATTCGCATCATCTTTGAAGAAGTACGGTCCAATGATACCTCCAGCCCATAAACCGCACCAAACTGTGACTTTTTCTGGATGCATTGGTAGCTCTTGCAATGCTTCTGGCTGATATTCACTCCAAAATTGACAATTCTGCTTATTTACGTACCCATTGAGACAAAAATGAGCAAAATGAAGAATGGGAGAAGCGCGCGATGAACTTTCTTAACAGAGCACGCATTTTGATAATAAAATTCGATAATTTGCAAGCGTTGTTCGTTTGTAAGACGATTCATGGCTAAATTATAGACCAAACTGAAGATGTTTGACAGTGAAACAAAACACGAAACGTGCGTCAGCTGTTTAAACCAGTGTTGCCAAAGAGATAATAGCTAAAAAATCAGCCTTTATAACCGTGAACTTTACGAGATGTACCAAGATGTGGATGTAATCCGGAAGGCAAAAATCCGTCGACTGCACTAGCTTCGCCACGTCGAGCGCATGGACACCAGTGCTCCCGCTAAGAGGGCCTTCGAGTCCCAGCCTCCTGGTTCGAGATGGAGATGAAGACCAAACCTCCGGTACAAAGACCAAGTCATCGCGGACCTAAGACAGATGGATGACTTGAAGTAGCGTGCCCAGGACCATCTGCGATGTGTAGCAGCTATTGCTTAGGCTCAGACCCTCCAAGGGTCGTTGGCCGGATAAGTAAGGAATCAACCATACAGGAATTGAACATAACCAAGAAATGAAGGTGGAATTGTAGTATTTGCAGCAGTTCCAACTAACTTCCAAAGAATGACGACGAATCAGAAGCAAAGAAAAACACACACGTTTTTGGTTAATTATATGCTAATACATTTGGGTAAAATATATCATATATAAGTGTACATTGTGATTATTTTGATTCTTCAATCTAAAATGCATATCAAAATCTTTCTGTACAGTGTACAGCTGACGCCTGCAAGACAACCTTGTTCATAGGCTACTATTATTTTTTTTGATTTGATCCCTAATGACCCGTGGTTCAATTAGTTCCGTTGGTTCCATTGGTCGCCTTGATGGGATCTTGTGAAATGTAATTGAGCAAGTCCATTTTGGTGGCAACTCCACTAACGACTTGTTTGCCATTAATTTCGTCAACGATCAAAACTAAAGTTTCGATCTCGAGGATGCGAGCTAACTTTCCTAAGATAGCATCCGAGTTCACTTTAATTGGCCTCTTGGTGACTGCCTTCATGGCAGGATCCGAATTCTTGCGATTCATACTAACAACCTGACTGATGAGTGTCTCTTGAGACACCACTCCAACAATGGATCTGGAAATAGAATAAATTGTAGACTTGCACACAAAGGCGAAAAGATGCTCTACCCTTACCCATTGTCCTTGTTAATCATTGGAATTGTCTGCACGTTGTTCTTCTTCATCGCATCGATCGCCTCTTTAACAGTAGCCGATGAGTCAATGGATACTGGTTTGACCAGTTTCAGTGCTGAAACGGTATGATTCCACCACCAGTGGTTGTGTTCGTTTACGACTTCCTTGAAATCTCTAGCCTCCATCCAATTGTCCGAGACAAACTTCGTCATATAATTGCGGATTCCGTCAGGAAGCACAACCACACAGCGTTGGCCCTCCTTTAAGGTACGAGCAAACTTCAAAGCCCCAGCCATTGCTGATCCACTGCTACCGCCGCAGAGGATGCCCTCCTCTCTGTTGAGACGTCGTGACATCAGGAAACTCTCCTTATCATTGGTCTTTGTCCACTCGTCAACGATTCCATGGTCGAGCACGGTGGGAATGAAGTCATAACCGATTCCCTCAACCTCGTACATTTGCACATCACTCTTGTTTATATTCATAGGGCGGGCGAGTATCGATCCGTAGGGATCAACACCAATAACTTTGCAGGTAGGCACTGTGCTCTTCATTTTTCGTCCAATACCCGACATGGTACCACCAGTTCCGGCTGTGCACACGAGCATGTCAACTTTGTTGTCCAGTTGATAGAGGATTTCCGCACCCGTTCCATCGTAGTGAGACAATGGATTACTTGCGTTAAGATACTGATTGAGTACAATTGAGTTCGGAATCTCCTTTTGCAGCCTCTGCGAAACGCAAATAAGACCCTCGGGGGAATCGAAAGGTGCTTCAGTTGGTGTTCGGATAACTTGAGCACCAAGTGATCGCAAAGCGTACACCTTTTCGTTGGACATTTTCTCTGGCATAACGATCACACATTTATAGCCTTTGACAGCACAGGCTAAGGCCAGACCAATTCCAGTGTTTCCAGATGTGGGCTCAATGACGGTGAAGCCAGGCTTGAGGAGACCCTTCTCTTCAGCGTCAGAAACCATGCGGAAGCCAATGCGGTCCTTAACCGATCCACCGGGATTCATGAATTCGCATTTCACATCTGCATCGAAAATATATAAACATTGTTTTAGTTGATTGGGTATATGGGGGAAAATGCACTCGAATTATTGAATACTTACACATTTCGCACTTGATGCCTTCCGCCTTCGGTATGGAATTCAAACGGATCAGAGGTGTCAGTCCAATGGTGCTTAGAATGTCAGGGTAGACCTTCATGCGTTGAGCACTAGATTTGATTGAAAAAAATGATGGTTATTCTCTGGTCTAAAGTTACTGAAAATTAAAGTAAGTCGATGGGTGTTGTAAGAAATCAGAAGTCAACTAGAAAGATTCAAAAAATCTGATCAGATGTCCAAGTGCGGCAGAGGCATAGTGGGTACGCGACGCGACTCCTAGGCTAGGTGACAAGGTTCAACTTCCGACACGAACAACTTTCATTATTAACTGGGATGTGGAGCAGTCGAAGTCGCCGAGTCGCTGACAAGGTCTAGAGAGTAGAAAAGGCTTCTCAAACTTCGCCGTTCGGAGTCGGTAGAAAGACGGTAGGTTCCAATCGTGGAAAGACTAATATCGCCCAGGTAGACCTGGGACTACCGATATTATTACTGACGGGGGACTAAATTGTCGCCGAATGATTTTTGTTTACTAATAGTTGTGTTGCAAATCAAACTTTACGTTTTCACTTCGTGGTCGTAACCGAAATGTCGTTATAACCGAGATCGCGAATTCGACTGTATCGCGGCATATGATCCTGAGTTCCTGCAGTAGACACTATCATCTGTAACCTGTACGCGACTACCCTCGCTAGGAAAGGAGAACCGGAACATTTTATAGGCCCCAAATCATTCTGCGCTGCAGGAGATCACGTCCTCAGGGAAGAGTACAGGGAACTAGAAAGAAGGAACCGGGCAGATACATGGAACAACGATCATGGTATGAAGCAGGCCAAGGATCTCTTGGTTCAACATAACCGCAAGAGGTTTGAGGCATGTATCAGAATGAGCAAAAACAACCTCCGTATCCTGACAGGGCACTGTAAACTCAGGGAACACCTAAGGAAACTAGGAATATGAGAAGAAGGTCTGAGCAGATTCTGCGGACAATCTAATGAAATTCCAGAACATATACTGGGATTTTGTGAGGCGCTAGCTTACAAAAGACAAAGATATCTGGGCAAGCACCTAATATCAGAGGAAGAATTGAAGTCACTAGAACCAGCTCTCATTCTCAGATTCCCAAAGGAAACTGGCTTAGAGAGAATAGTCTAGGATAAATCTCTTCCATCTTCGCGCAACAGGAGCAAATAATCCTCAATACAACTCTGAAAGGAGCTGCATGTGAGGGGAGCTCTTAAGAAAGCAAATAGGGGCACAATAGATCAAAAGGTCGCGGTGCAATTTACCCTCAACAATAATAATAATAATAACCCGTGCAGAGTTTAAGCAAATGTATTTGTTTCCAATTTCCCCACTTTCTATTTTGTTTTTATCTCGGTCCAAACTGATGACACATAAACAATCCAGTTGCTCACGTTTAGTTTACATGGAAATGCAAATATCTACGTCATAACCCAGTACCATTGACCTTTCATAACAAGTAAGGCCTACACGTGACATAAGTCATCGACACTCACATTCAATAGAATGAAATGAAAACTGCAGCGTCATACTCAGTGTCATACTCATATCAATGATGTCACCTCATTAAGCACACAATACTCGTAGTACTGCTCAACAACACGTGGTAGTACATTTTTCATAAACTCTTCAGATAGTAATCAGTTTACGTCTTATCAATTGAAAAATAGAACATGCCTTTTTATTTTATTATTACAATAAAATACTGATTTGTCAGCAAGCGTAATAGAGATTTAACTCGGCCACTGTTCGAGTCTAATCTTATTTTTCAAGTACACACTTGTGTTAATCGGAATGTGATGACAAGTGCCGAATACCCCCCGGGAGGTCGCCTTGTTGAGCACACAAAAAAATCATGTAAATTTGATCATAATTCAATGTCATGTTCGCGACGTTCAAATGGAGAAGAGAATGAATTGAAATGTGGGTAAATACTTACATTGGCCTGGTGATGTGGGGTGACTTCTCGGTGGTTCCAACATGCCAGGTGCATTTCGATGGGAGTCCAGGGTTGACGAAGTCCTTTGGTGTTTCATATGATTTAGCTGAAGACATAGTTAAGCACGTGTTTTCTGCAAAAAAAAAACAAAAAAACAATCACACTGGTTTTAGAAAACTAACCAAACATTTAGTTCAACTTTAAACACACACCTTATCACTGTAATATATAAAATCTCCTTGGTTTAACCACATAAAATCTGTTATATGTAGAAGTGTTTTTTTCCGTCACCGCTAGACTACCGACTCGAGCGCACAGTAGAAACGAAATGATGATCTGGCTGCGGTTGTTGGCCACCTAGCACTGTTTGAAGCGTGGCACAGCGTTTGATTGAAAAGGTTCTAGCGCCTATCAGCGCTAATATACTATATTTCCACCTAGTCTTCGATTGCGAATAACAATTACACACACACGTACGATTACAGAGTAGAACGGGGAACTTTCACACAACTCTCGAGGGGACACGACAAGAAAGACTGTAACCAATGATGCGTAAGTTGGCAGTGGACGATCGCGTAATCTGAGAGAATTTTCCTGCTAATTTTGCCGATAAGTTGATGATAGGTCATCGACGAGGGTGTGTCAGGGGGGAGAGAGAGGCAAAGATAGATAAAGAGAAAATGAATGAGAGCGAAGTGTTAAGAAAGAAAAAAAAACCCAACGATCAGGTTCTAGGTACAAGAGAGTGAAGTATTGATGAAGAGTACTCAATTGCAATGGATTGAGTGAAGTTAATGCGGGACAGATGTGATTGATGTGGGCTTGTGTACAGTGACTCAACGGTTTTTGTTCGTTCTGTACGTGTACAGTGAGTGAGTGTTTTTTTTTTTCTAATACACTTTTATGTACATTTTAAAAAATCGTTTCTCCATTTCACAAACTTGATGCACGGCAATGTATGGCGATGTAAGTCGTCATATCTCTTATGCATCCTAACAAGAAATTCCTACCGAAGTCTTCTTGCTTCTCGTCCGGATTCGAGAAGGGTAAGGATATCACCTTCATGGACTGTCCCCTTAACGTTGCGGATGATTGTGAGCCGGTAAGGCCGAGAACTTTGATAACGCGAGCCCACACAACTGGTTTATCCTATTTCACGTGTAACATACAGGTTGAGTTCGTAAATGCAGTATTGACGCAGTACTGTAACGTCAAGCGTTCTTAATGGCAAACATTTGGCAATGATGCTATGCATTGCGTTCTAAAACGTCATATGTAAACAGCCACAAACAAAAGCAACCAGCGCATCACAGATTATCGTGAACATCAAAACATCATTGCATACGCGATGCGCATTTTTTTGACGGTTACGAACTCAGCCACACTCAAAGTGCCGGAAGAAATTTTACGCTAAATAGACGTACAAATTATTCAAATTTAAAGGAGATAGGGATTCAGCGATTGAAATTTAAGTTAGTCACGATTATCTGTGACTTCTTAGAGTTCGCTGTTCGAAGTCGGCACAAAATTGATTGTTGCTCGTCACTCGTGGAAGAACAGAAGCTGCGGCTCAACACGAGTGCTTATTCTAAATAAATAAATAAATAAAATAAAATACAACGCTGCCGATGTAAGATCCTGAGTTCCTTTAAAATACACTTTATTTTCCATCAAACGCATTACACAGTACAGAGCTCAAGAAAGCTGATTAATTGCCAATTTTCCCCACTTCACATTTTTCTAGTTGCTCATGGTTGTTTTTCCAGAATTGATTTCCTGTCGTGGACACTGTATGTTTAAGACACAGAGTCTAGCAATGTTGATTAATGTCCAATTCCCCCACTTCCTACTGTTTTATCTCGACGCAAGCCGATGACAAAGTAGCAATCTAGTTGCGCATGTTTTCCTTTCCGGATTAGTAATAGGTTAGCACCCATGCGAATATCTTCGTCATAACTTAGTCGCAGTGATCATTCATAATAGACAAGGTGTTCAAGTGACATCGATACTCATATTCAATTAGAATGAAATGAAAACCGCGACATACTTAAATGATGTCACTTCATGATCGGACTTGACGATGACTCTGTGGCTTAGTGACGGCATAATGCTTGGTGTTAGGGTTCAATTCTCGGTAGGAACAACATATTTCTCGAGTGCACCATGTTTAGAGGGTTTTTCTGCCTAGAAAATGCCTCAAACTTTGTTTTTCGGAATCGGAATAGAAGCAGTAGGTCCTATCAAATTGTGAGAGATCAACAGAAGATGCACAACACTAGTGATTGGCGGTTGATCTAGAATTTCGGGCCATATCCACCTAACTGTCATGCTACATAATCCTGAGTCCTGTGTTGCTGCAGTATCTTTAATCACAAGCATTGTACAGTACAGAGTTTAAGAAAGCCGATTATTTTTCCAATTTCCCCACTCGTTCCAAACTAATGACAAATAGTAATCAATCTCGTTGCTCATGTTTTGTTTTCCAGATTAGTAATTCGGTTAATACCCATGTAAGTATCTACGTCATAAGCTAGTCGAAGTGACTGACCATAACAAAGAACGTCTTCACGTCATCTAGACTCATAGGCAATTACAAAGAAAACCGCACTTAGAAAAGAAAATATTTCCCACGTTGACAGTGAATAACTCTGGTTTACGCAAAATAGATGTACAAATTACTAGAATTTATAGACGATGGCTTTCTTCCATCGAACTTAAAGTTAATCACGATTATGTGTACTGGTCATAGATAGTGCCTAGTAAACATGGCTAGTATTCTAGGGCGAAGATACCAGCTCGAATGATTCGCCCAGAAAGGAAGTGATTAAGTGACAAATGCGGAGATGCACATATCGTCTAAAATTGGACAATCTGTTCGTGGAATGATTCTCTATTGGTAACAGCTGATTACATTATTTTTTGACATTTTTCTTGTCTTCAGACGGAGGGAAAATGGAACACATAGAAACCAACGTGTCCGTTGATTACTTTGTTCGAGTTCAAGATCAGGCTAAATTATTTATGAGGTGATAGCGTGCCTCCTAGTGTCGTTCAAATTCTCTTCTGATAAGACATTGGATTCATCAATTCTCTTTCTATTTGATTATGGTAGATACCCGGAAATATTTTCACATTTTTGCCAATTTTTGATGACACGCTGACGTACATACACTTACCCATACATTTAGTGTCTATAGCTGATAAGCGGGAATCTCTTTGATCGCGATGAGGGTTGTTTTGATAACAGTCGAGGGGAATTCATAATTTCGCACATGTTCAATGAAAGGGACGAATTGTGCTTTCAATGTGTCCTTTTCTAAATGCGCTTTGATTTAGACACTGCACATAGAGATCGATTTGGAAGTAGGAACGAGGGAAACTCATTCATTTTTCCAAACTACCAATGAATGAACAATTAACAATGCCATTCTGTATCGGGGAATTTGTTTAAAGGCAGACCTTGTGTCGTTTACAAAAATACTCGTAAAGTGGTGTGGCTTCTCTTACAATGTCTAGAGGCATAATTCGCACAGTGTGTGTTCTCTTTACTGGGGGATTCTCTTGAGTGTTTCTCCACATGAGTGTCCGTGGCTTTTCAATGAATTTACGAGTGGAAATTTTGCGCGCTCTGCAATTGCACCACAAATCAAAGTCAAGGTAAAGAATTGTTTCGCGTGTGCGGCAGATAAGAGCGGACTGAAACAAATGTTTAATCGAGAACGAGATAATCCGCCCTAGGGGACAAGCTCCGAAATCAGATGTATGTACCCTTGTATAGAGATACCGGCAAATACATTTGTTAGTTGTTTGGCCCAGCCGCAGTGTCAGATGTGAATTGCAGAAGAGAGATTTTTTTGATAGCGTATGTAGGTGAATGTTTGCATCAAGGAAAAGTGTTTCCTTTCCAAACGTCAGTGATTTCCTTTGATAGACATATACAAATTGTGAGCCTACAAGTTTAATTTGAATGGGAGGAAATCAGTTATGGTTCTGTCTTCAAATTCTTTAATGATTTTTTTCTGTGAATGAAATTTTTGATAGCGAGCAATTGATAAGCCACGTTGGTCTTTCGAGAGCGATTGAAGTCAGCGAAAAGTTGCTATAATATCCGAGACATCTTGTTTTTTGTTAGGAATTTTGTTTGGAATATGCTTTAACAGAAGGGCATGCTTGAATGCCTCTCTTTATCGTGATCAATTGAACCAAAATATATTCTGTTGATATTTGTTGAACAATAAACAATGGAACAAGTAATCAAGACTCTGTGGTTTTCGTGGTTAGCTCAGTTTTGGAAGCATTATCTTCCGTCCTGATTGTCAACCTATTTATTTTGAGCATATGCGCAATCGGATGTGTGAAAGAATCTACTAGGACAGCTAACCACAGAAATTTAGATAGTGCGTACAATTTGAGACTGAAAATCAGACCCCCCATGTATTTTCGTTGTTTTGTAGAACTGATAACGTTGCTTTCTATTTTTGTGATGTGTTTTGAAGAAGACAAAACAGATTCGTACGTAGCTAAAATTCCGTGCAATCTTCGCGAGATAGAGCTGCCACAGGAATGCTCATTAAACCAAAAAGATTTCTGAAGAATTGTAATCCAAAATCCAAATCAAAAATAACAAATCTCCGCAGTTATATTCATTTTTGCTTGAAAGATATAGCTCATCTCGTCATTCGTCATTCAGTTTATTTTGTTGATCATTAAAGTTTGTGATCATTGTTGATCATTTGATTTTGGAATCCACTGAGTTGGTGACGATACTTTTGAGTCATGAACAGGCTCTTGATTCTGAAACTGATCTGAATTAAGGAAACATGTGGTTCATCTCACTTAGAATAGTCTTTCATTTGATATAAATATATATGTATATATTATGAGCCCATATGGCGAAAAGGGGTCATCAAATGTGAATGGAGAAGAATGAAAGTAACTAACTCAGTAGCTGATACAATATTTTTTAATTTTATTGATTTATCTCAAATTTGTTCGTTTTTTTTATTGATTTATTATTTTTAAGAAGCTGATTAAACAGGTGCCCTCAAAAGAAAGCAACGTTAAAGTGCAACAGATAGTAACACGAACCGAAATCTTTATCTTACGACTTTAACACGGAAGGACAAGACGAACGAAATGCCTTGAGATAGACTTCAATTGTTTTACGATCTTGTTGAGCAGCTATTTTCGTCAGTAATTGTATGTAAACCTGTTTGTCGGCGTATATTGTCCGAGAGATTGAATATTTCACATAAAACTCTCTCGAACTAGATGTCTTATTTCAGAATGCTAAATTGTATGTATTTTCTCTTAGTAATAAATCCTCAAAAAAAAAAAAAAACTGATTCCAAATCACGTGGAAAAGAACAAAACATAAGGCAAAGGGTGAAACCAGACCAGTAGGCAGTAAAGACTGATGACGATTGGGAGTACGAAACTCCAATTGATAAAGTGTTTCTGTGATTTATTGATATCGCAATTCGCGATTCATGGCGACTGGTGATCGGGTTACTTTGTTCAAATGAATATTATTCCTTTGTTTTTGAAAAACATAAATAATATCTAGTCGATTTGTAATCGATGCTTGGTGAATCAATTGGAAAAACCTTAACGCATGGGTTACTCATAAAGATGAGTTACAATCCCCTGTCATAGCATTCTCATACAGAAGCGTGTGATGGCTTGCAAGAAATTAACATTCTATCAAATGTGTTATAATTACGACAAGTTATAATTGAGAAATCAGGAAGAACAAATGAGGGTCTAATCACGAATGCCACTTAGCGGCAGTATCTAGCAAATTGTCAAAATCAAATTTCATGCATTGCAAGTGGAGTTTCATCAGCAGTTGATCTCTCTGCGGTCAATTTCATGCAACCATCGTAGCACTATCATTTTTTCGACAATGAACTCATTATCATCAATTATTACTGGTTTCATTCAAAACTTAGCTCCAACTGGCACGCCACCAACCCTCTGCACACCTGTCAAATTTATTTGATTGTGTGTTCTTCAGGTATTGCCGATTGTGGTGAAATTGTTAAACAAATGCTAAACTAGCCAAAACAGGTGGAAAACAACAAAACAAAAGCCGAAAATCTTATCAAAACCTGTATTCCTTCGCAGAGGAAGCAACACACGCGTCAGAAGAGGCAACCTGAAGAGAAAAGCTGAAAACTGTGATGGAAAATTTGATGAAATTCTATGTAGGAAAATTACTCTTCAACATTAATCGATTTATCATACCCTATTGTTGGAGGTAAGTCAATGCTGACATTTGATAAGGTACAAAATGTGGCCAGCCTATTGAAATTGAAGTTTCTTTCAGAATCGATTGAGCTTATTATACTTTGCATGCATAATTGAACGATTGGGGTCTTCAGTTTCACCATTCTCAATCTAGTTGCTATCGGATTTGTGTGCGGAAAGGTACTTTTCCATTTGGGCTTCAACTATCGCTGATATAATTGTCAATTGCGTACATCGCGATTGTATGTTATTTATTCAACATGGTTATCGACATGTTAGCGCAAATTAAAACAATGATAATGCCGGCTGTTTGCGCATGCAATTGGTACCTACATGTATCGAAATTTATTCAAAATTGTGGGTCACCCACTAAATGGTAGCTGGTAACACTGCTTTGGTTTGCACACAATTTATGGAACAAATCAGGGATAGTAGGATAGATATTTATTTTCTGTCTTTCATAGTACAACATTATATTTGTTTTTAGAATAATTGACTTAAATTTGCTCAAGCTTGCACAGAGATATGGTTTTAAGACTTTACTACTGAAAATAAAGCAATCAATTTAGTGACTGTTCGGAGGAAAACTGGAACAAATCAAAGAATCGCGTTTGCGACACAAAGCTAAACCACTTGGTTTGTCTACTTTTTTAGAAATTTGGTTCATTTTTGGAGGGTTCTGCATCAAAATGGATATTCCAAAAATAAAAAGTATAATCAATAAGTGGAGAATAATTTTTTCTCTGTTAGACTTGAAAGCTATTTCAAATTCGCCGGACGTTAAGATGAATGCACACAAGAAACCCTGTAGTGACCATCATCAACTCGAATTGAACGATTTGAAATAAAAGTGGAACCGTTAACTATTGTACTATTTAGCAAGAAAATATTAAGTTTCACGCTTTATTAAACATTTTTCGGATTTATTTTTGATTGTCACTCTTACAGGAAAAGCTTAAATGAACTTAGACTTGCTGCAATGATTCCGACCGTATTTTCCACTATTCTTTTTTGTATTGTATTGTTAAACGTGTAGAATTACTATAATTATTACAGACAAAATATTACAATTCAAACAAAAATATTAATTTCCTGTCTGAATTCGTTTCCCTTAACGTCGTTCAACTCAGTTCAACGCTTGCACAAGTAAAAACAGACGTAGGACCTATAATATTAATATTCGTAGGTACCTATTGAATGCTTACAGGAGGCAGATGAGATGTACACAAATGCGCATACAAATCTCCTTCCTTACTTTGTAACACCAGACACAAGATGACAGAAAGGAAAAAAAACTGTACTCACCTCTGATACTTCACAAAAAAAACGAATAAAACGATTTATCACTTGTTCTGATATGTTACTTGAACTTAAGAACTGGTTTTTGGATATTGTTTAAGAATTTAATTCAAAATAATGCACACTTCTAGTGGAGCACAGGGCACAACAATGTGTATGGTTAGTCGGTAGAACTAAAGAAAACATTGAACTGAGAAGATATTTATAGGGATAAACTCCCATAGACTGCCGCTTGAGTGCTAATTATTTGTTGATAGTGTTGACGGTCTTTTTTCTCCCTTTTCTTTTGAGTGAAATCGTGAAATCACTCAAATGATACGCTCTTTCAAATGCGTATACAACTTTAAGTAGATTCAAGAGACGTAGAGGGTTGCTTACTTTAATTTGATTGGTGAGGACATGGTTTCACCATTCACTGAGCTATGGAGTAGGAAGTTTTAAGCGCACTTATGTACAATGTACATATATCTCATGTATAACTACTTTTCGGTTATGATATGATATTGTTAAGCTTAAGTGGTTGGTTTTGGTGGTCTAAAATTATATCTATACTTGATTATTACCGGGGAACTTCTGCTGTTGATAATTAATTTAGCATAGTATTAAATCATATCATTCCATTGAAATTAAGTTACACATTTATTCATTCTTTGACTCATAGCACTAAGTTTTAATTCCATGTAACCAGAGGTTTACACGGGGCATGTTCGTTAAGAAGGTCGAGAGATGATCTAATAATGGTGTAAATTTATACAATATTCACTGCTGAGCAACTATTAGCAAACATGATCAAGTTCATTTTTATCGATTATGCGAAAAGTTCGTGATCTTGTTTCAAATGAAAATATGGCTTATTTGTTCGTCTGATTGAATAAGAGTACTTGCTAATAAAAATTAAAAAACAGTCGTCGCACAGGATATTTGCTTCTTTTTGGATTGTGATACATTTATTCATCTATAATCATGTCTGCAGCTTATCACGTTATGGCACATGCTAGGAGTCTAAGATTTTTGGGGTCCAGTGATCTAATCTCTAATCGACTACGCCGACGATATCTGGCTGCTATCTGACATCTTAGGCTGTGCCTAGGAAAGCTACACGTCTCGGACCTCAACGCCAGAAGAGCTGGACTGAAAATCTGACGAGAATCGGCTTACGATGCGAGACACCTTTCCTGCTAGACGGGAAACCTATCGAGGATGTCAGCAACCTGAACTTTTGTGCAAAGATGGAGGTGCAGAAACTGAAGTCTTGTCTCGTATAGCTAATGCCCTCGCTTGGCAATCTGGAGGTCCAACCAGCTCTACACCTCACTCAAGCTTCGGATATTCAATTGCAACGCGAAATCCGTACTGCTATACCGGTGCGAGACTTGGAAGACAACAACAATCATTGTTCGCAAGCTTCAGGTCTTCGTCAACAAATGCTTGAGACGAATCCTTAAACTCTGCTGGCAGACTTGGATCACGAACGAAGAGCTACTGCAGAGCAGAGTTTAACAGAAACCCATCGCAGCAGAGATCCAACATCGAAAGTGGAGCTGGACAGGCCACACCATGCGTAAGCCGGGAACGGATATTGCAAAGACGGCCCTTACTTGGACCCCTCTACGAGGAGTACGTTGTCCATGCTCAGCTTTGACGATCGCTGTGGAGAAAGAGCATAAACAGGCCCGCAAATCCTGGTCGGAAGTGACTAGGCTGGTCTGACATAAACTCGCGTGGAGATCGTTCGCAGAATTTCTAATACCGCTATGTGCTCCATAGGAGCAACCTGTCATCTGTATATTTTGAGGGTTAAATAAATAATATATAACACTGGTCAACAACATTTTTGTTTCCCAAATTTAGTTTACTGTCATTGGGAATGTCTATGGCTCTGATTATGAACAAAATATTGGATGATTGCTAAAAGCTTTACTTTCTTAAATATGCAGTTTATAGGAAATTACTGTACGTATGTGTCAGCAACATTTCTGTTCTACACTATCAAGTGAACTTTCATACGAATTCCTTGAATGCATGACTTCAGGTTGAACTCGTTGCAAACTCCAGCAGTTGGTAGTCGGCAATCATAGTTGTAAAGAACAGTTGTCCTAAACCCCTAATTATGAATATTCTTACAAATGTAAATACTATTTGTTATGCTACCTAAATAAACAAATGAATGAAAAAACAAATGGTACTCGGCCATCAAATACGAGTTCCACATTTTTTTGTATACCGCTCTTCCATTGTCGGTATATCCTGATGGAATCTTTCACCCTGCTGCTCACTGCCCGACTTGGAAGACTCGGTCTAAATGCAAGTTCAGAAAGTGACTCATAACCAAAACAAATGAATTTCAGGCTTTCGATTCGACTTCAGTCTTTGATTTGACAAAATTGGGATTGCTTTATTTGTGGCCCATCAAAAATAAATGCTTCCAATTTTTCAATACTTAGTCCTGGAAACTTGCGCGAAATAAAATTGACAGTTGTCACTTATGTCAAGCGCCTTCACAAACTGCTTGGTAGGTTGAAGTGTGATGCGTTGCATCCCCTTTTCCACTGGACCATAATCGCAGACATACAACACATTTCTGATATACAATATGAGGAACCCATGGCTTGTCTTGATTCCACAATTTTATTTTAAAGTATTGAAGATACGGAGCTATTACGAAGTCCGATATAGATTTTCGATATTTTTCAAAGATATATTCGCCACGATATAGCACAAACTATCTGGATTATACAAACAATATCTTCTTGACGAAGCCATATCTAAAAAAACCAACGAAATATAACCACAAATTCATGGTTGGTTCCTCATCCAACAGCTTGTTAATTGAAGGCAGAGCAATTCCTCACGTCGAAGACATGGAGATCATCTTTATTGGTTCCATCAGCAGCAATAGAGAAAGTGCTGATGGGGATTCTTTGATACTTCTTTCTATTAAGTTCTCATCTACCAGGATCCACAATGAAAATGCTTACATAATTGAAGTGAAGAAAATGGGGATTCACATTGCACTGCGACCTCGATAGATCTATTGTATCTATTGTGAGAAATTGTATAACCTCTCTAGATAGAATGTCCTGAGCCTGATATTCAATTCATGTTAAGATAAATTATATCTGCATAATGTCAGCTTTCGGCCACTCCACGAGTAGGTGCTCCATAATTTCCTCTGATTGTCCGCAATGTCTACAGTTTTCTGTACAGCTGTGCCCCAGTTTGTGCAAGTGATCGTCACATGAAGAGTGGCCAGTAAGTGAGCCACATAACATCTTCAGATCAGATGCTTACACAAAGTGATGCCGAAGTCTACGAAGTCTACTTGTGTACAAATCTGACTGTAAGTATAAAGGGAATTGGAAATATTTCAAAATCTGCACTGGATTCTTGCTTGAAAGGAAAACGACAAAGAAGACTGGAAACTAGAAAATTATGTTATAACTTACAAATTCATAATATCACAACATTTTTAAAATCGTTCATTTTTATTCTTTTCGCCGTGCGTAGGTACCTTTACTACTAGACCATTTGCGAAAATTGTACTAGAATGCTATTAATCTGTCTATTTCTCTTAAATACAAGCGGTAAGCGATCTTCCATGTGATCATATGTCGGATTAAACTGATCAATCATGTATGTGTGCGCATGTACTTCTGGTTTCTTTGCTGCAATTTTGCCACCTGTTTGCCACGGTGTTGAAATTACAATTTGCCTGAATCCGTACAACAGAGCCCAACCCATCAATGCCCTTTCAAGCACCACGCTTATCGTTCAGCCACCTATCACTGGCTCTGCTTTCTCTTGCGTTCACAATCACTTCTATTGGCAGCCGCAATGGGTTTCACACATTAGTTGCTCGCTATCTCTCTTCGACGACGGACTAGTTTTGCGCTACGTTCTGCTGTTCTGTAGCTGTTTATTTGATTGTTAGAAGTACGCGAGGCAAGACCTAACGTGGCGAACTGCTTGCAATTCATTTTAATTAATTAAAACATTCCGTGGCATGATGGCGTCGTACCTTTTAAAGAGTGGTTGCACGATCCTCAGGAGTCTCCCCCGGCAGCTGATCTCTGTAAGTGCAAAACAATCTGCGGAGTGTTCTTATTAACCGAGAAGTGATTATATAACGAGCTGTGTGTGAGCGTGTTTGTTGTTCGTTCGTTCATTTCTCTTAATTGAGTAAACAGCTGATAGCTGCGAGCGCTGCCGTGCAGGGGGTGTAGTTGTTGTTTTTGAATATTTGCGCGACACGTGTTGCATATAATTTTCTCGATAGAAATTTGTTGACTTCGTTGAGGGGTGTGTTTTTAATATTTTTTTTTTGTTGTGTTGTTTATTAATTGATGAAGTGCTTGCGTAGGTTCATTGAGCCCGACATGGAATAAAATGGATTTATGTATTTAAATGTGACAGATAGTCATTTTAATCACTTGCGACTTTTAGATAACTTTTTTTGCTCCTAAGCACTCGGTTCAATGCTAACTTATTTATGTGTGCATTTTGTGCGGACGTAGACTCATTAAGTTTTGTTACTCTTTTAGGTTCCAACAACTCAATTTCGTTCAATCCACCTGTCACCGTGTCTGGAGAAAATCGTTGCATTTAATCTCAGTGACATCGGCGAAGGTATCCGAGAAGTATCCGTCAAGGAATGGTAGGTAAATGAGTACGTTCTTTAGGCATTTCTTAAACTTATTCACATTTTAGGTTTGTTAAAGTTGGAGATACTGTGGAGCAATTCGATAATCTCTGTGAAGTGCAGTCGGACAAGGCGTCTGTAACGATAACCAGTCGATATGACGGTAAAATAACGAAGATCTATCATAAGGTGGACGAAATGGCTTTAGTTGGCAAACCATTAATTGAATTCGATGTGGAAGAGGAGGCAGATGATGAGTCGTCAAGCGATTCCTCTTCTAGTGACTCGTCGTCTAGTGAGAGTGAGGATAATGCGAAACGTACAGCCGCTGTACAGGACCAGTCCAAATCGGTTGGTAGGGAGATAACTTTAACCACTCCAGCAGTTCGACGAATAGCAAGGGAACACAATGTCGATCTGTCAAAGGTCACACCGACTGGACGGGGAAATCGGGTGCTGAAGGGCGATGTGATGGAGTACTTGGGTCAAGTTCCTGCAGGCACCAACATTCCTCATCCCACCATCGCAATGGCTAAACGTTTCTTGGCTCGCAAACCTACACCAACTCCTCCAGAAGATAGAGTAGAAGTACTGAAGGGCGTCCGAAAGGCAATGCTGAAGTCCATGAGTGATTCATTGGTGAGTTATTCACTGCCAAGTTGGAAGAACAAATTGCTTACTTTGTCTTGTTTAGAAAATTCCACACTTTGCGTACAGCGATGAGATTGACATGACGAGGCTCATTGAGTTCCGCGATCAGCTGATAGAAGTCGCCAGAGAGCAGGGCATTCCCAAGCTCACATTTATGCCATTCTGTATTAAGGCTGCATCTATTGCCCTCACTAAGTTCCCGATTATCAACAGTTCGTTGGACTTGGAAAAGGAAGCAGTTGTCTATAAGGCGACTCACAACATAAGCGTTGCCATTGACACCCCGCAGGGACTTGTGGTTCCAAACGTGAAGGACTGCCAGCAGAAATCTATTCTTCAGATTGCCAAAGACTTGAATGTTTTAGTTGAAAAGGGACGAGCCGGCTCCCTGGCGCCTGACGATTTCCTTAGCGGCACCTTTTCCCTGTCCAATATAGGAGTGGTAAATTAAAACAGAAAACCTGTCAGTTTTTAGACAGACATGATCAGATTCAATTACATTTTTCAGATCGGTGGCACTTACACTCACCCGTGCATTATGGCACCGCAAGTATCAATTGGTGCCATGGGCAGAACGAAAGCTGTGCCGCGTTTCAATGAAAAGGGTGACATTGTCAAGGCGTACATCATGAACGTCAGCTGGTCAGCCGATCACCGTGTGATAGATGGCGTTACAATGGCAAAGTTTTCGAACGTCTGGAAACAATATCTAGAAAATCCAGCTTTGTTTCTAGTTGCTGACAAGTGATAGGAACTGCTGAACGATTGGGTTGAGATTGAATTTACACTATGACTAAGAAGATCACCTCCGGAAAGGCTGTATTGCTGCATTTATTAGAAGTTTTAAGTATTTTTAATGTTTTTAGTGTTTGAAGTGGCATTTTGCATTTATTTTAGTTTTCTTTTGGTGAAGTTACCTCTTGTTCTCAAAATATACAAACGTACATATACTATATACAGTGGACTCCCCCAAGTCGAATTCTCGCGGGATATCAAAATCACTTCGAGCTAGAGGGAGTTCGGCTAAGAGGATGGTTTTTTTGTATGAAAAATTGAGGGAAATGCCAAAAAAATGGCGAACGTAAACTTCGAGTTAGAGAGAAATTCGACTTAGGCAGAGTCCACTGCATGTTTTTTTTATAGAATTTATCTGTTCATAGTCGAGGTATTTTTTCTCTCGAAATGTTTGGATCTAAAATTAATTTTATTGGATTGCTTACTGCTAGGTTACAGTTGATGAGATGTATCAATAAACAATCAGAACCAAGGGATGGCAGCTTATTTAAGTGTGGAATAAATATATTCGGGTACCTACACAACAAGTTGCGATGACGAAACATAATGTCGATGATTTCCTTTCAAATGGAATATTTCCACGAACTCGATGAGAACCTCTTGTGAGGTGTTCTGAGTTCAAGTGCTGCATTGGTAATGAAAATATGTATAAACGACAGAATATATTAATTGTTAATCAACAAGTTTGATTTTGACAATGCTTTTTGTTGTTTTTTCAAGAAGTACAGCAAAACGAACTCTGAATTCCACGGAGTGCCAATTAATAATTCTGTCTCTTTTCACTTTTCCATCCTCAGTAAATGAATATCTTGGGGATTACCTACCACCTATTTTACTGACACTTACTCATTCCCTTCAGCGTTGTCTAAGGTTAACGATAACAAGTAGGACATCGACACATAAGCGGGACCGCAGACGACCCACATTTGACACATAGACATTGAGGGTGACCTACTTTTTATGGGACGCTGCATGTGCATAGGCAGTCTATCTCAATCGAAAACTATCATAGTCCCACTCTAATTTCTTTCCCCATCTTCCCGCATTGGAGTCCCTCATATTCTCGCAAAAACCAACTGGCAACTATGCTAATGTGCTCTTATCACTGCGTCAGTTAAATAAAGCAGCTTGTACCCACAAGTACAAACATACATGTGTATGAGCGTGTGTAGAGAACGGCAAGCGCCAGCTGTATCTCTCCTATCGACAAAAGCTTACGATCCCCTTCTAGCTAAACAAAAAAAAACACAACAAATAACACAAAATTCACCTCACACCTGTCACCGTAACAGTGCAGAGCACACTTCTTATCACACAATGAAACTTACCACAGAATGAAAGCTTTCACACCATATTCAGCCAGGACAGAAAACGGTTACGATTTTTCCGACATCGAATATTTTATCAGTTACTTGTGAGCTCTAGAGAAGGAAAGTTCGAAAAATCCTAAAACCCCACAAAAGTATCAAATCCAAAAAAAAAGAACTGCACTAAAGTGAAAAGAACAAGAGAAAAAGAAAGAAAAGAAAAACTTCGTCCCGTTGAGGTTGAGTGTTAATTGTTTAAATGAGAATTCAATTGAAGTTTCCCCGACAATCCATTGTCTAGTGTGAAGGGTGTATTTAGTGAGGGTTTTTTTCCCCAGATTTTCCTCCGGAACCTCGGACACCAGCTAGTGACAAAACGTAGCGAGTTCCATTCTCGCTTCAATTAGCTGTAAAAATGCCTTGGTAAGCGCCATTTTGATGTGAAATATGTACATTTTTCGCTAGTCAAGGATTAACTAATTCCATAATCCCTTTGATAATTCTTCAAGGGAGTTGAAGTCGGGAAAAAATGTCTCTTTTTTTTTTCATTTTAACGTAAAGTGTGTGTATACTACAACCAGCAGTGGGACAACAGAATTTTCAGTTTGCAGTGTTTTCCATTTATAATACATACGTCGTGGTCGCTGTCGACGTCGTCGTTGCCTTTGCCGTCGTCGTAGTCGTCGTTTTCGTCGTTGGTTTTAACGATTTTTCCAGTGACCTTGTTGCGTACAATACTAGTACCGAATCTAAAATACACGCATACCCACACACACAAAAAATACCCATATACACACCCCTCTGTGCTCGATACCAAATGATGGCACTGGCGGCATGAAGGAATGACGAACAAAAAAAAAAGGAGGGATGGATGGATGCTTGGTTCAGATTCGGGGGCATAGCTGGGTGTTGTTGGGTTTAAGGACGATCGATGGGGACTGGTAGATGTGTGGTTTTTTTTTTCTCTGAGTAACTGTAAGAGGTGGTAAGAAACACAAACAATACCTTGGACGTGTGTTATTCGGTTTCAAGTATTGCCAGATGAGTTTGAGTGAAAACACGCGAGTGCAGTTTAAAAATGCTTGACTTTAATTACCATTGCGGTGACCTATATACTTGCTTAATCTCCTCCTTTCAAAGGATTTGCTCTACCTTTTAATTTGGATGGTATTCTGTCATCTATGTAAAATGTTCACCGTACAAAAAGGAATTGTTGACCTTTGCTTAAATGAACGGTTTGCAGTTTTATTTTGATTCTCTTTCAATTTGTAAACATCGCTGCCATTCTGTTGTGCAGAATTGTGGAACAATTCCTATCGCTGTTCTGAAATCCGATGTCGGAAAATCGAACAAATGATCTTTGGAAAATGTTTCGCGTTGTTGACCTTCGACGTTTTTGAATCCACTTCTTGGACTACAATTCCATTAAAATTGTCATGAAGCGCAGTCCAATAAAATATAACTTTGAATTTTAAATCGTTTATTTGATCACCTACCCTGTAATCAGTCTGCGTTTACGAATAAAAGCCTGCACAATTGTTTCACTGCTGAACGAACAGCATTTTTGTTCACATAAATATATATGTTGACTGTGTTAAAGAATTTATCCAGACTATTGACCTTATAAGTCATGCGAACGTCGTAGAAAACGCATTCCCTAGTCACCGGAATAACTGCGTCTATTCAGAGAACTCTAGTAACCCTCAAAAGGAAAGCCTATTTGCAAAGTCCGTTTTATGAGTACCCTTTGTGTATAGAGACTTTCATTTCGCAGTCCAATCAAGGAACTTTCTTTCAGATTAGAAGCATTCATTCATTTTTCAACGAAATTCCCAAACGTGTACTACAGATGGTCCCTCTCCAGATCAAGCAAATAAAACTGTCCTCCGACCTCCACATAACCCAAAGGGAGATTGTGGTTAGACTTAGAATTCAACTCTGGCAACGCTCTCCCTCTCTCTCTCTCTCTCTCTCTCTGACGTTTTCATTGATTTTCTCCTACTACCCTCAACGTGAGATACACTTTCCTTTTCCTTTTATTTTAACGTGCTCACTCTCAAACCCTTCGTCACCACATCATCGCCGAAATGTTCCAAAAAAACCCATACCCTTCACGAGAATAGATTTCTTTTATTTTTGCTGGTCAAAGGCACGGTAGCAGAGTGCTATCGGGCTAAAATGCTGTCCCATGTCACCACCCAGGGCTTTCCCGTGCATGGTGACGGTGCTCGGGTGGTTCTCGTGCGTTGTCTTTTCTCCACTCTCTACCACTGCCCTTGTGTGACAGGAATAAAATTAAGGCATGTGGCTAAAACTGAATTAACGACAAATGGGCGACCATGGGGCGAGCGAAAGAACAAAGGTCTGATCATTTATCTCCGGGTATTCTCTTAATGACTGCATTACATGTGTAGCTAGCTGGTTTGCAGGACATTTCTTTTAAGATTCACATCATGAGTGAGTTGTGGGTACGGTGCAGTAGACTTAACTGAAACTAAAAAATGTACAATTGATAAGAAACAGAATTTTGAGTGGATCTGTATGTGCATAGTTATGTTTTTCAATCTTTCATTAGATGTTAACACTGATTTTTCATTTAAGACTTATTGGCCGTAAGCACGTCTCGTTTAATTTACTGCACCGCCAAGATTGATGAACCACTCAAGTCTTCTTATTTGATGAAAATATTGAGTTAAGGCTGTTCTTTGATGAACTTATTGAGTCTGTTCTGTTCTCATTTACCTTCATATTCGGTACAGTCTTTCAGTCTTCAACTTCATCGCTTGTAAAATGAGAGCTTTGCCCTGACTACATTCTAGATGACACATGCACATATATCAGCATCATCTACATTAATTCCAAGGAACTCAACTCAGATTCGTCCTAGTTCAGAAGTTGAAAGGCGATTAGAGTAGCCAATGAAATGTAATGATAGTAGAATCAAAAAGCTCTCCATCTGATGATGTGCACACATTTGCAACCACTATCGATTGATGACCTTCAAATGAGTGGGTTTTCAACTCAAAAAACAACGTCTACCCTTGTAAACAAATGCACGGAGATGGATTGTGGTGGATGGGTCATTTCAACGATTTGTGGTGTGTTTTTTTTTCTTTCGCCAACGTCGTAGTGGCTTAGATTTTTCAAGGATTTCGTCTACACGCTGATGATTCGTTGGCGTTTATTCATTGCATGCAATCATGCCATTTACGGCGTCAATTAAATATTAGAAATATCTCCCTCATGGCATGGTGTTCTACTGATTTTGTTGTCGCCAGAAAGTTAGCCAGAGTGCCATGAGGGTGTAGGTGTTGCTGTGAACTAACACTTGGCAGGAATTTCCATTGAAAAACTATCACAAAACCTCCTTTATGCCACACACCGATTGAAAGAGACCTACAAACTTTCACCAGTGAAGTGTAAACGTGACTTTGGAAACAACGATGTTTGACTCAGCAGCATTCTGAGTAGAAGTCCTGAAAGGAACAAAAAAAAACACAGAGAAAAAACTAATCAGACCACTTTTATTTGTCCATGTGTGGTGAGTGGTGACTGGTGACACGTTCGTCCGCTGTGAGCCAAAGTGAGTTGCGGAAAGTCTTATGTTCATTTCCTTGAATAATGGCGTGATGTGTCAGGTTAGAGGAGAGAAGCATTCCAGAAGATGGAGGGAAGTCCTATAATTGCTTTTCAGAGCATCGGTAGCAATGTGTATCCATAAAAGAAGGGCGAATCCAATCAGAGGATTGTAATTCTATTTAATCAATTTTGCTTTTGCGATCGAATTAATCGAGTTAATCGAATGACAGATGCCAGCAGGGTATTTCATAAAAGTGTGGCTTTTAACTTCGTGTCATTTTTGACACATATCCGAGGTCTTGTTAATAATTTATCGCGGCAGTATCGTACGTACACATTCATATCTATATTTCTGAATTCAATGTTTGCTTTCGATTGATTTGTTTGTATTCAGAGGATAACGTGTAATTTCTTGTGCAAATCAAAAGATTATAACCACTGTCCAGAGGATCTTCTTGACTTTTTAGTGGTAAGAAAATATTTACCATTGAATAGTCGTTCAACAAGCAGAATGATATGATTATGCTCGGTCATTGCGACATGCGTCTGAGCTTATTTCGATAGTTCAACGTGAATACCACTCAGTCTATGTGACGGTTTCGCTTATGATGGCGCCACCAATCTTCCTTTCTGTTAAAACCACAGCCAAAGTATACCAAACCGATGTTTTAGAGAACGTTGTCAAGACTCTCAACGCTTGATAAGTATTAAGTCGAATTTCTACCACGAATAAACCAACGACCGTAAACTTTCGTTATCCAAAGATGATTGCCCATGCAATGTCCTCTCTGATTCACCCGGTCATTGGCCACTTTTACTCAAGAGGGTAGCTTCTGTTGCTATTTGAGTCGATTGATGAAAGGGATAGTTTTTATTCCTCGTGCAATATCGCTGAACACAAGTCTCATCCCGGTTATAAGGCAAAAACGACACAAACATGGCTACAAAATAACGATCAAGATTTCATTTACACGGATGATTGCCCATCTGAAAGCTCAGACAGCAATCCTTAGGGCTACAATTTGTGGCAGACATGCTGTGTAGACAATGACTTGTGTTAGACGACATACAAATGTTGAATCTTTAAAGCGTGCGTTTATCCGAGCAGTGGATAAAAAGAATATTGAGAGATGAGCTGAGTACTACTATGGATGATTGCCCAGATGCTTTCGAGCTCTAGCTTACGGATTGCTTGGATGATATTGGCCTTAAATGCTTGAATCGTTTCCGGATTGAGGGCATAACATCGGTTCTTAACGGTTCTTCAACAAAAAAAAAAGTCCAAAGGGGTTAAAATCGCAGCTCCGAGGCGGACATCGACATCGCCAAGACGGCTGATAACACGATTTGGGAATTTGGGGCGCAAAAGATTGATTGTGGCATGGGCTGTGTGATGTGGCGCGCCATCCTGCATGAATCAGAGGTGGACTTGAACGCCATGTCTTCACTTAAATAAAAAAAAGTCGGTTGACCTGGCTCTGTAACGCCCACCATTGACCGAAACGAAGAAGGGCACAGCGACGACGGGGACCATGAGTGTTGTCCAATAGCACAAACTTGCGTACAGCAGTCGCTGTGGGTGCTTCATCATCATCATCATCTTCTGACAAGCATGGTCCACTACAGAAGTCGCGGTGGTAATGCACGCACGAGAGATCTCCAGGCAACTCGATCCTCCGCCATCGACACTAACTCATCAGGAGTTATGGCCACGCGCATCTTGGTGCTCCATTTCGGCAAAAACGTCTTTACAAAGAACGCATTGGTTGGGCTACACATTTGGAAATAAGTTTTTCAATATGCCCCAACATTTTTCAAGCGTAAAAAGACTCATTTCGTTCCGCGGTGGTATGTTACTGGCTTTCTGTCAAGATTTCAAGCGGAAAACAGATATCAGTGTCAAAATAACCCATGATTTAAAAAAAAAAACACTAGATGGCCCACCCTGTATGTTATGTTATACTGCAACTAAGTGAAGCATTCAGGCGGTAGTTTGTATTTCTTGATTTATGTACGTTCATCAGGTAACTCTCCAATGAATGTCTCTGCTAAAACCGCAACCATGCCCGAGTGAAGACTGTCGCACGAGATCAGCGGGTGTCCTTTGAAGTCGGCGGGTGTAGTCCTTGAAGTCCTCAAGGATCGGATAAACTGCACAGTTTATGTGCTCTTCCAAGTGGCGTTTATGTTTAAAAGCAAAGTTCTTAGTGAGTGAAGCGTGTGAACTCACTAGTCTAGGCAAATTCTCAATTTCACATTAGCTTCATAAGGCAGGCTTATGATTTTCAGTAGGGTTCCATCTACAAGCAGAAATAGTAACATTTTCTCTGCACAATTGCATTTTCAAATAATTTACTTGCACAAACAAAACACTTAATTTCAATTTCAATAAATATAATTTATTATCGTGTTTTTCTTATATATATATATGGCGCAGTCTCGATTGTATTCTCTAACCCTGGCAAAGGGGTAATGTGCTTTAGAGTTTCTTCTTCAAGATGTACATACAATTTCGTTTTCCTTTTTTCCGCCCCTATCCTTGAAAAGTATTGCACGTTGAGTGCACACTTCGTTACACGGAGTGTCTCCAATCCCCATGATATCTTGATAAGAAAAAAAAACAAGGAAAAAAACACATACATCTTGTTACACGTGTGTACACTCGTAAGTCCTTAGGCAAAAACAAGACCGTACATATTTTTGCTCAAAATTCCATTGGCTTAATTGGAATTGATGGTCCCATTCTACAAGGACAGTTACTGAACTTTGAGACTTTTTTCATTTCGTGTAAAAAATAATCCGCAAGATATTTGTGTTGTTATTTTCTTTGTTGACAATTCATGCCTCGAATAATTCGCATTTGGTTGTATAAAATGGAATCCTCGTAAAATTTCCCGATACCATCTAATGGAATGTAAACAATTTTAAACATTCTCTCATTCTTTGCTCATCACTTATTCAGGGAATCACTTATTTCTTTTGTAAGAACTGGTGACTTATGTACGGCTGCTGCTGCTTATAAGAAAAAGCCTTTCCGGCCGGTGTGAAGAGGGACGGAATGATATTAAATTTATGCGAATTTCTAATAGCAAGTAGCTGGAAGAGGTAGTATAAAGCAAATTCTGGGAACAGTACGTCACAATCCGGATTATGAATAGAATTTAAATCACAACCACAAGGGAAATTAGAAATTCCCGATTGGCAAGAGATCAGAAATTACACAAATGTTGCAGTGGGAAGGCAAAGGATTGGTGAATATTACGAGCGTGTAAAGTTACAGTATATCCTTCATTCCGATGGTTAACATTTCAAGCCATTTTCTGAAGTATTCGAGGATGAGTGTCAACCATATATAAACCTTACACACAACCCTTGAGACGGAATTGGACGCTAGACGATTGTGGCGCGAAACGAATCATATTTATGAAATTTGAGGGAGGAATTCGACGTTGTTCATATGCCCAACACGGGCGCGTTTGCGGTGGTCCATGCGTTGAACCAAAAGAATCCGATGACTCGGCCACAAATTTAGACGGAAACGGCCGCTATCCTTGTTCAAGGGTCCTCCTCAAGAATATCTTCTTGCTCTCTTATTTCTGGTAATATGGTTCAGGTTAAAGTGGCTGACTGCCGGCGGGCGTGGGTGGCAGTCACACGTAAGCCCGTTGTGTTACCATGCGGTTCTAATTGATTATTCCGCAAACCATTTAGAGAGACCATTTTAATAAAGCGGTGGAGATGACTGGTACTAATGCTGCTTAGTTCCGTCAAGTGATTAAAATATGAAGCGTCTAAATGACTATGGTCTATAAATTGTAACATTTCCATAAGCTCTTGATGACATACCGAAATGCATGCATGCAGCAGTACCTTGTCAAGTCATTTAAATGCTGAGAATATGTGGCATGCAACTAGTGCGAATATGAGCGAAAGTCTATCCGCAAGTCTGCTGTCCGAATCGAACTTACACATATAGTGCAATTTGTACCGATAAACAGGCGGCATTTATTTTGGTTTGTTACTGATCCGCAGGAATAGTAGATGCAACATTGCAAACAGCTGCTAGGCCTGACGAGGAGACAGTGATAAGGAACCAGGCAATCCTAATTCCAGTCCTCCCACCTAGCTTTGAAGAAGTCGGCATCCATCAATAAGTTGAAGAATAACAAAGCCGCAGGTTCAGATGGTTTACGATCAGAGCTCTTCAAGGCCGGTTTCGATGTTGTAGTTGCGGTTGGATCTGGTGCATACCAGATCAATACGGCACGTATCAGTGCGGTTTCCGGCCCAGCAAATTTACCATGGACCAATTTTGAGGCTAATCCTGGAGAAGACCAGCAAGATTCAAATCGATACACACCACACTTTCGTCGTTTCTAAAGCTGCATCCGATAGCATTCATCGAATGCTATTATGGCTGTGGTTATGTTTCCTTACGTCTATTAATCGAATCAGATACATTTCAGATGCATTTGGCGACATCGAAATTTCCACCTAAAAAAATCGACAGTGGTTATTAAGAATTTTTTGGGTTTTTCCAGTTCATCTTTCAACTGCCACAGCGGCCCTTATGACCCACCTACGACTTCTGTACACCTGGGGTTATGTTTTCTAGCTTCTACTGATCGAAACATATACATTTTGCATGCATTTGGCGACTTTGAAATTTCCACCTAAAAATCGACAGTGGTTAGTAAGGATTTTCTGGAGGTAACGCGTTCATCGTATTGGGTTTGAATAAGCCCACTGGGTTACTAGTTGAATTAATGTCTATTCCATGCAATTGACCAACGAAATAATGTTGCAACGAGTCTCTGTAGTGATCTCCATTGACTGCAACGTTACGGTCATCAACGAAAAAACGACGCAATGACGCCACCGCGATGAAAACCACACCGTAAAGTTATGTTTTGCGGATGAAGTGGTATCTCTTGAAGCACATGAGGATTTTCAGTCAGTTCAGAAGGAAGCTGACAAATTATAATCGGACACAGAAAAGGAGAAATCGAAAATAAGTATTGTAACGCTTCAGATGTGATGGTATCGTGAAATCTTTTGAACGTTTAAAGTCAGTGTCGACACCGATTTCTGTCACTTAACTGAATCTGAAGAGTGTTATAGTAGAGACTTGACGAAGAACAATCGTCGACAAACACAAGGAACAAATAACCATCTGATAATAACAAAATGTGTAGCAGCAGTCTGAGTCTGAGGTGGACCAGAGCACATATTCTAAAGCAAAGCAAACCACTCACGTTGTGCATGCTATTGTTCTACCACGAGTGAATGGGACACACGTTTTTATGCCGACTTCAAACGGCGAATGTTGAGAAGCTTTTTATAGACAGGAATACATTGCCAGTGACTCGAAAGTGGTGAAGTCCTGAATTATGAAAGTTGCTAAATTTAAACCCCCAGATGACGACGCACAGTGGCTAACCATACTTCTACTTTAGTTAGAGGTGTGTACGAAACAGTCAACTCTAAGAGCTGTACAAAACTTTGTACTCTCCCAAGTCGGGCGCATGATCTGCAATTATCTTCGCGTCTTCGAATACGGATCACCAGGTTCGAGAAAAAGAAAGTGAGGAACCACTACTGTTCTAAACATGTTCAGTTTTACAAGAATTTCCACTGTAACTGCCACGTTCTCAAAATTAACCTCCAACCGTGAGAATGATGAGAGTATAGAATGATAAGCACGCACAACAGGAGTGGCTGCTGTATAAGCAAGTCAATTAGTTTTCACGAGCTCTAATTGATTTCAATTGATATCAGCATGTGCAGTCTATCCCTATTAATCTACCCGAACTAAGAAAACTATAAATACATTCATTGATTTGCACAAGCTACACAAATTTCAGTGCTTTATTGAATGCCCAAAGACGTTTACAGCGCCAAAAGCAGGAGTATACACACGCTTGTCAAAGTATCATCCTCAACAGCACTCCACCGTCAAGACGGCGACTTCGTAAAACTTTTGCATACACGAGTCCAACGCAAGTCTTGCGCAGATTTCGTCCCACTGTCAAGGAACTCGTTAAATTGGCACCCACTCGTCAAGTCGTTGCGGAGGTGTGTACCTATGCGTACGTCACTGAGATTAAACGACGGGACCACGTGTCTATAAACCAAGTTCATGTGCTAAACAATTTGTGATTGCAATGTGAAAGGTCGAGGTGAATGACTGGCAGAGCATAAAGTGTTCTTTGTCGTAAGGGAAACTTAACGCTTGTGAAGGATGCTGCCGTTCATAAAGAGAATTTGTGCACAAATGCAGATTCTTTGTTCGTCTTGCAGTCCAACTGCCAAACGACTTACGAGTTATACTCACTGAAGGTCGGTAAGTATCGTATATCATGGCCAACTTGGTCATTATCATCCTTAAATGTCTTACACTGAATAATTCAACTCGTGAACGGGGGAGGAACATTAACACTGAAGGGATTCTCCTATTCCGTTGTGTACTCGACAACCGATGTGGATTGAGGGCCAGCGGATGGGATTCAATTACTCTGAACTATTTTTGTAGAATTAATTGCATTTCGGTCTGTTGCCGGGCTATTTCTGTCGACGACTTTTATTAAATGATATTGGAATAATGCTTGTGCATGAGATGAAGTGTAATGTGTTTGAATGCATTGTCCTTGGAATGAAATGAGAGAATGGTTGTAGCTTTATTGTACGGGCAGTGGAGGGTGGTGTTTTTATGAAATCATTGTGGGGGTTTTCTCAAATTAAAGGTTATCTTTAACCTTTTAAGGACGGGAAGGTCAAGGTCAAGTGCATTAGAAAACAGGGACTCAACCGGGGCATGGAGCCCCATTCCTTTATTAAGTGGACTAATGGGTGGCTGTAATATAATTTGTGCCGCATGTGCTCGGGAAAGTGATTTGAAGTAACCCAACTTGCATCCAGGCTTAATTACTTTCTACAAGTAAGCATCATAAACATTTAATCGCTCAAAGTTTAATCCAGACGGATGAATAAAATTAAGTCAGCAGGGAGATGCGTAAAGCGTGGAATTTGATGGGGAAGATTTAATTAAGGCCCTATAATAAAATGAGGATTTGGGAGTGATAATATGCATAAAACGATCGTCGTTGGTAAGGTTATGACCAATTTCAGCAAACAGTCCCTACATTCGAATAAGTTTATATAGCTCCTTAACCCAAAATAACCCCTTTTGACTACATGCATCGAAGACTAAACGGCTGCCACTAATCCTTAAATGTTGTGTGCGGCATCACCTGCTTCCATCGTGGTAGTAAATGGCATTATTTCGGCAACTCAATTGAATGACCTGGATAATCACTCCTTCCATTTCACTGCAATGATGACTTTTTCGACAGTCCATTCGTCAGTTAACGTGACTTTATTGTTTTCCTTTGCCTTCTGTAGTTCTGTCGCTCCACGTTCATTTTCATTGTTAATTCCTCCTTTACTCATCAGACGGCATCTCAGAGTTCTCATTCAAACTTTGTCCCAGAATAAGACGCCTGCTTGCTTTCTTTTTGAAACGTGTCTATGGGCATTTAGAGTAGGAAAATATTTTCTCTTTGCTTCTTCCTTACGCTTCAAGAGGCCACATCCCGAGGGGGCAATAAGCGTAAACAAAAGAAACAACTGACGATACACGAATCATTCATCCTCAATCCAACAGCAAACTACCTACTCATACACTTTCTTTCTGTTCACTTTCAGATTAACACAAAGTAGGACAGAGACTACAAAACTAAAAGGAAACGTTTGCGTCCTGTTGCGGTAAGAAGTGAGGCATCCAGAAAATGGCAGAACAACAAAAGTTGTCGCTTTGTCCTCGTTTGGTTGACTACCTCGCCATTGTTGGTGCGCGAACTAGTCCGCCAGCCAGGACAGTTGGTGGCAACAAAACACCACCAGTACAGGTTTGTTTGCTTTTTCTTCTGTTGTGGAATTAAATTCCTCAATGATCATGGATGTGTGTTTCACATTTTTCAGATGCCAGAGCTGCTGAGGCGATATCCACCGTCGGATCATGCCGACTTTCCACTTCCACTTGACATGGTGTTTTTCTGCCAACCCGAGGGCTGCACAAGTGTTGCTCCTCGACGGACTGGTTCTGCGGTGAGGGATGCAACATCGTTTGTCTTCGCTCTGACAGATAAGGACTCGGGAAAGACTCGCTATGGCATTTGTGTGAATTTCTACCGTCCTGTGGAGAAGCACGTTCCAACTGCAGCCGCAGCTCCCATGCCCGCGAGAGGAGGACGACGCAGTTCCGCATTTCGTCGGGAGTCGTGGCGTAAGAGCATGGAACGCAGCTCTGACTCAGCATTCAGCAGGCAAGTTATGTTGATTCATGTCCCACCCAGTACTATCCTCGTATCCCATCCCTGATTTTCCATCTGTAACAGTTACGGTATTTTGACTACTTCTAGCGACTATAGAAGTAACGTAGCGCCAAGTGATTCAGACCGTGAAGTACCTAGTCGCCGGGACTCAGATCCGCCACACCATCAGACACCGCATCCCATCCAACAGCCACCGAAATTAGGCCTAATTGCTCCTAGTGCCGACTCGGAGTCCGGCGGAAGTCATTCGCCCTCACCGAGGGCATCGAGGAAACGCACAAAGGTTCGCAACCAATCACTGACCTCACTCTGCATCATCTCGCACCATCCGTTCTTCACCACGTTCCGGGAATGTCTGTTCATTTTGAAGAAGCTGATTGATGCCTGCAACGAGTCGTCGAGTCCGAAGAGAGTGGGAGCGTCGCATAAGAACAATAGGTTAGTTTCTGGCAATGGCCCCTGATGAGATGTGGTAATTCGTGTTGTCTCTGTCACTCTCTCTCGCTCAAGGGAAAACGTGTGGACCGTTCTCACTGGTAATGCAACGGAATCCACTCCATCCATTGTTATCCACGATGTAAAGGAAATCGAGACGTGGATCCTTAGGCTGTTATCCACGCCAGTGCCGGTGCCCGGCTCAACCAGGGTCGAAGTAAGTAATCAGACGCCCTTGTGTAGGCTGCGACACGTAAGCACCCTTGTTTTTCTCATTGACAGGTGGAAGTGCTGTCACCAACAGTGCATGAGCCCTTGCTGTTCGCGCTGCCAGACCATACACGGTTTTCACTGGTCGACTTTCCGCTTCATCTGCCCTTGGAGCTGTTGGGTGTGGAGACGTGTCTAAAAGTGCTGACCTTGATCATACTCGAGAACAAGGTATTGTTTCAGTCGCGGGACTACAATGCCCTCTCGATGTCGGTTATGGCATTTGTAACGATGCTCTATCCGTTGGAGTACATGTTTCCGGTGATACCGTTGTTGCCCACCTGTATGAGCTGTGCGGAACAACTGCTTCTGGCGCCGACTCCTTTTGTGATTGGGGTGCCAGCTACGTTCCTCTTGTACAAGAAGAGTTTCAGGTGAGTGCTATGCTTTGTAGCTTTGAAGGTGGCGTCCCGTTTTTTGGGAGGGGGCTGGGGATTTGCTGGGCGTAGGGTGAAAATCGATAGAAACCAACTGAAGTGCGACGGTGGTTGCCAGGATATTACATCAATTGAGTGCTGTTTGTGAAAGTGGTTCATACTACGCTGGGGCAATTTTGATAAAAGATATCACAGATGCCAGGGCCACGCTCCTTACTTCGAAATTTGGTATCTGATGTTGAGTTCGGAATTGTGAAGACGCACCAACGCAGAAAGTGCGAAATTACAAAACGATTATGATTTGGCACTTAAGCCACACGAGCACACATATGCCATGAGCTACCATTCAGAGTAGAAGCTTTGTTTGCTCCTGACTCCTGCAGGGGGATTTGCAGAAGGACAAGTTGAAATGTAATTCACTTGGTCGTCGATTTTATCATTCGCCTGAGAGACTACACACGCATGTATAAAATATGATGCGCGTTTTAAGGGGGAAAACATCCGAGCTTGACAAGGGACAGATTGCTGTTGAAAGGCAGTGCTGATGGAAAGGTCAATTCTGAGAAACTTTTTGTTGTTACCTAATGGAGTCATTGGAAATTGGTTGACGTTACCAGAAATAGTCTTGCCAGTGATGAATACCTCCTTGAAAGGATTTACTCATCACTCAGTCGTGTTGGATTCAACTGAGCGTGGGTGTGGGTATAAAGGGGCTTCTAAGTCAAAACATGTCCATGCATCATCCATTTTATGACTCAGATCTATGGATTCAGCTTAGAATATGTAGCTCGTGTGCTTTTTTCGATTTAGAAGATGTCTATGCCTCCGAGGACTCCATCCATTTGTTTTATGCGAAATATATCTCATATTGCCATTTCATATTTTGGTTTTTCACTCATTCGATCTTGATAATTCACGTTAAGGATCATAGTCTTGATTACAGACTCCCAGATGATATTTGGGTAGTTGATTTGGACTCCACAAAGCTAACACCACCAACAGGTGGTGCTGAAGAGATTCCCGGTCTTCCCGAGCCCGAGGGGACAATTCTGAAAAATCATCTAAAGCAGGTAAGTTAGAAAAGCAGTAGTTTAGTTGGCTTATACACCTCCCCTATTCGCATTTCTCCTTGGCCTATAAGTGTGAAAATTAAATTTAAGCTTAAGAACAAAAAAACAACTCTCACAATTGTAAAATATATAATTCGTCTTGAAAACAATTGAAAATATGTTGTATGAAATACTAACGACTTATTAACGTCTTTGAACGCGTCTGAATTATATATTTGGAATGTCTATAACTTTGTATATGGTATTTTCAATATTCATTTGAGGCAAACAACTACTGCGGAGGTGAAAGTCTGCGCAAATGTGTGGACGTTAAATCAGAATGTCTGAAAGAAGTCCATTTTAGACTTTTAATCAATTTGAAGCTCTGGCGGTAGCTTTGTCCAATCTAGGCTGAGTTTAATTGACGTTTTGTTGAGTTTTTGTGAACAGAAAAATTGCATCCGTGATTTTATTTACTAATTAATGACATTGGACATTTGTATTCAGAATTAAAAAAATTATTAAATTCAAAATTGCCTATACAAAATTATACTAGCATTAAAAGTGATATTTTTAAAACGTCTTCTTCTAATGGCGCTCCAGTCCGGGGTGGACACATTTTTAATACTATTCCAACATAAATAAACATTTCAAAAGCCTTCAGATTAATTGTTTGCCCTCTCAAATGAATACCCCTAAGTTTAATCCAATAATCTAAATGTGCTATTTTAGTTGTTTTTTTTTTGTAAAAGAAATCATAAAAAATAATCTCCTTTATTTTAAATTTTTTATTTAAAACATAAATATCATTAATCACTTTCAAATATTTTAAACACACACTTCTACTTCTACTTTCATTCTTTTCCAATGCTCTCTCATCTAAAAAAAACAAAAAAAAAAAAAATATGAATAAAATATAATGTAAAACACAACACATTACATATTTAAAAAAAATATATATAAAACAATCTTGAGCAGGCTATGCAACTTATGGATCAAGCTGGACTTGGTGTAAATATTCTTTTTGATTTCTTTATTTTCAACAGAAGCAGAAGTTTTCATTTAATTTTCCTCTTTTCGTTTATATCTGTATTCTTTTTGATCTACATATGTACTTACCTATGTATCTATCGTATTGCATGTGAATTTGATTAAAGTTCTTTTTTTTAGAAAAAAAGAACATTTTTTTCAATGTCATCAGAAACTACATTTGAGTAACGTGTCTGATGTATTGGTGTTGTTAGATGTTTAAAATGTATAGAAAACAAGTGTAGTACTTAAACTGAAATACTATTCAGTGCCATTGATGTCCTTTGATGTTTATATAGACAAATTATTTTTATTTTTAACTATTCAGGATGGCGATTTTCGCGTAGGAATTCTTTGTTAAATATTTTGTTCAACTTGTAAGAAAAATTTACTTAGTTTAATTCAACCTGTTTATGTACCTGTGCCTCCTCAAGGACTTTGTGTCACGCCACATAGATACAGTGGACTCTCCCGGAGTCGAATTTCTCTCTAAGTCGAATGTTTTGTTAGCCGTATTTTGGCATTCCGCTCAAATTTCTGTACAAAAAACCATCCTCTAAGTCGAACTAATTTTGATATCCCGTATTCGACTTAGAGAGACGCTTTCTTCTTTAAACAATTCGTAGGCCAAAAAAAGGACAGCTCGATTACTCGATATATCACAAAAATGGGTCAATGATATCACCGACACCATGCAGTTTTTGTTTGCAAATTTGGTGTTTCTTGAAGCGCATAATGTAGATTCTGCTTGTTGACGAAGCCATTTATTCAAAAATGCGCCTCATCACTGAAGATGAATTGCGATGAGAGTAAATCGAGAACGTACGTCGCATCAAACACACGATTGAGTGCCTTTTGGCCTTGAGCTAATGTGAACTGTTAAGGGTGCATGCCGTGATATTTTCGCAAATAGTGTGGTCGCCTTAGTATGATCTGATGCCTTTCGAAGAAAATTCTGCGAGAACAGATAGAAGCCGAGGAAGGTGAATGGGTGAGAAGACACAATTTCGATGTATTTCGGAAGGCAGAAACCTGTCGACTTACTGACTCGGCCACATCGAGTGCATATGGTCAGCTAAGATGGTCTCCTGATCTGAGCATCTTAGTTCGAGAACGAGATGAAGAGCGATAATGACCAAGTGACAGTGTAGGCAATGCAACTCAGTGTTGAGCAGAGTGTTCGGGACCGTCAACGATGGAAGGCAGCTATGGCTCAGACCCGACAATGCCCAATTCATGTGACCACTGTGCAATCGACTCTTTTGCTTCAGAATTTTGGTCAACAGTTTCAGTCAACGAACAAGCTTATCACGGTCTGGACGATCCAACAAAAATCTCATTCAATCCGAATTCGAAGTAATTACAATGGAAGCAATTCGTTCAGCTATGATTATGATATTTAGAAAACCTAAGTGCGGTTCACGGTTTCCCAAATAAAAGTCCAAAGGGGTGAAATCGCAGCTCCGAGGCGCCAACAGACGGCTGATAACACGATTTGGGAATTTGGTGAACAAAAGATCGACTGTGGCATGAGCTGTGTGGAATGGCGGGAACCAGAGGTCTTCAATTTCAGTAAAAAAGAAGTCGGTTAACATGGTTTTGGAAGCCTCAATTTCGAAGAACGCAACAGCAGTCACATTCTCATCGTACACCGTACGAAGACGGGGATCATGAGCGTTATCCATTAGCATACCAGTCTCATTAACTTTTTGCACAAACTTGTGTACAGCAGTCGCGGTGGTTGCTTCATTTTGGCCAAAACTTCAGTTAAAGAAACACACTGTTTGGGATACACATCACTCACTTTGGCAATACATTTTCAATATTTACCAACGTTGTATGATTGGCTATCATAATCAACCCACGTGCCAGTACAATGGGCCCATTTTTGGCCTAAGTGCAGCCCCTTTTTTAATGCTAATTATAACCTAATCTAACCTACCAACGTTATTCAAGCGTAAAGTGATTCATTTCGGTCCGCGGCGGTATGATACTGACTTTTTGTCAAGATTTTGAGTAAAAAACAGCTGTCAGTGTCAAAATAATTTAAGGCTTAAAAAAAACATTAGATAACCCACCCTGTACATCACTTGGCATGCTATCGGCCACTAATATGAGCCGGAACTGCAATAATTCAGATGTTTGTGAAACTTGATGTTGTAAAGTTTTTAATTGACATTGATATGCCTTGTTGGCATTGGTTTTCCATCAGATGCTAAGTTATTCAATAATTCAAACTCTGCATAAGTTAAAATGTGTCCTGATCTGTTTTAATTAAGAACTGTTCGCCTAACACAACGGCTATCAGGTGAATCGCAGCAAAGTCCTTGTAACGACCAGATTTGTGAATATGTACACAGTATGTATCTGCATTATTTTATCGCCATCCTGTACTCAAACAGAAAAAAAAACCTCTGTAAACAGGTTAATTGTAGATATCCCACCTTCAACTCTTTTATCATTTCGTTTTAATTAAATTTCCCCAACATTGTATACTTAACCAATCACACCCCATTCATGTCGAGTTCATTATTTTCATGTATAACGTTTTCTTCGCTTTTCAGTTATTTGCGGATTTTTTCTTTTTAATATGTCCAATATGTTCGAGTATCGTTGAGTGTTATTTTACATTAGCTTTGGTCGCGAATCATTTTGTATTTTGCATGATTTAAGCGCCAGTTTAAAGGATAAATGTCAAATACATGTCTTTGCACAATTTACTGTCCTCTCAGATAAGTGGGAAAAAATGTAAATGCAGCAAAGTAATGCAAGCGACAACGAAAACTTTTTAATCGCATCTACATTGAAGATTGGAAGATGTGTAAACGAAAAGAAAGTATTTTCAATCCTATTACGTCAATCGGTTTTAGTTGCCATGTCCGTACACCGCCGCACGAGAGTGACGTTGTTTGTGCATGAGTCCTTCCTGAAAGGGGAAAGACATGTGTTTGGCATTTCACTTTAACGATAATCCTGTTTTATTTAGCATTAAGTTGAATGGATGTGTTAATATTATGTGATTTGTACATTTAAGGCGCTTACTTCAATGTCCGCCAGCAACCAGGCGGCCTCAAATCAGCAGTTGATGCCGTCAATTAGGGATAGCCTTCAGCAACCACCGATCCTGGGGTAAGTTAAGAAATATTCCCGACAAGTGTTAGCCTAAATTGTGCCCTCGTGTGTAGAGTGTCGTCAGCCCGGCTTCCTCTTCAGTCTCCAACATCGGTGCAGACAAGTCAGCGGAGCTCTATATCCACACAAGGAGTCCCATCGCGTCAGCCGAGCCCTGCCGCTCCACCATCGGTGAATCCATTTATTTATGGCACCGATGTGGACTCTGTCGATGTCGCCACAAGAGTTGCCATGGTGAGTGTGGCTGAGAGTCATCTGCTGAACATACAAAATTCAATGCGTCTTGACTTAGGTGCGTTTCTTCAACTCGCAAAATACCTTGGCAAATTTCACCGAGCACACGCGAACACTTCGGCTGTATCCACGACCGGTTGTGGCATTCCAGATCAACAGTTTCTTAAGGTCTCGACCTAGGGCTTCGATTTTCCTCAATAAGTTTGCTCGCACCCAAGCGGTGGAGTTCCTCTCAGAGTGGTCGCTCACACCAACAAATGTGGCATTCCTGCGAGTTCAGACTGGAGTTCTAGATCCTGTCCAGGTTGGCGACAAGGCAAAGTGGTTTGCACACAGTCTGACGCCAATCAGATTTTCCGTTTGGGACGATGGAAGCTCCTTGAATGGAGCGCTACGCAGTCTACAGCAGTTGGAGTGTCAGCCAACAGACGAGAGTGGCTCCGACTCAGAGGGAGCTGAGAGCACTAGTTCATCGTATTCTTCACTCAGCGATTTCGTTTCGGAAATGGTCTCATCAGACCTATCCCCCAGTCTGCACGACGTATTCGGACCTCATCATCATCACCATAATGTGCCCCAGGTATTTCACATTAGCCGATATTTGAGACGAGTTTCTGAATCAAGTCAATCCTCTTTCGGTTTCAGACTCTTTCTTCAAACTTAGATCCTAGTTTAGTGTATCACCCACCAAGTAAATTGCAATATCCCGAGGGAATGATCGAACAGTCTTCCAAGCAGGATGATGATCGACCTGAGTCGCCGCAGTCGTCATCCTCCAGCCGCTCAGACTTGAGTTCGCCAAGCTTCAACCGTGATTCGGAGTTTGACTTTCCCACGAAGGGTGATCCCGAGACGATGGTAAAGCCCTCATCCAGAGACGATGGGGAAACTTCACCAGGTGTGTTTGAAGCTAAATTCCATTTGTCCCCACATGCACGGTCTTCATTTTCAGTATCGCAAAAGCTACAACGGAATGCCTCGGATCTTGAGAAGGGAAGCTTGGCCGAAAAACGAAAGGCTACGGTATACTTCAAGATATGCGTCACCAGCCGCCTGATATTTTATGCGACTTAAATTTTCTTATAGGTGCCACCAATAACACCAACAGTAGCTCGGCAGCCTAGTTTCACCAACATTTTAGCTCGAACCAGTTCGGGTTCAAGCTCTGGTAGTCCGGGCGGCAGTCAACGTCAAGGATCTCAGGGATCACTTTTCGAAAATTTCGCCTCACACGCCAAGGAACTGGTCCGAGAGACGACCCGGCAGAGCAGTCAAGAGGGCATCTTAGCGCACGTTGACAAGGTAAGACCGGTGATGTTGAATACCAATCAGCAAGTTTACCATCAGTGTCTGTTTGTATGTTCAGTGCTTCCGTTTTCATTTTCTTCTTATTCGGTTTTGAGTTTTGAATTTTGTATATAAATATTTTTTTTCTTTTGTTGTTATTTTTGACATTGAAGGATACTGCAGAAGAAGATGAGAAAATCTTTAATCCTCTCGAAAAGGTTTGTACACACACATTTTTCAACATTTACGACGCATCACGCTAGAACTCAGTATTCGGCCACAGAGTTTAACAAAATTTTCTAATATCACAAACGTAGTTTAGTGCTGTATTTGATTTCTTTGTTTTTTCTGAAATTGATTTCGAAACAAGTGCATTTGCAATTTTTTCGGGAGATGTAATGTAGGTCTCTCTTCATACTGTACAAATAAAAGCATTTTAATTCGAAAAAAGTAGTTCCCATTGAGTCCACATTAGAACTTTTCCGAACTGGTCGGTCGGTCTACTATTGTCGACGTTTTAGGGGCCAAACATATCAAGTTAATGTCAGTACAGTCGAGAGGAAACGGAAGCTAATGCCAGAATTGGGCGAATTATTATTTTGAAGTTATCCATGACTGTTCTTTGGAAATATAAATTGCGAACATATTCATCTGCGAGTAGTAAGATCACTCATTGTTTTATGTATTGATATCAGCTGGTTAGCCGATCGATCACACTTTGCTAATGAAAGCAAAAATTACGAATGACGAATATTCAACTAAACTGAAGTGAAGCCAGCGTTATGGATTTTCATTATGTTCTTAGATTAAATTCTCGATATGAACTTACTTACGTACTTACTTAAGATGACGCTACAGTCTGCGGTGGGCCTCAATCAACAAGCGGCTCCAGCCGGCTCGATCTTTAGCTAGCTGCACGACCAAATATATTTCGTTGACGGCATTCACCCCTCATTCACTGCTAAACCGATCTTCGCGGCCTCCGTGGCAATACACAGAAAAATGCCATTGACATCACGCTGCGTTCTTCCGATAATGTCAATATCGTCGGCATATGCGAGTAGTTGAATGGACTTCTGAAAGATTGTTTCTCTGGTGTTGACGTGCGAGTCTTAAACAATTCTGTCAAGAATGATGTGGAAGAAGTCACATAGCAGCGCGTCGCTTTCTCTGAATCCTTTTTTGACATCAAAGGTCTCGGTTAGGTCTTTACCGACCTCCATCGTCATCCTACACAATTGGACGAGTTTGGTACTGATGCCCAAACTAAGCATTGCTCTGTATAACTCGTCTCTATAGATGCTGGTATCGATCTGCTCCTGGGTTTTTGTTTCCAAAATTTGCCATAGTGCGAATATGTGATTGATTGTGGATTTTCCTGGCTTAAGGCTTCACTGATATGAACCGGCCGGGTTGTTGACGAACGGCTTTAGGCATTCACACAACACGGCGCATAATATCTTGTAAGCGATGTTCAGTAGACTGATGCCTCTATAGTTGGTGCAATTCAGATGGTCTTCTTTATTTTTCTACACTAACAGGATCCATAATTAAAGGTTGCAGCTCTTTCAAGTCATTGACGAAGATTCTTCGGGCCAGAGCTAAGTTGTCCATATGCGCGCAGAACTTTTCTCTCGAAAATGATGTCTATATAAGGAAAGCACTTAAATAATGCACATAAAATGAAAGCATTGTCAGATAAGCAATTATTACGAATGTAATGATCTCAATCTCAATCAAAATCAAACAATTTTTTTTTCTCCAAATTTCAAAGGTTGATAATGAAATTTCTGATTGAATTGGCTTCAGTTGTAAGTTTGACATTCAGTTACATTCATTTGAGATGCAATTTATGTTAAAAAACAACGAAAATCAAACGTCGAAAAAAGTACACATTTTATCTGAAAAAATGCAGTCAACTGCGATCGCACTAGACTCGCATATTTTTGCTAAAAATTAATGTATTTTCGATAAAGTGTATTTGATGAATACAAAGTTTTGGGAAACGATTTTCTTTTTTAATTAGAACGAAGTTTAGGTCGAGACATCAGAATGGATTGAAAATTGAAATTGTTTGGAACTGAATTTTGTGATATTCTATTGACGCATTGATAGTAATGGGGAGCATTTAGGGACTATTTCATCATAAAATGCCTTGAAAATGTGGCAGTAATGTCTATTATTGTTGGCCGAATGCGAAACAGCAACATATTACGGACATATGTACAGGGTAGTCCAGAGAAGAACTACCATTGTTAGGTTGAACACGCATAATCTTGTAATAATCACTTGCCTTAATTCATTTCTTTATATATTAAGTACATTTTATGGATATTTTTATGCACTATGTATGGAACATCACATTTATCTGATATGTTCTCCCAGTTATCTGTATTTTATGTGCCATCGACTTGTCGAAACCAAATGTTTTCCACGAGTTTTCGAAGAGGTATGGATTAATGACGTCTGTAGTGTTGTGGGTCTTGCGTCAACTCCTACACACTTGAACCTCGGCGTCTAGGCCCCACCTCTTTCGAGTCATTGACAATGCTCAAGAGTATAACTGTCTAGACAAAGTTTCTTAAAATAGGCCGACAAACAACTGTAGGCGCCTTCCATTCGTGACAAAACAATATCACGCAAAAAAAGCTAAGCTCTGGCCCTCTACGGGCTCAGAACCAAAGCCAAATTGGACACCATACACCGAAATTATGTGGATTTACTCTTCCCCATATGAGAACATTTTGTTTGTTAACGTATCCACCGAATGAAAAATGAGCCTGATCACTGAAGAAAATGTTGTGTGCAAATTGGTTACACAGACTGATGATGCTCAAGCACCCAACGGCGTTGTTCTACGTATTCCATGGCCGTTTAGCTTTCATTTATGAGTGAGCGTAACTTTATAAGGGTGTAGCCAAATGAAAAATACGCCGACGGATGTGATTGAAACAGAGATGGCAATCCGGACTACGACTTGAATGCACCTATTGGTTGTAGGTGATAGAAGGGTGCTATGTGTGTCTATTATAAGCGTAGTCTGTATTTGTATCATGGTATGTATCCTAAAGAGGGAGATTGTGATTTTGGTTTGAGAGTATTCTTCCATTAGATACGTTGTTTCTAACGCTTCTATTAGTTTTGGTTGATAAACAGCTTACCCAGTTTTGTTTTCACCTATTGGCTATTTGTTTGGCTATTTAAACAAGTTGAATGTTATTAATTAAGTAACCGCAAGAGTTTCCCATCTTCTCACTCATTCATCGTTCCCTGTTTAAAGACTCACTTAAAAAGGCTGCATCATTCATTAAATATAAATACACTCTGTTCCCTAGACACTCACATCACAATTAAACATTAATTGTTAACACATTTTTATCCGTTCAATTCAAAGTACGCTTATTTTCAATGTTTTCGTTCGTTTTTTTTTTTGTATTTTGTATTTTTTTAAACTTCCTCTCACCTTTACTCTTGACTATCAATTGCAAATCCAGTAGTTGGTCATTTAGCGTCTCCCTGCGAGCAATGAAATAACTACTAATGCAATTTTGAATCACTCAGCTTACTCTACATGCAAAGAAGGCGGCTGGCGAAGCCTCAAAGCAGGCGATTGAAGTGTCAAAGCAGGCGGCTGGGGTTAGTAAGAATACCTTTGACGACCTGACCTACGTTGGTAAGTCGACCTTGGGGGATCTCACGAAGACCGCAAAGGAAGCCGCCACAAAGAAGGGTCTTATGAAGGGACATGAACAGGATGTGAATCTTCAAGTACCCGGAAATCAGCTGGCTACACAGAAGCAGGGTGGACTCATGCAAAACACTGGTAGGGACTTCTTTTCGTCAATTGGGAGTGATATCAACGGCTTGACATCGTCTACAACGGCTATGTTTTCGGGAATGTTTGGAAACAAGAGTAGGTTTTGTAAAGAGTGGGTGATGATGTCGGAAACTGATTGTTAGCTTCTTGGTTTTATTTTTAGAGCAACAACAGAAACCGCAGCAACAACAGCAGAGACAAACTCAGGTTCCCCAGCAGCAAGGACATCCTATAGCGCAGAAGTCGAAAAGTGGCTTGTCATTTGATCCCTTCCCTGGGCGGAAGGGGTTAGCTGAACGAACTCCATTGATTCGGCATTCCAGTCCAAGGCAGAATCAAGAGGAACTGCAACGGCAACAAAATCAAGAGCGCTCACACAGCAATTCTGAGAATCAAGCCTTTTTGAAGGATGTCATCAACCAAGTGATGGCTGGCGAGGGTGTTGGTTGGTTGAAGCTGAATCGCTTGCGAAAGCTCATGGAGGATGAGTCGTATCGAATGCTCGTACTTGGCAAGCTGAACAAGACCCTGGACCGCAAGATTGCTCCCGATGATCATATTGACGATGTGGTGGGTTAATGGACTGTCGAGGTTGGTGTCCACAGACTTCTTGATTTTATTTTTGTTCTTCTCCAGTGCATTACGAAGCCCATTTGGAAGGGCATGTTGAAGTGCCTGCAGGCAATAGCATCCGGCCTTGACAGCACCTTCTCGAACTTTGGCCTTGGCGGAATGGCGTCTGTCTTTCAAATGATGGAGATCGCGCACACACACTACTGGAGTAAAGAACTTACCGATTCCACAAACGAAATGAGCTCCAGCTTGCTCTCAAGTCATGCGGCCAGTCCGATGGGAAGTCGTGAGAACCTACCTTCTCCCACAAGTCCGAATGCATCGGGTCTCGGCAGTGAGTGGGCATCTCCTCAGGAATCGCGCAAGAGCTCAACACAAGGTGATCGCGGCCTGCAGCGAAGAATGTCGTCGGCCGACAGCCAAGATGGCCAATCAACAACGGAAATGTTCAAGGATATGTTGACCCAAAAAAGAAATGTTCTCCTCAGCAAGCTGACCTCATTTGACTCAGACGTAAGTGAATAGAATAGCCGATAGAGATAAGCTTTAGTGAATAGTTGGTGTATGCTAGTTCGTGTTTGGCTTTGAACTCATATCTGAAGTCAAACCATGTATGAACTTTGTGTTTTAGCTTTCGACTGTCTCCGATCCAAGTCCATATGTAATTAAAAAAAAAAAAAAACATTTCAGTCATGGAATCTGCTCCACAGGCATAGATATACATCATCTTCTGCTTCTTGCATCCTTTGCATCATTTAGTAGATAGCTTTTAATTGAAGTTTTTTTCAAAATTCATTTTTTTCGTTTCTGTTTCAATATTAATGCATCCACATTCGTACGTTTAGTGTTGTGATCTCGTGTCGTGATTGACACGTATTTATCCGATGATGATGTTGTATCTACAATGTATATGTGTTTTGATTTATTAGGGTGCCGGCTCTACGGGGGCACTGTCGGTGGTTAGTGATCTTCTACCATCTGGTCATTTGGGCGGTGGACAGCGAATGCCTTCCTTAAGCTGCCGCTCAACTGTGTCCGATACTGAATATGAAAATGTAAGTAATATGCACACGCAATTATTATATTTTCCAATAATTCCAAAATAAATACCCTAGTGCAGGCATGTCAGACTAGCAGCCCGCGGGATTGTTGCGGCCCTCTGCATTGCTAATTGCAGTCCGCAACACATTTCACATTCACAACTGTACTATTTTTATTAAAATATTCTAAGAAATTAAAAAATATATTATTATACGAAAAAGTAAGAAATAAGTAAAGTTTCAAATCAGGAGGCCATTCCATCCTCCGCCATCGACTCTAAATGATCAGGAGTTATACCCAAGCGCAACCAGGCGAGTTTTTGGATTTGGTCCAACCACCTGGGTCTGGGTCCTGGGTCTGCCAAGCGGTCGTCTACATGATGGAATCGCATTCGAGGAACACCTCGGAAGTCGTGATGATAAGGACATTCGTGCTACATCTTTGGCGAAATCCAACGCCCACGGTGAAAGCTACAGTTTGTGTACAGAGACTGAATGGCCCTCAAAAAATTACCATCAATCCCATAACCCTGCAGAACACTCCAGAGATTACCTCGAGGAAACTCGGTCCTATGACTTTTCCAAATCTAATAAACAGCTGTAAATCGTTTTGGCATACTCAGAAGCCTTCTCGAGTATCATTCTTAGAGCGAAAAGCTTGTCGGTTGTACTTCTGCCGGGACAAATGCCGCACTTTTGAAAAGAGGGACAATCACCCCAGTTTGCCAGTCGCCAGGTGTCGGCTACCTTAATGACACGAGAGAGCCATAAAACGCCCTGGGTAAAAACCCATGGCCTTAAGCATTTCTGGCCGGATTTCATCCACACCGGCGGATTTGTCAACTTCGTCTGAGTCGGCGATTGGTTTGCCAGATCTATGGTCGCTTCCCAACTTCTCGCTGAACTACTTCCAGCACTGGTCTTTAGCTGCTCTCACAGCCAATCTGCAAGATCTTCGCGCCACAGTGTACCGGTCACGAGAAGCAGAGTCCCCCAAGGGAATTCAATTCTCTCCGTTCACGTACTGATGACGATAACCGTTCCTATGGATATAATAATGAATAATACAAATTTTTTGAACTACAATTTTGAAAGGATTTTGTCCACACACTGAAATGAGTTTGACATGCCTGCCTTAGTGTGTGCGTAATTTGTATGTCTATCGGTTCTCTTTATTTTGTTTATCCTGTTGGAGTTCAGAAACTGATGAAATGTCATCCTTTGCTTTTCGGTATTCAGCACTCAGCAGTGTAGTTTCTGTGCAACTGTGAATACATATAGTTCTCTGCTGTTGTAAACCTAAACTCTGGTACATCTTTATGCGCTGGAATATTTCTCTGCCATTTTTAGATTTTTAGTTGACTATAATGTAGCCTAAAAGTCGAGGTTATCACACAGAAGCCAATTTAAATTGAATTGAAGAACTTGGGGCGTGTCATGCTGACACTAGTACTGCGACCATAAATATTTATTGTATCCCCTTCTTTTGGTCTAGGATTTAACAGCTGCCTTCAGAAATTTGATGGGATTTCTTGAATGTCTCTCCCTGTTACGGATATTCCATTTATTATTTTTAACCTTTCTCTGTCAAGGCTTGGCAGTCGATTATTAAGTGTTCCATGGTTTCCTTCGGCCACAGTGCCTACATGACCCATTTTATGGAGGTGGTAGTTTCAAGCTCCGTGACAAAGACATAGTCAACCACTTTCGAGTGAGTGGCAAAGCGTCTTTCTGATTCTTTTATTTTGGTATCCAAGTCTAGTGTCCCAACAGTTTTAGTGTAAACTTCCACTATTTTGGAAGATGTTTTGAGATCCCAAAGGTTTTGTTCAGTTTTAAGATTAAAACAGCCTGGCCTGGCTCTGGAAGTTACTCTGCCCAAGAACTCTTCAAGAGGTAAGCAAACGTCTAAGACTATTGGTCGTGATACCATCATCACATAAGTATGGAGTTTATCTAGGTCTAGACTACTCAAATAACTTGATGCATCACTTGTGAACAAGAGTTACTTGTGCCTGATTGTCTTGTACGATTCAAGAGTAATGGTTGAACAATTTCGAAAGAACATTTAGTAGCGCCTAAATTGAAACCTCTTCTGCTTGTTTTTCTTATTCATAACACTAAACATTTTTAGACAAATACCTCAAAGGATACGAAAAAGAGTGCAAACCTATGGTCTGGGAAGTCAACTTTAAGTGCTGGTTTTCGGTATACCGGAGGTCATCTCATTAATACTTCATCCTCTCCATCGCCTGACAGTCCCAGAGTATACCTGTTCGAAGGATTACTCGGAAAGGACCGACTCATGCTGTGGAATCAAATGCAATTCTGGGAAGATGCATTTTTGGATGCCGTCAGCCAGGAGCGTGATATGATTGGAATGGATCAGGTTAGTTTGCAAGACGTTTTATACAGGACGAGCAATAACCACATTCAATGTTCACAGGGTCCTGGAGAGATGATGGAGAGGTACAAGTCGCTTAGTGATTCTGAAAGGAAACGTCTTGAGCACGACGAGGATAGGTTGCTGTCAACAATGCTGTACAATCTAACAGCAATTTTAGTAATGCTAAATGTGAACAAGGAGGAGATCAAGAGAAAAGTTCGACGTTTGCTTGGTAAAAGTCACATCGGTCTCGTCTACTCACAGGAGGTTCACAATCTAGTTGATCAAATTAATAATTTAGTAAGTCGAGTGGATTGCATTTTGAAGGCCCTGCGTGAGCGTAACTAATGTACTTACAGAATGGAAATGATATTGATCTGAAACCATTGGGTTCGAGACTCCTGCACCGACAAAGTTTCACAGTCCATCATGGGGTGGACGCTTCAGGTCCCTTGCGATTCATGGAAGTTCGAGATGATGGCTTGGTTTTGAGATCGGTGAATGGAACAATTGTGGAACGGTGGTGGTACGAGCGGCTTGTGAATATGACCTTTTCGCCAAAGACAAAAGTGCTCTGTCTCTGGAGACGCAATGGAGGTCAGACACAACTGCACAAGTACTACACAAGAAAGGTGGGGAAGATACATAGATATATATCCATTATACGACGAATATAACTTTCTCTTTCGTTTTGATGTCAGTGCAAGGAACTGTATAACTGTATCAAGGATGCCATGGAACGTGGTGGCACCCCAACGAATGTACCTGAATTGGGGGGAGAGTTCCCCGTACAAGACATGAACTCCGGCGAAGGTGGCCTTCTGCAGGTGTGCCTTGAAGGTGTTGGTTTGTTATTTGCGAATAGTAAGGTAAGACTGTTTGTAATCACTTGACACTTATTCAGATGAATCTTTCAAATCTCCTAAGTAACAGCAATTAAAAAAAATATTTTATTATTTATACTACAAATATCGTTGCTGTTTGTTTTTTGTTTTCTTTAAAACAAAATACAATTAATTTTATGTATATATACATACATACAATATGTATATTTATCGTATGGCTACGTGAGTTTATTACGTAAAACCAAAATGCAAAATTACTTATTTAATCTTAATTTTAATTAAAACGAACAAAAAAGATTCTACCAAATTTACATGCAAATAGCAAGGACCTTCTCAATGATTTTTTTAATTAAAACAAAATTGTAAAGACAAAAAAATCATTAATCAAACAAAAGAAAAAATAATATTTAACTTTAATATTATCGCATATTGATATATATATATATATTTTTTCTAATTTGATGTCTTTTCTTTAAGTGTTAAGATATATTTACTATCTATCCTCTTTCGTATTATTTTCTATCTTCATTTGTAAAAAAAACAATAAATATAATTACCTTATTTTTAGTCACTTCTGTCGCCTATAAAAATGAAAAAAAAAATATATACATAAATTCGTTTACATTATATTTATATACATACTATTTTCATTGCAAAACCACTCTACTTCTCGTCGATCTTATAAAGCATACGTGGCCATATTTGTGTTTCATTTATTCGTTTATTTGAAATAATAATTAAATTAATTATATTTTCTTAAGTGCTATTTTTAACAAAAGAGTACTGTTTGTCTAGGTATACCTATGATGTGTTATAAAACTATTTTTTTTATAATATTTCTTATGTTCATATATAACCAACATCCATATTGCATATATCGCATGAAATTTTTTTACAAATTTTTTTTATTTTTTTGATTATATACATATAAGCAAATTCCAGGAGCAAATGAAGAATATCTTGGCTTAATTTTATTTAGACGGTGCTAAGACATTTATTAGATATCCAAGAGAATTATAAAATCATTCAAACTTTTCGCAGTTCATTGCGCTAAATCGAAATAAATTTAAGAAAATAGGTTTTCATTAATTCCTTACCGCATTCATTTCTCATTATGATTGTACTAGATATTTAATTTATAATTTAAGAGAACCACATTTTCCAATTTTAACTCCAATTCCCCCTTTTTATTAAATGGCTTCATGATTCTTTAGTCCAAATTATTGATTCTCCCATTAAGAGCCCATTCTGATTATGGCTTTATTTTTGAATCTATATTCATGTGACTATGTATGAGAATAGCACATCACTCAAAGGCTACCTCGGCTTTACTGGTAGTGCTTCAAACAGTCGGTCCCATGTCATCTTTTTCTTTGTTTGGCGCTACAGTCCGGGGTGGACCTGGGCCTCAACCAAAAAGCCTCTTCAATTGCGCACACCAAGTTGGTTGAGGTCATTCTCCACTTGTTTGCTCCATCTCGATCGAGGACGTCCTCTGTTGCGTTGTTCCAATGGCTCAGACATAATGTGTGATGTTATTGCGGCAATAACGTCTCGAATGTTCGACCTCCTCCAAAGGGTTTTTTCTTGTTAGCGTGGTCTAAGGACTAAGACCGTAGCCCCAGAGTTAATAATCGAGTGGTGTCAAGTCGAATTATCGAGTCAGCCAATTGAACGTTTCTCCAAATGTAAATGTATTAAAGATTGGTTTGCTAATTTTCGCGATGGTAAGTTAATAAAACGAAATCGTTGCCAATAACAACCGTAAAGAAGGGATTCAGTATCATTTTGAACTGTTTATTTTTTTTTTTCATATATTTTCTTATCTTTTTTCAACTCACTTACATTACACTTATGTAATTGCCGCTACACATCCACATACACACAATTATGTTTTTGAAAAATTAAAATACAAATATTTTTAATAATCTAAATATATAATCTGCTAGTGAATGTACTGAATGCTATATATATATTTATTAATATTTAATATATACCAACTTAAAAATCCGTATAAAAAAATACATGAATATATATATTTATTGTTTTTCGTATCAAAGTTCCCCTATTCATTTAATCAAATATATATTTTATCTCGTTTTATTGTTTCATTTCCGTTCCCCTATCATTTTGATTTCCATTTCGAAATTAAAAGCAAAATATATAATCTGTCTATACTTTTTGCAAAATTCGGATGAGTGGTATTGCAAACGCGAAAACATTTTCTTTTACATTTAATTTATAATCTTAATTTTCTTTTATTTTTCCCTTCTCCTCTTTCTCTCTTTCTCTCTCTCTCTTTTCTTAATATGTAAATAAATTTCAGACTAAATATATAATCGGTTTTGTCTTCTTTAAATATCTCAATATACAAATGTTTTTCTTTTTCATTTTATTTTTTTTTTTCCAATTATATATTGTGTCAACATTTTTCTTACGTAAATGTTTATTCAAAGAGGAAAATATATGATGTCTCTTTTGATATATATATATAATATATATATACTTACATATATGTAATAATTTTTGGTCATACCTCAATTTTGAATTCAAAATCGAAATTCTTAATTGGTAACTTTTGAGATGGTCCTTGTGTACATTCGCTAATTAATTATATTTTTTGTTTGGTTTTCTTTTCAAAAAATAATCAAATTGAAACTAGGATTTATGTTACAACTTTTGACTTTTTTTTTGTATTTTCGATTTTTCTTTCTTCAACTTACTCTCCATCCCTTCATTGAGTTTTGTTTTGGATTTCTTCATCAAATGAATATATAATTAGGATCTATTTTTATTTTGACATGAATTATTTGTTTTAAATCAATTTAGTAACTAGAAGACTGTAAGAAAATTATTTAAATGAACAAAAACAAAAAAAAAAAAAAATAGTTAAAACAAACTAAAACCAAAATACTTGTATATCATTATTTTTGCGGATCGCTGCCGCTTCCTTTTGGATTGGTCTTCTACTACTACCTACTACTACTACTACTACCGCTACTACTATCAACCATTTCCACGATCTTCGAATAACGTTTGTTGTCAACGCACACATTTACAAAAACAAAAAAACAAAAAAACTAACCTGTTTGTGCGTGTGTAACCGCCTCAAATTTTTTTGAAACGAATTTGAAAAAAAATAACAGGATTTCGAGGTACTATTTCAATCAACAAAAAAAATGTTTTGTTATTTTGTGTTATGTTCAAAGCAAATCACAATTAAAATGTTTTTTTTTTTAATTTGTTTTGTTTGTTTTTTTTTTTAAGTCAAACTAACACACACAAGAGACTCTTTCCACCACCTCATTGTTAAACAATTTTCAGTATCAATCAATTCATGAGACAACGTATTATTAAATTTTTTATTTTCTTTTTATTTAAATGTCATTTCTCTTTGAAAGTTTTTTTTTTTTGTTTGTTTTTCTTCTCATTTTCTAGTTCCAGTACCACTAATCACACAAAAGCAAAAGAAAAATTATTTGCGACTCATTTTCAATGTTCTTTTTTTTTACACAAGAGAAGAGAATAACACCAACAAACTTCTTGTTTCTGTTTGACTTTGTTTTATTAGAGTTTATTGAGTGTTTTCCTAAGAAATTAGTTATGTTTGTTCAACAAATCAATAGAAAACAATAAACAATTACCTACAATATACCTACTTCCACATTGAAAAAAAAGAAACGAAATCACACTTGTAGAAAGTAACTGTTACCATTGCTTTTCAAAATGCAATAGAATAATTTTGAGAAAAAAAATCTATTACAAAAAAAAATTAATTAAATAAAAAGAATCAAAAAATTGTTATTGTTTTTCTGCTTGTGTAGAATTTATTTGTATAGCAACAATTTTAAGGCAAGTAGAATGTAGTTACATATATATATAAATATTATATTAATTTGTTTTAATTTTTTTTAAAGAAAGAAATATGACCTTAAAGTTATGTTAAAAAAAACCGCCCACTTCACCTAACCACTGTCCAATATGATTTGTGTATTATTTTCTTTTCTGATTTCATCACCAACGGAAATTTTGTACAAAACATATAATTTTCTATCACAACGCATTTAAGTTACATCCCATATCCTGTAATTTTGTTCTCTCTCTCCCTCTCTCTCTTTCTCTATCAAACTTCCCTCCTTTTTCAAAAAAGTCAAATTTCACTTAGTTTTCTTTGTTTTGATTTGAACAACTTATAAATTCTAAGTAGCATGGTGTTAAGTAATGAAAAATGAAAAAAAAACCTATTACAGAGGAGAAACGTTAAACTTCCAAGTTTCACATACGATTGTTTCCTTTTATGGAAAGTTGCTTTGATTTAAACAAAATATTTTAATTTCTGTTACTAGGCTAGGCTATATTCCTTAAGTCATAACAAACAAATAAAATTCCCCAACTATATTCTATATTCTTCAGCAAATTAAAACAAAAAAAAAGAAAGTAATTTTTATGTTCTAAAAAAAAACAACAAAAAAAAATAAACAAAATAAATAAAATAAATTTAAGACCATCTCACAAGTGCTAATTAGAAATTTGTTTTTCCTAGTAAATTTGCTTGCTTATTTCTTCAACAACAAAATGATTATGTAACGAAAATTTGTCTTTGTAAACGCTTAAGCAGGGTATTTTATTTTCACTTCCACTCTTTCATAGAAGCAAATAGTGTACGTGTGTGCTTTGAATTAGATACGCTTTCAGTTGATCAAACGCTTAGAGCTCTTGCCTTTTGTTTTTTTTTTTATTTTAGCTGAGTTGAAAATGTTGCAGCTTTGTTTAGATGCATGTAGTATTACCACAGTCAAAGTAGTAGTAAGAGAAGTGTTTTTTTTTTCTTAGTTGTTTAAAAGTGAAAATCACGTGGAAGCGAATGATTAGCACAAGAATTGTTGGAAAATCTTACACAAAATCAACTAAAGACTAACCAACAAGTTTTTGGTTGCATTTCCTTTGTTATTGTTCCTCTCTCCACATATTACACACATTTTTGGTTTTCTTTTTTCTCTGAAATTAAAAAAAAACAATATAAGATATGGAACAACATTAGTTATGATTTGTTACAATTCACTTTTCTGTTGTTTTTTTTTTTAATTTGTTTGTTTTTATTTTAGTTGCCAGGAAGTTTGAAGTAAATTCACTTGATAATAAGAGTTCTTATGACTTTTTCAGTTTTTCGTTCGATTGGATCATATTCGGAAGTGCTTTACACAAAAGGGGGGGATATTCGTACTAGAGGAATATAGTAAGTATATGTGAAAAATTATTAACTTTTTGACCAAATTCAATATACAGATTTAACACATTCAAATATTAACCTTAACTGTCTTGTACAGATAGGGCTAGATACAGTTTGAGGACTTTGAGAACGATGTCTCTCACGTAAAAATGACATCTGTGCTCTTATTCCTCTCAAATTTCACCAGGCAGACAAAACTATATCTTTCAGGTGCTATCGATTTTTTATGCTTACATGAAGCAAAACTATCATCGACAATCTAGCGAGAGACGATTGGTGCCTCACGCGATTAGAGCCCTAATCAGAATGACTGGGCACTGCGTAATTGGAACTCGCTGTTCCCAGATGGGGCCTGCCCTATAGACTTCTGCAGAAGCTCCAGAGACAACGAGGATAACGCTATTGTGTTCCTCCTCTGTAACTGCAACGCCCTCTCCTCCCGAAAATGACTGTACTTAGAGGCTTAATTCTACAACAACCTGGCTGAATTACGCTAAATACTATTAGTGTGAGCCATATTCACCACTTTATATAAATCACCAACTGGTTTGCTGAATAGGATGGATCTGCTTGGTAATTGAAATGGCTTTCACTGACTGGCCTAAGTGTAACTTCTTGCTGGCAGTCAGGGACTCTAACCCAACCTGACCTACGGCTGGAATTGATTACACAAATTGTTATTTCAGATGTCCCCAAACACTTTGGCGAATCCAAAAATGTTCATATTAGATAACACTAAGACCCTTTCGAGTGCACTGCTTGTTCCATGAATTAATTACGTTGTTTCCGATCAAATTATCGTTTCGTTTAGCGTCTACAGTGTTCTGTCAGATATGTCGCAGTAGGTCTTGCAACTTCCGTATGTTTCCTAAATAATCTTAGATATCTTCTCCATCGAGGAATCCAACTTCAATTATACAGTCAAACTCGATTGACGCAACTCTTGATTCGCGCAACTCCTCGATTTTCACAACACTAAAGTCATCTTGACCCTATAAGTGCAACTTTTCAGACAAGTTACCTCGATTAGTACAACTTTTTGCCATTGGTTCGTCATTCCTGTGTTACTTTACAGTTGATTTTCTTGAGGGAAAGATAATTGATCTCATTCGTTTCCAATTTGCTTGATACAATTGTTCCCAATATTAGCATCTTCAATCAAGGAATAAATGATTGATTGCCTTATGGAAGCTTTGAGGCTTCTGTACTCTGCAAATTGTGAGGACTCGGCAGAAATTGAGAACACAAATGAAAGCGAACGTGAAGCATCTTTATATTTAAATAACAGTATTTTTAAAATTCGCAATACTTATAATTTTAGTTGAAATATTTCAGTATGTCCCTTTACAACACAGTGTTTCTTTGAACTCGTATTACCATTTCCCAGTTAATTCCCGAAACTAAAATTTAAAAATCGCCTTTCGTTTCAGATCCAAAAACCCGACAACTAATTCAAAGAAAATACAAATCGTCCATGGTAAGTTTGAATTGGCTGCTTATAGCACTTCTAGTTTCTCGTTGTTAGTGGCTTCAAGTTGAACCTAGCTCAATCCATTGGTGTGCCTAAATTTTGTTTCAGTTACTTTTTCCAAATTGTTTGCATTATGGAATTCATTTAATTTAACATTTAGACGGTTTTACAAAATTCAATAGAAAACGTTACTGAGTTAAAATATCATTTCATTTATTATTTTCTTTTGTTTTAATTTACATTTTTCTTTTGTTATTTCTATGTTTAAATGTGTTGTTTGTGTATTAAAAACAAAAAAAGGCATCCGAAGCCGTACTATGCCTGCATAGGCTGTTCTCAATAACATTTGCTCGTAAGTTAATGGAAAACCCCAAAAGTGCCAGCGAAACAGAAGAAACTGAAGCCGTCCGCCAACAGGAAGACGATGCAGATCTTACTCCGACCTAACCCAACGCCTTATGTGTATATATTGTATATCTGCATGCATCTATCTAATTGTACTTAATTTATTCAAAATTATAGTTTATGAAATAAGTCTTCCGCATTTGTTTCTGTTTCTAAAATAAAATCTAATGTAAGTGTTGACCTGCTTTTTGCTTTGTAATCCCGCAGTGGATTCGAAATGATTCTGAGAAGGTACTTAGTCGTTTCTGTTAATTGTTTCTTTCAAGGCCGATCAGATTTGTTACTCGGTACTGTGTGTATTTTCGTATGTTGCCGCCGGGCAGGACAACAAAAAGAATCCAGTCGTTATTACTCCGCAAATTCAGGACATACATTCGCAACAGCAACATCAACATCAACAACAGCAAGGACAAGCTGGACAGAAGCAAGGTGGTCAAGGTCAGCGGGCAATGATTCCGCAAATATCACCGAAATCAAATACGCATCAGCAACAACCATTACCTCAGCAGCCGGCTAGTAAACTTCAGACCGTCACCATAAAGCACAGCGTGTCTCCGCAGAAGCCTACTACAACCACATCAACAGTGCAACCACAGTCAAAGCATGTGACATCCACCTCGGGTCAAACTCAACAGCGATCCACAACGCACCTACCATCGCGGAGTCCCGTATCATCGAATGCGAAAAATCTCCCACAGTTGCCACCGCGAGTTCCTTCGCAAGCATCAGTTGAATCGCCGAAAGGTCGCACGGGCCCACCAGCAGCTCCGCCACCAGGGCCACCTCCAGCAATTCCTCCCCGAACAGGAACTATATCTCGATGTGGATCGGTACAGGTTCCATCTTCAAATCCGGGCAGAACTTTGGTGAGACAAGCGTCAGCCAATTCGATTCCACCGCAATACATGCCCCAACCACCACCACCCTTTGTGATTCCGCAGCGAAGGAGCTCCGTCAGCCGACAGAGTTCGGTCAGCAGTGGAAGCGGTTCGGGTAAATCAAACTACAGTGGCGGAGGTGGCGGTGGTGGTGGCGGTGGTGGTGGCGGTGGTGGTGGCGGAGGTGGTGGAGGAGGAGGTGGTGGATGGTCAGGCAACGGCCAGGGATCCCCATTTGGCCATCGAAAGCACTGACAAAGGGACTCGATCTTTCAGCTGCGATCGGATCATCCCGTCTGCACATCCTACTGTTTACCGTGGCTATAAATTCCTAGAGGCGTTGACAACCAACTCCGCCAATATATCCTGCCCTAATCGCAATAACTCACAACTTACATAGTTTCCTTTAAAGCTTTAAACAATTTATTGAAGAGTTCTATTAAATGAGAGTCGCCTGACCTAAAAAGTTTTAATGCAAACTAAATTACAATATCGGTGTTAAAAAATATTAGCAAATTTATATTTAGCAAAACAAATACAAAATTACAATTATATTTAATTACTAAGGTTAACTAGCAATGTTGTAAAGAGATGAATCCCATTTGAATAAGTCGATGAACAATAACTAAACTTAAAATTTAAACAATTGTAACACAACACAACTCTAGCCGGTGAAATCGTGTGCAGAAACATGGTTTTTGCAAACCAAATGTGTTTGAACAAAATGAATAATACATATACATATACTACGGAAAGGTAAATTTACTAGAATTTGTACGGATACCTTGGGACTGGATGTATTCCTATTGAAGATTCAAAAAAAAAAATACTTAATTTATTTGTTACATGAATTAAATGTGTATAGAGAAATACGGATCGTTTAATGTTTTTTGTATTATAATGTGTATAAATGTGTATTTTGTACTTAGAGTCTGTTATGAGGACGAGTCCGCATGTCTAGTAGGTATGTTCCCCCGAATAGATTGAGCGAAGTTTTACTATTCAGAGTCAGAGATGAGATATTGCTCTGAGCGTTCTTAATGTTTTTTAATTGGCAAACATACATACATGTGCATATATAATTTGATTAAATGTGACGTCAGAAGATTTGTGTTATTTTTTTTTAGCTAGAGCGCATCAAAGAGAACATTGTTCAACAATCAACAACCTGTATTTCTATTTAACAAAGAAACTATATTATATATATGAAATAAAAAGAACATTCCATTAAAAGTGTTAATTTGTTGTTTTACTTATTTTTCGTCAAATATTTTAATTTTGTTTTGAGTTTGTGGCATGACTAATGTATCGCAATATTGTTTGTGATTTTGTGAGACGACTGCATAGACATTTAACCTTTTGATTTGCAACTATTGGTGGAAGTTCTCGTCGGTCTGAATTGATACTAGACCAATTCATGTGGTAAACGAATATTTCGAAGTTATAATTCCCCATTAGTTACTTAATTAGCAGGCCTACGACCCATGGAGGGTCCGAGCCTGATCAATAGCTGCCTTCCATCGTTAAAGGTCTTGGGCACGCTGCTTCCAGTCATCAAGACCAAACTGTCTTGCGTCCGCGATGACTGGGTCTTTTTCAGCGGATGTTCGGTCTTCTTCTCTTCCTCGAACCAGGAGGCTCGGATTCGAAGACCCTCTTTGCTGGAGCATTGTCCATGCGCTCGATGTGGACGAGTAAGTGCAGTCGACAGACTTTTGCCTTCCGGACTACATCTACATTTGGTACAGCTCGTAGAGCTCGCGGTTGTCTTCTCCTCCATTCGCCTTTCTCGCAGACGGGACCATATATCCGACATTTCGAAAACACCAAGAATGAGCCCTGCAGTTTTGCTTAGCGCCCAGCTTTCGGCTCTATCAGGAGTTTTGAGCCCAGTTGTTTTGACAATCCGAATTAGCGTCGGTTGCCAATGACGATTCTACGTCGAATCCCCACTACTATTTCATTCGTGTAGTTAATGTTTGCCCCGAGGTAGATAAGGAAGGCGATAATCACTACATCTAAGTGATAGCTGTCGATTGTGATGTCTTGCCTTAGGTGTGTGGCGGATCGTTTCTTAGTCGAGAGCATATATTTCGTCTTATCCTCATTGACCCTCGTTTCGCCTTCTCTTCAATCGCCGTGAAAGCGTACAAAACATTGTCGATGTCATCTGCTTAACCCCACAGTTGAACTGACTTGTGGAAGATAGTGCCTTCCGTGTTTGCAGAAGCCCTCCGCACTATCTTCTCCAGTACCAAATTGAAGACATCACACGACAGCGCATCTCTTTGCCGAAATCCGGTGCATGTTTCAAACGACTCGGAAGTCCCTGAACTGCACGGTGCATCCCGTATGTGTGGTGAGTGGTGCGACACAACCGGATTAAATTTGCCGGGACCCTGAATTCGGCCACCGCTTCGAATAGTCCTTTGCGATAAATGCTGTCATATGTGGTAGTAAAATCGATGAAAAAGTGGTTCGTTTCGATTTGAAACTCGCTGGTCTTCTCCAGGATTTGTCCATTTGCTGGGCCAGAAGCCGCACTGGTACGTGCAGCTTAGTGCGGTGCAAAACGGCTTTAGATATTCACACAATACGCTGGACAAAGGACGGGTAAATAGGAATTGGTTGTAAATACTACATGTTAATCTGTCATCTCTTTAATCGCAACTTTATACCGCTTGCACCAAAATTACCAATCACACGTAGCGTAACGAAGTAAACGATTAACCACGATAACATATCTCTATTTTCAGAGGTCATTTGATTTCGAGAACAAAAGTTTACATTATCTGTATCTCGTTGTCTGGAGACAGTTCAGAGCACAAGGAATTTTCATTATCATCGTCATGTTCTGACTCGCCCTAGAGATCTCCAGGCTACGCGATCCTCCGCCACCGACTCTAACTCACCAGGAGTAATGCACAGGCGTAACCAGGCGAGCTTTTGGACTTGGTTGAACAACCTCGTCTTGTGTCTGCCAAGCGGTCGCATTTAAGGCACGCATCATGCAAGTCGTGATAATGAGGACATTCGTGCCACCAGCCTAAACCATCGAAGCATAGCCCTTTCATTCGAAGAGCAGCTGCTCAACATTGAATTCCTCGCGTACTGCCGCATTTCTTACCCTATCCCGACGAGTAATTCCCACAACAGCACTAAGAAATCTCATCTCGGCAGCTTGTATTCGCGATCTTATTATTTGGGACATTACCCGAACTTCATGACCATAGGTGAGAGTTGGAATAAATACTGAGTTGAAAACGACTAACTTAGCTTAGACACCAAACTCGGCCTTTTTGATTGTAGATCTTCCAACCTGGCTAACGAAGCGCATTCCCCCTGATGTGCCAAGTTCCATTTGGAGCTATGCCTGAATGGTGGCAGTATGTCCTACTTGGCAGTCGGTCGGGCTTAGCTCGAAGAAGGTACGAGCAACCCAACAATTGCCTCGTGAGCCGTTACGGGTGTGGAGTGGTAAGTCACGCCATGCACTAACCAGTACGTGTGGTCTGGTCATCGAATTAGGATAAGCACATGAAACGCCTCATCGCCCACAGGAAAGGCTCTCGAGCTAGTTGACGAAAATGCCAACTATCGTTTAGAATAATTTTCATATGAACACAATGCCATTAGGCAGTAACTGAATAAAAAAACTTATTTTCGATATATATTGTGCTTATAACGGCACAGATTAAGCTTAACATTTATTACATAAAACAAATTATTATAAGTATATAAAAAAGAGTTTGCTTGAGCACGACTATTACCACTACGGTCTACATATTTCGACTTATTTATAAATTGTTGACTTAACAGCTGTCTAAGGGTTCCTCTTCCTTAATCTGACTTGAATGCCATTACCACTCTTGGTCACCAATTCAGCTAGGGGCAGGGCTTCGAATCCTTCGACTGGTAGAATTTCAAAGTTTCTCAAAATATTTGCCAGACTGCACTTCAACTCCAACATGGCGAACTTTTGTCCTGCGGAAACAAAAGAAATTCCTTGTGTTAAAACTAATTCGAGGTGAATTCCTGTGTTTCTAAGTCTTACCAATGCAATTCCTTGGTCCAGCACTGAAGGCTACAAATGAATATGGATGCATGTTCTTTTCGTCGAGGAGGAATCTGTCAGGCTTGAAGCTCTCTGCTTCAGGGAAGTGCTTCTCATCTCTGTGGACTACATAGGCTAGGACGGCAATACTTGTACCCTTTGGTACCTTCATGTCACCAATTGGCACGTCTTCAGTCATCATACGACTGTAGAATGGAACGGAGGGATAGAGGCGGAGAGTCTCCTTAATGACAGCCTCCAGGTACTTCATCGATTCTTTTTCTTGGCCTTCTAATGCTACGGCTTCTTCGTATGCCTTCTGCTGTTCAGCGGGATGTCTTGAAAGGAGGTAAATGGCGAATGATACAGCCGAACTTGTGGTATCGTGTCCCTGAGAACAAGAAAGCAAAAAGTGATGAAGCTGTTATAGAAATTCCATTTATTGTGAACTCACCTCGAACATGAAAGTATCGACTTCCTCACGAATTTCATCATCAGTCATATCGGCTCCTTCCATTTGAGCCAACAGCAAAATGTCCAAGAAAGCAAGACGCCTCTTCACGCCAACATCATCGACTTTTTCTAAACAAAGCCAAACAGACACAATTCTAAGACCCATTCACAGCTGAGTATGCGAATAAGGTAACTTACCAGCATCAGCCAAGCTGAGAACATTGGACTCCTTCAAAGTTTTCCTGCGCAACTGGATGACTCTGTTGGTTTCACCGTGAAGAATGGACAGAGCATTACGGCGTTCCTTGGCATCGGCGGTGAGGTTGAATAGAAGAGGGAAACGCTTCCACAGTGAGAATGATTGTTTGTGCGAAATATGACACATGCTACAATGAAACAATTGAATTAGTCGAGAGTTGCAGGCACTGAGCAGATTTCCGGCTTACTTTTGCACAGCGGTGACATATTCTGATTTACTTTGCATCTGGGCGTTCTTCTTGATGCCCATGGCAGTTTCACAGATCACATCAAGTGCCAACAAGGTAATGTAAGGGTAAATATCGAAAGCTTCTCCGTTGGCCTTCTCTGACAGTTTCTTGATGAAAATCTTGCAGTTCTCCTCCATGGGTTGCTTGAATTCGCCCAACATTTTGAAATGGAAAGCTGGAGTCAACATCTTCCTCCTCCTGTGCCACAATTCACCGCCACTGGTGAGCAGACCTTTACCTAGCCATGGTTCAATGACTTTGTAGTTCCTTGACTTGTACAGCATTTGATTGCTGCCAAGAACGTGTTTAACATCATCTGGATCGGTGATGAAGAGTGTAAGATCCTTGCCGAACCAAATGCGGAAAGTGGAACCATATCGTTCACGGAGCTCCTTCAGCCAGTATAGAATTTCTGCGAATGAAAAAAATGTTTGTTTTCTTTTAAATTGTGTCAACTTTAAATAGGCTTCGGTTTGTGTCTGTTGACTGTTGATAAAATAAATACTGCAATCAAAACGTATGTTCCACTCGAGCTATTCTTGAATGATAACAAAAAGTCATCAGCATTAGTTTGCGGAAGGCGAAACTGAGCGGAAAAATGTTGACACACCTGATTGGCTTCTTTGCAGATAGTCGGTTGCTCATGTCTCACACGATACAGGCGAAAATTTATGAAAAGTGGTAACAAAATATTTACACAAGTCATCCTAACTAAAAAAACAAACTTGTGGTTGAACAATACGCATACGTCTGATCAAAGTTCAACTAGAATAACGAATCCAGAAGAGCGCACGAGAATGAGCAAACGCAGACAAGATCCACTTAATACTTGTTTCAGACGAGATAACAGACTTAAGCGAATTCTGCACATCCCACACCAAAATGTGTCTCGTGAAAAAAATATTTTACAAAATATTTGATAACGAAGCAGACGCTTTACAGCTATGTGTATTGATAAGCTCAAATTTGTCATTCATTCGAATACGTTAATTGTTTAAATGATTAAAGCCACATCCCAGAAAAAAAAGCAATCAAAACACAACATCAGTACTTCTGCAGACACTGATTAGACATGAAGTGATGGCGAGCCTTTTGGACTTTGTGCTAATTAAAAAAAAAAAATGTAAGCAGACGACATGTGAAGAACGTCTAACATTGATAAGAAATTGATGATGGTTCGTGAATTAACCTTTAAGCTGCTGCAGTGTTTTGTTGTGCTATTTCTTCCTACTATTGGGGCGTGGCACATTCTGTTGATTTCCTTGCGAAATCAAACTTTGAACCCTGTGCATACATATGTACGCTTTGTTGTCTGTACAGAAAAGCTGTTTTGAACTCAGTTCAACATGTGATAACCTTTAGTGGGATCTCAGTTGAAAGGATAATAACAAAGAACTGTAATCAACATGGTGTCAAAGATGAGCCACCTTCTGTGGCATTTAGCTATTTTCCTGGGAGATAACTTTAATTGGTTTGACACAACCGAACGTAGACTTTACTCCATTTAGTCCGGCACATGGACGGATTTCTATGGGACTTTGTCTCGATTTCAAGGCTTCACATTTTGCACAGAGCGGAAATAAACGCCAAGGACGTGAGATATTCTGGAACATTCTGGTTCTGAAAAAACCGATAAGATTCAAAAAATGTTTAAGGAAGCGTCAAAATCGTTTTAGTAAGTGAGTTCTCAATCAAGGTGTTTTAAATAACGAGCACATTTATAGTGGAGACTAATAAAAATGCCCGTTCAGTAACCCGTCTGATTTTAGTGGTTGCCCAATGCGCAACAACCCTTATTTATATACCCGCCGATGGGGAATTAACTGCTAGCCTCGTAAATAACTTAATTAGGGGATTGAAACGAGAACAATTTTGGAAATGTAATAATAAATGTTTTTATCTGCAATTTTATCTTTTAATATATCCCCTGTGGGGTTATTTACCTTTAAACAAACTAATATTTTAATCAAACGTTAAAGTACAAATCTTGCTCAAACATAATGCTTTCCTCATGAAAGATGACATGCGGCGAAGACGATTTGTACGAAGGTATATGTGCAAATATATCAAATAATCAATCAATCAAATAAAATTCTATCAAGAAGCTGATCAAAACCAAAAATTTGATGATGAAATAAATATCTGAGGGTAATAAAACGCGAGATGCATTCAAATTATAGTTTGCATTGTGACTTGGAAGATTGTCGGAACTTGTACTGGCTTGTTTTCTTTCCAGTTTGTAAAGCACCCAAAGTACAAACCGCACATATTTTCAATATAAACCGAATCGCTTGTAAATATATGCATGATCTTGCAATAGTTGCATTTCTGAAGTAACTATGATCGAACGGCTAAACGTGAAGTAAGTGAACGATATATGAGCTGCCAATCTAATAACCGGCTAGTCATACTAGTTATTCTACATTGTTCACTATTACTCAACAGAAATCTAGGCCAAACTTGATACCAAACAACGACAACGATATCAACAACGAAAAATCATACAAAAAAAATCGCTTATTATAATTTTACGCAGCAGACTTTGGACTAGGATCCAAGAATCAAATCCAAATTGAGCTTAATTCATGCAAATATATACAAATTGTCCGACATATTCGACTACTGATCGGCAAGAATTTTTGAATTAGCCTCACGAACACGTTAAATATGTGTATGCATCTAAATGCCAGGTATTTATATCATTGTTCACCACTCACTAGTTGGACACACTTCTTTATGTATTTATGCACAAGTCTCAATAGGCCCACAACCCACAGACAAAGTATCAAACAAAATCAGAAACAAAACACACACATTTTCACTTCACCAAATATTGTAAGAGATGAGATCTAAATTTGAAATGTTTACTCACTTCCTTTGCGAATATTTTCCACCAATTCCAAGGGTCCGGGTCCCTTTAGGGTTCTGGAGAATTTAATCAAACGAACAAAGTTCGATAATCTTGGCAAGAATTGCAAAAGATAGACAATTGCCAATGCGGCTACCACTAATAGAAGATTCATTTTGCTGGACTATTCCAACCGAACCACTACTGAACGAATTGATGTGTGTTTACTGACTTCTGAGCGAACACTGCCAACTGAAGTGGCGAGCCCTCTTCTATTCATAGTCCCAATCCGACTCTAATCAAGCAATAACAACAATGAATAAACTCTGCCACTGAGAGATAAGAACGTTGTTTTAGCAAAAACAAATACAAGGAAAAAAGTGCTGCTTCCCTAGACGCGAGAGGATGAGAACAGAAATCTAAATAATATCTGCGAAGACATCCCGCACCATCACGGGTCGTTCGCACAGTAATGGATGCCGATGTAACTTCTGTGGTTGCACTTCTGGTTTGTATTGTTAAGAATGTGGCGCTTGTAAGTATACCTCATAGATGGTGAGTGATCGGCGTCGGCCTTTTGTTGTCCATAGCCTACTCTTGGGCCGAACTTGTGAGCTTTCAATATCGAAATAGGGTAAGATATGATGTGGCGTTGGTTGGATACACTTGGGGGAGTCTCGCTGGTTTGGATATAAGAACACATTTTCAGAAACAGGAGCGAGAAAAAGTGTTTACGGATTTCAACTTAAATTTAAATGTTGTCTGCTTAAAACTTTTGCAAATGTAAGCTCCTGGATAAAGAATAAGAATATATTTTAGAAATGAGTAATGTAAGTCTTGTAATAGCACGTATCCGCCACAGTGTCTTTTCAAATAATTATGCGAAGTATGGCTGTTATTCCTTAAAGGCATGGAATGACCGTAAGTTAGACAACGTTCCGCTCAACTTGTGTGCGTAGCCTCAATTATCCTAGGGTTATCCCTAAAGGAGATTTGGGTTAATACAGCTCAAGTCTATTTAAAGATCAACTGTTCCTGTATTGTATTTCATAATACTTTGTGCAGGTAGTGTAACCTTTTTTTGGTAAGCTCTTAATAATCATAGCTAATCAATGCGAATGTGCTTCTGGGACTATTTAAAATCCGTTTATTATTGTTGTCGTTATACTTTGTTCGAGACGGTTTACGCATATAATTTGATTTAGATCCTCCTCGTCTTATCGAGGAGATTCTCTACTGGAAAGGTGTTACATAAGCCATAACTGCAATGTTATAGAATGGACAAAAATGTGAATATTCCCTTTTTATTACCACATGACGCATCACCATTCCAGCCTATAGAATCAGCTCTTGTCTTAATCACTTAAATGGTCAGAGATGAAGGGCGGGGCAATGGAAATATCAATTCATTTTTTGAGAGGAAAAAAAATAGAAAGAAAAAAAGCTGATAAGACGTTTTGATGTCTGACCTCAGAATGTGGGCTCGTGTTCTATACGAAATGTGTGACAACACCCCGCTTATCTACATAAACATAACCTTGATGTATTGCAGCGGAATCATTGGGTTAAAGTTTGAACAGATGATTGAATAAGTGTATGTATTGTATATTCAGGACAGAGAAACGGCACTGTACTGGGATACACACTGTTTTAGTTTGCCCATCATCAAAGACCACGCACGTGCTGTACGATTCATTTATTGGACATAACACATTTCCTTCCGTGGCGCTTAGTTTGTTTACAATCGGAAAATCGACCAATAATGGTAAATTCATTCAACCTCAAATTTCAATACCTCATCTCAGTGCTATTCGCTTTTGCACACACTCACGACAAGAAGGAGTTTACGCCCGCATAAATTTTAATAGTCACAAAATAACCTTGAACAAATTTCTCCTCACACGAGTTGTTTGAGTCTGTTCAACTTAATTGTTCAGTCGTATTTTTAAATTTCACACCACTCCTGGTGAATGGCATAAAAAAAGACATTCTATCCCCACTTGTGTTACACGTTGTAGAAGTTTGTGTTGAACATCTTCTGTTTGTCATTCGATCGACAAGAAAAAAAAGTCCCGCAAAATTGTATTCATTTCGTTTCGTCACAACGAAGCTCATAAGAATTGCAATCACGTTACGAGTGCCTATGTCCTGAAGGCAAAACGAATGAGTTACGACGAAGAAAAAATGCTCCTAAAAATGTTAAACTTAATATAAACCACAAGAAAACGTTTTATGATCTGGCGAAAAGTTTGACATTGAAATGTACATATGAGTAACCAAAACGAAGAAGTTTTGGTCGAGTGAACTTCTTGTACGTGTTAAGCATCGGAAATGAATTGCTGAGATTTTTTCTTTTGATTTCTAACTAAATATGTAATTACTGTTGAGCCTAAACGCGTGTTAAAAGTTCTTGTAGATACGGATGGTTAAACTGTAAGGCAGCAGGCGATTCTTTGTCAGACGTGAAGTCATTAAATACATGCGTAGATGATCATGATTGTTCATGTTTTCCTTCTTTTTTTGATGTTATTCGCATAGTTTGCAAATTTTAATTGACCACATATGCATGTATGGATTTGAGTGTATTTTAATTTTCTACAAACTCTTCTGATACATAAAACAAGGCTAAGTCTATATGTTTCTCCTGGATATCCCATAACATTGTAGTAGATTGTTCAATATTCGCTTGAGTTGCATCCATCGATGTCCAATTGTAGTTAAATGTCTTACTTCTTCTTCTTACAATGTATGAGAAGACATAACCTATCCTAATGCAAAATATGCGCCATTGGTGACTCAGAACGGTCAAAAAGTTGTATTTCCCTTGACGGGATTATGATTTTCTTCAAATACAGTGGACTTCCCCTTAGTCGAATTCTCACGGGATAGCAAAATCAGTTCGAGTTAGAGAAAGATCGACCTAGAGGATGGTTTGTTTGTGTGCAAAATTGTGGGAAATACCAAAATATGGCGAACAAAAACTTTGAGTTAGAGGGAAACCCTCCGTAGTCCCCAAGAATACCTACCCGCATTTAACCAGATCGAACTCTACTAGCAAAAGGGGATTAATATCTTCTCTTATAAGAGTAAAACCTTTGAACATGAAATTCCGGTGTCCCACCCCCTCTCCAAAGTGATTTGGATTCCAAGGAAATAAATTTCACTCAAATTGAGAAAAGATAAACTCAAAGGCAGCAGTCTAGAACAAAACGACATCCAACATGGTGTACGTGATCGCCCAAATCATGTGCAACTCTTTTCATACACAAATATATTTTTTCTGGCTTATATACAAACAACAAAAAACATAAAGCACAACCCAAAACAAAAAAGAAAAAATAACCTCTTATCAAAGCTGAACTTTGCTGACACAGATTCATTCAAATTCCACTATTCCACTCATGATACCAAAGGTTAGCTGAAATGAAATCGAAGTGATCCCGCCCCATTATCACCCGAACCGTACCACACAGAAAATATAACATGTTTTCATTTTGTGGTTCCAAAGTGTAAGACTCGGGAATACTCCCCTGACGACCTTTGGCAGCATTGACGTCACGATCTCAGGTCCGTGAAAAACAGACCGCATTCCGCTTGCTTGCTGCTTGAAACTGAGACGTCATTAAAAGCTGATTACATTTTTCCACAGCCATGTGTGCGCATATTTACTGCACATCACATGACAAGGTCATTAAATTTCGACAATGAACTCATGCCAAGGTCTTGAAAACCTCACCAATTCACAAAAGGAAAAACCTGCCTGCTATGGTCAACGGGCAGCCGTTAAGCACTAATTTGCGATTAATTTGCAATCAAACGTCAAATACCTGTAACTGTACACGCACTTGCAATCAAAGCACACTGAATTGCCATACAAACGTGCGCCCACATCGTGGTACGAAGTCTGTTTATGTACGCTGATACCGCCAGCATACTGGACGGAGAATCAAACTTTTGCTAAAAATGTTATCGCTTTGTCATATCCAGTGTGCATTACGCATTCAGCAGCGAGGAAACTTGAGTAATCGAACCGCTGAAAATGGGACAGCAAACCAAACAAACCCACGCAACTTCACCGTCGCGTCGCACTCAACAAGCAAATGACACAATCACAAATGTTTGTTATCAATGCTAGTCGACGCCTTGTGGTCAGATCTATTCGTTGTATCAGGAGAACTGATAGATTTCGCCAGTCGCAGCTGCAAGTGGTGTGCATGAAAACATCAGTCACGAATTGCACTGTGAATCTCTCATTGATAAGTGGTCCAAGGTGGGCAGAGTCAGAGTCTTTGGCTAATTGTGATCTAATGTCAGGAGAATTGAGTGGCGCAGGTTGATTCACTTTGGAATGCTAATTGAGATTCATGTAGCAGACAAGTTAGTTGATGTTGCCTGTTGAACACACCCTTCTCTGCAAAGCATTTCATTTTTTTCTTTTTATTCGCGGAGCGAACACTGTATGTGAAATTCACACGGAACAAGTTAATTAAGTCAGTTGACTTTTCGATTGAAATTGTGTGGACGTTGATTGTTAGTACTTTGTCTACGTGTCCAAAGGGTACGTCAAACCTAGAACACGAAACGAACTTCAAGATAGTAATTCTACATAATCAAGGGTTCTTCAAATTGGTGACACGATGTGCATCTCCCGATGAATTACTTGTATCAACAATCTGTCGAGGGAATATAAATAAATCAGAATGAGCATCTTGACTTTGTGTCATAGAGTTGTCAACATGACAAGTAGTATTTTCTTTGGAATGGTCTATGAACATACTAATAATAAAATAATTAGGACTTAGGCCAAGCGCTCGACACTTCGGTATGTAAGCAACAGAAATCTCGAAACCAAGATAGAAATTCATAGTATCGTGAAATCTCAATAGCATTGCAAAATGACACAAGTGCTTGTGTTGAAGTTGCTGCTGTCATCTTCACGTGGAGATATCATGGGGGCAAGTCTACGTGACATATGAAAATTGCTCAATGGCATGGATACGACTGGGGTCTAAGTGTGAGTTCGTACTTGCGTTTTGTTGGGAATGGAATTATTTGAGCTTGGATCCATCCTTCACGAGTATGACCCTTCCCATTATCTGGACATGAAATACTTCTTTGCGGAGCAGAGCAAGCGGGTAGTATCACTTTACCATAAATCCATTTGGAAGCGAAGCCTCTGCGAAGCTGATTGAAAACCTGATGGACAAATGGGACTCTCTCCAATGGAGGCTACAGCAAAACACCGTGGAAGAGTTTGAGCGTGAGAAGATTGTACATACCAGGCAGAGGTTGGTATCGAAGAAATCGATTCGACGCGTGGCTTATTTTGCAGTTGGACATCCGTATGAACGGGCATACCCATAGGAGCCGTTGCGTGCGTTGCGTTTAGAATCCACAAAAAATTTAGTTGCCGGATTGCAATGAATACGTACGTTGCGTCCGAAATTTAGATGAGAAAGGAACTGTCAAAGTATGAACAAGTTAAAAGTTGGCCAACTTCATCCGTCATGATGCATTCCAATTGTGGCCAGCATTTGCTGTGTCTCTCCTTCTCATTAGAGCTTATGAATTGTAATTTTTTTGATATAACGTAACGCATGCAACCGGTTCTATAGGTTGGGGCCTTACGATTATGCTGCTGCCGGAGTTAAAGCCGACCGATTATAGACTTCGGTGTAAGTTTGCTAATTGTTCTAGGAACTTAAGCGAATATTTCGATTTTGACAGAAACAAGAACATCTTCTCGGACAATGTCCATTTTTGACTCAGGCAGGCGTAGACATGAGCAACTGAAATTGGCATAATTGAAGCAAACACAATCCACAAGTGTTCGACCAAGTACCAATGCATATACAAGGATTGATCGGTCTGGTGCGGTTCGTCATCACTGGACCTTATTTCTTTCGAAATGGGTAAGGAGACACCGTTACTCTCAATAGTCTCAGGTATAAAACGATGGCCAGAGTTCGACAACATCGATATACCCTAGCTGTGGTTTCAAGAAGACGGCGCAACCTGTCATACAAGCGACGCAACGCTCGAAGTTGAAATTTAGGCAAATTTCATCTCACAGCTAGCGTTGATCAATTGGCCGATTATTTTCTTTAGAGTTAGTCCAGAGTAACAAGCCAAACAGTTTAGGTGAGCTCGAGACTAGAAATTCGAAACAACTCACATCGGACCGAGTCATTCAAAATTGGACCGACAGCTCGAGCACTGCCAGTGAAGCCGAACCGTCTGTCTGTCTCGGACGAAAAAACTACGAATATAAGGCTAGAATATGTATTGTATTTGGATAAATGTTCATATATCTTGAGGCTGTATCGGATTCTGCTCTTCTTAGGAATACACACATGAGCTCTTCAATGCTGGTTTCGGGATACAGTGGAAAGTTTGTCAAACACGTGATGATCTTGCCGGCTTTGTAATTTTCTGGAATATGATTCCAGCAAGCAGATGAGGTGCATGCTGAAATGCTCAGCAATTTCCTTGAGGGACAATCGGCAGCTTGAAGTGGTCGCTAAGGAAGGAGTGATCGAATCGAGAGAGTGTGCTAGTAGGAAGGTTCTCGGTAGAAACTGCTAGATGCCACCTTTTGTTTTAGCATGGATCGTGCCTATTTGATCGCTATAATATGTTATCTGGAAATACTCCCAGCATTCTTCACGACACACTTTTTGTCTCGACTCTACAGTATTTTAAAATTCCATTCATCTTTCAAGCGATTGGACGGCCTTAAGGGAGGATTGACTAATTTAGCATTTTAGATTGCCCAAAAGAAAAACTGTTTGGAATGATTTATAACACAGACAATTTTTGGAACCGAACATGAGCAGGAACACGTACAAAATGAATTGAAACAGAATCGAATAATGCTTTTTAATACATTCTTGAGTGAGTTTGAGTACCTATCCTTGGTTAAGGTGGCCCTCGGTTCGAATCCCAGTGAGGGCAAAGTTAATACGCTTCTATCGAGTTTTCAAATCTGGTCCAGTCGGCATTTGCCGTTGGGATCAAAGGGCACTATCACTGGACTTGTCGATCAGTGGTAGTAGTCTGACTATGGTCTATAACTCGCTGGCAGCCCACTCACCTATCCTAACATTATACCTTCTTCACATGAATACATTGCTATATGGAATCTAGCTAAGGAACAATCATTGAAGGTTCCAGTTGAAGTAAGCTAACAAAATGTTCATGACGCCGTAACTAAACAAACTCGTTCATTTCCCTTATTCTCATGGTTAACTGAAACATTAATGCCTCTTCTGATTTTCGAAGTAAATTCAAAATACAAAGGAAATATACATTTTGAAAGTATTTAATGAATCATCGGTATTCTATAAACTACGAATTACCCACAAAAGGTAAGGTCGTAATTACACTGGAAAATACCAAAGGTGTGTGGATCCCATGTACATTCAATTGATACTCCCTAGGCAAACGACGCCATCGCCGCTCATCTTCATACATCATACCTTTCAAGAAGTGACCCTCCCCAAATCTAAGGCAATTAACCTTGAACTTGAAGTACCTCAGCAGGCAGCAGAGTACTTCGCTTGAATGGATCTCTTGAAACCTCACAGCTTCCGAGATCTGTGATGAATTTAGAATCAGTCGAACAGTGGAATGCTTTATGGACCTATACTATGCTGTGTACACACACTTCATCGATAAACTGAATGCTTGTGTTTTTTTCTTCAACCAGAAAGACATAAAATATTTTTAACCATATAAAACAATACATTTTTTGTGAGAAGTGCTGAGGTCACACGACACCGCCTCCACCGTCGCTACGGCTACACATGTGTGATATAACAGATATAATTAGAGACTTTACTTGTTAGATGGCCTTTTAGTGAGTCATACAAATGACAGCTGCACGCATAGTGGCAGTTAAAGATTAATTATTATTACAAGTAAATTGATTATAATTTAGATGGGGTTTAGGAAAAGATAAAGGTTATGGTCTGTAAACTGATGTAATAAAATTTGACAGGAGCAGCTTCTGTTATCTGAAATTGTCCTTGAACACTGTGTAGTGTTGGCTAATCTGTAAGGTACTATTTCATATGACCAACATGGCAAAACATGCAATGTTTACAAACAATTTTGTTGGTAATTAGTTATGGCATTACTGTCCTCTATAAATGGCGGCCAGAGAGTGTGGTTTTCACTTCGTAAGACGATGCGTGATCTATCTGCTCGACCTTGCAGGGCTTACGGAGCCCCTGAGTGTCTTTGTCCAAGAGAGTTATTGCACATGGATCAAAACAAGTTCTTTGGGACATCGGTTCCTTCTAAAATAAGCAAGTTGCTGTAGATCCTTGTTCGACAAGCATATATTTATCTGTAAACAATATACTGTAGAATTTGGGAATAGCGATGTCTCTTATAACGACATTTCGATTACAACGACGAAGTGAAAACCTAAAGTTTGGTTTGCAATACATCAATTAGTAAACAAAAATCGTTCGGATAAAATGACAATCGCTCATAATGACGAGGACGACACTGTCTCCCGTCAGTGAGCGAATTCTACTTTACATAATAATCAAATCTCTCTCTCACTCTTTTCGAAATGTAGAAGACTATTCGCTGATCTTTTGTGGGGCGCCACTTATCAAAGGAATGTGAGATAAATATACGCATTATTCGCATAAATCGGACTTCATCATCATTCACAAACTATTTAAAGTCCAACAGACCATTGCAACTCTGTTAACGTCTGTAGGCACATAAACCCTAAAACTTTGCCACAATCCAAAGCTCTACTTTAATTTACAAGACACCTTTGGTCAATATCATTTCGACCAAAGTCCGCCGGAAAAGCATCGACTAAGCAAGAAAATGCACTCATCATGCATGCTTAGCAAATAAATTTCACAAGAACAATCAAAAAACTCAAACCTGTGTCAGCTTTTCCGTGAGACACTCAACAAAACTGAAAATTCACCGAATCCAGCTGACCCCCACTTTTATTTACCGATTTTTTGCAATTATTCTGCAGCTTGCAATCCAAATCCAATCGCACACTTCAAACAGACTCAGCGATAATGTTGATTCGATGATTTTCTTACAAACAGCTGCAATAATAGCGAATTGGTTAGTGTTACAAAAATCATTTCAACAAAATAAAAACAAAAACAAAAAAAACTGCAATTTATCAAAAGTTTACCACCATCTCCGAAAGCGCGCGAACTGTGCTTCAATGTGTACAAGAATTCTCGTACCTACGCACCAATCAATCCCACTCACAACCACAGACACAATCTGAAAGCAGTAGTTCACCTGAAGCTGCTGCCGTTGCTGCTACCTGCGTAAGCTAACAGTAGCGATAACCGCCGCAAATGCTGGCAAAAAGAATTGACTTCGGTATAAACTACGATACTAGTGGATTTAGTCACCTGCGCGACTTCAAGCAAATCTGATCGAAGCTTTTCTCCCCGGGTTCGAAGCGGGACTTGACTACACACACGTTGGTCGGTCTTGGCAATACGGTTGCGACGTGAAATTCAATATTTCGCTCTCCTCTTCTGCATAGTGAATGTTGTGAAGAATTTTAGAATATGACACACATTTCGGAATAAAAAAAATCAATAAAAATCGTGGATTTAATACAGCAACAAGAAAAATGCATCCAACTCTACTGGCATTGTGTCTACTGAGTGTTGTGTGCACACTCTGTGCGGGTAGCCTAGATCACCCGACATGTCAGCTCAAGGATAATTGTGACTTGAACGAGAAATTAATTTCGAAAGAATCTAGTGTCGATAGTAAATTAGAAAAAAAGATCACTTCGATTTTTGAAGATAAAGTCAATTACAGTTTGAAATTGTCTTATCAAGGTGATGAAGTTGACAAGCAACAGTCCATTGGTGGTTATAATTCGATAACGAATCTCACACAATTACGGAATGTTACCAGAAACCAAGAGGAGGACGAGTATGAGATACTTGAAAAAGGTGAGCTACGACAAAAAAAAAATAAAAATATTCATTATTTAAACTACTTCATTTGTTTGGCGGTGTATGAAAAGGCCTTTTGGGCTGATTTATAAATTTTGAGAATGTTCAATATATAATCATTCTTCCTAAGCGGGTCCGGGAACAATGCTTGACGATTAAAAAATTGTCTATTCTTTCGTCTGGTTAGCATGACAAAAGGGCGCTTAATTTTTAACAATTCCAATGCTATGTGAAACGGATGGATATGTTAATCAGTAAACCGATCCTGCATATTTGTTCGAAGATTGCGATCAGTTCAATTCCCATAAAATCCATTCATTGTTAAATTTAATTTTGCATTATTTTAAATTTAATTGTTTATATACATAGATTCCAATCAACTTCATAATTGATGTCTGTTTGTGATTTAAAGCCTGAAAGCAGAGCACTATAAATGGCTTTTAGTTGAATTGATTGATTAACTCGAAGTTATTTTTTAAGAAAGTTTCATAGTTTTGGCCTGACTTTCCTACTCTCAAGAAGTACATTCATTAGACACCAAATGATGCTCGCTCAAAACTCACCCAAGATACAAACATCTTATCCACATTTAACCATAAGATCATTGCAATCCGCCAAAGTTAGACGACATTTTGAAATAAATGTGCAATACCGCTTACAGAGAGAAACAAACCTTCCCACCACTTCTGTTCTGCGGTTCTGAAATTCAATACACTAATCCACATCTGAAGCAGATCACGGAGAAAGACAAGCCTCCTATATATGGATTCAAGCTCCTGCACCATAACCACTACCGGTTGTCATTCATCAGAGCGCCATCGAACAAGACCAATCAAATGCCTGGTTTGGTTGTATTTCATTTCGAAAGTTATGAGCATTTCACAAAAACCTTACTTATTGAGCGAAGAAGAAAACAAAAAAAGAAACATTGTACAGAGTATTTATATAAGAGCGCTTAAGTGCGTCGCAGAAACACAAAATGCACACGGAAATGGCATTAGTCACTAATGACAAGAAAACTGCTGAACTGTTATCGCATGTGATGCGTCGTCGCTAAGGAGCAATGGACTCAAAACATCAACATCAATGTCTAAGACGACATCATTAGGAATTTCTTCGGGTGCGACCACGTGAATGTAGTAGCCTCACGGCCATTTTTTCACCCCTGCACTCGCACTAGTATATTCATCTTTTGAAAATACTCATTAGGTGTCAATAATTTGTGATTTCACTTTTTTTCTCAAGAACGCCTACTAAGTTAAGGATAAATATTGACACGTACCGAACTGTGCGAGGGAGTTTTTACATTGATCATGGTTTTGACTAATCTTTGCCAAATAGCGCAGAAAATTGCATCGTCATTGTTTAGAATCGTACTAATCGCTGAGACACACTTCTGCGCGCTGCCAATGGTGTTACGAAAGACTTGCAAATTGCTGTTTGCACTATGGTCAAGAACACACGAATTCAATTACCAACCGAGACCATTTTAATTGATGTCCATTCCAAAGTGTGTGCAGAAAAGCTTGTTAGGTTAGGTTAAGATTCTAGGTCAGGTGGTAACTCCCTCCCTGAGTATGCTATTGTTCTTCATGGCTACGGCTTGCTTGGTAGAAGATCAGCTTAATTACTTAATTGCTACCCCTTGCAGCTATTCGATTGTACTTGTATTTGCATGATCATGAGATGGATAGCTCACATTAATGGCAGTTAATGCCAAAAAACTGACGGATAGCAATGCGAATTATGTAATTTTCAATGCAACATTAAGATTACCTTTACGATTCATTGTTGCTACTCTTTATGTTCCTTTTACTTTTGCATTAAATTAAACTGCTGTTTCCGTATTGGTAGTAGAATTTTATGCTTTTTTTAATTAACATTTAGAATGTACAAAACAGTATGATTTTTGGCTGGCAATTCGCATGCAGAGGTTGCCTTACCTCTGGATTTAATTAATAGTTCGGGGAAATCTAATGTTGTTTACATTTTTTGCTTCGTTTCTTTGTTTTCTTAAGATATGTGCAAAATTCCGTTTTCAACTCTTAGTGTATTCAATAACACAATAAAAAAAGCGTATAACACGTTACTTTTCATGGAAATTGAGCGGACTGTAGTGAGATGTCCGTAAATGAATTATAAATATTCACCATAGACAGACTAGAAGACAGACTTGAAGACATTCTCTAAGAACCCGCTTCTACTGACCTTGCACACAACATTTTCATTCAAATCGGCGACAAGTCGAATCTATAGCCACAAATTTACCAAACTGCACTTTTTGTTTAACTATTACGAAATGTTTGTGCATATCAATTCTTTATAGAATTTCTGGTTTTGTGCACCTATTGTGACACCATTCCATTCCGACTGCCAAACAGCAAAAAACCAACAACATTCCAACTCTCGCTAGTCTAGTAATTACTTGCGGTTTCGTTTATGTCATTTTCTCTTGAAAGTAAAACCGTTTGTAATGAAAATTGCAACGCTTCAAGTACATACCAGGTATCCGATACTCATTTACATGTGCATCACATCTGACCCAGTATACAAGACCTGCTGATGGGACACGTTCATTTTGACAATAAAACTGCTGAGGTATGTCACAAATGGTCAGTTCCTAAAAAAATCCACTCTTTTCCATCGATTTAGGTGAAAACAAAATACGCATTATGCAATTTGTACGTTGAATCTATTCGTTGCACGTATTTCACTTTATGTGTCTACAGAAAAGCGATGAAAGATTGAAACGTCATCAGGACCATTTGACACATATCTGTGTAACCTGTATAACCATCATTGATATTGGGTTCATATCACGGGAGTTTGTGCAACCCTGTTGGTTATAAAATGGTTCCGATCGTAATCCGGGGGGCTTGAAAATCGCGATCGACAAGCATGTACGCAAATTTCGTTGGTACATGTCGATTGTCAACACAATGCGGTGTACGTAATAGATTTTTGTTTTGATTATTTCAAATCTACGTATGTATGTACATATGTACAGAAACTATCAGTTGTCATCTGAATAGATTCAGTAAACTGAAGCCAGCTGGAGCGGGTTTAAGGAACTTTTAAATTAGAGGTGGAGCACTTATTTAGGCTCAATGCAATGATATAATAATTTTACTTAAAGTGACATTCGTTTATTCGCATTCACAATTCTTTGCAATCCAAAAAAAATCTGTCAAAGTGCTGGATACCACATCGGGTTACTAAACCCCCCTTCCATCAAAACATTACAAAATCTATTTTTCGTATAAATTTTTGCAACTAAAATAATGTAGACCAATGTACTTGGGACAAACCCACATGTTGTCAGATACCAAACATGTGTGTGCCCTAAAAGAACCGACACTCGAAACCAATAACATTGGCCCACATTCTACGTCACTTGGGTGACGAATATTTTACAATTTTGCTTGCAGCCGCACGTACTCATCGCGATTCGTTAATGTACTTGGAAACGAATGCTAGTAAACATTTTAAAGAACACATATTCCGAAAAGATGAATTCATTTCTGTCCCATTGACGCAACCCTTCGGGGTTTTGTTATTCATTTGTACAAAATATCCCCCAAACAGGATCCTAAATAAATAACAAATGGCATTGAAGCAACTCCTATTCATGTTATCATTCAGATTTACTCTTAACTAAATACTCTAAGTACATACGTACATGAATACATAAAGATTTTATTTAAATCAGTTCAACAATCAAATATAAACTAATCGTGTGCAAATAAGCTTTCAACGCATACCGAAACGTGGTCAGTCCCTTAAATACCGAGTATTTGTATTCAATCGGTGTAGCTCCGCCCGTATTCGTATGCAAATTTATTTAATTTATTTGTGCTAGCTTACGGGTGAACATCCTTCAATATTTTAGCACTATTCTTAAAGAAATACTGTATTTTTTTTTGATTTGTCACAGTTTTTGAAGTTCAGCGCAACTGCTTGCGCAATTGAACACGTTTCTGCTTCTTCTGTAAGCAATTATTTGTATTTCCCTTTGGTTTTCGTTGAGGTTTTTCTTCTTCTCATTTGGGGCCTGCCCATTGAGAACGGTTGATTCAAAGTAAATGTGATAAAGCAAATCACGAACTATTGATCTTGGACAAATTGTCATTTAGCTTGACCCTGTGAGTTCGTTGTTTCAAATGACGATAAAGGTAAAGTTTGATGACTTTGATTGCAAAGGAGGATGTGAATTCACGAGAAATTTGTGTCACACAGCACCATCTACAACGAAGTCCAAAAAGATCTAAACCCAGACAATGATCGCCCCATCGAACTCATTTTCCCTTCAAAACATATCAATTGTCTGTTCAAGTCTTCAAGATATATTTCTAGTTTAATTAGCTATTGATGTTATGAACCTCTAATAACAGAAAATCTTCAAACTGCTGGGCACACTCGTCATCCTTCAGTTTCACACAACATTATGTTCCTCTTCGAACACGATACGTGACCAACAATAAACGAATGATTAATAACCAATCCAATAGCATTCTGCCTCGAGTAAGAATTTATGTAAAATATGCAAATTCTTGTGAAGTTTTTCATAAAGAACTGATTCTTAAAATTAAGATAAAAAAAGATGATTTATCCAAGATGAATGAAATGTCACACGAGAAGATATTCAGCGAATTATAAAAGAAAATTCAACTCACGATGAGTCCGATTTCCTAACAAAAAGGATGTGTCTTTAATATCTATACACTGTAGTTGTCCACTTCAAGCTCCACAGAAATTAAACTTTAAGTGGTACGTAGTCAGGGAACTTCCTGCTATTGAAACGGAGGCGGCGAAAATGGTTTTAGCAGGCAAAACGAAGTACATGCTGTCATCGAGAAAGGACGCACAACAATATCGACGAATCGGCCAGAACGACACCGTAGGCAGATATAACTTCGACGTTGTAGGACTTCGTCTACCTCGGCTCACAAGTAAACAGTACTAACAACTTCAGTACCGAGATGAAACGCAGAATAATTCTTGCTAATCGCTTTTTCTATGGGCTCAAGAGGCAATTGAGTAATAGAGCCCTCTCTCGAAAGACCAAACTGATCATTCCTGTCCTGCTCTATGGCACAGAAGCCTGGACAATCTCAAGAGCAGATGAAGATGCTTTTGGTCTTTTCGAGAGAGTTTTGCGTTCTATCTATGCTCCTGTTTGCGTTGATGGTTTTTGGATTCAACCATGAACTATACGGGCAGTACAGCGACATCAAGCGTCTACAAATTCAACGCCTAAGATGGCTAGGCGCATGAACAACACTGCTCCAGCCAGAAGAGTTTTCGACTCCGAATCAGTGGGACAACGCAATAGAGGACGCCCAAGGAACCGATGGCGCACACAAGTGGAGAAAGACCTAAACCAACTTGGAGTACAAAATTGGAGGCAGCTGACTAAAGATCGTGCCAGCTGGAGAAGCTTGTTGGCTGAGGCCCAGGTCCATCCCGGAATGTAGCGCTATTAGAAGAATAAGATGAAGAAGTCAGGAAACTAGAGGCGTTAAAAGTTTTAAAGAATCAAATAATCAACCACACGGGCATGTCTTTCCTGAAAACCTTGCGAGTTACTCATCGGGGGTTTACACAAGAACCCTAACTTGCCTAACTTAATTAAATACCATATGAGTCATGCAGTCAGAGTACACATTATTATCTCCATAACATAACACCTGAACTCAAGAGAATACTCCATTCCTATGGAATTAAATCACGTAGGATAAGAATTTTACCTGCCCAACATCACGTTACCAACATCGTATCCTTACATCGGCGTCAAAAGCCAATAAAATTCCCATAACAGCAACGTCAGCCACTGTGCCACCGCATGCGTAATGAAGTAGCAAAACATCGACCGCATCCGAAGCAATAAATTTATTCCGCCCGGATACATACTCAGAAGTAAACCCCTTCAAGCCTGAAGCCCAACAAAATGTATGCTAGAATATTTTAATAAACAAAAGGCGAGCCTACCCAATTGGCAGTCCTTCTCCCAATCGGTTCATCTGGACTTGAAACGTGCTTAGAATTCTGCACTCAGACAAAGCTTAAAACGCCTGTATTTCGAGAAGTTTAGCGTCTTCCTCCTTCAATCTGTCGTGAGTGCGTGTTTTGATTGGGCGATGATTGAAGCCCAGCCTAAATTGGTGAAGCTTGTTACGTCAATCGATGATTCTCAATTCTAACAATGAATATATATTTTGTTTCTCTTTTTCTTTTCAGAATACATACGTTCAATTGGGGAGAAGTTTATTGCTTTCGCAAGACCCGTGGATCCGTCCATCAGACCATCAGCATCAGCGGCATGTCGACGGCACACACGTCAATTTCTGGCAGGACTGCAAAACTTTGACATGTGGGCAATGAAAAGTAAGTTTGAAAGTACACGTACCCACTCTGTCTGGCTCTTCTAATGGCTTAGCAAACCGAAAATGATTGTATAATTCAATCGCGAGGGTAATACTCATGTGGCATATTAATTTTGCGGGTCTCGTCTCTAATTACCAACCGTTTTTGTGGTTGGCTGTCTCTTTATTCCACGGCGTTGGCAAGGTCGCGAATGCCGCGGCTGTCAGTTGACAATCTGCATATGTGCCTAATAGTTTAATGGACGTATAGTCTAAATATTTGAATTAGTATCGATTTCAAGGTCAACATACCTGGATTGAGTTGAATATCACATACGGACAACTGTTGTGTTGAAACTTACACAGTGCATAGCGTTGGAAGCTGTTATGCAAACTGACTGAAACTCTGGTAATAATACGGACACTTGCCAGCGTGCAGTCTAAGATAAATTTGCAAAATAAAATTGATTCAATTATTTGGAGTATATTTAGGTAAATTTAAAGACTGTTTTCTTTTAAAAATGGAACCATTTCACACTCCAGTGAGATAAGACACAGTTTCGAGACTATTGAATACTTAATCTCGTCGAAGGCGGCATCGACTGCAACTGAACCAAACTATACGGACAACAATAGTTGCAGCGATCATTTTGTCCCAAACAGAATGAAAATGACCAAACTTTAAGCTTAATTTGCAATAATTTGCTTCAATTAAATTTGCTAACTCGATTACGAAAGTGTTTTCTTCGATATTATTTAATGAACAAAATTCTGGACTATCCCACATGATAATTCCATCCACAGGCACACTTCTTGACAATGTTGAATCACTCAACGTAGCGTACGTGAGCCATCATAAAATTGTGCAATTGTGGTGCACTTTCAAGTGTAAGCCCACACACTTGTGATTGCAGGCAGCTCACAACACATGCAATCCGCAAATTTGAACCTTGCTATCGGAGGTCTGGGGCCAGCCACAATAGCTCCAGCAGAACCGGCTTCAGTGTGCATTTATGTACCACAGCATAGCGAAACGATAATGACTTTGGCACGAATATGGTTCTCGCCGTATACATATCTCTGCATGCACAACGTCGCCGCTTAGGTGAATTTTAGCAGCGTAGTACGTCATAGAAAACGATTTGTTTCTGTGCTTGATCATGAGTATGTGCAGCGCACATTCGCTCCAAGGACATCCGGCGAACTTTACCTACTTTACACTTAGCTTAAAGTTTGCTGCATTCAATGTGGTATGTCTCAGAATAGTAAGTTTTTTCTTGTGTCCGATTGAGAGAGACTGCGATGGTTGAGGAGTGAAAATAACTCCGAAACTTGTTTTTTGTCTCGTGTGCATTGACGCGATAGTATCACTATCAAGGACGGAATTAGTTGGTAGTTGTATCTACCCTGGTTTTCCAGATACTCTGAGCTTTGCCAAAGTTCGAGGCAACACAGATTTACGCCATTCGGTGCGGATGAGATAAGCTAGAAGTTCTTACCAAATTGGAGAGGAACATAGTGACAGAATAGGCTATTGCCGTCTGTATATATATCTCTGCATTTTAAGTAAATTCTGTTTTTTTCAGTTGTGCATTTAATGTACAGGGTGGGCATTAAATTTGTTTCCACGTATTTTGGCTTTATTGGTAAGAACAAACATTCCCATTAATTATGAAATACAGCGTCGTTCAAGTGGCTGTCTCGGCTAGCCTCGCAGTAGGGCATTCTGTCACCCCAATTTTCCAAGACCTTGTTGATGGCTTCGGGCTGTAGCTCAAGGATTGTTTGCATAATATTGGCATTAAGTGCTTGAATCGTTTCCAGATTGTCGGCATAACATCGATCCTTCACGGTTCCCCACAAAAAAAAGTCCAAAGGGGACAAATCGCAACCAATTGACATTGCCAAGACGGCTGATAACACGATTTGGGAATTTGGTGCGCAAAAGATCGATTGTGGCATGGACTGTGTGACTTGGCGCGCAATCCTGCATGAACCAGAGGTTGTCCAAACCCATATCTCCAATTCCAGTAAAAAAAAAAGTCAGTTAACATGTCTCTGTAACGCCCACAGTTCGGTGAAACTTTGTGGCCAGCCTCATTTTCGAAGAGGGCCACAGCAAACACATTTTTCATGAGTGTTGTCCACAAGCATACCAGTCTCATGCACTTTATGCACAAATTACGTACAGCAGTCGCGGTGGGTGCTTCATTTCGGTCAAAACTTCTTTTTTTCAAAAAAACGCACTGTTTGGGTTACACAGCACTCATTTTGGAAAGAAGTTTTCAATACTTCCCAACGTAAAGCGATTCATTTCGTTCCGCTATGATACTGACCTTTGTCAAGATTTCAAGTGGGAAGCAGCTATTAATGTCAAAATAACATATGATTTAAAAAAAACACTAGATGGCCCACCCTGTATTTGCATGTCTTCAAATTAGGTGGTTTTTGGTTTGGAAAAAGTGCACATCATCATTTGCTAATAGACGATATTCTAGTTAGCCCCACCTTTAAAGTTAAAGCGTGGAGCAAATAACATTTTTAGATTTCCTCGTTGTTGATCAAACTTGCAATCAACACTGTTTCCAATGCATTCTTTTTTTATTCCCACGAATTAACAGACACGTCATTATTTGAATTGATGCAAAAATAATATCTTTCTGTCTAAGACAAACTGCAAGACCCCACCTATGTACTCACTCATTGAAGCCTTAAATAAATATTGCAGTTAAATCTCGGGCCAGACAACAAGTGACAGAACGTGAACAAACTTCCATCCGAGATCCATTGCAAAGATTGCAGTGTTCACTTTGACATACAAATTAAATAATTGAAATAATGAGGACATCACATTGATCGTTCCCACCTTTATTATCTTCCACAGTGCACGATGCTACGGGTAAACTGACATCCGGCATTCTCAATGGCAACATCAACCAACACGGCGACTTTGATCAGTGCCTGAGAGTGCAGAGTCCCCCTGGACCCGAGGCATTTAAGGGACAGTACTGTCTGGCTTATGCGCAGCCTGTACTGCCGCACAAGTCGAAGAAGCTGATAGAGTTTTTCAAACACATTCAGTCGCATAGCCCGTTCCGCAGCGAATTTAATGACGTAAGTACAAACGTATGCATGCGAAATGTGTGTAAGTGGTGCCCTTGAACTTGTGTGCAGAAGACAGATGTGGGACTATTTTGGGTTAATGAACTGTCGAATTTCGTTCGTGCAATTAACCGGTTTTCAGCTAGATCTTAAATATTTACCGACTGCCAGAGGTGGGAATGTGATACTAATCGGACAATTTGATTTATTTGATCATTTTCCCCCGTTGATCGGAGATTTGAATAGATTTGCATTGTCAGCGGACTGGGACGGTTCGCATTAATTATAGGGTTCCATTATCATGTGATTATGTGATTAAATACAAAAGTCATCACAAATTATGTTAAATTCTGTGTTATATGTATCCGTATCCGTAAGTGGGGGACATGTATTAGATGATTTGGGTTATTTAAATGTTGATCCAATTATATTGGTCACCGGGCTAAATGGAGATTTTGGGAATCTGCAACTTGCAATTCAAATGAGGACTTAACAAATTCATATATTGCTGTTGTAGCGTCAGTATAACTGTTGGCTTTAAACAAGGCGACGTGCTGTCATGTGACCTCTTTAATATCATCCTGGAGAAGAATGTTCAAAACTCACTGGCCAGCACAAGAGGCACGATCTTTCAGAAGTCCGTTCAATAGCTAGCACACGCGGACGACATTGACGTGATTGGTAGAACTGAATTGGTAGAGCCGCTAATGAGGCGTTTGTTGGCATTGAAACGGAAGCGGTTTAAGGAGGTCTGGCGGTAAGGGCAGAACAGAGTGTATGATGTCATGGAGAAAGGATGACTCGACCAGAACGTCACCGTAGGCAGCTATACACTTGAGGTAGTGAAGGACTTCTTCTGTCGGCTCCGCGGTAAAAAGTACAACCAACATCAGTACCGAGATGAAACGCAAAATAACTCTTGCCAACCGCTGTTTCTACGGGCTCAAGAGGCAATTGAGTAATAGAGCCCTCGGAAGACCTATAACCTGATCATCCCCGTCTTGCTCTACGGCGCAGAGGCATGGACTATTTCCAAAGCGAATGAAGAGGTTCTTGGTCTTTTCGAGACAAAAGTTCTGCACACGTGCTTGCGTTGATGGAATTTGGAGAAGAAGGTTCAGCCACGAACTGTATGGGTTGTACAGCGACATGAGTCTACCTCGGCGTCTACGGAACCAACGCCTAAAATAGCTAGGCCATGTAAAGCGTATGGATAACTTAGCTCAAGCTCGAAGAATCTTCGACTCCGAGTTAGCAGGACAACGCAACAGAGGACGTGTAGGCACAAGGTGGCGCACACAAGTCGAGTGCGACCTCAGCCAGATTGGTGTACAAAACTGGAGACAGCTGGCGAGAGATCGTGCTGTCTGTAGAGGCGTGTTGAGTGAAGTCCAGGTCCACCTCGGGCTGCAGCGCTCTAAGATGAAGCAGAAGTGGCTTGTGTGGTTCTTGAGGACTTCCTTATTTACTTGTCAGGCGTACGACGCTTGGCGGGTTTGAGCTTGAGCAATAGATGCCTTCTGTAATTGACGGAATTCTGGGCACGCTGCTTCCAGTCTTCAAGACCAAGGTATCTTACGTCCGTGTGATACTTAAACTTGAACTGAAGAACTGGAGTCTCGCATCGGCTATTAAGCAGCCAGCTACAAATTAAGGGAACGAGGTAGAACCATTCTTGACGCTGCTGGCAGTTGTGACAACCAAGATTTGTGGCATCCGTGGTCACTTGCTCGACCGAGCGAAGTATTGTTGTTCTGTAGTCAGAATATGAATTTTTACCTGCTGGACTATGCACATATTTTTGAGCGTTGTCACATTAGTTCGCTTCCCTCTAGAGAGGACCAATTATGTATAAATAGCTGATTGCTATCAGTTAAGTAGCTAGCCCATTGATTAATTTCATGCCACGCTAGGTAATTGGAATCGACAGTTCTTACATTAGCGTATTCTGTGTTCTGTAGTATTAATTGTGTCTCCCCTTCAGCTGGTAAATAATGATTTATTTTACTAATTCCCATTCCAGCCCGGACATCGTGTTCCACGTTATAACCTCATCAATTGGGGACTGTGTGTACCCTCATCATGCCAGCCGCAAGACGTTGAGTACCTCGTAAAAGAATATCTTACCAACATAACGACGTCCACTGGAATTTCATTTCAAGTACGAGTCGATCCGAAACTTTGTCAAACAAACGAAAGTCTCCCCTGGGATCGGAACACAACCTGGGCGGTGTAAGTCCATCCTGACCTCTCAAAAAGTTATTTTGTTTTTTACACTTTTTCGCCCTCTCAGACAATTCTTTTTAGCCATAATAACACTTTCGATTCTATCAACGATCTACGAACTCCGATCCAATGGAAGTAAACAGAGTAAGCACATTCATCATCGATCTTCACATGTCCACCATTTCATTCAATCGATTTTTGCAGATCAATGGTTAACTGCATTTTCACTGCATAAAAATACAAAGTCACTATTCAGCACCAAAGCAGCGGCAGGCGACATCCAGGCCGTTCATGGAATACGATTCTTGAATGCCGTCATGTTGCTTATGTCCCACAAATCCATGGCGGTCTTCTTCAACACATTCAACAACAGGACGGAAATGGCTGAAGTGAGCTAACGATTTAAAAAAAAATATATATATATAAAATGCATGTCAAACTGTGTGAAACTAATGCATGATGTTGCAGGACTTAGGACGTCCTTGGACTGTAATCGGAAGGGCTGCTTCCCTGTACACCGATCCGTTCTTGATGTTCAGCGGAATGCTGACGGCATACTCACTCTTCGGTAGACTTTTAAGGGGCCAACCAGTGAGGCTAAAAAACGAATATATCGGCAGATTCATGAGGTAAGTTGAAGGAGTTATGAAGGAATTAACGAACACAAACTTACACATTGAATGTTTGTTTTAGGATTGTTCCACCACTAGCGGCGTTAATCCTCTTCTGTACATTCATCCTGCCGATGTGGGGATCAGGTCCTCAATGGAACCTTGTAGTTGGACACCATTCAGATATTTGTAAGAAAAACTGGTGGAGGAATCTCCTCTTCATTCACAACTACTTTGGATTCGGTGATATGGTAAGACTTGAATTTGCATTGATTTCCGGAACTCTTAACTCGAATCTTTTAAACCCTCCAGTGCCTGACACATACACATCACTTAGGAATCGATACGGAACTTTTTGCCGTGGCACCCATTATGATCTTTGCCATGTGGAAATGGCCTCGTGGAGGGATACTGACTCTGACATCGCTTGCAGTAATTGGCACCGCTGCTCGCTACTACACGACGGTTGTTAATGAACTATCCAACTATGTTTATTTTGGAACAACGTATGACTTGCTTCTTGCTTCAGACTTTAGTTCGTGAAATGTGAATCTTCCCTTTTTTTAACTAGGATTCAGAGGCTCTTCAAGACTGCAGACTACATGTACTCATTCCCACCGCACAGATCCACAGTCTATATCATGGGCATCTTCCTTGGCTATGGATTGAGAAAACTCGAAGGTATCAAGCTGACGAAATCACAGCTCACCCTTGGCTGGGCAGGAGCCATATTCTGCCTCATTGCCTCACTGTTTGGACCAGCCCCAATGGGTGACATATCCTATGTGTACAACTCAACGCATGCAGCAATCTATGCCGCCTTCGCTCCCGTTGCATGGTGCTTCTTCTTTGGCTGGATGGTTTTTGTCTCGCACATGGGATACAAAAGTAAGAGGGATCGGCATTCTCATTGACTTCCGTTGTAATCCAATTTAATTCCAGATCACGTGACAAATTTCTTCTCTTGGAAAGGCTTTCAGGTAGCAACAAAATTGTCATACGCCATCTATCTTACCCAATTCCCCGTGTTCTTCTTCAACGTTGGTCGGCGTAGGCACATCCATCACTATTATAACTTCTTCTTCCTTATGGTAGAACTACTTTCAAATGCTCCTTGATTCAGCGATAGTAACAAGTGTTTCATTTCAGGCCGATACCAACGAGTTGATTAGCATCTTTTTAGCATCGGTAATGCTCACATTATTTTTCGATATGCCGTTCCAAAATATCAAGAAACTCATCCTGAATCGAGCGCCAAAGAGTAAGGCAGTCCAAGCCAAGACATGTCAGGAGCAACCCTGTGATCAATCTAGCAACAATAACGAACCCATCACTGATCCCTCGCCAAATTTAGGAGAAGACAGCTTCAAGAGCAGAGTGCATGCCGATTAGATGGTTGTGTTGCACATTTAGCCACTAACGCTTATTGTTTTAGTATTAAATTATTTTTTTTAGTTAACAAAACCGAGAAATGAATCGAACAGCATAAATATTGAAAAAAAAGCGACAAATCATAAGAATAGTCATTTTGTATAGTAGTTTGTAAGATTTGGAACAATGAGATGTTTAATTTGTAAGTGGATTTGTTTTATTTTTTTTAAGAAATCAGTAAACAGTGATGTAAGCCAATTTCGAAAATGTTTTTTACAATTGGAGCTGGAGCGCTGACAGGCACTCACTGACTGCTTTTAAGGTTACTGTAGACCAAAGGGTATGTATGACATTGCGATGGAGTACAACCAGAGGTGGCACGACCCTCGAGGATGTAGTCAAACCAAGCGTAGGTCTATTTGGGCCGCTATGGCAGTTGGAAGTTGAACTAGGAAAATCCCAAAACATCCTTACTAACCACTGTCGACTTTTTTAGGTGGAAATTTCGATGTCGTCAAGTGCATCTGGAATGTATCTGATTCGATTAATAGACGTGCGAAAACATAACCACAGGTGTACAGAAGTCTTAGGTAGGTCTGATTGCGCCACTGTGGCAGTTGGAAGATGAACTAGGAAAATCCCAAAACATCCTTACTAACCACTGTCGACTTTTTTAGTTGGAAATTTCGATGTCGGCAAATGCGTCTTAAATGTATCTGATTCGATTAATAGACGTGCGAAAACATAACCACAGGTGTACAGAAGTCGTAGGTAGGTCTGATTGCGCCACTGTGGCAGTTGGAAGATGAACTAGGAAAATCCCAAAACATCCTTACTAACCACTGTCGACTTTTTTAGGTGGAAATTTCGATGTCGTCAAATGCATCTGGAATGTATCTGATTCGATTAATAGACGTGCGACAACATAACCACAGGTGTACAGAAGTCGTAGGTAGGTCTTATTGCGCCGCTTTGGCAGTTAGAAGATGAACTAGGAAAATCCCAAAACATCCTTGCTAACCGCTGTCGACTTTTTTAGGTGGAAATTTCGATGTCGTCAAATGCGTCTTAAATGTATCTGATTCGATTAATAGACGTGCGAAAACATAACCACAGGTATACAGAAGTCTTAGATAGGTTTGATTGCGCCGCTGTGGCAGTTGGAAGATGAACTAGGAAAATCCCAAAACATCCTTACTAACCACTGTCGACTTTTTTAGTTGGAAATTTCGATGTCGGCAAATGCATCTGGAATGTACCTGATTCGATTAATAGACGTGCGAGAACATAACCACAGGTGTACAGAAGTCGTAGGTAGGTCTGATTGCGCCACTGTGGCAGTTGGAAGATGAACTAGGAAAATCCCAAAACATCCTTACTAACCACTGTCGACTTTTTTAGGTGGAAATTTCGATGTCGGCAAATGCATCTGGAATGTACCTGATTCGATTAATAGACGTGCGAGAACATAACCACAGGTGTACAGAAGTCGTAGGTAGGTCTGATTGCGCCACTGTGTCAGTTGGAAGATGAACTAGGAAAATCCCAAAACATCCTTACTAACCACTGTCCACTTTTTTAGTTGGAAATTTCGATGTCGGCAAATGCGTCTTAAATGTATCTGATTCGATTAATAGACGTGCGAAAACATAACCACAAGTGTACAGAAGTCTTAGGTAGGTCTGACTGCGCGGCTGTGGCAGTTGGAAGATGAACTAGGAAAATCCCAAAACATCCTTACTACTTTTTTAGTTGGAAATTTCGATGTCGGCAAATGCGTCTTAAATGCATCTGATTCGATTAATAGACGTGCGAAAACATAACCACAGGTGTACAGAAGTCGTAGGTAGGTCTGATTGCGCCACTGTGGCAGTTGGAAGATGAACTAGGAAAATCCCAAAACATCCTTACTAACCACTGTCGACTTTTTTAGGTGGAAATTTCGATGTCGTCAAGTGCATCTGGAATGTATCTGATTCGATTAATAGACGTGCGAAAACATAACCACAGGTGTACAGAAGTCGTAGGTAGGTCTGATTGCGCCACTGTGGCAGTTGGAAGATGAACTAGGAAAATCCCAAAACATCCTTACTAACCACTGTCGACTTTTTTAGGTGGAAATTTCGATGTCGTCAAATGCATCTGGAATGTATCTGATTCGATTAATAGACGTGCGACAACATAACCACAGGTGTACAGAAGTCGTAGGTAGGTCTGATTGCGCCACTGTGGCAGTTGGAAGACGAACTAGGAAAATCCCAAAACATCCTTACTAACCACTGTCGACTTTTTTAGTTGGAAATTTCGATGTCGGCAAATGCGTCTTAAATGTATCTGATTCGATTAATAGACGTGCGAAAACATAACCACAGGTGTACAGAAGTCGTAGGTAGGTCTGATTGCGCGGCTGTGGCAGTTGGAAGATGAACTAGGAAAATCCCAAAACATCCTTGCTAACCACTGTCGACTTTTTTAGTTGGAAATTTCGATGCCGGCAAACGCGTCTTAAATGCATCTGATTCGATTAATAGACGTGCGAAAACATAACCACAGGTGTACAGAAGTCGTAGGTAGGTCTGATTGCGCCACTGTGGCAGTTGGAAGATGAACTAGGAAAATCCCAAAACATCCTTACTAACCACTGTCGACTTTTTTAGGTGGAAATTTCGATGTCGTCAAGTGCATCTGAAATGTCTCTGATTCGATTAATAGACGTGCGAAAACATAACCACAGGTGTACAGAAGTCGTAGGTAGGTCTGATTGCGCCGCTTTGGCAGTTAGAAGATGAACTAGGAAAATCCCAAAACATCCTTACTAACCACTGTCGACTTTTTTAGGTGGAAATTTCGATGTCGTCAAGTGCATCTGGAATGTATCTGATTCGATTAATAGACGTGCGAAAACATAACCACAGGTGTACAGAAGTCGTAGGTAGGTCCGATTGCGCCACTGTGGCAGTTGGAAGATGAACTAGGAAAATCCCAAAACATCCTTACTAACCACTGTCGACTTTTTTAGGTGGAAATTTCGATGTCGTCAAATGCATCTGGAATGTATCCGATTCGATTAATAGACATGCGACAACATAACCACAGGTGTACAGAAGTCGTAGGTAGGTCTGATTGCGCCACTGTGGCAGTTGGAAGATGAACTAGGAAAATCCCAAAACATCCTTACTAACCACTGTCGACTTTTTTAGGTGGAAATTTCGATGTCGTCAAGTGCATCTGAAATGTCTCTGATTCGATTAATAGACGTGCGAAAACATAACCACAGGTGTACAGAAGTCGTAGGTAGGTCTGATTGCGCCACTGTGGTAGTTGGAAGATGAACTAGGAAAATCCCAAAACATCCTTACTAACCACTGTCGACTTCTTTAGGTGGAAATTTCGATGTCGTCAAGTGCATCTGAAATCTCTCTGATTCGATTAATAGACGTGCGAAAACATAACCACAGGTGTACAGAAGTCGTAGGTAGGTCTGATTGCGCCGCTTTGGCAGTTAGAAGATGAACTAGGAAAATCCCAAAACATCCTTACTAACCACTGTCGACTTTTTTAGGTGGAAATTTCGATGTCGTCAAGTGCATCTGGAATGTATCTGATTCGATTAATAGACGTGCGAAAACATAACCACATGTGTACAGAAGTCGTAGGTAGGTCCGATTGCGCCACTGTGGCAGTTGGAAGATGAACTAGGAAAATCCCAAAACATCCTTACTAACCACTGTCGACTTTTTTAGGTGGAAATTTCGATGTCGGCAAATGCGTCTTAAGTGCATCTGATTCGATTAATAGACGTGCGAAAACATAACCACAGGTGTACAGAAGTCGTAGTTAGGTCTGATTGCGCCGCTTTGGCAGTTGGAAGATGAACTAGGAAAATCCCAAAACATCCTTACTAACCACTGTCGACTTTTTTAGGTGGAAATTTCGATGTCGTCAAGTGCATCTGAAATGTCTCTGATTCGATTAATAGACGTGCGAAAACATAACCACAGGTGTACAGAAGTCGTAGGTAGGTCTGATTGCGCCGCTTTGGCAGTTAGAAGATGAACTAGGAAAATCCCAAAACATCCTTACTAACCACTGTCGACTTTTTTAGGTGGAAATTTCGATGTCGTCAAGTGCATCTGGAATGTATCTGATTCGATTAATAGACGTGCGACAACATAACCACAGGTGTACAGAAGTCGTAGGTAGGTCTGATTGCGCCGCTGTGGCAGTTGGAAGATGAACTAGGAAAATCCCAAAACATCCTTACTAACCACTGTCGACTTTTTTAGGTGGAAATTTCGATGTCGTCAAATGCATCTGGAATGTATCTGATTCGATTAATAGACGTGCGACAACATAACCACAGGTGTACAGAAGTCGTAGGTAGGTCTGATTGCGCCACTGTGGCAGTTGGAAGATGAACTAGGAAAATCCCAAAACATCCTTACTAACCACTGTCGACTTTTTTAGTTGGAAATTTCGATGTCGGCAAATGCGTCTTAAATGTATCTGATTCGATTAATAGACGTGCGAAAACATAACCACAGGTGTACAGAAGTCGTAGTTAGGTCTGATTGCGCCGCTTTGGCAGTTAGAAGATGAACTAGGAAAATCCCAAAACATCCTTACTAACCACTGTCGACTTTTTTAGGTGGAAATTTCGATGTCGTCAAGTGCATCTGAAATGTCTCTGATTCTATTAATAGACGTGCGAAAACATAACCACAGGTGTACAGAAGTCGTAGGTAGGTCTGATTGCGCCGCTTTGGCAGTTAGAAGATGAACTAGGAAAATCCCAAAACATCCTTACTAACCACTGTCGACTTTTTTAGGTGGAAATTTCGATGTCGTCAAGTGCATCTGGAATGTATCTGATTCGATTAATAGACGTGCGAAAACATAACCACAGGTGTACAGAAGTCGTAGGTAGGTCCGATTGCGCCACTGTGGCAGTTGGAAGATGAACTAGGAAAATCCCAAAACATCCTTACTAACCACTGTCGACTTTTTTAGGTGGAAATTTCGATGTCGGCAAATGCGTCTTAAGTGCATCTGATTCGATTAATAGACGTGCGACAACATAACCACAGGTGTACAGAAGTCGTAGGTAGGTCTGATTGCGCCGCTTTGGCAGTTGGAAGATGAACTAGGAAAATCCCAAAACATCCTTACTAACCACTGTCGACTTTTTTAGGTGGAAATTTCGATGTCGTCAAATGCATCTGGAATGTATCTGATTCGATTAATAGACGTGCGACAACATAACCACAGGTGTACAGAAGTCGTAGGTAGGTCTGATTGCGCCACTGTGGCAGTTGGAAGATGAACTAGGAAAATCCCAAAACATCCTTACTAACCACTGTCGACTTTTTTAGGTGGAAATTTCGATGTCGGCAAATGCGTCTTAAGTGCATCTGATTCGATTAATAGACGTGCGACAACATAACCACAGGTGTACAGAAGTCGTAGGTAGGTCTGATTGCGCCGCTTTGGCAGTTGGAAGATGAACTAGGAAAATCCCAAAACATCCTTACTAACCACTGTCGACTTTTTTAGGTGGAAATTTCGATGTCGTCAAATGCATCTGGAATGTATCTGATTCGATTAATAGACGTGCGACAACATAACCACAGGTGTACAGAAGTCGTAGGTAGGTCTGATTGCGCCACTGTGGCAGTTGGAAGATGAACTAGGAAAATCCCAAAACATCCTTACTAACCACTGTCGACTTCTTTAGGTGGAAATTTCGATGTCGTCAAGTGCATCTGAAATCTCTCTGATTCGATTAATAGACGTGCGAAAACATAACCACAGGTGTACAGAAGTCGTAGGTAGGTCTGATTGCGCCGCTTTGGCAGTTAGAAGATGAACTAGGAAAATCCCAAAACATCCTTACTAACCACTGTCGACTTTTTTAGGTGGAAATTTCGATGTCGTCAAGTGCATCTGGAATGTATCTGATTCGATTAATAGACGTGCGAAAACATAACCACAGGTGTACAGAAGTCGTAGGTAGGTCTGATTGCGCCACTGTGGCAGTTGGAAGATGAACTAGGAAAATCCCAAAACATCCTTACTAACCACTGTCGACTTTTTTAGGTGGAAATTTCGATGTCGTCAAATGCATCTGGAATGTATCTGATTCGATTAATAGACGTGCGACAACATAACCACAGGTGTACAGAAGTCGTAGGTAGGTCTGATTGCGCCGCTTTGGCAGTTAGAAGATGAACTAGGAAAATCCCAAAACATCCTTACTAACCACTGTCGACTTTTTTAGGTGGAAATTTCGATGTCGTCAAATGCATCTGAAATGTCTCTGATTCGATTAATAGACGTGTGAAAACATAGCCACAGGTATACAGAAGTCTTAGGTAGGTCTGATTGCGCGGCTGTGGCAGTTGGAAGATGAACTAGGAAAATCCCAAAACATCCTTACTAACCACTGTCGACTTTTTTAGTTGGAAATTTCGATGTCGGCAAATGCGTCTTAAATGCATCTGATTCGATTAATAGACGTGCGAAAACATAACCACAGGTGTACAGAAGTCGTAGGTAGGTCTGATTGCGCCTCTGTGGCAGTTGGAAGATGAACTAGGAAAATCCCAAAACATCCTTACTAACCACTGTCGACTTTTTTAGGTGGAAATTTCGATGTCGTCAAATGCATCTGGAATGTATCTGATTCGATTAATAGACGCGCGACAACATAACCACAGGTGTACAGAAGTCGTAGGTAGGTCTGATTGCGCCACTGTGGTAGTTGGAAGATGAACTAGGAAAATCCCAAAACATCCTTACTAACCACTGTCGACTTTTTTAGGTGGAAATTTCGATGTCGTCAAGTGCATCTGAAATGTCTCTGATTCGATTAATAGACGTGCGAAAACATAACCACAGGTGTACAGAAGTCGTAGGTAGGTCTGATTGCGCCGCTTTGGCAGTTAGAAGATGAACTAGGAAAATCCCAAAACATCCTTACTAACCACTGTCGACTTTTTTAGGTGGAAATTTCGATGTCGTCAAATGCATCTGGAATGTATCTGATTCGATTAATAGACGTGCGAAAACATAACCACAGGTGTACAGAAGTCGTAGGTAGGTCTGATTGCGCCACTGTTGCAGTTGGAAGATGAACTAGGAAAATCCCAAAACATCCTTACTAACCACTGTCGACTTTTTTAGTTGGAAATTTCGATGTCGGCAAATGCGTCTTAAATGTATCTGATTCGATTAATAGACGTGCGAAAACATAACCACAGGTGTACAGAAGTCGTAGGTAGGTCTGATTGCGCCACTGTGGCAGTTGGAAGATGAACTAGGAAAATCCCAAAACATCCTTACTAACCACTGTCGACTTTTTTAGGTGGAAATTTCGATGTCGTCAAATGCATCTGGAATGTATCTGATTCGATTAATAGACGTGCGACAACATAACCACAGGTGTACAGAAGTCGTAGGTAGGTCTGATTGCGCCGCTTTGGCAGTTAGAAGATGAACTAGGAAAATCCCAAAACATCCTTACTAACCACTGTCGACTTTTTTAGGTGGAAATTTCGATGTCGTCAAGTGCATCTGGAATGTATCTGATTCGATTAATAGACGTGCGAGAACATAACCACAGGTGTACAGAAGTCGTAGGTAGGTCTGATTGCGCCACTGTGGCAGTTGGAAGATGAACTAGGAAAATCCCAAAACATCCTTACTAACCACTGTCGACTTTTTTAGGTGGAAATTTCGATGTCGTCAAATGCATCTGGAATGTATCTGATTCGATTAATAGACGCGCGACAACATAACCACAGGTGTACAGAAGTCGTAGGTAGGTCTGATTGCGCCACTGTGGTAGTTGGAAGATGAACTAGGAAAATCCCAAAACATCCTTACTAACCACTGTCGACTTTTTTAGGTGGAAATTTCGATGTCGTCAAGTGCATCTGAAATGTCTCTGATTCGATTAATAGACGTGCGAAAACATAACCACAGGTGTACAGAAGTCGTAGGTAGGTCTGATTGCGCCGCTTTGGCAGTTAGAAGATGAACTAGGAAAATCCCAAAACATCCTTACTAACCACTGTCGACTTTTTTAGGTGGAAATTTCGATGTCGTCAAATGCATCTGGAATGTATCTGATTCGATTAATAGACGTGCGAAAACATAACCACAGGTGTACAGAAGTCGTAGGTAGGTCTGATTGCGCCACTGTTGCAGTTGGAAGATGAACTAGGAAAATCCCAAAACATCCTTACTAACCACTGTCGACTTTTTTAGTTGGAAATTTCGATGTCGGCAAATGCGTCTTAAATGTATCTGATTCGATTAATAGACGTGCGAAAACATAACCACAGGTGTACAGAAGTCGTAGGTAGGTCTGATTGCGCCACTGTGGCAGTTGGAAGATGAACTAGGAAAATCCCAAAACATCCTTACTAACCACTGTCGACTTTTTTAGGTGGAAATTTCGATGTCGTCAAATGCATCTGGAATGTATCTGATTCGATTAATAGACGTGCGACAACATAACCACAGGTGTACAGAAGTCGTAGGTAGGTCTGATTGCGCCGCTTTGGCAGTTAGAAGATGAACTAGGAAAATCCCAAAACATCCTTACTAACCACTGTCGACTTTTTTAGGTGGAAATTTCGATGTCGTCAAGTGCATCTGGAATGTATCTGATTCGATTAATAGACGTGCGAGAACATAACCACAGGTGTACAGAAGTCGTAGGTAGGTCTGATTGCGCCACTGTGGCAGTTGGAAGATGAACTAGGAAAATCCCAAAACATCCTTACTAACCACTGTCGACTTTTTTAGGTGGAAATTTCGATGTCGTCAAATGCATCTGGAATGTATCTGATTCGATTAATAGACGTGCGACAACATAACCACAGGTGTACAGAAGTCGTAGGTAGGTCTGATTGCGCCGCTTTGGCAGTTAGAAGATGAACTAGGAAAATCCCAAAACATCCTTACTAACCACTGTCGACTTTTTTAGGTGGAAATTTCAATGTCGTCAAGTGCATCTGGAATGTATCTGATTCGATTAATAGACGTGCGAAAACATAACCACAGGTGTACAGAAGTCGTAGGTAGGTCTGATTGCGCCACTGTGGCAGTTGGAAGATGAACTAGGAAAATCCCAAAATATCCTTACTAACCACTGTCGACTTTTTTAGGTGGAAATTTCGATGTCGTCAAGTGCATCTGGAATGTATCTGATTCGATTAATAGACGTGCGAAAACATAACCACAGGTGTACAGAAGTCTTAGGTAGGTCTGATTGCGCCACTGTGGCAGTTGGAAGATGAACTAGGAAAATCCCAAAACATCCTTACTAACCACTGTCGACTTTTTTAGTTGGAAATTTCGATGTCGGCAAGTGCATCTGAAATGTCTCTGATTCGATTAATAGACGTGCGAAAACATTACCACAGGTGTACAGAAGTCGTAGTTAGGTCTGATTTCGCCGCTTTGGCAGTTGGAAGATGAACTAGGAAAATCCCAAAACATCCTTACTAACCACTGTCGACTTTTTTAGGTGGAAATTTCGATGTCGTCAAGTGCATCTGGAATGTATCTGATTCGATTAATAGACGTGCGAAAACATAACCAGAGGTGTACAGGAGTCGCATGTAGGTCATACAGGGCCGTTGTGGCAGTTGTAAGTTGAACTGGGAAAAAACGAATAGGTCCTTACTAACCACTGTACATTTTTTTTAGTTTTCTGTCACCACGTTTCCTGTGTCATTGACAATGCTCAGAGTACAAACGGTTCTCATGACATCGCTGTCATGAATCGACATTATTGCAGGTCCTGGTCACTCGTTGTAATGCCCAAGGCAGCGGTCTTTTCTGGAAGACCATCACGTACCTATCTACCTGCCTACACCTCTACTAAGTAGGTGAACATCCAACTTTCGACAAAAGATCTCGACTCTTTTTAAAAAACGTTTCATCTCCTAAACTAGTTCGAAGAGAAGGTTGTTAGGGTAAAGATAACAGTGAAATATATACGCCCATTGTGTGAATTCGATAACTCATACTCCTGCAACCATTTGCTACTTGCTATCGACGCTATTCAGCTCCCTCAATAAGTGTTCCTGCGGGTAACGAGTTAAGGAAAAAAATTTAGACGTACGGTCTCATCGTCGTCCAAACAGCTTCAAAGCAGGTGAAATCCATCATGTGAACATGTGCGTCAAAATGCCTGCGTGCTGTCAAGACGCGATAAGCGTGTTGACCCACTTAATTCAAGCGGCAATTCAGCTACGTCTAGGATAGTCCTTGATTACTCATGGGACATTTTGTAATTAATGTCAATCTGTAGTCACTTCGTTCCAAACGGAATTTTCTTTAGTTGTCACTGCTCCATCGACCAAACGGATATGGCATCCGGAGATTGAGGAACTACACCTAGGTCGAAAGAAAAATGTCACCTGTTGGATGCAATTCTACGAATCGATATTGAAACTGAGGATGACAGTAGAACCCACTTCACACTTTTGAACGGCAATATTTTCCATACTTTCTGACAACCAAACGAAAAGCAGATCGACTATTGTATCACCAGACTTAAGAAAAAATGTTTAAGATTCCGTTCAAAAATTACTTTATTGTAAAAGAAAAGGTTTAGGGTTTAGTTTGCCTTTTTTGGCTTAGCTTGGGTTCCTTCACGGAATCCGTTGCGGAAGCGCCTTCGCACAACCTTAAGGAAACGCATGCGACCAGTTCCAGTGGTCTTCCTCCTCTTAGCCTTAACGGACCAGTTGTCTGTAAGAAAAGTAAAAAGATATCGATTAGTTCCAGAAGTCAAAATATCGTCTTCACTTAAGATATGCATATAGGCGATGGAAATATGTACGTCTAGAACAAAATTGGCAACAACAGGGTACTTTGTGCCGGTGCAGTGTTTTAGTCGAAAGGTTACTCTATCTGTGTGCTTGGGACAATTTATAATGAATGTACAACGACCTCAAAATCACAGAATAAAATTTCAATATGTATGTAAATACTTTACTTACATGAACGCAATTTAGCAGCTGGGTATCCACATTGGGAGCAAGTCGACTTCTGTATGTGGTATGAGCTGCGTCCGCAACGACGGCACAATGTGTGCGTCTTATTGTGGCGTTTACCAAAGCTTGATGTACCTTTCGTCTAAAATGAATATCACATCATGAAATAAATGTGTCTGAAGGCATTAACGAAAACTTATCCCGTTGCGCGTTCCGAACAGAAAACACTTGCAATTACAAAACACAGATGTGACAATAAATTTCGAATATTTTATCAAAATTGAAAATTTACATTTATTTAGATTCATTTTATGTTAGATTAAATAAATTTTCTATTCGGATTGCATTGATATTTCGGGATTTTTTATTATAAATTTCAACAGAACGTACCATCTTGGATGGCGAACAACAGAAAAAGAAAAAGAAAGAGAAAGAGACAAAATAACAGAGCGAATCAAAAACACACGTCAAGCAAATTCAACTGACAGTAGTGCCATGTGAAACGAAAATAACCTACATTGCACAATTGAAATGTAGATGTCGCTTGTCTCGGATTAGAGATAATTATTAAGGAAAACAAGAAAAATATTCTAAAATTTGTAATTAATATATTAGAAGAATAATTATATTAGATAGAATAATTAGACTGATTAATCAAATTAATTCATCAATTAATTATGTCATTAACTTGAGCTTCCAAATTAATCCGAGCTATTGGCACCACGAACCTGAAGCGGTGTACAGACCTATTATAGCTACAGGGCGGGAAAAGTGCCAATAACTATGTCCACCTAGCTTTAGCTCTATACATTTTACCGAGCTTAATGCAAAGAATTTAGAATATATTAAATCGAGATTTTATTCAGAAGTAAACATATCTAATATATCTCAGGCAGAATATATAAAAAAAAGCAGAAATTGATAAATCCGAGATATACAATCGAACACACCTCTTTCGAATGTCGGATTTATTTTGACAATCATAATACTTATATTTCTATATTGTTTATATTGCACTTGTATATAGAAAATATTTCACCAAAAATATAATAATTAAAATACACTTACAAACTCAAAGATGTACTCCACCGAAAGTCAGGACGATATGGTAGAGTGTCCATATGATAAGCTACATAGAATGGCCCGAAAGCGCCTTCAGCCACATTTGGTTAAGTGCCGCTTGAGCTATCCCAACGCTGAGCTCTGCAAGTGTCCATTTAATGTATCTCACTTAGTGCCGGAGCCCGAATTCTCAGTAAGTCATTTGAATATCTATTCGTGTTTATCTTGACCGATTTCCCTCTTATATGTAGCATCATGTGGCAACATGTCCTGATAGAGGACTTTTAGCACAATACAAGTATAATGCAGCTCCGGTAAAAATCGACAAAGAAGATCGCAAGCAAGTTGAAGTGGATTGTGATGAGAACTGGGATGACACCGAGGCTGAAACCTACGATCCAAATAAATATGCTACACAGGCGAGTGTCATTCGAAATCCGGTTGGTCAATTGCCCTCGGGCCGAAAGGAATTTAGGAAAAACGAGCGAAAACGATTGGGAGATGATTTTGATGAAGATGATGATACGGTTGTAAAGGAGGAATGCCAAGATTCAGATGCAGGCCATAGTCATTCGTCATATCGTAAGGAAGTCAAACATAGTCGGACTTCAAATATGCGGTCAAACAGAAGATCACATGGAGCAAAGATGAAAAGAGAAAAATGATGGATGGCATGATAAAATATGAGTTTCATTTTCAACTTACTACATTTTTGGAGTGATTGCTTAAAATGTTGGTTTTTTTATTGATGTCTTCAAATTGAAAAAAATTTCAAATAAAACAAAGTCAACAGAATTCCTCTTATTTGATGTAGATATTTTTATTTAGAGCATTAGAGAGCAATTTTAGATTTGGCATCACCGCATTTGACGTCTAATGTCGTTCACATTCATGTTTATTTACATTTAACACACGTACCGCATATAATTTTTCTACCATTTGTTTAGATTTGTATTGTGCATCCCGATGATGGTAAAATGTGCTGTAGATGGCTGCAAGAATTACCAAGGAAAAAAAGAAGATAACAAAAGTCTGAGGTTCTTTTGCTTCCCAACCAATGAACAAGTTGCCCAAGAATGGATCCATGCTTGTGGGAAAGGCATAGAAACTAGCCTCAGTATTGCTAGAGTGTGCTCCGATCATTTTGGTGATGACGACTGGAAGCTACAACATGTCCTGTTGAATGTACCAGCTCATAAAAGAAAGTTGAAACTAGGTGCTGTGCCATCGCTAAATGTTCCCGGAAGTAGGACGCTAACAAAGCGTGAAGAAATTACTAAGCTCCGCGAACAAAAAGAACTAGTGGAGGAAGCTATTTCAACATACGATAGGTATCATCTCCTTTACAAACAATTCGTGCGATGTTTTTCAATTGTTCAACAACTTATAGGAAATACTTTTCGCTGGAAATTGCCAACCATTTTCGAGAGCCCGAAGTAGATGCTCAACTGTACGTTCGGGATGCGGATTGTGGTAGAATCTGCGAACAGTAAGTACATATAATTGTTACCATCGCTTCTGATAATCTGATAAACAGAACTGCATCAATAGAGATGACCCACTGGCAGCACCAGGTCCGGAAGTAGAGAATCTTAAGAAAGAGAACCGAGTACTCAGACTTCATATAAATAGACTGCAAAAGCGCTTCCAACAAGCAGACACTGCCATTTCGTCTGTAGAACAACTGTTCACCAAAAGACAGATAAAAAGGATTATGAATCCAAGCAAGAGGTATAAGTGGCACCCAGAAGAAATATTCTCCGCTGCTTCGCTATACTCTGCAGGACCGTCGGCCTATGCACAGCTCGTCAAAAGAAACTATCCCTTTCCTTCAACGGTCACATTAAAGAAGTGGACAGCAAACTTAAAGCTGAAGCCCGGTATACTTGAGAGTGTTGTCAAAATGTTGGCCGATTCTAAGTATGATGGTGCAGAGAGGCTGTGCATACTTTCATTCCACGAGATTGCTTTGAGGGGTACAAAGCCAAACGAGTGTCCGTCCCGGAATGAGAATCACAAAAGTGCCCAGGCCTTCGTAGTATGTGGGCTTGTTAGCCTCTGGAAGCAAGTCATCTATTACAATTATGACTGTGTTAAAGTCCAGGAGGTGCTGCTAGATGTCATTCGAACACTGAAGGAGATCAACTTCACAGTAGTTGCTGTCGTTTCTGGTGTGGGACACTTGAAACTACCCCTTTGGCTGGAAATGGAAGTGGACAAAGATCGGCCGTATGTTGAAGTAGCGGATGGACAGAAGGTGTTCTTTTTCGCCAACGTCCCACACTTGATAAAGCATTTTCGAAATTGCTTCGTCGAAAACGGATTTGCTGTGAAAGATAAGAGCATCAATGTAGACCCTTTGAAAGAGCTCCTCAGCCCCGACATACCAGACCTAGAGCTGAACTTTAAACTGACTGAAGCTCACATTAGCGCAAAGAAGGTGACAAGACAAAATGTGAAGTTAGCATGGCAACTATTGACCCAACAGGTGGCCAACTCCCTGCGGAGATGTGTGTCGATGGGGAGGATATATTCCCAAAATGCCATCGAATGCAGTGATCTCATTCAATTGTTCAGTGACTGGCTGGATGTCTTCAATGCTAAATGCTTGATGGAGCAGCAAACGGAAGGTTCACTTGCCTACGGATTGGATTTAGAAGAACAGAATGCAACCATTATGCTGATGACTGACTTGATCTCCTCCATGAACTGCGCGAAAGGAAAAGCTTTGCTTCCATTCCAAAAGGGCATTCTACTGAATAACGCTGCGTTGGTGCAGCTGCGCAACTATTTGGAGCAGACACATGGTATTATGTACGTGATAACGAATTACTTAAATCAAGACGATTTGGAGAACTCCTTACGAATAAGGCGACCAACTAGTAGTCTGGGAGGTAAACCCACAGCCTTGGAGTTTAAATACAGAATTCATTCTACTGTTCTAGGCAACTTAAATGTAGTAAATGTTTCATGATTTTAATCGACATTCGATTTGTCTTTTATTTCCATAAACCCCGACCATGTTTGCCGGCACATTGGGGGCAAAATTAGTTTCAGCAATGTTTTTGTCTTCAAGTCTTCAACTTCATCATCTTCTGACCCGCACGCACGAGAGATCTCCATGCCACTCGATCCTCCGCCATCGACTCTAACTCATCAGGAGTTATGCCCAAGCGCATCCAGGCGTGTTTTTTGACAGCGTTCAACCACCTCGTCCCGGATCTGCCAAGCGGTCGCATACCTGATGGAATCGGTTGCATGGTACGCCTCGGAAGTCGTGATGATGAGGACATTCGTGCCACGTGTGACGTGACCAAGCCATCGAAGCATAGCCCTTTACGTTCGAAGAAGCAGCTGCTCTACGTTGAGTTCCTCGCTTGCTGCGGTGTTCCTCACCCTATCCCGCCGAGTAACTCCTACAATCTCTCTCATTTCGGAAGCTTGTGTTCGAGATCTTATTTTTTCGATCATTACCCAAATTTCGTGATCATAGGTGAGACTTGAAAACCGCTAACTTGGTTTTGAAACCAAGCTCGGCCTTCCTGATTACAGATCAAGCTGTTTCAAAATTGAGCCAGCCTATCCAATCCTAAAGGGAAGCTCAGCATTACTCCTCCTATCACTCGTGAAAAAGACCCGGAGACACTTAAACTTCTCCTTCAATGGGACTCCACTAACATGTACAGTACATTGAACAGGCGTTCTGGAAATTACCATAACCTCTGATTTGTCCACGTTAACCTTCATCCCGGCATCTGCACGTACGGCAACAAACCCATCGAGTGCGCGCTGCAGTTCCGCCTGGGAGGATGTGGGGATAACTAAGTCGTGTGCAAACAGAAGATGGCTTACCCTCAACTCTTCTTCGCTTCGTCTGCGCTACAACGTGCAGTCCATATACATGTCCTTGGCGAAGTCCAACGCCCACGGTGAAAGGTGTTGATTTGGCACCATTAACCCGAACACAGCTGCTACCGTTTGTGTATAGAGACTGAATGGCCATACTCCTGCAGAACACTCCAGAGTTTACCTCGAGGAACTCGGTCGTATGCCTTGCCCAAATCTACAAAACAGCTGTATATCGGTTTGGCATGTCTCACTTTTTGAAAAGATGGACAATCACCCCAGTTTGGCAGTCGCAGCGTTCCCCTTTGTGCCTAAAAACAAACAAATTTCTAAAGATATAAAGCAAATCACACAAGTTTTATTTATTTAACAACAAATTGGCTGCAGTTAGGTTGGCCAGTATACCAGCTCTCAGTCTGTACTTAAATTCTAGAGGCGTTGGCTTGATAGCGATGCCACCATGCGATTTTCTGACGCCAAACGAATGCTCGATGTCATCGGAATTCAAGTTGTTCGTTATGACAAACGATACGTCGTATTTTGCCTTGATGTACGCACGTAAGGCAGGCAAAGCGTTGTTGTTCAGCAGAATTCCCTCTTGAAATGCTTGCTTGCCTTCTTCGCTGCATATCACCCTGAGACTTGTCATGACCTTATCCATGCATGAGATTATTGAATTCTGACGGTCTAGAGCCAGGCCATAGGGGCGGCGATGTTCTCCATCCGAAGTCGTGTGCTTTGAGTTAAAGACACCAACCCATTCGTCCACTAGTTGTATGAATTCACTGCATTCGATGGCACAAGGGGAGAACATCTTGCCCATTGCCACACATTTCCTAATCGAATCACCCACTGATTGCGAGAAGAGCTGTGTGACTGCCTGATGATTGTGTTGACCGATTATTTTGTGGCTTATGTGTTTCTGTGTTAAGTCGTGGCTAACCCAGAGTTGTGAGGGTTCGACTGCAAGCATCTGCCTAAGTGGCTCGACCGTGATTCGTTTCCCGTTTATCAGGAAGCCTCTCTCGACGAATTTGTTTCGCAATCTCTTGATCAAATGTGGAACGTTGGCAAAGACAAAAACTCTTTCATTGTCAAACACCTCGAAGAACGGGCGTTGCTCGTCAATTTGAAGTTCCCTCCACAGGGATAGCTTTCTTGGGCCAACACCGGTGACAGCTGCGACAACCGTATAATTGATTTCTCTTAGTGCTCTCACAATATTTTTCACAACCAAGCCAGGCAGCATACAGTCGAAATTATAGTAAATAATTTGCTTCCAATCGCCTACAAGTCCCCGAACTATGAACATCTGAGCGTACTTGTAAGGACGCAGACCAGAATCATCAGGTTCACCAGTTTGGGCTGGTTTCTTCAGTCGAATCTCATAGAATGTCAGCACACACAGTCGATCTTTCTGGTCGAAATGACTGCCCGCAAGCACTTTGATTGTGCTCACTAAGATTCCAGGTCGAAGTTTTAATGTGGCCGCCCACTTTCTTAGCGTAGATGGCGACGGTAGTGGATGCTTCTTTCGCCAGAGCATTTGATACATGAGAGGACTGGCTGTGAAAAGGGTAATTGAGTTGGCAATTTCTTCATAGTTCCAATTACATTTCTTGAGGGGATTCATTAGTCGTCTAATTTGGCCTTTGGTAAAAATCGTCTCCATACTTGAGACAATTGCTTCGGATTTGTTCACTCGTTGAAGTAGAGCGCATGCCTGTTCGCGCAGTTTTCTATTATCCGCCCTAAGCTCTTCCAGTTCGGTGCGGATGATGTTTGTCGTATCGATGTCCACTCTGAGGATAGAAATGTCATCAAAATTGAATCCGCTGCCAAGGTAAATCATCTTACCTAATACTTGCTTGGTCTTCTACACAATCTGGTCCAGCTTCAGATGGAAAATTGTCAACATTCATAGCATGTACACTATACCTAAACCAAGTACAAATGTAGTTCATAAATGTTTGAACTTTCTCCGACGACTTACTCTTGACACGAAGTCAGATCTTCTATTTGCAGCCGCGTAGTCTCAGGTGCACCCCCTGCAGCGCCATTAGAAGAAGTATCTTCATTATTATCCATTTCAGTATTCACTGGCAACTTTTGCGTGGGCAATGCTCCATATTTCAAGCGCCTTTTACTGTCGGAAATGTTAAGAAGCACATCTTGCAATTTCCAGTCATTTGCTGAAAAATGATCCGAGCATACTCGGGCGATTTTTGGATTTGTTTGAAGGAATCCTCCGCAGAGTGTAATCCATTTGCTACAAAGCAGAGGGTCTTTCGGAAAACAAAAGAACCTCTTCTTATCACTTCGCTCTTTTCCTTGATAGTTTGTGCATCCTTGGACGGCACATTTTACCATTTTTGTTTATGGAAAAAAAAACGAGAATTGATTACACACAGAAATCAGCTGTTTTGGTTTGAAAGAACCAAGAAAAACAAGCAATTGTCAAACGAAGTGATGTCAAGTCGGTGCAGAAATGCACTTTGTTTCCATTAATTGAGAATTAACAATAACAAGTAAATATTTAGCGAAGAATACAAATAAATAACTATGTGCTGATGATTCATGGAATATTGAATTCATAAATGTTCACTGCTTTTTAAAGCATTTACGTACACGTAAATCCAGGCGACTTGGCATCACTTACAAACCACTTTTTAATCCAATTGCATGTCGTGGAACATGGAAATATATAGAAAGTGACTTATTTCTGGTGCAGATAAACAGTTTTGGATGTTTATGATCAGTGCTCTGCGTGGGGTCAGCTTTTGCAGTTCGTGTACTTATAAAATCAGGAAAGAATTTGTGCTATAAAAGTATCCTTATATACATATCTGATATCATTTGTGCAATAATCATGCTTAAAGCAAAGGGAATTGAATTTGAAAAAATCCGCTGTCCTTATGATCGCACTCACCAAATTGAGAGATATCGTTTTGCGACGCATTTGATTGCATGCAGAAAAACACGACCAGGGCTCCCACTAGTAGAGTGCCCCTTCAATTCGACTCATGTGATTCCCAAGCTAGAAATGGATGTAAGTATGTTATGCTAACAAATTGAAACAGTCATGTTTACGTTTTATATCTCTTTGCAGTGGCATGTAACTGAATGTGTTGACCGAAAATCATTCGAGTCCTTCAAGTACACTATAGCCCCGACGAGTTCTGTCCCAGATCCGGTCGATGAAATTCCCCAAATTGAGACATCTGAAAACTGGGACGACGAACCAGATGTTCCGGCATATGATCCAAAAGCCTACGCCGAAAGGGCACCTGTACTGCGACTATGCCAAAATGCACCACCCTTGGAGCGAAAAATATTTCGCAAGGCAGAGCATTTACGCTTAAGAGGTATAGACTCATCATAAGCTGATTACAGCTCATGCAGACATTTCCTTGGATCTGTCGTATTGGCGAATAGCACAAAGTTTACTCTCCAAGATGACAATCCATGCAAATTTACTTTTTTTCTTTGTAACTTGTCTTATTGTGCCCAACTGGGTATTTGAAAAGTTTGACTTTGCAATTCAGCAAATTGCGGTTTAAATATTACATATTCCCATTGTAAGAGTTATCTCATCTATAAATATGTATATGTGTGTAAATAAAATTTATTTTTCCATGTGAGCATAAAGAAATTTGGTCTGATTTACAATATTTGATAAGAGTTCATGTAGAAAATGCTAGAATTGAATAACGGCGTGGCCAGATAAACGTAGATTTATGTGAAACAACACAGGTGGCTTCAGTTATTAAAGCAGTAAGATGTTAACGGATAGAGTTAGAATAACTAATGATAACAAATAACATTCAAATGGCAAGATATTTGTGTCCATTTTGCTCACGTTGGGTGGTTATATGGGACCCAGCTAGTTATACAATATTATTATATTGAAAAAGATTTATTTCATGTTTTTTCCATAAAATCAAATACGCAGTTCTGTATACTAATTTGTGTATACCAGGCATACACAAAAAAATGTTGACGTTGGCCAAGGTCAGCCATTGTAGATATTGTTTAGCACAGGTCATACAAATAGGGAGCATGCGCTCTGCACACAAGATTGTTCATATTTTGTCAGGTATGCATACTGCATGTTCCATGCATATATTGCTAGTATATAGTAATGCATTAATACACTAATACTTAGGACTTTCAGTTGGCTAATCAATAGATCTTATACATTTGCATTTTGTACTAAATATGTTATAGAGGAAAGTGTACTAGCTATTTCATATATAGCTCTGCATATTAAGGTAATCAATAGTTGGCAATTACTTTATATTGTTTATATGCACATGGCAAGGGTCATTTAATTTGCAGAAATCTGTCGCTGAGCAGTGGTTTAACTGGATTTCAAGAGAATAGCTATGCAGTTTCCCAAAAGATGCTCCTTGTTATTTTATTTATTTTTTTTCCATCACAGAGTACACAAAACACTACGTTCTCTAAGTGTTAACTCTCAGTATCGCTTTACACAGCAGATTTTGCTGCGCGACTAAGGATCATCTACCGATTTTGCATCTCATAGATTACATCAAATAAACAGTATTAATTAAAGCATAGTGCATGGATCAATTTTTTAAACTCCAATCGAGACAAGCTAATATCAATTTCGTTCATTAAAAGTGTTTATACACCTTGTAGTAGGTTCATTCAACCATTGTTGGTTCTATGCCTCTTATCGTATAGTAAATTTCTCATCCGAAGAGATCTTTGTTGAGCATATATATTCATGAGAAAAAGTAAATCTGGTGAATTTACACGGCAATTAATAATATCGCGGATGAACATGGCTGACGCTGCCTTACGCCTGAAACTTAAGGTTTGCAAGTCTATTATTTTACATCTATCGTCATATTTAGGGAGTTCTTCGAAGGAATACAATTTACGGACAGCCTATCTCGTGACATTTTTTTGTACTCTTTCGAATCTGAGTTCTTGTGTATCATATGGGGAATCCCAAATGATGGAAGAATATTCTAAATACGGTCTGACTAAGGAACAATAGATGGACTTAAGACTAGTTATATCCCGAAAATCTCTACTATTTCTTTTCAGAAAACCTAACATAGCATTAGACTTCGCAATCGTATAATCATAATGTGATGCAAGATTTAAGTTAGTATCAAAAATTTCACCCAGATCTTTAACCTTTTCTAGGCGACTAAGTCTATGATCATTTATGAAATAATCCTAGACAATCGGGGATGTAATTCGATATGCCGTAAAGATATTACATTTTTGAATATTCAGCTCTAGTCCATTGTGCTTGCACCATTCCACTAGTGCATGGATATCCAATTGGAAATTATTACAATCAGTTAAACTATTTATAGATAAATACAATTTAAAGTCGTCTGCGAATGTTAGAATTTTACAATTTTCGTGAACATCATTTATAAACAAAAGAAAGAGTAATGGGGGCCATATGGCTACCTTGTGAAACGCCCGATGTAACTTTGATTACTCGAGATCTAAAACTATCGATCATTACCAATTGCTTCCTGTCCTTTAAGTAATTGGAAAACCACTCTAATGACAAACGGAACCGCTAAGACTTTAGCTTGTTTAAAAGCAAAGTGTGATGCACTTTATCGAAGGCTTTCGAGAAATCGGTGTAAAGTACAATACTTTCAAATAACTTTCGTATCGATGAAAGCTTGGATATTGTTCGATAGTTTTCTACTTTTTGCCTTAAACCGCTTTTATGTATAGGCCCCAGAAAAGAATACTTCCATTCATTTAAAAATTCACCCATTTTTAGGGATTGATTAAAGATAATTCTTAGTGGACAATAAAGCGAATTCCAACTTTTTTTTTAAAATACCAGCCGGGACCCAATTTTCATTCCAAAATGATGCACCATTGCTTCTTACGGAAGTTTCTACAGACAAGATGTATTGTTTATATAAAAATCTATTCAAGAACTTATATTCTTTCCTGAATGTCAAAAATCGTTCACGAATTGAGAGTTGTTGTTGAGAGTGTTATTACATTTGTTGCATGTTGGGGCAGCCTAATTATTTGTGTTTGCTGCCGCTTCATTAGCGCGCTTCCCAAATTGTCCTGGTACCCACCTTAGATCACATTTTGTGATATTTTCGATAAGAAGATACCGGATCAGTTCTGTTTGATTAGGGAGTTGATTTTTGTGTTGAAGGCTGTCAGAACAAATCACAAACTCGCCACTGCTTTTTGCTATAATTGTCAATGCTGATAGAATTGCTTTGTGCTTCGGTCGTGAGAATGACACCTTGACTTGGAATACTGCCATTACGTGCTATGACCGAAAAAGCAGTGTATTCATTGGACGTAGAGCCATCTGCAAAAATGATATCCTATCCTTTTGATCTTAGCTGACTTGTTACATCTGAAAAGGTGGAGGGTATCATAGCGTTATTTGGGTTGGCCATCTGAAGTTAGTTGAGTTGGAGAAGTGTAGCATTCTCACCAATCAATCATGGTGGTTGAGTGGGATTTGGCAAGTGTTGTGCTGGGATTTGCTTCGATCGCTGAAGGAATTCCTCTGTTTCCGATTTCTTAGAAGGTGGATATCATTGTCGATTGAAATTTGGTAAGCATTTCGACTGAGGCTTCCGTAGGTATAGCGATGTTCGATGGTTGGGAGACCTGCTTCGACCGAACTGTTGATGAACCAGTTGGTGGTAGAGTGGTTTGATGATGTTTAAGATTGTTTTTGGGGTGCTAATATAAGCGATTTGGTGACGTTTCAAGGAGTGCAAGGAATGAGTTAATAAACTCGAATATGCAACCATATGTTCTTATAAAAATAAAACAGTAAAACTAAACAAGTAACAGTAAAAAACATACACGTACCTGTTGTGCGCAGTATCCCACCTATGACGTCTTTCTCTCTTAGAAACTATCGGCTTTCTGCAGTGTGTACCTCAAAGCCTAGAAGCGGCAGCCTCCACGTTTTGATAAGCGATTGAAAAACAAAAAAGCGGCAAATGAATTGGATTCTGAGTAAAACAAAATATTAACATGAATCTCAAGCAGAAATTAAAATTTGAAGCCACCCAGTATGTTAATGACTTTTTAACAAAATCAACAATTCAACCACCACTAACTTCACGTCTATTTAGGTAATCTGAATGACATTTATATCACAGCACGTGCGAAACAAATTTGTTTTCATTTTTCAAAACTACTCCACTCGCGAAGTTTATTCCACAAAAAAATGCCAGTTTACGCTCAGGAAAATAATCTTTTGATATACAAGGGGAGCAACTTTATAAAACAACGTCTTATTCTGTCCGCATTAAGTGGGAAACCAGTGAAGATCATTGACATTCGCAGCAATGACGATGTGCCCGGTTTGCGCGAGTTCGAAATCAGTCTCATTCGACTACTGGACAAAATAACAAATGGAACCAGAATTGAATTGAATCCCTCAGGAACCGCGGTGGTATTCAGCCCGGGCCTGCTGCACGGTGGAACTATCCATCACGACTGTTCTGTACAACGGGGGATTGGCTATTACTTGGATGCCCTCGTTGCATTAGGCCCATTCTGCAAGAATCCACTATACGCCACTCTGCGAGGTGTTACGAACAGCAAGGAAACGCCATCAGTTGATTATGTGAAAACTGCCGCTTTCGCCGTGCTCAAGCGATTCCTTGTCGTGGACGAAGGGCTGGAATTTAAAATAACAAAACGTGGTGTTATGCCCGATGGAGGTGGTGAGATTATATTTAAGTGTCCTGTCCGGAAGAGTTTTCGAGCGATACAGTGCCTAAAGCAGGGAATGGTTAAGCGTATTCGAGGAACAGTTTACGCTTGTAAAGTCTCACCTGCGCTTGCAAATCGGACACTTGAAGCGGCAAAGGGAGTGATGTTAAACTTCCTCACAGACGTTTACCTCTATTCCGACCAAAATAAAGGGAAACTCTCTGGAAATAGTCCAGGCTACGGGGTCAATTTAGTTGCTGAGACAACCGAAGGCATCATATTTTCATCGGAAAGCATATCGAGTTTGAGAGATGCGGTACTACAGCGACAATCCTTATGCGAGTCCATATCTAAATATATTCGCATTCTTTTCAGGGAAAGGATCCCTCGATACCGGAGGATGTTGGCAAAGAAGCTGCTCACAAATTATTGGATGAAATCTACCGAGGTGGCTGTGTGGATTCTTCATTTCAGTGGTTAGCTGCCCTTTTCATGGCATTGGGACAGAAACATGTATCGAAGTTTTTAACAGGTAACTGAGACTTTCCGATCGAGTGCTTTGGTATTTGACTTAACACAAACTATACGTTCTGCAGGTCCTCTATCAGACTATACGGTGAATTTTTTGCAACACCTGCGAGATTTCTTTGCAATTACGTTTAAATTGGAGAATCCTGAAGAAGATGAGGATGACGATGAGAGACAACCGGGAGCGCAGAAGGTTTTAATGACCTGTGTTGGCATTGGCTATACAAATATCAGTAAACGTGTAATTTAGGCAGAAAAAAAATATGTATTGAACAAAACAACAAATTTTTTTGTATATTTTTGCTGTCCAATTTTTTGGCTTCTATTCACCCAAAAACAACGGTCATCTGTATGCAATCTATATGCAATCTTTGATACCTTCATTCCCCATCATGATGTAATCCTTCGTTACCTATCAGATACCCTTGCAGATGTTTGGGGAAACGACATTAGGTTGGTTCTATGATTGGAGAATTTTCTGCACTCTGGTGCCCAGAATGTGGCTTAGGTCCAATTGTAGGTGACAAATGTTGCAGATGGGAGGAGATTTCAGAAGATGTTCATATGAACAGGCTGTGTGACCCAATCGTAGTCTTGAAAATATATCGTTGGACATTTTTGACGTAGTTATGGATAAGTCGGAGCTTGTCCGCTTCGGATTTACAAGCCTGTTGTTAAGCTGATGCTAGTTGCGCTAGTTAGCAACTTGAGTTTATGTTTCATTTGTTTTTGAGTTGTTGGAGTCAGCTAATTAGTTTCACATCGATTTAAGTTTGTTGGGAGACTTGATAAAATGGTTTCGGGTAACCTTAATAATTTCTGAGTCATTTCGAGATTTTCTTACGGAATTGATCACTGATATGTCCAAGCAAATGATAGATTTTCCTTTGAACTTGGCAGTGTAGTTTAATGAGTTTATGATCGCTACATCTTGAGCTGGTACTTTAAGGGGGCTACTACCGACGTATGTTATGCTCATAAAACGTGTGTGTGTAATGAAATATGAATGCGTCAACTATTCACTTCAGAGATAACAATTGATCTGATGATAAAAGATGAAGTGTATCAAACCAGCTGGCGAGGATGGTATCCCAGCTGAGCTACGTGCTGACAGCAGAACATCAGCTGTACTTCTATACCCTCACATCAGAAAGACATGGGAAAAAGAAAGGCTGGGCTAAGAAAGGCATAGTCGTGAAGACACCAAAGAAGGATGACTTGAAAGAATGCAGCAACTGGAGAGATACTTGGAACAATTATACAAGGAAGACTTCAAAACAAAATCGAATGAAATCTACGAGATGATCTTCCGTCCACATGGAAGCTGCGTAGACCAAGCCAACACTCTGCGCACAATAGTTGAGCAATCTATAGAATGGCGTACACCTCTATACTGGCCTTTGACACCATCAAAAGAGTTGCAAAATGGAGAGCATTAAGTAAGAAAGAAGTACCCCAGAAAATAATTAACATCATTAGAGCAATGTACGTAGACTTGCGGTACTGCACAAGGCTACTGCATCAGTGACTCTTTCACTAGAAATGCAAGAGTAAAGCAAGGATGCCCACTTTCACCGCAAATGTTCACAATTGTCCTTGATGAAATTATGAGAGGATATAAGAAAGGAATAACTTAGAGTCTCACACGACAACTCGAGGACGACCATGCGAACGATATTTGTCTACTCTCACACAAGCTCAGTGACGTGCAATCTAAATTAGAACGCATCGCAAGATTAGCACGATGCGCCGGATTAGAGATAAATATCCAAAAGACTAAGGCCATGAGAAGCAACACCTGCAACAGAAGAGACATTTCCATCGAAGGAAACCCCGTCGTTAATGTAGATAGCTTATGCTATCTAATATAATAATATATATGTATAATATTGGTGGCGCTGCAGCCCGTAGAAGGCCAGGGCCTAGCTTCTCAGCAACCACTCGTGTTGTGCCTGCTATTGTTCTATCACGAGTGGAGTAGACCTACAGTTTTATGCCGACTCCGAACGGCCAATTTTGAGAAGCTTTTTCTAGACAGTTATACTCTTTGAGCATTGTCAGTGACTCGAAAGAGGTGGGGCCGTGAAAAGTATTTCTTGTCGTACCAGGAATCGAACCTAAACAGGTAGATCCAAGTGCGTAGGAGTCGACGCACAACGCCACGGGCCGCTTATGCTATCTAGGTAGTATAATAACAGACAGACGGCGCCGCAGAACAAGCTTCGAAAAGGCAAGAGCATTCGAACAATATGGAGGAGTTCCCAGATTTCCAGAAACACGAAGCTCAGAATATTCAACTCATGTGTTAAATCAGTACTGATACGGGTGACTCTCACTAAGTCGAACTCTCCCTATGTCGAATTTCTCTCTAAGTCTAATTTTTTTGGTAGCCCTATTTTGGCATTTCCCTCAAATTTCTATACAAAAATCCATCCTGTAAGTCGAAATTCCGTCTAACTCGAACTAATTTTGGTATCCTGTGAGAATTCGACTTAGAGTGAGTCCACTGATATATGGCAGCGAAACCTGGTTGATTTCTAACAACAGCAAACAGAAATTACAGGTATTTCATCAACAAATGTTTCCGTACCATGTGTCGAATATTCTGGTCAAACACCATCAGGAAGGAAACGAGGGTCTGTTAGGAATGACAAGAGAGTAGCCAATTGTAATAGATACAGATTAAGAGACGCAAATGGATGGGACATACACCAGGAAAATAGCGGACAGTATTAAGAGGCTGGTGTGGAGTGGAACCCTCAAGGCAAAAGAGCCAGAGGCTGTCTCAAGAACACCTGGAGACGATCCGTATTCCTGGAACTAGGAAAATGCAACCCCACTTGGAATAGTGTAAAAAAGCTGCAACTAACCGAGTGAGATGGAGATGCCAAGAGGAATCCCTATGATCCCAAGAGGAGTGATAAAAGAAAAAAAATTGATCTCTGATAAAAAGTGATAATAAATATATTTAGAAAGTTATAAACGCCGGCATGTTTTGCAGAGAAATAGTGCTTTTTAGGTCTTAGCTCATACTACATATTTACATGAACATATTCTATATTCGCATTCTATAACGCAGGAGAATCTTAAAACTCAGATCGCTTGTAATTGCAAAAAACATTGACAAGCCTTTCACCTTTGGTTTCTTCCCAAAATCATCATAAATTGCATGCCAAGCGACCACTCCAAAGTCCAATGCAATTACAGTCGATCTACATACTTAAACTTTGATTCTGGTCAATACTCACTCCAGTTCAATCAATGTAAATAATTATGTGATAGTGAAACCCAAAACGATACTTCCCCCAGATATGCTTTCGTTTCCGATTCTTACCTTTTGACTTGTTTACTCTTGCCCTCAGCGAATTAGTGCTGGTTCGGTGTTTTCACATGAACTTGAGAATGGTTGCTGGGTACATTCTTTTGCGAATTAAGCAAATCTGGAGCACTACATCGACTGAGTCAACGAACATCGACACAAACGAAGTACTCAGCACAAATGCAATTCGATTAAATCGAGTATAAATTGATAGGCTCGTAGTTCCACAAATCAGTTCACTTTTATTGAGTTCTCCGAATTGAACCATTTGTCTTCAATGAATACCTTCAGGATTGCTTTGGCTTTCATAGCTTTGGCGGCTTTAGTGTCTGCTAATGCCTTCGATAATTTCAACAATGGCCTTGCCGTAGCTTCTGCACCGGCTTTTTCTCGTCGCGGTCCACAGCCGGAGGGAGGAAATGGAATTTCGGGTTTTATCAGATCAACTGCTAGTGCACTGAATCCAGTCAACTGGCTGCAGAAGGCCGTGGAACATGTGCCAAAGGTTGAGGACGTCTCATTCAATAGTCTGGTGGCGCTACCTTTGAAACAAGCATCGATCTTGATCAAGGCAATTAGTAAGATAAATTAAAGATTTCTCTTTAGCACTACTGTTCAAAATTTAAACATTCTTTTTAGTGCAAAACAGTTATCTTCAGCAATGGACAGGATCCCTGTTTGGTCCCAACTGGAATAATGTGAAACTGCACCTGATCACTGGCAACGGCAATGTTTCAGTTCAGTTGAGTAATGCCAGCCAATTGAAGAGGTATCAACAATTGTCTTCGGGCGAAGTAACGATCCTAGTTACCGGATTCCCATCCAACCCTGAAGATCCAAGTGATGCTGTGGCTCAACTCATCCAGGCCTATCGTGAACGGTACCAGATCGACCAATACCAAGAGCAACAATCTAATCCCTGGGATTCGTCAACAATTGGAAACTTTATTGTAAGCTTTTTGAAATCCTAAAAAAATTTGCATCTATCTAGCTTATCCACGTCTCCTAGGTGTGTGACTTTGGCGATCAGTTGAACAGTTTCCTGCGATGGGCAACGGTAGACATTGAAGATTGTGGAAAACACATTGGCCAGGCTGTGGTTGACATTACTGAGTTCGTCCCGTACTACAACATCCATTTGATTGGTCACAGCCAAGGCGCTCACGCTGCTGGCTCTGCAGCCAAGTTCTTCACCCAGAAGACTAGCAAGCAATTGCGTCGCGTAACTGGATTGGACCCCAACAAGCTCTTCACCCGTGCCCAACACGTTGAGTCGGAACTGGCCCGTGGTGTTGCTGATTTTGTTGACGTTATTCATACCACATCCAATGGTGTTGCATCGAAGACAAACGGTGACGTGGATTTCTATCCAAACGGAAAGGGTTCAGCTGTTTCCGGTGTTGATAATATCATCGACGCTTCATTGAAGTCCATTGAGTACTTTGCCGAGACTGTGAGGCTAGGTGGCGAAAAGAACTTCATGGCTGTTGAATGCAGTTCGCTGGAGGATTACGAGAACCATCATTGCCATGGCAATCGTATTCCAATGGGCTACAATACCCCGGTCAATGCCAAGGGAGACTTCATATTGAAGGTGAACTCAAACGCCCCCTATGGCTGCAACCACAGGATTTTGAAAAACAACCGCAGCCGCAGCTCTGTTTACGCTTAAATTGACAGATCCGGATACCAGTGAATTCTTGCATTTGTTGAAGCATTTTTCTATTCTCATTGAACAATAAATCATTTATCTTTCATAGCATTGTATTTGAAGATGTTTTTCATTTTCTTCTTCTTCTTCTGCTGGGGCTACAGTCCAGGGGGGATCTGGGCCTCAGTCAACAAGCCTCGCCAGCCAGCACGATCTTTCGCCAGCTGCCTTAAATTGCGCACATCAAGTTGGTTGAGGTCTTTTCGAGAGAAAAGTTCTGTTTTCCATCTTTGATCCTGTTTTCGTTGATGGCTTTTGGAGAAGAAGGTTCAACCATGAACTGGGCTGTACAGCGACATGAGCCTAGTCAGGCATCTACGAAATCAACGCCTAAGATAGCTTGGCCATATAGGGCGAATGGACAACACTGCTCCAGCCCGAAGAGTCTTCACTCCGAACCAGTGGGACAGCGCAGTCGAGGACGCCCACGGAACCGCTGGCGCACACAAGTGAAGAAGGACCTCAACTTGGCGCGAGAATTTGGAGCCAGGTAGCTAAAGATGGTGCCAGCTGGAGTAGCTTCTTGACCTAGGTCCGGGTACACCCAAGACTTTAGCGCCATTAGGAGAAGAAGAAGAAGAAGCTGTTGCAAAATAATACATAACTCACATCACATACATTAATTTAATTTAATTTTTCATTTAATTACAAAAGAAATGCCAGATGGGAGTGTCCTCCCATTTGCTTCGTTGCTTACCATTAAACTCAGTATAATACATAAATCTTAAAAACTAATCAAATAATTACGAACGAAGGAAGGCAATTGAGGATGGGGGACTATAGAGAAGAAATCGAAATTTTAAATTACACAAGATTCATTACATCAACATTTGTTCGTTTTTTCTTTTTTACAGAAAAGCAATGCAAATCATGTTCGCACGTCTTCTTTCCAAAGCAAGTATACATCAGTCCACTAATTACACAACAATTTTGGGTTTTTGCCCAAACCCGACACTGTTTCAATTATCGTTTAAATTTATCATTTATTCTTTGCAGCCCAGGCCGGAGGCCCAATTACAGATGCCACCAACTGGATCGTAGCTGAGGCCTTTCGGACATGTGTACTCCCAGCCGACGACGCCACCATTTTCAAATTTAGCACAGGAAATGAACTTTCGGCAAGAGAGGGGATGAGGGAAGTTGCCCTGATCCAGACATTCAATGATTCCTTTTCCATGCAGCACCACCTTCACCTGTAAAAGGGAACAGAAATTCATTTATGATTGACACGGGTATGGGTTTCGGAGTTTACCTGTGACGCAGTTGGTTTGTCGATGACTCTTTCGTCGCCATCATCGTAGTAGTCGTAGTCCAGGTCGGGCTTATAGGTCTTACCCGGGGTCGGGGATTGAATAATTTTGCTGAATGGCGCCGGAGTTTTGTGCGGTCTTCGTCGACTGATGAATATTGGAGCTTTCTCCGGAATGGGTGTGCTCTTTTGGGGCCGACGTAATAAGGGTCTTCCTGTTAAATGAATGTGATGGTATTACATAAATACTTTAAAAATTTTCTCCGTCAGAATCCTACTTGTTGTGGCGATAATGTCTAGCCTTCTGGTGATTGGTTCGTCATCCTTCGCTGAGTAGTTGGGCGTTGTGCTGCGGAAAAGTTTTGTGGAAATTGATATATCCGGGGTGTGCTTGGTGTCGCCATAGGTGTCTCCGATTTGATTATGAAATATTTTAGAAGCCTGAATACTTGATTTCGCCACCTGATCAATATCCTCTGGTATTAATGTGTCCAAGTAAAGCGGAGAGGTATTGAACTCAGTTGGCCGGATGGTGGTTAGTGGAGCCGCTGTGGTTGTGGGCGGAGATCGTCTCTTAAAGAGAGGATTTTGTGTTCTTGGTAAAATTGTTGCTGCTGCAAAATAAAAACAGAATGCTTGAGTGGTTAAACTGGAGCTTAGTTGAGAGGTTTGTGGAGACAAGGAGAACTGCACAACATTGCACACATGTGTGTAGAAATAAAGATAAAGACTAGTCAGATGTGAGTGAGCTTCCACCTCCTTCATATATCATTTTCTTTTGTCGCAAGTGCTGGCCTACTGACATTGATTAGGCACAATAAGCGCTTAATGTTAAACATGGGCTCAATTATCTTAGCTGTGAGGCAAGCATTGCACGCGGCAATTAGTAGAATCAGTCGCATCAAGTTATATTACGTATATGTTTAGTTTCAACTGTATGTCCCTTTCACTCGTGAGCGAACAATAGCACGCACAACACGAGTGGTTGCTGAGAAGTTAGGCCCTGGCTCGCTGCGGGCTGTAGCACCACCCATATATTAGTTTCAACTAGAAGTAATGCACGGCAGCTGGTAGCATCGGTTGGAAAGGAGCGAAGGCAAGAATGCTGTGCGCTTCGCTTTTCATACAATGTGACAGAGTCATTGGAAGACAGGCAAAGTTTTGTGGTTTAAGGGGTAAACACACAAATCCACAATGCTTAAGAAGTTGCGTTAACAGAAACCATGATCTAATTATATAACAGCTCCACCCTCAAAATATTCCCGACCCCAATTAACAGTACAAACATTTTATCTTTATTTTGCATTGTTCTTGGCCAACATCAGAGCCGCCACCGTACTTCCTGTGCACATCTCTTCAAATTAAGTACGCTTACCCACTTGCGAAACGTGAGTTTCCATATTTTAAAATCACCGCGCGGCTTCTCACACAAATAAACGCACACTGACTCGTGAAAGCGCGGGGAATCGTCTTCTTTCTACACCCCACCATTAGTCACTTAATTTGCGATCAATGGTTCAAGTGGTTGTTTTAAGTTTGCACAATCATACCGCAAGATATGCGAGATATTTCAAGCCTTTAGCCACTGGAAGCGCTTAATTGTGATCGCGCACCGCTGACGGCAGATGCTAGACATGATCACCTTGAGTGCAATTAAAAGTAAGAAACGACGAAACACTCGGGGAAATCTTGTACGCAGTTGAACTGATGGCGCGACGTCTTGAGGCCTTTGCGAAACGAATCGCAGAATGTTGCTTGGTGTTTTTTTTTGTCTTCGAGGGAGATTGATACTTAGTTATGCATACAGCTGTGATGGCCGTGCACCGAACGAGAGTTTCTGCGGGTAGTTAGTATTCAGTAGATTAAGTGCCGCCTACAAGCCTCTTGGCGATGTCAAAGGAATATACAAAATATTTGTGTTTCGATAGGAAAGTGATGCTGGTAAGTTTTATAATGAAAAATCCACACGCTCTTGCTTTCTATCATTTGTCTATCCAAATATTTAGCGTCACTTTCATGTTTATGCTAAAATCTATAAGACCATTATGTACATATGTTGATTAAGGTGTGGCTGCATAGTTATGAGAAGTTGATTTATGAATCTTCGTAGGCATTATCTCGTTTTCATATTCAATAAAACATTTTCGTTGTATGGGACATTTCATCGAAAATAAGTTAAAATTTAGTTACAGTCAGTCTCATAAGTAAGTATACAGCATAAAGTTGTCTAAAATTAAATTCAGACGAAGAGGGCAGTTTGTTATAGGAATTCATAATGTGTTCTAAGAACAGGAAAATATGTAAGGACAGCCCAACAGCTATAGGCACATCGGGTCATACATCAAAAAATTTCCTTCCATTAGCGACACTCCATAATATTAGGACTTATGGCAGCTTCTAAAATTGGTCAATTTAGTATCCACTGATAAACATATGGATGAGTTTGGTTACTTGCACAATCTCAAGAATAACCTGCGCTAAAAGCACTGCCAAGCACAGCCTAAAATGGCCACTTGTTGGTAATTTGGTTAGATTTTTGGTTTATGACTCGCTATGCCTACAGTGTATGGAATGTCCTCATTTTTGTTTTGTTTGAAGTACGTGACTAATAACCACAGAAAACTGCGTTTAAGACTGTTTTCTTTAAAGTCCCGTGCGAAATGTATTTTTTTTAAGAGCACAGAGGTCGCCAAAAATTCTGCGAAATGTTTAGATTTTCTTAATCGATGCAAGAAATATTTCACCCCCTCTGTTTTGGCTTTCATTTCTAAGGCGTATATCCACCCAAGCTTGAAGACAATGCTCATATCTGGTCTAGTGCCCCCAATACAACCCTACACCTATTAGGTAGAATCCAAAAGTGAGCAATAAAACTTATAAGAAACAACGATATCGCAGAGTCATTAAACTCGCTCGAACATCGACGTACCGTCTCTTCTTTTTCCGTATTTTATCGCTATTTCAATAAACGATGCTCAAGCGAGCTAGCCAACTGTATTCCTCCTCGCCATGAATTCACCCGCGATACGCGTCTCGCCAGCAATGCTCATCAGTTTACCCTTAAGTCGACTTTCGGACGCACAGATAAATTTAGAGACTCATTCTTCAGCCGCACTACGCGAATACGGAATGCTCTTCCCAGACCAATATTTCCCACAGACTCTTTACCTTTGGCCAGTGCTGTGTCTTGTCCCCGGACACTTAAGAGTATTAGCAAACACTAGAGCGAGCGTAAATTACAAAAAAAGACAACTTTATGATGTTTACTTTCTTTCGAGACTGACTGTAGGTGTTTTTCCATCATCATCAGAAAATATTGTGTGATAATTCATGTTCAAATCTATGCTCCGGTTATACAAATCGCAGAATCCGCTGTGCCTCCATACGGCTTTTTTGCTGACAGGGGCAAATATTCGACTTAACATTTTTTTCGAGGACACCACCAGTCAGAGACCGTTTGTTGTCCAGCTTTCATATAGCAAAACTCGACCCTCATATGGAATAGTTCTGTGAGACGTTCATACAGACCACAATAACATATCCAGTTTGTGGATGACATTCGCAAATGAATTGTAATGAATATGGATAAGGTATGGCCTAAACGTTTTAAAAAATTATTCAAAAAAATGCATAGAAACCCAATGTATATAATTTGTTAGTCTTTGTGAAGTACTACTAAATTAGCTAAGCTTAGCCTGATATATATTCCAGATTTTATTTTGCAGAAAACACACACTTATCGAGAGTTCAGTGAAACCTTCTCCTCGGCGTTCGTTATTTGATTAGCAGCAGAAATCCACTATGAGCTACTTGATTCCATGAAATGCTCATCAATTAAAGTCATCAATCTCTTCCTTCTCCAAATGTCATAATCCCATCGCTCAACACTAAATCTTCAACCACGCCCAACATCAGTTGATGTTTATCTAAGTTGTCATTCATAAAAATGCACACACTCCAGTCTGCACGAAGAGGAGAAAACCAAAGACGCGTTATAATCACCTCATTGTACATGCGAACTGAGTGTCATCTCTTAGCGTCTTCAGCTTGTTGTTTTTCTTGTTTTGTCTTCCTATGAATGTTGGAACACCCGGAAGCCCCTCGAGAGAGGAAAACACTTACAAGCATCTAATTTGGTTAGGAATCAATCTCATTAACTAGCCTTGGTCTGCTAACACTGACTGATGAATAAACCGTGAAAGGGAAAGTGTTCACAAACACATCTGTCGATGATATTTTTCTCGAAATCCGCAAGCATACATGACTCACAAATGTGTAAATGCAAATATGAGGCAGTTTAACTGCAATGGAATGCAGTTCACATCCGACAATGGCTGACTAGGGCACTAAACATCTAAAACCGAACATGGTCAAGCCAGCGGTAATAACTTACCAACTTCTTCCGATGCCACACCGCTCCCCACTTCGATGGTTGTGACTGATGATGGTGGTGTTGTTGTGGATCTACTCGCATTCAACGGTCTGATGAATTTGCGTCGTATCACACCCGATGGAAATTTTTGATTTGGCAGTTTGTTAACGGTAACGAACGTGACATCATTCGAAGATGCCACCGCCGATCCGGTGGTACTGATAATCGTACTGATCTCACCCGGACTTGAAGTCAGCGATGAGGATGACAAGACTTTTGCGGTTGGCTTCAACTTTGCCACAATCGTGGTGGCATAAGACGGCCTAGTCCGACGGTTGTACTTGAACAGACTGGTCGTCGCGGGCGTCGTTGAGGTAACAGCGGCATCATCATCCGGACTGATAGTGGAAATACCGTCCGTGTTCAGTTCATCATTGGAAGCGCTCACGACTGGTTGTGCTGTGGTGTAGAGCCGCCTGCGTATACTTGGACGACGCCCTTGAATTCCGACCGTACGCACCTGAAATAAATAAATAAATTAATAAGTGCTTGAATTGATTTCTTGTTTGTGAATTATTTTTTATTGGAAAATTAAAATCGAACGCATTTGCTTTTTGGTCTTGTGGTTTCATTTTCTAAGCATAGCTCCGGGCAAATTATCACTAAGCGTTTGGGCATAAAACTACGAGGACCAAGGTGGATTGTATCTACAAAAACAAAATATTTTTCCATCACCATGCTGAGCATTGAAAGCGAGTGTTTTCTGTTTTCGTTCGATGGGGAAGTGACCAAACTAGTTCTTTGCATAATTTTGTTTTCGGACTTGTTGATTTTTCTTCGGTTTCTAATCGAAGGCATTTTATTTTTTTTTCTTACATTTGTGTGTGGGATTAAAGACCTAGTCATGGGCTATTTGCTGCCGATCTGAGAGTGATTGCGCAATGTATAAGTGCTCAATGTCAACTGTGTGTGCTGTTGCATTCGTTTATTTGAGAAATGTTTATTGACACAGTTTCGGTAATCAAAGATAATTGAAGGGCTGACAGTGAGGCTTATTGTGATCCGATTAACTAGTCAACTGTGTAAGAGTCTTTGAATAGATAATTGTATTGGGGACACAATTACTGGCGAAAATAAATGATTCATTCGATGTGGAGTGACTCAGAGGACTGAGATTCGGCTAAAGTCCCTGAATTGAAGCTTCAAGGTAAATTTATTGCGAATTGAGGTGGAAGATGTAATCACCAGCGCACCCATTTCCATTGACTGATGTCATTAATTAATTCTGAAACGCTTGGGCATGGCGTAATTCAGTGGAGCAAATTGCCAGTCAAGGAGTACAGATACGACGCTTTAATTTAGGCAATAAGCATTCAAGGTCACATGTGAAAATGTCAGAAAATCTGTTGCTTGGAAAGTAGGGCGTCTCGAAGGATAGAGGAGAGGATGGATAATGTTAAGTGGAAGTGAAACGAATTTCTACGATTCTTTTGGATATTTTTTGTATGGTGCTGCACAAGTTAATTACTGTCGCGACTAAAGCCAGGACGGTACGCGATATGCAGGCTAGCCTGTAATGAAGGACAATCGATCAGGTCGGCAAGATTCCAGGATCTCTTCGTTGTTTTCAAAGAAGAGACTTAAATGACGTTGAAATAAAATAGTCTTTGCATTTATTTTTAATTTATCAGGGAATTGTGTTGTATTTTATTGATGTATTGCTGACAACAAATAATTAATTCACGTTGTTGATTATTTTAGTATTTTCCTGGATCTTCAGACTGAATGGGCTTTAATCTCATGAGAGTTGTCCCGGGAATTCTTATTTTTTGTAAGAGTGCTGTTGTGGATTAAAAAAAAACGGAGGCACCAATTCTTTTCATGATTTCGTATATCTCTTAAAGAGAGCGTATTATTACTATTATTGAGGGAATATTGCACCTCCTTTTGATAACTTTGCTCTATTACGAGTTCCCCTTACATACAGTTCTTTACAGAGTTCTATTAAAGGCTATGGACTCCTGTTGTGCAAAGATAGAAGAGATTTGTTTTACATTATTACCTCTAAACCAGTTTCCTTTAGGAATCTGGGAATGAGAGGTGGTTCTAATGATTTCATTTGTTCCTCTGATAGTAGGTGCTTGCCCAGATATCTTTGTCTTTTGTGGACAAGTTGCTCACAAAACCCCAGTACGTGTTCTGGAAATCCATTAGATTATCAGAGAGACCTAAAAAGGGCGAAAGCGCACTAAGTGTTATGGGAACGATATTCTGGCCTAACTGACATTCAGGGTGGATATAGAATCGGAAACAGAAATTATCTTATTACATTAAATTTTGTTGGGGAAGAGCACCGCATCAACACAGAATAAAATAGGATCTAGTACAATCAGCTAATTCCACTGATGAAGATCATTAATAATAAATGAAGCATAAGCGAGTATCATTTGGAAGAATATACAACGACAAACTTCTTAATCTTAAGGGCATAAAATATTACTATCAAACATAAGAAATAGTGCGAACAAAATGCAACACTGATGGTGGTGTAGTGAAACAAATCTCATTGATCTAAATGTTGGTGCCTTCGAGACACAGATTAGGAGAAGAATTGGCCAGGTTGTCAGAATAGGTAATTCAGATGTGGGCGGTCTATCTCTGCTCAGTAGTTAACAAACTGGTCACTCTTTGAGCTCAGAAGCAAATTGAGTAGTATAGCCCTTGGCGAAAAGCCAGGGTTAGGTTAGGTAGGAAGGCTGCCAGTGAAATCGCGAGCTCGCTTAGATCATGTTGGTTCATTGTGATACCCACAGTCAGGCTACTACCACTGATCGACAATTCCAGTGATAGTGCGAAAGGCCAACTCGATCATGTTTTCTTCAAACAAAATGCGCATTTACATCCCGCTCGACGGGGCAGAAGCATGGACTGTATTAAAAGCGGATAGAAATCAGTATTTATGTTGAGAAACAAAATCTGCAGACAAGAAACAAGACAAGAAACCTACGAACTTAGTTGGGCCAGGCCTAGAGCAGGCATAGAGCCAATGAACAATATCGTATGCATGTAATACGACGAAAGAGAACACATAGGACGCCACTGTTTTCGTTGACGTACAGAAGTGGAGAAAGAGGAACATGACGTGTAGCGGATCAAAATCTTCGCTTTATGCTTGAGGCCCTAGATCCACCAGGAATGTATCGCCGTACAAGGAAGGATATCTGAATAAACAAAATCTTAAGCTCCCAGCCGACTCGAGTTATATTTCATTGCTGTCAATGTCAAAAGGATAAAAACAATTGTCAAAGCAAAAAAAAATGAGAAAAAGAAATAATTTGTATATCTAAACTTTTATTTAAATAAAAAATTTGGTTTTATATTTAATTCTGAAGAAGAACTCTTGTGTGACTCAAAACAAAAACAAACAGAAGTTTCCAGATAGTCAGATATTCCACACATCAACAACATGACCTCAGAAAGGTTACGTGAGCTGAGAAAATGAATTGTTAGACATGCGCCGGTAGACGTGAATTAAATGCCAAACCAATGCACACCGAGTCGACTTGTGGCAGTTACGAAACTGTACTTGTTTATTTCAGGCGATTATCGCGGCTAAATACACATTTTCTTCAAAGATCCGACGATCATAATTACCACGCATATTCATTACCACTGGTTTAAGTTCCAACGGATAGATTTATCTTTTATTAACGTGCATTTACTTACATCTCAATCCCACGGTCATGCGCATTAAACGTATGAAGAGCTCCATGAAGAAGTCACGGGCATCCCCAACCAAGAGCAATTGTGTGTTTGCTTTGTATGCTTTGCCCCCAGTCGATTGTTATTTATCTCTAGATATGCATATACACATGCAAATGAAATACAAGGCACTCTGAAGAATTCTTTTGAGAAGATGTGAATATTCGTGGGATATACTCCCGATCGATCGGGTCGACTTGATTGAAAATAAATGCCATTTGTCACACTAAGCCAGCTCTAACCAAATTCCGAGAAAGTGCGATAGAGAGTTTAGATTTTAATAATTTCATTTACATAAGCCACTCAACTAGCCGCTCTCATATGTGAATTCCATTGTGTAATCTAGCTACCTAGTGATGTGTCCGCATTAGATCATCATAACTGCCGCGATGGTTGGTTATGCAAGAACGTAAGCAACTGAAAAGACGGAGATCATCCGAAAGGAAAACATCACGAAACCGATAAAGTTAATAAGTATCTGTGGAAAGTGAAAGTATTTGATTCAGTTTTTTTTTTTTTTTGGTGTGATAAAAAAAGAGTTGTGCCATAGATCACTGCACGGATTGCGTGAATGGCAAATGACTTTGATTTTGTCTCACAAGCAAATAAATGGCTTGAGTGAGTATCGAGTTTCGCGACTCAACTGATTCGATAAACGTGTGCGGAATTAAGTATGGGAAAACGTCCTCAGTCATTGATATGCTATGTGAATTTGTAGATCGTTTATTTTTTGTGCTTCCCTCAGATAAATGTACATAGATTGCTATACATTTTCTTCATCAAAATACTTTGATGTCTTCGTAAGAAGCAGAATTTGACTTTGGGTGGTATCGCCGATCAGTAAGTGGAAGGGAACTGCAGAGTTTTTTCTTTGCTCAGGTGTCACAGTAAATGACAAATGAATAATAGATGAGGGTGAGGCGATGAAAGATGAATGAGTTATGCGATAAGTGGTGGAAAATTCTTCGAAAAAAGTGCATGGTAACCTTAGGTTGGGCCCCAACACGCTTTATAATGGGCAATGTTCCAGTATATGGTGCTGATTTACGTGATCAAAGCTGGACAGTTCGATTGCGCATGTGAATGCAATTGGAGTGATAATGGCCATTCTGGGGTATCGAAATCCGATAGTTTTGAATCCGATGCGTTAAAAATAATCTGCGAAGAAGAAGCATCTATGGAATGTTGGTTGGCTCGAATTTGAAATTCTTAAACGAGTATTCGGGTAACTGGTTCTTTACTGACGCTTATGGGAATTCCATCCAAATCGTTATTGATGTAATTATTTGTCTTTAAATAATTTAAACGATTATTAAGAGCATCAGGTTTGTCCACTTCTCTCACAGATTGAAGCATTTCGTGAACAGAACCGCGCGACAGAGATCGAACGTGACTAAGAAATTAAATGGTTATTGTCGGCAAGAGTACGTGATTGCTGAAGATGCTTGTTTTTGTAGATGACGTACCTCGTGGCTAGCTAGGTTGTTGACTTAGGTGTAGAAGGAATGTAAACCGAATAACACATGATGATCCAAAAAGACTTGAAAAACCTTAAGGCAAACGAACGTTTAAGTGCTGCATTATTCATACATTTTATCACTTAACTGACATCGTTTCTCAGCTCAAACACAATGCAATGGAACAAATTACACTACAATTTATTTATTCAAAATTACATCTGTCTTATCGGTCCCATTAATCCTTGTCAGAACGCGACAATACAGAATCTAAAGTACTCAAATTTGTTTGCGAATACCAAAGAGCAATCGCGTGCTAAGTGATGTTCACTTAAATAAACAAATTACGTACACATCGCAGGTAACATAAAACCATTAATTCGAGTATCTCCGAGAATATAAAGAAAAAAAGCACACGAAAATCCAAGTCATAGATACTCGAGTATTTTTAGCTCTTCCCTCATTGATCTTTAAGTGGCCATGCGATCATCTTAATGGATAGCCATTATGCAGTCCAACACACGGCTTAAAAATTCTTGTTTAACACTCGACCATAGCCGTGAATTTTAATGTTATCCACGGAGAATCAAAATTGATCGAAAACACTGTACCCTGCAGGTGGAAAGATGCAACACACACTTCAGCATCATCAAGGAAAAGAGAAAAAAATAAAACATTCTCCATGGAAACAAAACAAATTGTATACACGCAGTACAACACTAAGAGACTCTGTAGATAATTTGTAATTTCTGTGCATACACGACTGAAGAAAAAAAAACGTGTTACATACGTGACTCTTGACATTCTTTAAGTTTCATCCACAGGTCCGTGCCATTAAAATGAGATTCATTTATCCAGTCGTAGTCGTTCCGAAGTTGTTTTGAAAAAAGGCATTAACCCTTCGGACATGTGAACAGGGAAAGGTCAGCGATATTTGAGAACGTCGACTGTCTTGGACACTGTTGAACGAATGTAATTAAAATTCTCATTTCAAAGTGGTGCAAGCATGGGAGAATAATGAGATTTGTGGTAGAGGTTTACGTGGAAACAAGAAGTGAGATATTCATGCACAAACGATGATGCCATCATGTGTGGTGTGGTTTTCAATTTTGCATTTGTGTTTGTATTAAATAATGGTTTGGTACGGATGGTCGACGAAAAATCAGGAAAAGCATTGAATGTCATACTTCACGCTATCTATGAGAATTTCTGAACATATAAGAGTTAGTGTGGTTAATAATCAGGCGATAAGTCCCACAATCCTGACTGTGGAACAGGCAATCACTCACAATTTCAAGTCTACTGATGCAGTAGGAAAGCCAAATTTAGCGGCTGGAATATCCGATAAACTCAAATCTGTAACTACATAACATAAACACACGTTCCCACGTGTCCATGGTAGCAAGCACTTACGAAGTGCTAACCAAGGTCACATTTAATAAGCGCCAATTAAATTACACATCTTCAGAAATTCCGAGGAGCTGCCGTGGCACTGTGATAAATTAGCGAAATAAGAAGCCGTCTTAAAGCGTAAAAGAGAAATCCGAAAAACCAATTAATTATGTAATGCTCAAAAACATTTCCCATAGTGTTAACTTCGTATTTTACGGAAAAAAAAGGAAGAAGAAAACAAATAAATTATCACCAATTAAAGTTGTTTATAAGAGTATTTTGCTATTGCGTTGTCAGCCAGAGGTCTGACTTAAGAATACGTTTAGTCAGTGATCAGAGGGCTTTCACAATCATCAACAAAAACATCTCGGAAATACTGCTTTACTTTAAAAAAAATAACCAAACCCAGGACTATACCAATTACTTGTGCTTTTCTCGTGTTGTGTGTATATATGCATGTGACTTGCAGTGTACTTGTCATTTGAGGAGAGGAAAAATGGGTAAAAACTAAAAAAAAATTTGTTTATATAAATGTTGTGTAAAAATATATTATACAAATTACATTTGATAAATATTATTTGTTCTCTTAAGAGCTACGCTTTGTTGTTATTTTTTTTTCTTCGTTCTTAAATCTAAGATAAAATTTATATTTGTCTTTGATTTAATATATTTTTTTTTTGCACATATTTTAATTTACCAAAATTTCAACTTACACAAACTTTTCAATCTTCAGTATAAATATTAAATAAGAAATATTAATTAAAAAAAAATAAAACAAAAACTCAGATCTAAACTGAACCAATATAATAAATATTAAAATAATGATTTTCTTTTAATCGTTGTTTAAATGAATTGATATTTTTGTTTTTGTAGTATCTTAAGCTATGGCAGCAGATAGATTGATAGAAATAGAGTGAGAGTATACTTATATACACTTTCATTTAGAAAATAGGTTTATATTTGATTTTAAAGCCTGCGATGTGCGACGGACGATGAGTTAAGATATTAAAAAAATAACCATTGAAAAAATGAATGACTGATGGGTGACTTTAAAACATGAGATGCTGATTGTGTTCCATTGGATATAGAAATGCAGACAAATTAATAGAGCGTCAATCTAAATTTTTTACAATCCAATGTAACAGTTAAATTTGCTTCAAAAAAAAAAAAGGAATGTAATAATTAGAATAAATAAATTGCACACTTAAAGCATCAACATTAAGCAAGATTGGTCGCACATAGAAAAAAAGCAATTAAATGCATTTTGAAGCTCGGATTTGTTGTTTTCTTGTAAAAAAGCTGTTGATTGGAAAAGGTAAGATATATATATATGTATTATGTATTAATTCCTGTTCCTGTCTACTCTCTGTTTTAAATTCATTGCGAAGCTGATTATAGAATATACGACTAGAATGTAATCTATTATATTTTTGAGCGTGTGATGTGAGCTCATTCTTGAGGCTTGTACATGATTTTCCCTTTGTGTGTTCTGTGATCTGTGAGATGTTGCCAGGTGGAGGTGTAAGAGTGTCTGGTTTTTGGATTTACTGGCAAGTCGGGAAGAAATTGTGTGATTCGATTTTATGGCGTGTTGCTATAAAAACCGATGCCCAAAACACCGCTGTGTTGTCAGAAGAAGGAGAAAAGACAATGTTTCTCTTATGCAAAGGTGGTAAGCTTAATTGCCAGCCTCTGGATCGGAAAACTGATCTGCGATTTAAAATCAATTCTGCGTACAATTGAGTCGATGTGCCAGGACCCTTATTACTTAAATAAAGATAAGGTTGCAAGTTAAGCGATAGAAGCCACGCCTCATCTTTGCATGTTCCTGTGAACACGTAAGTAAAGACATGTCAAATACGCTGTGATGGTACAATGATCCTTTTTTTTAATATTTGGCAGATGAAATTAGATACAATCAAAGGCTGTTCGTAGAGCCATCAAACCAACTCCCGAACTCGTACAAGCGATTTAATACAAATGTATGGGGCCGCAGACAAATCAAAATAATGCCAGACCAATAAATTCCATGACACTCTTACAAACATCTGCTTTAATCATTGTTTTACATTGTCGATAGCAACACGCATTTTATTTTTCTTTCGAAACAAAAATTTGAACAACAAATAACACACATCAGCTTTAGCTTGTTCAAGATACTGTTCTTACTCTATAACTAGAATTTTAAGAGCTACCCTTATCTAGACCTAACACGAACTTAAAACTCTAAGTCTCGACTCACTAAGTCGAGATGGCTTGAAAAAAGCCAAACAAAATAAAAACCCTAAGGAGCTAGAGTCGTTGCAACCTCATCAGCGTTCAGATTTGAACTACTCAATGTGGTTGTTGGGCTCTTGTGGTGCCTTGTCTTGTGTTTTCTTTTCGAGGGCTTTTTACGCTTGACAACGTGTGTTTCTGAGCTAAAACTTGTTTCGGTTTGAATTTTCGTTTCTATTGAATTACTAGAACTATGACTGCTACTAATACCACCACTTTCGCTAGCTTGTAGTACCTCTGCGGGGGTTTCTTGCGCTGGTGCTTCTATAACCAATTCTTGCCTAACTGATTGCGCTGAATTGGAGTCCGGCTTTACGACCTTACTCAGGATTACTTTATCTAAATTTGCTATCGATATTACCAGTGGGAACTCATTGGATTCCGGTCGCAGAAGTGGTATCAATGGACGGCTGACCAGCGGTGCTGGGACCGGCGCCGTTGTTGATTCGGTTGTCGTGTCATCAGCGCTCTCAGTGGTGCTTGTCGGATAAGAAGGCGCTGTGCTTGGTGTCGTCGTTGGTGTGGGGAGCGACGTAGTAGTTGGTGTAGTAGTGGTTTCTGGCGTTTGAGTAGTCGTCGTGGTTGTTGTTGTCGTCGTCGAAGTAGTTGTAGTGGTTGTCGTCAAAGGAGTAGTTGATTCAGTCGTCGATGACAATTTGGGTTTTTCATTTCTCGGCGTCGTTGGCACCTCTCCCAATGAATAGGCATAGAATATACCATTGACTTCGTTTGCGGCATCATTGATCTTCTTTGCCTGACGGGCGGCATCGAAAAGTCCTTCCAGTGATATAGTCGAAGACTCGATGACGTCAACAATCACTTCTGGTACAGTGATAGCTTTCGACTTCCGTTCATCTGATGCCGCGTCCGTCACGGAGCTGGAGTAATCCATGTCTGGGATTGAGTTTCTATATGGTGCCGATGTTGATCCCGGTTCATAGTCGATTCTCGTATTTTCAAGACTGTCTACCGCGACTTCGGGAATGGTATTCCTGACGAACACTGACGACTCAGTGGGAGTGTAATCAGTGACGCTGCTGCGTCCATCTACCAGGATTTTACTTCCATCGACCAGGTGCACATACTTCACCCTACTGATTTCACCGAGAGCTTCCAACTTGGGCATGCCCTCAGATCGCAAGTGGGTGGACTCAACCGTTTGAAGAAGTTCATCCTTTGACTTTCGTCGGAATTTGTCCTCCTTTGAATTAACCTCTACAACGCGATTTATTGTGACCACCTTCTGCTTGGGGCTGTACAAAATCAGTTCACGCTCATCGGCGGTCGTTGGTTGTTCGGTGATGCCTTCTGTTGTGGTCTGCTCTGAGGCCTCCTGTGAATTGATTAAATTATTATCTTCAATATCTTCTTCAAAAACGGTACTAGTGTCAAAACTGTTGGTTGGTGTGTCTGTGGTATCTGGCTGTGGTTGGTTTTGGATTAATTTTGGTTTAATAGTCGTGTGTTTTTTGCTGTTAGATTCAAAAATTTTCTTATTACGTGCGTTCAGGGCATCGATGTTAAGGTCCTCGAGGAGAGGGTTACTCTGCTCTTGTGGAACGGCTTCGGTGGATGTTGCCGAGTACTTACGCTCGTAACTACGTGTATTTGTGGATATAAAGACGGAGGGTGGTGTTATTGAGGCCGTTGCTGTGGGATTATCGGAATCTAGTAGGTTTGGTGGTAGGGTAATTAGTGCTGGACGATTGACCACGCGAGTTTTATTCTGTGCTCGTCCTGGGAATCGATTGGCTGGTACCGCTGCTGACGGTCGATTGGGTACGAAGGGTGTGTTCGCGGGCCTATTAAACGATGGTCGATTCGATGGGCGAGTGGGACGATATACAACCTGCGGAGGAAGCGATGATACTTTGTTTGTTTGCTCGTCTTCTTCATCTTCTTCAACATCATCTTCCTCGCTGTCTTCTGTACTTTCGTGGTCCGCGTCATTGACCTCGGTATCCTCTTCTTGGTTGTCTCCTTCGATAGTCTGACCCTGTACTTGATTTAGGTTAAACAGTACATTTGGTCGAATCACAGGACTTTCCACCCGTTCGTCTTCCTCTTGATTGACGTTTGTTGCTTCATCGTAATCTTCTTCAAGCTCTTCTTCTTCCTGGTTCTCGAGCCGAGTGCTTTGTGTCGTGGTTCTTGTGGGGAAATTGAATCGATTTCGGCCAACGAAATCCTTCTGTGGTCGCCCAGATGCTTGTTCGATAAAACCAATACCGTTAGCTGAGTCGGATGGTGGTCGGATTGCCTTGAAGTTTCGATTGAACTTCCTCACATAGGTTCTCTGAGTGGCGATTGAGCTCGAGGAGTCTGTCGACGTGATAGCATTTAAGGAAGGCTTGGTTGGTCTATAAGGTCTTCGGTTGACTAACAGCCGACGAGGGGTCGGCGGTACGGGACGGCTTGTTGTTGACTCAGTCAGTGGTGTCTCAGACGTCACTTCATTGTCAATAAGTTCCGATATTGTTGTGTCGAAGGTGGTATCATTATCAGTATCAGTATCAGGTATCAGAGTTGTGGTCAGGTTTTCGTCGTCCGTTGAGATTTCATTAGCTTCTGCAACCGAAGCAGCCGTTGTTGAGTTCTCATTGTACTGACTTATGAACTCAGCGACATTCAAAGGCTTTGTTGCTTCATCGAGGACTGTTGTGGTCTCTGTGGATGACACTGTTCTGTTAGCAACAGGTCGCAATCTTCGGATAACTTTCCTAAACCGTTTGACTCCTACTTGTGTATTATTATTGACATCTACGTCAAGACCTAAATTGTTGTTATCTACAGACCCTATTCTACTACCGCTAGTTTGAGTGGTGCTTGTGCCAGTGGCAATATTAGTAGAGTTATTTATCTCAACACTAAGACTATTATTTACAATAAGTGGACGTTTAAATTTTAATATTCTAAAGCGACGTCTTGGCGTTGGTGCCGCCTCCGTAGAAGTCCCTGTTTCGATATCCTCTGATGTTCCATTTTCCGAATCGGATTCAGATTCTGTTTCAGATGTCAATCCCAAGTTTGTGGTGGATGTCGAATCAATGACATTGACATCATCTAGGGATGGATTTACCTGAGTTAATGTTGTCGTTCTTGTTGTGGTTGTTGTTGTGGTTGTTGTAGTTGGTGTAGTAGTGTTAGGTCTTCTACGTCCTGCTGTTCGGTTGAACTGTACCCTCTGAAAACGTCGATCAAAATTAGGTGTGTTCGTGCTAAGGTTAGAATTATTTTCAATGATCGAGTCCCCTGGTTCGGAGTCATCATTCGGACCTAGCTCTGTTTGTTCAATATCAACGTTATTAGCTTCGTTTAGTGACAAGGGATTAGTATGAGTGCGTTCATCAATGGTATCTACAGTGAGGTTAGTTATAGTACGGTTAGTTAGGTTATTCAAAATTGAGGTTCGATTAGATAATTTGCCACTGGCAAAAACTCGTTGGAGGCGAGTGCTTATAATTCCCGCAGCTGTATTGGATTCAGGAGAAGCACTTTCAGTGCGCTCACCATCTTGATGTTCAGTCGCTTCTAGTCGCGTGGACGCAATCGCATTGAATCGGTTACGGTTGAGAAGAGCGACAATATTTCGGGACGTAACTTCTTCGCTTCCATCGGTTTGAGAGTCATTATCTTCTTCGTCTTCAAGTTGCTCTTCATCAACATTATTTGCTTGGGACTTAACGGATGACGTTGGGGATAGATTGAAATTTGGTCGGGCTTGTTGAGCATTGGTGAATTTAAGTGTGGACCTTACCGAAGATCCGTCTTCGCTTGCAATCTCATTTTCTTGATTCTCCAGAGAATCAGTGGCAGACGTCTCTGTTTCATTTATGTCAGCAATATTTGCATGACTTTCGTCGGCTCCCTTTAGTAAATTCGGATCAATTGAAATTATGCTTAGGCCCAATTCTTCCAATTCACCTACAATATCATTACTTGATGTGATTGTAGTAATTTCATTTTCATTTAGGCCTTCATTCGAAGCTGATTGAGTTCCAGCTGAATTACTAGAATTATTGATATCAATTTCTTCTTCTGAAGTCTGAGCATTATCGGATAATGGAATTGCAGAGGCAGTTGTGGTTCTCAAACGATTGAACCCATTGAATGTACGACGGGTGGTGCTGGGTAGAGTCAGATCCGAATTATCAGCTTCTTCTTCCGAGACATCTGTGCCGTCGGATAATGGAATTGAAGAGGCAGTTGTGGTTCTCAAACGATTGAATCCATTGAAGGTGCGGCGTGTGGTACTAGGTAGAGTCAGATCTGAACTATCAGTTTCTTCTTCCGAGACTTCTGTGCCGTCGGATAATGGAATTGAAGAGGCAGTTGTGGTTCTCAACCGATTGAACCCATTGAATGTACGACGGGTGGTGCTGGGTAGAGTCAGATCCGAATTATCAGCTTCTTCTTCCGAGACATCTGTGCCGTCGGATAATGGAATTGAAGAGGCAGTTGTGGTTCTCAACCGATTGAATCCATTGAAGGTGCGGCGTGTGGTGCTGGGTAGAGTCAGATCCGAATTATCAGTTTCTTCTTCCGAGACCTCTGTGTCGTCGGATAATGGAATTGAAGAGGCAGTTGTGGTTCTCAACCGATTGAATCCATTGAAGGTGCGGCGTGTGGTGCTAGGTAGAGTCAGATCCGAATTATCACTTTCTTCTTCCGAGACTTCTGTGCCGTCGGATAATGGAATTGAAGAGGCAGTTGTGGTTCTCAACCGATTGAACCCATTGAATGTACGACGGGTGGTGCTGGGTAGAGTCAGATCCGAATTATCAGCTTCTTCTTCCGAGACATCTATGCTGTCGGATAATGGAATTGAAGAGGCAGTTATGGTTCTCAACCGATTGAATCCATTGAAGGTGCGGCGTGTGGTGCTGGGTAGAGTCAGATCCGAATTATCAGTTTCTTCTTCCGAGACCTCTGTGTCGTCGGATAATGGAATTGAAGAGGCAGTTGTGGTTCTCAACCGATTGAATCCATTGAAGGTGCGGCGTGTGGTGCTGGGTAGAGTCAGATCCGAATTATCAGTTTCTTCTTCCGAGACTTCTTTGCCGTCGGATAATGGAGTTGAAGAGGCAGTTGTGGTTCTCAAACGATTGAACCCATTGAATGTACGACGTGTTGTGCTGGGGGTACTTTGGTCAAGAATCTCTGTTTCGGTCTTTACTTCTTCTTCCGACACCTCTGTGCCTTCGGATAATGGAACTGAAGAGGCAGTTGTGGTTCTGAGTCTGTTGAATCCGTTGAACGTGCGACGTGTGGTTGCTGCTGTGGTCTCTTGCAAGCTTTCGACATCTGTTGGCACCTCTTCGTCAATGGATTCAGAAGCGTTTGTCGATGGAATCGGAGATGCAGTTGTAATCCTTATTCTGTTGAGACCATTGAATGTACGACGTGTTGTGCTGGGGGTACTTTGATCTAGAATCTCTGTCGCGGTCTTTATTTCTTCTTCTGGAGCCTCAGAGTTTTCGGATAATGGAACTGAAGAGGCAGTTGTGGTTCTGAGTCTGTTGAATCCGTTGAACGTGCGACGTGTGGTTCCTGCTGTGGTCTCTGACAAACTCTCGACATCTGTTGTCACATCTTCGTCAATGGATTCAGAACCGTCTGTCGATGGAATCGGAGATGCAGTTGTGATCCTTATTCTGTTGAGACCATTGAATGTACGACGTGTTGTGCTGGGGGTACTTTGGTCAAGAATTTCTGTTTCGGTCTTTATTTCTTCTTCCGACACCTCTGTGCCTTCGGATAATGGAACTGAAGAGGCAGTTGTCGTTCTGAGTCTGTTGAATCCGTTTAACGTGCGACGTGTGGTGCCTGCTGTGGTCTCTTGCAAGCTCTCGACATCGGTTGTCACCTCTTCATCGGTAGACTCAGAAGCGTCAGTCGATGGAATCGGAGATGCAGTTGTGATCCTTATTCTGTTGAGACCTTTGAAAGTACGACGTGAGCTGGGAGTACTTTGATCTAGAATCTCTGTCTCGGTCTTTATTTCTTCTTCCGACACCTCTGTGCCTTCGGATAATGGAACTGAAGAGGCAGTTGTGGTTCTGAGTCTGTTGAATCCGGTGAACGTGCGACGTGTGGTTCCTGCTGTGGTCTCTTGCAAGCTCTCGACATCGGTTGTCACCTCTTCATCGGTAGACTCAGAAGCGTCAGTCGATGGAGTCGGAGATGCAGTTGTGATCCTTATTCTGTTGAGACCATTGAATGTACGGCGTGTTGTGCTGGGGGTACTTTGATCTAGAATCTCTGTCGCGGTCTTTATTTCTTCTTCTGGAGCCTCAGAGTTTTCGGATAATGGAACTGAAGAGGCAGTTGTGGTTCTGAGTCTGTTGAATCCGTTGAACGTGCGACGTGTGGTTCCTGCTGTGGTCTCTGACAAACTCTCGACATCTGTTGTCACATCTTCGTCAATGGATTCAGAACCGTCTGTCGATGGAATCGGAGATGCAGTTGTGATCCTTATTCTGTTGAGACCATTGAATGTACGACGTGTTGTGCTGGGGGTACTTTGGTCAAGAATTTCTGTTTCGGTCTTTATTTCTTCTTCCGACACCTCTGTGCCTTCGGATAATGGAACTGAAGAGGCAGTTGTCGTTCTGAGTCTGTTGAATCCGTTTAACGTGCGACGTGTGGTGCCTGCTGTGGTCTCTTGCAAGCTCTCGACATCGGTTGTCACCTCTTCATCGGTAGACTCAGAAGCGTCAGTCGATGGAATCGGAGATGCAGTTGTGATCCTTATTCTGTTGAGACCATTGAATGTACGACGTGTTGTGCTGGGGGTACTTTGGTCAAGAATTTCTGTTTCGGTCTTTATTTCTTCTTCCGACACCTCTGTGCCTTCGGATAATGGAACTGAAGAGGCAGTTGTGGTTCTGAGTCTGTTGAATCCGTTGAACGTGCGACGTGTGGTTCCTGCTGTGGTCTCTGACAAACTCTCGACATCTGTTGTCACATCTTCGTCAATGGATTCAGAACCGTCTGTCGATGGAAGCGGAGATGCAGTTGTGATCCTTATTCTGTTGAGACCTTTGAAAGTACGACGTGAGCTGGGAGTACTTTGATCTAGAATCTCTGTCTCGGTCTTTATTTCTTCTTCCGACACCTCTGTGCCTTCGGATAATGGAACTGAAGAGGCAGTTGTGGTTCTGAGTCTGTTGAATCCGGTGAACGTGCGACGTGTGGTTCCTGCTGTGGTCTCTTGCAAGCTCTCGACATCGGTTGTCACCTCTTCATCGGTAGACTCAGAAGCGTCAGTCGATGGAGTCGGAGATGCAGTTGTGATCCTTATTCTGTTGAGACCATTGAATGTACGGCGTGTTGTGCTGGGGGTACTTTGATCTAGAATCTCTGTCGCGGTCTTTATTTCTTCTTCTGGAGCCTCAGAGTTTTCGGATAATGGAACTGAAGAGGCAGTTGTGGTTCTGAGTCTGTTGAATCCGTTGAACGTGCGACGTGTGGTTCCTGCTGTGGTCTCTGACAAACTCTCGACATCTGTTGTCACATCTTCGTCAATGGATTCAGAACCGTCTGTCGATGGAATCGGAGATGCAGTTGTGATCCTTATTCTGTTGAGACCATTGAATGTACCACGTGTTGTGCTGGGGGTACTTTGGTCAAGAATTTCTGTTTCGGTCTTTATTTCTTCTTCCGACACCTCTGTGCCTTCGGATAATGGAACTGAAGAGGCAGTTGTCGTTCTGAGTCTGTTGAATCCGTTGAACGTGCGACGTGTGGTGCCTGCTGTGGTCTCTTGCAAGCTCTCGACATCAGTTGTCACCTCTTCATCGGTAGACTCAGAAGCGTCAGTCGATGGAATCGGAGATGCAGTTGTGATCCTTATTCTGTTGAGACCATTGAATGTACGACGTGTTGTGCTGGGGGTACTTTGATCTAGAATCTCTGTCTCGGTCTTTATTTCTTCTTCTGGAGCCTCAGAGTTTTCGGATAATGGAACTGAAGAGGCAGTTGTGGTTCTGAGTCTGTTGAATCCGTTGAACGTGCGACGTGTGGTTCCTGCTGTGGTCTCTGACAAACTCTCGACATCTGTTGTCACATCTTCGTCAATGGATTCAGAACCGTCTGTCGATGGAAGCGGAGATGCAGTTGTGATCCTTATTCTGTTGAGACCTTTGAAAGTACGACGTGAGCTGGGAGTACTTTGATCTAGAATCTCTGTCTCGGTCTTTATTTCTTCTTCCGACACCTCTGTGCCTTCGGATAATGGAACTGAAGAGGCAGTTGTGGTTCTGAGTCTGTTGAATCCGTTGAACGTGCGACGTGTGGTTCCTGCTGTGGTCTCTTGCAAGCTCTCGACATCGGTTGTCACCTCTTCGTCGGTAGACTCAGAAGCGTCTGTCGATGGAATCGGAGATGCAGTTGTGATCCTTATTCTGTTGAGACCATTGAATGTACGACGTGTTGTGCTGGGGGTACTTTGATCTAGAATCTCTGTCGCGGTCTTTATTTCTTCTTCTGTAGCCTCAGAGTTTTCGGATAATGGAACTGAAGAGGCAGTTGTGGTTCTGAGTCTGTTAAATCCGTTGAACGTGCGACGTGTGGTTCCTGCTGTGGTCCCTTGCAAGCTCTCGACATCGGTTGTCACCTCTTCATCGGTAGATTTAGAAGCGTCAGTCGATGGAATCGGAGATGCAGTTGTGATCCTTATTCTATTGAATGTTCGCCGTGTAGGTCCAGCAGTGCTTTGATTTAAGATTTCGCTATTGTCTTTCGCAACGTCTTCATCTATTATTTCCGTGATGTCCGCAGTTTCAAATGGAGATGATGTGGTTTTTCGAAGTCTGTTAAATCTACGACTTGGATTATTAACAGCACTTTGATCTGAGCTCACGATATTCGTTACATGATCATTTTCCAAATCTACAGAAGCCTTGGTTGTTAAAACTGAAGAAGCTGTTGTGGTCTGTATTCTGTTGAAACGTCGTGCGTTGATTGTGGGTCTCCGACTTATGCTACTAATTTCCGTCACGCCCTCTTCAGTTGGAACTTCTGACGTTTCAGTTGTAAGATCTGAAGGTGCGTTTGTTGTCCTAAATCTGCTATATGCACCAAATTGTCGTCGAGAAGTAAGAAGTGGTTGTTCTACGAAACCGCTTCCTACACTCACAATAGATGGTAGAACAGTGCTGCCAATAATGTTTTCTTCGTCTTCAATTGCTTCGGTTATGCTCTCCGCCTTGCTGTCGGCACCATTAAGCAATTCTAATTTGTTTGCCGCAACTGATTGAAACCTATTTCTGTTCGTCGTGATCCTTGTGCTAAAGCCTTTAGCCCTGGTAAAATCAATGCCAATTTTTTCACTAGTTTGAACTTTTTTGGTGACTTTTTCTCCAGCGGAGGACTCAATTTGGTTTGAGGACAGTTTTGAATCCGTCTTATTAATTCGAGAATTGTACAGTCTTCGAGCAGTTTTTGCAGCAACAGAAGAATTTATCGTCGTCTCATCAATTTCTGTGGTTTCATCAACTTCTTCGTTGTCGTTCTTAAGTGTCGTGGACTCCTCTACTGCTTCAGTAGATATGATAGTTGGCTTTTTTCGGCGGTAAACACTAGTGCCTGATACCTTTAGTGATGCTTCTGTGTTTGCCTGAGGTCGTTGTCTTGAGTTAAGTGTTCGTCGATCGGAAAAGGAACCCGTCTCTGAAGTTCCTACCAACTCATATCCGGTTTCAACGAGATCCTCCTGATGGCTCTTAAAAGTGTTTCGATCCTTTAAAGTCTTTGCTGTCCTGCGGGACTCTAATTCGCTTTCCGTAGAACTCTGCGTTTCGAGTAAGTCCAGAGGCGAAGAGGTATCTGAATCCGCTTCTATGTCAGTCTCTAGTGGTATCAAAGTTGAAGTCTCTACCACATCTGATGGAGAAATTGTTGTTAGGGAATCGAGTCCATCTAGGAATAGTGCATCAGTGGTTTCACCGGTTGTCTTATAATCTGTTAGGACTTGCTTAGAAGATTCTTCATAGTTAACGACAGAGTTTAACGAGTCCTCGTGCTCTTCTGCGACAGGAGTTGTGGAGTCTTCGAATGACGTTGTAAACATCGCGTCTGTTGTGGTGTCTTCATCTTGTGTCTCTGAAGTGTAAGTCCGAAAACCAAATGGCTTTTTCGTTGTAAAGTCTGATTCCGCAGACTGATCCATCATTGAGTTGATTTCAAGTGCATTCACAGATGTAATGGGATTGAGGAAAAGTGACTTTCCTTGTTTTGCGGTCAAAGAAGGAGCAAGGTTTACTGATGAATCTTTCTCCAAGTCGGACTCTTCGACTGAACTTTCGCCAGATCCTTCGAGCAGTGCTACATGTGATCCAGCACTCATTGAGTTTACATCTTGAGCCAGTTTCAGCATATCATCGTTAACTTCATTTGATGCGACTTCAGTCGTAGTGAAGCCCTCGTCAGCCCCCAGGTCTTCAAGCGGCCTGGGGGCGGGCACTAAAAAATTCTGCAATTGACTGTTAATTTCATAAGCAATCGAGTTTTTGTCCGCTTCTGTCTTCGGCGGGTTGTCTTGTGGTTTCAAAGTTGCTTCCCCAACAGTTTTGTCCTTCGCCGCGGCTGTTTTACGGGAATCATTGTAGACATCAAATACCTCGAAGATGGTTCGGTTGATTTCATGATCCGAGGGAGCACTGTTTGCCGTTTCTGTGTGTTCCACATCTGCTTCACTAGGTCCTCCAATCTTGCCAATGTAGATTATGGGCGAGTCCTGCAGATACTTGTAGTAATTTCGGCGACTGAAAATAGGCACCGTTGGATTCTTATACTTATCATCTTGTTGCTGTATCTGGTTGGAGTGGACAACCTCGCTTGTGAGAAGGTGTCTTGATTTTTCCGATGAGACGCGGAAATTGTTTCCGCTTTCAATTGATTCGTGTCCTGTTTGCACTTGAGCTGGAAGAGGGAAACCAGTTTCCAGAGTTGCAATCAGTTCCTCTGTCGCTGACTGTATATCCTCGGTGGTGGGTGATTCCGTCACTGCACTGATAGCGCCTCCAGTCTCATGTGTAGCTTTGTCAAAGGTATTCAGGTGTGAAGAACTGAGTTCGTGTTCACTTGCCGATGTCGAGGTGGTTTTGATACCACCTTCAATCAATTGGTTGGAACTTTCGATAACTGTAGCTGTGTTTAGCTCAATTTCCGCCAAGTTCTTCGTCACATCGATGTCAGAACTATTCACTTGACTCGCAGTTTTCGTCTCAGATGTACTCGTATGACCTTCTTCGATTACATGGCTGCCTTCATCGACAATTGTTGTTGCCGTTAGATCTTCTCCAACCTTTTGTTTCGTCACATTGAAGCCAGAGTCAACCACCTGGCTGGCGATTTTCTCATCAGATACACTCTTACGACCACCACCTCTAATTTGGCTGCCCCCATCGACAATCGTTGCTGTCGTTAGATCGTCTCCAACGTTGTGTTTCGTCAGACCGATGTCAGAACTATTCACTTGACCCGCAGTTTTCGTCGCAGATACAATCCTACGAACACCTCCGATAATTTGGCTGCCTCCATTGACATTCGTTGCTGTCGTTAGATCACCTTCAACTTTGTACTTCGTCACATCGATGCTAGAGTCAACCAGCTGGCTGCCAGTTACGGTGGTTGTGATTCTTTTGAAACCACCTTGGAGTGTTGTCCTTGCTGTTTTATTTTCGACGCTAACACTCTTTGATTCTTTATCCGTATCCTCTAACTGAGTCTTACTATCGGTTTCAGTTAAGCTCTTTAAGCCGCTTCCTGCACCAGCCGAGACACCTTTGACAGATTGAGATCCTTCAACTTGTGTAGTTCCATTTGTGCTGGCAGAGAAATCTTTCATAGTCTTCTGTAGTCTGTAAACTGATGCATTAACTCTCCGCTTGGACTCGAAATCAGGCGACAAAAGTGATGAGAGGTCAGGCAAGTTTAGACGAGATTTTCCCCTTGGTATTGTTGGCTTCACCACTTCTACGATCTCTGTTGTAGTTGGCACTCCAGTTGGCCTAGAACGAGTTTGGTAGGTGTAGCGACTGCGAGTGACTTGAGCGGTTGACAAACTTTGTTTCGAAACCGAGTCCTGGATGTTCGCGTCTTCTGCTCCAACCTGAGAGCCAGATTCAAAGTTAACCTTTACCTCACTTTCCGCAAGCATGGATCCGTTTGTTGCATTTGTTGAGTTGCCATCGTTCAAAATACTCAATAAGTTGGCCTTCAAATCCAATTGATCGCCTCGTAGGGTCTGGTCTTCCGTTGTAAGTTGAGTTGCGCTTGCATTCGATGACACTCCAGCCGATGTGGTTGAATCAGTTTGAATTCGATTTCGTATGATCTTTCTTCTGCGGACAAAGCTGTCTTGCTGCGATTGGTAATTTGATGTGCTGACAGGCCGTCGTGTGAAGCCAGTTCCTGTACGATGAAGAGACGTAGGTCTAACGGTAGGCACTGGTGTTTCAGTTGTGGTTGTAGTTCGTGGTGGCCTTGTTGGTCGTGATGATCGCTGGATTTCTTCCAAAATTGAAGCCTCGGTAGTTGTCCGTTCAACTGGTCGACGCCGTCTGACATCTTGTCCGGGAGCTGCAGTTGTTGATGATGCTCGTTGGTGCTTCGCGTGAACGTCCAGCGCCAGAAGTGAAGACAGATCATTGAACACTGGACGGAAACTGCCACGATTGATAAGTCTTGGACGACGAGTTGTTGTTGAAGTCGCTTCATAGTAGGTCGCTTGAGTGTATTCTGTTTCGTCTGACGAACCTTCACTTCCGCTTGTCTGAACCACTGTTTCTTTGCTCGAGTCCGCATTGCTTTGTGCTCTTAATTGAGTTCTAGTTGTTAGAATTCTCTGCTTGGGACTGGCTGCCGTCGGATTAGTGTAAGTCCGCCTTTGATCAGATACTCTTGATCGATAAGTTAAAACAGACGACGGTCCTGATGTTTCGGTTGTTGTGGCTGAAGTCTGACTGCTGGAAGAAATGTCTTTATTTTCATCGTTGGTAACGTCCACTGATTGAACCGCTTCTGTAGTCTGATTTTGATTTTCAGAAAATGCTGTGCTCACTCTAAAGCCCTTTCTGCGATTAACGGAAACTGTTTGATTCTCATCTTGAGTTGTTTTCGTTGCTGGTCGGGTTCTAATCGAATTTCTGATTGTTGTTCTATTCATGGAGTTGGCAGTGCCAAAAGATGTAACAATCTTTCGACCACGTGTGGCTATTCCAACACTGCTTCCGATTCTGGTTCTGTTTAAGGATTTAACAAGAGTTCTTTGTCCAGACAGACCCTGGACCTCGCCTTCGCTTTCTTTAACACTTGACACTTCGGCTGATGTTGACAATGACTCTGCTGCAGAAGTAGAATTCTTGGCGTTTTTGTCTTCAGAGTTCTTTATCGATCCTTCTGAGTTAGCTTGATCTGAATTAGTCGATACTGTTGACTCAGATGAATTTGTGGCAATTTTTTCTTTTTCTCCCGAAGACACACTCGTGTCCTTGGATCTTTCAAATCCTGAACTGGTCGCATTGGACTGATTCAGTGTCGAATTTTCAATGCTTACTTCCTTATCAGAATGAATGTCACTTGTATTGCCACTTTGACTTAAGTTTGCAGTCGAATCTTTTTCAACATTCTTAGCTTCGGTCACAGTAGCCCCTTCAGCCACAATGCCATTCGCTAGGAAAGAATGATGTACAGAAGACTTGTCGCTGTTATCAGACTCAAGGATCTTTTTATCCGCCTGTGTGGACTGTTCAATCTTAGTGCTGGACTCGTCGACATTCGTGTTTGAGTGCACACCTGATTTGAGGCTGGTTGTAACTGAAGAATTCGAATCGTTTTCTTGCTCAGAATTTTCGGTGAGCGTAAATGTCGCCGCATTTCCTGATGAGCTCCCAGATGATAGACCTTCTTCGCCGGAAATCATCGAAAATCCTCTTGGAATGCTGAGATTCTTATTTCTATACACCGACTCATCTACAACGCGACTTCCGGAGTCTTGTGTCTGCGAATATCCAGCATAGCCACCCGCCTTTAACCTGTCTTGTTGAACACGTGTTTTTTCTTTTGTTTCACTTGATAAGGATTGAGCCGAGCCTTGTGCTTGCCCACCTGCTGCTGCAACGACTTCTTCATCAATGTTGCTGCCTAGTCTGTTACGATTTCGTCGTCTTGTGTAGGTTTCTTCCGCTTCGCTCTGTAGTCTGTTTATGGTTGTATTTCGTTCAGACTGGGTTCGATTCGAAATCTCTGCTGCCGACCCTGAAACGGTTTTCATTTCATGCGATAAGAACTTGTGCTTAGTGATGCCTCTGTCTGCCAAAGTTCCTTCTAAGCTTGTGCTTGACAAGCTGCCGTCAATGGACTCGGCATTGTTAAGACTTAGAGTGGACTTTGAAAGCTCTTCTTGATTTTGTATTCCCAACGTTTGTTCGGTAGCGGTTTCTTTTACTCCTTTGGAAAAAGACTCCTCAACACTTGTGCCTTCTACAGTTGTTTTGTGTCCATTTACTTGTAACTGATCATTTGAGGCATTTTCGACAATAATGCTTCCCCGATTCAATTCTAATCCTTGTTCAGCAGTTGCGCCAGTTCCTTGTGATATTCGCGTACCTGCAATACCCATCTCAAGTCCGAATTGGTTTTGAGTTCCTGATGTTTTTCGAGCAGCGGTTTCTCCGTCTCCTCGTACATTTGAATTGGTGGCTTCCAGGCCAAATTCAGTGTTTTCTACAAGTTTTGTTCTTGAGCCAATGTTACGATTATTGGAACTGCCATTGAGTACACCAGACTCTACGTGTTTTTTCTGCTCTCTAACATGGTTCACCTGCTCGCTGCTTTGGTCGGCTTTGAGTGACTTAGTGACATCCAGTCTTTGGTGTCCATCCCTAGCATCGTTGAATCCAACTCCCTGAGAGGAGCTGGAACGCCAGCGATATGATCCGTCATCAGATCCTTGACTTTGAGATTCGCCACCACTGAAATACTGCACATACTGCCCATCTTGTGTACCTTTACCTGCTTGACCGTTCCATCCGCGATATAACCCATCAGCTCTGTACTTCCCATCAGCTCTGTACTTCCCATCTCCTCGGTTGTCGTTCACTTGGTAAGTATCTCCGAACGTTTCATCAACACTTCCACTCTGATCCGCATATATCCGCGATCCTCTATAAACGTATTCTCCGCCACCGCTTGAATCATCACGCTGGAATGTCGAAAGTATGTCCCGCCCTCCTAAACCGTAACCTCTGCGGAATGTGCTGCCATCACTGGCCAAACTCTTGGCTCTCCACTTACCTCTGTTGTCTGAAACATAACTACTGGTGTCGTATTTTCCTGAAAAATCTTTATAACCATTCAAACCAACACCATAACCTCCACCGTACCTTGAACCCTCGTGATATGTCAATGACGGACTGTAGGCCTGTCCCCAGATTGTTGACCAACCCCCATTTTGCGCAAAGCGTTCATCGTCTCGAAGCCCACGCGAGCCTATTTGCCAGTCATAGTAATTTGCTACCTTCTCAAGGTTCTCTTTAGGGTATGTCTTTTGATAACGTAAAGTCGGATTGCGAGCATCCTTCCACGAATAGGTACGTTTTGCTTGCCCGCCATCCGTATTGGACTGAATCTGAACTCCATCACCCTTCACCAAACTATCATCTACATTAGCTACATGATCTACAACAAGACTAGTGCCACCATTTACGTTTTGAGCCCCTTCTACATTCTGGGACAAACGGCTACTGCTACGTAGGTAAGACTCTTGAGCTGAACTCACCTTTTTCACGAGCTGAGTCGATGCATCCGATGGTTTGGCGGTTGATGATGCTGGATCATCAAGACCGCCAGTGGCAATGGTTGTGGTAGTGGAAGTAGTAGTAGTAGTTGGACGTGTACGACGACGTGGGAAACCAAAGGGTCTTGGACTAGATACTGTACCCAGGAATTCGTTAGTACTTGTACTGGATTCTTGGTCTTGTTGGTTTGTGTCAATGCTGCTTGCGGTTGTTGTTTTTTGTCTTCGACCACCACCGGGGAACTTAGTGTTAAGGGTACCCCTTATGCTATTACTACTACTATTTATATTGAGACTAGATTGTGACTTAATTCTAGTGGTCGCGGTCTTTGTGGACAAGTTTGTTACCTCATTCCGATTCGTATCGTCAAGGGTTGTCGTCTCGGTTAGAATTTGATTTTGTGTCGAGTCAATTTCCTGTGTATCTAGACCAGACTCTGTAGCGAGGGTGTTTGGGAGAGTTTTTGGGAAAATTGTGACTAATTCATCGTCTTGTGACGTTGATGATGGGTCAAGGGTAGAAGTTGATATTGCAGGAATGGGATTTGTGGTTAATGATTGAGTGGAAGTTTCAATGGATATGGGATTAGTAGTTGTGGTTGTGGTTGTGGTAATGATAATTGGTTCAGGTGTTGTGGTATCAATTACAAAACTTTCTGGTGTTGCTGTTGTTGTTAGAACTTGATCTGTTGTTGGTATTGTTGTTGTTGTTGTTGTTGTCGCTGTTGTTGTTGTTGTTGTTGAAGATGATGGTGTCGTTGTTGTGCGACGGCCTAAACTTGCATACGCACGAATGGTCGTTGTCTGCGCTTGTTGTGTTGGTGTTTGTGTTGAAATTTCATTTTGATCCGTATATTGTACCGTTACACTTAGTTCGTCATCATTTCCATTTGACTCTTCATCGACATCGTCTTTTACTGTTACAATCTCCGCTGGACGCCTAGTGGGTCGGGTACGTTCCAAGAATTTGTATCTGAAAGTGAAGAAAGAATGAATTGTGAACATGATATGGAATCAGGGTGACACGACACCCCACAAGCAATTGACAAATTGATCAGACTCAGTGCGGGTGGGATGTGTTTCAAAACGGCTGTTTAGAATTCTGTATTCGAGCACATACCTGTTTCCTGCTACAGTTGTTGTCTCAATATCTGCTGGGGTGCTCCGAACTCGATTTCTATTCAACGGCGTGTAGGTCCTCTTATCGACAATAAGGTCATCATCCAGATCCTCATCGACCACATCTGGCTTCAGAGTGGTTGACTTTGTGCGCCTTATACTTGTATAAGCCGGTGTAGATGATACCGATGGCCTTCTGCTACTGATCCTAACGTTAGCATCTTCGCTGTCCTCATCTTCGTCATCGCTATCCTTCAATGTGTTCTTATCTTGATCCTCTTCAATGCTAGCTTCATCACTTGACACCAGCAATGGCTTTGTTCTTTGAATAGTCACATACTTCTTTTTCTCCTTGAGGAATCCTTCGAACTCAGGCAGTTTATCAATACCAGCGTTTTGAGGACCTGGTCTGCTATTGCGCACCACGGAGGAATACTTGGATCCGGAGTTAGATTTAACTACAACGTCTTCTTCTTCGCTCTCCTCAACCGGCTTGGGTTTGCTTGTGCTTCTGAAGAGCGTTGACGAGGTGAATTTGTTTCTGAAGGCACTCAAATTGTTCGGTCGACTCAGAACCTTGTCGTAAAGTGATTTGCTAATGGATGGTGGTGTCGTTGTGAGTCCGCTGGAAGAGAGTTCATCCTTCTTGAACATTACTGTTCCATCTTCTTGCTGAAGAAGGTGCTTTTCGAGCTCTTCAATGCCTCCCACTTTTTTGATGAGGTCTATGAGCTCCTTGATGACCTTGGGGTCCTCCTCAGATTCTGGAATTACGGGCTCATCTTCTTCGTCTTCATATTCCTCATCGTCATCTTCGGGGGCTTGTGTTGTTGTCGAAGTGAAACGAATAAAACTATTCCTTGAAGTAGCCGCTGTTATTCTAGATGATGCCGTCGTTGTTCGAGCAGTCGTTGTTGTTGTCGTTGTCGTCGTGGGTCTAGAATGATGCAAATGTTATTTCAAACACATTTGATAAAAGCCATAGGTGTGCTTACCTAGATGTGGTAGACGGAGGATCCTTTGGATTCTTATTGCATGGAACATTTCTTGCAAAATCACATGAATCGGCGGCAGGATTGAAGTACAATCCCGATGGGCAAGTGAACTGATGAGCAACAATGCCCAGATCGGACGGACCACTGTCCAAACACCAGAAATATTTCTTGCAGTCCCGGGGATGCTGGAAAAAGCCCTCGTCTTCGCATTTGAAGTCTGAAGAGGGAAACAACTTAGAATTCAGTTCGACGGGTGGTGTGGTGAGTCTTACCAGAGCCAGGATCGGGTGTAGTTGGGGGTTCTGGAGTCGTTGTACGTCCTCCAATATACAATGAAGAACCAGTCGTGGTGGTAGTTTTACTCGTGGTCGTACGTCTTTGCGATTGTGGACGTTTTGTTGTTGATGTTCTTTTCTGAGAAACCGCGACAGCCTTTTCAACTACTTTCTCAACCTTGTTGCGATTTGATGAACCAATACGAGTTCGTGATCGTAGCGGCTTCTTCTTTGATGAGGGCTTGGCCACTTCGTTGGCTCCGAGACTACAAGTGAGTTACATTTGGTTAGATAAGTCAATTGATGCTGTTTTTTTTTCGAAAATCTTACCCCAATCCGTCAAGATAAGCCTCTTTTGCGGCTTCAATAAGTGGATACGGTTTGCCTGTGCATGTGCCTCGGAAATCATCGTTGTCTATGGCCCAGAACATAATGCCACCCAGACCGTTCTCGACGACATATTCGGCCTTCTTGCGAACAATTGCTTCGTCGTCATAACCTACCCATAGGTTGCCCTTGTAAGCGTAGGGACCCATAGCAGATGGATTTGGTTGAACCACAGTCCAATCGGGATCATTCTTGATGTTTTGACAAATCTATCGATCGAGTTTAGACATGAGTCATGAGAATCAAACAACGTCTTCTGATTTATCTTACCTCGTAGTAAGCCAAATAGCCCTTTTCACGCGTAGCATCACCTTGTTCTCCAGGCCCTTCAGACGGAGCGCCAATATCTGTGCTGTCTTCGTTAATAAGCGTGTATGAGCGACCGTATGTGGGTATGCCAAGTACAAGCTTGTCTCGATCGGCACCAGCGTTCAAATAGTATTTTATAGAATAATCCTGTAATAAGCAATTTATTGAGCCATTCCAAATGCATCTTACGCAGTACTTACGATATTCAATTCGGTGTCAAAGTTGTATTCGTCGTCTTCTTCCAAGGAGTACAAGGGGGCGTGGTGATTTGCAGACGGCTCGTGAGAACTATGGAAATCGTATGTCAACAAATTGAACCAATCAAGATATTGATTCAGCTTGGGAATGTCATAGCCCTTCTCGATGTACTGGATACCAGCTGGAACAGCCATAGTCAAAAGCAGCCTATACGAGGAGAGACACAGTGCATGAGATGAAGATGCAAACAATGAGGCCTTCCCAAAAATTACCTTGGTCGTCCAGTCTTTGCAGATTCTCTGTCGAATTCAGTTCTCAGCTCTTGAACAAATTGCGCATAGTTATCCTTGTCTCTTGCCTTGCCACCATCGCGATGCGCTGGATATTCCCAATCCAGATCGATGCCATCAAAATGATTTTGTCTTAAGAACTTCAAGATATTTTTGATAAACTGTTGCCTTCGGTCAGAACTAGCCACCAATGGAGAGAAACGCGTCGATGCCTCATTCCAGCCTCCAATAGCGATCATAGTTTTCAGTTGTTTATTGTATGTCTTCAGTCCTGTGAACTTGGCATAACCACCTGTCGGTAAGGTAGGGTAGTATTAAAAAGTTCGAGATTTATTCAGTTTTCTTTTATTTTGATCTTACCTTGTTCAATGTCCTGATACTTGTCGAAGGGCTTCATCGTGTTGTCTTTCGTAAATCCGCCAAAGGCATAGACTAAATGTGTACACAGGTAGGGATTGATATTCTGTGGGTTATATTTAGCTGCTCCTGGTCGGTAGACGCTCCAGTTCGTGTAGTAGCATACGACTCTTCCTTCTGCGCGGACTTCTAAGATGGGAGTTAAAAGAAATCGGAATTAGTTTGGGTACAGTGTGATCTGAACGTTTGACTGTCAGCATCTTGAATGAATTGACAAGGTTCATGACAGGCAAAGGATGGAATGCCATTTAACTAGAGTCCGACCGAACATTCGGCTTCGGCTGATCCATCAGTTCAGCGTGGACTTCGGCCGAGAAACTAGCCTTTGGTCGGACTCTCCATATAACAAAGTCCAATCTGATCGGACACAGCTTTGACTTTCCATAAATTTCTTAGTGTTGTGCAAACTATGGTTCGTACATTCTTATGACGACCCTGAAGGACGATCATTGAGGAGTTTCTCTTAGCGGTTATGCTCTTTAAATATTGTGAGCGACTGGAATGAGGTAGTGTCATAAATAAGGATGTTGGTTCCTCGGAATTCGAACCTAGACTGTCAAATAATACGCTGCACTGGCCAGTAAAAATATGAGTTCAAATATGCACACATTTCTGTCTGTTACGAATTCATGCCCCTTAAAAACGCATAGGCAAACGTTTCTTTATAATCAATTGGGTATTATCATTCTCGCGCCATACTCCATTCATTGCAAAGAACAAATGGCAGAAATATATCCAACATTTCAACACTCAATCGCCATTATGGGTCAGAACTATGCCACACGCATAATCAATCGGTTTCAATCAGTCTCTACTCTACGTAGCACACGTTGGCACAGATCCATTAAGTAAAAAATAAAATTTGCCACGTACCGATATCCACTGATACAATCGAAAAGCTTATTCATAAACCTGTTTCAATCATTTGAACTTACCATTTGCAAGAAGCACCGCACACAGCAGGAAGAACATCTGCCATACCGCTCCTCTCGGAAGCTGTGAATTAAAAAAAAGAACATGCATACATAGTTATTCATTAGATACAAATCATATTTAAAGTTTAAATGTTAATCTACAGCAAATACAAGTTAATTTCCCTTCAGCCAACACGAGTTTCGATTGCCATGTATCTGGTAGGTACCCGATTGAGGTCAGGTTTTGCCGGTTCGGTGACATTTTTGGCCACCAAATCACCTTGAAATCTTATTCGATTAGTAACAACGTTGGTGTCGCTACATGTACCGCTTGTCTCCATCATCTATCGACAATGTCAACAATAAGACAATGTTAAATCAATAGCAGGAAATCAATTTTGAGGCATGCCGCTAACTACGTTACATCCGACTTTCGCTCGTCTTATTGCAAAATCCTATATGACTACCGGATTTCTGTTAATCGAAACATGTCATGGTTCGACTGAACATAACCACCAACCCGTCGGTTATATAACTGGCTCTGGGTAAGCGGCTTAAGATGATCGCCGTTGTCAACGTTTTGTTTGAATCAAACAAGAGGGCGTGCACACCACTGCACACACGAACATCATATTCGAAGGGCTTACATAATTTTTTCCCGTTTGGGTGAGGCAGTGTGAGTTTCACTTTCGATGACCCGCGCGTGGTTCGAGCGGCCAATTCATGAAAAAACATTTGGGACAACCTTGTGAATGTTGTTGAAGATCAAAAAGGCATTTAGCCGAAGTGAACTGGTTTCTTGGAGGTTTTCACTTTCATGCGGAAAAGAAGCTTCTCTTGGGCGTGGAATTTATTTGTATTAATTATTGGTTGTTTCTATCGGTTGTCTGGTTTATGTAAGTGCCAATTAACAACATTTTATGAATCACCTCCGAGTCTGTGCGGTGTATTTCATCATTAATCAATATTTATGGGCGAATAAGCAGAAGGATGACGAGCAGTAATTCGATGGCTAATTTATCTCCTATATGTCACATTCTGTAGGACCCGTTTCTTTAACTTCGATGTAAGGAGAGTTGATGTTTATAAAGAGCAAGAAATATTGAAGTGGAGATATCTTATTGCCATCACCAATGGACGGAGGGGAGACATTTATTTTAACAGTCGCAATACCCTCGCTGGCATCAATTCTGTCTCGTTGAAGAAAAAAATCTCTACGCTCTACGTACATACGTACACCGGCATGATGGCATCCCATAGATGGCTATTGAAGAGATACACTTTTGTTAGCGGATATAGTTCGACAATCCCATCGATTCTTGCAATAATACACAAACACGCACAACCACTCAAGCTTTTTTTTTAGCAATTTTTTGTGTACACCGCCACTATTCAATTGAAGTACCATCATCATTATTCCAACAACATCATGAGTCATAGATTTTGTTTGTTTGTTATAATATCTCAAGATTCAAAGAGATCAACAAGATATTCCCACATCACTTCTTTCGTTTTTTTTTTTGTTAAAACAGAAAACCGACGCATGTCGCCATTCGCATAACTCCAAATGCAAATGTATCTGCGACTTAACCTCGCAGAGTCGTTGTGGTGGAAATGAATTCTATTTCCGAGCATTTTAACATCTAAATGGATTTGATTTTAATTTATTCCTGGTCTTTTGCGTATATAAAATGTATATATATTTGACAATGGTGGATGTAAGCAGCAAAGAGTTCGCGAGACAAGGTCAGTTTTTAGAGGAATTCAGTGGGACAAGGGCAATGACGAGTATGGTTCGAAGATGAGTTCCAGTTGTTTCATTGATTTCAAAAATAGTCGATTTTCTGCAACACCTCAAGCCATCCGAACAGATTCTTCAACCAGCTACATATTCAGTGCTATATCTGCCTGCAAACACATTCTCAGCCAATGTGATGTATTGAATCACGAAGTGGTTAACTAACGTCTACGAGAGGCAACTACTTTGACGTTTGTTAGAAAAATGAGTTTAAACAAAATAAAAATTAAAGAACAAACAGCTACTTTGACTCTATCCTAGTCAATTGGGCAATTCATTGCACGTAAGTACAGTCAAATCAAACTATACCCCGATCTCATTCGGCTTACATCTCGTGATTCCTCCTATTCACGCCCGAACGATTGCGACTTCCGTGTCTTATGAGAAATCAGTTGCTTCCTCATCACATTATGCAACTCGGTTACCCGACCAACTAACGGCTCAATATCGCATATAAGCCAATGTAGGTCTTACTCGGCGTCAAAACAGTTTTGTACTTATATGAGGTAATATACCGTCCTCCTTTAATGGATTCCACAGACGTGACAGCCTTGCTTAAGAACCGGCTTTGAATTACACACTCACAACATACCGTGCACGATAATAACAAATCCAAAAATAGGAACCAACATTCATTAGTAATTCTGACGGTGTGGGATGAGTTCCCAACAATTATTGAGAACTAGTTTTGTTTTTCGTCTTTTTCTCTTGAGTGAACAAGATTCTCTGGACACGTTGATGTTACATGCATTGGCATTCGAGAAACTTCCATTTTTTTTTTTTTGAGAGAAAGCAATTCAGTCACCTTGAACCCGTGCGGTTGCATTAAGTCGAGTTTAGTTAATTTCCGATTTCACAGTCTGATGGAGGGACATGTGCAAGTTGTGGCACAGTGAACGGAAATTCCATCACCAAATATTTAAAGTATAACGCGTAACGCTCGAGGTAAAGATACTCGATCGCGTAATTGCTGGACATTCCAATGGTCTGGTTGGTTACACAACGTCTGCGCGTCAATGAGTGTATTGATATTGGCAGCTTCGATGTGATTGCAGCTATGAGCACGCTTCCACTAGAAGGTCACTTGAATTTCCTCTTTAGTAAACGATGAGTGGGTTGGTGCAAATGTGTGTTGCCGCACGGTATTGTGTAAATTATTGTATTTTGAGTATTGAAATTTGTAAGAAATATCTTTGCAATAAGTTTGGTTTTTGATGACGTTCTTATAAGAATGAGTTTTCCAATGGAATGGAAATCGGACTTTGGATAGGAGGAGCATATCCACAGTTCTACAGTTAATCTTGTACGTTCAAGTATAACGTTGAGAAAACCACATAACAGTCGGCTTGCCTGAGTTTGTCTCAATAAGTCCGTTACCAATCATGACGAAGAAGCGAGATCCCTCAGAGTTCAGGGTACACAAACTGACGAGTATGGCAGTGATGTCAAATGTGGGGGCGAATTGTTGAGATGTTAAAAATGATCTACTAGGCGGGACATGTCAAGCGGTAAATCTGTCCTTGGATGAAAATTTGTTATAGAGTGGTGGTCCAGTATAACGAGTGATGGTGAAGATGTATTCGCCGAAACTCGTTATATCGAGTACATTTTACTTATGCGAAACGTTAAGGACCCATAAACATGCATACATCCCCAGTGAAGGGAGTTGCTTTTTGTCCTTCGCCTCTAAGGTAACAAAAACATTCGTCTTATCGAGTGTCAATTCCTTTTTACCGTGCGTTATGTGTACGTTATATCGATCATTCGTTATATAGGTATTCGTTTTACTGGACCACCACTGTATTTTGAAACTTCCCGGAACGCTTCAGACGCTCACACTAAACTCCTTAAAATGGGTTCTTTCTTCTGAAATGGTTCCCAATTAAATCATTGGTTCACATTTAAGAAAAAATTGATCTAAACAATAAAATAAAAATATTCAGTGAATACAATATTTCCCCACCAAGTTCAATATGTCGTCACAGCCGGACGTTACTGTCAGGTTACTGAATCAAATACATTGCATCGGGTTCATTCATAAATCCGACTTGATTTCCAATTTGAATTTACATAAACTTATTCAAATAAAAATTTAGTAATGACTGCCAATCATTTGAAAGAAGAAAAAAAAAAAAACAATCGACCACTGAAGAGCACAACACTCGAGGGTCAATTGGCAAACACTGAAGTGTAATTACATGTGATTATACGAAGATAATTCCTGATGGTACAAGCCAAAGCCGTAATCATGTGATCGCAGCCTTAAATTACTCGAACACAATTGCCCACCGAAGTGGCACACATCTCTAAAGTTGTGTACAGATCTCCCGGCGATTACATGGCCACAATCGAGGCGTTAAATAAAAGGTGGTTTTTTTTTCGAGTATAAGTCGCCTTGGGTATAGGAATATCGCATGGAAAGTAGCGACAATGCATATAAGCCTATGAATGTGTATTTGTGGTAAAGATGAGATTATATTTCTTGTGTTTGGACTTATGCTGCCATGATTTCTTTTTTTCTGAAAACTGTGCAATGTGAGCCAATATCATTTCTTAATCCCATCCATTGTACACTGTGTAGAGGCCTGTGACTAATTGCCAATCGAAGGTGATTTTTGGAAAACCAATCAACAATTGAATGCAATTTGTAGTTGCTATTGATGATAGATGATGGCTGAGTGATTCAGATTCAAAGCTAAGTGAATGGAACTCGCATAATTTGAGCCTATGTTTGCATTTTGAAGGGGGAATGGGAATGATGCAATTTCATGAGTAGTCACAGCAAAATAAGGCTGCTGTGCTGTACACGGATAAGTTAGGTTATATTCTAGTGACTGATGTCAATTTCTTCATGATATCCTGTTTTTGTATCAGAAAGTAATTGCTGCTGTTGTGTTTTACTAGCGGTACAGAATGACTTGATTGTAAAAGTAAGGGAGACTTCTAGAAGATGAAAATCGTGTACACAATCGAGTTCATCCTAGGCGTTAAGCTTTTGCTGGCAGGCCTTAGCCAAAAAGGGTACCGAAATTGAATTCTCGGATACTGGGGTTATGTCAGATGTTTCCTTAAAAATCAAAGTCTGAAAGACACCAAGCCAGGCAAACGAGAAATGTCGGATTTTTGTGACATAACTAAGTCTAAAGGACTCCTTTAAATTTAAATGTAGAACTTTCGGGCATTGTGACGAATATTAATAAAGATTGCCAAAAGCCCATCACCCCTTTCGGCATCGCAAGACGTCAAAATATGCTAAGAAGCAGCATCTTTAAGGAGGAGCTGGTTGCCAGAAATCTGCAAAAAACCTGATAAGCAGCGCAAACCGTACTCGCATTATTATCTACGTTGATAGTCAGGCAGCGTTCAAAGCACTTAAAAATAATATAATAAAGTCCAAAACTGTACTCAACTGTTGCGATGCGTTGCAGGATCTTTGCAGTAATAACGAAGTCTCCCTCTAGTAGGTTCCTGGACATATGGGTATGGACGTCTGACAAATTAAGCATCGCAACTCCCATAAAATTGTACTTATATTTATAACAGCAAACAATGCGTTGAAGCTTACTAGTTCATGCCTCATAACCAAAATCTTCTAACCCGAATGCAACACCGCCAAAACTACACTAATAACCTCACTAGCCTAAGTCTCCATCGCTCTAGCTTATCAGCTATCCCGTCTGCGAGGAAGGTGAATGCAGGAGAAGATACAACCGTGAACTCTACGAGCTGTACCAAGATGTGGATGCAGTCCGGCAGGCAAAATGCCGTCGACTGCACTGGCTTGGCCATATCGAGCGCATCGACACTAATGCCCCAGCTAAAAGGGGCTTAGAATCCCAGCCTCCTGGCTTGAAAAGGAGAGGAAGACCGAATCTCCGGTAAAAAGACGGACATGACGGCTTGGTCTTGATGACTGGACGAAGCGTGCCCAGATCTGTCATCGATAGCAGGCAGCTATTGCTCAGGCTCAGACCTCATCGGCCTGAGAAGTAAGTAAGTACTTACCATTCACTGACTACTGCGGACAATGAATTGAGAAGGAGGAGGAGGAAACTAAATCACAATCTGTCCGTTACTGCCCCGCAGTTAAACGGAAATGGATTCTGGAAGTATATCTCCTTATGTAATTGTCAGACAAATGCGATGCGGTGGTCCGAAGCATCTGGAGATTCATCAAGAAATCGCCTCGACTCAAGCGGCATCACAAGGGTTCCTCGTGCCGTCTTTGTGGGCCAGATGGAGTCCACCTTGAATGCCACCAAAATACAAAGACTGACCTTAAGACCTAACAATTAACAAATTCATCTTATTAGCATTTCATATATAATTGACCAAAAAGTGATTCTCTGCTATCACCGTGCTACACACGCCTGCTTAGCTGGCTCCAATGCAAACTTGTCTGTGGTCTGATTACCATTGAAGATTATTTGAATATCTTCAAAAGTACTGGTTCCACGTTCAAGGAAGGCAAAACACTTCTAGGACAGACAGAGTGACGGCATTCTTTCACTGTCTAATGTATGTATATCCACGTGATAAAACTTTTAAACTTTATTTATTTATTCTACAATCCTCAATGTCGTTTGAGATTATTTTCCAGTTCAAAAACTAATAAATAATCAATCTACTCTTTTCGTCTAGTATCTAATGCATCGAATTCACCTCGCTTTTTATGTATATTTCAACACATACGCGTACCCGCTTCAATTCATGTATCTGCATGTGGCTACATCAAGAACTGGATTGGTAACCTTGTTTGCAGTTTACAGACAATTAGACACCTTTCGTGAGTGCTTGGTGGTTGTCGATTCACGAGTTTCGTGTTTCAGTTTGTAGAAACTTCTATCGGCCTTTTTGAGAGCAGCATCCATGAACAGTCCTCTGAGATAGATCATATGCTTGTGGCAAAATTTATTACAATTGCAAGGTGGCCATTGAATTGCATCACATGACTTGGCAGAAGAGATTGCCATGAATGCCAAGTAAAATGTTTGCTGATCGACGTTAGTGTATCGTGCTCCCATTAATGGTGAACTATTTGCAGTTGAATACTTGGCCAGATCCGCTCTTGGTTAGCCAACTCGCCACAGAATGCCGCTTGTCTAATCAATCTATGCTCTGCAGCTCATAACAAATATTTGGTTGTCATTCTCCCTTGCCATCTTGCTTAGATGTATGTACATAAGTGTTTAATTAAAATAACCAGCGATGCCAATTGCTTGGGCTTGCGCCACAGCATTCCCATATAAATGCGTTCGAAACGAAGCTCGGAGTATGAATGTATGTAAGTATCTGTTTTATCCGCATTTTTTTGCCATCCGCATGCAGCGTGTCCAAATTGCATAAGAGTCCGCGGATGCATCAAGTCGGCGAGTGCGGTTATGTTGACATCGTTCAACGACCGATATTCTTCTGCACAAGGCGTTCGGTAAGTGTATCTCGGTGGAATCGTAACAGATACTTGTTGCAAGTTGGCCTATTCAATGAAAGATATGATATTTCCTGCAATGAATTGGTATCAATTAGGGTGTCGTGAATTGGTTTAAAAGGGAAAATTACGGTTTTCATTACGGGGAGTTGCGTCTGTGGGTTGGACGCATGCGGTTTGTTTATCACTTGTTTGGTGACATTTGATTTGAGTGTATGTGCGAGAGATGCACTTGAGTGTGTAAAGAAACTTTCTGTTACAAAATCAGAAGGAAACTGTTTTCTGGTTTCCTAATACTGAACGAAGTGCATAACAATTGAGAGCTGGAGGTGGATTTCAAAATCAATCCAAGCTGGGAATGTTTTATTGGGTTTAACTTCTTGAACAGGGCTAGAAGGTGTTTACACGTAAGAACATATAACCACAGGTGTGGAGAAGTATGTGGCAGTTGGAGGAAAAAGCTAAAAATCCTATACGATTTTTTTTAGGTCGAAATTTCGATGTCGCCAAATGCATCTGAAATGTATCTCATTCGATTAATAGACGTAGGAAAACATAACCACAGGTGTACAGAAGTCGTAGCTAGGTCATATGAGGCTGCTGTAGTAGTTGAAAGATGAACTGGGAAAAACCCAAAAAATCCTATACTAACCATTGTCGACTTTTTCGGGTGGAATCATTGGCCTATGCTATTAAGGCGACATCTTAAGAGAAGCTCAGAGCCAATATTGAACTAGAATTAGATGCCGGTTCCGTCGAAGCCATAATTGTTGTGATTTTACGTCGAAGTTCAAACCAATCATTTTCGAGATATGAGAAATGGTCTGCGATTTATTGTTCAAGGAAGTCGTCAATTCCTTTTTGGAAAAACGGATACATCAATAAAATGAATACACTTGACGGGCTCTTTCTACCCAAGGTTCACAAAAATATACTCATCCAAGAAGAGACAATTCTTAAGTGTTTTAAACCATTAGAAATTGTCTTTGAATTTGTATAATAATTGCACAGAAGTCGATGCAATTAAATTGCCCATGCCTTGGAAAGGGTTTCCGTTTCTCATGTCTTACTGTGAAATACTGTAATTGAAGAAGGCTATAAAAAGAATATCAGAAGTTTTCATACTGACGCTAAGTATTCAATTGTCGTTAGAAACCAGAAAGTGACAGGCAGATTGACATTTAAATTTGGACCACTTGTACATATTCTTGTACAACATGCATAAAGTGTCTATGTTCAACGATCGATTTAGTCATACTGCCTCCAGAGGCTATCGATTTATCTATCTTAACTAACAAAAAATCCAAACGTACACAGTTCAAGGTGTAACACTGTCTGAACTAAAACCGTGAGCTAGTCACACGATCAGAAAAAAACAAAACACTATCAATCTGGAAAAGGAGCCACGATCTCGAACATTCACCCATCACCTAAAGCATTGTGAGAAAAAGATCATAAAATATGGACTTCATCCTCGAGTCACGCTTCAGCGATATGTGGATCTGAATTCCCACAGAGGTAGGCCACTTTCACGAATTCAAACGCTACTCAGCTGTGATTACCAGGCACACCTCCCCCTCAAAGCGAGAACACATAGCCAGACTATTTAAATCAAAATCGAAGTACACAAATCATAGACCGTAAGTGGAAACCTCACCCGCACAATGGCACACCCCAAATCTATGCCAATTCAATTTCACAAAACAGCAGACATTTAAAGGACAAAAGTATGTGTCAGTTACCATCAACCCGAACCCGGCTCGGTGGTCCAACACAATGGAATAGTTTTTCTTTTTCTTTTTTTCAACCCAGTTGACCCATACAACGAATAATTTGAATTCCGCACACAAACCAACCACCATTGGCCTGTATTCCTCGGTTGGAGCACTCATTTTCAGTCAGCACTTCGTGGGAACCACCGTTGGCCACCAAAATTGCATCCACAACTCAGCAGCTATCTGTCACCATTGTGTGCGAATACCTACAATAAATCTACACAGGCATATCTACTGTGGATGTGAGAGAGTGCATTTTGCAATTCGCGCACACAATAAACGTGTACTTATTGTGTTAGGTGCAAAATTCCGGTCGACAAAATCGAGATTTGAATTGAATTTCGTCTGTATTGACCCACATTCGCAGTCTGACATGAGTGCCAACTGGGTACACAACTATTCTCTGCATAGCAGTCAAATCGGGACATCTGAAATAGAGTTGTAATTATGCAGCCGGCAACTCGGAAACCCTGAGCGGCGGTTTATCAAGTTATGAATGTGTTCACGCATAATTTTTGGTGTTTTGCTGTTGAAAAGTTGCACAGGTAGTTCAAGTGATAGCATCAATTGTTGTGAAATTCACGCTGCTCTAAAGCTGTCGACCACAGTACATTGCTGTTGAGTGGTGATGCAGACGAATTAAGGGAAAATTGTGTGGTGCATCAAGAGCTTGAAGTTAAAAACCTGTGCATTCCAACCATATGCATTGTGAAGTCATTGCCCGTGAGAAACAATTAAATATAGGTAAGCCGCATGAAAACCAAGTCACCAGCTAAGCGTGTCTTCGAATCGCAACCTCGTGGTTAGAGAAGGGGACAAGGAAAAGAAGTTCAGATCACATTGAATATGTAAATTAACACTCATCACATTAATTCTCCTCGCACCCGAGCATCAGAATTTTAAAGATCCTCTTTGGTGAATGTCTTCACTGAGCAGTGAATCTGCAATGAATCTTGAAATCCAGCTTAGACCAACATGAAAACGAAAGTAAAATGAACTTTCGTGATTTGCAACTTTCACATTTTGCACACAGGTCAACGCCTTACTGTATATTCTACCCCGAATGATACACTTTAAATAACTTTCACACACTTAAATGCGCGAGCATCAAGTGCAAACTTTGTCCGCGTCCACCCGAAGCGCCTAGCCACTCACTTGCGCACTTAGCTTTCATAATCTAGTGCGAGTACATTCATTCACCGTTTCGTTGAATCATGAATGAATTTCAAATCTAACAGTTCACTTCTGTGTGCGAACTTTAAATTCTCTAAATATACATTCGTTTCTTTGTTTGTTTGCAATTGAAAGTAAAATGTAACCCCATCAGGTATCCGGTGGGTAGATGCGCGCAAATTGTTAACTTTGTTGCACATACTACAATCGATGCGCCGCTCCGCACCGGGTTGATTCAAAATTCACAACATGTCTTCAGTGTATCCGATGGATTTCGTAAATATCATCTCTGGCGCAAGCATATTCGCAATGATCTAATGCCGTTGACGACGACGGTCGTTGTGCTGGTGGTAGTGCAGCTCGTTCTTTTGTTGACTTTCCAGTTTTCTCTTACTGCACGCTCCCTGATGGACACTCCTCGGCCATTGCGGCAATATTTGCACGCAGCAACACCCTGGCAGAGATAGTCACAGCACATGTGAGGTATACCGCTATGTTAAGCCAATGGTAGGATAATCTATTAATTATCTTTCAACTTTCTTCCCGCATCACATGCGCCAAAGACTCGCGGGGTATCACATTCTAGAGAAGCGACTTTTTTTGTGCAGCGCATGATAGAAATTATCATGCGGCACAAGGAGCGTCATGAACGGATATTAGTTTGCTATGCAAGTGGCTGCTGAAAGAAGAACTTTCTTTCCAGTTACCCGATGTTATAGTTAATATTAATGAAGGCGACAACTGAATATACGTTAAACTCTACTTACTACGACCATGGTTTAAGGAACTTACCTGTAAGAAAAAAGAAAAAAAATGTTTAGTAATTGGTTCTTATACACTGAAAGTAAGTTTTGATGAAGCAGTTTTCCATTTCCTCAGTGAAAGTCGAAACTTTGTACGTATATTTAAGATTCGTCTTAGGTTCGCAGTAAGTGAACGGTAAGTAAATCCTGTCTATTCGCATCTATTGTTTTTTTAATTAATGGCGGAATACGTTGACATTATTCAAGAACAGGGAGCCGTGTGTTGGTCAGCACGTGATCATAGTCTAACCTACAGTCCGAGGATGCAGCTGTCCGACAAGGATGAAAGCCATATATAGCAAAGGCTCAAACCCTTGAGCCTAATAAGCAAGTAAGCTACCGTCTGAGGTGGACATATATTTGGCACGTGGCACGAATGTATTCATCATCACAACTTGTGTCTTGAATACTATACCCTCACTTGGCAGACCCAGGACGAGGTGGTTGGACAAAGTCCAAAAGCACGCCTGGTTGCGCTTGGGCACAACGATGAGTTAGAGTCGATGGCGGATGATCGAGTGGCCTGGAGATCTCTCTACATTACCGCCAGCGATCCCCGTTGTAGATCATGCGGGTCAGAAGATGATGACGTTGTTTACCTCATGGTAAAACAGCTCTAACAACTTCAGTAAGCAGATTCAATACAAAGTCTTGCTTTTTCGAAAATATTCGACTTAATAGTGTGAGCAAAGTATAGAGAAATTACCACTCTAGCTAGAACATTTGCATTGTCTTTCATTCTACCGCATCCCGCCAATCATCACCACCACTCCCCTAACTCCATTTCCCCCATTCCGATGTCCTACAGCAGATCATTATGTATTCACAAACAGTTAACAGACCGGATATTAACATCTTATAAAATTTCCTCATGCAATTTTGCACGAAATACCAATGTCGACCAAATAGCCGGCATATCTACCTGCCTCCGTGACCGTTCAACCCCATTTCCAACTACAACTCATCACAATGGTACTCTGCATCCTGAATGTCATCACCTTTTTTCGGAATACCTTCACGTGTTTACCATTTCACAGACATCACCCTGTTCTTCGTTCTCTTGGCTGCCATCTGTTTCACCCGGACATCTACTTCAGCAAACCAGGTGAATGGACTCGGACTACGTTAATGTCTGTGTATCCACCCTTTTGTCAAGCTTAAATTCACATTTCTTCTTTCCACTCAACGATCTCCGGCAGTTATACGGTGAATTTTTGGGTGTATTCACGTTTTGAGAATTCCAAAAGTGTCCACATAGCGAGTGCCTCACATGTACTGTACGTGACTTAATGAATGCCGTCAGCTGATGTGCATCTCATTGGCCGTAGGTCGCGTGAATTAAGAAAGTTAACCGTGATCTTTGCTATCACAGCCCAGACACTATACATTTCGTGATATTCCGCAAGTCATCACTTTCATTATCCGGATTCGATTGCTTGGAGTTGTTGATGGCACGCGAACCGCATTAACCATTTTGTTGTAGATACTTTTTCCTTTCGCTGTGTTTTTTTTTCGCTCCCTCTCTCTCTCTCTCTCTCTCCATTCCTGAAATCCGTAATGACCACGTTCGATGAAAAGAAAACAAACTGAAATCGAAGTGAAAGATATCCCAAAAGCGCTGCTGTTGACGAGATGTCAAAGTGTGCGCTGAATTGGTCGAGTCTTAAAGTGCGTAGTTTCAGACAGAATCAGGGATTAATTGAAGTGAGAGACACAGATATCTGGCGGCCGTTGCTGGAATTTAATATGATTTAGATCGAAAAGCAGATACTTGATTTCACTCATCATTCGAGGATACTTATGCAACTTGTAAGCTGACTACTTTCACTTTCACTTATATCTTCTTGTTATTGGCTGTGTAAATTTCGTTTGGACAGAATACCCTTTCCTTACCTTAAGGATTAAAATTGATTAAGAGTTCATAATACTCAAGCTCCTTCTAATGAGACTACGGCGATACCATCAGCAATTCGAATGTCTGACGGTTGGAGTGAAAATAAATCAAAAGCTCAACCAGCGGCATCAGTCAGTCAACGCACGAACATGGCGAGTGGTAAAACAAGCCCAAAATTTCGAACTTGACCACCCCACCGTCACTTCCAACTTCCAACAGCGTTTGGCATTCAAGTTCAAGCCATCTGCCGCAACTGTCTCATGAACTCTCTTTCGAAAATCGTGACCAGGAAAACAAATCACGGCTATGTTTCCCCTGAACTTCACCAATGACGCGTTACCAAAGCGAAGCCATCATGACCATTGCCGGAGTACTCGCTCGAACAAAAGTTCATTTCTCGTAGAAGGTTACTCGTGACCAATTTCCTCGCTCATCTTCATTGCAGAGATCACCAGTAATTGAAATCTACGTGAGTACAGGCACAATGTGCCATCTGCACGGTAATGGAACCCCCAACTCAATAGGTTAACTGATTCAAAAAGTGTGACTAATTGCGATGGGATGTGATATTCGTAGTGCCCACATGACTTTGCGAGCCCCCTTTTTAAATAGAGATCTTCGACATGCACCCACTGTGGTGTACATTGCGGCTCAGGCTGGCCATGGCAATGATGTTGGGGAGGAAATGCATATTCCAGTTGGTTATGGTGCTGAGCCATCTCCAAGATGAGTTTAACCTTAGTAGCATTCAAAGCACGCAGATTGTCCATAACTCATAAAAGACCCGAAATTCAGGAAGTGCCTTTCGATTACTTATGAATTATAATTGCAGCATGTTGCAAAGGTACTTACGTATGCAAATAGTGTCTCATCATGCATGACTAAATATTTTTGTCCACGTTTCTTTTCTTTTTTGGAACATAAGGGACTTGACAATTGATGTAAGACACAATCAATGATGTGACAGTACGAAACAAACGAATGAAACAATTTGATAGATGAGTCTCTTTTATCAGATGTTGCTTGATTTTGCGACGTAGCGTTGATATCAACTCTCCAATAGGACATAATGTATTCAAGTGTACGGAATGGGGCTTGTGGTTTAAATTTCCTAGTCGACAAGTATAACTTGTTCGTTGACCTCAAGGCCGCATATTAGGTATTTACAAGCCCCAGATTATCCCAGTCCTACTCTATGTCGTAGAGTGGGTGTCAAGGTAGGATTTTATGAGCTTTTTATTGTTTTTTTGTTTTTCAGTCGTAGGTAGGTCTAGTTGGGCCGTTGTGCCACTTGGAAGATGAACTAGGAAAAACCCATGAAATCCTATACTAAACACTGTCGATTTTTTTAGGTGGAATTTTCGATGTCGCCAAAAGCATGCGAAAAGCATCTGATTCGATTATGTACGTAAGAAAACATAGGCACAGTGTACAGAAGTCGTAGGTAGGTCTAATTGGGCCGCTGTGGCAGTTGGAAGCAAGCATTTGAGAAATACACACTTACCACAACGAAGTATGTACAGATCACAGTACATTATTTGAAATTTGACAGGTTTGACAATTTAGAAGAGGTTTGTTTGATTTGTGCCGCGTGCAGATTTCATTTAGATTAATTTAAAATGTTATGGCGATTTATAAACAAGATTTAGCTCTATTAATCGTTTATGTTTGGTAGTAGATTTATAAATTTACTTTAAAAAAAAGAACAAATCAATTCATGCGAATAATCCTTTTTGAGAACATTTACATTCAAGCGCTGTTATTTTCACTAGTTGCTTTGTAAGTTGTTTTTAAGTGTTTAACATTTTTTTGTAATTGCGTAAGCAAAGAATAATGCCGTAAATGCCAATCGAAACGATTTAACACGAAAGTGAAGCCATCTTCAACACTCATTTTCATTCCAATGGCGTTGAGCTGAATAAATTAGCATATTCACCTAACTCTTTGACATTTTATATCTTATGTTGCTGCGGTCAGTATATCTCAAAATTGTAGAGAATACCGGTTAATATGACTATTCGCTGTCATATGCTAACACACACGTTTCTAATCAATTCATTTGAAAAAGGTATCATAGCAACGTGAGTGAGCAATACGATTCACTCACCACAGCAGCCACTAGATTGAGACTGACTGAACCACTTGTGGTAAACCAAAGAATTTTTCACAAGGTCAACTAGTTCTAGTGTTTTTCATTTGAGCCTGTATTGTATACAAATCATGTGTAGCGGATTGAATAACGTACAGAATACATGATTCATTCAGAAGATACACAAGCGAGCCAACTCAAATCAAATGGAACCAATTGGAATGTTGTACCAATATTATGGCCAGACCCACACGAGTTGTGATGCTAATTGGTACTAAATATACAGAGCTGCGGAAACAAAAGAAAACACCTCCCTTTGATGTTAAGATCAATTTGAAAAACTTTCGATTTCACTCCATCAATATTCAGATTGTGATGTTGCATGCTTGTTAGCATGCTGTTCCGGGTTGGAGATGTAGATTTGGCTATGTTCTTTGACGTGAGTGAAGGAGGAAAGCATAATAATTATATAACTGTACAATCTCATGGATTACATTCGCTGTTAAATGTCTGTAGAGCACAGAGATGTCAACTGCTCTACAGACACTCCTTTAGTTAGGCCTTGCCATCTGAATCAACCAGCCTAGATTTCCTTTCCCTCTCATTCTATTGTCACCTCTATTTACCGTCACAACAATCATTCACAATCCGGTTTGATATTTCACAGAAAAATACTTATACATGACCTTATACCAATTCAGTAGCTTGTCCCACTTATCCTTTTATGAAGACATGCCAGGAGAACAGGCAACTTTCATTCCAATTAAAGCCACTTGCCACAGGCAATAACGAATACAACAAAACATTTAATTACTCCACTGTTTATCTCTTCAACGTCATCATTTACTACATCAGTTGGATTGAGATTAACATCCGAAGTTAGGAGGATGCAGCCGCAACTTGAAAACGTAAACGCAAAACTCGGTTTCTATCGAGATGTAGTGCAGAAAGCGAAAGGAATATCCGTAAGCCGATAGGTGCAATGTTGCTCGACGAGTTCCATTGCCATCTATACGCAGACGTTCCATCACACACTACGAGAGTGCATAGAAACGGAAAACCATGCTATTTTTCATCATCGACAGTCGAAACCAAGCCCCTTTCGTGATCAAATATGCTTCGGATGCAAACTCAAGTTAAACCAAAATGTTCACATAATTGAAAATTGATTAATTTGAAATAATTTAAATAAATATTATCGTGATTTTTGGCCATTCATCGATGCGGTTTCATGAGACTGTTGATGGTTTAGTTGAGCGCGATGAAATGCATTAAAAAAGTGGGATGAGGAAGGTACAGTATATGTGCATGCGAAAACGGCGAAATCAATTTGTGCCCATTGTTAAACTCATTTAGGCGGTTAATTTGATTGGAACATCATCGCTGTGATGGTCTTCATCGAGGAGCGCTACCACTGGTAACGGTGTGGTGGATTGGCGTTCTGGACGAATTTATCGCTTGATTGAGAATGGTCAGTAACCGCCGCTTCGAGGGTAATGACGACTAGTGCTGACGACTCTTATGGAAGAGGAAACTGAAATCGACGGAAAGGAAATAAAGTTTCGCGAGATTTCGTAATTATCTTCGGTTGAAGGGATTATTGAACCGAAAATTGATTGGAATTGTTCCCCTTAATAACGGTCATTTAACTTGAGAATGAAGGAAATTACTGCTGAATGCTGGTGGTTTAAAGCTTAATCAAGTTAATTCAAAGAAATTCTGTTAGAATTTTGAGGTATCTTAACGATAATTGTTTTAAGACTTAAGTCTTCTCTATAAGTTTAACAACTGAATGATTGGAGATGTAGCATCGAATAGTTCGGCACGTGAATAAGTTTCGTTGGCGTCTTCTTTTGCGTTGTCCCAATGGTGCGGAGTTGAAGACTCTTCGGGATGAAGCAGTGTTGTCCACGCGCTTTGCATGGCCTAGCCATCTTATGCGATGAATCCGTAGACGCTTGGCTAGACTGATGTCGTAGTTGAATCTTCTTCTCCAAATGCACAACTTTTCTCTTATCTTTAGGGCTTATTCGTCTCCTCTTAAGATTGGTCAAGTTTCTGCGTCATAGGGTAGGATAACGATTTGTATAATGACATCTTGGTCCTTCGAGAGAATGGGCTCTACTACTCCAATGTCTCTTGAGTCAAAGAAACAGCGATTGGCAAGAGTTATTCTGCCTTTAATCACTGTACTGATGGTAGTCTTTCTGTTTACTTGGGCCCCGAGGTACGCGAAATCCTTGAATACTTTGAGTACATCTGCCTATGGTGACGGTGTGGTCAAGTTATCGATGATGTGTGTCCGTGCTTGAAGACAGCATATACATCGTCACCCGAAAACCCAATTTGGATTTGGACCCATATTCATAGTCTGCAAACGCTTTAGTTCGACCAACCACATCAATGTCGCCCTCGTGTACTAGTGAGATCTGCACGACCTTCTCAAGGGGTCTCCCTTTCTGTGGATCACTATCTCTACCCACACGCAAATTCACCAGAAAGAGTGTCCACTTAGAGCACAACCACAAGCAATGTAGGCGTATTATCAATTTCACCTTCATAAGACTTTAAAACCGCACATATTCCAATCATTCATCAAGTATGCAAGGGGTACTGAAACCGACTCATATCAATTTGGATGAAAACCACATGTTTGTCCAACATTTAATTCATTATGTGGAACTAAATAAAATCCGTTGAAGACGAAGTGTATGTACGTGGGAATATATTATGATGGCACTCCATATCGACAAGCACTTGATCCGTCATCCATCAAAACAATGGATTTAGTGAAAGTAACTTATATTTACTTGAACTAATTGGTTTTAGCTTTCAATATTAGAAAGTACAGCATTTCCGGTGATGGAGCACTAATGTTAAGTGTGAAGGATGTTTTTTTGACAGAGTCAAGTTGATCTCAGAGATGTTATGCAAATTTTGTTTGAACCTAATCTAATATAAGCCTTTGCCGAGCATGACAATAAAGCAGAGAACGCCCACAGCGACACTGTGGAGGACTGTGTTTATAATTACAGGCAGATAACCAACAAGGAACTGTATCCGACGCTAGGCCATGTAGCCAGCCAGAAGAGTCTTCGAGGAAAACGATGACGCACACGATGAAGGTGGAGAGTGCTTGTTGGCGGACTTTAGCGGCAGAAGAAGATGAATATAAAGAAGAAGATCGACAGCAAACGAAGGATTCTGATTTGGGGAGCTCGTTGGTTGAAGCCTGCAGTGCCACAAAAAGGAGAATAACCAACGTTTATTGCAATACAATCAATGAAGCCATTATGAAGAGAAAAAGAATCATTCATTCCCGGTACGACAAACAATTTTAACGACCCCACCTCTTTCGAGTCACTGCCAATGCTCAAGAGTACTCCTGTCTAGAAATACCTTCTCAAACAAGGCTGCTTGAAGTCGGAATAAAACAACTGTTGGTTGAATGGGACCAACATTTGTTTTATTCCGACGTAGAACGTACACGTTTTGGTCATTGAACAATGTCCAACACAACACGATTGGCTGTTGTAGAAGTTATGCCCTGGTCCTAGGGGCTGCAGCTGTCTTTAGTCGACTCTCCCTAAGTCGAATTTCTCTGTAACTCGAATTTTTTGCTCTCCATATTTTAGCGTTTCCCTCAATTTTATTTTAATTTTAAAAATATCGAGATGTAAACCAACGAAAGGACCAAAACACTACCCATTATTGATGATGTCACATTCCTTAATTTCAGTCAAAAACATAATCTAAACAAATAAAATCTTCTCACTTTCAAACTTAAAATTCCCACCGAATCTCATCAATAAATGAAAAGAAACTATAAAATCCTTTGTGTATGTAACTCCTTCAGGAATACAAATCTCTCTTCAAGAATTTATGCGTACATATGTATATCCATCGTACACAACAACGCAATAAATTCATGAATACATAACATCACTCTTGTGAGTCATTCAAATGTATCTCAATTTGTTATTGGGTTCGGCTTCTTGTGGAATGCAAATCGGATAGTTCAGAATGTGCACGGAAAAATTGTCATAAACAAGTAACACTGTAAAGCATTGTCAACGAATTGAAATATAATTTCAGGAAAGTGATTATTTCGAAAGGGGGATGGTGGCAGAGTAAATTGAAAAAAAATCCGGTTTTCTTCGAGATAGTGAGGTAAATACTCAGATATCCTCACTCAGTCAATAACTTAACCAAAACGATGAGAATTGAGAAGAAGAACGAAATGTGTTAAATGCGGCGTTACGATTAGGAGGTAATAAATAATTAACTAAATAATCAGTGATCTGAAACGTAAGTCACCTCTCATTCAATTAACCGGTCATTCTAAACGTAATCAGGATTCCTAAATCGCGTCAATCAATCAAGCATACAAACTATATTCCCCTTCTTGTACTTGAACTGCGAGTATTTGCAGAAAGCAGATTACGTCTCTAGGCCATTAAGTCTACACCTTTCGTAACCGGACGAAAATCGTTCAGAAATCCATACATCCAATTAAAGATAATTAACGACTTTCATTTGAATTTGCATTCAGATATGAAGAGCAACGCATTTATCTCCGCCACTCAGTTATTAAACTGAAGCCAATTTGAGGTTTGGTCAACGCAATTTATGATTCATAAGAGATTTTCGAGACGGACACAGCTCATGGGAGAAGACATTTGCAAAGTAATCTGGTTGTCAAAACGAAAGCCGGCGCAACTTGAAATGAAATGAAAGTGAATAGCTACAACACACGGTCACGAATAATTGTGGATCTGTAAGTGTATTTTTCTTTTTCGTCTTTTTTTTTGGTTTTGTTTTCGAAAAATCTTCCAAACGATTAATTTATTAGACATCAGTTCGACGTTGAGTTTGAATTCATGGAAATCCAATCACGTCCGATTACTTTTACTATCTGCGTTTAATTTCACTCCGGGCATGCTTGTGATACGTATTCATGAGCCAAGTGGGGCTTGGAGAGTGACATAGTGGCCAATTTGGATGTGTCTGTACTCTGTAGATCCGGATGGAAAATTAACCAGTCATTTTTTTTTGTTTTTGCCAAGCCATTTGAATTTGCGCATTAAAATGGTCACTCATTCGACACAGTGAACTGGGGTAGACGGATTTATAATTGCAATCCTGATTTCCACGAAATGTATGGCTATCCTTTTTGGTGTCATACAAGAAGTTCATGATAGTAAGTGTGTTTGACGTGTCAGATGTTAGGGTTCTTTGCGATAGATAATATTGTAGAGAGAAAAGACTACAAATTAACGCTCTACAATTTTTGATTTTAATTTTTACCAGTACAAAAGTGTCGACTGTTAAAATTTATTAAGCAGACATTATGCGTCGTTGGCAACGTAAAACATTAAGGACGCATTTAGGACATTCAAAGTTGGTTTGCTAGGTAGGTAGGTAAGTAGATGTGACTGCCAAAAATTCTCTCGGGGATTTGCCATACTTAGACCTTTAAAGTCCTTTGTGCTGTCACTAGAGTTGGTTTGCTCAGTTCCGTCCCGAAGAGGAAAAACCACGTGGAAAACCAAAAACGGTAACAAACGACAATGTTTTGAAAGCAACGCTAGAATCAGACAAAAACTATGGAGACATTGCACAGAATGTATCTGCTATATTGGCAACTGATTCATGCAGTAATTGAATTGTTTCTCTGGCTGTATGGCATATGGTACCATCTTGTTGAAACTACATGTTAGTCACATCTATATCTTGTAATTTAGGCACTAAAAACTGGGTAAAGATGTCACGATAACAAACACCATTAATTGTTACTGCGTAACCAGTCGCATTTTCGAAGAAGAATGGTCCGATAATGCATCCAGCTCAAAATCGGCACCAAACAGTCACGCGTTGTGGATGCATTTATTTCTCAACTATTACTCGGGGGTTTTCTGAACCCCAACTGCGTTAATTTAGACGCTGTACTAGAGAATCGAGTAAGATTCAAATTTTGCGTGAATTATGGGACAGCCTTTAGATAGAGACTATATGTCGAGACTTATTTCTATTAGGAAAAGTGAAGTGCCTCTAAAGCGGACATTTCATGCCGTACAAGAGCCTCATATCAGCATTTTCGAGATTGTTTCAAGCTATTGCCACTCAGTGATATCACTGAATGAAATGTGTTAACCCCCTGAGTTTCAAATTTGCAATTTCAAAACATTTAAAAACCTTAATTTCAATGAAAAAGTATTGTATCCAAGAAAATCTTGTCCTATAAACTGGTATTTATTGACGACAAACCATATAGTATACAAACAATAATTGCCTCTTAAGTATGAGGACAACCACAAGAAGATACAAAATGTGTAACCTCCGCCAATAAACATAACTCTGTCTTCGAAACTTATTCAAAAGACATTGAGAAACGTGTACAACTTGGCAATGTGCCCAAAAATAAACAAAAAAAAATAAATAAATGCCCCCTAGTAGGTATTATAATTAAACGTGAAATCTGGTTATTTTAAGGAATTTACATTTTTCACCCGCACTGACCACAAAGGAATGAAAATGCGACGACTTTTGTTCTCATATTTATTATCTGTTACCGCGCAAACAGAAGAGAAAAATAGCTGGGGGTTTGGTAGCCCAATTCTTTGAATACAAAAATACCGAACAACATTGCCAATTATACTGCCCCCTCATCGGTAAATGTGAAAATAATATAAAGGTACAATATGAAAAGATTAATCTGGAAAATATAACAATTTGTCGCAATTAAATGGAACGGCCGCCTTGAGCAATTCAATTGATTTGTAAGAAAAACCTGAATAAGTATGCCATTCGCTTGACAATAAGAATCAAGCAAACGAAAAAAAACGAGGTAATTTCTGTGAAGTTCAGGTTGAGGTTAACTAAATGGTACTCATAGTCGCGTGCCAGAGGCATGAATTCCATAACAAAACGGAAATTGTATAACCTGTCGCAATGTACTGTGCAATGCCGGATGTTCGTCTGTGTGCGCCAGTAGATACAAGATCGAATTTAATAATTTAATGTATGTATATCCCATTATTGATTGAGAAGTAAATCGTTGCAACACCCCTTTCAGTTGACGATGATGACTATCACTGTTGGGAGCAGAAGGAGATATCTACTTCGGCTAGAATTACCCCTTACCCACGACCACGAAAAATGAGTTAGCAGTGGCATTCCCTTGTATTTCACATATACTTTTACAAAATCCGCGGATCCTAATTCCCCGTTGGAGAAGGGTTTCAGCTGTGCACAACAGCACAGACACATCGTGTAAAAAAACGCTGTCTGATGAAATCAAGGGGCAAGGGAGGCAGAAGTTGATATCTCCTTTCTCTTTCATTTCTGGTTAGGAGTGTTGAAGGATAATTTAACTTTTATTTTTAAGTCTAAAATTCGTTATTCAACACCTTGCAAAGTGATATCACATTTTTCAGAAGAAAAGGCTCCATCACAACAGCTTAACACGTTCGCGGACATTTCAGATTTAAGTCCCAGCTAAAACACACAAAACTGAGCGGCATATGCTCTGTCCGTGAACGAGTTAAGGAAACACGAGGGACAATGGCGGAAACCATAATCAAAAGGGGGCGAATCAAATCAAAAGGAGGCGAATCTTACGATCAAACTAAACAAGCATTAAACAAATAGACAAGTCAGTGACGTAAAATGTAAGCTTGTAACGAAAAATTCCTCGTTTATAACCGAAAGATTGACTGAATCCTTGTCAAATAATATATTTGCTATCGTGATCTCTAAATTATGATGGTGGGGATAGTAATGCAGGATTTAACTTCAACTTGAAATTTAACTTGACTTGAAGTTAGCAAAAACCACGTGGGATGGATTATTTGTTCTCGTCATTCAGAACGTAACATATTTGAAGTACTTACATCATAACTTTAAATCGAAAATTAAAATGTTTAACTAGACATTTAACACATTGTCTACAACTGAAAAGTGGAGAAAAAAGGAGAACTTATTAAAGTAAGTTTTGCAGGCTTTAAAAACATGGCAAGTTCGTATTTTTAAATATCCACAGATTTGCAAGGACGTGACAGGAACTGTTCCTAAACAAAAGTCGTTATTAATTTCAAAGCACATATTTTGCTATGAAGAGGAAACTTTAAAATTAATGTTTCTGCGGGATTCGGTTCCAGGAACCGATTATTTGATGCAATGCAATAAATTTGTTGTATGCTATATGGGGTACTATTTATCGTTCCGCCACTGTAGTACAGATTTCAAAACCAGCATCATTTAATCTCGCCGCAGATAAAAAGCGGCAAAGAAAAATTCCTTCAGCTTGATAGTTAATCAGTGCAGTAACCTTTCATCAAATTAAACTAATTCAATTCAATGCCAAAGCGCATCCGTGTTAAATGCCACTCACCGTGCCTGAGTAATTAAATGTCATAGATGCCGACTGTGAGTGAACAGTTTATTCCGAAAAAAAAATCAGGTCAAACCTTCAATTAACCGATAATTATTGTCAACCATTCAATCAGGTAGCCATACAATTTCTCAATTTCCCTCTAATCCATTCATGTGACAAATCGTATTGCTTTTTTTTTCGTCCAACCAAGCATGCACTAAAGAAACTGGTTTCCAGATCAACTCACTCTAGATGAACACTCGTGCCAACAAGAGCAACACGAGCACGGGGTAACGTAAGCCTAAATGTAATCCAAGTGCGATATAAATTACCCATGCAACACAGAAATGAAAAATGAAAGTAGTTCTGCACTCGAATCTGAACAACACTTCATACTTCAGTAGCATCACTCGAATGAGGCTAAGCGAATGCACCCCACCCATGTGATCCAATAAAATCTAAAACCATGACAACCCAAATCCTTAAGCATCCTAATGGCATCCTAGTGAACAAGTCCAGTTGTATAACTCTGGTGGTTTGCAGTCACTTAGACATAAAAAAAAACTATAAATGCGTTTTCATTTTCACTCGAAAGACAGGGGAAGTTAAGTGTAGAAACAAACGAACAACTTACCGGAAGCATTTTTGAAACAACCTCTATTGAGATTCCCGAGGTTCCCAGAGAACAAAAAAGCCTCGAACCTTGTCAAAACCCCTCACAATTGTTTCGTCGATGGATGCGATTTTCTATATCCAATCGTTGACTTTTCTACAAAAAAACAAAAAGTAGATAAAGCACGTAAGCAGAATTTCAAAACACTCGCGAACTTTTGAATAATTTCTTTTCAAAGCACTTTTCCTTTCATTAAGACTATTAAAAAATTATTTTAATTTTTTTTTTTCAACCATATCACTGTCACATTCGTACCATGAAATTCCGTTCGTATAGATAAATGTGTGTAAGTTGGAGTCGTGCTGGCAAAAATGTGGTTTCTTTCTTCTCTTTATTAATCTACTCCACGTATATTACGGGAATTGTAAACAATTTCCTTGCGATAGAAATGTATTTTCTTGTTCACCCGTATAAACGAACAATTTCATTCAACAGCCACCGATGCACTGAATTTTGTGCCACCTTCATTCAACTTCCACAGGTGCTCCTAGCCTCTGGATGGCGGTTGCCATTCGGAATTTGAGTGAAAACAAATAACAACAAGAAAAAAGGAAAAAAAATGTCTGCGAAACCACATGAAGACTTGTTACCAAACCACTTCGGTGTGAGACAAATGGTAACCGTACGCGACCAGAAATACAAGAGCTTCTCACACGTTTCACTCAACTGCGAGTTAACAGAACATTCACAGAGCGTTAACAGGCGACCGAACTTGGGGAGTGTTGGCCATGTGAGTCGTGGTGAAATTGGGGAACTCGGAGGTGGAATGCCACCGGTTAACTGTTGAATGCTTTATCGACGCATCAATGAGAAGTTTATTAGGCATTTCTCGGTCTCTTGATTATGGTTGAAGATTGCTGTTCTTGTGAGCATTGAAGTAATTCGCATTTGAGAATTTGAGAGGATTCTGTTTGATTGCATGGTTGTGCAGTAGATAGGTGTGTTGGAATGGGAGGGAAAGGATTATGTTGTGAGGTATTGGTGTTGTAGAAGGTCATGAGTTGGATAGCACTGGAAATTCTTGACAAAGTTTTGTGTCAGGGAATTGTTTTATTATTCACGCTGAAATGTATGGCATTACACCTTTTCGTGAGTGAGCGGAATGTTTGTTTAAGGTTTGAGTAAGGGTGTGTCAGGGGTTATCAAAATTAGTTCGAGTTAGAGGATGTTTTTTTGTATGGAAGAATTGAGGGGAATGCCAAAATATGGCTCACAAAAATGTCAAGTTCGGAAGAGACTTTTTCTTTCTTTTTGTCGGAGATTTTAACACTACGCAGGCGCACTCAGACTCAAAAAATGGTCCATTGTACTACCAGGCAGCAACCTACATTTAATAAAAATATTCCGGAGGAATACCAGCAAGCGTGATGAGGGGCCTACAGCATCAGCTCTCATCTCATCCGCACCAAACAACAGGAAGTGCTCTGCAGTGTCGTCGTCTTTTCCACAGGCGTCGCAGAGGGTTTAATCGCTTAGGCCAAGCACATTTAGGTGTTTTGCGTAGGTGTAGTGGCCCATTAGTACGCCGGTAAGTCGTATGCAGTCCTTTCTGTTAAGAGATAATAGGATTTCTTACAGACGTTTGGGAGCACGCACTTGGTTTGTCTACATCCTGGCGAGTCCGGTTGTGCTCTCGAGAAGCCCAGCCATCGTTGAAAGCCCTAACCGAGGACGCGGGCAGTCAACGCAGGTTTGGGTCCTAAGAGTAGCTCCTCTTCAAGTTCATCGACTAACTCATTTCCCGTTCGGGAGTGACTTTGGGAGAGTTTGACTTAGAGAGAATCCACTGAATATTTATATAAAATATATATATGAGCTGTAGGTCATCGATTATTATAATAAATGTCTCAACCAGCAAATTGTTAAATCAAACTGCATTCACGGATCATGATTTTGGCTTGAACATTCAACAACTAAATTGAACCTTAAGCCAATAACCAGACAGAGATTTCCGGTAAATGAAGAAAACATAGCCGCTGTAGTGGTGAGTATCGCAGAAATGTCGATTCGGTGCCGGTCAGCTGAAATGAGCATCTCAACCCGTCTCAACCCGGCTTATTTTGCTGTTGGATTTGGACCTACATTCGTATATGATTAAGCTGACGCATGAATTGAAGCCGGACGACAATAGACAACGCCTTGAGTTCGTTAATTTTTCTGGAAATGTTGTCCGGAGATCCGGCCTTCGGAGAAAAATCAGCCTCACGAAAGAGGCTCTTTTTTGACTCACCAAAATGACCGCTACTGGAGCGAACACAATTCAGAAGTGTTCGACCAAACATCAATACATCCACAGAGATTGAATATTTGATCCGGTTTATGGCATGGCGGCATCATCAGACCTTGTTTCTTTGATTCAGCATTACCATCTTAATGGTCTCAAGTATACAGCGATGCTAAGCGACTTTCTGTGGCTAGAGTTCGAAACCATCGATATATCCGAGCTGTTGGTCCAACAATGACGTTGCATGTCATACAATATGGCAGTAAAGTAGCCCCCAAATTAAACGTGTTTTTTAAGTCATAATAAGGTGGTGTATAGTCTGTCTGTTTTGGTGCTAATTCCCTCAGTATCGAGTCTACGGTAGAACTGCCTCCATATGGCTTTGAGTATAACTAGGCCATGTGCAACAGATGGACCATGACTGTAGAATCTGAAGTTGTTATTCTTAGGGCGCCTGTAGTCCCTATTCATAACATTCTTTGCATTTTGTTGAGTAGGTAGGTAGGTAGGGTGATTGCATGACTGAATTGGAAATCATGCTCACTTAGACCATACGGTCCATTGTGTTGTCACGTTTGGCTATGTGTCCAAAACCCATTTACCCTTTGACCTTGTAATAATTCCCTCTTAGGATTTTTTGTATTCCCCTTGGGATTTGTTGGCCATATGCGATTTCTTCTGTCCTCCTTTATAGCCATTCATATGCTTAAAGAAATTGTAGTATATCATTTGGATTTATGTTACTCAGATCATCAAGGTGGTGCAAGTAGTACTCGCCTAGCAGTCTTCTTCTTGTTTCCGCAAGTGCAGCGCATGTTCTGAGATAGTGTAAGATTGTTCATTCTTCTTCTTCATCCATGCAGCTTCTGCAGAAGTCGTTATAAGGTGCGCCAAGTCTTCTGGCATGGTTGCCTATGAGACAGTGGCCAATTCCTTGCTAATTCATCAGCTCTTTAATGCCCTGAAATACCCTTGTGCCCGAGGAACCAGCATAGGCTAAGATTGCATCTGGACGCTATCTCCCTTAGAGATAGACGGCAGAGTTTTACCGTCATGTAGTTTATTGATGTTGTAGTTTGTTGAGTAACGCCATATACACATGTTTTTATGTGTTTGTTGTTTTTTTTATTTAAATTTATTTTCCTATTGTTCTCCTATGTGCACCCCATAGATTAGAACATTATTCCTGTACCGAGACAATTTTTTAAAGGCATTGAACTGAACAAAAATGTCCCCAATTAGAAGATCCTCGCAACACCTCTTTGATAATCAAATCATCCCCATTGAAAGCACGAACAATTCTTATTGTGTAACGTCATCATCCAGGCAATAATCCGTGACAACTAACCACAAAGTGTTGCGTCATATTCAGCCCGGCGCGGCGACTGGAATCTGATACCTACTGTTTATTGTAACTTGGGAGCACAATCACCGGCACCCTCGTAACAACGACTAGACCTACCGGTATTGATGTCGGCAAATAATCAGCTGCTGGTATTAAAGCTTCTACCAATCGAACAGCATTCCAGATTTCTTTCTTGCAATTACATGCAACGTCCACTCCTCCATTCCTTAGCTAGAGGTATATGTGACCGAGTGTATGAGTCAGTAAGGGCATTCCATATAGCCGTGATTGCGGTGGATACGTGTATCCGTTGATGATCACCGGTTATTTGCCTTGAATATTAAACATACATATGCTGCGTGCTTCGGCTGAGATTGGATTGCCAAGATACCTAGTGAACTAGAAGGTTCAATGATTTAACAGAATAAGTCAGTGCAACGACTTTGTATGATACTTAACAAGGTAGTAGGTGTTTCGATTTGAAGTCCTTGTCAATCAGATTTATGGCGTGTATGTACAATGTACATCACGTTATCATAAAATGGTCTCACTTTCACGACGAATGAGTTATGAGTGAATGTTTCTTTTTGGCGAAGGGGCTTTCACACCGTTTCAAGACTGTGCTGAACATATTTAATTAACTCGATGCAGTTTCATTTGCTCGACTTTGTAGCACTTGCATCCGGCAGCACAGTGTCCAATGTTACCAATAAACCGAACGACGAAAAAAGAGAGAAATACTTACCAAAATAAACGAAAAATTGGCCTCTCTTAATCCTGTGCTATTGGCTGAAAAATGATTCGCAAGAAAGGCTGGCGACTGCTGCACCAATGTGTGACACAGCCATAACCTTATTCTCTACATGTGTGCCCACAGCATTCCAAGCGAGTCTCATTCACCCGATCTTACGCAAAAGTTATTTGATCTCTTCCGCATGTGATTGAGTGTCTCGCTTCAGACTCTTCCCAGCAGTGTTCATTCAGATGATAGCACCAATTCTCCACTGACACACTGGTCCTAGATAACAACCAAACGCAGACTCTCTGCGCCTACTTGTATGATGGCGTCACATTACTATTATTCAACATTCAGCATACCAAGCTGACCACTTTCACTGCATCAAGCTGAAAAGTCTTTCTCCTCTCTGTCGCACTCTTTGCGTTTTTATTCATAAGTACATACACACATACATACACCAATGTATATCATTGGAAACGTTTATCTGAAGGAAACTACAAAACCGACAATTCAATAAAATCAACATCGATACCCGTTCTCTCATACAAATATTTGTCGTTCTAATACGTGTCGACAAGACTTGAGTTAGGTAATCATGGTCGGACAGCTGACATCAGAGGGACTGTTGGTTCGAACTGGTTTTGAACCTGTGATGGTCGCCTCATGAGTAGTATTCGATATTTTTTTTCTCATCTGTTCAGCTTAGATGCGTGTGAATATGCTAATTAATGTTTCGCATTCAAAGAGGAGAAATTATTGAGTTAACTATTGGTTTCACTTTCGTGAATGAGTGGATGAATGGTAAGGCTGTATGGCGATCGATTACGGATGTAATTTATTTTGCCGGAAAAATGTTTAGTTTGCTACAAGCGATTAACGAAGTTAATACGCACACCAGCAGTGGAATGTGTCTTCTTTAAGTAACGATCTTCATATCTAACCAATTCGATACGAACAAGATGTTCTTTTAAATGTTACCGACCTCTGCCGTCTAAATTAGCAGCCCCCTGAGATCTTCGCTTTCAGCTATTGCAATTCAGTATTTGTTCCAACTCTCACCTATGGTCATGAAATTTGGGTAATAACCGAAAGAATAAGATCGCGAATACAAGTTGCCGAAATGAGCCGGGGAGAACCACGGCAGTACGCGAGGAACTCAATGTAGAGCAGCTGCTTCTTCGAACGGAAATGGCTATGCTTCGATGGTTTGGTCACGTAGCACGAATGTCCTCATCATAACGACCTCCGAGGCATGCCTTGAAAGCGATTCCAACTGGTAGACGACCGCTTGGCAAACCCAGGACGTGGTGGTTGGAGTAACTCCAAAAACTGCCTGGTTGCGCTTGGACATAACTCCTGATGAGTCAAAGTCGATGGCGGAGGATTGAGTTTCTATCACAAGCAAACCAACGACTGTACCCTTTCGTGATCCAATGACCATTGCCCAGTCGTTGGCCAGTCTCACTTTCGCTCAAGAGGGTAGTTTCTGTTGCTATTTGAGTCGGTGATTTTTATTCCTCGTACAATATCGCTCAACAATCTCAACCAAAATTGTTTGCCCAGATATAATTACTAAGTCGGCTACATATTACTATAGTTCAGTACGATCGTTTTTTTTTTCAAAGTCTATGTTTTCAGTTAGACATACAGCTGTCAAACACAACAAGTATTCGACCCAGCATCAATTCATCTACAGAGATTGACTTTTTGGTGCGGTTTATGACACGGCGGCATCATCATACCTTATTTCTTCAAAATGAAGAAGAAGACACAGATACATTGGACAGACCGCTTGAAGAACTGCTAGCGAAGCTGAGGAAGACATTGGATTGATGTGCTATTCCATACAAAATAGCAGGATTGTAGGTTCAAAATAAATCCAGAGCCAGGAAATTTTACTCGATAGAACAATTCGTTAAATTAAAGCACTCGACACAACTTAGGCAGCCTGTACATGTGTGACTTTTTACTTACGATTTTTTCAAATACCCTTTTGTGATCCGAATCGACTTTTATACGTTGCGATTCCTGCTAAATGGCAGGAGCTGTCAGCTCACCTACCCAACCCAACATAACCTAACCCAACACTGATAAGACAAAACATAAAAAAAACGACGACAGATAAAATTTAATGCGGAACATCCCAAGTAATCCTCAAACACACGCGATACGGTCTTACCTCTGCCCAGAGATGAAGTATTAAAGAGATAGTCAACTTCTACCTCTCTTGCCCCTTGATTTCATCTGCCAGCGTTTTTTATAAAATGTTCACAGACAGTGTTTGTGAATCAGAGAGCAACTGCAGGCTGCTCTAAAGCCTTAAGAAGTGTACGTGAAAATAAAGCAGTATGCATGCCTTTTGAGCAAATCAGAGCTAGGCGAGGAATTTTTTAGTGAAGACCCAAACCCGACATCTCTTTACTACTTCATCTCTGCCTCTGCCACGTCTCAATGACCTTATTAACAACAGCTGTTTTGTTGTTTTTTTTATTCGTGTTTACTATTTTAATTTTGCCCCGCGACATTTTCTTGCGACCTTCTTAAATTGTATATTGGCAGCACTGCCCTAAACATCTCACCAGTGGGGTTGGGATTTTAAAGTTTAAGTTTAAGTTTAAGTTTAAGTAGTGTAAAAGATCCCGAAGAAAATGACTGGTCGATTTAAAAAAAATTGTGGTAGATCTGGCTTACTTAAGAAATTGCACATGCTACGTTACCGGTGGTCTCATAAATGAAATGAACAGCTTCTCAGTCCTCACTCTGTGTTCACATTTTTGTAAAACCGTCGCCAGTTAAAACAATTCATTGCAGTTTGTATTCGCATTTTCCTTAGAAATTGAGACGTAAGGGTTCAGAAACAGGAAACAACAAGAAATGGCATAAAGGGGAAGAATTCCAATGTGGTAGATTTTTCACTTTGATTAGTAGGTGTGGTAGATTTGAAAATTTCCCAAGATAGTGAATCAACCAGAATTGTGGTACAGTCCCAACCCTCCTCACAACCCTTGCTTAAGCGGCTTCTATATGTGAGATTTTCTTACTCATGATTTAAAAAAATCCCTTTTTGAATCCCAAGACACGTTGAAATCAACCCAATTTCGATACCGATACCGAAAAGAGAATATGCAAAATGTCAGCACACCCCGACAGTCGAGACACGAACTATCCTTGGCACATCTCAAGCTCACCTCCCTTGCCGACACAACAAATCTCACAAACAACTTCAAAAGCGAACAGTGACCAGAATCAAACGGTAACTAACCAAAAAAATTACAAATGTAAATACGTACATATGTATATCGCCGTCAACAAAACGTTGCTGCTTAGATACGTACTATAATTCTGGTTTTTGTTTTGAAATCTGGAATCAGGAAGTCTAAAGTTCATAGAATGCCATGACGACATCAATTTGGATCAAAAAAATCATCATATTAGGTGAAAGTATTTTTTTTTTTCATTCGATCGAAGGCAAGCAGGCTGGCGCACGTACTAAAATTTCAATCATTTTTCTTTCCTTTTATAATAGAAATTTTATTCTACATACAATCCGCAACAGAATGAGTAAAAATTGTGCGGAAGTTATTCGCAAGCCATTGGGTGCTTCTAACAAGAAACCCATCGTAATTAGTTCAAGTAAATACAAGAAAATTCTGAATACATTTCAAGCAGAGGAAGTACTCCAAAAAGTATCTGATGAAGAACAGCGTTATAAAGACTACTTGAAGAATGGCTCTGAAGAAATGGTTTCCAACTGGACAACCAATCTCAAAAGAACACAGGATCAAAAACAATCCGAAAGACATGAAATCTTCATGGATAAGTTACACAAAGGTGCGAGTGAAAATAAAATGATCGTTTTACATCAAATATATTGTACATGCATTTCGTTTCAATAGAGAAGGCAGAATTTCTGAAAATTCGCGAAAAAGACGAACAAATACGACGGGACAAAATTGCAAAAGCACAAGAGCTTATTCAGAAACTCCAACCGGGTCCAAAGGAACTACAAAGTGCGGCCATTCAAAGTGAAACTATGAAGTCACGAGCCGTTCAAAGGAATATCACTAAAGAATTCGAAGAGAGTCTAAAGAAACGCACAGCAGAAGAACAATTCCAAATGGAATGCCAAGCAATGCCATGGATTGAGGAAGAGCAAACAAGAATTTCAAACAATATACAGCAGCGAAAGCAATACAAGGCAGAAATATTGAATACGATCAATGAGAAAGCTCGTAAAAAGGCCGAGCACTGCAAGGCACAGTTGGTTAAACACAAATTCTCTCGAGATATCCTCGATGAAGAGGTGAAAGCGCAAATAGAAAGGGAAAAGGATGTCCTGAAGAGCAAACGAGATGCATTGCGAAAGAATGCACTGGAGGCCATGATTATGGCCGAGCAAAGGAAAGCCCGTAGGTTTTGATGGAATCAATTGTATTTATCTATTAACAATCATTTTTTTTAGGAGAACACGTGTATGACACGGTCGAAAGCAACTTAATCACAGTTTACAACGACGGCAAACGGAATATTGACAATATTAGAAAAGACCGCGTTGCCCAGTCTCTTCAAGACGCACAGCAACGTAATGCAATCAATGCTAAGAATCTCGCTGTCGTGACCGCGGACGGAAGAAAAGCCGAAGATGAACGTTATCGCAAAGACATCAGTACAATTCAACTCCAATTCACTGCCCAAGAGAAGGAACAAATTCAGAAGAGTAGACAACAAAAACTTGCTCGCATCCAAGAATATTTCAAGGAATTAAATGCACAAAAAGAGAGGAAACAACGAAATTTAGAAGAAGCCCGTTTGTCCGTGGCAAATCGGCTAAAAAACGAAGAAGTCAATGCAGCCTTCGAGCAAAAACGGAAAGAATATAAAATGAAAAAAACTCAGGAAGTTGCCAAGGCTTTGGCTGAACAAGTGGAAGAACGAAAGCATGCCGAAGCAGAGATCAAGGAACGCGACAAGAAGTGCTATGCTGTCAACTTTGAAAAAGAAGATAAATTCTTCTTTGACTATGCTGACAATTTGGTAGCTGCTGCCGTTAAAAAAGATAGACCTTTATATCCGTTCATTAAAGCTGTGCAACAATATAAGAAGGAGAATGGCATTGACGCCGAGCGCAAATTGCCTCCACATTTAGAGTCACATTTGCGTATCGGTGTGAAAACTCCTCCAGATAATGGACCGCTTTCACCAAGCGGAACTGTACGCAAATACGGATTGGATGAACTGAAGGGATTCAATCCGTATTCGCCGCGGTGTCAGTAAAGAAGAGGTATGCTTCTGTTTTTATGTTTAAATTATTTGAAATAAACTATTCAACACTCTTGAAATAAATTAAAATGTTTTTTTCTGTGACGTCGGATCTGTTTGAACAATCCAGTGTGAAAATAGCGCTGTCCAATAAATGTAAGAATATGGCTGAGTTCAGAAACGTCGAACATCTGCGTAGTATCACTGCTTTTTTGCGATGCTGACCTCAACCACTATCAACAACGCATCAGCAGATTTAACGATGCTCAAATGTTTAAAGTTTGCGCGGGAGTTGAGCGTTTGACGCTTGCAGTGATGCCGATGTTTGTGTTTATGAAAGTGATGCGTTTATGAATACATCCTATAACGTTTCAAAGTTGTACCTTGGAACATTGAAAAAACATGTTTTGAGATTTTACTAACTTAATTATTCATTTTGAATAAAATAATCACAATTAATAAATAACTACATTTAAAAATAAAAATAAATCATATTAGGAAATAATTAACACAGCTGCACTTGTAATGTGACCAATGGCATTTCGTTCGGCTATTATTCCAGTGTTGGATGCGGGACAAGATCAGTAATGGAAACAAAAGAAACGTCTAATCTTTACATGCTAACGAAATAGAGTGTAATATGAAATAACTGGATACTACTACTAGGGTTTGATTTTAAGAAAGCTAAAAAATATTCAATCCCTTTTCATATGAGTGGTATACACACACACACACGCATCAACTATCACGATTTTTGAATTTATAATTCTTAATTATTTTGTTCACTTCCTGATCCCTGTCCGGAACTACCACCATGTCCGCTGCTTCGCCTGATGCTTCTGAATCCGAGTGCCGCAGTTGCGGCCGCTGTTGAAGCGGCATTTTCTACGTTACTTCTGTCACGATTTCGAAGTGAATGGATGTAAGCTAACATTCGAATCATAAATGCAGCCGGAACTGTTATCGTATCCTTAGTTTGTTTCAACATTATAGCATTGCGTTCCATCAGCTGCAAAAAAAAAATGTTCAACGAAGGAAATCATGAAAAAAACATCGTTAATTACATCGTTCGCTTCGGCTTCATCAAAATTAGAACTATGCAGGATGGGTGCCCACACCTTTACATCATAATCGATGCCAGACGTGGCAAGATAAGGCAACTCTGGATGCGGCTGTAAGCAGTTCACTACATGTTGGTCCGCTTGCAGCAACATTACCAATTTTCCGGTGTGCCGATTCCAGGTAAACACATGTCCACAATCTGAACCTGACATCACATAATCATTTCCCCAGAAATTCGCTTCTTTTATCATTGTCCGCGCATTTCGATGTCCGACAAATTTCATTTTCATATATTCAAATACTTGTTGCTTTGCTTCCATTTCAAGATCAGCCAATTCCTCGTTAATACTTTCATCTTGGAACTGACTATCCGCACTGGGGTCTTCATTTGTCGTCGGGAAACCTCCATCGTGGTTCTCTGTATCCATTAAATCATGTTGTTGGTCGAGCCACGATGAGGGTCTGTATGTGGTAGGAGTCGTTGGAGCTGATGACGTGCCCGATGGTCCTGACAAAAAAAAAAAAAAACAACACAAAATTTTTCATTTGTAATAAACACAAAGTGCATATGAATAATACGCTACATGCGCTGATTTCTATGCATGTAAGCACAATCACCTGGTTCATCAGGATCACGGGGTGATATAACAGGCACATTTGCACCCGCCACCTCTTCGCCGCCTGTTCTTAAATAAGGCACATCTGAAGCAAATAACGACGACGGATTTTCCTGACGCCCACTCATATCGTTCACCTGACCGGCCAAACCGATTCGAGTCCGGGGGTCATTTAGCATGCGTGATATAACCTCGGTCATTCGATGCATAATGTTTCCATGTAGTTGCGGTCGCACTTGACCAATCTCAACCCGACCATTGGGATCGCGTTCTGGTCTCGCATCTGGTCCCGTATCAGACCAATCACCACGTAATCGCAGCTTTCGCACCTGTGGCGGTGTTGTGTCAAGAATTGACTTATTATCCGACTGCTTTGAGTATAGTTCATTCACATCGACGCCGCGATTTTGCAAATCAAACAAATACAAGTAATCGGATGAGTAGCTAACTAATAAATCACCCTCATCTGCACTATATTTAACTGAGGTAACGCGATAGGTTCGTTTCGAGTTCGATGGAATTGGAAACGCCTTCACCGGAATTGTGTGTCGATCACTTGGTGTAGCCGCACTTGAAAAATCAATGATAGACAAATACCGTCGGTCGTAAATTCGAATAACGCTGTCCGAACTGCCTACGGCTATATAATGATTGGTGATCGGTGATAATGACATTGCTGTTATAGCGGACGGACTGAATATGAGGATATTTTCTTTGCAGCAAGTCTTGTAGCAGCTATAAGTGAAATATAAAACATTGGCGACTAAATAACACATAATTCTTAAAGAAACTACCTTGAATTTTGCCTAAGGTCAAACAATCTGACTGTTCCATCTTCGCCGCAGCTCATAAAAGAACGGGGTTCTCTGGGTACTGTCATCACCTCATAGGTAGTCCCATTCTTATGACAATTAAAGCATGTTAGTTTCGCTTTACTTTCATAACGATCCGAATCCTGATTAATTCCATCATTGACACGACGCATATATGGTGCCATTAATTCGGTGTGCAAAACGACGCCATCACCAGAGCAGGACACAATTGCACTATCATTCGATTGTGGCATAAACCGTGCACTAAATATATTCGCACGATGGCCAGATTTATATTTGAGCAGCACTTCCTGATTATGCGGATTTGTAACAGCTATAAATTGATCATCTGAACCGGAAAGTAAATACTCGCCAGAGTCATTCCAACAGACTGTATTTACACAGCCCGAATGGATTTGTAATCGGCACTGGAGGCCTAGTCGTTGCACATAATCCAAGCTGTCTTTGGAGAAGAAAATATAAGAAATTAATCACAAACTGAATTATTTTTAATTATTATTGTTTTTTTTTCTTTATTTTGGTTTCAAGTGATAAGGTCAGTATGAAACGGTTTTTTTTTTTTCTTCTTTAAGGTGACAAATATATGCGAAACGATGTACATTTATGTATCTCTGAGAAGAATCCTCAGTTCCGGCATAATGAATCCGAAGTTGGCACTACTTGTAAACGTTGTGGATTAGAATCACAATTCGCGGTTAAATAATTAATTTGCCGAACAAACGACACGATCTTGTGCTTCTGTGAATTATTTGACAACTGCCGACGTCTTTAAAAACATTACTCTCGTTGTGTAAATATCGAATTATTCTTTTAATCACGTATCACCATGATCACTTCTTTCAACAATTTACCTTTGGAACTGCTTATGATGTTTCTTCTTGCTCTCTTCGGTTCATACAATTCTTGATTGTAAATATCACGAAAAACGCTTACAGGTCCTTTTGATATCATCTTTAGTGTTTATTGTGTATGCGTTTGCCTATTAGTTAGGTTTGTGATTATTTTTCGAAGAAAAGAACTAGCAACAATTTAAAGATGTTTCTCCTTAAAAGAAATAAACACAACATTTAAAAAAAAAAAAAAAAAAAGGTAGATAAGAACGAATGTAGCACGAACTGAAATTGTTTACTTCTTGCATCGCAAAATGATAAGATAAGATGTGAATATATCTCGTATGTATTTTCCAAAGTCAAGGCACTGATCGTTAACAATGCGTTTATATTGTCATTCAGATAATGCTATCACCTGCAATATTATTATGAAATATTGATGGAACACGTAATGATAATATATTTACAGTACTTTTATGTAACGGATGGCTTGTCTACTTTAGAACTTATTCCCACATTATTTCTGACTTCAGATGGAATATAAAAATCTGATTGAGTTTCAATCTAATGTGTTTTATTCGATGATTCATGAATCCAATTTAAGCTGGACAAGGTGAAAAGTAGATCACCGACACAAAGTCATTAATTCAATAGTAAACAATTTTTTTAGAATATTAAAGACATGCACATAAGGATTCAAGTATAAGAAATCATTCATTCCATCGATGACGACTCTTGTTCAAGTTATTCAAATGCAACATGGAAAGTGAATAGATGTGCTTATATTTTCATAACTGGGAAGAGAATTGCTATCAAGAGTCGCTGATTGACTCCCATGGAATTCGTATGACTAAAGGTCAGAAGCATTTAAAAAGATATGTCATACATGCAATATCTTTTCATTTTCAGCAGCAAAAAAAAAACATGAAACTCATTATTTTACGCATCCAAAAATATTTACCATCGCAACGATGTTAAACGAAAACACAAAAGACAACATTTGCTCACATCATATCAATGCTTTTTTTTTTTGAATTTCGTCGCTCACGCAAATTGATCAGTCACAAAGGACAAAAATGAGAACTATAAAATGTTACCCATGAATTTATAAGCAACGCAATTTGATGGATGAAACGAATTTCTCTGCGAAGATAAACAATAAACGATGACAAAACAGGCAAGCAAACATTAACAATGAGTAGTACGTTCTTCACACATCTGATGCAAACTAGGTCCTTCTATAGATAGCATAGTGTATATTAGCCCATTTTGAGATGATTCTGGCGGAGAACCTTGGATAAATAAATACATTTTGCACAATTTTGTACATTGCCAAGAATAAAAAGAGAAGTGCATATGCTTGTCTTTCGCTACACAAAATGTTATCATAATTACATTTACTTTAATTAAAAATACACATCGTTTATTAATACAAATTTCTATTTGAGACGAAGACTTGTGACAACTCGCAGTTATTGTATTATGTAAAAAAATATTAAATATTAAAGCTACTCACCTTTTCTGTGTGTTTAGTTAATTGAAAATATTTCAAATTCACGAATAACCTTTCCTGGCGTATGACATTTTAAAGTAAAATTAAGTTAAAGATTACTATAAGAAAAGAGGGAATCATCGATAACTGAAAACAAAGAATAACAGAGTGAGCTCTTTCATCGTAAAGAAAAATGTACCCTTTAACGATAGAACAATTTTTTTACTGGATTGTTGCCGTTTTTTTTGTTTTCTCTCTCTTTCTCTGTATTAATTGTTGATCTTATAATTAAAAAAGTGCAATATTTTTAACGTTAATTGATTTAGAAACAATATACCCTAACCGCGGTGTAAATTTTGCTCGACTGACGTTTGAATAATGATTGATGCACTTAACTTATTTAATTTTGAAGTTTCAAGTAATTGTGTTCAGTAATTTTTTTTCTTATATATTGTACTAGATTAGTCTTCAGAAGAACATACTTGTTTTCGCAATTGTATGCTGGGCCAATTTCATTAACGGCTTAAATGATAGATTTTATTAAAATCAAGTCTATAGATTTTATTAACAATAAATATTAAAGCAATGACACTTCTTCGTTTCGTCAAGTTTATGTTTGTTCTTCAAAACTAAAACATCAGCAGTACGGTTGATATGTACCGCTTATTTTAAATTGGGGTCGTTCGATTTAATACTCCATCGTACTTTTCTGCAGGGCAAAAAATTAGATCTAAAATAATGATGTCATGACAATGTCACTCTAATTAGTACGGTTGCGGCAGTGTGAGAAGGTCTACCGAAGACGTATTTCAATGAAAAACCGTTGCAATCATATAGATCTTGATGATTCAGCCTACAAGTAGTGATAACTTATCATTTGATACCATAGTTTAGGTTATGGTGAATACAAGTTCGTAATGTATTACTTTTATATTTTCACCCAATTAACAGGTGGGTTTGCGTATTTTCGTAGTAACATCGTAGCAAATTGTCTAGTTTCAATAAGTATTTGACTTACTATAAAAACCGTACTGAGGTACTCGTACACTTCGCCACTCGCGTCTATAATTAGCTCTAAACAAACAAGATATGGTGAATTTCTAGTAAACCCCAAGTTTTGTTGGCACACGAACAGACCTAACAGTTGTCAAACAATTGTCAAAATCGCACATTCATCTCAAAGCAGATTTTAAAGTGTATGTTGGCATTTTCCGTCTGACTGTTTATGAAAAAGAATGAACCAATTTCAAGAAAAAGAAGTAATTCAAGCAATTTTGATTGCCGACAACAATGTGGAGAATTTTCGCCCATTTTCTGATCATACATCGGCGGTAAATTAATCGGTGATTAAGTTTGGTTCTTAATAACATGTATGTTTACTTCATGATTTCAGGCACTAATTCCATTAGTAAATGTTCCTTTGCTTGACTATGCCCTGGAAGCTTTAAGTCGGACTGGTGTTGAGGAAGTATTTGTTTTCTCCAGTTATTTCCTAAATACTGTCAGGGAACACATCAAGTAAAATGCATAAATCTGCAATTAATATACTTGTACCTACATATATTATTATTCATTTTTTTAGGAAAGGTATTGCGTCACGTTGCTCATGGTCTGTTAATATGGTAGTCCATGTTATCGGCGGTGAGTCCTGTCGTTCATTTGGTGATGCGATGCGTGATTTAGATGAAAAGAGTTTGATTCGGGGTAGCTTTGCTATAATGGGAGCTGACACAGTAACAAATGCCAACTTGCGTCCCATATTCGACCAGCACAAGTAAGTTACTTTAAATAAAAACCCTGTTAGATGTAATGCATTTCAATAATTGACTATAGAAAGACGCTGAAGTATGATAAAGGAGCAGCTGCCACTCTCATCTATAAGGAAGCATCTACACGTCTGCGAACTGGTAACGAAGTTATGATAGCTGTGGACCAACAAAACAACCGTTTACACTATCATCAACGTATCAAAATGAATACAAAAGAGTCACATTTTGGAATACCTCTAGACGTTTTTCTAACTAACTCGCAAATATCACTCCATCACAATTTGATCGATCCACAAATAGCAATCGGCTCGCCGTCGATGCTATCTCTATTCAGTGATAATTTTGACTTTGAGACGCGCGACGATTTCATCAAAGGCATTCTGATCAACGAAGAACTACTTGACAGTCGAATTTATGTGTCCTTACTGCCAAACGAACAATATGCCCGAAAAGTTAACAACTGGCTATCGTATCAGATTGTCAGTAACGACGTGATCAATCGTTGGGCCTTCCCCCTCGTACCGGACATGGGAATATGCTGTTTGTGGCAAAATTACATATTTTTAAAAAATAATATTTACAAAAGTCCGAGTGCAACGGTGGCAAAAGTAACATTAAGGGAAAACGTTGTGGTACAGGAAAAAAGTTTTATCGACGCTGGGTCCGTGCTCACGTCGAGTGTGGTCGGTGCGAATTGCAAAATTGGAAAAGACTGTCAATTGAAATTTGCCTATGTAATGGATGACGCTGTAGTTGAGGACGGCTGTGTATTGAACTTCTGTGTTGTGGGACCAGGTGTCAAAATAGGAGCCAACTCAACACTCTTGGATGGTGTTGTTGTGGGTGCAGGTTGTGTTATTCCACCAAATTCTACATTGAAAACGGTTCTCGTGGTTAAATCACCTTCAGAAGATGGTAAGATTCTGTCCCATTGAGTGGCTAGTATGAAAGACGTGCGGATAAAAAGCAAACTTATCTTATTTCTAGATTCCGCGGAGAAAATATCTGATATGGCATACATATTAGATGACACAGAAGAGCGTTACGTGTCTGACTCAGAGGATGAGGATCTGTTGGAGCCTGTCAAAACAGGCATACCGAAAATGAAGAAAATTTCATTAGCACATGACGATGAAAGCGACTACAACTCGAGCACTGATGGCGAAGGCGAATCAAGGGAGGCATCACCGATTCTCGACGATATCAACAGTAAATTTGTGCGCATAGAAACCGAGGTCAAACTAATCATAGTGCTGCTTCTCGTTTGCTTACTTCTCAGTATTCTTATCGGAAGTTCTGGACTCTTTGGCACGAGGATTCAAGGAGAAATCCAATCCTGATTTCCTAATTCTCGAAATCAATTCGTCGCGTTATGCGTATAATATGTCGCTCCAGGAGGTGAATTACAACGTTGTTAAAGCGATATTTAGTTTGCAACACCTTAAAGAAGCAAATGGTAACATTTTGAGTGCTGTGACCCAAGTGCTGAGCCGTCTGGGACCTGTAATTTCAAATTATATCAAGAGCGACGATGCAATGATTGAGTGCCTAAAAGCAATTGAGGTATCCCCAACCATCGTATGGTTGTGATTCATATTTCAAATTGTCATTACCAATTGATTTTTCAGGAATGCTGCCATGAACAGCCTGCATTAAAGGCTAAATTACCCCAAATCATTCACTATCTTTACGATAAGGAGTATATCACAGAGGAAGCCATCCGGACATGGCACAGCGAATTAGAGGGCGAATCCGTTCAGTTCCAAGTTATGTTACAAAAACTAATCGATTGGCTGGATCAATCGAGCGAAGATGACGATGACAGCAGTGATTGAGTAGAACAACCGCAACACATTTAAGGCTTGAATAAAAAACATTTTTTTTAAAGAGTTTTAAAATAATTTTAATAAAACGTAAATATTGGATACATTGAATTCTTTATGAAACCGGTGTACTTCTGCCGGAATCATCGCTCGTTCCAGCTTTTATTGTAGCATTGTGCATACTCCTACCGGGCGACATGGCCAATTGTCCAATGCCCAAGCGAATATGATGCAAATGGATTTGAACGTTCTTTTGAAAAACTTCTATGTTGTTTCTGTCCAATAGGCCAGCTTTTACCTCTTCGATGCAACCGTCCAACACTTTTGTCACTTGCGGATTAGATTCGCTACTCAAGTGAGATGCAACCAAAAGGACCGTTGCTAGATTTTTTATCAAACGCAAGACTTCCTTATCTTGGACTGTTCCTTGATTGTTGCGCTCCACAGAATCATCGGCAGCTTCGCGGCATTTCTCACGCAAGTAGGATGGTGCTAACATTGCCTGCACTTGCGGATCACGAGTGAGATCCCCAGCAAAACTCTGTATACCGTTCAGATAATCCTGCATGTCACGATTCATTCGTTCCATCGATATAACAATGCTAGCGTAACGTCGTTGAAACTCCTCTGAGAGATTATGCTCACCGGCCGATGAGGAAGATGAAGCAGCCGCAGCATTTTTTATTTCAGCCTCGGCATTCATGTCTCTCAAGCGATTAAGCTTCGATTTCTTTATAGCAATGGCTCGCTTTAAACGAACAATAGTTTCTAGTAATTTTACCGGGAAGCCACCGATGGTGTCACGTTCAATGACTGGATTCTTGAATGGACTGTCGAACACCTGCTGACCCAATAAGGGATCACTTCGATTCATGGAGTTCCGGCCGCGACTCGGAGTGTGGATGAGGTTACCGTTCATGACCAAGCGCGGTCGGAAGTCTTGCATTAGACTACTTAATGGAAGCATTTCATCGAAATTATCTGAAACTATTTCAAAATCAGGTATTGTGTGCGTGCCCAAGCCATTGCGTTCAAACGTCACTCTATAGGTGGATGAGAGTGAATCGAAGGCATCAACAATACCGCTGAAAATTCCATCCTGGGGCACTCGAAGACGGGCGGTTACTTTGGTTCCCAGCGGCAAGGGCAATGGTATTTTGTCCGGTAGATCTCGCACAAAATGATTGATGTCTCCCGCTTGCTTTCGGGTTTGAAGGAAACGTATTTTCTGTCTCTTTCGTTCTAGCTCGCGTCGTTCTTCTTCGAAAAACGCTTGAGAACAGCGTCTGGGCTTGCCCATCAATGATCGCACTTTTTGCCATTCGGCTCGTGTGAGCTGACGTGTCTTCAACTGAGGAAACGTCTCAGACAAACACATTTGAAAATCGTTTTCACCCTCAAACAAAGGCCTGTCAACAAAAGAATAAAACCACTCAAATATAACCCACTTATGGGCTTTGGGTAGTTTAAGAAGATTTCGAAGACGTAAACCGATTTGCTGACCCATTCGCTTGTCGGCGGGTATAAGACCACCAAGCGAAGATGACGTTGTTGGTGATGTATAGTATTTACTTGGCGTTCGCTTCTCTGGAGTTCCTTTGTCTTCATATCGCACATACCGTGATGCGGTGGCTTTTCTTTTTTTTAGAATTTTTAACGGCGTCTTGGCTGGTGAATTTTGTTTCGATGTGGATCCGGATTTTTTCGGCGAAAGACTAGCCCTAAGCGGTTTATTGTCGTTGACCAGTTCATCGTCGAAAAAGAATCGGTTTCGTTTGCGCAACCTTGCGGGCATACCTCGTGCATTTAGTAATTGTATTGGCTGCGATGGCTGTGGCTTTGGCGGCAATGTTGTGCCAACACGGTGTAGACCAAGTGTAGCCGGGCTAAAGGGTGGTGGTTCGACATGTTCATCATCAGATATTGAATGTTTGTTTCGTTTCGTTGGCGTTTCCTCGTCGGACATCGTGGGAATATATCTAAAAAATAAAATAAAACGTATTGATTAACAACGATCGGTTTGGTAAAGGAGGGACAGCTGCCCTTTACTGAAAAGATTTATGCTGAGGAAAAGATAATGACCTAAGTGCTTAGGCATAAACTAATAAATTAGACGGGCAGCTAGCTTTGAAGTTAGAATCTCGATGGTGTTAATTAGTACTACTTAGCCAATGTGTTCAATCGGGCTGGCTAAACATCGAATGATCAGTACGAAGAGCGACGTAAAGGACACAAAACAGGGGTCCCTCAACGGGTATCACAATGGGTCTACACTGACCTAAGGCTGATGGTCTTCGGCTCGTCAACCATAACCAATGTTAACAAATGTGAAATTGTGAACATATATTGATGGGAAATAAATATAATTGAACGTGCTCAACGTTCTACAATAAAAGTCCGATAATTCGCAACAGCGTAGAAATTGACTATTCCACTTTCAAAGGAGACCCAGTTTAGAGACCTAAACTGAACAATACATCCACTCCCAAGGTGTAGCCTTTAACTACAGTGGCCCAAATAAATAAACATACCCCCCTCAATATTTGAGATTTTCACACTTAAATACATTTTAAAGAAAAGCAAACGATATAGTTGGAACGAGTTGAGCAAATAATCCAATTTTTATTATGCACCTTTTGGAAATTTATGTCGTTAAAAAAAAAAACCCAAAATAATAGTTCATGAACAGAAAAAAGTATACATACTCTGCACATGTAATTCACAAAGATTAAGTTTGTTTTTTTCTGATTTGTTGGTTAATATTTTGTGGGACCTCCATTAGGATAGGATAGGAATGTGGGTAGACGTGCGGAAGCACCTAAGTGAGACGGAAGCACGTCTCACTTAGGTCCGTGTGGACCCATTGTGTTGCCCATAGGGGGAAAAGTTCCTCCTTGTACCCTAATCACACTCATCGAGACGTTGTATTGGTTGTTGACCACTCGTCGTCGAGCCAGCCCGACATCCTAATGAACCTGAAAAAGTTAGATAGTCGGATGTTATGGATTTCTTGCAGGTCATGGAAGAAGAATTCTCCCATGGTCCTGTATCGCAGTTGGCTGAGACTTGGGCAGTAGAAGAGATAGTGAGGAGTGTCCTCTCTTTCTTCCACATCGCCGCATCCTCTGCATATGTAGTCATGGAATAGTCCCATTTTTGTTTCATGGTATTTCAGATGGTTATGACCCGTTAGAGCTCCGACTACCATCCTCAGTAGGCTTTTGCCACACTGGAGGAATTTGTCGGTTTGAGTTCTATTAATATCGGGCCATAGCATCTTAGTAGTCTTACAGGTGGTAAGGCTGAACCATCTATTTCTTGCTATTTCTAGAATTTTATCATCCACCTTCTTCCTGACATCTGTCAGTGATGGTTGAATCAATTCGATTGCCTGGGATGGGTCTTTTTGGCCCCTTTTCTGGAAAGTTCATCAGCTGCCTCGTTGCCGGATATGTCCCTGTGTCCTGGGACCTCCCTTACCCTACAGCTTGGAGACGATTTCTCATTGATAGGACAAGCTTTCTTGTAGTTTTTTCGCTAAGATCTTGGACCGTTCTTCAGAAGGAACATTTTTAAGATCTGTTTTAGAAATTATCTTTCACTTTCTAATTAGTCGGACTAATTCTTCCCAAAGATGTTCAATGGGGTTCAAATCGGGGCGACTGGGGAGGTACAGTTGCTTACGTACATTATATATGTAGAAACCAAGGCGGTATGCTTCGGATCGCTGCCTTGTTGGAAATGCCAACCTGGAGACAACCCTAATTTTGTTACAGAATCCTGTAGATTATCTTTAAGCATCTGTAGATACATAAAATGATCCATATTTCCATCAATAAACTGTAGTTTTGTGGTGGCCCGTGGCGTTCTGGGTAGGTGCTTCGACTCCCACGCACTTGGATCTACCTGTCTAAGGTTCGATTCCTGGTACGACAAGAAATACTTTTCACTGCCCCACCTCTTTCGAGTCACTGACAATGATCACAGAGTATAAGTGTCTAGAAAAAGCTTCTCAAACTTGGCTGTTCGGTGTCGGCATAAAACTGTAGGTCCCTTCCACTCGTGATAGAACAATAGCACGCACAACACGAGTGGTTGCTGAGAAGCTAGGCCCTGGCCCTCTACGGGCTGTAGCGCCGCCACCCCTATTATTATTATATTAAACTGTATTTTTCCTACCCCAGACGTGTTTTACGGTTGGCACAAGATTCTTTGGAGCAAGTTCTTCATTTTCAAACTCTAGCTTTACCGTCACTACCGAACAAATTACACTTGCTTTCATCACCAAATATCACAATTTAGCCAAAAGAAAGTTCATCCTTTCAATTATTGTTTAGCAAAATCAAATTTTTTTTTCTAGCAAAACAACTGTGGTATCCATTTTCTCTTAATACTAAACGGATTGTTTCTGGATGTACTAATATCTTTACTTTCATTTTCCACCCTGTTTGCTATATCTACCGCATTTATTTTCGGATTCGTACAGAATTCAGAATTCCCCGTCTTGTGCGGCTGTTTATAGTTTACGAGGTCGGCTACTTCTTGGTTTGCTTAAGAGGGGATTCGTTTCTCTGGATTCGTTTTTTACTACTGTTTAAACAGTTGACTACGATTTGTTCACAATTACCGCCACTTCGCGTAAAGACTTGCCCTCATTCTTCAACCGAACTAAAGGGTAATTTTTTAGCTATTATCTTTTTGGCAACACCGGTTTAAACAGCTGACGCACGTTTCGTGTTTTGTTTCACTGTCAAACATCTTCAGTTTGGTCTATAATTTAACCATGAATCGTCTTACAAACGAACGCTTGCAAATTATTGAATTTTATTATCAAAATGCGTGCTCTGTTAAGAGAGATCATCGCGCGCTTCTTCCATTTTATGATCAGTTTAATCGATCCACTGACTTTGGCTCAATGGGTACGTAAATAAGCAGAATTGTCGATTTTGGAGTGAATATCAGCCAGAAGCATTGCATGAGCTACCAATACATCCAGAAAAAGTCACAGTTTGGTGCGGTTTATGGGCTGGTGGCATCATTGGACCGTACTTCTTCAAAGATGATGCAAATCGTAACGTAACTGCGAATGGTGAGCCCTACCGTGAGATGATATCCAACTTTTTTTTGCCCAAAATGCAAGAGCTTGACTTGCATGACATGTGGTTTCAACAAGACGGTGCCACATGCCACACAGCACGCGCAACAATGGACTTATTGAGGGGCGAGTTCAGTGAACATTTTATTTCACGTTCGGGACCGGTCAATTGGCCGCCTAGATCATGCGATTTAACGCCTTTAGACTATTTTCTGTGGGGCTATGTTAAAGCTCATGTCTATACAGTGAAGCCCGCTTCAATTGACGCATTGGAAGACAACATTGAAGCATTTATTCGTGAGATACCGGCCGAAATGTTGGAAAGAGTATGCCAAAATTGGACTAAGCGGATGGACCATTTGAGGCGCAGTCAAGGTCAACATTTGCATGAAATAATCTCCAAACATTAAATTATATAAACCGTACTATCGATTCAAATAAAGATTTCATGCATTTTTCTGAATTTTATGTTTTTTTTGAAAAACTTTCCTATAGCTTTTAAAAAATAACCCTTTATTTGCTCACGTATTTCTAGAGAAATGTCTTCGGATTTCTTAGCCATTTTGAAATGAACAACAGCACAGCCTTCTCAACACACTAACACTACACTTCTGAGTAAGGGATGATAAAGAACTAATGTCTGTTTAAAAAATAATGGATTATTATAATGGCGTATGTATACTTTTTTGTATTGGTTTTAGTGATTTGTTGCTCTCCAGAATAAGTACCGTAATTTCGCACATACCCTGCAATTATTTCGTAACATAATCATGGCCGGAAATACCTGAGGGTATGTATATTTATTTGAGCCACTGTATGCCTACCATGTCTCATTTGCGCTATCCTACTTACGTTTGGTTCCAGGCATATGCATCCAGTTCCTAGTTCCAATTTTAAAGCATTCACTTTCAAATGATAAAGACTTGATCCGGTTAGTGGATATCATAGTTTTATTTTGAAATATGAAGATAAGTTAGATACATATATTTTTGCTCTAAGATACATATATTAAGTTTTTTTTTTTTTGAAACAACAACAACAAATAACAATATACACTTATAGGGCTTGGACATAATACATCATGTTTTTTTTTTTTCGAATCGATATCAATGCACATGCAAAAAAGAGGAATGTTAAAACGCAACAAAAACAAAAGGATACAAAGGATGATGCTTGGTTTACACATTAAATCTGGTCTCAGATCCGTCTGCCAACATTAAACTAACTGTTCTGTTGTTGATCCAATAAAGCTTGGCAAGTCGCATCGGATTCAATCGTACAACATCGGGAATCGGTGCTGTTGAGTAACCTTTTGTGCATCGTGTCTGCGATTGACCCAAGCCAAACATACCGGTGCTGGTCTGCCAGAATGATAGACGATTTTCAGTGCACGAGTAACTGACTAAGAATTTGCCATCTGGACTGAAGGCCAACGCAGTAATCTGATGAGTGTGTGCCGGTATCATCTGACATTTGTTCTGACGCAATTCATATATAGCCAAATGACCATTGCTTGCTCCGACTGCGATCCGACGACTTTGGGGGCAATGCGAGATTTGATTAAACTTGCAAATTGTTGGGAACACTTCATTCAGACCACGATTCTTCAGTTCATTCACGTCGACGCAATGCAGCGTGATATCCATCACTTCTACCAGTAAACTAGCGATTTCACCTTGCATTTTATCAATGAGCATATCGACGCACTGTAGGATCTCACCTTTAGCCTTGTACAGCACTGATTGTGTGAGTGGAACATTAATTGTTTGTGCATTCTGTTGCATTGTATTGTATCTGGCCACTTCTCGCGCCATAGTCGTAATAAACGCAGCTGGCCGTGCAGTTGCAATCAAACGAAGTGCATGCCTTGCGGTTCGGCAGGCGTCTGCTTGTGGTGTAAGAGGGAGTTTGTAGTTCAAATTCGGTACCAACTTTCCAGCATCACAGGATATCTCCAGCAGACCCAGCAACACCTTGCTTACGTCCAAATATGGTTCCCATACGGTGAACCCACGACCCAACAGATCGATAGCTGCTCGACGTAAAGGTGTATACTGCGGTAGTTTGGCCGATGGTGGAGCATAAAGTAAATGTGCCAGAGCCATTGACGTGAGGCGTGCCAAGTTGTTCGCTATTCCAAATCCTTCAACAACGGAGCTCTTACGACGCTCGCCGCTAGTTGCCTTTACAGTTCCCGATTTGGGACTCTCTTGTGAAATGTCTTGTCCAAATTCAGCACCAATGACGCCCAATAGAATGACCGCTGTTGTCTGTTTGCGTTTCAGCTCTGCCAAGCTAGACGGCTTCCGTATAATTTCCTCCTCTTCCTCTTCGTAGTCTTCATCTTGTGGTTCTGTTGACTGAGTTATTGCGCCATTATTAGCTCCAGTTCCACCACCAGATTGTCCCCCCGTCCCGGCATTCGTCACAAGTGGTTGCTGTTGAACAATGGGCTCCGTATGAGTGTATAGTGGCAGATATTGTGCCCAGTTTTCAACAAGCTGCTTACGCCCCTTTTTGCCCATTCGTGTAAGTTCACCAAGAAGAATCTGTTGAGCTGCTTCCCTTATTTCAATGCAATGATGCTGCCAACGTTTTGCCATAGCCTCGACTTGGGGCCGCTTGAAATTCTTCGGTTCGAGGGCGTCAATCTTGTCGGGCAAAAGGAAACAATGATGAGTGGACAGCAGACTCCAACCTTGCTTTATTTGTGTTATATGCGTATTAATGATTTCTTCACGTTCTTCGTCGATCGACAAAATAGAGTCTGTTCGATTTGCCAGGCGTTGCAATTTCTTTCTCCTTTCACTTTCTGGAAGAAATGATGCCGACCGCATTGACATCAGTGTGTTTGACATTGCAACCAAAGCCAGAATATGATTGGAAGTCAATGTCGTACTAAGTTGCCAGTGGAGACAAGAAGTGAAAATGTGAGTGAGCTTCTGTTGCCTTGCTAACTCGGCTGGCATATCTTTATATTTCTTCAATTCCTCTGCCGGTATCATTAACATTTCGTCATTTATTTGGAAATTATTCTGCCAGGTGGGTAAAAGAAGTGACATGTAGCCAGCTTTGGAGAGGACTCCAAAAGAAATTGGTACCATGGGACGCAAAAGGCCCAACTGCGATTCGCACACCTTATCCAAGTGCGGATCTAGTCCCCAAGAATGCAAGAGTGACAGCAGCAGTTGGGCTACCTCCATTACATGGGTTGCTTCCATTTTCGAAACTATTTTCCGACTATTTTCATCAGATTTGTCTGCACTTGTTTCCACAGCTTTATGAAGACTCTCCACCTTAGCTTGAACTTTTTTCTCTATATTCTCTGCACCCTCCTTCATCTTTTGCAGAAAGCCGTGCTTATCTTTGTCCTTTAGAATCTTCTCCATGTCACCGGCTTTATTTTTAACTTTGCCGAAGAAATCGGAGATTTTTTTGGATGCATCCAAATGAGATGACTGAGCATTCGGAGCACCGAATGTTAGGCCAAGTTCGGCCAGAGCCTCTTGGCTCAGCGATGCGTACTCTTCGCTGTGTAGCTCAAATATAAGACCTTCTATATCGAAAAATAGAATATGACTTTCTGCATCCTTCGGGTTAGTGCGGAGTCCTTGAATTATTAGCGGGCTACTGCGATGTTTCATTAAAAATGAGTTCTCCATTTGATTATTGACGTGCAACTGCTGCAACTGATGAATACCTCGTTGCGTTGCATGACGAATTGCGTTGAGATTTCGCGACTTCAATCCGCGGAAGAAGTGCACAGCTGGATTCGCCAGCCCTAATTCTGATGTCGAACCAGATTGTGTTTCTTCACTGTTCGCTTGTTCGTCACAAGCCATTAGTACTTCTTCAGCTAACATGCCATGGAGTACTCGATCCAAATGTCCTGTTTCCATTTGCCACACGTAAACTGTTCCATCTGAGCATCCAACAATAAGGAAGTCGTCTAATGGCCGCCACTTGATAGTGACTACCGGAAACAGATGGCGACTTGCCAATGTAATACACTTACGTTCTTGCAGGCTAAGTAAAGTCACAGAGTGATCCGAAGCGACGGAACAAATGCATTTCTGTATCCTTGAACTGCAGTTATCGGGTGGTACAAGCAGCTGCGTAATTTCTCCAGCATGCACGCAAAATCTATGCAAAAGATTTCCGCTGTATAAATCCCACAAGCAGACAGCAAAATCAACTCCACCGCTCAAAAGGTGCGACTTGTCATATCGTGAATGGGCCAAGGAAGGACACAATAGGCAATTGACTCGTCCACGATGACCTGATAATATCTGATGCGATGGCCAGTCGCTGAAGTTTTGCTGAATTCCCACTAGTAGCTGGAGCATTACAGTTTGAGTTGCTGGAACAATTACAATTGAACCGTCTTCTCGTCCAATTACCAAACGACTCTGCTGTGGAAGGTAAATACTTGACGTTAATTTAACAGGAACATCAGTAATACGGCTCAACTGGTCCAGTATACCGACAGGTGGAGGATCCATCATAGACCATGCTTCTACTAGACTTGTGCATACACTCGATTTTAAACTTCTCGGTGGACTTTGTTTAGCTTGCATAATACTGATATTGTCCAAAGGCAAATCGGGTATGGACCAGACCGTTATGAAACCCTCTGAATCACCCCGCAGCAGATGTGTTCTTTGAATTAGCTTCATAGCAGGTGGGCAAGATAAGATTTTCTCACCCGGCTGAGAGAAGACACAGTATAAATATGGAGCATCTCTCACCACAGATTTTGAGTGAAACTCTTTGTTATCTGGAATACAATTGGCTGGCAATTTGTACAGATATCCCTTGCCTTCATCCGACCACAATATCACTCGATCTGATGAAATGAAATCACCACCCTGCCAACGTTCTCTTGGTGGAGAAATAACACTGCATAGAACTGTAAAATCACCAGCATCGTAGATCTGCCAATATTTAGTACAAACAATCAAGACAGTTCGCTGATTTTGGGCACAGCAGTTCAATGTTATAGCATTTAAGCATCTGATCTCCTTCGATTCGTTCTCATAAATTGGTTCTGAATACTTATTTTCGTTGCCAATCAGTGTCCAAACTTTGACTGTGCCTGTAGTAGTAATTGCCAATACCACATCATCCTTCCGTTTTGATGGACGCAGAACGTGTAAAGCTGAAATCCAGTCCGGTTTAACTTTTGAGCTGAGGACGAAAATAACTTCGAGGCTAAATGGATCCATTACCATAATCTCGGGATAGTAACCGTTGCAGAACAGCCGAACCCCATCGGTATTTGCCATTAGATAAGCCTGAATATTGGTGTGTACTTGTGGAAGCTTGACACTTTCTGTACATTTACCATCAACCAGATCCCATGTGCACATCTCACCGTTTTCCGAGGAACTTACTAAAAAGTTACTATCGGCCAAAATTGATGCTTTAGCCAAACATAGTACAGGTGCTGAATGTCCAACTAAAAGACATCTTGGGGTCATTTTCATTGATGCAGGCTCCACTTGCCATAAGCAAATTTGTCCATCATAACATCCAGTGACAAGAATTTTTTGATCATCTGATAGATAGACGCTCGACACACAATGAGTGGGTGCTGTAGGGCCCCAGAGGACTACAGGCACCACCAAATTCGTACTCACCATTGTTAAATGGCGTCGAATTTTATTTCGTTTTAGCTAATTCTCTTCGCTAAAAACTAGTTTTTGATTTAGTTCAATAATTTTTGGCTTGATATCAATCCTTACAAAGTACAATCAATATTTAAACAACTAACAATACTATTGAACGTATAGTGTATAAATTTTCACTTGAAAAAATATTAACTTCTGTGGACACAATTGTCGACCTATGAGAAAAATTATCGATTCAATTTGACTTGCCCGTGTAATGTCATTAGTGTCATAAGATTTCATTTAAAACAGTGATGCCAAACTCATAATTTATCTTTTAATATTACATTATTTCTATGTCGTATTTAGTCCAGATCCATTGTGTTGACACGTTTTCTACATTATGACTGACTTTTTAAGCATCCTGGATAGCTTTCTACTAAATTTTTGATACCTTTTAAGACGAAGCCACGGCGATTGAAATGAATGCAATTCCAAAATAGGAAATATCATCAACATAAAGGCTTACAATTTAAGGCCGTGTCAATTGTTAAAATTATTTTGACGTTCCGACTGCAATGAACAACTTTTTATTGCAAATTGTATTATCTTTCAAAACGAAAAACCAATTATAGCATGTCAAAAATTGGCCATAGACTACGTTTTATGCTGTTCTAGAGTGGGTTAAATTTGTAGCCTCTATATTCACCTGTGGACATTCGCAATGGACAGAAAGGTCTAAAACGGTTTCCACTAAATACATGGCAATGCAATTCAAGTTGTGCTTAGCACTCCTTTAAGCTAGGCACATTCTTTTTTTTAGTTAAAGGTAGCCATGGAGACAAGTTATTCAAGTTATTCTTTTGATAATATTCATACATTTCTATCGATGAAGACAATAGTAGACAGTTTAAATCTGTACAAATTTAAATATCTACAGCACGTCATTGGTAATAGTTTCAAAATACGAATGTGCTCATATACACACATTCGATTCACTGCCATACGCAAGCATTCAATATGAACACATCCCTTTAATTTGGGCTCGAATGCAGATTGCCTACAATGCTCTAAATTGAGCATAAATTCAGTGTAAAATTGTATTATTCATACAATATAGATTACTTGTATGATTAGTTATTTTGTTTAGGTTTCCATATTTCTAAGTAAAAGTACATGCAAATAGGTTTACAACTCTTCTTGACAGCAGAAATAAAAATATACCATTCAATACATTTTTAGTCCATTAAATAATTCCAAAACTTACCCAAGTGAAACTGCAAATTATACCACGAAATGTAATGCTGATTTATGTGCGTTTTCAGCAATAAATTTTGGTTATATTATTATATTTTACCGATTGACGAACTACCAACCAATTTTTCGATTCAAACGCGAAAATATTTTGACATTTCATACATAATATAAGAACTGTCATTCAAATAGTAAGTGTTCAGATAGTGTGCGAACTATTGGATGAGTGGATCCAGTGACAGCTTCTAATATAACTAATTTAAAAATTCTTATCTGACTATTGTTACTAGTCGTACAAACAAAAATTGCTCCGCTAATACATATACTCGAAACTAATTGCAACTATCGTATCAAATCATATAAAAAATAATAGCGTTTAGACAAATTCGCTCATTTAATAATTACATTTACAATCTATCCTAGACCCTCTTACCTAAATTCAGTTTTAATACTTTCTACTGTCGCCATTTCACTTCCTTTTAGGGGAGTTCAGACGTACAAACATACCAGACAGGTCTGGTCGGATGGATGTCGGAAACATGTCGTCAGACTTAATTTTTCGAGTGCATATCAATGAAATTTCACTCAGATCGGACGGTCACTCTTTCGCACGATCGAAAATGTCTGTCCAACCACCAAAATATCAACATTTTTTGAAAACCATCTTTTACCGTCGTTTCTTGCGTTCACACGATCAAATCTAAGCATGTCAGACCATGTCTGTCCGGTATGTTTGCCGATGTGAACGCCTCTATTAATTTGGTTGTGATTTGATTTGACAATTGGTGTTCAGGATATTTTATTTCTGATAATAATATGTCAAACTATAATTTTGTACGTTGTGTGTGATCAGCCTTTTCTTCAGAAATAAATAGGTTTCTGAATTAAATTAAAATTATGGACGAAGTAAATGATATTCAGGATGTGTTAATGCGACTAGAATCATCGCTTCCAATTTGCAGAATATGCTTAGACGTTTCCATGGAATACATTGAGTTTGACTCACCGTTCTGTGTTATCAATGGTGAAGAAATAACTTATTCGGATGCGTTTTATGAAGTTGTATCTTCATTTGCTTGCGAATTGCCAAATGAAACACCAACCAATTTATGTTCAGCATGCGGAAATGATTTACTCAAAACATACTTATTTTTAAAGCGTGTAGAAACTACGAATTCTATATTAGGAAAGATTAAAAACCTCGAATTGAAAAACCAAACTAAGACCGAAGCAAACGTTTCAGAGACAGATGAATTTGTGGAAAGTCTTAAAGTTGAAATATTAAATGACCCGAATTGTGCGAAATATTTGGTAATGCAAGATCTTCTGCTGCGAACGTTAAACAATGTCTAACATTTAAAGTATTCATAGGATTTATGTACTTCTATAAAATTGGAGAATCAAATTGAATCTGCGACGCCATGCTTCACACAAAGAGAATCTAATCAGCAATTAGTCTTAGAAAGTGCATCTAGTATGAAATTGTCATTAGAAAACAAGGTAAATCTATTATTAGAGGCTTATAACATAGAATTATTAACCTTATTGTTTTCTTTAAAGGCCGATTCGAATATCAAACCAAAATGTTATGATACATGTTCTAACCAAAGCCTATGCTCCACGTCTGACGATGGTGAGAAAATGTGTGAAACAGAGAGATTGTGTGTTGGAAAGAACGTTATTAAATGTGGAATAATTTGCTCGCAATGCGATCAAACATGTTTAACGGCAAAAGAATTGCGTGAACATCTTCTAAACCACGAATATTCAATACTAAAACCAAATGAATACAGTAATAAAAACTTTGAAACGGAAGCACTGCTTAAGATTCACATAAATGCACATACAGGTAAATGCGTGAATTAGAAGCAAAGAGTGTTACTGAATTTTAAGTTATATGGAAATGAATTGAATTTTTCCAGATCGTGTGAGATATAAAAATTCAACGACATTTCACAAGAAAATCAATCCCAAATCTATTCAGCGGCAGAGCCAGAAGAATTTTGAAGAAAAAAAGAGAAAACGTCAAGCCGCCAAAGAGGCCGTTCGCCTTCCAGCTAGAATAAAAACCAAACACATGATTCAACAAACGAATGAAACGATCGATTTCACGTGCAATTCTTGTGGTAGGTAATCTGCAAACGTATTGTTTTTAACAACATTTTTAAATTGTTACTTTATCTAGATAAAAAATGTTTAACGGCCATAGGATTGAAGTCACACTCAAGAGTTCACAAAGAAAGAAAATTTATCTGTCATTTCTGCAGTAAAATGTGTTCAACCGAATCCACACTTAAGAGGCATATTGATCATATACACTTGTCCGATTGCAAGAAATACCAATGCGAAGATTGCGGGTTAGTTTTCAAATATCCATCGTATTTAAAGGATCATCAACGAAAGCATGACACGAAAAATAAATACAAATGCCCGTTTTGTGATAGAGCATATTGCCGGAAGCCACAGTTTGATATACATTTACGTTATCATTACAACGACTACCGCTATAAGTGTAATCACTGCAGTAAGGGCTATGCAACCAAAAGTAACCTAACGGATCACATAAAGTCATGTCACATAATGGTAACATACAATTGCGATAAATGTGAACAGGAATTTAAGTCTATAACGGGATTAAAGAAGCATAAATACTCTCATACCGGATATCCCTATAATTGTCCATTATGCTTATTAGGACAAGCATCACGATCTGGGTATTTATTTTTTTTACCTTCTCTTCCTATTTGACTGTTATGTTATCCAATTGTTTTTTTTTTTTAATTAGGATTAAGACGCATATGTTTGGAGTCCACAGAGGAGCAATTACAATGGAGGAGTTCAATAAAATGTTCCCCTTAGTGCATCCAAAAAGTGGCTACCGAAGACCAAAAGCCAATGCGTTAGAATAAAAATGATTTACAGTTTTACGCTTTTCTTTTATTTTCTATAAAAACGTTCTCCGCTGAGAACTGCATTTTCAAATATAAATGCCCAGTCGTGAAGAAAAGGTAAGCAATCAAAAAAATGAATACATAATCTCTTTTTCAGTTAAACATGTCGCATGCGATGAGTGCATAATGGGCAAACAACAAATAAACACTCGATATTAATGGTAAATAAATAAATCATAATTGTATTTCAAGTTTCGGTCGTCGAAATCCACTCTTCGGTATAACCACAGGAAAGGTTTCATTAAATTCGTCTTCGGTGAATGTGTCTTTGTGAACTCTTAGCAGATGAGCTTTGATCCTAGAAATTGAAATAAACCACAAAATGTAATTAGTAATTAACATACATATTCTCTGAAGTATCGTTGTATGCATTACCCTGATCGAAAAGGTTGTCCCAAACTGCATATGGGGCAAACATATGGGTATCCAGTGTGTACAAATTTGTGTTTCCTCAATCCCGTTACCGATTTAAATTTCTGGTCACACTTATCACAACTATAGGTGACATTATCGTGCACTGATTTGCGGTGTTCAGTTAAATTATTTTTTGTTGCATAGCTTTTATCACACTGATCGCATTTGTAAGGCAAATCATTGTTATGGTAACGCATATGTATATTGAACTGATCTTTGCGCAAGTAACTCCTATTACAATGCGGACAAATGTAAGGGGTTTCCGCATTGTGTTTCCTTTGATGAACTCGTAATTTGGATGGATATTGAAAGATCAGGCCGCAATCCTCGCATTGGTATTTAAATTTCTTTCTACCAACTGAACTTTTGTCAATGATATGTTTAAATTGAATGTGTGACTTGAGGGCATACATCGTTTGACATATCTTATCACATTTATGGCACAAAAATTGTCCACTTTGTTTGTGTATCAATGAATGGGTTCTAAGCGCTAATCGACTGCCAAATTGTTTACCTACAATGGAAATAAGTTCCAAATGAGCATGACAGTATTAACTGCATAATTATTTGTGGAAGTACAATTTGTTAATTATAAACAAAGTACATATACGTATGTACATATATCCATCGATCCAGTTGGCAGAGAGAATAAAGGGTGTTTTCATAAACATCGGAAATCTGCGCTAGTACAATCGCATTTCTTTCAGGCTTGCTTGCTTAAGTACAACATAGTTTTCTTCCAATCGACCCTTTTTGCAGTCAAACAAAAGACTGCACAATCTGCTCGACATCGATGAGCTATTGACGTTTATGAACAGTAGGTACTGCAGTTCACCTAAGTTAGTATGATCGTATATCTGCACACGGATAACGGAGTCCTTTGTTAGTCTGATGTTTATGAAAACACTCTAAATAATAAAAAAATGCAATTCAATGCTAGACAACATATTTTTTACATTACCACATTCTGTGCACATAGAATTACGCGGACCAAAGTGTACTTCCTTGTGTATTTCCATGAACGATTTCCGTACCATTTTGAAACATACAGTGCACTTTTCCTTTTTTTCAACTTTCAGTTTCTTCGAATTCACCGTTTTTTTATGTGAAGTCTTGCGACATCGAAATGTGTTCGCTCTTAGTAAGTTCTTCGTGTGAAATGTATCTTCCCAGCTTTTGCAACGATATGACTTTCTATCTGTATAAAAATTTCAACGTCAAATTATGTGATGTACTGATAAATCAACTCCATTTACCTCTGTGCATGTTTATGTGATCAATAATATCTTGTTCAGATTTATATTTACGATCGCATAACTTGCAGAGATAGCACAGTTTATCGGAATCAGTTATTACTAGCTCAGACAGCTTATGAAAACACATATTGTGATTATCCAAATCGCCAATTGTGTTCAATGATTTCTCACATTGGTTGCTGCCGTGATGTGACTGACGAAAAGTGCACTTTTCTCCACAGTCATTGCACATGCACATGAGTGATTCAGATGATTTATTTATTACATTGGCTCTCTTCTTGTGTGATCCTGATTCAACGTCCGTAAAAGAGAGGTTTGTATAAGAGGGCTGAAACGACAAAGTTCTTATTTATAAATTATTTTGTGTTAACAAGTGTTAACTTACCCACGCTTTGTTGATATCTATGAATTCCCTATGTGCATCGCCATCGATTCCATTTAATTTCGGATTTTCCGTAAATAAATCCACTTGAAGCTTATGGAAAAATATATTTTAAAATTAGCAATCATGAATTGTCGGTATATGTATATTACAATATTGTCTCCAATTACCAAAAACTCCTCACTAAGAAGATCGAAACTTGGTTCAGTTTTCAGATCCACAGTTTTATTGTCCACTGATGCTTGTTCGGAACATATTTTACTCAATATAACATCTGCGTTTTCAACTCGTTTTCGAAATAAGAATGCATTTAAAAGGTCATTCCCACATGACGAACACAATGTTTCAAATCCAGAAAATAACTTAACTTGGCTTAGTACCAATTGGAAGGCATCAAAATAAGTTATATCAGCACCGTCAACCACATAAAGTGCGCTATCGAGTTCAATATATTCCATTGATAAATTTAAACAAACCCTACAAATTGGTAACTTAGAGTCTAATTTCTGAATAACTTCATCGATATCCGCGAGATTCTGCATTATTTATATTTTGTTTAAGTTTACAGCAAACGGAACTTCGTACACAGGATTTGCTGATTTTGACATAATTGACATGGAACTAGAATTCAGGTATCATCTAGTACAGAAACAAAAGTACTAAATGACTGTATATGGTTTCTGGTAGTAGCTGTTTACACATTATGCGACCTGTGTTTATATAAAGTAAGATCATATGTCAATTGCATTAAATTGTATACACTAGACTAGACAAGACACTAAATATTCAACCTGCTCTGGATCCAAATGTTGACGGTAGATTTATATATCAAAAAAAATATATTCAATGTTTTGGAAACGTCAAATAGTATGCTCTTATACAGATTTGACGCAATTGCCAATTCCAAGTGAGAACTTCTCACCACGTTGATTAATATATTCCCAATAATTTTTGTATTCGCAAAATTGTTTGGCAGTTCTCATATTAATTTATTTTAAAATTTTGCCAGCCAGAAATCAGGTACATATAAACATAATTAAGAGATGTTCTCCCAACTTGATCAGATGAAAGACAGCTGATTAAAATTAATTTAACGACAATATCAGTAGATCAAAGGACAACAGCATTCAATTTAAAAACAATGAAAGCAGCTGATAGATTGAGTTTACATTTCGATGCGTCACGTAACATGAACTCAACAACAACTCATAATTGTGTTTCAGCCATAAAGTGTGTATGATTTCTTATTGGAACCTTCCAGCAGAAATGAATGAGTAAAGAGATATTCAACTTCTTCTTCTCTTGCCCCTTGATTTCATCTGACAGCGTTTTTTATACGCTTTTTCTCCCCTGTCTGTGAATACGTGTGAGCTCTTGTGAACAGCTGGCGAACAGCTGATACCCTTCCCCAACCTTAGTATTGGGGTGAATTAGAGTTCTTATTTGAAAATTCGTTCGTTACTTGAACTTTTTTCAAATTTCGGTGTCAAATTTTCAACACAGTAAGGAGGGGTAAGCAAACGAACAAAGCGTGTGTTCATGAAGTAGCTTTCTGCGAGTTACAGTCTAAGGTAATAGGAAAAAATAATTTTGCCATTGTTTTCACTAATTATTTATGCATTAATTATTAATGAATATACGACTTCATGTATGTATTTTTGCATATGCATAATATCGAAAAAAAGCATTCACACGAAACATGTGTACCGGCAATATTATTGAAACATTTGCTTGAATCAATTAAAACAAACAGCTTGTTTGCTTATTTTACTTGTTTTACAGAAATAGAGATGAAAGTTAATTGGAAATTAGTTTGAGTTAGGTACAGATAAAGCCATTGATCTTAACAAATTATGTAATTTAATTGCAGAAGTTTTCACAATTCATGAATGAAAGATATAAAACTAAGTTCATTTGCCAGTCATTGCATATAAATCAGCTATATTTTACTCTGAAGAATTAAATTGATGCAAACTATGTCTGTAAAGAGAGCGTAGCATTACATTTTTATTCACGCAAGCACCTTTTACAAATATATGTTCTCTTAAAAATATGATTCACCTTCTGAACACCCTCCGAACAATAAGTACATGTTCGTGGGCAAATTCACGAATATCCCACAAAATTCATGAATCTGCCGCTATTATCCCACAAAATTCACGAATCGGCCGCCATATTGGGGTGAATTGACGAGCGTTGTAAAAGTATGAGTGTAATGCAAGGGAATTCCACTACTATCACATTTTTCTCCGGTGTGGACCAGGGGCAAAAATGGCCGAAGTTGAATATCTCTTTACTCATTCATTTCTGCCTTCCAGTCATATTCTAAGAATCTTAGTTGCATTTACTTTGGCTGCAGTATACAAATTTCTGGTATAAAAGCAACATCTGAGCTGAACAATTAATATATTTGAGCAATTTAGTTTTGAGTAAACTAGCTGTTATTTTTATTCCATTTAATTACAAGGAGCGGTGCATTTGTTTTTACATATACATACACATATTTTGACTACGAAAAAACGAAATGGGTAACGAATATTGTCTTTATTTAAGGAATGAAGAACGAACATATGTACATACTAAAACATTTGATTTTAGGTAAAAAAAATAAAGGTAAAAAGATGGAAGGTCCATCAAATTCAGGATCTCAGCAAAGCACATCTGGATATGCAAGTGGTTCCACAAACAAAGAAAAAGGTAAATAAAAACAGTTTTAGAAGAATTAATTGCCTCACATAAACTGCGAAAAATTTGTTATACATGCAAATACATATGTATGTATGTATGTATGGCTGCACAATGCTTTTTTCATCAGATAAAAAGAAAATTCTGGAACAAAGTGAAGGTGTGTGTAGAATAAGAAAAGCTTAGATTCCAATTGGCAATGTTGTGAAATCATTTGCAGTGATTGCGTAGGCGGCTTTTACTTTAAATTCGTCGCCGATTTTTCAGTGCGACCGACCAAGAGTGTGACGTAAAAGGCATCGAACCAAGGAATTTGTAAGAAGCCGTAGATCGGGGATTTCCCCAATTGCGAATTCAATCGATCGACAATTTTTCCACTGGAAAATACTACTTTTTTCCGGCGATGTGTGAAGTCATTTGAAGAGATTGTGTAGATTGGGGATTTCCCCAATTGTGGATTCAATCGGTCGACGATTTTTTCCATTGGAAGACATTCTTTTGGGTGCTTTCTGATATTGATTCTCATACATCCATACACTACATATGTATTTATAGTAAATTGATGTTTTCCAGATAAAATTACCAAAACAAACGAAAAAAAACATTTGTTGGTTCATTGGCTTTTCCTTAAGTTTTTTTTTTGCAGTATGTATGTACATTTGCATATATATATATATATGTAAATACACCAAACGCAGATATTTTAGAATTTATGCGAAAAGTTTTGAACAAAAAATACATAAAAACTATAAACACAACACATATATGTAGGTACATATTTACTTATTATTTATACTGTCACTCACAAAAGTAGGTAGACCGCATAAAGTTGTCTGTGTTCTCTACAAAAATTAGATTCAAACGGGAATCCAAGTAGTTATTAAAAAATAATATGAACATATCCCAAAAATATAGGTACAGTGGGTCACAAACCAAAAACCTAACGAAATTTACATCAGCAACAAATGGTCCTTTTTTAAGCTTTGCTTGCAAACGCTTTTGACGCAGTTTACTCTAGAGATTGTTCAAGTAACTAAACCAATCCAGTTATTGGTCAGTGGATACTAAGTTGACTACAATATACTTTTCTTGATTTAACCAAAAAAAAAAAAAAAGCTCAAACTTTTCCATTTGTAGTCGGCATAAAACTGTACATAGGTCCTGGTTGCTGTAGCTATGCCCAAGTTCACATCGGACTCTAATGCATTATTAATTCAAAATTTATTATTATTAATGGCTAACCACGAGAGTCTTTCAAACATTTCTTTTACTGGTGTTAATTTAGCCTTTTGATAATTCCAAATCAGCTGTGGCAAATATAACACGATTGAGCCAACGTTTTAGGTTAATTTTGTATCTCAATAATCACAAACAAAATTTACTAAAATGTTCATTTTTAAAGAAAGTGTCGATTGTTAAACACTTATCGATTGCAAGCCAGTATTGATTGAATTCATTCATTCCGTTGCACTATTTCTGCGGAGAAAGAGAAACGCATCATCCGAAAAAAATATGCAATTCACTGTATTTTCTCACCCTCTTTAATCAGTATGAATTGTTCTATATTTATTCATGCTGATCGCTGGTCTGTTGATGAATATATCCGTTGTTCATGTTTGTAGATGTTCCTTGCAGCTTTGTAGCTTACCCAAGATGATCTTGCGTTGACGAACTTAGTCTGTTCGCAATTAAAGTGGATTTTTTTTAATTTCTGCATTCATTCACCACTATTTATGGTAGAGCAACTGTATTCCATTTTGGTATGTGATTATCGGGCAAATCATGTGTTTTATTTTTCTAAACATTGGGCGTTTTTCAAATCGCGTCATTGCTCTAATACTTCAATGGCAAACATTCCAAAATGCATTGTAAACGGATCTACTGCGCAAATGTCATGATGCAAAAAGGATTGCTTACTTTGCATCATTATGTTTGCATCAATACATTTGCAGTGTGATGCGCAATTATTTGACGTTTTACGGTATATTTGAATACATATGTATGCATATCTAGTACACCGACACCGACAAATGTAAACGGTATTAAAATGTCCAAACTTGTATATTCGATTTCATAAAAACTTATATTTTTAATATGTTCCGCAAAAGACTCGCAAAAGAAACAAGAACAAGACCCGCAGAAACAACAACCTAAACCACAGGGCCAGCAACATCAACCTAAAGCACAGGGCCAGCAACAACAACCTAAAGCACAGGGCCAGCAACAACAACCTAAAGCACAGGGCCAGCAACAACAACCTAAAGCACAGGGCCAGCAACAACAACCTAAAGCACAGGGCCAGCAACAACAGCCTGGACCACAGGGCCAACAACAACAGCCTGGACCACAGGGCCAGCAACAACAGCCTAGACCACAGGGCCAGCAACAACAGTCTAGACCACAGGGCCAGCAACAACAAGCTTGGGGTGGGCAGCAACAACAGCCTGGACCACAGGGCCAGCAACAACAGTCTAGACCACAGGGCCAGCAACAACAAGCTTGGGGTGGGCAGCAACAACAGCCTGGACCACAGGGCCAGCAACAACAGTCTAGACCACAGGGCCAGCAACAACAAGCTTGGGGTGGGCAGCAACAACAGCCTGGACCACAGGGCCAGCAACAACAGCCTAGACCACAGTTCCAGCAACAACAGCCTAGACCACAGTTCCAGCAACAACAGCCTAGACCACAGTTCCAGCAACAAAAGCCTAGACCACAGGGCCAGCAACAACAAGCTTGGGGTGGGCAGCAACAACAGCCTGGACCACAGGGCCAGCAACAACCAGCTTGGGGTGGGCAGCAACAACAGTCTAGACCACAGGGCCAGCAACAACAGCCTGGACCACAGGGCCAACAACAACAGCCTGGACCACAGGGCCAGCAACAACAGCCTAGACCACAGTTCCAGCAACAACAGCCTAGACCACAGGGCCAGCAACAGCAGCCTGGAGCACAAGGGCAGCAACAGCTGCCTAGAGCACAAGGGCAGCAACAGCTGTCTAAACCACAAGGGCAGCAACAGCAACCACAGCCAATACATGAAAGGGGCTCTCATGGCTCTAAGTTTATGGTGGAAACGAATTATCTGACCCTTGATTTAAATAATATGCCTGATGTGGCTTACCACTATGACGTTAAAATAGAGCTTTATAATATTGATCCAACAAAAATAAAGCAACCCCCGAAAAAATTTCTGCGTCCTGCTTTTTTAGCGTATGCCGAACAAGTGTGGCCCAAATTCGCGTTGGCTTATGATGGAATGGCAAGTGCATATAGTCCCGAAAAATTGCCAGAAGATAAATTAAACGCTAATGATGGAGTATTGGTAAGTTTGATTACACCTTTACTTTACTTAGTATTTACTACCAAAAACAATAACAAATATTTTTAGATTACCGTTAAAATAGAAGATGATAGGGTATTGCAGTTTAGAGTTACAATGAAGCGTACACTCGATGCAGAAGTTGATTTAAATTCGCTCAGAACGTAAATTAATAATAATAATAATCAATAATTTAATAATGTAAATTCGTTTGTAGATATCAGAGAGACCGAATTTTTGATAAACCAATGAGAGCTCTACAATGCATTGAAGTTGTATTAAGAACGCCATGTCATGAAAAAGGAGTACGGGGTGGTCGTTCATTCTTCATGAAACCCGAAAAGAAAATGGATTTAGGTGACGGTTATGAACTCTGGTATGGCTTATATCAAGCAGCAATGCTTTGTGACACACCATTACTTAATGTTGACGTGTCTCATAAGTCTTTTCCAAGCCAAGTAGACCTCGTAGAATTTTACCAAAGTCAGCGATATAGTCCTGAACAAGGTTTGAAGGATTTTCTAAAAGGCTTAACTGTACTTTATAAACCACCTTTTCCAAATGCTACTTCTAAGCGCTTCAAATTCAATGACGTTGTTGAATCGAGCAAAAAACAAATGTTTACAAACTCGGATGGCAAAAAAATGAGCGTTGCAAATTATTACGCTGAAAAAAAATATAAACTAAAATATCCTGATTTGCCGTGTTTGCATGTAGGCAGTACAATGAAGAATATATATATTCCATTGGAGCTGGTTAGTGTACCTGATGGTCAAGCTATAATGCGAAAAGACACCGAAATGCAAGTTCGAAATATGATACGGTATGCAGCAACAGCGACAGGAGTTCGTAAACAAAAAATAATGGATCTTCTTAAATGTTTTAAATACTACGCTCACCCAATTGTAGAGCGATTTGGGATAAGTGTAGGCGAAAACTTTATAAAAGTGGAAGCCCGTTTACTGCAAAGCCCAACAATTAAGTATTCTAATAAACAAACAGTAATTATTAATCAAATGCCTGGCGAGTGGAAACAACGATCATTACAATTCTTCGAAAATGGAGCAAAAAAAAATGCAACATACAAATGGGCTATATTAAACTATTCCAAAAACATTAATCAAATCACTTTGGCGAATAGATTTGTCAAAATGGTAAGTATCGATTTTTATCTAATTTAATTATGTCAGATTATGATGACAAATGTTCACTTAAGGAAAAGTAGTAAACTTTGCAATAAATTCTGATTTTGATTCTGATTTACTGATGTGTAGGTACTCGAAGGAGTGAAACAATTTGGGATGTGTTTGCAGCCAGAATGTACCGACATAATTGACTTACACAGTTTTAATTCTACAAATGAAGACAATATTCGTAAAAAACTGATGGAGTTGAAAGCAGCAAAAATAAGCATAGTTTTCGTTGTCTTACCAATTGGAAGGATTGAACAATATTCGAAAATAAAACAAGTCGCTGAAATGCAGTGTGGTGTAGTAACGCAATGTATCAAATCTGATACTATATGCAAGAAAAGCCAAAGAGGGACTTTTGAAATAAACCGCATGACGGTCGATAATATTTTACTAAAAGTTAATGCTAAATTGAACGGAATCAATCATACGATTGCCGATGAAAGTAGAATCACGTTAGAAAAAATAAAAACAAAAATAATGTTTGTGGGTGCTGACGTGTCTCATCCATCTCCATTACAAAAGGACATACCAAGTATTGTAGGAGTAGTGGCATCTCATGATGCATATGGCACTCAGTACAATATGCAGTATCGATTGCAAGAGCCTGGTGAAGAAACAATTAGAGATATGAAGGATATATTTTATCAACACTTGCTAGAATACAAAAAACATATGAATGATGTACCTACTAATATAATATATTATAGAGATGGTGTTTCGGATGGTCAATTTAAAGAAATAGAAAATGTTGAATTGAATGCAATGCGTGCTGCTTGTACAAAGGTAATTGAAGACTTTCATTTCATATTTGTTATAAAGACTTAACAATTCATTTTATTACAGGCTGGTTGTAAGCCACAATTTACATGTATCATCGTTGTTAAACGACATCACACCCGATTCTTTCCTAGGGTACAGGATGGTGATAATAATTTTTTTAATAATGTTAAAGCTGGTACTGTTGTTGATACGACAATTATCCATCCTGGTGAAGAGCAATTCTTTATGGTCAGTCACAAAGCTATTCAAGGAACTTCGAAACCAACGCGTTACAATGTCATAGTAGATGAAGCTAAAATACCCATTAACGATTTGCAGACCTTGACATATAATTTGTGCCATTTGTTCCCACGGTGTAATCGTTCAGTTTCTTATCCGGCTCCAGCGTACTTATCCCACTTAGTGGGTCTACGTGGTCGTGCATACATTCAAGGGTACGTTGATTATCTTATGTACGTATTGACTACGGCATGTTTTGTTTATTTTTCTTTCAGGGGACGTCTCGACCTGAATAAACTGAATGACGAGTATGAAAAACGCACAATCTCTGCTGATATGAAATTGAATCCAATGTACTTTGTTTAAGTTTGTAGCAATTTATTTATCAAATAAAATATATATTATACCATTACGAATCATTTACATATTTTCTACGTGTCCTTTTATAATTTTCAAAGGATCTACTGGGCGATCATTTTTATCCGTTTCCACCATGCCCATATGTTTTACTACTTTCATGCCAGCGGATATGCGGCCAAAAATCGAATGCTTACCATCGAGCCACTGTGTTGGCGCTAGTGTTATAAAAAATTGAGATCCATTTGTATCTGGTCCTGAATTTGCCATCGATAAAATTCCGGCACCGGTATGTTTCAAATCGGGATTAATTTCGTCGGCGAATTGCGGTCCATATATGGATTGGCCACCTCGCCCGGTTCCTGTTGGATCACCTCCTTGAATCATAAAATCGCGGATTACTCGGTGGAAAACTGTGTTATCATAATAGCCTCTGCGAGTTAGTTCAGCTACGTTGCGGCACGTAATTGGTGCATGCTTCCAATACAGTTCTATTGATATTTTTCCCATTCTATAATGTATTTCAGAAGAGTATTACATGCAGATCGAGGTGCTGGGTTTATTTATTACTTACGTGGTATCAAACGTTATAAATGGTGGTTGCCAAGATTTTTCGGGAATACCCACAGCATTCATTGGTACAGAATTCGACATTGTAAGTGTTTATGTTTACTTTACTTGAAGAATCAGTGGATGCTTCAAAAATATAAAGTGTAATTTGTGACAGTGTCTATTTCCGATGACAGTTCACTACGGTACGAGACCGGTTCGCTTTTATTTTCCAAATCGAACTTCATTACGTTTATGTGAGAAGGTAGTAGTAGATTTATTTAGATTTATTTTTTCAACATTACAGTAACAGCAATCATTTTAATGGAACTTAAGAATATAAAGAATTGTCGGCTTAGAATTGGCCGGAATAAAATGACAAATGAGAGTTATAAAAATGATGAGGGAAAATCTTCAGATATTAGCGGCGTTCTGGTTCGACAATTTGTCGATACGATTTGCTTGACAACCATGCTTGATGGGCCAAATCGTCAAATGTGAACGCTCGTTACTACGAGTTGGGCGACTTGTAGTACGGTAGACAAAGAATTTTGACTTTTTTCCAATTTGTCGTCAAGCAAATCGTACCGACAAGTTTTTGAGTGTGAACGCCGCTTTTAACATAACTTAACTATAAATGCTGGCACTTCCTAACAAAAACTCGCAGTCTACAGCGATTTCTCACTTTATAGAAAGCTTCCTTTTTGTGGGGAATTGCGAATATTTTGCTTATATTTATAAATATATATTGTTATAATTATGATATGACATTCAATTACTTCTATTCTTACATTCCCACAACTTGGTATTTCATAAGCAAATAGGGTCTTGCAGCACTTTATCTTACATCTTGTTATGGAAAAAGCCGACTTATTCCCTGACGTTTTATATGTCAAATTCTAAAATGTTTATTTTGGTTGGCCGTTTGCCAGCACACGTAAATCGTATTTTTTCATGTTGAGGGCAATGTTAATGAAAATATTCCTTGTTTACGTTTTTGTAATTTTATCTTCTACGGTCCTATGTATGAGAAAATATTCACCAGCTCGAAAGGCAAAATTAAGGTTTTTGCTGATAAACAAATAATATATTTTGATTAATGCTAATGTTATTTTCCATTGTTTGTAGAGATGAAGTACGTGGGATGTTTCAACATGCTTATGATGGTTATCTTCAGCATGCAAGTGACTACGACGAACTCCGACCCCTGACATGCGATGGAGTGAACACTTGGGGAAGCTATTCATTGACTCTTATAGATGCGTTAGATACACTGGCTGTCATGGGAAATTTTAGTGAATTTCGTCACGTTGCAGATATAATTATTAAAAAGGTTAACTTTGATAATGACATTAATGTGTCGGTTTTTGAAACAAATATCCGTATTGTTGGTGGACTTTTGAGCGCCCATTTACTAGCTCACAAAGCAAGTATGGATTTGGAACCAGGCTGGCCATGTAATGGCCCATTGTTAAGATTAGCTGAAGACGTTGCAAAACGATTATTACCAGCTTTTGATACTAAAACAGGCATGCCTTATGGAACTGTTAATTTAAAGTGCATATATTAGCTTTACTAAATTGTATTATAATCATTTATGTATACATTTTCCTAGGTATGGAGTCCCAATTGGGGAAACCCCAGTAACGTGTACCGCAGGTGTAGGTACATTTATTGTTGAATTTGGCGCATTAAGTCGACTTACCGGCGATCCGATTTACGAAGAAGTTGCACTTAATGCTATCTACTCACTGTGGGAGCATAGATCCCAAATAGGCCTTCTTGGAAATCATATTAATGTCCAGACAGGTAGATGGACAGCACAAGATGCTGGAATCGGTGCTGGAGTAGACTCATTTTTCGAGTATCTTGTAAAAGGGGCAATTATGCTTAATCGTCCAGACTTGTTAGAAATGTTTCACCAAGCTAGAAGCAAAATTGACAAATATATGAAACGTGATGACTGGTATGTCTGGGTGGGCATGAATAAGGGACAGGTAACACTCCCAGTATTTCAATCGCTTGAAGCATATTGGCCCGGCGTTTTAAGCCTTATTAATGACATAAAACCAGCAATGCAAACATTACATAATTACCACAGTGTTTGGAGACAGTATGGATTCTTACCTGAATTGTACAATATTCCTGGCACTGAAGCGGGAGCAAATCGGGAGAGCTATCCACTAAGGCCTGAGCTTGCTGAGTCAGCGATGTATCTTTACAGAGCAACGAAAGATCCTTTTTTGTTGGAAATCGGTGAAGATATGCTGAGGAGTATTGAATATAGCGCAAAGACATCCTGTGGCTATTCAACGGTAACTATCCATTATATATTTTACTCTATAGTAGTGACAGCTTAACGTTTTTTTTTATTTTAGATACGGAATGTTCGAGATCATCGTAAAGATAATCGTATGGAATCATTTTTCCTTTCTGAAACGACGAAATATCTTTATTTACTATTTGATGATGATAATTTTCTTCACAATAACGGACATAAGGGAACCCTATTTGAAACACCCAATGGTATTTGCATCATTGAAACGGGTGGATACATATTCAATACAGAAGCGCATCCCATAGACCCATCAGCGTTATCTTGTTGTTACGATCTTCCCGAGAGAGATATTTTTGCTAACTTTGATATAACAAACTTCCACGGCGATCTTCTTATGCGTAATGAACGACAGAAACATGAAGAGAAAATTAAGCTATCGGGGAAATATACTTGTCCTGACCCTACTGTTGTAATCGACTCAAAAAAGTTGGATACAAATCTATCGATTGATATTGAAGTTCTAGATCCACAAGACACTGGGATGGATTTAGCTAAAGAAATGTTGGACAATTTTCAAAAGATCCAAAATAAAGATCTCCGTGAAAAGCAGGGAAACTCGTATCGTGTAGAAGATGTTCTTACTAGTATTAACAACGTAACAGTCGTCGATGAAATGCCCACTATGTTACTAGCTTTTATGAAAAACTATACAATTGTTCCTGATAAGATTAAGAATATCTTCAAAGTTAATTCATCTACGACGATTAAGATAGACCTTACTCAGTGTAAAACAGTTTGGAGTTTATATGTTGAACATCATCGTTTTCGAGCTAATGTAGCAGTTGTTGATGCTTTAGGACTACACAAATTTGACAAGGATCAAAATGAAACTTATGCAGCCTTAAGTGAGATTGTAAAACTTCTTAATCCATTCGATACGTTTCATAAAAACCAAAATAATTCAAAAGTACTAGAAATCATGCTTGGAGTACAACGTTTATATATGACAAATATGACCGATATTAAAAAAATGTTGGATTTTACAATACTCTTCGCAGAAGATGCAAATGAATCTAATCTACAATTAACAGATATATGGAAAACGAAGGAAAAACTGAACAGTATAGCAGAACCGGAAGTACCTAATATAAGTAGAGTCGATGCGGAATTATTCGCGAAATTAAATGAATTCGCCAAATTTAAAAAGAGAATGATGGACACATTCCAAAAGTTGCAATCATTGATGGAGTACAGTGAGAAAGTGGAGAGGCTAAACGCTGATGATGAGAATAGTCCAGAAATTCGGCAAGACAAAATGCAAAATGATGATATTATTTCCATAACTTCAGAGAGTCACGAAAATCGAAGTAACAAACCGAAAAATCCAGACGAAGTACACAAAAATCATATAGAAACGGAAAACAAACATTTTAAGCAAAACTTCGTTTCACAAATTGAGGAACCGACGAACAATTCCATGTTAACGGATTTTGTACAGTCTTTTATAAAATCTGCAATGCCAGCCAAACCTAAGTTTAACGAACAAATGTTTCTTAAAAGAATTCGATCTCAAATGGACTACATGAATGATACCAACAGTTATGAGTCATTGACTTGTAATACTCCAAAATTCGCCGAACGGTTTACTTACCATTATGAAGTTTAGATATTTGTTTCTTTTTTCTATATTTTGTATGTGTATCACTAAAATGAAAATAAACAAAATTGTATAAATAGCCATAAACCCTTTGTTTTATTTATTTAGCAAAAATATCTAAAATATGTAAAAAAAAAATAAGAAAATAAGATCAGATTCTGATTCATACAATCTGTGTAAATATACTGAGATATATTGCTTCATTATTTTGCACTTCCCAATAAAGGACATTTACCTCAGGCTCCAAATTTCACTTCACCGAATCGCAAAAATTTTCCAAAATTCCGCAGATAGATTTTGTACGTCATTTTTTTATATCGCTTACCGAATATTAAAATGCTATACTAATTAATTTAATAATTAACCTGCCGCTACTTACTACTCCCAATACCTTGTAGTGGACAAATTACTTTTTTTCAGGACTTGATGTAAGCTTGCCATTATAGTTGCTTACAGCGGCTGCCGTCATTTGATAACGAAATTCAGTTTGGAAGTATTGCATCCTCAAGTGTCAAATTGGGTTTCAGTGATAAAGTGTCAAACGGCTTGTGTAAAATTACACTGATTGTTATTTCCTAAACATTTTATTTATTTATTCTTCACTTAAATTCGTACCTATCGAAAATATTAAGACATGTTTGGCTCATTGCCAATTTGTAGGGTATGTTTGAAACCATCATTAGAATACATCGATTTCGATACCCCATTTGAGGTTGATTCAAGTAAGGATGTCGGAAATGACCTGACGTACCTAGATTGTTTTCTGGCATGTACACGTCTTGAATTTGAACTGTCGGAAAACTGTCCACAGAGTTTGTGTGCTTCATGTGGCTTAGAATTGAAAATAGCTTATGAATTCCTGCAAAAGGCCGAGTTGGCTGATAAAACACTGCGAGACTTCTCTACAAACCCCAAGTTTGAGAAATTGGAAGACCAAGAGGTGAGCTACAGTAAGTTTCAATATCATTGTTTTAATTATTGTTGAATCTTCGATTTTTCAGGATAGTGAAATTCCTCAGACTCGTACCGGCTTATTCTATGATCACATAACAAGTGAGGAAAATAGTAAACAGGACACTTTCAGTATAAATGAAGTTGAACAAAGCGAAAGTCAAATCGAGGATGGTAAGTGTTTTTTCGCCTTTTCGTTTTTTACCCACAAACATTGATAAATAAAATGTCTTCTTTCATAATTTTAATCATCAGAAAAGAGCTTTGTTTGTACTGTCTGTGGTGAACAATTTTTCTCGCAGTTTGTTCTTAATTTACACGTTAACAGATCACACTCGTTGACCTATAAGGATGAAAAACAATTTTCGGTGGGAAAAGTCGAATGTCATATTTGTGATCTTGTTATACCACTGGAGAATTTAAGTTCTCACATGCAAATGCATGATGAAACAAACAGCTTGGAGTTTGAATCGAATCCAAATTTAGTTACTAGCAATGAGGAGCAACTAATTGATGTTGGGGAAGAAGCGGACTTTGAGTTATTAGAGATGACAGCTGACTATCAAATGGATTTAATGCAGAACACAAATGCGGAGGAAAAGTCCAATGATGAAGATATGACACTTGACGATTTTGATACAAGTGCACCCGAAGGAAACGGCGGGAGCGATTTGATAAAAGCGGAGGCAGAATTCGATATTGATAGTAAATTCTCTGCAATAGGAAATATTCTTACAGACGAAGAGAAAATGCGTGTTACAAAACCAAATTATAGAAGATGTACGATTTGCAACAGGCATGTAAGAATGATGTCATACCAAGCTCATATGAACGTTCATAATGGTATGTATGCTGATGAAAAAAGAAACAGAAATATATTAACTATTTAAAATGCTCTTATGCTTTAGGTATTCGACAGTTTTCATGTGAACATTGTTCCGAAAACTTTTTCTCAAAACGTGCTCTTCAAACACACGTGAAGATATCTCATAAGGGACAGCTAAAATCAATTTGCAGAATATGTCATGAGTCTGTGGATGGTTTGGACATGAAATCGCATATACAGGAAAAGCATTTGCGGACAGTGAAGTGTTCCCATTGTGATTATCAGGGGCAAGAGCTTAAAATGAAGGAACACATGAAACGGAGACATGCGGAATCAAGAGACTTCTTATGCAATATATGCTGTGAGTATTTATATTTGTTTAGATGTACTATACCTACATATGTGTAAATTTTAGAGTCCGTAAGGAAAACCATTTTGAAGAAATATTTTAAACTCCATTCGTAGTGTTCTATGCAAGTTTCTGCTATATTAGAATTACATTTTACTAAATCTTTGTTTTTTACTTCTATTTAGCTAAAACATTTTGTACCCTTGGTGTACTCAACGCCCACTTAAAATATCATGAACGTAAAGAGTCCAATGTTAAGTCAGACGCCTGTGAAATATGTGGCAAAGTTTTTTCCACCAACCATTATCTAAAATCTCATATGCTAACACATCGGGATGAGAGAGAATTATTTGAATGTAGCAATTGTGATAAGACCTATCACTCAAAAGCTGCACTTGATAATCATATGCGAATGCACAAAGGTGATACAATAAAATGCCTTCTATGTTCCAAGCAGTTTGCTAGACAATATGAGCTGAATGTTCATATGCGTTTTCACACAAAAAATTATCCATTCGAATGCGAGCTTTGTGGTAAGAAGTTCGCTATTAAAGGACACTTGCGAACACATATGTGGCGTCATCAAGGTCTTAAATTGCAGTGTGAAGAATGTGGAAAGCTTTTTACATCGACAAAAGCGCTGCAAGAACACTCATTTTGTCATTCCGAGATGCCATTCCCCTGCCCCTACTGTACAAAAGCTTATCCTTCCAAACCAAAGTAAGAATAATGACGTAAAATAAATAATTCTATTTAAATGCAACATTTTTTTTCTTTTGCAGATTTAAAGTTCATCTAAAGACGGCACATATGGTTGAATTTTCAAATGATGAATTGCAAAAAATGAGCAAATTCCCTCTGCCAAAACGTTCAAGATCGAAGAAATTCACATTAGTACAGGCTGACACTGTGATGAAAGAAGTTGAAGTTCACACCAAAGAGGATAAAGAGGACGACGAAGAGCAAACATAATACCAGCAAAAAATTGCCATCAACTTGTTTTGTGAAGTTTATTTAAAATTTAATTGTAAATAAATTTCAGCATACTGTAAATGGAATAATCAACAGTTTTTTGTTTTAGATTTTCTTGCTAGCCACAGTGCTATTTATATATTAAATCGAATTTCTTTTTTAACGCTTTATTCAACTCTTTGTTTGTCCAAATGTCAACAAAAACTACAGAATATGATAATTGTTGTTGAGTGGAGAATTCAATGAGAAAGCAAGAAGAGAAGAAAAAGATAGAATTGCTATGTATTCAAAACTAAAAAGAACAAATTATTTATAATTGAGTAGTCAAAAGTAATTTATTGTTATATACAAATAACAAAAGTAGAATAAATATTTAACTTCAACATACTGTAAATGTAGCCAAAGTGTACTCGTCAGAAATACGTCAGCTATTATAACGATCATTTGTTTCTCGAATCTGCATCAATACACCAACGTTCATACTTCCTCTGTCCTCATTCAAATCAAAGAAAATGCTTAGAGAATAAAACTGTCACGTAAAGCTTCTCAAACTTCCCCACTTCTGAGTCAATATAGGACTTTAGGTGGCGCTGAAATATTTGAAAAGCCATAAAAAACGGTCATGGTCCATGGAACTAAAACCGGTCCCATCAAAAAAGATTGATTGATATTAGTAATATGTATCACAAAACATAGTTGTTGACTGGCGAACTGTTATTTTGTTCTTAAAACATACAGAAAATAAAAATGTGTGCATATATATTTTGTTGACTGTAAAAAGTTTTGGTTACTCAGAAAAAAAAAGTCTTTAATGTGTATAGCACTCAGGTAAACCGAAAAGTAATAAAATTGTAACATATTCTAAGTTAATGGATAAAAAAGTAATAAAATCCGTTATTTTAGAACATAGCTTACACATACAAAGCATACACACATAGGTATAATTCCAGGCTGAATACTCACATTTCGACGAATAAAAAATATATATATATATGTATGTATGCATTTATTTGGATAACGTTGCCTTAATAAATCCATTATTTTTTATAAGAATAAATCATTTGTTCAGAGAAGAACTCACTCTTGCCTTTAAACGACTTAGAGTGCAGAACATAGCTAATACGTTACCATAATTTCATAAATATGTATGTCAAAACGAACTACCCTCGACGCGGCCATTTTTTTTCCCAATTTCTTATCTATCCCATATTCTAGCAAACAGAATTTAAAAATCGATTGTCATCGAATTTTGTTGTTATACTTCAACTCAAGCACCCTGGCTTATCAAAAAGTGCTAATAAATAATCTTGTGCAATAGCATATCCCGAAAATATTTTAAACTAACTATAATAGACATTTGGTGATCAGTGTATTGAAATAAACAATGGCTATGGCCTATCATGAACAGCCTGTAACAGAAATTCGGGCGCCATTGGTAAAAAAAGTTAATGTAAAAGCATTTAACCGTGTTTATCCATTAATTAGTACATACTCACGTGCTATTACCGTACTAATGAGGTGTTTTATTTACTTTACAGCCTCCGATGTCGCCATGCCCAATTCCGGATATATCTGATGACCAGTTGGTCTCCATATCAGTACGGGATCTTAATCGAATGTTAAAAATGCGAGGTTTAACACGAGAAGAAATTGTTCGAATGAAGCAGCGACGTAGAACGTTAAAAAATCGAGGCTACGCTGCAAGCTGTCGAATAAAGAGAATAGAACAAAAGGACACACTTGAAACGGAAAAGACTTGTGAATGGCATGATTTAGAACGCATGCATCAGGAAAATGAATCAAACAATCGAGATATAATCAACTGGACGAATAAGTACTACGCCCTATTGCGATTCGCCGCCAGCAATAATATTCCTATACCACCGGAGTTGCAGACATGCTAGGTTTTCTTGGAATTTGCCGAGAACGTGTGATTTATATTTTTATGGTTTTAACATGAGTAGTTTTTTTTTTTTTTGTATTTGTTTTTGTCATTCGTAAGACTTAGCCGAGATATTACGTGTGAATTTTGTAGAGCGGTTTCCTTAATTTCTGCGATGAAATGGTTGCCTAATGCCATCACAAATATCAAATAACTCTGCTTTGTGTAACCTCTTTTATTCTTTGACCATTGTCGTGTGTAATTGAGGAAATTGGCGATGTACTCTGCAGAACTTCTGTATCTGCGTATATAGTACAATTTTTCTGAAAGTAAGCATTAAATATACATAACTATATTTAGAAATAAAAGTGAATATGAATTGAAACTCGTAGATTTTTGTTTTACAAAATTTTTAATGGTTGTAACATTATCCGAGGAAACGTAAAACGAAAGTATGTAGACGTTCTATTATACATAGATTTTTATTTTGCTACTACACAACAGACTTGCTTCGCTTTGCCTATACTTCGATGGATTCCGTGCCTCCTTCTGCCTGTTCCAATAGGGTATCTTCATTCTCCTCTTCAAGATTTGGTTCGATCTTGATTTTTTCAGTGGTTATAAATCGCTCAAGTTCGTCATTATCCTCCACATGATGAACTGTTTTTAAGTGACGTTTGATTCTGATAAAGTAAAATGATTGGAATATTAATTTATTTAGAAGATAAGATATGGATTTGCAATTATTGTTAAGCTGCCGCTGGGTATTCACATTTATATCATTGAGGATACGAATGCTAAATAGAAAGATATCAACCTGCAGAATTGTATACAACTGCATGTATTTACACTGAACCTTTGGTGACATTGGGGTAGTGGCAGCTTAAAGCAATATCGTACATTGTATGTATACTTGTATACTTACTTGAACCTCGTTGGAAAACCTTTGTCACAAACGGCACAATTGAATGGCATAGATGTATGTTGAAATGAATGATTTCTTAATCCTGACATATTAATAAATTCTTTATCGCATACATCACACTTATATATATAACCCTGATGACGCTTCTGGTGATAATTCAAATGGCTGACTATCGCAAAGCGCTTTTCACAGTATTGACACTCGTATGGGAAATTCCCCGTATGAAATCGTAAATGAACGCTCAGATCGGTTTTTCGAACGAACTTTTTCTCACAGTATATGCAATCCATTGTTTCACCTCGATGCATTTGCATATGCAATCTAAGATTGACTTTTTGCATAAACTTCTTTTCACAGAGATTACATTTGAACGGTTCTCGATGCCAATGGGTTCGTATGTGGACTTTATACGTTCGTTCGGTGAGAAATTTTTTGTGGCAATGCTCACATTCGAAATTTCTCTGACGATTTTCCTTATGAGTCTCGGAATGTATTTGTAATCCTGCGGTTGTTTTGAATGTGCGCGCTAAAAATTGCATTGACAGTAATTTATTTATCTCTAATCGGATGAACATTAAATTTACTTACGGCATGCTGAACAAAGAAATGGAGTATTTCTATGAACTTGTCTTTTGTGGGCTCGCAAAAATGTTTTTTTCACCGATGTTCCGCAAATTTCACATGTTGTGTATACCCCGTTGTGGTTATGCTTCATATGACTTGTTAACATAGTTTTAGTGCTAAATCGGTGACAGCATACCGAGCAACTAAAAGGTGCCATGCCTAGAGAGTATTAAATGTTAAAAATATGAATTTGTTTTTGCGTCATACTTACTGTGTTCGTATTCAGCATGTTCCTTTAGATCTTCTAATGTTTCAAATTCTGTGTCACACAAATTGCACAGGTTTGTATCTCTTGACATGCTGTCATCATTGAAGTCATTTAAATTTGATTTATTTATTTCTGAGTTGACCTGAAATGTGTTGTCTTCCACTGAACCAGAGTCCTCAGCATGCCCACCATCATCATTTGATTCTTCTTCCTCTTTATTAATTGCGTCTATTTCATTACATTCAACCTTAAAAACGGTTTCACAGAAATCATCAGGCTCCTCCTCAAACTGAAAGAAAATACATATATTTACTTGGTTATTGTCCATGTCCTTCTATAGCATGCATATTGACTTACGATTTCCTCGGTATTTTCGATAGGTAGAAATATTGTCTCTTCAGTCAAATCATGTCTTTCGGGGTCGTATTCGTGTATAATGTACTCAGGTTTTATGTCTTCCACTTGCATTTGTAAAATTTCATGGGAATTTTTTGCTTTTGTGATAAACTCGTTAACAGATCGTAATTCCATAGCACACACCGAACAGATATGCCTTGGTAGTCCGTCATCTGCTTTTATATCTAAATTGGTGCAAGAGTTGAAGCAGTCGAAGTATGTTTGTGAATCCTCATCACCATATTCATTTGTCATGAATGCGTCCATTTCGATACATTCCATCGCTGGTTGCAGGCAAACTCTGCATGCCGGTATTTCGGTAACATATTCCTCCATTATTTTGCATTTGGATATTAAAGTAATACTTTAAAACAGACAATTCGAATTATTACACAGCCATAAACTAAATTTGCAGCAAAACAGAAAAGGGAAATGTCAGAATTGGAAGAACGCCAAAAAATGCTGTCAACCAAGTATTGTTTGTCATATACACATTTATGGAAAGGCGCATTTGGAAATAGTTTAAAGCGGCGTTCACACTCAACAATTTAGCGATACGATTTGCTTGACGACAAATTGGAAAATATTACAAATGATACCGAGGGCTTACACTGACGTTTTGGCCCATCAAGAACGGTTGTCAATCAAATCGTACTGTTCAGTGCGAACGCCGCTATTCATCCACGAGCAATATTTCATACTAGGTTATCTGCTATAGTTCTTAGAATGCAATAAAATGTATATTGGGGAATTTCGTAGAAATACTCTTGACGAAATGTGCAAACAAGTTAAATGATTGAGAGCACTTCGCATAATTCTCACATTAAATGGAAAAAGATAAAAATAGCCTAAATGTAATATAATTTAGTGTCTATTTGCATTTTACAGATGTATCGCATCGTTATTACTCCAGGTACTCATACAAAGCAAACAGTACACAAAATGAATATTTACGTTCATAAACGTCATAATAGTTTTGACATATTGTATCAGTTATTTTTCTTGTGAATTTTCTACATATTTAAGATCCTAAAATATCGAATTTCTTTCAACAAAACTATCTGATCAATGTCTCTATTCCCTGCATACGCTGGTAACAATGAAGAAGAATCCCTATCCAGCAGTTCAGCTGCTAATCCCACTACGAAGACCCAATGGTTGGAAAACTCTAGTTTTAATATATCAGAACAGGACGTTGTTCCATTTCTAAACAAACCGGAGCTTGATGAACTAAAGGACAAAGAAACTGAAACCGAGAAAACCCTTATAGAAAAATCAAAAAAGAAATCCAAAAAGAAAAAACATAAAAGAAAAATTTCTGAAAAAGTAGCAGCTACATTGAGCATTGATTTCAAAGGCGATGAGGATTATTTTATAGACAAAATTGGATGCAATCAATATCGAACTATCAATACATTGCATAAGCCGGCTTGTCCAAGGTACCGATCTAAATTTCATAAGACATTAGGTAAATCATTTCAGCACAGTTCTGTTAAACGACCAAAGCGATATTACAAGTCAGAACTTTGTCGCGAAGCAAAATTGAAAAACGATCAAATATGCCCTCTAGATGAGAACTCATTCACCCAGGCCACTACAGACCTAAACCGTAAAATATCACAAAGTCCTTGTGAAGTGTCTTATTGGGTCGATTTGGTAGTATTACAAGACAAGAATCCCTATAAATGGTCAAAGACATTTCTATCTGAGAAAAAATTGGAAATTCTGCAACGTGCTTTATTCCATCATCTTGGCAATGAGACCCTCTACAGATTATATGTAGATATAATAAATACAAGCTATCCGTCTTTCGAGGTGAGTAAGATTATTGATAAACTCATCTCCAAAGATCCGTACAATTATGTGTTGTGGACGGCCCAAATATTAACGACACAATGTACAATGGCAAGATGCATTGCCCCAGATGTTTTAAAAATCTATGAACAATGTATGCAAAAGATGCATAAGAAATTGCAAGACGACAGAATCATGTTGAAACTTTTTAATAACTGCGCACTATTTCTTAGGCAAGCTGGCTTAAACGAACAATTCTTTGCGCTTATCAAGCTAGCTCTTGAACTAAATGTTTCACCCGATAAATTCAGTTCATTACAACCTTTGGAAAAGGATCAACAGGCATTGGTGGAATATGAAGAATTGATATTACAATCTGGATTGCCGATGAATGAAATTTGGCTTCGTATTGAAAAGCTAAGACAAAGTTTCAACTTCCTTCCTTGCCCGGAAAATACAAAATGCAGCGATCCACAGAGAGTTGTATATAATGAAGATATTTGTTATTACATCTATCCTCTGGTTCATAGAGAGAACTCGTTTTATTTGATTTTAATAATACTCAGGCTGCTCAAAATTCCTATTATAAGCAGTGATTCGTTGAGAAATCGATTCCAAACAAAGGTCGAGAATATTGGTGACACTGATGCAATCGAGGATGTTCTTGCAGCTTTCCTGCACAAAATCAATTTCCAAGAAGGAAGATATAAGCATTTCTATGAAGTAATATTCGAGCTCTGCAAGGAGATGTGTGTTTGTCCAACATTTTTAAATACAACCATTGGCTTTGAAATCTACTCAAACACGATACAAGAAATATTAATTATTTGTGCTGAATGCTTCGAACAAATAGATGAACGAAAACGAACAATTTTCATTCTTATCTGGCTTCGTTTTGAGAGAATTTTACTAATATTACAGAATTTATCGAATAAGTTGGACACCGAATACAAAAAGAAGCTGAGATCGAAGATAAAGAATCTATTTAGAAAGGAACAGAATCGGAATGTGTTGAATTTTTACACAGAGTATGCTCTCTTGGAATACGAACTAGGAGAAATGAATAACTGCAAGGGCATTTTCGAGCAAATTTTGACTGGAAATGATCATGAAAACTTAAATTCCGACTTGTCAAATGCTTATCTGAGTTATGCGATTATTTTGCTGAAGGAAAATCAAAACGAAAAAGCACTGAAGGTGCTTATGAGCTATTCGCTGGGTATGACCATAGAAAGCTTAGAAGAAAACGCAACATTTACGGAAGTAAGGAAATTATCCGGACTAAAGAAGCTAACTGATCGCTTGAATGCGTTGATTACGATAGAACAAAATGTCTCTGTGATGGAATTAGAGCAGTATTTTCTTCCAGATTACCTGATCAATCTAATAGGGATGCGGACATGGTATCAATATATACTTGGTAACAAAATCGAAGCGATGGGATTTTTGGAGAAAGTCTTAAAACAAATCATCGATGATAATGAGCGACATAAGTTTCTACGAGAGCAAATCTATGAATTGTTGATTTCGCTTATGCAATGCGACAGTGCCACATGCATGGTTTCAAATGTGCTATTTTTTGGTAAAATAACACAGGCACTTAATGAATTTCCCGAAAACTTATTGCTTCTACAGTGCTGTTCGTCGATGCACACTCAACCGTGGTATAAAATTCGCGGTCTACTTTTACGTTCCAATTCAATACTGTCGATTATCTTTCTTACTACCATGGCGAAAATGCGATTTATTCAATCAATCCAGACTTTTCCAGATACAACATTACATGATGATCAGCACAACGAGAACATGTACAAAAACCGTATTCTAAATATTTTGAAATTTTTGGATAGTACAACAGTGTTTAAGCGTAATGCTTTGTATTGGAGGTTTTACATGCGTTGTGTGTCAGATAGTCGAACGTCATTCGAAACAACAAAAAAATGCTTATTGACTGCTTTGGACGATTGTCCTTGGAACAAAGCAATTTATATGGATGGAGCTATATTCGTGCCACAGGAATTGTCTCATCTTCAGGATTTGCTTATCGAAAAGCAGCTACGAGTATACGCACTACCCGAAGAATTGGAAATATTACGTGCAAATGATGTTCAAATATAGTGTTAAGTAAAATAATGTACATCAATAAATGTGTAGTTATGGAGACATATGTACGTGTGCTATTGTATTTTACCGGGGCCTTTCAGTGAACGATTATCACCCTACTTATACAGCTCAGATTTCTGGATGTCACTGCAAGACTTCACTGCGAACATGTGGGTTTCTAAGTCTTATTACGAATTGATGATACTCCAATATTAGGTGCTTAGAAAACAGAAAGACATTTAATAGTTTAGGTTTTGTTTATTTGATCAATGTTTCGTCTTCGTTTGTTTTGTGACAGTTCTGATGACGATTTAACCTATAAGAGAGAGAAATTAAAAATGAATTAATGAAGAGATATGCATCGTATCAACAGAAACGCACTTAAATGGAGAAGCAAATCCTTTCTTGCAGACAGGACATTCATAAGGCATCTTGTCTCGATGTTTAAATTTATGTGCCGTCAAGCTGCCCCTGTTCATGAATTCCTTATCACATTGATCACATTTATATGTAACACCTTTGTGCTTAGCCACATGGTAGTTGTAATGCGACTTTACGGCATAGCTCTTATCACAAAGATCACACTTATATGGATAGTCGCCTGTATGAAAACGTTCGTGCACTGTTAGATCAGCCTTGGATGGAAATCTCTTGTTGCAATGTTTGCAGACGAAGCGTCCGTTTTGCCTGTTGTGAGTGAACTCGTGAACTTCTAAACTCTTTTTTGTGGTGAATTTCTTTTCGCATATTTCGCATTGGTATTCTCGGACACCTGTATGTCGTAACATGTGAACGCCCAGAGACTGCTTTTCAAAGAATCCCTTGCGACATATTGTGCACACAAAGGTACGTTCACGAAATTTGTCATGAGTTTTCATGTGGATCTTAAGATCGCTGGGAGTTGTGAACGTTTTTGCTGCAATCAAATGAATTCTTGAAAAAACGTTGGTAAATATTTTATCGTTTGACTTACGACATGCGCTACAGAGATGTAACTTCTCCTTTTTATGACACCTTTTGTAATGATGCTTTATTGACCAACGCTTTAGGAGTTTACCGCAAATATTGCACTCAACAGATTTATGGCCTTCGGTATCTGACTTCAGGTTGGAAGATATCTGCAATAAACCTTAGGGAGTTTACGTAACGCCTTCCTATAATATGACCATTCTTGAACTTACATTTAATGATTCTTCCATAGCCAAATATTCCACTTCCAATTCGGAAGCCACTGCATTCTCAGGAGTCTAAAATCAAACGATTTATTTATGTATAATTAGAGTTATATGGAATAAGTATATACCTTTTCGTATTCATCACTAGGGGCATCATTATCGCACAATAGGGAATCGCATTCTACTATCTCAAACGTATTTTCTTTTGTGGGACTTTTAACATAATCATGCTGATCTTGAGACTCACTACTGTCATCATAGCAAATTTCTGTATCTACTTCAATAACGTCCTTTCTCTACAAAAGTTTATATAGTATCAAACAATTAAAAGTATTCATTTGTATATATAAAATTACATTTTCTGCGTCAGGCTCAGGTACTTCATGCTCATTTGATTTGAGACTACACTGGTATTCTTGGCCAGGTCCAATGCTCTTTCGCAATAATTGATCCGAAGAATGTGCTTGATTTAAGAATTGAAATGCTACTATTAAGTCATTAGAACATCGGGTGCAAATGTTTTTCGGAAGTTCATCAGACAGTCTAGCATTTAGTCTTGTACAAGAGTTAAATAGATCTAAATATGTCCACTCATTTAGAAATTCAACTTTAAGGTAAAGATCGACACTAGCCTCTTCCGACTTTAAGCACACACGGCAAATAGACGAGTCCCAGTTCATATTACAAAATATACATGTTAAATCTTTACTTTAAGATTAATAAGCAAACGTGAACATCTTTCAAGAATAATATTCACGTTTGCGATATTCCATTTGACGTTAGACATATTTGTACAGACAAAATGAATATTTTCACTTAAAGTCGGAAACACAATTCCTTAATAAACGAAACAGTGTTTCGTATAACAGCATGGCCTAGTACCTACTTGAAAGAGCGCATTATATTTTCAATATTAGTAAGTCGACGTTTTTTATTTCAACATTGGATTAATTTTTTAATATGCATATAATTACATTAATATTACTATATTAACAGATGGTATCTGTTTTATATTATATTCTACTCTTAAGATATGTAATATGAAACATATAATAATTACATTAACAAAAATATATACATAATATTTCTAGTGGAACTTGAATTTGTTTGAAATACATTAAAATGTAGTTATTTTTTCATATAATACATAGTTTCTCTTATCCATCATTAAGTAACAAAATTTATTTGTTCGTACTGTACCGCACATAACTTTTGTACCACACGCCCAGGTGGACGAAAACTTATAAATGATCCATACCATAAACAAATGTGAAGATTAGTGCTTGGGTTTTGCAATTGTGATTATTTTGTAAAGTCTTAATAATTGTATTTAATTTATATTTGCCGGTGAATAAGAGAAAACATGTTTTAATATTGCATAGAAATTAAATAATTTTCCTTAATAAAAATTACCGATTCCAAAAAGGAACGAAAATTGGAAATTAAAAAAGAAAATCTATTGTGTCAACAAAGACAAAAATGGCTACTGCAGAAATTTCATCTTCAAACGAGAGACATTACTATGCGAAATTGGAGGCTGTAAAAGATATTCGGGATAAAACTGTCCAATTGGAGAAGCTTAAGGTAAAAATCATCAAGGAAGTTAAAATAAGCGACGATGAGGAGAAATGCATTGAAGAATATCGCAAGGAAATGGAACATCTGCTCGAAGAGAAAATGAGCCATGTTGAAGAATTGAGACAAATCCATGCCGACATAAATGACATGGAAAACGTTATCAAACAAACTAAGGAGAACCAAACTAGGTCCATAGATATGGCTAATCGTGTGTATGAAGAATATTTAGCACTTAAATATCAGATTGATCATATGCGTAGGGATTACCTCGGCTTGAGTCCTTTAAGGGACCTACATGAAGAAGAAGGCAGTCCAATCTCCAAAGATCGTTTTCAGGCAAATTTCCTCAAAGCACAGAGTTCAGCCGCCGCAACAGCATCGTCGTCATCTTCACTGGCCCGTCCACATCCGAGACATCCCTTAATGCCGGAAGCTACAGTTACATCGTTGCCACCTACAGGACCACCACATGCATTTATGCCACCAGCACCGCCGCCATCCTCATCAGTTGCTGGTTCAGTTGGACGACTTAATAAGAGCGAATTTCCACCGGCAAATCGTCTGCAGCAGACCCCATCCATTGGTATGGGTCATCCAACATTTCGTTCCGATTTTAATGTCAATCTTAGGCAACAACCACCACCTATGAAATCTTGCTTATCATGTCATCAGCAGATTCATCGCAACGCTCCGATATGTCCGCTATGTAAAGCGAAAAGTCGTTCCAGAAATCCCAAAAAGCCAAAGAAAAAGAATAATTAAATTGTTTCAATGGTCCCGTACATTTGCAAATACTATTAATCTAACCATATTAATTATCCATTATTTTTTTTCCATCTCCTAAACTTAGAATCTGAAGGTCTTGAGCACTCTTCTTGCCAACATAACGTTGATATGTATTTGAATTGCGTTGACGTCTTAACTAGAAAAGCGTGAAACAGTTCAAACTTGTAACGGTGTCGTATACACCTCTGGATGCATATATAGGAATAAATGATAAGGAATTTATTCTCAGTGTTGCAGTGTTGATATATATATACAAAGCCACAACTGGTCTATCTGACGCTCATATGCCGCTTTGAAACTCTAACCTGACCAGTTAAAATATAGAAACGTACAAATTGAAATTAAAAGCAGTATGAATGCAAGATATAACTGCCCTGAGATCTCGATACGAATCATCTGCTAACCAGATTCGACCTTAGAGTCTGTGTATTATTAAAGAAAAACAAGTTTGAAAGCACTCGTACACAAACACAAGGTGTTAGCAGTGGAGTAAATTATACGAAAACAAAGTGGGACATAAAAAACATTTATGTCAAAATTGTTTCCCCACCACGTTGAATTAGGATGTTATTAATTTTCCTTGCATTTGTTTTCTTTTACTTCCATATCTCTAAAGAGAGTAATTAGAGGAAGTTGCATTCTTACAAAAAATTGCAGTCTATTTGTATTATATATAACTTAAAAATTTTGGTATTGATCTAAGAAAATGAGCTATTTCTCGTGTTATTCAGTATTGTGGGTAAATGGCTCTATTACCCGTGTTATTTCAGTATTGTGGGTATATTGCCCATTTAGCATTCAAAGTTCTGCATTGAATTGAATAAGTACGAATTAATGTCGAATGCAGTATATGTAAAAACAAAAGAAAAAAAAAAACTAAACAACTTGAATAACTTGGTAGTTTTTGATATAAAATGTATTTATTCGTACATTATTATCTATTGTACTCTAACGTATATGCATAAGTTAGTTGTGTCTTCTCCGAGATTACCATGACATGTTTAAAAACAGTGGCAAATCATGAGAAAATAATTAAATATTTCACTAACATTGATTAGCTTTCGTCTTTGTTTCTTATTTCAATCTTTCTTTTGGGAAGTCATTGTCAGTCTATATATTTTTTTATTGTAACTTGTAAGCAGTATGTCCTATCTCATATTATCTTATGATACATTTTATTTTAAGGTTTTATTTTACTATACTTTTAAATTCGTATTCAAACACATTTTTTTTTGTTTTTTTTTTTAACATTTTAGTCTATTTCTGCAGGCTCTTAAAATATAAGCATACATTTTATGTTTTCCACTTATTATTATTAAGTGTTTTCAACAATTTATATTTATCAGATATACCACAATATAGACTGTTGACAGTAAAATAGCAAACAATGTTTTATTTAAACCTCATTTTGTTTGTTCAATTCAGTATGGAACACTGGAAGTCACTGGCTCAAAGAACCCGTTGACTTGGCGTTGGCGGAGTTGATTTTCTTTTCATTTTTCCGTCGATTATCTAACAAGTCTTCGGCGCTTAGCAATATTTTGTGTGCACTTTTTGAATGACGGCGTAAACTGAAAGGAGAACAACATAATACAATTGAATAGAGAATATTTAAGAAATATTTACCCAACTCGATTGGGATAACCCATTTCGCAGTGATCACAAACATAAGGCATTCCAATATGTTTAAACATGTGTAATCGCAGCTTGGACCTACTATTAAACTCACTAGGACATTGCTCGCATTTGTGTTTGATGCCCATATGCTTTTGCAAATGATATGTTAGCCTCACTTTGATGGCATATCGTTTGTCACAAAGATGACATTCATACGGCAGCTCCCCTGTGTGGGTTCTCATGTGGATTTTCAAGTCTACCTGCCTTGCAAATTTCTTGTCACATTGAGAGCAACTAATCGCTTTGCCATTGTGTAGTTTTTCGTGGGCTTTCAGCTGAAAATCGTTCTTGAAACTTTTCTCACACTGCGTGCATTTGTACGGTCGACCATCTACGTGTACACATAATTGATGGTCTTTTAGTTTTCTTTTAACGCTGAATTTCTTATTGCAAATATCACATTGGAATGCTTTTTCTGCATTTCCGTGCTTGAAATCTTCGTGCAAGTGAAGTTTTTTAGGGTTAATGAAAGTCATTGCTAAAAAGAAGTGCGGTTAAATAACCATTTAAATGGTATGGAAGGATTCTTACGACAGAAGGCGCAGAGGTATTTCTTCTCAACCGGTCGTCGATGACGAAACTTATGCGACCTCAGCGAGAATATATTGGACGTACTGAAATCGCAAAGATCGCACTTTTCCTTCGGCAGGTCCTTGGACTGGTGCACCATTAATTCATGTCTGTCTCGAATTGTTTTCTTATGGAATTTTTTTTCACAGCTGCTGCATGAATATGGCCTGTCACCTTAAATGCGTACATGAACATGTAAAACATCAATGTTTTAGAAAAATCGACTTACCTGTATGAGTGTTCAAGTGATCGTTTAAGATGTTTTTACTTGGAAAGTGCCGGAAACAATAGTTGCATTGATTCCTCGACAATATAGCACTTCCATCTTCGGGAAGAGCTAGCCTTAAAATATCAGGATGGTTCGATTTGATGTGTAATGCAAGAGCTTTAAATTCCTTCTTGCAATATGGACATACGACCGCCTTTCTCGGTGGAGTGTGCTTCTTTTTAACGTGGTTCTTAAGGGCAGCTTCATCGGAGAAGTTTTCTCCACATGTCAAACAAGTTTTTGGTACCTTGCCTTGGAAAAACATTTTTTAATTTATAAGCAAACTTCATAAAAATGCGGAATGTACCTTTATGATCTACTATTTTGTGTGTGCAGAGTCTCGATCTACAATTAAATATACATCCACACCAACTACAGACATAATTCCCTCGTGACTGTGTTGACCTTATATTCTCTTTAACTTCACTGCTTTCGCATTCATTATCTAGGAAGCACCAACAAATTGTATGCAAACTTGTAGACATAAAGAAAGATCAAATAATATACCAATAACACAATTACTTGAATTTCCTTCATCCGAAGTTTCGAAATTGTCAATCTCGCCCTTATAAGAGATATCATTTTCATTTTCCAGGCTGACAACTGGCCAATCACTGGTATCTTCGTCGGCAGATAACCAGGCTCCCGATTTATCATCTATTTCCGCTTTTTCATCAGAAATTACCACTTCAAACTTTGGAAGCTCCTTATGTTCCAACTTAATTTGATCTTTATAAAGGATATTGGCATCGTCTATGTATTCTGTTTCATTTTCTATGCTTTGAATATCATATTCCTGAAATGTGATTTTGTGAATTTTAAAAGTTCTGAGTGTATTTAGTAACCATTACCTTTTTAACTGACGAATTCACACTGCTCACATTGGCGTGTTTAAGATCTCCAAATAGAAATAGGCTCTCACGCAGCGCCTTATCAGCATTTAGGGATACTTTTAAGAAATCATAAGTTATTTGCAAAGATCTACCACAGGAGACACAAATGTTTATTGGTAATTCATCGTCGAAACTAGCTTGAAGCCTTGTGCAGTAGTTAAAACAATCTAAGAACGTTACATTATCATATAAAGGAGTTTCTAAATCAATGTACTCCAAAGATATTGTTGTCAAGCAAGCTCTACAAATTATTGGCTGCTCCATTGGGGGAATATTTCAAAATAAAGTTTATTAAACACTTTTTGCTTGAAAGGAAACAACTTTTTACTGCTGCGAGTTAAATTGAGAATTGCTGCTTCTGTCACTGTCACTTAAAATGTCAAAGTACAAAACTGTTTGCAGGGCCCACTGTTTAAAAGGCATAGGGTGCACACTAAAATAATTGATATGTATTTTAACTCCAGTTGTCACGGATGAAGCAAACGTTCTGCTTTAATTGGAAAATAATTTATGTTTAAAACTAATAAAATAAATGAAACAAATTCACAATCATAAATGATACGTAGGATATGTGTACATATATAAAATACTGAATTGAGGAAAGTAATTTGATTATATTTATCAAGCAGCCACGGCAACACAGAACGTAACGACATAAAGTTTATAAACAACCTTCACATTACATTACGTTAGATGATCTCTACTGGCATTTTAGCCGAAAGACGAAGTGACAGTGGTAAAGTTATTCTACTTCTTCGGTGACCCATTTCCTTACCAAAAGAATTTTTGAACGACTGCTAGGTGCTGACTCGACATAACTTGACCTTAATATTTGTACATAGTAGATTTCACTTTATTTTGGAGAGTAATAGGCGTACATATACTATAGTTATATTTATTCAAAAGGAAATCAACGCAATCAACAGGTAACGGACACGTATAGTTTCAATATCAGTGTGCATCAAAGATATATATATTTTTAGCTTAAGATGTCGAAGGAGAAAAACATGATGCCTCCTCAAAAGTCGTTGCTATTCGCGTATCTATTGTGGCTGTTTGGTGGGTTCATTGGACTACATCATCTTTACTTGCATAGAGATCGTCACGCTTTTGTTTGGTGGTGTACGCTTGGAGGATACTTTGGCATCGGATGGATTTCAGAAGTATTCATCATACCAGAATATGTTAGAGATGCAAATGAGGATCCAGAGTTCGTGAAGAAATTTGTCGCAAAGCTTCAAGCAAATAAGAAACCACCGTATTCCTCAAGGCGATTTGTGGGAGAAGTCATGATCGGATACCTATTCGGACAACTTGCGCAAATGGCTATACCAGAAAGCATTTTCTTTGGCGTTGATTGGTCATTTCTCCATTGGACAATACCAGTTTTTATTGCTCTTGGAGTATGGACAGTTGGTAATGTCGGCAGGGAACATGGAGTCTTATGGCAATGCTTAGTGGCCTCAATTGCAGTGTATCCAATAAGATATTTCATATATGATGAAACATATACTTTGCTGGCTACTTCGATTGTGTCAGCCTTTATTTTTGATACCTATTCAAAAGAATGGTTACGTACGCCACCTAAGCGAAGGAGCAAAATTGAAAGAACGTGGAAACTTACAGCAGCTATTTTGTGTTACTTCGCCTTATGGGGAAGTTTTCTCTATTTCAATGGCACAATAAGTGATGAGGATGGCGGTGAAATACCAATACATGAAGCTATTCAAAATTTCCTCGCCTCAGCATGGTGGACGGACCTGACACAAGCCCTACACGATACTTATCAATATGGTCAACATCATGGTTGGTACGAAACATGGAAGGAAGTATTTGAAAGTATGGATGTGGATGGAGAAAGAAACTCATACAAAGTCCTCGGTGTCAGTGCTACAGCTTCACAAGCCGAAATAACATCTGCATATAGAAGACTTTCAAAAGAATTTCATCCGGATAAAGTTAAGGATGAGAGGGATAAGCAAGCGGCAAATGCCCGTTTTATCGAAATTCAGCAAGCCTACAATGTACTTAGTAAAATCAAATCGAGTCGAAGAAGAAAAAACAAACAATTTAACGAGGAAATTATCTTGTAGATATGTATGTATAAACTTTAAATAGAAGTAGTATCAATTCAGACTGATATAGAATCATCAAAGTTCAGCTTTAACTTCGTTAGGCATAACATTTCATTCTTATTACTAAGCACACAATTCCATTTTTTAAATTGTCCATCGAATAACCGTCCAGAAAACAGATCTTATTTATATACAAAGATAATAATTATACAAGACTCAACGAAACACACAAATTATTTATGTTATTTATTATCTCAAATATTTTTCACATACAATGTACATGGATTTATGAACATGTACGTACGAATAATAAAGCACTTAAATTGTTACATTCGCTATCTTTTTAATCCTAATATAACTTTGTGGTATTCTAAGCTTTATTTTCATCAATCAACTCAGGGGTCCTTGTAAACATGTGATACGGTATTCAAGTTGTTAGTTTGTTTAGCCGTCGATTCGCTTGTTGGAACTAGAGTGCATCGAAAGTAAATCGTTTGATTCAGGCATATCTGCCTTTTCAAGCTTAAAAGCAATAATTATATAGATCAGGCACATCAAAATTCTAAAAATATATGTATGGAACAACAGGTGGCGTTGTGGATCTGTGCATCGACTCCCGCGCACTTGAACCTCGGCGTCTAGGTTCGAATCCTAGTAAGACACCTCTTTCTTCTGTTACTGTTACTGACAAGGCTCAAAGAGTATAACTGCCTAGAAAAAGCTTCTCAAACTTGGCCTTTCGGAATCGACATAAAACTGTAGGTGTCTTCCACTCGTGAGAAAACAAAATAGCACGCACAACAAGAGTGGTTGCTGAGAAGCTGGATCCAGGTCATCTACGCCCTGTATCGCCACCCATATATATTAGCACATAACAAATTTCATATCTTTGTAACAAAGTCTGTTTTGCCAATAATTCACTTATTGCTAAGTACTTAACGAACTCTTTGAGATTCTCTAAAATGTATAAGGCCTGACAACACCCAACGATTATAATAGAAATACAAAAGGATCGGATAGTTTTAATTCCTATAAAATATTGTCAAACTCTAATCTCAAATTAAGTTACGACACTTATCTACTTACATGAACATATCTTTAATATCAATCTAATTACTCGATTACGAGCGAATTTTTCGCAAATAGTCAGGCAAAACGAAAACTTTTCGTTCGGACTGATTAATTGATGTGAGTATGTACATAGATGTATGTATCTCATGATCGGCATGCTCATGATCGGAGAATGAAGAAAATGCAGCAGCAGTAGCTTCGACAACCACAAACTTTTTAAAAGTGTCAATAGATCTGCCGGAAAGCGAAACAAGTGTAAATGGCATTACACAAACGGATACGAGAATAAGAGGATCAGAAACTTGCTCGCAGTGTAATGATTGCGGAAAGACATGCACATCTGAAGAAAAATATAGAGAAAATATAGATAGCATTGCCTGCCACATCAAGGATAGCAAGGTGCAATTTTAAAACAACAATATCGATAAAGTGCAAACAATGTAGTAAAGCACTGTACGGAGACTTGAAAAAACATCTCCTTATACATCCAATGGTAAAGATTCAGATTTCTAAACAAGCCAAACTGACTTACGAATGTAACTTATGCGAGAAAGTATATACATATCCACAAGAATACATGTATTTACTTTTCTTTCAGGCACTAAGCCATACAAGAGTTGCATTTGTAGTGCTTTTCACTGCACTAGGGCAACATTGAAATCTCATAATTATCACACTCATGGGAAAGGATATGAGCTTCGGTTCACTTACCAAACATAGAGAGAAATATTTCTCCGATAGTAAATATAAATGTGACAACTGTGATAAGACATTTATTAGGAAGTTCCGGCTGGCGTATCATATGCGAAGTAACACACGAGAAAAGCCTTTCAAATGCTTTAAGATGCGAGCACGTCTAAGAATTCATATAAAACTAAAACATTCAAACCAAACGTACGACTGTGATAAGTGTAATTCGAAATTCTAATCATATTGCCGATCTTGCAAATCATAAATTTGTCCACGCGGGGTACCCTTCCCCAAAATAGGGAGAGGGACACTCGTTCGTCAATCGATTTTAGTTACTGTTATGTACATATAATGAGTACTATGTTTATATGTAGATTGAAAAAGCACATGCTTCAAGTTCATAAGGGTCTCATTACATGTGAAAAGTTCGACCAAATGTACCCCAAATGAGCAGAAATTAGAAAGGTTGAAGTTGTAAACACCTTATAATTGAGTGGCTTAGATTATATCGAACACACCAATTATCAATGCACCGTGTTACCATAGAACACTTGACGAATTTATGTTTTGAATAAAGTTCATTTTCAGTATTTCTGTTGCTCGTCCAACACCAAAGTGACGATTGATTAATGTTGACCGCACTACTAATTGTTTTGAAATGGCGTTCCTAACTACTGTAAATAATATATCGAAGGTATTGTTTTAACAAAAGTTAGCATTACTTCTGACGAAATTGATGGTTTTCCTCAGGAAATATCTACGAACTTAGGTTATATTTAGCATACCATAAAGTGATCAATGTCATACCCCCAGTTACATAATAAGAAAATAACTACAGGAAATACAGTTTATATTCGCATACATTTCTTTTAATAAATACGATAATTAAGTAACCAAAGCGTTTTTTGCGTGCTACACTAGATTTCACATCACATCGAAACTTAAAACTATTTTAATTTGGACTACTGGTTGGCTTCTAGATGTTAAAACCCATGTCTCTCATGCATTTCTTATGCGCTTCAATCAATGAAACACAGTTTTCTTCACCGCGTTCGACAATACTAAATAAAACGAAAAATAATTGAATAATATACAATCATAATCGTAAAATGATAATGCGATTGTCTTACCATTGGTCACGAACACGTTTTGTTTCGGGACATGCACAGCATGCCTTGCATTTTGGTTTCTCTGGCTGGATTCCGGTAACAGTTGTGGCCGCAGATTGAGCAGCTTCTTTGACTGGTGCATTTCCCATTTTTGTTTTTATCTAAATAAAATACATAAATATAGGACGTTAGCTTCTCATGACAACGACTGCGTTTTAAGCACGTGTTATTTGTTTTATTACAATGCTTAATACAAGTGTGTTCTTACTTTTTTTTATATAGTTATAAACAATAAGACAAAATAGCAAATTTCACAAAGGAAACAACTATTACAAGTGATAGCTAAGAAAATTTATTGTTATGCACTCGACAGTGTATTTTTTGACGTCTCGTGATATGACACATTTGTATGGCAAGGTTAAAAGTGCTGCCAAATCCCTATCAAGCATGGTTCAATTTTTGACTTGAATGACTTCATTGGAACGAAAAATTTGGCAGTTGAAAATAATTATTTTGTTGACACTATTTAACCACTAAAAAGAAATACAATGGGACGAATTTAAGTTATACACAAATTTCTCTGAGTGACGAGTGTACAAGGGAGACATTTGTGTAGACTGTAGACGCTTGTTGGAGAACATTGCTCTCCCCGTCATTCCTTGGAGTCAATAGACACCATTGATATCTGACGAGGTTAGTTGTTTCATTTGGCCTCTTTGAATATTCGTTGGCTGAAATATCTAAAAAATACATTTTTTCTAGATCTTCATTTATACTAAATGCTACAGATAGTGATATGTAAAGGCATTCAATTCTCAAACACTATTTGTTTCATAGCTAGTGTATTCATATTGCCTTAATAAAATCAAATGAATATCAACCAGAAACCTACGCAACTGACTAAACTGATGAAACAAGATTACTTACGTTACTCCTTTGCCCGACAATTTCGTTAGCTACCATAAACTTACTGTTTGTAAAAAATATATGCCATTATGATTTAACGTTATAGAATATAATGTTTATTATTTATTAAAATAACATTAATTTTGCATAATATATGTATATAAAAAGAACAATCCTACTTCCTTTATGCCGCCTGTACGGATTGCTTTTGTGAAGAACTGATCTTATCTCCCAAACTTAGAGCCATTCCCTGAAAGAAAAATATGCTCAAATTCGTAATAGAGTGAAAATGTTAACATTTTATTTACCTGACTCTTTGCACGAATTCGAATATGACCTGTGACTTTTGAATCGGTTTCGTCTAAGGGTTTTTCAATACTCAAGTTTGCCAGAGCGCTCTCACCAAATATTGATCTGCAGATTAAATGCTCCATAATATGGTAATTTGTCAAACGTGTGTATTTACTTACTTCGCATACATATTCGCCGCCATGAAACCACATTGTCCAGAAAGAGCCTTTTCTGGTGTTAGGCATTTCATGTTTGTGCTCTTTAAGAGATGTTTCAAATATTCATGGAGATCCGTAAATGTTGTATTAACAGTAACCTATAAGAAGATTGAAAATAATAATCACGTTGCATACTTCAATATGAACATGGATTGTACTTTATTTTCCCATTCGAAATCTTGCCACATTTGTCGGAACTCGGTATCTGTGCATGAAGCGGGAATGATGTAATCCATGATATCGATATGGATTGTATTTAAGACGACAACGTTTGTGTTGATGGAGGTATCGTATACTGAAATTGACATATATGTTATGTACAAACATTATTTTCGAACACTATTCAAATCCCTTCCATAAATAGTTGCACTTTCTTACTTTCACACATTCTTTCGCTTAAAAACTCACCAATATTTCCGAAAATTATACCATTCTCAGTGGACGAAACCTTAACGTTGGCTTTTATGTTGCAGAAATCGTGTGGCGCCAATACAACAGGATGCGGACGTTCGACAAGTTTCAAATCACCCAACGTGGCAAGCTCAAGTGTACAGTTCTGAAGAGTGTCGTCTGTGAAAAATTGTAAATAAAATTGCATCTCTAAAACAAAGGCTAAAACCGAATCCCCTTACTTGTTTGGTTGACAATTAAAACATCCAAAACTATGTCATATTGATTAACATTGACATACGCCTCAGCGTAAACCGGGTCTGAAAAGCCTGTAAGCTGTGTAACCTTGTTTAGCTTATTGTTAGGTGAGGATATGTCGCTTAAATTTGACGACTTTGTTCCCGCCAGGGCTTGATTGAGACTTGATTCGAATACATTCTCACCCAACTGGTTGTCCCGACCATTTGATAATTGTGCAAAAATCACTGGGTCATCAGGTTGCACTTTAGCTGTTGCCTTTTGCTTCTCTTTGACAATGCGTTGATCTTCCTATTATCGAACGAAAATTGATGAGAATTTGTTGAGTCTGACATGCTGACAACTTTCACCTCATATTGAGCGTCTAACATCTTTCCTAGTGCTTCACGGCAATAGAGCTGGAAAACTTCAACAGTTTCTGCAGTCCTCTCGCTTAAAGTTTTCAAACAAATGAAAATCCTGTCCATATCGTCGTTAGTAATTGCTTTGGTGGGGAAACCAGATTTGCCCAAATGCAAAATTGAGCTCATAATAAGCATTACTTGGGTGCATACGCGATTTTGTTCAGTCTGTAACAGAGTCAAATCAAACATTAAAAAGCAAACTAATGGTAAACATTCGAATTTACGGTCTCTTCCTCCAGTTCAGCAAAACGGAGTGCCAACTTTGTCAATGTGGCCGATAACGACGCTCCAATAAAGAAGTCCCCATCCATAAGGTACTGACGCAATGGTGGTCGCTTTTCTTTCTTTACGATTCTGAGGAAAATTGATTTGTTTTAATTTGTCAACGAACTTAATTTCATTCAAAACTTACGGTGCTAAGCTAAAAGCACTTTGGGTTGCATAAGTACCATCCGAGGTCACTTTGTTGTTGGGAGTCTCCTTTTGTCCATCAGATGGTTTTTCTTCATCGGTTTGCTCGCCGGTTAAACGTTTTTGTTCGGCCTCAACCATGGGAATTTCACCCAATGTCTGAGTAATAACTTCGATAACTTCCTGTATTTGTGTCTTCGAATCAACATATTCTCCTAAGATCCATACTGCTGCACGATGAATTTTTGATGATTTTATTTGCGGGAATGCCTCGATTAACTTCTCAATTATGAGTGTTCTCAGCGATGGGAACTTTTGTATGGCCTCACGTATAAAAATTAATACATCGGCTGCGGCCAATTCATTAGTATCGGACAAGAACTCAACCAGGACTGGAATAACATTTGCAGCCACATCAGGGAATTTAATGGAGCAACTGTGAAGAGTGCGAACCAAGAGTTGACGGTACTTTCCAGTGTCTTCGTGTTCAACATTGTGAGTTTTGGAGACTTCTTTCTTGAGGACCAATACCATTTCGCCAATATTTCTGGATGAGACCAAATCCATGGCTAAGCCCAATGTCTTTCGCCTCACTTCGATATCTGGAGCCGCGAGGACTCTCAAAATGTCCATCACCAATTCTTGCATTACTTTCTCCATATTTTCATGTTCCTTCATCGCGATCAGACGGTCCAAGACGATAAGCTTGACATTGTTATCACTCTCTTTGACAATCAACTCAATGTAACAACCAGCAGCAGCCTTGATTGCAGTTGGTGCTGAAGATAATGTAATGAGTGTACCAGCCGCCTCATAGCGTACGGCGTTCGATGATGAATTCAGCATATTGTAAATGCATCTTATGAATCTAGACCGTTCTGCTGGATTGGCATGACATACTTTGTAAATCAGTTCAACAATAACCAACTGCAAGATGTCCCCAAAATTATTCACTTGATCAATGCAAGAGGCAAGATAGTTTAATGCACGTTCTTGATCAGCGTGCAGCAGCATAAGGAATGCATTTCGTTTGCACGGCATGTCTTGCTGGGTGTCCAGGAAGTTTGCAACTAACTCGGGCCCGTCCGGCACGAGCCAATCGAAGTTCTTATAAATTGTGAATATAGCCAAAACTGCATTGCGACGCACGTATGAATGACGATGATCTAAACACGCACGAATGGCCGGCATGAGAGGCTCCAGCAACTCGGGCTCCTTTAGTTTGCACAAAAAGCGCAACGTGGATCCACGAAGGAATTCATTTGGATGTTGGAGATCCTACACAAAAAAACATTAATGTATTTCGTACCAATTGTGCAATAATTGTGTAAACAAATTGCGTTAGGAATTTAGTTCAGTTTCTTTGAAAGTCTTATTGTTGAGTTGGCTTACCTTCCTATATGCATCGCACACAAGAATCATTTCTTGCAGCAATTTCCCGTCGGAAGATGTCTTTGGTACTATCTCCCAGAATATCAGTAAAAGCTTTTTGATAATATGATTCTGGAGTGGTAATACAAATCGAATAATTGTCATCAAAAGACCTGATAGACGTTCTCCATTCAGTAGAAGCTGTATGACTTTTTTTAGTGTTTCGATTTTTACATTCACATCGCCCTTTTCCAAATCTTGCTTTAGTTGCATTTCATTGAACGGTTCTATGTCAGGCGAGTTTATTATCGTATAGCACGGACCTTCGGCGAGAGCCATTGTGGATATTTATTTATTAACTTCTTTTTAAATATAAAACAAAAATATTGATTAATTGTACACAACTATTACGGGTATTTAACTTTAAATTGGAAAACTCGTTCGAAGAAACATGCAAGAAAAAGAACTAGTGATGTTTAGCCGATTGACGTGTCAGACTTTTGTGTCAAATTGGAAAATCTTGCTATCGCAACGCCATCTTGTGTGTAGCATGTAATAGAGAAATAATTGTTATACAAAATTTGAATAAATTGTAAACCAAATATAATTATTCTATTGGTTTATGCATAGAATCGGTAAACTATTAAATTAGAAAAACTTCAATAATCTCGAAGATTACATGCACAGGCGATATTATGTGTGGTCATTCGTATATTTCATTTGTATACCCATTATAACAGTTGCAAACAGTCTACAACAGATTTTCATATAAAATGCTTATACGGAATGCAAAAACAAACATTACTATTCTGTTTGACGTTTGTCAATTTCATATTTCCATTTCTACTCTTAGGGGGAGTTATTCTAACTAAACCACCACAGAAAACTAAGAAAAAAGTATTTAACCTGAAAGAATATCGTGTATTTGCTCCTCACTTCTCCGTAAAAAAAAAGGAAGAAAAAATGAATTAGGCTTTTCACAGTTTAAAAAATATATATAAATAATATATTGGACGTTGTCGAATACAATGGCATCCTCCCAACAAAATAAAACATCGAGTGAAAATGATGCCATAAGTATGGAGTATCGGCTTCAACAAATGCACATTGGTGGCGAAAGCAAAAACATGGAATATCACCGAAATCCGGGTGCTATAGAGACATTTATTCGTGACCCACAAATGGGTGGAGTAACAAAACCTTTGTCCAATGAATCATACAAAATCTATGAAAGGAATAATATAATCGCTTCATCAAAATATGCCACCCCTAAGCCTATTGAACAATTGGTCTTGAACAATGATAATATTTATGAATTAAAACAACAAAATTCGCCAGTGTATGAAAATATGGATTTCTATTCGGGCGCACAATTTGACTCGTCAAATACTAGGGCACAACCTCAGTCTCCGCAGAGTAATTATAGTGGAAGCAATAATAATAATCGAGTTCAATATCTCCCAATGCAAGGATCTAATAGTTCAAGATATGCTCATACACCAGTTCCAGACGTGGATCCAACCCCAATCTATGAAAATATTATACCTCATACTGGTAAGGCAGACTAACAAATAATTACAAGCAACGACAATGCAATGCAAGTATTCATTTTTTCACTAGGCCAAAGAGCACAGCCACAAGCATCGCCCGCCACATCTACTATTTATCAATTAGTTGAAGTGCAGCAGCCACATTCGCCACATCACTCTTTGGAGTCGCCCAATTGTGTTCTTAGTCATTCGGATGTTCCAATGCAACTAGCTGGCCCACAACACAGACGCAGTACATCGAACACATCACTGAAAGCAAATGCGGCAGCAGTAAGCGCATCACCAAATCAACGTTTTCGAAATTTATCACTACCAAGTCATCTGACGTCATCAAGTACAGCGACAAATAATAAAATTTCCGACTATCAAGCTCAAAATACAAAACTCAATCAAATCCCACAAGTTAGTTAAATCTATCCCAAACAAAATTATTGCCGAACGTAAAACTTTTATTCATTTCAATTATTACAGTCACCAATACATCACATTCCAAAGTTATCATCTCCAAAACCATCTGTTATTGCATCAAACCAAATGGGAATAAACATTTCCCTTAATCCTAATTATATTGAAGATATTAATAGTTCTGATTATGTGTGTATGACTGCTAATTTGAATAGAAAACCAAATTCAGCTACAGCTTTACAAAAGGAGAAACTCAGTCAGCCTAAGGATGTCATTCAACAACAACAACAACAACAGACTGCGACCGGTGTTGATAGGTCAATTAGTGGTTGTGTGCGATCACCCTCTCTGCCACCAACGGCTACATCGCCAACTCCTTCACAAGGAAGCACCGGTACCCTGTTAAAATCAATTATTGAAAAGCTTATTCTTATGATTAAATGTATTGCAGGGCTATCGAAGAACCTTTTGCCATACAGTGTAACACCACCTCGTCCGGCTGGGCCAACTGAAGCTCAAAGAAAAATCGAAGAGCTTACCCGTCAATTGGAAGAGGAAATCGAGTTGAGTGAGGAACATGGCGAGTATTTTGGTGAGTTAATAAACATTTGACCTTATTGTGCATTCGGTTGTATTCGGGCTTATATAAAATTAAATCACAAACAACTATTATCAATTATGAGTTAGTCGGTCGCATTTCTCGCGATAACTGCGAGTTCTTCAACTGGTGATAAATAATAAAGTTCGAGACAAAGATAACCCCATGGGGAATCATCAGAGAAATACAGGCTTTGTGGTATCTTAAATAATATCGCTATGAGTCATTTCCTGTAATCGGCATTACAGAACACTGTGTACGTGTACCAACGTGCATGTTCCTTCCAAAGTCTCCATTGTTGCAGTTTATTTCAATGCAATTCCGACAGCCTGACTTCATAAGAGAACAAACTGATGTCATCCTAACCGAAAAGTTTCTATTTTTCACAAAATTTCAGGAATATGTCACACATGCGGAGATAAAGTAAAAGGTGCTGGGCAAGCATGTCAAGCTATGGGAAATTTATATCACACAAATTGCTTTATTTGTTGTTCATGTGGTCGGGCACTACGTGGTAAAGCCTTTTACAACGTCCACGGCAGAGTATACTGCGAAGAGGATTACATGGTATATGCTGGTCATTTCGTATCAAAACACACACATAACAAAAAATATGCTTTTATTTTAGTACTCAGGATTTCAACAAACCGCAGAGAAGTGTGCAATATGTGGTCATCTCATTATGGAAATGGTATGATCAAGCTTGTTTATTCTTTCTTTTCAGTCACAGCTTAACTTCTGATCGCATTACAGATTCTCCAGGCAATGGGTAAATCTTATCACCCGGGTTGCTTTCGATGCTGCATCTGCAATGAATGTTTGGATGGTGTTCCATTTACGGTCGATGTTGATCATAAGATTTATTGCGTCAACGATTATCATAGAATGTTCGCACCAAAATGTGCAAGCTGTGGTAAAGGTACACAATTATTTATCAAATTTCTTTGTTGGCATATAATTTTAACTGCAATATGTATCATTTAAGGTATAACACCTGTTGAGGGGACAGATGAAACTGTTCGTGTTGTTTCTATGGACAAAGATTTTCACGTGGACTGTTATATTTGTGAAGAATGTGGAATGCAGCTTACCGATGAACCAGACAAACGGTGCTATCCACTGGATGGAAGACTTCTTTGTAGAGCTTGTCATCTTCAACGATTGGCTCTGCAAGCATCACCTCATGCAAGACACACTGAGCCAGTGTGTGCCTCGTATCAGTATATGGGTTAGAACTAAATTGATATTAAACAAAAAAAGAAAACATTTTCAAGTAGTTGTACGGGTACTTATAGATACATTTCATGCATACATATAAATATGTAGTTAAGGTTACAATTCATTGTCTATTTTTCAAAACGGTTAAAGGTCTATTTTGCGTTTATTTATTGGATTAAAATAGCGAATTAATTTGTAATATTTAAAAGACAGATACAATTAAGAAATTTGTGTAGTAATTGAAAGCCTCTAACCGGAAAGATTATACAACTCTATGTTTTGGTTACTATTTTACGCCAAGCTGACAGTTTCGATATCATTTCAAAAGACATTTATAATTACCATTCAAAAATAAGCTATATTCGACATTTCTAAGTTAAATCAGAGACATTTTGTTACTTTTACAAGAGCTTTGAGAGCGTTTCCTACATCTGAGGGTCAATATTTGTATTGTACGCAGCTAGGGTAGGGTGTTCCATTCACTCAAACTACATATACACCGAAATAAATAATTATTAAAAAAATGTATGAACTTTTAATATCGACGGCCGATGCGTAGAATTGAGTACGATTGAACGATTTACATATGTAGCCACTTTGAATCATTTGAATTTTCGAAATTATTGCAGTTGATGTGATTTAACGTTCAAATTGAAGTAAAATAGCAGCAAAACTAAAATTTTTGGTTAGTAGTGTCTGCTTGGTCGCCTGAACACTACCTCTGTAATGACATTTCTGGTGATGACAGTTGGTTTGTTAAACAGTCTAAAATATTTGAGGTTATTGGATCTGTTAGAGTTTTCGCGGAAATTCAACATAAAGCATTTTTTTTTAACAAATATATTTACTAAGTCAATTTAAACATGGACTTCACAACGCTCTTACAACAAGCCCAGCGCCTTACAAATGAAACACAAAATTCAGAAGAGCTGCCGCGGGTAGAACGGACTATGCCTCAAGTTCTTCAAGCAGCACAGGAATTCCATTCACGAGTAACACAAACCGGCGCGCAAGATATCCAGGCGTAAATATATTGTCTAACCAAAAGTTTCGATCAAATGATGTACTTATGCATATGTATTCTGTAGGAACATTTTGCTCGGTTCCAAGGGTATAGATTTACCGAAAATTTCACAGAAGTTAGAGACACTTAGCACGAGGAAAACATTCGAGCCACTCGATCCAATTTCGGACACAGATATTCAGAGTTTTTTGAAAAATGAAAAAGAGAATGCCATATTGTCGGTTATCGAGGAAGTGCATAAAAATGTGAGTTGAAGAGGTGGATCAGTCTTACGGTTTAATATCAATAAACTAAGTGCATGCACGCATATATTTGTATTTAGTCTTACCAGTGGGCACAAAAACAAAAATGGGAGCACATTAAGACAGATTGGCGCCAAGAGAAATTGAAGCTTTTGAATGCACTTATTGGGCCATCGCAAAATTGGATTGACATTCAAAAGATGCCTGAACAGACTATTCTTAACGAAACATCAGGAAGTCGGTCCTGCCTCAATAGCATTGTATGTCCTTCTTTAACATAATTTACATATGTTTTCATAAAATAATTCACATTTTTCTTCAAAATCAAGGAAATGGCATACGCACGTGTGATTTGCGACTATAATGGGCTAGTAAACAAAGGTGCGCTGCGTCCCAATCTAGTTCAAAAGTTCGCCAAAATAGCCGAACAGTTTGAGGACCAGAAAGTATCGGAGATTTGGGAAATAATGAAGTATATGGTCAATGTAACACCGGTTTCGAGGAGCCGTGATCCAATTCAGAGCCGATGTCAAATTCATCAGTTTATTGAACAGGCAAAAAAATACCTCGAAAACAGATACAAACTCTATATGTCGACTATCATCAGTGGTAACTTAAGGGAAGCACAAAGGGGCGGTGTGCCCAGCATATTCAATTTGGTATCGTCTTTTGTTGGCTTGACCTTAAATCAGGGCGCTTGTTTTGGACTGCAAGACGTTACGATTGAGGGTAAACCACTTTGGCCAATGGTTTACTATTGCCTGCGATGTGGTGATCTACAATCTGCCCTACGCTGTATGCAGATGGGAGGGTGAGTGCCGTCAACATTTGATTCTATTTTCTCAAATTAACCAATGTTTGTGCTTAGCGCTGGCCATGAAGTTTTTATTCAAGTGCTCGAAGATAAAATCAACAAGCCTGAGCAGAAAATCAATTCCAAACTAGAGGGTCAACTCAAATTGCATTACTGTAACAAGATCAAGAATTCCACAGATCCCTATAAAAAAGCTGTAAGTTCACACATAGATCGCATTGAGAACGGCGTATTTTGATTACTTTCGCACAGGTTTACTGCATAATTTCCGGCTGTGACATAAACGAACAACATCTTGAGGTGGCTAAAACTACAGATGATTTCCTATGGATTCAGTTGTCCATTCTTCGTTCAGATTCCGCTGATAATTCTGAGATCCTGACATACTCCGGATTGCAGACCATGATATTGGAGAAGTACGGCGAAAAGCATTTCAATGCTGGCGAGCAGCGACATCTTTATTTCCAAGTCTTAGCATTAACCGGACAGTTTGAGGCTGCCATAGAATTCCTATCGCGCACAGAGAAATATCGCACGCATGCGGTGCATATCGCGCTTGCCTTGAACGAACTGTTCCTGCTGGGAGGGCCAAGGAATGTGCAGGAGCCCCTATGTGAGAAAATGGATTTAATCACCTCGGCTGGAGGTTAATTTTGATGAAACTCTTGAAATTTCAGTGTCAGTGGACATCGAAGATCCCGTCCCAATGAGGAGATTAAACATGGCCCGTCTGGTTATGTTGTATGTGAAGAGGTTCGAAATAACGGATCCATCTGAAGCCTTGCATTATTTCTTCTTTTTGCGGAACCTCAAAGATCCGGAGGGAAGAAACTTGTTCCTCGTATGTGTTAGCGATCTAGCCATTGAGAGTCGAAATTATGATCTCATATTTGGCAAAATGCAATCAAATGGTATTCTCTCCGGGTAAGCATATTTGGTTTCTGCAAACATATTGCCGACTTGTTGAACTTCTCATTACCTTCACAGAGGACTATTCCAACAATTTGATTGCGTTGAGTTCGATACACGGAACGCTGCCGCTATGGTTGCAGATGACTTGGTCAAGAAGGGAATGTTCGAAGATGCCATCAAAATGTTCGATATTGCCGGGGTAAATTTACCATACTGATACAATGAATGCAATAATATTCTTAAGATTTTCTGAGAAACAGATGCAAGGTCAGGCTTTGCGCTATACATCTATTCTGCTGTCACAAGTGGTTCATCAAAGTTCGAAGAAGGGATCATTGCGGGAGCGTCTGCAAGTGATGGCGTGTGATTTTAGCGAAAGAATTAGAGGTATGCTCTAGATTTAATGATCCAACATTTAATGTTGTTATTTTGTTATTACAGGAAACAAAATTGAGTGTGAACCACAGATTATATCAACCTTTAACTTGCTCACCGAATTGGTCAACTTCTTCGACTACTACCACGAGAAAAAATACAGTCTTGCGCTTGAGGTCCTTGCCAATACCAGGCTCGTGCCAATGTCAATGAATGACTTGGAAGAGTGCATTAACAACTTCAAGCGAATTGGCGGAGAGATTTGTAAGGTATATCCGGATATACTTTTGGCAACAATGGACATCCTTTACAGCCAGTATAAAAGTGTTCGCGGAAAGGAAGGCGCCGGTTTCATCGACAGTGGAAGGGATAGAGTGAGTTTTACCATGATCTTAACATGAGTTCTTTAAAAAAAAAACCCGAACTTCGTTTTCCAGCAACTTGCCCATTTGAGAGAGAAAGCAAAGGCATTGACAAATATGGCCGCGACTGTTCCATACCGGATGCCGGGAGATACAAATAACCGTTTGGTTCAAACTGAAATTCTTATGCATTAATTGTCTGTCATTTAATTTTATTGTATTGTAATCCCTTGATTAAAACAAAACAAACAATTACACTGACATGGCATATGAATATATTTTTAAGCTACCTAATTAATGCAATCACACAAATTCATCCAGCTTATATCTCTTGTGCGACTTGAATAGGTCTGGATTCGCTTCCTCGAGTCGCTTCTCAACGCACTTTAGGAATTCACTTAACATCTCCGCTTCAGCCCGTACATTTTTCCGTTCCCTCTCGTTGTAGGGCTTGAGTAGATCTTTGGGCGTTATCTTCGAGGTTTTATCTCTCTTCCTGATAACTCTGATATTTTCTTCTATGAATTTCGTTTTATTATAACAAATTTCCTCTTGCAAACTTTCAACTTCTTTATCAACTGATTCTTTGATATTGAGCACCACCAATTGATCTTGATTTATAAATATATTAGGAGTGGGTACATTGGATATGTCAATGCACTCATCTGAGTCTGTGGAATTTAGCGTTTGACCAGGACCATTGGGAAAGATTAATTCCTCCAAAGACGGTTCGTTTGGATCCCTGGGTTTCTTGGTGTTTGCCGCCTGAAAGTCTGTAATGCGATATGAACCGTTTATGTCGTAGAATTTAAAGCCCAGCATATCAAGGGCGATTTCGGTAAGAAGATATGACATCTGGAAACAATATAATGATGGTTAATGTCTTATTTTTTATATTTTACTTTACTTACCTTAATCTCTTATAATTACTTGCTAATGATTTATGTTTACCAAAAATATTTCTGATGTTTACGATTCTGTACTGTTTTCATCAGTGACAGTCAATTTTGATGGAAAGGTAGATCGGTAAGAAATACTTCGAATACACCTCAATAAATACATTAAGGGTGCGTGAGTTCGAAGAAATAGTTTCTAAATTTTGTATCCCCATAAAAATAATTCTGTTTTGCCTGTGTATATATTATAACAGAGGGCAATGCAAAATGTAATATAATTTTCAAATTCACATCATTGTATTTTGTGGATTAATTTCTGTTCAAGCTGGTTAGTGTCACTCTGTTTAAATTACAATCCATGCACAAAAATAAACTACCTTATCAGCATCGATGAAGTGACAGTTCTGAAAACGAAATCATCTTTTATATGTTCTATTGAATTATTTAATGAATCTTGAGTTTTCTAATTTTATTCAAATAAAATTGCTTAGCAAGTTAAAAATAAAATGAAACTATAGGTTTTTCGAATTCCCTTCCTTCTAACTGATTGTATATCAAAATTACATATATCACAGTGGGGAGGGGCAACATTCCAAATTGTTTATTTTGTGAACGAAAGAGTGCTTATGTTAGATCTTTATTTGATAAAAAAATGAAGATAAACGAGAAAAATTTGTGTTTATTCGCTACTACACCGCCTTATGATTTTGAGGGATTCCTCAATAAACGCGGTGAAGTTAATAAAGCATTTCAACGGCGATACTTTGTTCTTAAAGGGAATTTGCTGTTTTATTTCGAGAAGAAAGGCGACAAGGAGCCGCTTGGTCTAATTATAGTGGAAGGATGTACAATTGGTGAGTAATATTCCAAAAAGATGATGCGGTCTTAATCAACAGCTGTGCATGCTGTCATGTGTTTATTTGTAGAACTCTCCGAAGAAAGTGATCAATACTGCTTTCAAATGGTATTCAATGGTAATCGTACTTATATATTATGCGCTGATAATCAAGAGATCATGGAGGCTTGGATGAAGGTACTAACATGCGCTGGATATGAATACAAAAAGCTGATGGTAGCTGAACTACAGCGTCAGTTAGACGAAATCGAGAACTCAAAAAAGAGTAAAATCACTTATACATGTACATATATATTATAGTTTGTGTTTATTTGTATTCATTTGATTTGTAGAATGGCTAGGCGAACCAGTACAAGTGACTACACCCAAACCTCCACCACGACGTCAAAATCCCTTTAATCGTCCTGCTCCTCCTCTTCCACCACAAGCTGTGGTAGCAAATCCGAACCTAAACAACGGATTTTCAATGTTGAACATTCACCCTGCGTTAGAAAATGCTCCAATACCAGGTAAATACCCTTAAAAGCGTTCTGCTTATTATTTATTTTTAATAAAGTAATTACGTATTGTATTTAAATGTTAGTTGGATTATATACTAAGATAGTACTCGACTTCCGATATTCGTATGCTCTTTAAATTGATCAGCAGACTTGAACGAGATTACAATAGAAAACTTTGTGAATCTATCATTTATCTGCGAAAGAAGTCACCTACCAGAAATGCCATAAGTTAATCCGTCTAAATATATAACAGTCAAGTACTTGCACACTGTAGCTTATATAAAAATGGTCGTAGTGCAAATAAAAAAATATATAATTGAAAAACGAACAAACGATGATAAGTAGGAATGTTTCCATCAGTTTGCTTTCGGGACTTAATTCAAAAAGTTGCCTCAGACAGAAATGATTATGTTTGTACTGTCACCAGTTGCAAATCATAATACGTGATAACATTAACAACCTTTGCTTTTTCTCAGATGTTTCGCAGATTTCACTTCTCAATTTTAAAAGAAAACCAAGGTTATTTAATGTTTGCTCCAATTACGATAATCGTTTTAGTCCTTGTCCCAGAATGAGTATGTCAATTTCGAATTCGATCTCTGTGCACTACTCAGTTTCAGTTAATATTAGTCATCTATTCCATAGCGCATCTTCAATTTTCAGAATCGAATTACAAAATTATCACAACACCAAGACAAAAGTTAGGTTCAGCAGTATGTGCTTGAAACATTGTTTATTTGGGTGGCACAGTGTGACATATAGGCTATTTCAATTCAGTTGGCAAAATGCATGCTCGTTTGGTGTCAGAAATATTAACTATAATATTCGGAATATTGATTTGTTTAGTTTTTTGTACCATGTTCTACTATTGCATTTGTAGACTCTCTAGAGGGCGAATAGCTACATCGTACGAATCTCTATCTCTTGCAGAGTCATCCTCATCAGATTTTGTGAGTACCACGGACATACGAACATCACCTATATATGGAAATGTGCGCGAAGTCCCACGCACTTCGCCAAGAGTAAATAAAAAATGTGCCAAAGCAGTATTGACGTCGACCACGTTATTGAGAAAATTACACGAAGATCTTCGCAGAGAAGTCCTCGCCGATGTGGAGGAATATCGAGTGAAAAAAGAACTTGCTAAGAAGCCTTTAATTGACATTTAGTTTTGTATTTATTTTTTGTTACCCTGTTCTTCTGTTTCTCTGTGCTATTAATTGTATAATTTTAGTTTGTAAATATTTAAATAACGTCGGTATATATTTTTATATGTATAGGTATAAAATTGATGAAATAAAATCAAATCTCGAAGATATTGTTATTGGAAGCAGTTTTGGTAATTTACATCAAGAGTCGAATGATGAGTGAACTATTTTGTTGTGTTAACATACATTCATAAATTAATAAAAACAAACATACGCAATGTTCATACTTGCTTTATTGTCATTTATAAATTTACCTAAATATTCATGTATATATGTAGCGCCAAATAAAGAAGAAGGTTAGGCTTCGTCGAACCAACGCTGCAAGTTGCAACTTCTGCTGTACGGGGTCTCAGTTTCTAATCAAATGTATCAACTTCAAGGCACTCAATCTGATGCAGAGACTGGCCTTCATGTGCATAAGCGGAGCGCTGAGAAGTACTCCATCAGACGCACTAAATATTCTCATTCACCTTACTGGAAATATTCTGTAAACAAATAGCAGCAAGCACGGCCTTGAGACTTAAAACACTCCGACTGTGGTCCAAACTTAACATCGGCCACTTAACCATTCCCATCGAATTCAACTTCCTTCTTAACGACACTGACCGCCTACTACCCCAAGCTAACTTCGAGAAGAAATTCCCTTCTAACATTGCTTCCAGATCAGATTGGATGTCTGACCATCAGACGCTGAATGATGCCCTGCGTATTGTCACGGACGGACGAAAGAGTGGGTGGAAGTGTCTATTCCAAAGACCTGAATACTGCTATCTCTTTAAAGCTCCCTTCTCAGGCAGAAACCATCGCGATTGTTCGGGCAGTCAGGCCGAAATCAAATCCCTGGGCAATGTCATGTTTAACTCAAAAACATCCCTTAATGCAGTCTCTCAACGAGATGCCTGCGTATTTCAACATACACCTCATTTGGATGCATTGTAGAGACATTGTGACATACCAGGCAACTGCAAAGCCGATGAACTCGACAGGTGTGGTACAACTTGTTCTATAACAAAAGGAGGAGTACCGCCTTCCATGCCGATCGCTACAGCCTACTATCTACCACCAATCACAAATGGATAGAAGGTACCAACTGCCTTAAAACAAAAGAAATCTGGCCATCACCTAACCTTATACGGTCACTCAGTCTGCTTAGAATATGGTACCAGTCCTAATACTACTCTACAGACCATCACAACAACCTAAAACCAAGCTGCCCGCAGATGTAACAACGTTTTTCACCCGAGCGCCATCAAAAACATTCTGGCCTAGGCAATAGCCTAAACCTAAGCAATAGCCTAGGCCTAAGCAATTCTGACCGACTTCCAACAATAGAATATCGTTGTATGTATGTCTCCTCGGAGTTGCCCACCAAATTTGCTTTTACTACTGGTTCGCCGATCGATAACGACGTCTACCACCTAGTCAATCGCAAGCCCAAGAAAAGAGTTCTCTCGTTTTAAACAAAAAAAAAGCAAATTTCACCCATCAGAATCACTGTGGTCCATTACATCAGCACTGACGCCGTTTGTCATCAATTAATCAGCAAATATGTCAGCCGAACAATTTAAACAAGTCTATATTACGTTACATTCTTCTCAAAAAACCGAAGCCTACACTCCTTTTGCCGTGACTTAAGAAGATGACTCAATCTAAGCCAAGGTAATTTACCGGAAAACCCCTCCATATTCACAACTGAAGCACAAGCCTTGCTAACTGCAATCAGAATCACATCTAAATCAAAAGGTAATTTCGTCATCTGCTCCGACAGCCTCTCCGTACATAAACTACATAAAAACAACTCACTTATTATCCACTCGATACGTGATCTACTCATTCATTCATAATCAAACCATCACTAAGCTAATGTGGGTACCAGGACACAGTTATATATGTGGCAATAAAGCCGCGCGGGAAAAGCTCCCACCTATCTATTCGAAGTCTTTAGCGAACAGGATCTGCTGCGCTTAATCAAATCCAAACTACAATCCGAAATAGTCAATAAATGAAATCTTTATCAAGAGTTAATCGAGCAAAACCCCCACATATGTATCCTACAACGGCAAACAAAGTAGCTATCACATACTTTGTTCGGCTCCAGTCGGGACTGACAAAGTATACACACGAACACCTTTACCAATCTGCCACCTTTGTAACAGCCAAAATTTCTTAGCGTCGACTTACATCAATTACAATTACTTTGTGACAAACTAACCCATCACTTTAAATTATTCATGTTTTTCCTTTTCCTTATAAGCGAGCCGAACATCCTTGTAGACTGTGCCCCTAATCATTAGTATTAAAATATATTTTTGTATACTTCTTCTTCTTCTTCTAACGGAGCTACAGTCTGGAGTGGACCTGGGCCTGGAACTTACTTTAGCCAGCTGGCTCAAATTTCGCACGCCAAATTTGCTGAGATCCTTCTCTACTTGTGTGCGTCATCGTTTCCGTGGGCGTTCTCTATTGCGTTGTCCGACTGGCTAGGAATCGAGGACTCTTCTGGCTGGAGCAGTGTTGTCCATGCGCTCTACATGGCCTAGCCATCTTAGGGGTTAAATCCGTAGATGCCTGGCTAGGTCTATGTCGCTATACAGCCCGTACAGTTCATGGTTGGATCTTCTTCTCCAAAAAACATCATCGCAAACAGGACCAAAGACTGAACGATCCCCTCCAACAGTCTGCAATTACGCACACTAAGTGGGTTCAGATCTTGGGGCATGTGTGTGCACTGCCTTTAACGTTGGCATTCTCTATAGTCTATTGCCAAATGAAGGTGATCAAACTCATGTTGCGACACAGAAAGTATGATTCGTGTGTGACTGGCACCCAAAGGTGTACAGAAGTCGTAGGTAGCCTAGTTGGGCCGCTGTGGCAGTTGAAAGTTGAACCAGGAAAAGGCAAAAAATCCTTACTATACACTGTCGATTTTTTAGGCGGAAATTTCAATGTCGTAGGATGCACTCCAAATGTATTTAATTCTTCCTTTTGCCTTTTTAAGTCTTTTGGTTTTCGAGGCGAGGAAGCTCTAGAACTTAAAACGGCTGACCTAAGTATAGTATGTGGTGGAGCACTAGAAGGACATCGAGCATGTAACTATCACCTCCATAAAATTAGTGTCACTCAGAACAGAAATCTGTAGGGATTGTGGCCTGACTAAGGAAACTGGTAATCACATACTAACCGACTGCCTAAGCCTTGCCAGAGAAAGATGTAGAATAATAAGGAGAACATCCGTAACAAGGGAAGACTTTCAAGAAATCCCATCTAGGAAAGTTGTAAAATGCTTGAAGACAGCATTTAAATCCTACACCAAAATAAGATCATTATGGTCGCAGTACTAATGTCTTCCGTTACACACCCTGATATCTTCAATTCAATTCAATCAGATGAATGGTCAACATTGTTTTACTTACCTCTCGAACCTGTAGGAACTTTGAATATGCATACACTTGTCCTTACATAGTATGGTGTATGCCCGTCTAAGCAGACGCACCCATTCGTATGCCCACAGCATATTAATTATCAATCCAAATGCAATAAAACACAACCAGTCTCATTATACTTATATTTCGTTCTGTTCAGACTGCAATACACATTATAAACTAATTTGTTTCAGAGAAAATACGAAAACTCCCTCACACATTTGATTGGCTGTTTTTTTTTTTTGTTCCTTCTACAATACACACATACATACATTTATTTGCTTTATTTCTGTCGTTCCTATTATTTATTGTGTTCTTTAGTTTGTTGTATTGTTTGAATTGTATATTTTTTTGAATTTCTTAAAAGAGTTAAAATATCTTCCAACATAATGGTAGGTTTAAAAGTATACATATATTATGATACATATATTAATGAAAGTCTGTCGTGTGTTTATGTTTTTTTTTTGTTTAGTTCTTTTGCATAGAATTGATCTGAATGTGATTGCGCAGGAAAAATATCATTAAAAAAAAAAAACGAACAAAATTAGAGTAAGTTGTTTGTGTATCCGAATGAGTATTTACAAAAGAACTTATAAAGTTTAGTTTAAAGATAATAAAGAATAATTTGTAAGCTATTTGATGTGCTCAAAGGGGCACCAGGAGTGTTTTTGTCTTTGTTAAAAAAAAATTGTTTTTCCTCAAAACAACATATTACGTTATTTTTAAAAGAATGTATCATTCAGTATGTACTCAAAATAATGTAATTATTTATAATGGAAATATTCGTATTTAATATTTAATTAACTTAAGGATATTTAAGACTACTATCTGAAACTGTGGCAATCGACTGTTATTATTCGTTTAGACTTTATAAATTATTTAATTTATTTTTTCCTCTGATAGTGCTGTTTGCAAGCATCTGCTCGTCGCAGCACTTCGGCATACGATAAATCTAATTTTTTTAATTTGTGCAAATCCTGCGACACGGTGCTAGGACGAAACTCGACACCACTCATGTCCAGTTCACGACCATGCGGAGTAGTAGCTCCTCGCGGCGAAGATGTTGATGAGCTGAAGCCACGATTGTAAATAATCATGGAATTGCCATTCCATTCGAGATTCGTTTTACGATTACCGGGGAGGTTCTGACTTGATGATGGTGGCGTTCCGCTTGCAGAAGGTGAGTGATTAAATGGCCTCATATCACGGCGTTTCTTACCGCTACTGTAGTACACCCTTGGTGGGGAAGGTAGTGCAGCTGGAGATTCCGAACGATCAGTGCTATAATTTCGATTCTTCTTCTTGCTCTTCTTCTTGATGCCAACACCAACCATCAAATATTCGAGTGGTTCACGTTTTAGAGGAGTCAAAACTCTGCCATTTTCAACGATTGCCTGCTTATGCGCTGGTGTTAGCGTTGTCGAGCCACTGAGAGAAGCACAGGGTGGCTGATTCTCTTGGTTCTTTTCGATAATGTGCTTTTTAGCCGTTTTACGCTCCATTTTGGTGATGCACTCAGACATTGCAAATGATTGCTCCGATATAGCCGAAGAAATAATACTTTGTGTGTCATCAGCGAAATCAATAGGTGGGATCTCTTCATTGGCCGGTGTCACTGGCGGAACTTTAGCTGCGGGGGGATGGGTATCATCAAGAAGAGGAAGTTTGTCACCTTCCTCCTTGTTTTCCGCTGCTTTTTTCAATACAGCGAAAATTTCCTTGAAAAGTTCCCGATATTCTGGCCGATTGCGGAATCTTGAATCGATAGGGCTAGCATCATCATAAATGCTGAACTTACAGTCTTCGCCGTCACCAATGGAACAAAGGAAATAGCCGGGCCTATCATCGGTTTGTGTGCTCTTGTTGCTTGTCTCATCTGAGAAACCAGACGAGGAGGTTTCCGCTTCTGAAAATTCAGTTGGTGTGCGACGATTACTTTTGCTGCTTCGATTGCTTTGAGCATTATCTTGTTCTGTATTTGGACCGGAAGTCTTTTCACTATTTTCCTTCAAATGAAGTGAATTGTATTCACCAGTTGATTGGAATTCTTCTGCTAATGAGACACCGCTCTTGCGTGCGATCGAATGGCGTTGAACTTCAAGGAGAGCTTCGTACTTTTCAACCAAATCCCTGTACGGATTTGGACTGACCGGTGCATTCAAATCCAATGAATCGGGTGCGGGCCTTGAGCCAATCTGAAATGATTAGGTTTTTTGTTTGTTGTGTGTTTTCTTTTGCATTTTTTTTTTGTGTATATATTTTAAGCTACTTGCCGAGATAAATCTCTTTTTCGATTATATCAATGAAATAAAAAAAAAAATTATAGAAAAATTAAACAAAAAAAAAAAACATAATAAAACATGCAGATTTATACTTTAATCTTTTTTTAATTTTTCGAGAAAATAAATATATTTTCACCTGTTAACATTTTTTTTTTATTTTAAATAAAATATTTATAATTTAATACAAAATAAAAATTTATCACAATTAGTTTCACAATGAAAAATTGTGAACACATTTAGTTGTTGTTTTTGTTTTAGTTCTAGGAAAATACATCAACGAAGAACAATGTAAGCTTATAAAACAAAAAAAAACTTTTAAAATATAACAGTTAAAACAGTAATTAAAAAAAACACCTTGTAAGACCACGTTAATACCTAACCTAGGGTAAAAGGACTTTTAGCAAAGTCGAAGTGAATAGAAAAAGAGATTTAGGGTCTGCGGCAAGAACTTGAGCATGATTAAATAATTTCATTTCCTTAAGTTTGTTAGGAAAAGTAAATATATTATTTTGCTGTTTTTTTTTTTTTTTTTAAATAAATATGTCAATGATAAGGAAGACGGATTTAAGCTTTGTACATTTAGTTGAATGCGAATACGAACAAATAATACTTGTAATGTCACCTTTTACCCAAGGGTAGAATAACGATATTTTTAACTAGAAAACGATCACAGAACGAACTATGATATAATTTGAAACCCATAATGTATGAAATAATGAAGTCGTTATAAGAAGCAAGCATTTGAAATCGGAAATCGTTTTCTAGTAATCACTTAAGAAGTATTTGTAAATAAATTAATAAATTATAATAAGTTAAGAGACATTTAATAACACTTGGCACATTGTAGTAGCGATTGTTTTTCGCTAGTTTGTCTTTTGTTTTCGAGAAAAATATTGGTGGAATGGTTTTTGTCATGTTTTCTTGTATATGTGCTAGCAGACTTATGTTGGCATGTGAATCGTATTTAAATATAAATAAATTACTTATGTTTAGATCGATATGAAGTAAAAATCATAATGATTTTGCAATTTTTAACATTGCCCATAATTGAGCAATTTTTTGTTAATAAATAGAAATTATGTTCTATGAAGCGCTATTTGTTTTCTCGTTTACGTGCGCAACTTGTGTTTTTGTTTTTTGCAGTATAGCGAGTTTGTTAGTCTTTTTTTCTTCAAAAAATGCCATGATTTATAATCATTTTAAAATGGTTCAATGGATTTAATGGACTAAGACACCAATATAAATATTTTCTGTTCCAAATGTAACCATTATTCATGAAGAATGGTATAAAATTAATGAACCAGTATTTAACGTTCCACCGATACATTTTCTCGACATGTTTGAGCTGTATCTTTCTTATTTGTTTCTCCTTAAAACTATTTCTTTAAGTACTTGATTTAAATTATTGTACAAAACAAAAAAAAAACATCAAAAAGGACGGAGGAAAGAACATAGAATTAGTGCAGGGGAAAAGGGAAAATTTTCGAAATTACGAAAACAATTAAAATAATTACAGTAGGTAACGAAAGACAAAGTAAACAATTAAACAAATCAAAACATAGAAACAAAAATAGAAATAATAAATTTATGTACTATCATCTTCATCGGGTAGTGAACTTATCAAACGAAAAATAACTAATGCTGGCCATTGAAGGATTTTTGCAATCCATTGGATTATACTGAATTTTCGAATCGCTCTCTGCCATAGATCAAGCAGGATGTTTTCTAATGAAATAGGCAACTCATGCAGGTACTTTGTTGTATTTGAACAAACCGCACATTCAGCCTATAAAAATATTTAATAAAAATAAATTTGAAGAAAAATAACAACAAAAAAAAAAAAATCATAGAAAGTAGGTAGATATACACATTTTTGTTTGTTGCTGTTTACTTAACGGTGATTTACAGTTTAGAACTTGTGAAAAAAATTCTTGTGAGTTTACAAATCCAAAAAAACTAATAATAATGAAATATACAACAACCACAATAGTGTAGTGTATGATCTGGAAGGAAATGCAAACTAAGACAAATGAATAACACACGCGGGCGGTATTTGAATGGATTAGATTATCAAATAGTGGAATTGTGTTGCTAAGAAATAAGTTTCAAGTTTTGATTCTTTCCTATTAAGTTCCTGTATGCACTAGCCGTCACAGGAAAATTCCTCAGCACTATCAGGGACGTGATGGAGACATCTCTCAAGGTCATGACGAAATGGACAAACGAAGTCGGACAAGATGTGAACCCATCAAAAACTTAGCTCATACTGTTCACGAGAAGATATAAAATCCCTACCATAGCCCCACCAAAGCTAAGAGAGATATAACTGACTGCCTGTGACCCAACTGCATGGGAAATCTATACTGACGGGACAGTTTGCCAGAGATCTCTGCATCTCTCAAGTTGAATAACAGCTGTTCAAAATGCAACCATCCGACTTTCAATGAGCCCAATAGACGGAAGATCTATTGTTTTATACATAGACAGTCAGGCGGCCATGAAAGCTCTGGACACACCATCAATAAACTTCAAGATGGTAAAACTCTGCCGTCTATCTCTAAGGGAGATAGGGGGGCCAACTAGCCACCGTCTCATAGGCAACTATGTCAGAAAACTTGAGGCACCTTATAACGACTTCTGCAGCAGCTGCATGGATGAAGAAGAAGAGGAAACAATTTTACACTACCTTGGAACATGCCCTGCACTTGTGGAAACAAGAAGAAGACTAGTAGGCGAATTACTACAAGGTCAAAGGGTAAATGGGTTTTGGACACAAAGCCGAACGTGACAGCACAATAGACCGGATGGTCTAAGTGAGCATGATTTCCAAGTTAGTCACGCAGTTACCCTACCTACCTGACTACTGTATATTCTTAACAAATTATTAACTCGTTCGCCATCGTAGGAACATTCTAAAATTGTGAATTGTACACATGAACACTACTTTTCAGAAATATGTAACTATTTTCCAGCAAATATAAAGGGAACGTTATACTAGCGTGTTGGTATGCTTTTGGTTGCCAAAAGTTACGCATTTAATTATCATTTCTCTTCTGAATTTCCTACCTTTTTGCCCTAGACTGCTTACAGAACTCAGAGATACGAGTAATTTCTTTTAGTTATAGGTAGGATGCATGTACATCATTACCCTTACCCATAACTACGATTGTAAGCCATCTCCAAAAAGTGGCATGTACGTACATATGATAAAAAATGCGTTCAATTTCAGTTAAACCTACATTTTTTCCAGAAATTCTTTGCTACATTAGTTCAATAAATGGTCACCTCGAATGTTCTCATTCATAAAAAAAAGGCTTCATCCTTAATAAAGTGATCCTTAATAAAGCACTATAAAAAGCGAAGGCTCTGTAAAATGAGACTTGAAATGAATGACATTTTCTTTCTTAGCAACCCAATATATGTACATAACTACCGCCTGTCGCATATATGCATTTGTTTCTTGTGATATCGTTAAAAATGAGTAGGTATGTATATGTGATGAGTTTAAAAATTATAAACAAACAAAAATCTACATACATAAAGACATGCTGAAAGTTGCCCATTTCGATTAATTAAAATTATGTTTGCATTGAAAGCGAATGTGGATAGTGAGAGTGGAGAAGAATGATCAAATTTATTTATTTTCTTTTTAATATCCTGGAATTTAATGATTGATTTGATGCAAAGATGATGGCAAATAAAATAAATAATTTTATCACTTATTTAATTTGTATGGACTTCATTTAATTTATGAACTTTCTTACGCTACTAAGAAAAAAAAAGTGATAGTTAACAATTTTGTTATATTTTTGTGACATTAAATATAATTGCTTGCATATTTTTTTTTTCTTATCGCTAAATAATGGAAAATATTTTAATAGAATAGTAAGAAATAAAACATTAAACAATACTGGAAGTATAAAAAAATGAAGAGAAAAAAAAAAGAGAAGAAGAATGGGGGAGATGAAGAAAAAAGGTGACACCAATCCATCTAACCGCGAAACATGCCGAAGAAGAGAGTTTTAAAGTAGAAGCAATTGCTCACCTTTATTGTTACGGCTGAACGATGGTATGCTATTTGTGATGATGTATCACCATTTCCACCGCCACCTCCGATGGTTTCCATGTCCAGAAGACTACGATCATCATCGTCTTCGGTTGGCGCAATTGAGGATGCTTCATCGGGCGCTGTGATTCGATCATCGCATGCACGTAAGCAACGACTGCACATATTTCCTTGTCTACAAATGAATATAAATATTTAATTTTCATTGTAGTCAGAATGGTTTTTCTTATGATTTTTGTTTTGTTTTTTTTCTAATTTACCGAACTTCTTCGAGTATCGAGAGCTCCTCATGCACAGACTTCATTTCCTCATTTGCACCTTGAGCAAGTCGACTTTGCAGGGTTTGGTTTTCTTGAACTGCAAGGATTTTAATTATGAAACTATTTGTTTGTTCAGATATGACTTAAACCAACTCACTTATAGCAACGAGCTGATCTTCAAGTTCACTGACTCTCTGTTGCTCGGAGACTAAAGCCTTTTTGGTTGTTTCCAAATCACTTACTACACGAATTATCTCTTCATTATCTTCGGCGCCAATCATACTAATATTAAAGGATTCATTTTGTGAGGTGTCACTGATACCCGTGGAGTTGGAATTTTTATTATTGGCACTACTTGACTGGAAAACAAAGCTACAATTTTCTGGATTTGTTGTGTTAGCATGAAAGCTCTAGAAATACAGAATAAAATATAAAGTTGTTATCATTATATTTTTGGAAAAACTATATCATGTTGTTACTTACATCAGCGTCACCATCACTGATACTGCTGGATTCCTTATTGTGGTGTCTTAAGCGAATCTCTTGCTTTTCATTGCCGGCATTATTTTTTTCCTGTAACAATCGCTCATTTTTTCGCCGCTCTATTGTTAGTGTCTGCCTGGTATCTTCCAGGCTTTTTGTGAGTTCTTCGCAGCGACATTCTAGAGTTTCAATATTATGCGCAAGTCTATTGAAATGAAATATTATAAGTATGGACCTTTTTGTGTACATTTGAGTTACATACGTTTTTACATGCTTTTTGTGATTATTATTGTCTACACTTAGTCGGTGGTTAGAGCGTTCTAGTTCTTGTACCCCGACTTCAAGTTGTTCATAGATTTTGAGACGCGAATCATTAACTTCACGAAGAGCGGCTGTTTGTTTTTGGAGATACTGAAACAAAAAAAATATCAATTAAATCAAAATCAACTTGATTATATACATTGGCTTGTCACTTAAACACATAAACACAGATCACACAAACTGTAAGGAAAGACAGCAGCCGCACTTAGGCCAGCATATGTAACGCGGATCTATGAATACCTATTTCGCAAACCAGTTAGTGCTTTTAATAAAGAGAAGAAGAGGGCTGACTCCTATGCTACTTAGTTTAGCCAGGTTATCAAAGCAGTAGGTTTCCAGACGTCTATATCTATGGGATGAGAGAACACTGCAGTAGCAGTTACAAGTGTACAAACAGCTTCTGCAGAAGTCGTCCAGAGGCGTGAGTTCCAATGGAGCAATACCCTGTTATAACGCCAATGATAGTTCTTAGATTCGGCCTGCTCAATCTGATCAGGCTGAGTGATTGTTTAAGGTAAAGCGTAGACCAGAGTTGTTTGGTAATGAGGCATCCTGTGCCAATTAAACAGGATGCCTGATTTACTTGAGCAATTGTTTCTAGATGCAGAAGACGTTTTATAGTAGCTATAGGCATGGATGGTGGATCCCCACCCGGAAAGAGTACAGAGATTGTACCTTTTCTAGCGGGTTGGTCCACTTCGCAATTTTCTGTAATGTCACAGTATCCCAGCACCCACATAAGTTGGATGTTGAAATAATTGACAATCTCGCACTTAAGGAAAGTCTTGGAGTTGAAGGTGACTGAATTCATAGACTTGATCGAACAGATGATGATATCTGGCTTGATATTAGATTGTTTTTTTTTTAACCTGGACCGAGCTTCCTCAGTCGCTATAGTTTTAGCCTGAATGACGCTGCAGTTTGGTAATCGGAAAGATAGCTGGATGTTTAAGTTCTTGGCATAGACGACAGCACCCACGTCTGCATCCATCTTCGATACATCTGGGAAGATTCGCAGTGGACCATCCAGCGTCTGGTGTTCAGACACCCAGAAGTTATTCTCGAAGAGGAGATTAGGTTTCGTGAGGTATAGAACTTAATAATTTAATTTACTCGAGAATAAGTGTTCCCTAATTTCCTCTCATTTCTTTACAAATCTTTGGTGATTTGTATATACCTATATGCATGGAGAGTCGCGTCTCTTTGCTCCAGTTTCATATTAAATTATTCATTAATTGTTTAACTCAACTGACCTAAATCTGAATTCGAAATGCATATTCAGAATTGTTTTACATACACGTCCAAGCATCAAGACGCAAAAATGCAAATAGTGAAGACATCAGCGTTGGTTCGACGCGTTCCGTTCGATTGAATCAGGCGGATGAGAAATCGAACATACCTTATATGGATGTATACATTCTTTAACGAAAAATTCGTTCAAGCGAAGCGTTACCCCAGTTTATTGAACCGATTTATTCTATAAGAAATACCCAACTATAGCGTGACCTAAATTTAACTCAAATTAGGTTAAGAAGGTATTTTAAATTGCCATGCATCTACATCTTGTTTATGGGCGAATATGTGAATAATTTTCCATTCATCAGAGACCGAAAAGATCAACCAACACACGATTGAATCTGCATCATGTTGCATATCCGATATGCCTACATTCAGGAAGTTATACCATCATTTGTTGTTCTTAAATGTTCACGATGGCAGTATTAATGGCTGTCTGTGCCTGCGCCTTTAAACATACGTTTGTACTGATTGCAGATTTGACCTTCTTCGTTTAAGCATTCAATGTTTCACGACAAATATTTTTAATTCGGGTTAATTAAATATAACCAAATTGTCTCTTTTTTTTTATAATTTGCGCGCGCTCAAGGGATTGCTAATACCCTTAAGTGTCCGGGGTCAAGACACAGCACGGGCCGAAGGTATGGAGGGAGAAAGGGATTCTGTACTTACGATTATTTCTTGAGCTTGATCGTCAATGATGTTTTGGTGATGTTTTAATGTTGTCTCCAACTCTTTGTTGCGTTCTAGCAATGTTTTTCCCAGTTCTGCTGCTAATTGTAGATCTGAAAGAAAGGTAATGCTATTTAGTGGAAAGCAGAAACAGCTATTTAAATTTAATGCTAAAGAAGCATTTATCGATTGATGTGAAAAATGAGAAAAATGTCTCTTCTATTTGCTCAGTTAGTTTTTGCAAAAAATGTAAGTTTATAATAGAATCTGTTAATCTTGTCTGAGAGCTACTCAGCAATAATGAATAATGATTACGTCTACACGTGCTACTTTGCATTTCTGTAAAAGTCTATGGACAATAATGGCTCAGTAGAAAAAGTACATTTTTTGCCACAAAAAAAAAATGCAATTCCATTCACTTGTGTCCTTAATTAGTGACTCAAGTTACTTTATAGTTGCACAAAAACGCAAAAACGACACTAAGAAAGCAACTAATTACGATTTTATATTACCCGTGAGAAAAAAATGATGTGATCCCTTTTTTCTAATAGAACACAACATCAGTTATGCAATCAGCTTGTCCTTTTATTTCAATCAAAGTAATATGAACAGCTTAAGTACATAAAATAATAACAGCCTAGAAAATAACAAACGCTTAAATGTGCATCCAAACGGGGGGAGAAAAGGGTATCACTGGATAAATGTCAGTCTATTTTGTGGGCAATTTCAAGTGTGCAAGTTTTTCAATGGAAATTGGCGAGAAACGCGCTTCGTGAATGTTCAATTAACCGGGAGTTACTGTATAAGGTATCCACAGGGAACGAAAACTATCCATACAGAAACACATATTTGCATTTCATCATATAACTTGCCTGCACCTACATCAAACAAACCTTTTTTATAACAAAGAAAGTTTCCAACTTCTTCTGAATTTAATATATACTGAGCAAGAAGTTTTGGTAAGCATTTCGATATTTGTAGCTATTTTACTGACATGTAAATTGCTGTAGAAGCTAGGCCCAAATCTGCGATTGTAGCGCTACCCAATGTATAAGTATTTGGAACCACAAATTCGACTTTCATTCATTTCATTCAAAGACAACTTCAAAGACGTCGCTCGGAAGAACTGGTGCAGTTTGTTCAAACAACTAGAACTAAAATTAAAAGATAAAGAAAAGATGTCTAGAATTATTTAGACAAACGGGACGAAAGCTGTCCCTACAGAATGTCACTCAGAGAATGGTACTCGTACTCGAGAAGACTTGGGAGTATGTCAAACCGATCTGCAGCAGTTTTCAGTCATACGACCGAGTTTCTTGAGGTAAACTCTAAATCAGCACATTTCACCGTGAGCGTTGGAGTTCGCCAAGAGCGCGTCTTGTCACCTCTCCTTTTCATTGAGGAATGTTTCACATTGAGAGATGACTTAGGTATCCTTCACATCCTTCCAGACTGAACTCCAGCGCGCACTCGATAGGTTTGTTGCCGTATGTGCAGATGCCGTGGCGTATGGTGAAGGTTCATCCCTATCAGCTTTCACTTTCATGCTAGCATAGATGTGAGCAACACCAAATACGAGCTATCCATCACGTACACTTCTTTTTTTTGAACTTAGTTCTTCCTTGGTGGCATTTTGAATTAGTTCTTCTAAAAACACATTCCAATGGCGTGTACCGGATACAGTCATATTCATAAGTTAGTTCCAGAAACATATCCGTATGGACTTAAATGTCTCAGATGCCTACTTATGTCACCCACAATTAACTTGCACATGTGCATGCATAAATTATATAATATTCGTACACAGAATGCACGCTTGTTATTATTAAACAATAAAAAACGATCCACATTTCGAATTATTTTTTGTCAAATTCGTTCAGTGAACTCAACAAACCACATTGCATTGAACAGGCATAACATTCCAGTTAAGTTTACAGCTGGTTGGTGGATATAGTTCATAACATTGATTATTCTATGAATGTCTGCATTCCTGTAAAAAAAAAACAAATTCCCACCCGATGCGAACAGTTTAAGCCGGATAATTGTTTTGGGACCTTTCAATTTCAGTTGGTATTACATTATGAATGAATTGCTACATATGCATGCACGTTAAATCTTGATTAAAACCACTATTACAACACAATCGTCATTTGTCTTGGTTAATTACATTCAGAATGCTCTGCACTCTGACGGGTTTACACTCTGCAATGCCAATCAAGCATGCAGCAAGCAAGCAGCAGCGAGCAGTGGCATGGCGGGTGGAAGCAATGAAAAATGCGTACAATCTCCGTCGTAGCGGTTTTCCAACACAAACACAAACACTGTCAAGAGACATGCATTCATTGGTTAGATTGTGGGAACAAACTTCAACTCATTACTTGCGAAATTATTCAAAACAAATTAGCGTCTATGCTCTGTGAGCCACCGTCAATAGATCATTTCCTCCATGCTGCTTTGGACGCTTTTCTTAGATCATTTTTATGTAAGCTAAAAATGGGTTTCATGATCTAGTATTCATTTAAATTTTGTTTCTTATTCTCTGACGATTTTAGTAGAACGAATGTTTATCTTTATGACAACAAGCTTTGCGCATTACACCGTGGTTAATTACAGTGACATTATTTTCAGTGATGTAAAGGCCTTAGATAGTATATACGTATATGCTAGGTCACCAGAGATTTTTTCTGGCCGTCCGTCTATTGAACCACTGCAGTGTATTCCTGTGTGTTCTAGAGGCATCCCTCTGACTATCAATGGCCCGATGGATGGAAGATCTATTGTCTTATACATAAATAGACAGGCGACCATAAGGGCTTTCGAATCACCACCAATCAACTCCAAAATGGTACAACTCAGCGCCTATCTCTAAAGAAAAAGGGGATAGATGGAGCATTACCCTATTCTGGGGCCATCAGCACAAGAGCTACTGAACACCATAAACGACACCAGCCGTAGATGGGCGGAAAGGTCATCGAAAACGATAAGGGCTTCACTAGATCTAAACAGAACTGAACCTCTCCTAGAGTTAGACAGAAAGCAAATTAGCAAAACTGCTAGTCGTAAAATCTGAACTCTGGCTTAATCAAGTCACAGTGCCCTACAATAGCTCTGTTGAAGCTCCAGAGATGAGAGGGAAGAGGCAACAGGAAAACATCTCGGTACTTGACCCTGCAGAAACTAGAAGAAGATTGCTAGGGAGTTATTTCTTTAACGACCTCGAGGAATTGACCATCGTCAATATAAGGGATATTCTAAAATACCTCAAAATCACTAAAAGGGAATAGAATTGTAAGAATGACTTTTTAGTAGAAATCCTGTAAACGTATTCACTGATGTATATAATGCTTATGATTTTCCACAGTTTTTTATAAAGAATTTTCAATCTGAAACTCATACTCGATTCGATCTGATGAATCATGCTCGCATGCAAATCACGTTAAGCTTCTCCTCTCAAGTTAAAATCTCATTCATGGCACACCCGCCCAGTTTAGTTGCACTGAATAGTCACTTTGATAAGAAAGTCGTAAACAAGGTGACCCGCAGAAGAGGACTGGTGAGCCCATAAGGTAGGTCATCATAATAAAACTTTTAATAGCATTCACATATTACTAGTCAGCTTATCTCTATCGTTGGGTTTCAGAGTTCTATCGTGCGATACAGCCGTCTTCTGCTGAATTCGCATTTAGGTCAATGAGTTGTCTTATCGAGGTCAACCTCTATTTTTCCACCATAGAAGAAACAGTTTAACATTTTGAGATTATCAAAGACCCACTTATTCCCAAAAAAGAGTGGCAGCAGCCAAGCCTCCTGAGTTTGAGATTCTATAAATATTTATATGCAATACGAATATCTGACGCAACTACTAGTCATTCTATCACAGAAAAGGAGAAAGAGAAATGCGGATGACATACAGCGGATCTTACATACTTTCTACATTTTGAATCATTCTTAATTCTGCTGTCACACGGTCGGTCCATGGCAGAAGATATAAAAGTTTGCCAAGCCTGCTGAGGGTTTAGTCTTTTATTAAACTGCCGACAGTGTCTCCAGAAATCGTAAACCAAGAAGTGCAATAAATTATCACAGACTAATTAGTGTTTAGGTTGAAACGATGAATTTAGTTCTCGGAATTATTTTTAACATTGTCCTTGTGGCAATGGTGAATGGTGATGTCACTCTAGAGAATGCAGCACCAAAAGTCAGTGGGATGTTGGTGGAATTGGGACAAGGAGAGATTCCATCAGTTGTCCAACAAGAGGACAACATGAACTTACAAAAAGTGAAAACCAAAGAAGTTGGCCTAAAAGAAAAAGAAACGAAAGGGCAACCGGAGGATACTTCAGACAACTCAGGCGATGAACAGGAAAGTGGAGAGAGTAAGCGAGAATCTCGCATGTTTGTTTACACCGATGCCGAGATCACAAGGGAGGAGTTAGGAGTTATTTTATCGAAACTTGGATTTTCGTCTGAAAATATGCCAATTCCACAGTCCAGAGACGTTATCGGCGAGGATGTTGCAGATGCTAGTCAAGATTATGATGTCAATGGCTTTTACGTTCTGTCATTCTCTCCAAACAAACGTCCGATATCTGGTCTAGGCAAGGATTTAATTGTGGTAAATGACGAGGCTCGTTCGACTAAGAAATCACTGAAGAGATACTTGCGGAAAATGTACCGAAAGCTGCGTCGCAGTACAAAAAAATATAAAAGGCGAGGAAGCTTCAAGTCCAGTGACGTGACTCTCGAGAATCTTATACGACAAGTGGTGAAGAGAAAGGAAGATGAAAGCAGCTGGTTTTTCGGATGAAAGTCATCAATTATGTAGTTGTAGCTGATAAGAGTTTAAATCTCAAAAAAATATCTATTTTAGTTCTAGTTCTAAATCAAGTTCCTTTAGTGTGCGCTTCTTCTTGTTATTCTTCTTTGGCAAGTGATCGATAAGAGTTACAAGTCTTGTGAATAATAAATGAAACATTTTCTTTCCGTTTTTTATCTGTCTTGATTGTTTAAACTTTCCATTGGGAAATTCTTTAAGAAAGTAAACACAAAAAAAAGAAACAAGTTTACGGATTGGATCTTCTTATGGATACCTAGTTACGTTCCACTCATATTGGTTCGAAGGAAAAGAGGAAACGTAATTTCTATTTGATGAAGAATTTATGAAGATATGCAGATATCCAGTTGTGCTTATATTTGATTGAGTTTAACCTGTTGTCAGCTTGTGTGGCCAAACGATTCCATTCTTAGATGATTTTATTTATCCCAGCTTTGCCAAGTTCATTCAATAAGTTTTCTTTTCGGTACAGGAAATAATGTGCACGGCAGATCACATCATGTGGCAAATACAGCTTTCCTCTGGCCTAACAGTAGCAATTAAAGACACTGCAACTAACTGCAAATTGTAATTCAATATGCAGAATATATCGGTTCATAAATTAGCCATGTTAACGAGTCTAAGAGTTACTAATTTTTTAAGTGTCAGTTACGACTACAATTAACACAATGTTTGCAGTTGGTGCATTTTTACCGATGATCTCATCAAAATGCATTTAACTTGCGGTACACAACAGCATACTTTGGACATCGGGTCATTGGCCAGCTCTTTCAGTCTTAACGATGCCAGTTTAAGTCAGTATACATGTGTGCATATAAGAGGAAAGAAACCTGACTAACATTTTCCTTCAGTGACGACGTATCCGAGCGCGTAATAATAGCAAAAGGTGTACAAGTTCCTTGTTGAAGTTTCGTTTCTTAAGGCGTTTGCGTATATACAGCTGAACAGGCTGATGATTGTGTCTACGACAGTGTATGATGCAGGTGTTGTCCTCATAAATTGCTGTGCATTTATCCACGTTTTGTAGGTTTATAATGAGCAAAAATCAAAAAAAAAATGCAATCTGTCACAAACTATTAATCCAACATAGCATACCAGAGAGGCTTTGTGACTTTATGTAACGTACATACCACACCAGCGAGCAAATGAGTAGAGCATAATGGATATCCCGCGGAACCTGTCTTGACGGCGTTAATTGATTATCTTCATCATCTACATCTTTACCATCATGGTTATCGATGTGCTCACTGGTTGCCTGCATTTAGTGTACAAAGATGCATATGTAAACTTGGTGTAAGTAACTGAATTTGGGTTACTGGTAAGGCGACTGATGAAATTAGCTGCCTATATTCAGGTTATTGTGCTGATTGCTGCACGTTAGTCCATGGTTAGTCTGGTAGAAATATGTACTCAGTTAATAATCACCCGTAGGCTGTTGGATATTGGATATTAGACAACCTTACGAGCCGGATTTGTGAATTGCTAATAAACGAACAAATATCGTGAAGATTTGTTTAAAATATTTAACACTTCATGTGTAAATTGGGATTGTTTTTTTTTAATAGAATTTGATTTTCGAGGTAACCTATCTCTACTTGTCTTTCAGACACAGTGTCCAGTAAAACTATTGGGCGACGTGAGAGGGCACCGATCAAAAAAATTATCTAAGCCATGATATACATTTCTACTCAATCGCCTCGAGGCGAAAGAACCGAAAGTCGGCGTCAGAGAAAATAGCAGACTGCGTTATCGCAATTTCCGAATGTACTTAACTCAAGTGCGGAAGTAGCGACACTAATTGGCTCCACTCACGACATGAGTGGTCTGAGCATTCCCTTGGGATGCCCAGGGGAGCGATGATTGTTTTAATCAGTCCGGCGCTCTGAGAAATCCACTTGACTCCGAAGAATACTTTAACTTTATGTTGCTATTGTCCCTTGCGTCGCATTAGCATTCTGAAGGTTAGAAATGAAAGTTCTATTCGCGAATATTACCACAAAACTGCAAACCAATTAGACACCGAAAGTGAGATCAGTTCTTCACTTCGCTTTTCACACGGGAAAAAAGCGAGTGTTTTATTGCAATCTTAAGTAGATATATATTTTTTTTATATTCACCTGTTCCGCTATTGTTTTTGGAGTTTATACCTTTTTTCCATTTAATTGCACTCTTTTAACAACATCAAGCATCGTCTGCAGCGATATGCAAAACAAGTAAAAGTGTAACAACAAATCATCGTGTTGCATATTCTGTTTGCATCAAACGGGAACAGTCGCCAACAACCCACAACATTGCTTTGCTGCCAACAATAGGGAAAACCGCACCAAAAAACCATCTTATTTCAAGGCATGAAATACACCTTTTTACACATTCGAGATATTTGCCTATTTAGCATGTGAATTTCATGCATGATGCATGCTGCCATGAGAGACAGAGCGAAACAATATTTTATTTCGTGGCTCCGTCCGTTTTTTTTTCTTTCGTTCGCCTCAAGAATGCGCCTCTTGCACATTTCATATATTTTCTTGGACTTAATTTTTTTTTTTTTGTGAAAACTTTGTGTTGGCAGAACAGAAACAAGCGCATAGCGAAATTGTCAACGAAACGAGGAGACATGAAGAGAGAGAACCATGCAAAGTGAATCGTTGGCGATCCACCTTTTCAGCAGAAGACGCATACGAGACGCGACGCACATGGGTCAAGGAGGATTGTGTTGAAATGCAAATGAAAAAAAAAAGAAAAAAATGCCAACGGGTTCGGCGAAAGCCCGTAGCAATTAGCATTCAACTGGGGATTGGAATGTACATACATATATTGGCAAAGTGTGTGTGTGTGATAAGTTGAAGAATTTAACGAGGAATCATGAGCGTGGTTGAAGTTGGGCTTGTATTTCCAAAAATTTCCTTCATGAGCATTGTATTTCCATTTGTCATTAAACTTGTTCATTGCAGTGGTTAAGTTGTAGGCCGAGATGGAGAATGATCCTGAAATGGAAATTAGCTGCACCCGCTGCGACTTAATAAAGAAATTTGTTCAGAAAAAGGGGATAATTCAATAATTAGCCTTTTTTAATTATTTTCTCAAGGAATGGAAAATCTTTTTGCATCTAGTGAGGATTAATTGCAAGTCAGTGTAGATCATCAACCGCATGAGTAATTTATTGTTTATGCATTTCGGTCAAATTGCAGACAAAATAGCGGAAATGTTTTCCCCATCATCTTGTTGGCAACGTATTGTCCATATGACTTAGAAGCGGTTCAGTGCAGGAAAATTCAAACCGGCATATTCACAGCTGCAAGCTGATCTGTTGACACAGACTGATTTAAAGAGTTGTACAACCTTTAACGCGAAGTGCTTCCGCATAATCATTCAAGTCTAGTAGAGTTCAAGCGACATTTGGAAAAGGGGTGTGTACAATTCTGAATTCATAAACAGTGTTCATAGCTCATCTTTGGGCAATGTAGCTGTTCATCTAACGACATTAACGCAACACAATTTAGACCCCATAAGCTAATATAGGCTACTTCAGAATAGCAAAATCGTGGAACAATTTAAATAATGTTACAATCTCAAAGTTGGCATTGCAACAGTATTCTTAATATTTCCCCGATTACAATTGTATAGCTTCACAAATTCTCCCACAATGCATTTGTTTAATGCAGTTAAACTTTCAAAATGGATTTTACCCAAACACTACAGTATTCAGATATATTCTGAATTTAATATATTCTCATTATAACTATCGTTGTATTAACACGCAACGGAAAGATGATTATCCATCTCTAAAACTTGTTTTGAAAATAACAGCAACAATGATGATGGGTATACCGAGCAAAAAAAAAAATTATGCATAATTATAGTTCTGTTAAGACGAGTCGTACCTCTCGTGGAAATGTAATTAAAACTATATGCATACACACTTGACCGAAGTGCGGCAGTTCAGTTGTTAGTTAAGTGGCGATTGAACTTTGAGATCTGATCTAATGTGCGTGAGTAATCGTTTTCAATAGTTCAACGAAGAATATTCTCTGAATATACATATGCTAGATGTAGACAAATTATACAATGAAATAATGTTTGTTAATTTTAAGGATCTTAGATTGAGATTAAACATGAGGATGTGATGCAATATTATAGTGCAACGATTAATGCTCACGAGATGTTTGTTTGATTCATGGGCGGGAAAAGTTCAAGTATTCTTATTTCTCGAAGTCACAAAATAATTACCATTCGAATGAAACAAAGTCTCTATTCGCTATAAAGACTAACGCACGCATGAAACAATTACATTTACTGAAACCTTGAATTGATTGCCGTAAGTGCTGGAATGATTATGTTGTTCACGTTCAATTTAACACTGGGTTTACACGGAACACATTGTGTAAGTTTCATGTAAGCGTGTGATTGATATTAATGGCAAAATAATTTCGCCAAATTTAAAGGAATGCGAATAAAACATCTATTGATCGCCTGGTAGTTGGTAAGGAGTTAACTGCGGTATTAAGCAGTAGCATTACATTTTACAAAATCTATGCCCTAAACAAGGAGTATAGGTTAGATTAGGTAGGTGGGCTGCCAGCGAAATCGCCAGCACACATATACCATGTGCTGGTCCATTGTGATACCCATAGTCAGACTACTACCACTGATCGAAAACTCTAGTGATCTTCTTTTTCTTCTAATGGCACTACAGTCCGGGGTGGGCCTGGGCCTTAGCACAAGCTACTGCAGCTGGCACGATCCAGCCAGCTGCCTCCACTTTCGCGCGCCAAGTTGGTTGAGGTCCTTCTCCATCCTCTATTGCGTTGTCCCACTGATTCGGAGTCGAAGACACTTTCGAGCTGGAGGAATAACTCCAGTGATAGTGGCGTTAATTTGATCCCAATGACAAATGGTGGCTGGACCAGATTTGAAAGTCGGATGAAGCGTTCACTGGGACTCAAACAGTGGACTCCTCTAACCAACGGCAATCACTCAACCAACATCGCCATCCAGCTGTTAATTGTGTATATATTCGATTCAAAATCCTTATCACCATCAATGAGTTGCGTCCACAAGGTGACTACTGCTATCAAATAAGGATTGAAACGGATAGATAAATGTGATCCTTATAATTCTTGGTCGATTTATTTGTCTGTACTTTATCTAAAGTGACCGTCGCAGTAATAAATATACATAATTGATGTAATATAAAACAAACACGATCGATCATCATTTCTAGGCCACAACGTGATGCATAAGTGCGTTAACTCCAATGCTGAAGGTTCAATACAACAATACAACAACTTTCATATTTTTTACGGCACTACCTCCTACGAGTCGCTGACAATACTGAGAGAGTGTTCATGAACAAAACATAAACGAAGATCGTCAATTGAACACCTCTGACCTTTGAAATAACATAATCTCAATTATTGATGAATTCATGCAATTTCAACATTATGTTAATAAAATTTGTTTCATTTCCCTTCATTTTTGCGAAATTTAAGCATAAACACGTTCAACATCTCATATGGTGAAACACTCAGGAGCACTTAATAAGACACGTGTATTTGAAATGAAAGGGCATACATATGCACATACTCAGATATAATGGTTCATCAACAAGCAAACATTTCCCTGAAAGCATTAACCTTGACTATCGAGTGCTAAAAAGCCACACGCACATAAGAAACAAGACACAAAACAAACAAATTTAGCATTTTTTTTTTCACTTGAATTAGTCTGTACGTTGTTTGTATATGTTTCGGCGAAATAGACTTACATATAATTGATTTAATTAATTTCCTAAGACGATGTTGAATGAACTTAAAGAATGAGCCTTAAATTGTATACACAGCTCCTTCTTTAGGGCATTTCTGTAATGACAACACAAGTCTGTGAGTAGACTCCTAACTGAAGTGATCAAGAAATCTTAGGGGTGTCAAAGTTCACTTTATAACAGCTGACTCCAGGTGATCATATCATTTATGATGCCAAAAGTTGTGAAAAAATCGTTAAAGTTTTGTTGTGAATACATGAAATAAAACGAAATGAAAATATGCGCCTATCCTTTCTTTTAAAATCTTCGTGAATACGTAGTGATGATTTGAAGTGAGTTGAAGAATTGAAGATTAATGATGGTGGGGAATCTCAGTACAGAGTTCAATAAACTCGTCTAGTTTATCAGTCACAGAGCAGATAGTCTCTCCAAAGACTGTACAACACAAACACAAATTTTGTAAAATATTGCAATGAATTCATAATCCCACTATTCAATGCGTGTGTTTTTTGTAAAAGTTATGAAAAAAATATCTTGAATCGATCCCCGGAGGCGATAGTAGCGAAAAAAAAAACAAATCCATCAATCTTTCAACAGCCATCAAATACGCCTCTGGAAATCACCAAAAACTAGCCAAGATACACAATTACTGAAATGATAACCTTCAATGCGCAACCTGACCACCCAATGAAATTCATAAATAAATAATCGATTGATGCCAGTGGGATGCACAAATCCATAAACTGTAGGTTCAGATTGAAAGTATTTTTTTATGAATGTAGAAAGGCAAATGCCACCAACAGAGACAAGAGATGCGAAGCATTTTCGGTGTCAACATTAAAATTGATGGGAACTAAAAATAATATGTCTTGAATTCCGTTGAGGGTTGACTTCTACACTTTGATTAGCATGTTTTATGTAACCATGTCAAATGCAGCTTCTCCATCACCCTTAAGGGTATTTAAGTCCATATTTTACTTTTACTTAAACAGCAAGGCAAATAATGCAGAATAAATTCAACCATTGCTTTAAAACAAAATAATTTCGACGATCGAATTTCGAGTTATCAGCACAACCACCAAATAAAAAAAATGTATCTATAGAGAATTATTGCATGTGTAACGATGAATTGATACGACATTGTGTGATCATCTGTTGTACAGAGAGTATTCTGTCGGTTTCATCGATGCAAAGAGTACCCATTCAATTATCAAGACTAGTTGCTATCTGTTGACGTTGAATGATTATAAATAAATAGAACCCCCACATCAGTTTCTCTGGAATTGCTCGTTCACTGCATCAGTTGTAATCGACACTTAACTATGTACTTCAATTCATCAATATTTGAAATATTAAAATTCTATTGCTTTTGAACTATAAACTATAGTTTCATTGTGAGAAGGCAATAAAATTGAATATTATAGCGTTAAGCTATGTTTATGGGTACTTAAAAAGAATTAAAAGCACGATCGCTTCCGTCCTATAAAATAAGAAAAATACATGTCATGCTAACGAATAGCAATTATTTACTAAATTGACAGTAAAATATTACTTAGCAACGAAGGACGTTGACATGTAATTGCCAAACGATATGTGAGAAGGTACAAATTAAAATGTCCATCATGAACATTGATAACGTGAAAATTAACAGCAGAGACAATCGTGCATTTATGTCAATGAGGCATGTATATATTGTTATGACCGTAAACATTGGGTGATAAGATATGTTGCCTTGTCAAAGTGTTTTGTTTTAATGCATTTTCTGTTTCGCTTTGAATTTCTGATAGTTTTCGGTCACACACTGTCAATCAAGGATAAGTGGAGTGCCTTTTCACGAATGTAAACATACATTGATATCAGACGCTTTTGATGATAATTGTATAAAAGAAATAAACTGAAATCGTGTCGGGCACCATCTATTATCTTGATAACAGACCGGAAAGAATAAATGAAAAAAAAATGACATCAACATTTTTTTAAATTGTTTTTAAAACTAAATACAAAACGATACATCATACTTGTACATCACAAAATCGTATAATTTTCGAAGAGTAAAGAGCATTTAAAGAAAGACAACATGAAACAATTAACATTTTTAACATCCATACAAAAAACCTTTTAATACCACCTCAGCAAAACACGCAAAAGCCTAATATTATATTAATTATAATCTCATCAACCTGACAATCATTGCGAATGTGAATTGTATGTAAACAAGTTAATTGTGTATCATGCAATGCCTGATATAATGAAGATATGATGAACCTTTAATGAATCAGAAAATTGTTGCCATAACCTGGTTCAACAGCCAGCACCTAAGTCGTAAATGTATCTGATGGAGAATTCTTTTAGTCAAAATGTAACTATTAATCATTTAACGCATCTAAGCACATCAAACGATTACAAGCTGATTAAAAAAAATCGATGACAAACCTTGTGGCCCTTGAAGACACTCCAATTCGATCGTGTAATCCCAACAGTCTAAACTATTCAATCTAGATATTATATTCGATGTTGGTGTCGCACCATTAACATTTGATTTTAGTGATCCAGATGAGTTTTTCACAAAATTCGCCGAGTCCCAAATACGATTCGTCGCGTTGGCTGGTGATAACAATTGATCATCTTTCATAATACCGTTGACACCGTTTTCATTGTGACGACCTTCAGCGTCGCGAATAGTTTTATTAATGTGATTGTTCTCTTTGACGGTTTTATCCCGCAAATAGTACAGACATGTCAATGGCTTGCCATCGGTGTCGTCCAATCCGATATCGTGTGCTGAATTCATTTTTTTTTCTTCTGATTTTTTTTTTCTTTTTCTTTTTATTTTCACATAAACAAAAATTATTCACACACCACTTTGCTGAAGAGTAGCTCACATATTTTTTTTTCAAATTCTCACAGACACCTCTTATTTCTTCAAAAAATACAAAAAAAAAAATAAACAGAATCGGTATAAATGTAAATTCAGAAGAAACGATTTAAGAAGTCAATGCACTAAAATTGCTCTCGAACTGAGGAAAGAATAACAAAACTATGGTCCAAACATGATTCTTGTTTGTGCTCATCAAGAGTTCTTGGTCAGACCAACGAGAAAAGGAAACGAACAAAAAAAAAAAAACCACGAAAAAGTTGAAGGCCTCTTCAGATGACCACTATAGAACGACGACGCGAACAACCTGTCTCATCTTTATTTGAAGAGAATAATCTATTCCCCGTGTAAAGTGGTTGAAGAAATACGTTTCGTATCGTGTTTCGTTCGATTTTCGGTGGAAAACAGAAAACAGGAGCAGTGTCAAAACCACCGATGTATCCAACCGTACGCCAACTGCCAGACTGCTGCTGCTCCGGCAGCTGTGGGGACCATCAACCTAGGGGAACCTACAAAGGCAGCACCACATCGACGCAAATTTGAGTTTCTACTCTACACCTACAGTGAAATCCCAGTGTGAATGGTGGTACATACTTATGTGTACGAATATGTAGCGAGGGGACGACGCGCCGCGACGTCGACTAAAATGGGGATGAGTGTGCTGACTGGTTGATGGCTCATGATGGTCGGTGCTGCACAAGGTGAAAGAGAGACCGATACCAGAAAACGATGGGTTAAGAGAAAGAATGGCTGTCTGACTTGTTTTTTTTGAATTTTTGTTTACTTTTTTCTTTTATTAATAAATTGTTTTTTCCTATACGTGCATTGAATTACATTCACTTTAGCAGAAGTAATAATTGGATCAGTTTGGCGCGCGATTGCATTCATTCAAGAAGTTTTTTTTTAATACGTTCTTCATGGCTGTGTGAGTGATTCTACAGAATGCAAGTTCCACCTGACTCTTTAGTGTAACGGGGAGTTATTTCTTGCGACAGAGGGAAGGTAAGTGAATTCTATCTGCCGCACCTTGTGATGGGTGTGGTGAATGTGCGTGAACACTGAACACACATGCACGTGGTTTTCCTAGCAAAGGCTTGCCTTTGGTGATTTTAACCAAAAGTCCACCATCCGTCCGTCTAACAAAGCAGAACAAACCAAAGAGAAATACCACACTTCCGACTACTGAATCAGAAACGATGTGTAATGCATTAGGAGGTATAACATTTCAGGCACAAATCGAGTTGTGCATTGCTAATGAGATTTTGCATTCTTCTGAAGACTTTAAAGTTCTTTCTCGAGGGAACTTTTGCCGAGTTGTGTTTGACATGTTAAGATAGTTCTAAGAATTCGTTTGATGAAGGTCCGATGGGTTTTTAATACAGTCGATCTTGTCTTTTACAATTGCTGAAGTGGGTGACGAATTGAGCGCAATGATTTTAATCGTTTTTGGATATACATAAATCAATGGAGTTATTTTTAAATTCATTTCATTCGAACTATTTTTAAGTCGAAATCAATACTTTATGGTTTTATCACTTAGGCGCCTTAAAGCAATAAACGTGCACAGATCTTATTTCTAGTACAAGTTCACACTTTCATAAAATTTTAAAGCAGACAGCTTCCATTCCCCAAGGAAAACAACGCACTCATCTTTCAAATGAATTGAAATTCCATTTCCTTCAGTGTTCTCTTACCAGAACGAATCACAGAGGGCACATTACAGTTGGAAAATAATGTTGTATCCCATTCAGTCCATCCAAACGTCTTCATAAGAATTTCATCTTCTATTTCCAGATAATAGAATCTAATAAACATTATTTATATCTCCCTTTCAGTTTATTGTTCCTCTTACAATTATGACTCTTGACCACATCACATGAATTGTAATCATCCAACAGCAATCTTTGAGAAAGATATGAATGAATAGATACTACCTCCGCCAAAGAAGGTCACGTCATCGAAGAAAAGCGCACTGACGGGATTTGTGCGGCATTCTTCGGCGTAACAATTATTAACTAAAGAAAAGAGCAGAAAAATGCCAAGAAATGTGCATCCGGAGGAGGAAAAAATAGTGAAAAACTAACTCTCACAAAGTCAAAGTTCAGTCATTGCGATACGAGAAAACCTCTTATTTTGTAAATTGCTAACTTTCAACTGTTGTCTTCAATGAAGTCCTTATTGTTTAACGTTTTCCTCTTTTCCAAAGTATTTAGATGTGCATTCATATATATATATTTTTCATTTATATATTTTATGAAATCGAGAACAATGAAGAGAGAGAAAGAAAAAGAATGTGTTCGTACCGGGAGTTGAACCTAGACACCATAAGTAGGTTCAAGTGCGTAGGAGTTGACGCACAAACGCTTTATATGGTTTACATTTGTCTGAAGTCACATTTCATATACATATATTGCATAAAAATGTCCATGCAATGAATTTAATGTAAATTAATTAGAGCAAATGTCTATTACAAGAGGTATACGTGTTTAACATTGGTACTTCTTCTTTGACCCACCCAGTAGATGACTTAATTTCAGACGCATGTTCAGTGTAAATGATCCAGCTAGCTATAATATTCTTCAGTAAATGTTCTTCATTTAATTTGTGTATTTTAAGCACTTTAACTAGCCGTTAAAGCATGTAAACTTGTATATTCTTACTGACAGGTGAGAAGAGTTCTGGGATTCACAAGCGAACATACATGCATACGATTTGACGTGCGTCCCTGAGCACATGATGTACGTGAAATTAGCATGTACGTGCAACAATAGGAAATAAATGAGTTTGTCTCCCTCGGGGCAGACGTAAACTCCACTCCGACGTAGAATCGCCCTTGGCCTTCGGTGCTACTTCAGTTTGCAACAACAAATGGGGTCACAACTCATGACTCGAAAATATGCTCTACAAAAAAGGATGATTTTGCCAGTCCTGCTATATTAAGCCGAAAGCTTGACGATGAGCAAAACAGCAGCGCTCATTCTTGGTGCATTCGAAAAAAAATGTCTACGTCGGGTAAATGGTCCCATCTGCGAGGAAGGTGGATAGAAGAAAAGACTCAAACGCGAACTCTACAAGCTCTACCAAGATGTAGTCCGGAAGGAAACAAATCCGTCGACTGCACTGGCTCGGCCATCGAGCGCATGAACAGCAATGACCTAAGAGGGTCTTCGAGTTCGGGGTTCCTGGTTCGAGAAGAAGAGCAACATAGAAGCAACAAACAGTTTTATGCCGACTCCGAACGGCCAAGTTTGAGAAGTTTTTTTTTAGAATATTATACTCTTTGAGCATTGTCAGTGACTCGAAAGAGGTGGGAATCGACACCAAACACTGAGGTTCAAGTGAGTAGGAGTCGACGCCATGCCCACAACGTCAGTGCCGCCATTACAGTATTTACCTAACGTTACATTTGGGAAGACATGGCCTGCTTTTAACAAAATGAGAATATCAGCGGATCATGCAGCAAGATTATGTATCCCCATATCCCTCGCTTAGTGGCGCAATTGCATCGATGTAACAGAGAGAGGAATCCTGCCTATTTCATTTCCAGCTCTTGGTAAAGCCAGGCAACATCTATGATACAAGTTTCTCGGCTCTCTAAACGAGATCTCTGAGAGAGCCACAAAGAAGGTTTTATAAGAATAATAATCTAATGTGTAAAGTTTTCAATTGAATGAATGAAATTGAGTGAAATTAATTCTTAACTTAGTTTTATGGTCTCGGCAGAACACATTTACAGCCACATATCAAAACAGTGACCGTTAGTAATTAGAACCGCCATCCCCCACACACACGTTTCTTAGTCGACCACTAAAAAATCCCCAAATCCATTAAGTAAGAATAAGGTTTTCATTGCACGAAGGTCTGATGTTGAATCTGCATATCATCCTCTACATCCAAATACCATTCCAAAATGCATACATTTTTGACTACATAATGAAAATTACTTAAAAACGCGGCATATGTGGAAATGCGCAAATGAATGGAAAAGCTTCATTTGTCATAATCACAAATCGCCAATCACCAGTCAACAATCATCTCTCTCGAACACAAAATGTTTGCAATTCACGATGCGATGGAAAAGTAGAAGAAATAGAGAGAAGCAAAATATCAGTCTTCCCACAAGTTTCTTTCGTGTCTGAATGTACCCTATGATCCTTAATCAATCGCACACACAACATCGGTGCATGTAATCTTGCCACATTACCATGCGCCGTTTTAGACATTTCCTCCTTCGGCCGGGTCCCAACCGGAAATTATTATCTACTTTGACGAAATATCTGCAATTGTTGCATAACATTACAATATTTTGTTTTATCTTTCTACATATAGCCACAAAAATAGAGGGAAAAAAATGCACCTAATGAAAGTGAATTTTGGTCTCTCTTTGGTCTACAACTTTGATTGTGTGAACAAAATCCGATTGGATTAACTATAACCGAAAGAGACGCAAAGTGGGAGAGAGTGAGAGGGAAGGAATGATGTGAGGAGGTGTTTCCTGGGGCACCGAGTATCTGACAATTCATGATCATGCTCATGGTGGAGTAGGCAACCTTTCAATGTGACTCTCAGTGGAATCGTTCCCATTCTCGTGCAGTCGCGGAACTGTGGGAACAATGCACCCACGTTACGACCTATGTATCTGGCTGGTCTGGTCTCTCATGTTAGTTGCATAGCACAAACATGATACCTAATGACACACGCTTGCATATTAGGTATAATCACTGATAATGTCAAACTCCATTTATTTATGAATTGAATGCGACGCGTCGGTAGGTGCTTGATGTGCACTCTCCAAGTCGGATAATCATTTGGTGATAACTGTTAATTACTCATCAACTTTACGGTTTTTTGTGTGCGATAGTGACAGCAATATGTTTGACCAAGTTTTAGGTTGTATCCTCCGGATTGGTGCAAAATGAGCACTTTCAACAAGCACTTAGCGCGCACTTTCGTTCGAGCGAACAAAAAAAAAAAACGTTTATTAAATTCGCAACTTTGCGCTGAAACTTTTTTAATTAGCACCAGGCATAACATGTCATTTGATACTTTAGAAATCGAGGAAACTCCATTGTCTTCCTCCCGGAAGAAATGACATTTCTTTCGCACAAAGTGTCTTCTGCCATTGGGCGGAGAATTGATACGATGAAGAGACACTAATGCTTGGCAACTGGCAACGCATTTTTATTATTCGAAAGTTTATTCTTCCATTCGGGTTTTCATACTTAAGGATGCACATCAAGGTCAGCTACGTCAAACCGGAAATCTGAAATCGTAGACCTTTTCGTCAGCTCTTAATTATCGCATCTAGAGAGTCTTAGAGTTGAGTGCTGTTTCTGTTTCCGAATGTCCACAGTAGCCGTACGTAGTACTGTTAATATATACATTTAGATTGCATGCTATTTGCAAGCCACTTAACTGAAGGAAAAAAGATTCATGACAGCGCCGTTGCATTTCATGGCATTTGGTCAAGGTGAATTGAATTACAAGACATATGCCGGTGCCCAATGCATACAATGTGACAACAATTGTATGAACATGTACATATGTATTGCGCTGGATTTAGTTTCAAGTGGCATGTACAATCGCCTTCTGCGGAGTATCAGTCAAATGATAAACCAACGGTCAATAATGTTGTAACAGAATAACGGTTTTGTTGCATCAAACTTACACTACAATTCCTACATTATTAACTCGACAAAATTTCCATATTTCAAAACCTATTTACTACTCGAGATTGTGCAACATTTAGAGCAGCTAGATTTATAGATCTCCTCCACCTTGGTCAATTGTTGATGGTTCTCACAGTTATATGCCATAGTTGTTGGTGCATTTTGAAATAGTTATTATGTTTGTATGGGCAGTAAACAATACTATCCGGATTTCCAATCAATGCGGTGCGCACGGTAACTGACATAATTTGCTATCAGTGGCTGCACTTACTGCCAAATTTAGTCTGCCGGTTCAGATGTCAGACAAGTTGGGAACACGATGATGTTGATTCATTTGTGTTCGATGTTTGGGGTAGTAGTGAAATAGTGAAGCGAATAGAGTTACTTTTTCGCCATCCACGACGAAAATCGCACTGAACTCTTGCACTTAACCTGACTTCTATTGGATTATCGTTTTCATGGAAACTCGTAGATAAATGGAGAAGTTACTGAAGTTACCGTATTTGGTTTGACAAGAGTGGCGATGGCAGTGCAGTTGATTTGCTTGTGCAGGCGGCGACGGGAGAAGTTGCAGGTATAAGTGGATTAATTGAAGGAATAGCAATGTTAGCGTTGAACCCTCTGGTCGCCGCTCGTGGAAAGTGAAATCATGAGAAAAGAGGATATCGCCATGGCTTCACGAAATGTAGAATTGTGAGAGGAGGAATCGTTTGCCGGCTAGAGGAGATGTACTGCATTGCGAAAGTGTTGCGACTTACATAGGTGGTGAAATGGACATGAGTTCGTGTATTTTATTTTTGCAATGAAAAGTTATACACTTAAAAGGGTTGTATATTTGATTTAATTTAATTAAGACGTTGTTTTCATAGATAATTGACATGATTTTGGCAATAGCTATTGTTTTATGCAGTTTGAATGTTTAATGTAGTTCAAATGCTCTTTCTCGGTTCTCAACAAACATGAAATGCAGTCTTGGACAATAACATGTAAACTATCTCTCTTTATGCTGTAAAGACAGCTTTGTTCAAGAATTTTTTAAAAAAATATTTTACTTTATTGAATTAGGGCATGACACCATTGTAGTTGACTAAGCTTAGAATATTCATTAACACGCAACCTTAGTAAGTAAAAATCGATCCAATTTTATTTTACACATTTTGGACGAAAAAGTGTAGTAAACTGGTAATTCAGTTCGACTCGCATTTTTTGCTGAAAATTAACGACTTTTTTGTGGAGCAGCGCATGGGTCTGGCGGTTATTCAATTTGACTGAAGTTTAGCTGCTTTTGGGAGAATTTGTTATGAGATTAATATTTGTAGGTTCTTTTCTGTTTTTGGGAAAATTATTTATTTAATGAATTTGATAGAACTCCTTATCATAACGCTAGCAAGTGCAAAACCTAAACAAAATCCTCCAAATGCCCAAAAATTAACCATATACAAAGTCGACAGCAGCACATTATCACCAAAGTAAATCTGTACTTCTGATTCCGCAACTGTACTGTACCAACACAATTAAAAGCACAGTCAATTAAGTCTAAAGAGCAATTTCATAATTCTATGACGTACATACAGACAATCATATTTATTTACTTGCACTTGTAGCTCAACTTATCACCAGGCTATGTATACATAAGCTGATAAGTATTTTGAAAACCTGTGATTATTTCTGCTTCAGGTTTTTTTTTTCATTTCAATGAGATGAAAGGTTATAGACTTAAATCGGTAAATGATTCAGCAACGGCAAACATTGTAAAGTGGAAAGGAATTTAATTAGACTCTTAAGATGGAATAACAGTTGAAAGGGGACTAACGCTAAAAGCATGCAAGTGAACATTTGGTTTTTAGTATTGAACGCTTGGAATTCCGTCTAGGGCTATGTCTAATTTGGCTTTGCTACGCCAATTGTTGTTGTGCTGGGCTCAAGATGCAATTGAGCAATGGAGCCCTCTCTCGAAATACCATGCTGACATTGAACTGATACAATCGTCCAATCGATCAGCAAACATCGATCCGGCAGCTTGGTTTTGATGACTGGAAGCAGAGTGGTCAGGACAGTCAACGGGTGAAGCTATTAGACAAGCTCAGACCCTCCATGGGTCGCAGACATGATAAATAAAAAATAAATAAGTGATTGCTTTTTCCTGTCACTTGCAGGACCTTATTTAATATTCAATTAATTTATGCAAATACATCTGAACTTGACCAAGACTAGTACCAGGAGAACTAAACAAATTTTAATCAAGAACTGTCATTTTTTTCTCGTTTATCAACCAATTATCAAAAATGCAATCCCTTACTTTGATGGAATATATTTTCTAATATATCTACTGAATGGATGAAATCCGAAACATCATCGATTAACAAATACAATCATTTGTTAAATTAAAGAGTACAGAATACATATGCGATTAAAGATATAGAACAGCAATAAATAGCCACAAACTAATCAAAAAATTATCAATGAACCATAAAATTAGTCTTACCATCGAGCATGTATTTGGAGAGATCCTCTTCACCCTTGGCTTCTTCATTAAATACATCCATTATGCTGAAGTGTCTGTGTTACAAATTCACTCTAATATGAAATTCTTAATATACTGGGTACGGCACAGTAATAGTTAACTTTTTAGTTTCACTCCTCCACTTTTTAATATAAAAATTATGTCATTTGTTCACGGGGACACGCTTACTCCATGATTACACTTATTTGAGCAATAATTTGATCACTAAATCTTAATACGCAAATGAAAACAAAACACTAAGAAAAAATAAAACATTTAATGGCTATCGATTGATGAATAGAAGTTTAAAAGCTCGATCCATCGCCGAACACTTCGTTCGATATAATAATATTTGCATTGACAAACTTTTGGATTCGTATTCAATCTGAAAGAATCTCAATGCCACTTTGCAATAGTAATCAATTTATCAGTTTTGATAGTTTCTATTTATGGCCTTTTCCTACTCTCAAAGAGGTGTTTTATCGCGACCTACAATAAGGGGACGATAAGTGTGTTTCGTCATCATTAGTTAATTGATTCAGTAATCTGAAGGGGGTAGAGTACACAGTTTATCAGCTTTGCCTAATACAGTAGTCACCTGAATTACAGTTCCGTTTGCGTATGTGAATGCGGTGTTTCTTACAAATCAGCTGCTGAATTAATTCACCATTTTCATGGGTGTTATATGGGTTTCGGGCTTGATCTGAATACTATTTAGCTGGCAAGGAATGCAATCAAATGAGATCTCTCTCATTCTCTATCTCACTCTCTCTTTCTGTAGAGCGAAGGGTGAACGATTATTACGGGCACGGAAGTACAAACGTGTATCGATATCAAAACATGCACTCTAAATGAAGTAACTGTGTGCTTTGCTTGTTTGGTAAACATTATTTAAACAATTATGCGACTTTGAAGATGTGGTTGTCGATTAAATTTTTTGTTGACTTTTGAATCATTAGGCTTGTCGAGTCATTTTTGGTTTTTATTTCCATCGTTAGCCTTTAAGGTTGAACGTAAAATCTATCTGAACATTTTTGACTAACAAATGAAGTGGTCGATGTCGGTGGGTAAACAACTACATATGTGAGACAGAGTTGTGTGCACCTAAGGTGTAATGAACCGACTTAGATGGAACCGACTTCGCCGCATTACCACGACGATTGAAAGTGTATGACAGTTGGACAATGTAGTTATTTTCCGATTATCAATGGTCACGAACTGTGACAGATTATTTCTTAATGATTAATGACCAGTGATTTCAAGGTCTGATATTGACCTTCACACCTCGAACTACTTAAGTATAGCAGTCTTCAATTGCTTGTGAAAATTCAGGGGAAAAAAATACTTACTCAGCAAACTGGGCAAGAAATTTCAAATCTTTACGATTAAATCTAAAGCTCTCAAGTAAATTATTTAAATTTTATACGGAAAGCCGGTGTATTAAACTCGTCTACATGACAGAAGCCCCATGCATATCAATGTGTGACTAGCACATATATTTTCAATGACAGCAAGACAGCTTAGTCATTGGAAATAAAGCCATGTTTTAGCTTGTATCTTTGCAAGTCGCAGGTGTAAGCAATTACACGCATGCCAAGTACATGTTCATAACTATGTACATAATATGTATTTAGGCCGACTGATAGCTGTAAGCACGCATCGGTTACTCCACGAACTATGATTATTTTGTTTCTTTTTTTTTGGAATCATTGTTTTTGTTCATTGAAGGGCCATGCATAATGTGAGTCGATAATAATTTTGGCGGCTGTGGCATGTGAATAGCAGCGGATGAAATATATTTTCTATTCTCTTGAAATGTCTATCAAAATCGCATTTATGTCAGTGCCCATTTCACAGAAAATTCCTCGAAACAGTTCCGCTTATCTGAATGCTGACACCACCCGGCTGACGGTAAACCGGATTGCATATAATTAAAACTTATTTAAAATACATTTTTTTATTCAGTATTTTTAGCCGTGACAGTCATTTATTATAAAGTTGAGTTTTGCAAACTTAGACAAGACTAGTAAACTGGCCTGAGACAACTTTAAATTTTGCTCGTATTTTCTCTGAGCCCCAATCAACACTCCCACTAATCAGTTGCCCTTGAATGCGCTTGCAGGAAATGACAATTTCATTTTGGTGGATAATTTTATTAAAGTGCCTCGGTTTCTTGGGCTACAATCGAACTAATGAGCAACGTATATGCAGTGCTGTGAGCAATATTTATACAAATGTATAACGTATGTATAACCTTTGTCACATGACGACGACGACAGCAATTGCACCTAACCTACATGAAAATGAAAACACGACACACAGCTGACATCAATGTAATTATGACATCGTGTACTCTTTTTTTTTGTCCTCTCGTTTGTTGACTGACACTTATGGTCGCAAAAACAAACCACTAAAAACTATTATTCCACGCACTTTATGGGCTTCACTCAAAAAAAAAAGATATTTCAAGGCCAAAAGAAAACAAAAAAAAAGAAAAACATAGTTCAACAATCTCTATGTCATTATTTCACAGAAAAAAATGGCACGCGGTATTCACTGACTCGTATGAAGCGGCACATTACTTGACCCGTTCAAGTCACACTTCTAAGTTCTTCTGATCTAAACTGTAGGCAAATTTTGCTAGACCACATCTTCGTTTCATCGTTCGACATAAGGGTAACAACACCGTACAATTTCCTTCTCCCTCGCGCTAACTTCTTTCAGTTGTTTTAACCACACTGGGATCCATGTGATTAGCAGACCAGTAAGTGATGTATTGACGCTTGGACGGACGGCTATGAATCGCGAAACTATCACTTTGTATAATTGTCACACACGCCCGAGATGGTGCTAAATAGATACTCGGTCGTACATATCTACCGTACGTCGTCTACTCCTCAGAGCAGACTGGTGCCTTGTAGGTGGGAAAAGGTCCACTAAATTCCCGCACCACTGTCTAAGGTATTCATTCTGTTTTTTTTTTTTTTTTGTTTCTGTTAAGCCTCGATGAATGTTTTTGTCTCGTATTGAATGACGAATAAAGACGGTTAACAACACCAGCGAAAACAACAAGTAACCTAACAGCAAAATTGTATGACTGAAAGCTCTATCAAGTATAGACATCGCATTCACATACTACACATGCTCACAGCACTGATGACGTATCGTATTTTGTGTCTACAAGACAGGAAAGCATAGATATAAAAGCCACACATCGGTATTTAAGCATGGAATGACTGTCAGTCAAGTGGAAGGGAAGCAAAATGTGGCATGTCCAATAGATTCGTAGATACAATAACAAAAGTGACCTTAGTTGGCAGCTTCGAATATGATAAGCCATCGATATTATTTAACGTCCATGTATATGAATGTTTGTATTAATGTCAATGCCAAAAGCATCGATGAACCTGTACCCTCATTGCTTTTGGTTAAACAAGTTATTTTTGTCGCCATGGGTTACAGCTTTCAAGCCGGAAATAGATTGGTTATGAATAGTTACTTGTCTAGCGGTATTTTCTTTTCTGTTTCGCTTTGATTAGATTTCAGTGAACTTTAATTATATTTGAATGTGTATGCTTGCGGTTGTGTAGTCTAGAAATTCATTTGTTTTATTATCATGTACATACACATCTTAACGTGTATTTGATGCTCATTTTTCTTTGCGTCTACTTTGTATCTGTGGGAACTTTGATTTTGCAAAGCTGCTCATGGAAATGATTGTGATAACGAAATGCGCTGTCGCGCTTTTTATTCAATCGACTTGCTGTAGACAGCTGAGAGACTGAAGCAAACAAGCACATTCATATGTATATAGACGAGAGTGTTGTGTATCAATGACGGTACTATTTGGACAACTCAATATTTGACTTTGTACATAAATTATACATAAATGCAAATATTTTGTTCAGTCGAGTCTGTGTATACATACGAGATGAGCGAGTGTTAAAATTCTTAGCTGCCATACAAAAATTACTTAATTCATTTTCTACGTTTAGATTGGTAAAGGCAGCTTTAAATTTAAAGGCATTATGCTACCATGTGCGGCACTATTGGCTTAGATGCGAAGAAAAGCTTGCAAAAATGCAGATAAGAAATCTCACAAGAGCACTGCTGAGACGTTGTGGTTAATAATAGTAATAATACAAATGGGGCTACAGTCCGAAGAGGGCCAGGGCCAAGCTTTTCAGCAACCAGAGATATTGTGGTCACTTGCGTAAAAAAAACAAAAAGGACTACACATCTGGTTTCAGAATCACCGAATGGGTATACACGTGGCCGAGACATGTTTATTATAAAATTTAAACACTTCTGAAGTATTTTCAAGCTATTTTGTTAAATAAGAAAACTGGTCAAGAGCAAGTCTTGAGAATTGTTAAACAATTTAAATTGGAGTTCTTAAACTGAACTGATTAAACTTTCACTTAATTAATAAATCAAGGCTCTTCTATTTTTAGCAATAAAGTAAATTCCAAAATACGCACTAGAACCACTTATTATGTAATCAAGGAATGAATCCGATTCATATGGATATTTGCCAGAATACGTCCCATAAATATGACGCATACGAGCCTCACTCAAACTCCGGTAGAGAAGCTTTAGTCGCATATTTCTCTTTCCAGCAAGATTCAAACACCCCTTATTTCTCTATTTTTTGTCGGCCCCAGGCGTACTCAGCAGAACCTAGTGCCTTTTTGAAAAAGAAAAATATCAAAAGAAAACAAATATGAAAAAGTATACGTATGCAGACATATTCTTTATAAACTAAATGCAGTGGTAAACATAAATCACTACATATTCGTAACACACCGTAACACCGTTATGTAGCTACTTTTAATCTGTGAATGCACGGCAATCAAGATTAATTTAATATCGACTACTTGCACCACGGCACGAATTTCTTTATTATCCTTCTTATTCTAGTTTAAAATGAGTGAAGTTTGGAAATTTGTTATCCTTGCTATTATTGATTTTCGAGAAATCTCCACATCATACACGAAAACTTTATGAAATACAAACTATTTATCACTTTTCATATTCAGCTTTAGCTTATGTCTAAGGAATAGTTGCACAAATTACTTATTTTTATCACCTTAAATAATTCTTTAACATTTTTTTTTTCATTCAACAAAAATCCGTCCTCAACTGTTCAATACCGCACTGTGGAAGTAAAGTTTTGATATATACGTGCTTGACTTAAAAAGGAAACGAGATGTGTATTTGATACCCTTTCTGGAATGGTGGATGTTCATATTGGCGTAGGGTGGTTTTGAGCTATCTCGTTCTGTCTTGTTCATCAGATTATCCGTTTTCTTGCTTACACTTACACGTATTTTCCAACGATTTATGCAAAGAACGTGCACAGGCATTGTACCAAATCAACGTATGCGCATGTCGGCTCACTACGAAAAGGAATACTTTTATTTTTGCTTATCAATTGCACTCGTACAGAGACACAACAGCGTAGCACCAAACACTCTCCTTTATTGATCCAATTCATCCCCTCACTTGGAGTGAAACAAAAAAAAAAAAATAAACAAGTTTACCCTTACACACATTCAATGTCGGTTTCTGCGTTCGTTTGGGGGTAGATTTAAAAAGAAAAATGTTTTGTGGCTGCAAAGCATAAACGAACACGAGGTGCAAGGATCAGCCTATGGATAGTCAGTCAGTAAAACGAAACCATCATCAGCTGGTTTGGAAGTAAGTTGCATTTTATCGATTTATGCCAGTGTGTTGCTGTACATATGGTCGTGTTTATAGATGTACGAATTTCGTTTCGTTGTGTTCATACTAATATCCGGCGATGTGAACATGCTTAACAACAAATTGGGAAGAAGAGATTGTGACGTAATATCCACCGGTAGTGGTCTGTTATTTTACCAACTGACGCAGGGATGTTATCTACATCAATTTAGTCTTTAAACTATACAGGAACTTAGTTGCTGTATAACTGTCATACAAATGAAACATAAAATTCCACATATGTGCAATAATTGTTTGATTACTTGTATCAATGTTGATTTGGCACTTTCTTTTGATTATGTGATCGAATTAACTAACTTTGTCTCCAACGATAAAAGCAACATCTTAAATAATAAATAATCTTCTTCGTACCCTACTCGCTACCGCATCCTATAACGAAGGACTCTAATAACATTTAACTAAGTGCAGTTTCAATTAATCTCTAATTGCAACAAACTAAAACGAAATGCGTAGCAATTTTCCAACCAATACACCAAATTAAATTCAAACTAACTTTCAACACCTTTTCGCTTTTAGTCAGACAGTCACAAATGGATATCATTTCAAATTTGACTACGCAGGTTTTCTCCACGACATTTGTAAAGCCATGCGTCAGAAGTTAAAGAATGGCTTCAGTTGTTCGTGGACAACCAGGAATTTAAATGTCAACTGGGATATTCACAACTGCTTATGAGTAAAGACAGTATCCACCAGCATTTGCACAGCTTCTTATGGAGATAAAACCTAACGTGGTTCGGCCATTTCTTCTCCTTCAAATGGCCCTACAGTCCGGAGTGGACTTGGGCCTCAGTCAACAAGCTTCTCCATCTGGCACGATCTTTAGCCAGCTGCCTCCAATTTCGCGCGCCAAGTTGGTTGGTTGTCCGCTTGTGGGCGTCCTCTATTGCGTTGTCCCACAGGTTCGGAATCGAAGACTCTTCGGGCTGGAGCAGAGTTGTCCACGTACCTGGCTATGTGTGACTAGCTCATGTCGCTGTACAGCCCGTACAGTTCATGGTTGAATCTTCTTCTCCAAAATCCATCAACGCAAACAGGACAAAAAATGGAACGCAGCACTTTATCATCATCATTTTCTGACCCGCATGATCCACTACAGGGGTCGCGGGGGTAATGAACGCACGAGAGATCTCCGCGCCACTCAATCCTCCTCCATCGACTCTAACTCATCAGGGGTTATGCCCAAGTGCAACCAGGCGAGTTTTTGGACTTAGTCACAGCACCACGTCCTGGGTCTGCCAAGCGGTCCCCTACCTGATGGAATCGCATTCAAGAGATGCCTCGGAAGTGGTGATGCTGAGGCATGAACGCAGAACTTTTCCCTGCAAAAGACCAGGGGTTTCTTCATCTCCTCTTGACAATGTCCAGGCTTCTGTCCGGGTTTGGCCATTTGCTCGTAATTCTTTTCTCACTGTAAGTGCAATTTCAATTGTAAGCCTTCCAAGCAAGCAAGCAAGCAAGCCTTCTAAGTGGATAGACGTGAGAGACGACCCAAACCGATCCATATCATATCTTAGTGTAGTAATATGCCTCATTTCCATTGCTAATCATTGGCCACGATAGGGGACAGCAGCTTCTAATCTTTTTACAACTCATTAAGCACTGCTTGCAACTGATCAGGTTAATACTAAGTTCTAACAATGTTTTCAAACTAATTGTCAAATTTTTAACTTTTCAAATGCGAAAGGAATGTGGAAGCTTTGATTAATCTTTGCTCAGATGTCATAAGTAGGTGAATGAGTTATACATACAAATTGTATATTTTGTCTTCTCATCTATTCTGCTTTCTCGCAGGCATGAATAAATAATCCATACAAAGTAGCTCAGAATGAGCTCTGCCATCTTGCATGTCGTCTTAATCATAGCGGATGCTTCAAATTCTTATCAGATGATTAACTATTTTCTATAATTTTCCTCAATCACACTATCACAACCAGTTGATAGTACAAACGAAACAAGCAAAAATACACCCAGCAACCATAATTGATCATGTCAGAACGGCTAGGCCTTCTTGGAATAAACAAAAATAACTATAGAGTTGCTATGTTAAGAATTTCTAACGAGTTTCTTAGTACGACTATCAACTGCGATGCATTTAACAGAGATATGAGGTATTTCTGCTTCATCCAGAGAAATGCATTCATTACGTGTGATCTTCTGGTATTGACTTGTTACTTTTTTTTTGTTCAATATCCTCGTACCCAATGATGGCAATCATTTCTTCTTTGCTCACCAATTGTATAGCAGGTGAAATCACTTCCATTTGTTCATCAGGTTCGATGCAATAAACCAGTATGACTAAGTTAAGTAGTGACTTTCTTTAGAATGATGATGATGGCTGATGTAAAATGGAATACATATTCCAGTAGGCTTGTGGTATTCGATTTGAATTGGGATTCATAAGGAATGGCAATCATAAAATATAATACCACGATGTTTGGGAAATTGTCTTGTTTTTTTTTTTTTTTTTTGTGGACACTCTTATGTACTTTATAAATGCATTTACCATTTCGGACCTAGACGGTTTGAGGACCTTAACCTCAAATAAGCATTCGCAGCCAGTCCCCTCCACGTTCAGCAGACATAACTAGTTAGCTGAGGTTACACTCATTTTCTGCACGCTGACTTATACGAATTGTCGTTCACTTTAAGGCCGAGCGCGAATTCATGCTGGGTTAACATACCACACACGTGTTGATCAAGTTTGAACAATAATCATTTTGCAATCGTCAATGCATTTCACTTATGCTTCGATAAATTTTATTATTTAATCACACAGAGAAGCCATCTTACTAGCCACTCAAAATTAATAAAAAATAAAGGTGCATTATGGCTTTTCCTCCCTGCATCCATACGATCATAAATGTCTATGAGTCCTAAAAATCAAAGCTCATCACATCAATCATATACGGAAAATACAAAAAAATCTGAATAATTTCATATTTTATAGTTACTTTCCCATTCACCGACTGACTGCCTCAGGAATAACTTTCTAAAAAAACATAATCCAAAAAATAACACCTAATATGCCATAAAAAAACACATGATAAGAGCACAGACCTACCTACAGATCTGACGACCAACTCACCAGCTCATGTGCAATAGTGTGACATTAGTGCAGTTCCCTGTGAAAAGCCTAGCCAAGCATGGATGCAAAAAAAAAAAAAAAGTCGAATGGCCCAAAAGAATAAGTTCAAACACCTAACAAAATGGAAAGTATATACAAAAGCGGCTCCTTTGGTTTTTTAGTTTCGGTGAATCGAAAGTAATCCTAGTGCTCTATAGGTGCGCTCTTTGCACTCTTCCGCACACACAGTCATACTCCGCATGCTTCACACCGCACCGGAGATTCCCAAACGGTGGCTGATGCGTTTTTTTGTTTTTGGTATGATTTACCGCTTGGCACTATGCAAACAGCTTTCCGTCCCGGCAAACCCCACCCACTTGGAAGCAAACAATTTCCCTTGGCGTACGAATTTTGTATGGACAATTGGTAGATTCAGAGACGGGAGTCCATACTCGGCATGCACCGCATTCGTTTTTAAATGTCAAAGACTGGAGCTGCGGCAACAAAGTGGGAAGAGTCCACACTCCACAACTGCGAAGAGGTTTTTTTTTTCGGAATTTCACTTAAGTGTGGGAAAATATCTGCGATTAATGGTAGCAGTTTCAGTAATAGTCTTTGTAAGAGTATAGTAGTTGCCGCCAGCGCCTCTTGCTGATTCTCTCGTTGGAATCAAAATTAAATAGGCGACCGGTATCTGGCCCACACCAACAAGTGGCGACAATGGTAATGGTGACAGCAGCGGCGCGGCATCGGCATTCGGCAGCAATAGCGATGTCGGCGGTGGCGGTGGCGGTGTCTGCAACAACAGGAGACATCAGGTGAATGTGTGTATAGACGCGATGGTAATTACTTTGATTTATGTAATTGAGTAGAATGCACCAGCGCCAGTAAACGAACAAATGTGGTTTAAACAAATTCGACGTCTTCGTCTCTTTTATCTAATTTAATCGAAATGAAAGTGAAATGCCAAAACGTCTGAACGAGAACGGTTTTGCGCTGCAGTCTTGTCGCCTTGGGAGCAAATCATTGCCGACCGACACTGCAGAAGTGCCAGCCACTTTCCATTAGGAAGGGAAAAAAGGAGAAAATTAAATTCATTTATTATTTGTAAACTATATCACCCACGAATGCCTATATGTGTGTAAGTGGTGCTATGTAGCTGCAACAAGAGCTTACCATAAAATGATTCAATTTGTGTTGTTTGTTTCATTTTCATCAGTGCCCCCTGGGGCCTGGGTCTTTGGGAATGACGTATTTCATCTGTCATTCGAGAATCGTGACTTGCAGCGACAGTTGACATATGCAGGTGAACTTGTCACGGATCGCTTTTTTTTTCCTCTCCTACAAAGTGAAAGTGTGGATAGGTAAAGAAAATTGTTTAAACTGCGTGACAACAAATTCAAATTCTGACCTAGACACCTCATTCAATGGCAGTGTGACAGATTGATTGCGACGTGAGAATAGATAAAGCTTGGTTTCAGTGTCAACATCAATGAAATCGACACTATTTGTTGAATACCGAAACAGGTTGTGATCGAGAGACTTTTTGATTGCAGCAGGAACAAATGTGGTATGGTGTTTTGACAAATAATAGTGACACACACTGATTTGTGCTACTTGTTCACCTGACAAACAGTTGCAGACTTTGCAGATGGTACGTAATTTATTTGTGTACAAAGTGATCTTATGTCAGCAAATTTTTGTTAATTGTCAATGTCTGATTTCTTCCTGAATTTTGTCGGTTGTGTAATAATGTTGTTGTGGTTGGTGTGTTACGATTTCTTGCCTACTTGTTTTTGGCGTGTCTGGTTAGAATTCTATCAATGGCATTAGGTGTCAGATTTCGTTGCTTCAACTGGTAGCTGACTAATGGACTTCTGTATGGTGTGCTCTCGATTTTACAACTGATCTATTGCATAGAGACGAAGCAAAAAAATCGACAACTTTTCAAGTTTCGGTTCAACGCGTCCAGGGGGCACCAAAAATGATTCAACCGATCCGTAATTAGCCACACCCAAATATCAGATCAACACAACTAAAGTGGTTAAGGTTTGACCTTTATTTTGTGTTACCTCAGACGTTACCTTGGAAATCTTTTATTAAAAATCAACAGTGTACAATTGTAAACAAACCTCTGAGATAACTTACGACGAGATTTTATTCCGTTTTGTGTTTGTTCATTCAGCAACTACCACCACTCGGCGTCTCATAACCATTTGAACTCCGAACTTGTCGTGACAGTGTTTCATCCCAAACCAACCAAGATCAAAGACTTCTTCAACTGGAATCGTTTATACATCAGATGTGCCACTCCAGATGGAATGCTTGCTGAGATTTCCTTATTTTCGACTGAGTAATCGAATTACTTGTTACTTCTGTTACCTGTTACTTCTTTCGATGATGGCTACACACAGCATGGAGTCTGGTTGCTTTAACTGCGTTCCAGTTTTGTGTTCAATTGGAATTCGATAGGAGAAGGGGGTGCATACATTTATGTATGCACCTATCAATGCAACCACTTGAACATCTTAAGGCACAAGTATGTGCGTTGGCTTGAAAATCAAAAAGTCATGCCATGACGATACCCATAAAATGCCCGAAGCTCAATCTAGTGCTTGGCATTGCAATGCAATAATTCGATCGTCGGATCCATCAAATGTCTGTCCACCTCTTTTAGATGACAGTGGGACGACGGTGATAGAAACCGCGATGCCTGTTGATGACTAGTCTCATGTTGTAGTTCGGACTCATCATATTTCAAATTACAATCGCTTTTGTTTGACTTTGAAAGAAATACTTGGAGTGATACAAAAGAGTGAGATCTATGTATGCACTTATACGAGTATGTGCGTTTTCCGTTGTGGCTTCACTCTATGCCAAGCTCGGTGGTTAAGACGATTAAGAGTTGTCACCCTCTTCTGTTAGATTGCGGTTAAGGTATTTCCTTAACAAATTGCTTCTTGATTTCTTTTATGGTTATAACTATCCACATTTTCTTATTGTAGATGTAAGTGTCAACTGTATTTCCTGTCAACGGAATGTGTACATGTCTTGACACTTACAAGTACGTCTAAATATGATCGTAGTAATCGATATTGCCTTCATTTAACCTATAATTAATCAATTGCAATGTTATCGTTCAAAATCATGACCACATATTAAGCATGTGTCAAATATCGAATACACCCTTTCACTGGTTCGGCACGACAAGCAGCACTTGAAACCATCCGTCAGCATTGAAAATAATGAAAACCGTGACTTCAGATAAGAGCCGGCATAACACAATTCAATTTTAAAATCTACGAGCGAAAGTATCACGCTGCAGCGACATTTTACGATTGAATTGCTGTAGATTGAAAACAAGATCAGCAAATAAGCAAATCACCATCCGTCATCCATTCTCCTTCGGGTTGGTTGGGGGTTTAAATTGGATTGAAGGGCGTATAATCTTCTATTTCATTTCATAAAATCAAAAGCCGCGTCTTCTGTGTCAGCCGCTGCGCTTGATTCATCATTTACGTGTACCCCCTTTGATGTTAACTTAGTTTCCAAATCGAACATTGAAATATGGTGCCCCATTAACAGCACTCTTGCGGACTTTTACTTTCAAAGAAGTCGTGCAGAATCATTTAAAAGTTGCTTTACGAAAAAGCGTCGATATAAATGTCGGAGATTGAGTTCAATTCAGTCATTGTCATTATCATCATCATCGTGGTCTTCAGTGGGTTCGATGCGAACTTAAAAAAGGTATAAAAAAAAACACTCAATGGCGAATGGCAATGCGATCGATATCTGAGGCTATTAGTGTAGCACAGGTACGAAGTTGGTACCGTCAATGGTCATCGGCGGCAAAGAGAGCCTCGGGAAACTTTCACCGAATAGGAGACAGGAGGCAGAAGGTACACCACTCCACCTTCCTTCATTTCAACCATAATGCCCTCGAAGAGTAAAATGAAACTCGATCCGAGAGAACGACAATTGAAAAAAAAAACGTATCTGCTAACAGAATAAAATATAACAAGATTAACAACAACAACGAAAATTCACAATTCACCTGCAGGCAATAAATATTTTCCCACAGCGGCGATTGCACCGGATTCGTGCCGACGGCGGCAGCGGTGCGCGTACCGTACTTCACTAAAGCACACTGAAACAAAAGTAAATGTGTGTTCCCACCACCATCATCGCGGCTGTCGTCATTCCAATGCAACCGCCTCTTGGTACACTGGTCATGATGCTGGGATCTGCCAAAAGGTCTCCAACTAGATTTCTCCGCCCGAAAGTTGAACCAAAAAACAAAAAAAAAAGAACGCAACCTCAAGTCACGAGGATTATTCAGAGGTGTTCCTGTGTAACCACGAAGGAATGCGCAATTTCAGTTCAACGAAAGATAATCATTTGACGGTGATAAAGATAACCTAAACTAGATCACTGGACATTTGGCTATAGAATACAAAGATTAAAGGGAGATGCATGCGCTCTGTTTCGTCGGTTAAAAATTCATTAAATGTCCACCAGTATGACCCCCAAATGAATAGAGGAGTGCTATGCGCTACCACGAAGATAATAAAAGCCTTGGAACACTCTTAGATGCCAAGTTATTATGAGACTGGTACCAGACCTGCTGTTGCTGATGACGCTTACTCTTGGGAATGGTGATGGTGGTGTGATTGATGTAAAAGTGGGCCAATCGATACACTCATAAATCGCGTGGCTGTTGTGGGAGTAAAGGAATGAGACGATGGAAATGTTGAAGACTTTTGACCATCTAAAAGGTTGAGCATTTGACCTTACAGTATGTACGTACAGTATGGATTTAAATTAGACATCTGTGCGCCTATACAATGTCTTAAATGTGTTCTAATGCTCTGTTAGCAAGCAGATGGGGATTATGACTCTAAATGAAACTTGAAGGCTTGCTTACATTTACTCGAACATACATCAAAAGTCAGGTGCGGCTATACATCATTACAAGTGATCAAAGGCTGACAGTCAGTCTGTCTCCCATTCATAAACAAGTTAATTTCCAGTTCGTTCACATATTTCCAGACCACACTGTTACTGTGAGGCATCTTTTAAGCTAACAGACATCTGACCGTTTAATGGGCTCGGGCATATTTCCATCATCACCACCGCGGCGGCGCACAGGCTCCATACATCATTAAGTTAATCCCATTGGGGGCTCTCTTTAAAAAACGTGACTCCCACAAGTATAGCTCCTCGGGACATTGGCAACTCTACCTAATGATAGTAATTTGCGTTTGTTGGATATTAATTTGAGTTTTTTTCTCATACCTCCCGCAATTGAAAGTCACACACCCAGACAGAAACTAGGCTGTCTAGCAGTTCACATTTGTTATAGATAAACGCCGTACCGAGATTGTTGTTAGTTCGCAAAGGAGTTTCTTCTCTTTCACTTTCGATCCGTTTAAGGAATCCAAAGCTGAGCACCAGCGCAAACGCAAGAGCACCAACAATAAGGTGGGATATCACTATGCGCGCTTACATCTCCTCATGTCGAATGAAGTGATTGTTGATCAGTGATGGGGAGGCGATACCAACAGCCATGATCGATGGAAAGATCGATAGATAGATAGAAAGTTGTACCATGTACTAACCAAATGCATATGGATATGGTAAACAAGGAGCAAACCCAATGGCTGCTCGGTCCATGTCACACACAAGTATTACAGATTCGTTGCATACCTGGGTTAAGTGATTTTTATACCTTCATTAGGAATGCTGTTGCGTGTGCACTGTCACTTGTTTCCGAGACTCTTTGTCTGAGTTTGGGCTTTGCTCCCATGGAGTTTTTACTTTCTGTATTAACTCGCTTAATTTATAGATGTGGTCACAAACGGAGAAAGAAATGCTTACTATACTTAAAGTGGAGTTTTTTTTTTATTGGATAATAGATTTGTTACGTCAACGAGACGATTGCTTTGGCCAATTTTTAGCGATAAAAAGGCGGACTTCATGTTTTAACAAGACATGTATATCGAATGCAAATTTAAGTAATTGGTGATTCGAGAAGAATTCGATTATACGACCAGCCTTTACTTCATGGTCGCACCCATATAATTGCCAACATAATCATACGTGTATCTTAGGTTGGCTCTTGACTTAAGGCAAAATCAGAGTTTCCCTAATACATATGAATGTTGTTTTTTAATGTATGTACCTTGTTTCTATTTGAGAAAAAAAAGTGTCTCATTTTGTTCGCTGTTATACGCTGTTTCTGTTGTTGTTTCTTTTCCTAATTGTTATTGACAGTTGGACTGGATTTCTATTGGTCTACAATAGATACAAGCATCATTGCTGAGATACCGGATATTCTTCCTTTCCTTACGATTCTCTACACAAATTTGAATATTTAAATGCACCAGAAAATCAATCTTACTGATTAGTTTGGAAGGAAGACAGGTATTTATATTCAATTCCTCAAGAAGTCTAGTTTAGAACATATGTAGGTTAGGTTAGGTTAGGGAGTGACGGCTCAGCCCCACATAGACCGGTTGGTCCATATTGCTACCACCAAACAGAGTAAACCTAGTTATAGTCCACTGTAGCCTTATTTAAGCAAAATGTTGTTGCAGTGGTTTTAGCAAAGATTATGAAATGTTGTGGTTTCACGGTGGCCAAATCATTTACAGATTTAAAGAATGGTTGACCTAGACTTTTACATCAGGTTTTTGGCTACAGCCGGGCAGGAACAAAGAAGATGCTCCAGAGTTTCAACAACCAATGTTGCTTTGCAATTTCTGCATTTATCAGTGGGAATCAGGCCTAGTCTATGAGAACGGAGACCCCCACAGACAGTGGTCTGTAATGAACCCTACTAATAAACTGCAGTTTTATCTTGGTAGCGAGTTTATTAGTTTGGTTTTGGCTTTAGTTTGGCTTTTTAGTTGGATTCTTTGCTGTTAAAAGTAGTCAAGTTCATTGAAGAAAAATTTGATTGGAGCTGCGATGCTTAATTTGTGAGATGACATTGTGACGCCACTATTATCTAGTTGGTCAGCTGCTTCGTTTGGATCCCCATATGTCCAGAAATCCACAAGAGGACTGTGTTGTTACTGCGCATCGAAACAGTTGAGTACCGTTTTGGACATCATTATATTACGTTTAAGTGCTTTGAGCACTGCCTGACTATCTACGTAGATATTAATGCGAGTGCTGTTTGCGCTACTTATCAGGCCTTCTGCATGGCCACCAGCTCCGCTTGAATAATGCTGTTTCTTTCGTCCAGTTTGTAGCAAATTCTGACGTAAACACCTTCATGCCGAACATATGTAAATCCCTCAACATTAGCGAAAGAGTCATAAAAAGAAACTTTTAAGAAAACAAAGTTGCACACAAAATCTCCAAAACCTTCACTCCTTGTCCACATTAAAAACAGTATTTATTTTCAGTTGAACACTGTATTCGACAAGCTTCTAAGATTTTATATTTCGTATCAATTTCCAATCAAATTCGACTTAAAATAATTTAACTTTCAATTTTTATCCACCACCATCTCGATCAGAAGCGGCAAAAACATTGGGCACTGCCGATCATCATCAGAAATGTTGAAAAGTGAAAACCGCATACACAAATCCCATAAGTCCCATTTAAGTTGAATTATCATGTTAGCACGCTCTCACTGCCGTTGCTGGCGTTGGCTTCGTCTTCTTTTACATCCAGATCCAACAACCGTGTAAACACACAATAAAGATTAATTTGTAAAAAATATCTAAGAGCAACAATCAAGCCCGTAGCAAGCGAACACGACCTAATTTTCAATCAGCCCGGAAATATTTTATTTTTACATTGCATGCTTGTCGTCGGCATCGCCGGGTGGATGGAAAGTGAATTCGCATATCTGACATTCTCGTCTAGTGCCATCGTTTACCGTTAATTTTATTTCATAATTTTTTCTGATGACTACAGGACCGGGGAGCGCAATGGGGCGTAGCATTGGCGACGCTTGCGCTTAATGCGATCACTGGTTGTGAATACAAACAAATCCTGTATAACAAGTGTGAGCAAGTCGCCAATAGCTCACGAAGATCAGCGTGCTGAAATTACCCGAGCACGCATGTGCATCGTAATCGCGATGTGGCCCGAGTGTAAAGGTGATTCGCAATCGTGGATCATAACTTTGTGGTGAATTGTCGTGCGACCGCACAACAATCTTGGCCTGTTTTTTTTGGATTTGTGAATGTTCGTGCACTTTGTGGGGGATACATTCATAATGGAAGTTGCATTCTCTGCTTGCCGGTTTAGTAAACTAGGAGTGATCCAAATTAAAAAGTGATTTTTTGGTGAATGTAATCGTGAAAGTATTTAAGATTCGTATCAGCGGAAATGTAGAAATTAGTTTCGCTTACAGGATCTGATATGAACTAAGTGAACATGCTGAATTGAAGTAGATGTTTGTTGCATGTGAATATGGATATATTCATGGTCTGTATGAATATTATCTACTTCAGGTGGTGCTACATTCCTTTGTAGAATTGAGCCCGTTAGCCAGTCAATCAAACGAATAAACTAACATATACAGACAATTTCCTGACTTCGGTTTTCTTTTTAGAAGGGCACGTTTCCCACCGAGGACATATTTTATTACACATATTTCTTTTTTCACTACAACTGGTCTTACATTGTAAAGCAAATTATAGGGAAATGGATTTACGTTTATTGGCTTTGGAACCACATTATAATCTCTGATTTGTCCACGTTAACCTTCATCCCGGCATCTGGCACATACTGCAACAAACCTATCGAGTGCGCGCTGGAGTTCCGTCTGGGAGGATGTGAGGATAACCAAGTCATCTCCAAAAAGAAGATGACTTACCCTCAACTCTCCCAATGTGAAACATTCCTCGCCTCGGCTGCGCTGCAACATACAGTTAATACATATAATGAAAAGGAGAGGTGACAAGACGCACCCTTGGCGAAGTCCAACGACCACGGTGAAAGGTGTTGATTAAATTTTCGCAAGAAATTCCTTTCGAAAGCATTTAAAAAAAAAACCAACCATCGTATTGTAAATATTTACATTTTATATTGTGCTTCCGCTCAAAAATAACGACCACATCAAATTACAACTCTTACATTTCGAATTCAAAACACCATAGAAGTTTTCATTGTGCAATACATAATACATTTTATGACCGAACTGTCGTTATTGCCCATCCGATGTTCAACACATGTTACACGCCGTTATGAGCTACCTGTCAACTAAAATGTTTATATAAAGTAGCTATAATCGCCAGTCGAATGTGCCGGCCATCTGATCATAAACCAACGGATGAGATTAGATTGTGCTTCGAAGAAAACAAAAAAAAAACAGCGCGCATCCATCGGCAGTCGGGGAACATCTTTTCCATTTCGATAGTTGCAATTCAAGATCATTTCACTCAGTGTTGCAGGTAATTATAAACAAATCACAGCAATTACCCAACTCGTAAGACCGCTGTTGAGATAAGAAAGGATTCACGCAGGGTTTCATGAGTGAAACTTTTTGATGATGTTCAAGTCCACACCAGAGTGTAATTGCAATCTTTTCCATATCGTGGTGCAATAAAAATATTAAGCACTCAGTGCATCGTATCTGTTACAATTACAAGATTACGTGCAACAATTGAAATAATCAGACAAACTGCATACATCATCGGTGGGAGCCTTGAAATGCCATTAGCCACAACTTCGTGACTTAAAGGTGCAAGCAACAAGAGAAGCAGTGACCAGTGTTGGTGTCTATCCACTGCGGTCTAGTGTTCCACAAAACTGCCAAGATCATCAGAGAAGAACGAAATAGAAATCCGAAGATCGACTGACTGCCACATTGCCACCGTAGCATCAAATATGATGAAGAAGATGCATGCACTAGAAGGTCCCTCCGGCATCTGAGCAGCCAATGAAATCGTGAATTTTGCAAATCGCACTTGGGACCAAAATCACTTATTTTTTTTCCAGATCCGTTGGGATCTCTATACGCAATTCGAAATAAAAATTCAATATCAATTGCGGTTGCACAGAGTATGTGCATGAAGTTCGTGAATGAAACAAACTTCAATAGGAGACGCTTAAAGGCACTTTTCCTTTGAGCTCTCTCAAAGTATGTAGCAATTGCAGACACCGTCACTGCCACCGGTGGCTTTGTCGTTTCTCTCGCGTCAGGTGGGTGCAGTGCCAATGGCAAAAGAGGTAGCAGTTGATTGTTGGTGTTGGTATTGCTAAGATTGTGACATTGTGATACACATTTTGCGGCTAAAATGATCGAGTTTTATACGTATGTAGTTATCGTTATGCCGAGCGTGGGTGTTAATGAATTGCCTACACTGCATCAATTCGATCTCGAAAATAGTGGCATGAATGTGACTTTCATAGAAGCGGTGAGTATCAGTAACCAAACAGAGATAGAAATTCAAAGTATTCCGTGCACAATGGCGTTCCGCAATTTATCATTTGACATTTGAGCGCTGCGTGCCTCGGAAAAACAGTCTAGTGTCTATTCTCTGTATACGTGTGCATATGTACTTGTCTCTATAATTACCGGCGCTCAAATAGAAAGGAAAATTAAAATTTCTCGCAATTTCCTATGCAGCTCCAACACTAGAAGATGGGGGGATAGTTGTCAGTCGCATGCGCATGCGCACATGTACCTTTCACATGATGGGGTACGACCATCTAATAACGGATGTGTGCAATGCGCAATGGCACTGGTAAAGTCCAGTTTAAAGGGGAGGGAGGGGTTGTAGCGACTAAACAGTCTGGATGTCAACATCAGTTTATTTATTGCGTCAATGTCGTTTTCGCAGAGAACAAGTGGCGAAGAGATAAATTAGATAACTCCGACAAAACCTTAGTCGTAGGTGTTGTATCTAAAACCGAATCTTGCATGCAATTTTTAGTCGACTTTCGCACACACAGAGAAGCAAAAATACTTCCATTTTCAATTTGAAAAACAAAGTTTTGATTAACGATATGTCTTTAGAGAAGAAAGTGCTGCACAACTAGAAACAAGAAGAGTTTATGTTTACCTAATCTATCAGTTGACATTGCATTGTCGCTAACTATTCAAATGCAATACGGAAACATTATGAATACTGTCGAGATACATCCTGACCTGGTCAAAGGATGGCAAAAATGTAAAATGTGGGGAGTTGTACTCAAGGTCGTTGGCGGAAAAGTGAAAGTGGGAACGAGTAGATACCGGAATATGACGCCAAGACAGGATAAGTTGTACGTAAGTACTTCCCCAGGAATTATAGCGTGGTGAAGGATAAGAATATTTTGTAAAGCTAATGGTTGTAGCTAATAGCACCGATTATTTATATCGGTCAGTGCCAGGACAGCTAATTCGATTGATAGACGTAAGAAGCAATATGCATCTAAAATGTATCTGAATCGATTAATAGACGTAGGAAAACATAACTACAGGTGTACAGAAGTCGTAGGTAGGTCATATAGGGCCGCTGTGGCAGTTGGAAGATGAAGTAGGTAAAAGCCAAAAAATCCTATACTAACCACTGTCGATTTTTTCTAGGTGGAAATTTCGATGTTGCCAAGTACATCTGTGATGTGTCTGATTCGATTAATAGACGTAAGAAAATATAACCACAAGTATACGGAAGTCGTTCGTAGGTTAACTATGGCCGAACCCTAGACCTTAGAAGCTGGATTCGAAATTGTTCGCAATTGAATCTTCTGCGATCATTGGACTCAGAGAAGCTGATTATACACGTAGAACTGACTGATTTCACAGATGGCTGGTAGCATGAAAATCTCTTTTTTTTAAGTAGTTGTTAATAATAATTCATTTAAAATGTCTATCAGCTGTGGCAGAGAACACTAGTACCTAATGTCAATGTTTTTTGACAGCATTTGATGTCACTGAAGTACGTGTGAAAAAGACATCAATGTATACAAAACAAAATCCGTTTTAAAATAATAACCACGGTCCCTAAGTGCCTGACTTCAGCGCAAGTGTCAGTCCAATCAAATGTAATACTCCTCAACAATTCTATTAGAGCTTGGTGTTTGGTGTCGTGTCTCTTATGAGAATCGTGTCTACACACGTGCATGCATGTCTTTAAATCATAAACTTGCATTCAAAGTAACAAACTCAAAAGAAAAGTGATCAGTGTATAGAAAATACTAACACAAACCGATACTGTTGACATCAAGAGAGTTCTCATCGTTAATTGTCCGCATGCATTTGCTTATGAATATTAATTCAAACAATGGCTAGGTATGCAATATTTAATAATCGACTGCAAGTGTACTTGATGTAACATGTCAAGTTATCTGCCATTGATAATCGGTCATTACTTCATTCTTATCATCGCCACAAGTTTAGTTGTCAAATACCAAAACGAAAACATGTGAATCAATTTTCAAATTCAAAAAGGGCTTGAACTCGGCTTCTTGTCTTGCATAAGGAGGATTACACGCGCGCGTGCATGTACATAAACACATGCATATAGCTGTCCCCATTCGAAAGGCTTTGTGATAATAAATTGACTTTCTCACCTCTCCTGTGAAAATGGAAAACAAAATGATCGTATCATCTTCTTTTTGAATAAATTAATAAGAAAAACGATCGCAATTAATTTCTGATTGCTAACAATTCAATTCAGAATCATCGTTCGATCCCAGACTCTCATAAATTTATGCCACACTTACGCAATAAATTAAACCAAAGGCTTTCATTCGTTTCGCCAAAGGCGTGGCGAATGGCGTTATAAATGCTTGCCGATAACAGTTTTCAGCGCATATTTACCAGATATTGAGAATTGATTTAGCACATGGCTAGATCCCGTTTTGTCTAGCATCGTACTTTTACTATTTGCCACCATTTGGCAGATGGACATTAATTGGTCAGCTCATACAACTATGAGCAAGTGAGCTATAACAGCAACTCGAAGCTTCCATTAATTCGATAAACATGTAAGTTGCAGACGTTGTCTAAAGCTATCAAGTCAACGCCAGTGGCATCTGCATTGTAAACATCATGCACTTGCAATAACAGTCGTGTAAAAATTACCGGAAACACCGCAGGTGAATCTCTTAATGGATACTATTAATATTTTTCAATACTCTTCATGGACGCTTCGTTCCTTAATAAAGAAATTGATTTTTTGGTATTCAACTTCCTTAAAGGCAATGTTTACACATCTGCATACACAGACAAATGTAAATGGATGTTGCTTCTTTAAATTTGCCTTCAAAAGAATGACAGCGACGCTAGATAGTAAATCCATATTACGGACAAAACGAAATGTCAAACAGAGTACAAGACAGAATATTTAATTGTGTAGTCCTCTATGTTTGAGTGACGTTTTTACAAAACACACTCACGTTTCGGTCAATTGATGTGTTGGCGAAAACAATTTGCACTTCCTGCAATCGGCCAAATGTGCATATGGACATACATACGTACTTCTTTGAGTAAACCCTTTGCGAAAGAGCCATTAATTGCTTTGAATGGCTTACGGATATGTGTTAGCCTATTGGCTAACATTAAGACAGAAAATACCTTTCATGACAATTGGAAGTTGTGATCGCTTGCAAGATGACCAGTGCGTGTGGCAATGGATGTGACCACCATAGCTGTGGATGTTGTGAAAGTTTGTCTTTTGTCCTTAGGAAATTAATATCACCATTCATGCTGCACAAGTGCTGAGTTAACATTTGTTATTTCATATTAGGTATTTCTGCAAGCCGCATAGAAAAAAAGTTGCTGCATGTGTGCTGTTCAATGGCGATTGGTATGAGTTTATGGGAAACGAGGAAATATATGTACCTGCCCACGCTGTAAAGATATTTGTTCAATTGCCAAAGGAAACCATGAAGTTGACATTTCTATTAGTTTTCTCGTTATGCGGAGCATAGGATAATGTTTTGACAGGTTTTATTTTATGAACTGTGTGGGTGTATGTGTTGATTCAGCAATTCCGGCGTCATGGAACGTTTACCTATAATTTGCTTTGAAGGCGGTACACAGAATACTGTGAAGCAAACAATAAACGATGTGTTAGCTATACCAGCTTCACCCAATGTAGGTGGATAACTTAGAAAGGTAGACACATTTTTTGCGTATTTAGTTGTTAATAGGAGGAGTATGCTCATCTGGGTTAAGAGGAGCAGTGGGTTGGCAATTAAATTCATTTTTGGAACAAAGTTTATTGCTATTGACTTTATATCATGATTTCCTGAGCAGTTTTAAGTAGTGCAATACATATTGGAGACAGCATTGACCCATTGACATAATATTTATAAATAAACAAAATTGATATGGTGTCCCATAATTCACGCAAAATGTAATTTTGATTGAAAATACAGATTTTTAATTAGAAAGCCTGGATGCATTTGTTTCTCAACAATTACTCGTGGGTTTTCTGAACCGAAAATGCGACAATTTTGGCGATTAACGCAGCCATCAAGATGAAAATGAGCTTTTTTTTTGCGTGACTTATAGGACACCCTTTACATTTTATTGTTAAAAACAGATTTCGGCTAAAGTTTTCATCTCTCTAGAGTGCGCTGTTTTTTGCGAAAGTATAGACAAATTTATTTAATAAATAGCTACATAAGACTTCAGCCCCGATTTTCGCGATTTTTTTGTATTCACGTTTTACTGGGAGATCTAACTGTTCAAAATGCATATATGTATGTATAAAAAAGGTAGGGTGCGTGGACTTTACGGAACTTTATCCAAATAAGCTTGTATAACTGGAAGCCTAGAAAAAATGGTCGCTCTTGAATCTCTTAAATAAAGGTATCTACCTTTATTTTTTGCGAAATGTGTGTAGGTGATATAAACATTGTGTCAATTCTTATTTTATTATTACATCGTAATACATATAGTTTTGCTAATCACACCTCAATAAAAACTAATCAAGCAGAGGCGTGTTTAAAATTAACCACGGTGCAGTGTTTTCGGGTATGTAAAAACTATTTTGCATATTCAATTTTCTACCACGGCTGCCATGCCTGAGGAAAAACACGCCCCGGAGAAAGAGTTGCACGGACATTAACGATTTCATTGAAAGAAGCCAGCGTGAGTGTCCAAAAACTTTAACGATCAACACCGCACCCATAAATCATATTGTCGCCACGGTAAGTCTACAAAACCATTAAGAGGTTAATTTAAATAAATGACATCACTGCCGAGCACTTTGACAGTCGTCTTTATCTGCCATTGATTTGGAAATGCAAATGATTGTGTTAATTATCTATTGCATAAATTCACAACGCGCACCCGCATCCATGAAGGTTCTAATGAAATTTACGAACCCACGAAATCCAGTACAAATAAATGATTATAACTGAAGTTCAAATACCGTATAAATGACATAAGGAATTTAGTATGTGTGTAAGTATTTAGATATAAGCCAATACAAACATGTCCGAATGGTGTTTATTATTCTGTTAACGTTTACTGAATACTTATGAACAACATTTTTTTAAACCCAACGGTGAAGTCATCGACATGTCAAGCAACTTTTTGGAAGCGATTAGCAATGACTCAGATAAGCTCATTCAAACTAATCGATTCTGATGCGTTACCTGTTCCCTCATCTTTTTTGATAGATCACAGCAATCAGACATTTTTCAATATTCACTTTCGTTTTCCCATGCTCCATGCTGCTGATGTTAATTACAAACGATCATGTTGTTCACCTGATGTAGTAGGTGATTTAATCTTATTTCACACACTGAGATGTGACAGTAGGTAGCCTGTGGTGCGATGCAGTGTCTCGTTGGGAACTTTGTGCATGAGGCTCTCTAATATTAATTGATCTCAAGTGATAGTGTTTGTGTGTAGTATATTTAAGGAAAACAAAGCGAACATTCACCATTTAACAAATGACATTGAAGATGATTGAAGAGAAGCGCATTAGTTTCTCTTGTGCCACCGAATGTTTCTTTCTTTCGGTAGAAAAATCATTGATGTGCAGACATAATTCGTTTTGTGAAGTGTGACTGAAACTGTCACTGAATTTCAGCGCAACAATCGTTTGATCTTGAGAGATAGTCTTCTTAGAAAAAGATAATGTTTGGCGAAATTGTGAGATTGACTTTTCTATCCAACTTACGCCACACTCGCAGCTGTATTTTAATGAATTTTACTGGACAAATCAACGATCAAATGAAGTGGAAGAACTGTTCATCAAGTAAAATTAATTAAACGAAATGTCAACCTCAAAAATGAATAGGTTATTAGCCTGTTTTGAGATTACAAATTAAAGACCTCAGCGACATACGCTACCAACAAGTCATCAGTCTCTCAAGAAGATGAAAAAAACCAACATATAATTGTATATGATACGAGAATAAAACTAATCCATTGACGTACACAGTCATGTTGTAGAATGTCAACTGATCTGGTTTTGATGTTCACCTCAGGGCACACTCAGTGGTATGTTTGCTTTAACCTCCAGCTAGCAAACACTCGTTTTAATGCACTACTTCTTGCCATCGCTGCTCACATGTCCACTAATTCCACATAAAATGCTAATTTCGCAAAATTACTGCCAGCCGGTTCAACATTGAAAATCATTAAAATATAAACGTCAGTCGAATTTGTCAGACTTGAATAACCAACTGTCAAAATAAAATTGCAATGCGCCACATTAAACGATTAGCACAATCAAGTAATTACTGAAGAGGTTAAGAGCCTAAATTTAATTGAAAGTGATTTTTTTTTGTAATATTTTGTAGAATACAAACCTGTTTTAGTCCATTGGTCATAGTCTTGTAATAGGATACTCCAGTCAAATGACAGTTCTTTATGTGATGCCATGATATTTGATTTGATTTGTCGATGACAGTTTTCTGCTGCACTTTTACTGTTATATGGCACTTAAAATAATTCCCGAGCTTACTTAATCGCTATGTATATATATATGTATATCTATTTGTATATATAAATGTACTACACTTCCCTTCATTACACTTCCATAAACTTAAAGAAAAAACTAAATTGTGATATATGTATGTATGCATGTAGAATTGTATAATGTCCTAGAGCGTATATTCTGTGCTCTATATGTTAACTTATCGCTAATAAAATCCTATAACCGAAATTTCATTTTGAATTATAACGGTTAATGTCTACATAACCGTAAACTTATACGCGAACACTTTTTTTTTGCTTTTTTTGTATAACATCAATCAGTGCATGCACACTCACCATGCTGAGAAAAAGTTTTTATCATGCATTTTCTATAAAACCTCATTAAGTCCTGATAACAAGGCCGAACACAAAAAAAAAATAATGAAATAAAATAATCACACGAACAGACGAAACAGACAGAAGGAGGAAAAGCGAGAATCAGAAATGAAATGAAATCAAAAGTCTGCCTTATTTGGCTGTTGTATGAGTCTGTCACTCAACGCAGGCCCCGTACCGAAAGACTACCGATCTGCTATCGGTTGTGTTCAATTGTAACTAGTGCACATGTGAAAAGAAAACACAGAAAAAAAAAACTTGAGAGAAAAAGATCTACAATTTCCAATGAAATTAAGAATAATTCATTCAAAACTTTTAACGCAAAACGACAAAAAAAAAATTATGACGACGAAGACAACGACGACGGCAAAAAAAAAAGCTTGACCCTAGTCCCCCCGATTGATCGCAATCACTGCGACTATTGCTGTGAGCTTAACCGAACCACCTCACTGGCCACATCTAGAAACGAAACGTCAAATCATACAATCCAACGTTTTTCATTCGTTTCAACGTTACATGCCTTGTCTGCGACTAGCGGCTGTAGCGGCTTCTCAAGCTCTCATATGGAATTCATCACTTAGTACACAACCTCCCCTGCACTCTTCAACACATTGCTTGCTCTCGTACTCCGCACACGCATTCCTAATATATTACACGGCAGCGCCACCTACATACCACACAACTCCGTACAAACAATACACACATATGCCTACATTGGCCACTATTCACTCTCGAACGGATCGTATAGAGAAAGACGCTATCATCGAAGTCAAGCCATCGCATGTGGTGGATTTAAAGTAGAAGAGAGTCAAGCAGATCTTACTTGTGTAAGCGTCCGGCAGTAACAGGAACATATCGGATAGAAAAAATGAAATTCCAAACTTAAGAATGGGAATGCAAAGTGAAGGGAGGGTTGCGATATAGTGCCTGTATGTGGAGGCGTTAGCACTGTGCTTATGTCCGAGAGTTGAGTCATTTCAGTCTCAGCGCTCAGCACTCAGGTGCTCAGGTAATAATGAACCCGGCTTGATACGGCGTTCAATGTAGGACGTTAAAAAACTGTTCCCCTTCGTGACCAGCATGTCGAAACTGTGTATTTTGGCAACCATAATGCCAGAGAGTTAAATTTAACTGAATTCAAAATGCAACGAATTACGAATCTCGTCTCTGTCTGAGATGATCGTATACTTCTAATTTTATCAATGAAAACCTGTTCAATCACCCACTTTATTGGTCATTCTCATCTCTTGCGACCGAAGCGAGCGGGAACCCCAGAAGCACAAGTAGATGCTAGTGAGCAGTAGTAAAAATATACAGACATCGTATTTGATTGCATACCTTCGACGGCCCAGTGGCTATTTGGCAGCCAACCAACAACGTTATTCCAGGTATTTGTATGAAACAGTGAAAAAAGAAAACCGTTTGATGTGAAAAGAGACCCACATATATATGATTGGGAGGAAGAATGTGCCTGTTTCATAATCGAAGTTGCGCCAATGTAGGGAAGAGAAATTCCCCAACGTTCTGGCGAAGAACCAGAAATAAAAAAATAAATAAAATAAAGGAAACGAATCACGAAGGAAGAAGACACTCGTAAGTGCGTATGCACAGCCATATTTGTGTGTTCATGCATATTTGTATGTATGTACGTCGTAAAAACAAGTTTTTGATCTTTTTGGTTTTTCAATCTACCTATTGAGTGGAGTCATCCTACATCGTCTGAAGTTATACCTGAGTGTCCAACTTTATGCGGGAAATGTGAATAAATGTTTCACAGCTTTAATTAACTATAAAACCGATGAATCTGGTTCAATCTGGAGGGTGATGTGCATTCACGTAGACCATTTAAACGCAATTTGAACATTTAGTACTACATGATAAATTAGTACTCCAAAAATAAAAGCCATACATTCTTTATGAAAAATGCGAACAGTGGGACCAGATACGAACGATAGGAAAAGAAATTTAAATAAAACAATAACGATGTGAAACATAAAATTATTTCTGACTATTTTTGGAAGCCAAATCCATGGCATTTTGTATGCAATAGCACATCCTTCAACTGGCCGTGTCGGCTTCGCTGATATTGCTTCAAGCTGCTGATCAAATGTTTGATGATTCGGTCGAATATGTGATATGTTATTCTGACAATAACGTATCCGATGTTGGCTTCAAGCTCGTCCAAATTGGGTGGTTTGTTTGCATAGAATTATGACTTGACCTAGCTCCAGAGAAAATCATCGAGTCTGGTCAGGTCCCATGGTCGTGGCGGCCAATTGATGAACTCTCGTCTCCAGAGAAAATCATCGAGTCTGGTCAGGTCGCATGGTCGTGGCGGCCAATTGACGAACTCTCGCCGTGAGATGAGCCATTCACCGAATATCTCCTTCTCAACTTCGAGCATTGCGAAGCTTGTACGGCATGTAGCACACCTCGGATATATAGATTTTGTCGAGCTCTGGCCATAAAAAATCGGTTAACATCGCTCTATACTTGAGGCCATTGACGGCACACGGTGTCTCCTTCCTCATTTCCAAAGAAACAAGGGGATGTCGCAATGCCATAAACTGCACCAAATAGTCAATCGCTGTGGATGCATTGATGCTTGGTCGACCACTTGTGGATTGTGTTCGCACCAATAACGGCAATTTGATATAACCGCTGAGCCAAAAATGGGCTTCGTCCGAGAAGATGACTTTTTGCCAAAAATCGATTCTACGACGAAGTCACTGAAGCCATTATGAGGACTTACCTCAAGGGCAAGATTCAATAAAAATATCTAATATGGATGGAGCCACAGAGAGAGAGAGAGAGCAATTAGATAGATAATCGATAGAGGTGGAGCCATCACCCATTGTAAGCGTCGAGGGCAAGTTTTACCAACATTTCAAATAATTTTAGTATAACTGATAATTTAAATACCCTCGTTTAACTTACATCAACATCCTTCCGGTTTTATTTTATTTCCAAGCAAATTGTCAAGTATGTATGTGCCAAAGATGATTTCATATCCGCACACGAACGCGTGCGTACATGTATGTGCTTCAGCCAACAGTAATATATTCAAAAAAAAATATTCAACAAAACAAAAACTAAAAATACCAAAGTAAAGCAAAATAGAAGGAATACCAGCAATGATAGCGAACAGCTGAAGATGCCAATCACTCCATGTTCGGATTTGGGTAGATTTAAATATTGTCTTCTCTGTTAACGGTTGTTATTTAAATTTCAGTTCGAATTGTGTTCTGAACAGGTTCGCTTTAAATAGTGATCAATTTACGACTTTAAACAACAACGTTCAATAACAACTACCAGAACATCATTCTTAAACCTTACAGAAGAACACACTAAAGGACAAACGATGAGTCATAAGTGTGTGAAATGTTGATAAGAACACAGTTCGTAGAGTGTTGATGTTAAACAAAACCTATTGCGTGTCACTTGTTAGCTCTCTATTTGTGGGATGTTAATGATCTTAGAATAGAAAGAAAAGAAGAGAAAAAAATTAACTGAAAATATGCCATTCCACAGGAGATAGTGAGATGCGAGCAATGATTTCAACACGAATATGGTAGTGTATGAGTTTGACGGGACAGGAGTTCAATTGCTTTCGCTTATCCTCCTATGGACAGCTATCCAAGTCGAAACAGGTACTCCTATCTATTTGCACCCAGTTTGATGTAATAATTGCATCTGTGGAAGCTACACCAATCATCAACGTGCTGGCATACAAGTTCGTTCTAAGGAAAAAAAAAAAACTTGAAAGGTTCACTCGGTGTTGCCGCAGTAATAATAACCATTTACATTTTTTTTTTCTTACTTATTTCATTTTCATTTTCTTCAACATCGTCATGTACATATGTACGGGTATTACAAGAAGTTACTATGACAGAGGCCCACAAGAGCTGAAACTAAAGCTGAAGGAGATGGAGATGGATTTATGGGCAGAGCAATTTAAACCGGTTTACCTGAATGCATCTACATAGTGTGGAATTGCTGGCGATCTATTGTAGGTACTCGTATTATTAGCGATACACACATTAAAGCCTTCCAACTTGCACCCATATATGTCTGATGCAAGTGAGTAGTTGGTCTAGATCAGGTCGAATGTGCGCAGGCTTTGGTAGGCTGCTTTAGTTGGTGGTACCAAGGACCTCTTGCTTTCGTCGTGGTCGTGGTCGTTTTTACTTTGGTTTGTGGAATGCTAGAGATACCTGCGTTTCTGTCTTAAACTATGTATTGCTATATGGATAGAGAAGTGGGAGCCTATAATATGTGTATACACATTTATTTTTTTTTATTATTTTTCTGCCGACATTTTTCTTGCTGTGGATATACCTACCGGCAACTGTCTTCTGAATTTGTAGGTGTAATTAGAATAATCTTTGATCAACTCACGTATTTGCACCTGGAGGTTGGAATGAGAGCAGCTGGTTACTGTGGTAGGATTTTGGTAAGGTTGTTTCTTTTTTTTATCTGCGGATAGAATACAAAATTATTTGCGATGTGGGTACTGTGAATACGTTGCGAAGTCTACGTAGCGGTTGGTATCGAAGACATTCTCGGGAAATAGTTGCTCATAAAATGATTGGTTTGAATAGAAGAAAGCCTTGTAGGCTCTTCAAATGTTCTCATTTCTATGGTCAATCAAAGAATATCAATTAAGTAAAAAACTACGCTTTTCTGGTAGCATCGTATCTGCACGTCGCGTGGCAATACATTCCGATGGTGACCAAAAATCGACCCAGCAATATGAAATCAATTGAAGGCATGGGCCAATACTGACATTAATAATAACAATAGGGCCACGGCCTAGTGGCAACAGTAACCACTCGTGTTGTGCATGCTATTGGTCTATCAAGAGTGGAAGGGACAGTTGTATGCTGACTCCGAACAGCCAAGTTTTTCTACACAGTTATACTCTTTAAGCAGTGACTCGAAAGAGGTGGGGCCTTGAAAATTATTTGTTGTCCTATTGGGAATCGAACCCAGATAGCAAGGTTCAAGTGCATAGGGGTTGACGCATAGACCCACAGCCGCCACAAGTAACATTAATAACGATTTCATATTTGAATTGACAATTAAGTAAAACAAAAGAAACTTTCTTTTCTTAGTGTACACATTTACGGAAAATCGCATCTTAAAAGTATGCAGCAAATTTGTCAGTAAAGAATTGCCATGCGCTACCTGCATATAATAAAGCTGCTCCCTTTTTACACTTGTAAACACATGTAAATAAGTTTCTATGTCAATGGTGTCATGTTTTACCTGTAGAATAATCTTTGACGTTTCCACCGAGTTGAAAAGCTTTCTGCTGCGTCATTTGTGTTAATGTTTGAACAAATATTAAGTAAAATTAACCTCTTGTTTGTTTTAATATCTATATTATCCGCATATATATATAATTGTTGCTTAAACAGTTATTGATTTAATCAATTAAGATAAATAATATATTCTTGCAGCTGGCAGTTTCAGAGATATTCACCACGAGAATTCAACAACCCACATTCGTTCAGTTTCATAAGGTCGCTCGGCCTTTTCAAACCTACCTCATCGTGACGTTTAGTTTTTTTTCCTCATTCCACCGAACGTCTGTTGACTGATTTACACAACATCTTATCGTCCTTCATCTAACTAATATTTCACTTGAAAAAAAAAACGAGAAAAGAAACATATGATTTAATTAAAATACGAGAGTAAATAATTTTCCGGTCCATTTTCGGTCAAGATTTAGTGCGTGTTTGTGTGGTCGTTGAATAATTGTAGGAACCGTAGCCAAGTTCAAAGTTCAGAAAGAAAACAATCGAATTGAAAACGTAGAGACGAAAAATAATCTCAGTGGCTAGACATTTTTTTTTTTGTTCAAAGTGTAAATCGTCTACACTACACCTTCATTCACGATGGCTGCGGAAAGCGTTGATGGCGGTAGCCCCACTGCCGCCGGCACCGAAGAATCATCGTTTATTGTTTCCGTCTTAAATGAAATCATTTATAGTCCCATGAATTTGGCCCTTGTCGCCATAATTGCATTCCTTGTTTATAAAATCATTAAAGATCGTATTGAAGTACCACATAGCGACTTAAAGCCTCAAGAACCTGAACTACCGAAACTGCGTCGTGATTTCACTATTCAAGAGCTCCGGCAATTCGATGGCACACAACCAGATGGAAGAGTTTTGGTCGCAGTAAATGGAAATGTGTATGATGTCACTAAGGGAAAGAAATTCTACGGACCAGGTGAGTGTTGAACAAAATCGACAAGATATGCATGTACGTGGATCTACCATAAATTTCTGCAACCTACCCACGCAAACAAAGAGATAGCTTTTTTCATATGCCCACTCGCTTGAATCGCATTTTCAACTGCACTCAAGTGTTTTGTTTTTTGAAAAAAAAAAAAAAAACTTTCCCCTCGTGCTTTCCATGGAATATCTCTGAAGGCACATACATATTCACTTACGAAAATTAAATGAAAAACATTTCATGCACCTTGAACTATTGACCAAAGTCATAAGTTAAACAGATGTGAATATATGTACTCGTACACACTTGGAAAAAGCTGAAACGCTATTTAGCAACGAAACGAAGATAAAATTGTTGTACACAATCCATGGGACGTGTCGATAAGGTATGTGTGGTGTACATTATGTATGTACATATATCATTTTGTCGTGCGCATTTGGAGAGTCATACAATCACCATTTGCACAGAATTCGAACCATCTAATTTTACCAGTTTCACCATAGTTTCCCCCCCGGTAAGCCCAATATTTATTGAATTTACAATGAATGTATTGTGATTTGGTCTATCACAATGGTTGGCACATACAGAGGAACGGTAAGAGAAATTCTCCAACCTACCCCCACCGCACTGTCAGATGTGGTGTGTATTTTCGTAAACATGACTTTTTGGTCAGGTTGACGACATGAAGATTCGTAAGTAAACTTCAGCAAAATGCAGAATTGATGGCAGTAATATCGATTCTGGATCTTCATTGCAGTCGTTAGTAGTCTTGCAAATGTCAAGCCAAATATTGTGGCGTACTGAGACGTAGAATGACCATGAATACTCAATATGTTGACTCATATATTGTGTCAATGATACCTGGCATATGGTAAGAAAAAAAAACGTAGGCCGTATTGGTCGGCGTTCAATGCGATTTTGTTACAACACGTGAATCATAAAGTTTCAATATTGCTAATAATAATTTGTCAGGCATGACACCAAGAATAATGTTTAACAGATTTATTTATCGTGTGTCAATAAAGCGATGTATTGTAAGTCTTGAATGTATTGAAGCACTGGAGTAAAAAATAGAGTCAACATGCGATCGCAAAAACTAGTATTTATATTTGCTCATTCTATGTTCCTGAATTATCTGACTTTTGGTCAATTACACATCGCTTAACTATGACTTGGCCTTTCTAAAGGAACTTGATTGGCCTATTTCTAAATTATACGATTATCGATACCATTCAGGTTTTCAACACACGATCATTGTTGTGAAATCAGTCTCACCACGTAACTGATTCTCAGAAATTGTTAACAAGTGGATGGTTGGTAAAAAACGCGGGCTGATCCAAATGCAAAAAAAGGGGGCATTTTCTGTCCTAGAAGTAAAGATCAGAGTGTCTTAAGTACGCATGCGTTGTTTTTTTCCCCTAAGCGTTTTCGATTACACCTTTACAGTACTTAACATGAAGCAATTAACTAAGTAAATTAATATTTCCGTTCGAACTCTGACCACAAGGTTTCATGTGTATTTGTTTGGTTTTGTGTCTTAACACATCCAACGTCAGTTTTTCATTCAAGTTATGACAAACAATTCGTTCCGCTGTACACTTATACATGTCTTCGACTTGGTTAGTGATCGCTAATGATTCTCAACTCGTTTTATTATGCGATCATTTGTATTAAATCAAATTGGCATACCGTCCTCTTTCTGCGTTACCCTCGTAGGTATCTGCGTTTTAAATAACATTTCTGGGAAACTAACAAAACACAGAGAAAAGAATTAATGTCGAAATACAACAATTAACATATTTGGCAGTTCATTCTCAAGAACTTATGTTTCTCTGTATCGTTCGATTAAAGGGAAACCGTTCGTTATTGTATTTAATTCCTGAAAAAATTATGTTTTGTGAATACGTGCTTAAGGAGGAAAAGGAACAATGCGAGAAGTGAATCTAAACGAATGCGACCTGCAACATATCACATTTTATTGTAACATTTTATTATATTACATAAAAAAGGTTGATTTTTTAAAAGCTATAGGAAAGTTTTTCAAAAAAAAAACACAAAATTCAGAAAAATGCATGAAATCTTTATTCGAATCAATAGTACGGTCCATATAATTTAATATTTGAAGATTATTTCATGCAAATGTTGACCTTGACTGCGCCTCAAATGGTCCATCCGCTTAGTTCAATTTTGGCATACTGTTTCCAACATTTCGGCCGGTATCTCACGAATAAATGCTTCAATGTTGTCTTCCAATGCGTCAATTGAAGCGGGCTTGTCTGTATAGACATGAGCTTTAACATAGCCCCACAAAAAATAGTTTAAAGGCGTTAAATCGCACGATCTAGGCGGCCAATTGACCGGTCCCGAACGTGAAATAAAATGTTCACCGAACTCGCCCCTCAATAAGTCCATGGTTGCGCGTGCTGTCTGGCATGTGGCACCGTCTTGTTGAAACCACATGTCATGTAAGTCAAGCTCTTGCATTTTGGGCAAAACAAAGTTGGATATCATCTCACGGTAGCGCTCACCGGTCACAGTTACGTTACGATTCGCATCATCTTTGAAGAAGTACGGTCCAATGATGCCACCAGCCCATAAACCGCACCAAACTGTGACTTTTTCTGGATGCAGTGGTAGCTCTTGCAATGCTTCTGGCTGATATTCACTCCAAAATCGACAATTCTGCTTATTTACGTACCGCTTCAGTGGGTCGATTAAACTGACCATAAAATGGAAGAAGCGCGCGATGAACTTTCTTAACAGAGCACGCATTTTGATAATAAAATTCAAAAATTTGCAAGCGTTGTTCGTTTGTTTTTGGTTAAATTATAGACCAAACTGAATATGTTTGACAGTGAAACAAAACACGAAACGTGCGTCAGCTATTTAAACCAGTGTTGCCAAAAAGATAATAGCTAAAAAATCACGCTTTAATAAAAATATGGGTGGCGCTACAGCCGGTAGAGGGCCAGGGCCTAGCTTCTCTGCAACAACTCGTGTTGTGCGTGCTATTGTTCTCCCAAGAGTGGAAGGGAACTACTGTTTTATGCCGACTCCGAACGGCTAGTTTGAGACGCTTCTTAGACACTACTCTTTGAGCAATGCCAGTGACTCGAAAGAGGTGGGGCCGTGAAAGTGCATATACCCCCCATAAACTTGAATATATGGAAGCATCAATCGAATGTTTCTTAATATTTTCTATTGATACCTAAATAATATTCAAGTACAAAATCTCCAATCACGGTTGCTGTATCATTTGCAGATGCATGGCATCGAACGAAGTCCACTTTCTTATGGGAACTTAGAAAACACTTGAAAGTCTGCAGAGGGAACTAACTTCCAACAACAATATTTGTAAATATAATTAAACTTTAGTTCCGATTGCATGCCTGACAGTTGTTGACATACCTTTAGCGGACCGACGAAGTTGCGTGAGCAGCTAAACCCTGCGGAAAAAGGGTTAACATCCTATTAGCGAGCAAAGCGAGCCTCCCACCCTATACTTAAATATACCAGACTTTTATAATACTACACAAATTCATCCTCTATACCTTACTTCACTTCTTGGTGAGGGTTGGAATTTATTTCACATTTTCAGGGAATTAAAGAAGCACGATTTTTTGGATTTGGGTATTTTCATTTTGGTGTTTTCGTACCCAACTCTATTTTTGAGTTATGACGCCTGTACTCCCGACTTGAGCATCATATCTGGTGTAGAATTAATTCTTGCTACACATGTTTAGATTGTTTTCTCTAAAATATTGAAGAAATTCTAGTCAAGTAAACGACCTTAAGATCTATTGTGCCTTTGCTTTCTTAAGAGCTCCCCTCACATGCAGCTCTTTTCAGAGTCGTATTGAGGGTTATTAGCTCCTATTGCGCGAAGGTGGAAGAGATTTGTGCTAGAGTATTCTCTCTTAGCCAGTTTCCTTTAGGAATCTGAGAATGAGAGCTGGTTCTAGTGACTTTAATTCTTTCTCTGATATTAGGTGTTTGCCCAGGTATCTTTGTCTTTTGTGCGCTAGCGCCGCACAAAATCCCAGTACATGTTTTCTTAAATTTCATTAGATTCTCCGCAGAATCTGCAGAGACCTTCTGATACTACCAGTTTCCTTAGGTGCTCCCTGTTAGTATACGGAGGTTGTTTTGCTCATTCTGATACATGCTTCAAATCTCTTGCGGTTATGTTGACCCAAGAATTTCTTGGCCTGCTTCATACGATGAGCGTTGTTCCATGTGTCTGCCCGGTTCCTTCTTTATATTTCCCTAAACTCTTCCCTGAGGACGTGATCTCCAACAGCGCAGAATGGTTCGGGACCTATAAAATGTTCCGATGCTCCTTTCCTAGCCAGGGAGTAGGTCATTTCATTGCATTCTATCCCTGTATTGCTAGGTATCCAACAGTGTTACTCCTACTCAGCGTCTTAAGCTTCTGTAGACATTCGCACATGAGCCTGAATTTGATGATATAATAGTCTAGTGCCCGGATAGCGGCACGACTGTCCGACATTATTGCTATGTCACAGTTGGTATAGTTCCTGTCAAGATTGATCTGAGCGCATCTGTCTATGGCATAGACTTCTGCTAGAAAGATACTGGTGCATTTGCCCATGGATTCGTAGTACTTGGGGTCCTGCCCCTGTTCCTTCATCAACTCTTGATCCATCCGTATACCATTCTACCGTATTGCTGCTCAATCTGTGGACTATGGATTCATTGCTCCAGTCTTTTGGTGCTGAGCTAAATGGTGAACTCCTTTTGGAAATTGAATTTCCTAATGGCGTCATCCTTCGGAATGGCCATGAACCAAAATAATTTGCTTCAAATCAAATTTCAGTATTCCCCCTTGGTCTGTGTACAAATAACACAAATTTAAATTATGTATTCTTATTCCGAGAATACAAAAAAATGTATAATCTTTATAATTAAACCTGCTCCCTCTCATCTACGTGCTTTAAAAAGAATAAGAGCCTATCACTGATTCATGACACCGCTAATTGCGTAGCAACTTATGAAGTATACTCGATTTTTGTCTGGTTCTTGAGACTGCAATGATACACTGCGGAAAGCGGAAAGCGCTAAATAGAAAATGTTTTCTTCTCTTTAGTCACGCTTTTCTTGCAATAATTCTTAAAACATTTGTTGTCACTTTCACTGAAATGTATTTTTATTCAATTTATACCGGGCCAATATCATGGTGTCCAATTTCGACATTTGTAAGCCTTGGCAGTGTTCTTACGCACACTTGGTGCGGCAGTTACATCCATACACCTTCTGTACAAAGGTTAAGCCAAATTAACAGCAAACAATCGACATCTACCACCACTCCCATAATGCGAGGTGGTATACATTTGGTGTGTTTTCTGATCATCGCTGAATCCAGATTACCTGAATAGTTCTGCTAGTGATAATAGATGATAATCGAAACGATGTTTTTATTCATATCAACGGAATACTCATACATGGGTAATGTCCGCTTGTGTTGTGAATTTCAATTTCAAGTTTGTTCGCACAATTTTCAAGTCACTATTACTTGACGATTTTATTTTTGTCTTATCTTGAAGCAAAACTGTTTGTCAGAGGTCTGCGACTGGCGGTCTTTGTGTAAATGCTCATGTTATATGCAGGAACTGGTCTAAAGTGAGAGATCGTAAAAAAGACTGTGAATAGATTAAACCTGGTAAATAAAATATATGTATTTCTGTAGACATTCTATATTTGTATGATAACAAAAGGCACTTCGGGCAACCTTTGCTGTATTCGCTTGGTCAAAGTGTTTGTTAGTGATTGATGGGGTTAAGTGAACGACTGGAAGTATTGTTACACAATATATTTGTTTTCTGTACACCACGCTAACTTAATCTTGATTTTAATCTTAGCCCTATAGTCTCCATCTTCCATTCATAATCTTTGAATGCTGTTTTGAGGTTGCACAGAAACTGCTTATGAAGAGCTTGTACTCAGACTAGAATGTGACTACGGCTCTAGTTTCATAGCCTAGACAAGTATGTACACGTACACGTATAGAGAGAATACAAATCGAACTGTAATCCAATCAAAATGTATCACTTTTTAATTTTTCGCATCACTGCACTTGCAATTAGTAAATGAAAGCCGGTCATCGATTGTGGGCGTGTGATTGGTGTGGAATCAAATTTATTTATCATAATTCTTCCTGTTAAAGGTGGACCTTATGCCTCATTCGCTGGCCGTGATGCATCAAGAAATCTAGCAACGTTCAGTGTGCTGCAAAACGATAAAGATGAATACGATGACTTGAGTGATCTCAATGCAATGGAAATGGATTCCGTTCGGGAATGGGAGATGCAGTTCAATGGTAACGCAATTACTTTCGAAATCCTATGCATTGTGAATGTTAACCGCTCTTCTTTTTTTTCACCACTCACAGAAAAGTACATCCTCGTTGGTCGGCTGTTGAAAAAGGGTGAGCAACCAACCAATTATTCAGATGAAGATGAAGAGACCAACGACAAGCCCCCCAATAAGGAATCCGCTGAGACTACTACTGAGGAAAATGATGGTATTAGAAAACGTACTGTTGCTGCTGCCACAGCCACCGATTCAGTTGGTAGTGAGCATTCAGCTGCAGAGGAAGTTAAATAAACGACAACTAGAGGAGTCAAGCATTCGGTCAAATCACCGCAATTGGCTTCAAAGAAAAAAAAACATTTATTTTAAAACAAACAAAACAAAGACAACCTAGAAAATTAAGTTTCCTTTCTCGGAGAACACAAAATCTTTCCTATATTTTAGCTACAACACTGAAAGAGAATAAAAGAAAACAAGAAAAAAAAAACAACAACCATACCTTACCCTTTGTTTCTATAACTCTCGCTTAGGTGATGAGCACAAGAATGGCTTTAATTTTTTTCGAAAGTAAGCTGCTAATTTACACAAGCATACTAATAATATTTGATTTTAAATTTTGTTCGATGTTTTTGTTTAATAACTGAAATTGTTTTCTTCTGTAGAATTTAAATGCATACATATTGCGAATTGTTCTAGTAGACCGAGATAAGGAAAAGAACGTAGTTAGAGAGAGAGAGAGAGCAAAAAAGAGAAAGGACATGTAGGTGTAGGACATTATTCGTGTTTTTTTTTGTTTTTGTTTAATTATAGTTTGTTGACTTTTCAAAAAAACACCTACACACACTTGCAAGACTTATTTCACTATACATGCACCATAGATTATTCAGCGAGCTGTGTGTGTGTGGAGAAACATTAAACAATTTTCTAATGAAATACTTAAAAGAGAATCTTTCTTAATTATATCTGTTTATAAGGAACATCTGCTGTTTTTTTTTTTATGTGTAAACAAGTTTTAACCATTGATGTACATACATATATACACATAATACATATATATGAAACAGTAAAAATAACAAAACAATTTATTAAATGTGACGGAAATCTGGTGTTTTTAATTATTTACAACTTTTTGACGGAATGGTTTATTTATGCTGAAGCGGTATTACACAGATGGAGGCGTTAGCGGTTTTCTAAACGAAACAAGTTCTCTTCTGTCAGCAACACGATTCTAATTAATCAAACTTCCTGAAACTTGCTTTTGATACGCATTTTTGTCATAATCAGACATTTGCGAGAAGTTCTTTATTTCTGCTACATTTCTAGTTTTATTAAAATTATTTAAAGTCTTTAAAGAAGTAAATGTCTAAATTAGACACCCTATAATAAAATTTACCAAGTTCCATTTCTACGCACCATTCTGTAGCCTTGTAGCATCACATTTCACATGCAATGAGCTGTCAATTGTGCCATTCTGACCAACATTCAGCAGCGAAAAGAACTTTTGACGTCTCTAGAAAAATTGTGTTGCGGGAGTTACATAAAAAGGTTTGTGCGATTTTCATTTGTTTTTAAAATAGATTTTTCCATTAAATAGATCGCAAATTAAGTATTTTGAAAATGCCCTCATAAAATGTATATTAAATTAATGTATCTTTTTCCCAGCGGAGATGTTACGATCAGCTGCTGCACTTGTAAACAAATCTCCAAAACTCCTGGCCGCAGGTGATTTGTCCATCGCACGGCTTGGAGGTGTCTTTGGGCCAGCGGTGAACACAAGTTTATTACGACGCGGCCAACAGACGATGCCAACGGTGAATCCCGACTCACCCATTGAGAAGAAACGCTATTCACCATTTGGAACAAATCAACCCAGTGTTGGAGAATGGGCCGTCGCTCGTCTGGATGATATTCTCAACTGGGGTCGTAAAGGCTCCATTTGGCCCCTGACATTCGGTCTGGCTTGCTGTGCTGTTGAGATGATGCACATTGCCGCTCCCAGATACGACATGGATCGTTATGGTGTGGTTTTCCGTGCCTCACCACGTCAAGCTGATGTTATTATTGTAGCTGGTACACTGACGAACAAGATGGCACCGGCTTTGAGAAAGGTTTACGATCAGATGCCCGAGCCACGTTGGGTCATCTCCATGGGCAGCTGTGCTAATGGTGGTGGTTACTATCATTACTCTTATTCAGTTGTCCGAGGCTGCGACCGTATTATTCCAGTCGATATATATGTGCCTGGTTGTCCACCCACTGCTGAAGCTCTCATGTATGGCGTTCTTCAGCTGCAAAAGAAGGTTAAGCGCATGAAGACCCTGCAAATGTGGTATAGGAAATAAACTAATTTATTTGTCGGTGTATAAATGAAACAGAAGAGCGGACTGTGTCGAGGTGGCAAATCTATTTTCGACTATAACCTGATTGAGTTTTATTTTCGAGAATGTTTGTGCATCGTTATTTGATAATAAACAATAACGAATAGCTGGAAGTATTTTATTTCATTTTCAGCATGATTTGTTGTGTGCTGAGAGCCCAGTTCATGGTATCAAGTTATGAGAGTCATTCATTTCATTTACTGCTTACTTAACATCACCGTACAGCGCAATCATCAAAAGAAGATATAGACTGGAATCCATTTGCCTGAACCTTGCACACATCTTTCTGCGTTTACGATTCAGCCTACGCATACCCTTCTTACGCCAGTTAGCTCTCAATTTGCTTTTGATACAGGGAGGAATTGCAAAGTATCTCTTAAGTCTGTACTTGTCAACAAATTGACACAATAATGGGACTTTTTAAGAACCCTCAAGGCATTCGTCCTGTGAGACCCCGGAGGATATCAGTTACGACTAATCGTGCTCTAGTCTTCTTCTTCTTTGTTTGGCGCTACTGTCCGGGGCCTCAACCAACAAGCCTCTCCAGAAAGCACGATCTTTCGTCAGCTGCGTCCAATTGCGCACACCAAGTTGTGTGCTTCATCTCGTTCGAGGATCCTTTGTTGCGTTGTCTCAATGGCTCTAGCTCTAGCTCTAGACTCTAGTCTAGCTCTTATATTTTAAATTTAATTTTTATAGCAAATGCAATTGATTTATAGAAAAAAGATCATGAAAATGGTCTGGTACTGTCTTTATAGACCATGCGGACACATCCGTCTGCCATTCAAGTAATAGAATAATTATGGGTGAACTGACACTTATATTCAGTTGAGAAAAATAAATAAGAACAACAAAACAACGTGCTTTAAAATACGAAAACAAAACAATGGTAAAAATAATTATTTTCACAAGTAAATATCTGTATATTATTGTTTCATATCATAGGTTAATCTGAGGAAAAAACTAGAGAACTGTAAACATCCGAACAGTCGAAAAATCAAAGCCCTGAGTAAACAGGCGAAACGCATGAACAATAAGCACAAAAGCCGCTTGGCACATGCAATCAAGAGTAATATTGTTGGGGAAAAACTGAATTGGTTCATTGAGCATATTGGCGACAGAACAAAACCATTAAGTCCTGAAGAATTCGAGGAAATGATGAAGCAATACCTTGCTCGATTTGACGACGAAATGGAACAAATAACTATCAAGCAATCGATCAGCAAGAATCGGGCAAAACAACATGTTGCTCGACAAGATGTTATCAAGATTACTCTGGAGAAGGAAACTAATGAGTATTTTGGAGGTGGAATGGGTAATTTGCTATACTATATGCTATAGAAAGTATCAATCAACCAATCATTCATCTTTTAGAAATGATTAATCTGTGTGATCCGATTAAGTTTAAATCGCTTCTTCAATGGGATGGCAATGCAGTTAATGTGCAACATTTGAAGTTCGATTTGATATCAGCCGGATTTCTTCAACGATTAAAGAAGCCGAATCCATCGATTGTAGTTACGCCATGCAGTGACGGGGAGCAGAGCATGGATGTGTCGATGAGCGCAACGTAATGATTGTTTTGTTGGTTAATATATGTAAATAATGTTTGGTAGAGATAATGATTTGCCGTGTCAATATATGCTACTAATAAATGGAGAACTGAACGATATTTTTTATCATTACATCTAATCGAATTATATCTCTGTGTTTCATTTGAGGAAGGATACAAATTTAACCGACAAATTTTGAAAGTTTTTAAGGGCCAGTTAGTAGTTCAAATCCCGATCTGATGGCACATAAAATTAATTTGAATTAAGAATTTTTCGAATAGTTTTGATCTAATCTCTTTCACCATCAGACAATAATCATAAAAATCAGTGTTCAATTAATCTGTTATAAAATTATAACATCCATGCTTGTCTGTCCTAGGCACCGCCTCATTTGTAAAATGTCATACATACAACTGTCATTTATGCAAACACAACAACATTTCCTTGCCTGCGGCTGGGTCAACAGACTGGCTTTGACAGCTGTTTCGTCGGTCCGTGGAAGAAATATGAATACACATTAATTTTTGTTCTTTTTTTGTTGCCGTTTAACCATTTATCATATATTGTTTAGTTGGCGTAGTCATTTTATTCTCTTCATTTCTGCACGTGGAGCTCATCAAAGAGTCATTGAAGTGCGAAGGCATCATGAATGGCCGATCAATAAGAATTAATCGTGTTCCGGCACTTCTACTGGGATCAATTATAACATTTGGCATTGTTCTCTACACTTTAAATGTCCTGTCGGAGGATAAGCCCTTGTACGGGATGTTACGGAATGCGAATAAGGTGAATATGCGAAAGTTACTTATTGGCTCTATACAAGCGGCGCAACGAGGTGGCCTTGAGATATTGGACGTAGTACACACCAGTGATTTGCAACAAAAGAGTAAAGGAAAGACCCTGGAAGGAGCAGATGATCCGTTTACAAAAGCCGACGGACGGTCCCATTGCATCATGAAGGGTGGACTGCACAGGATCTTCCCAAAGTTGACGATTATTTCTGAAGAGGACAAGGAGGGATGCTCAGAGGGTGGTATATTTGAACTGGATCCTACCGTTCTTCATGAGACTGCTGTGACACCGGATGAGATGGTGGACGTTCAGGATGTTACTGTGTGGATAGATCCATTGGATGCTACACAAGAATTTACAGGTATTCATCGTAATCTTCTCTTTTTGTCCATATATCTAAGCATTATTTGTGTGCAGAGAAACTATACAAGTACGTGACGACAATGGTTTGTGTCGCGGTGAAAGGTGTGCCGATCATTGGTGTTATTCACAGTCCTTTCTCGGGAAAGACTTCCTGGGCTTGGGTGGGCAACTCTGTGTCTGAGGATCTGGCTAATTTGAGAAAGGTATGTCAGCCTATTCAACCGTTTCGATCATTGTTTGATTTTCTTTTGATTTCGCTAGGAAACGACATTAACAAAATATCCAATCATAACCGTTTCAAGATCCCATGCCGGAGATGCTAAGAATTTTTCGAAAGATGTTTTCGGTGAGAACTCGAATATATTAGTGGCAGCTGGAGCTGGTTACAAGGTGCTACAGGTGGTGGCGATGAATGCTACCGCGTACTTGCATAAAACTCGAATAAAGAAATGGGACATCTGCGCTGGAAATGCAATTTTGAATGCGCTTGGCGGTGCGATGACCACGTTGTCAAATGAAAATATCGACTATGCTGATGCTAAGAATGCTATTAATGATAAGGGCCTGTTAGCTACGCTTACTAACCACAGTGCATATATGGCGAAACTAATAGAAAAACAAAATAAAACTCCAAGATAATTCTTAACTGCTGGCTTTTAGTTTTAGCGCACATGAAGAGCGTGTTCAATTAAGACAAAAAAAAAATACCATCTTTGCAAGACGCACATGCATTTAAATTGTTCAAAAATTCTCCTTCATTGACACTTGTTAAATGGGGAGACTTAATCTGGAACGCAAAAGCCGCAATCTCCTTAAATGATCTTATCAGCAGAACTAATTAACCATTTTGATATTTTTTGTATTAATAAACCTATCATTCTTCTACTTATTCTGACTGATTTTTAATTGACGCTGTGATAGTTGTTGGTTGAAATAGTTTATAAACAAAAAAAGCTTCTGCCCTGAACACATTCACTAAAATCCATGAAAACATATACATGTGCGTATATATGTACATACTCGACCAAGTGTATGACTTATTTGACATCTCCTTCCTTATCTGTTATACAAAAATACTTGCTAAAGGAATTTGTCTAGTGTTTTCTTGTTTATGGCTTCATCTGTGTTAGACGGCTAGATTAAAGCAGAAAGCAAAAAAAAAACATTGAAATGTGTTGTGACGTGGACCATCGTATAGAATTGGTTAATTTGGAAAACAACTGTGTTTTGTCTCATGAATTGATCATCATCAGGGGAGTAATACGTAAGCCATGTTCACAGAAACAAATCGAATTAAAAACCTCGACTGGTTGTAATGTTGGGGTCGTAGTTAATGGTGAATTTAAAATACTCCACCGTTTAGAGGCGGAAACGGAGGAGCTTCATGTTTCCTATTGCAGTGCATCCATAAAATTCAAATGTCATTATGCACCATCAGTGAATCCATACAAAATACAAGCACTTTATATCATCTGCAAGGGTCACAGTGGTTCATTCAATGCGTCTGGTAAGCAATGTGGAACAGCAGAAGAAGCATGTGCAATTATCGATTTAAATATAAAACTCTTGCAATGCCTGTATGCGGAAAAGTTGAATGAAAGTGGCTTTGGCAGGAGAACATTCTCGCTGAAATCGAATTGTCAAATATTCGAGAGCGGCATTGGCGTGGAAGAGGCATGGGAATGCACTCAGGAAGAATTGTGGAATAAATTTGCATTCGAAGTGATTAACTCTGAATTTGGCAATGATCCAAAAGTGAAGTTTGTTGCATTTATCAGTTGTACAAAATATCAAGCAATAACCGACGGAGATTTCTCGTACGAAAACATCAAACGCCATTTGAAAGGTAATGCTGCACTGGGTGGAGGTGGTTTAGCTTTGTTTGGTTCGGCATATTTCTACGCATGGCCAAGTAGATTCGAAGATATTCGCAATTGTTTTGAAAACAACGAAAAGGTCGATTTGGAACGGTACGCTGATGATAGCAATTACCGGCGAACGTATGCTGGAGTTTATGCCACAACTCTGGGCGCTGTTTGCCACGAAATGGGGCATATTTTCGATCTTGGCCATACCAAAGACGGCGTTATGGGCAATGGATTTGACTATTTGAATCGAGTTTTTACAATTCACGAATTTACCGAAAGCTTACCCAATCGGATCATTGGCAAAGCTGAGCAGACTAGTCGATTTACCAAGATAAAACGTGGTCAGAATAGTTTTCTGGAAAAATATCATGAGCAAAAGTCTGGCGGTGATTCATTTTACTTCACCAGAAGTTGTGCGGTAATTCTGGCATATCATCGATGGCTGGTAAACAGTGAGTCAAGCGAGACAAAATCTCAGATCAGCCTGGATACAGAAGATCTGACGGTAGTCGCCAGTGATCCGATTAAAATCATTGAAATTCGCCGCTCAGCGAATAGTTTAGTTGAAGAGTTTTTCGAATTCAACGATGAGAATCAGATATACAAATTTAAGCTACCGAAAAATGTCGACTGCAAGACACATCATGTGTTTGCTATGTGCGCGAATGGTGTCAGTAAGCGTTTAGATTTTGAAATTGCAAAGAACTAGCTTGTTATGATACCAGAACCGACTGTACTTAAACATATCTAGAGATACATAAGCAATGTTTAGTCTACACCCTAACCGCTTTCAGAGGAGATAGATGGAGTAACTATACTGTGTGCCAAAATTAACTGATTCCTATAGTCGTAACTAGTGTGTATGTCTTAGCCGCAAGATGCTTTAGAGTAAAGAAATATATACAAATTACTCACCGCAATAAATCAAATTGATGTAATAACTGAGTGTTTAGTAAACAGGTGTGTTAATGATATCTAGTAATTGAAAGAAAAAACCTTGTAAGCCACAAGATAGCTTGGAGAAGATATGAAGAAAATGATAGAATTCATTGTGGAATCTATTTTCCAAAATGCTGCTCTGTGGATAACATATAATAAGTGTCTTCTGTCGATACTACATACGTTTCGATGTTGTTAGCTGCTGCCTAAATGATGGATATGAATAATCAATCGTATATCTGCCGTGTGTCCAAACCTGCTAAGTGCATTTGTTTATGTTTGCTATCAGCTTTAAATCCTTTACACAGCATCCTTTACGTTCGCCACATCGTTTGAATTAAATAAAGGTTGAAAGTCAATATAATAGATTCATCAATCCATTCAATACAACATTTAGAAGAGCAATTTCACGACAAACTAAAATTCCACAACCAAACTAATTCCCTAACAAAAAAAAAATGAAACAAATTACTATAGTTTGTATTTGTTTTTAACAATGTGCTGGCTCAATTTCAACTTGTGGGGGGGCGGGGGACATCAACGGGTGTTGGCAATAACCTAACTATCGCTTATCATAACGTAATCCTCCACCTTCAACTGTCGATAAGATAATTATTTGCTTTGGTTTCGCACCAGACAGCCAAACTGTATAGATGGGTGAATTCATTGTTAATCAGTCGAATTGGTTTTTCAGTGAAAGAGCAGTGTTCCGTCGCACCAGCGTCAAGATGACCGAGATGGCCGTTGTTATACCACGAATTCAATTTGAACATCTTAAAGGATTTCCAGAGGTGGAAAATAACCAGCTCATCGAAACAGAGGCATTCCTAAGTGCATCAAAAGAAATTGTTGGAATTATTGGTACGTATGAATTGCTATTAAATATTTGTTCCATGATTAAATGATTAGTTAAATGCTTATGTCAAGTTGCTTATCGGCCGTGTTTACATTTAGAGATTGCTTTTTTTTTTGTTTTTCTTAGGTCAGCCTTTCATCGTTTTTATGTTGTATTTACATTTCAGATACGTTTGGGAAGTTATTCAATCCGATTACTAAAGATATGAATGGAAATATTGTGGTAAGGATGAGATGTTTACTTATTTACGGTTGCATATGCATGCGTGTACAAATGACCAAGTGCTTAGGTGGCGTGTAGATTGAATCTTTGTATCGCGTAGATTTTTAAATTAATTAAACTTTATTAACGATATCAACGCCAGTTTAAAATTAGAATTAATGTCGTGGGCTGATGGTTTATGTTGTGCCTGACGATAGACATGTACTGCTTTAAGCATAGATATGCTGATGAGAGGCGATTTGCAAAGAAACCAAAAGTAGTTCATGGTTCAAGAGCAGCTAAGTAAGGCATTAAATATTCTGTTGCAGACGATTCCAATGTATTTACGTCTTTTCTGGCACGTTTTATTCGTAATTAACAGCCATAAATTAATGGCTTCCTAAAATCAATTTGAAAACAACCGATAACAAGCTAGTTGTAAAGCATTCATGAGGAATGCTTTCGGATGAGTCAAATTTTATCAACAGATAGCAGCATGTAATCATTCATATTTTATCGATAGTGACGCTCTATTTAATCATTTAATGCATATATGGTCGTCGTGGCACGGGGGTGAATGTGACAGTTCTTGGTCTTAGGTCGTGGCATAGGGGTGAATTTGTCAGTTCTTGTTCTTACGTATACACTCATCAACATCATCATGATGCCTACAGATTTCGCGGGGTTAATGCCTGCACGAGAGATCTCCAGGTCACTCGATCCTCCGCCATCGATTCTAACTCATCAGGAGCTATGCCCAAGTACAAGTACAGACCAGGCGACTTTTTGGACTTGGTCCAACCACCTCATCCTGCCAAGTCTGTCAAGTGGCCGCATACCTCATGGAAACTCATTCATTGATGAGGACATTCGTGCCACGTGACCAAACCATAGAAGCATAGTCCTTTCCGTTCGAAGAAGCAGCTGCTTTACATTGAGTTCCTCGCGTACTGCCGTGAACAGTGTCAGATTCAATTTTATCTCGATTGCACGGAACAATGTATTTCATGTCACAGCTTCTCGCTGGTCAAAAAGTGGTGGAAAGCTTCTCCGATTTGTCGTTTAGTGTTGGCATATTTTTTCAATCCTGTGGGAACACGCAATATCACGTGTAGTTAATGCAGAAGCCGGTTACTGGAAGAAAATTATATGAAGCTATTACATTCCTATCCTAGCTATGCCATATTCTGTCCACTCGTACAACAGGAGTAGTTGCTGTAGAAGAAGCGAGTAATGTAATATGATGTATGTATGTATAACATCATCAAACATAGTCGACACCCGGTGTTTGCCAGATTCCTGACGTAGTGTCTAGTCCCACGGTTGTGTCCAGCTCGTAAGAAACTACATCACAATGGAATCGTATTCACGAATGTGGCCTGGCACAATTCCTATGTCTGCTATGTGCGTTGACTGAAATTAAAATAAAGAGCATTCAGTTCTATCGCAGAATCTCAAACCTCAAAAACGTATTTTAGTCATAACTAGCGCCACCCATATCATTATTATTTATCGAAGCTATTAATAACTTAACTGACATCATCACCTTGCTTTACAGAAATTGAATAATGTCTACGCTAAGGACAAAGAGAAATTTCAATATTTGGACGACCTGATAATCAAAAACATCAATGTCGACAAGAAGTACGCAAGTGATTCGCTGCTATGGCTGAAGCGCGCCCTTCGATTGATATGCAGGTTCTTTGAAAACATATACAACGATAAGCAAAACTTAGAAAATATTAAAATCCACCTTCAAGATGCCTACGATAGGACGTTAAAGCCATACCATGGATGGATTGTCCAAAATGCAGTATCGGTATAACATTACAACAGCCAAGTAAAATAAACAAAAATAAACTAAATAGGATTCACTCTCTTTACAGATAATTTATCGCTGGGCGCCGACACGTTCTCAACTAATTGGAATTGGTATAGCACATGACAAAAACATTATAGTCCTAAAAGAATTTCTGCCACGAATGAAGGCCGCCTTAGATCACATTGATGTCATATATACTGAATATAACTTAGAAGAAACATACAAAGTTTGATTGACTATATTCGTTAGTGTTTGTGAGGCTCATTCATGCATTTATTAAAACAAGAGATGTATACAAAATAATAAATAATAATATTACAATTAAATTACTAGAATTTCGTGATCAGTTATTATTATCTGTCTGCTGCTGTTCGGCAATTAGTAGTTTGATGCGTTGCAGGTCGGTTTGTTGACTGGACATCTTTCGCCAAGTGTGTGCTCCGAAATTGACTTCGAACAGGAGGCATAATAGTATCGAGCAACCAAGTATCAAAATGTGCAATTGTGTGTCTAGGAAAAGTGTTAAATAGAGGAGAATCGGCGTTTGTATGACTGTTGATACCACTAGGAAAACACACAGGTCAACTGGCTGCAAAGTTTAAGAATACGATGAATGTTGTTTCCGATGTGAGAGAGCAAAATTACCTTTCTCTTGAGATTACCGGAGTAACCGAGGAATAATCGAAATACTTCAATCACGACGGCAATAGTGAATCCAAATGTTGTAAAGATTATTTCACTTTTCTCCAAATAAATTACCTGCAAAATAAAGAAATAATTTATTGAAATCGTGTGCTTTAACGGTTATTTAATTTATGAAACTTAAACATTTGGTCATATTAACATACATTCCGGTGTGCTTGTTGAACAAATAGAGACTCACTCATTCATGTACATTAGAGATAAGTTAACTCGAGTTTATTAACCGGGTCAAATCGAGTTACATCCAAACCGGGTTCATCTTATAATTAACCGAGTTGCCGAAACTAAAACGAAGTGAATGTACAGCAAAAAGTAAAACCAAAAGCCGAATTCGCCAGTCGTCTACAAGAAGAACTTTTCCGTTTTGATAAGGCGATCCTCCGACTCAAGGGATAAATCCTGTTTCGGGATGAATGTATAGAAATATAGGTCTTCTGTGTTTTAAACTGGACTCGATGGGGATTAGGCCATCAACAACCGCCCCCCCCCCCCCCACCCCCCAACAGACTTTTCAACAGCATCCATGTCGGTGATGACAGTTTTCCCTAGTTCTCTCCAGGCCCTAATCCGACCATGAGAAAGTTGTTCCGCAGTTTGTAACCGATTGAAGTATTTGATATCACCGATTTTCTTTTGGAACACCTGCCAATTGGCTGGTAGTACAATAACTAGAATGCGGGAGTGAATTTGACACTGCACGCCTCGTGCACCTCTTGAGCAGTACAGTCGGTAGTTGCCACCCCATGTCCGGGTTGACAGATTTACATAACTGAAGGAACGTCTGGCAGTCTCCCGTCTGTTTGATACACCGATTCCTCGTTAGCCAGGAGAACTGACCGACACCTAAGAAGCACCTGCTGGTATCCAAGTGGTCTCTTCAGAGATTGTCCACTTCATTACTTGGTTATAACCAGTTTTATGTTCTGATGAATTTTGCTATGTTCTTAATGTTTATATTAGCCATTTCTTCTTGGGTGCTGAATAAATAGTCGCCTAGCCTGCTTTTCCTTGTTCTTGCAAAGGCTGGACAGGTGTCGAGTGTACCGTGGTTTCTACTTCTTCGTCATTTCTGCAGCTCCTGCATAAGTCGTTGTAGGGGACTGCAGAAACCATTCTTCTTGCGTGTGAGTCCGGGTTACAGTACAGACTACAAATAGAACAGTCCGAAAGTGACTATACACTCCCTTTCCTCGACTTTGAAATACCCTTCAGATGCTATTTCCCGACGAGGGAAGAGTGGACCACAAAAAATTCGAGCATCCAAGTATACACTGATGGATCGAAGATGGAAACAGGCACAGGTGCGGGCATTTTCTCCGAATTGTTAAACATACACTGCTCTATCAGGATCCCTGATTATGGCAGCGTCTTTCAAGCGGAGGTCCTGGCAGTCAAAGAAGCGGCCAGAATGATAACAATGTTGGAAATACCACCGGCTGATATTACCATTCTAATTAACAGTCAAGCAGCCATCAAAGCAATTTCGGCGAAAGAAATCAAGTCCAAGCTGGTCGCGAGCTGCCGCGTTGAGCTCAAAACTCTAAGCGTGCAACACACGATAATTCTATGCTGGGTCCCAGGACACAGGGACATATCCGGCAACGAGGCAGCTGATGAACTTGCCAGAAAAGGGCCGAAAAAGACCCATCCCAGGCAATCGAATTGATTCAACCACCACTGGCAGATGTCAGGAAGAAGGTGGATGATAGAATTCTAGAAACAGCAAGAAATAGGTGGTTCAACCTTACCACCTGTAAGACTACTAAGATGCTATGGCCCGATATTAATAGAACTAAAATCGACAAACTCCTCCAGTGTGACAAAATCCTACTGAGGATGGTAGTCGGAGCTCTAACGGGTCATAACCATCTGAAATACCATGAAACTAAAATGGGACTATCCTATGACTACATATGCAGAGGATGCGGCGATGTGGAAGAAAGAGAGGACACTCCTCACTATCTCTGCTACTGCCCAAGCCTCAGCCAACTGCGATACAGGACCATGGGAGAATTCTTCTTCCATGACCTGCAAGAAATCCATAACATCCGACTAACTAACTTTTTCAGGTTCATTAGGATGTCGGGCTGGCTCGACGACGAGAGGTCAACAACGAATACAACGTCTCGATGAGTGTGATTAGGGTACAAGGAGGAACTCTTCCCCTCATGGGCAAGACAATGGGTCCACATGGACATTCCTATCCTATCCTAACCTGTGATGATCCCTACTACCATTCTGATTATATTCCTGTTTAGGCCAGGAGTGTACTTGCTTTTTTTGATTAATTAAAGGCCATATTTGTCTCGAAGTCCTGTAGGTGTCTAGTTCCACACATCTGCGTAGCGTAGTATTTACTACTTGAATTGAGGGATAGGGATCTCTTGATTTATTGCCACCCTGTTCTAGCTAGCTCGTCGGCTCTATCATTGCCGGGAATATCACAATGTCCAGGCACCCAGCTTGGGGTAAGGTTGCATCCTATCTCACCCCTATCTCACTGAGCGGCAAAGTTTTACCTTCTTTGGTTTAGTTGATGTTGTGTCCAGAACCTTGATGACCGCCTGACAGTTTATGTATATAACGATAGATAACCCGTCTATCGGATTGATTGACAGTAAACGTATTATGTTAAAAGTGTACCAAGCCAACCCAAGCAGATCATTATCAATAAATCAAATAATTCTGTTCCCTTTAACTCCAATTCGGGTTAATTCGGTTGAAGAAAGTTTCGGTTCATCACTAGTGAAATGTTGTAAAATGCTGTACGTTTGTGCTTGACGGTTGGTGCACTTTCATCATTTTTTCATGAACAACTTCAATCTGGCAAATATGTGTCCAAATCCAGTTTGTGCCAAAACCATAAATAAATAAATACGAGCACTTATAATGTCACACGAAATTGAACTCCTTTAGATTCGGCGTAGAACCGGCACAGATTGCCTAAGCCCTTGCCGACTTGTTTACAACGTCTAGCCGGTCACCGTACATGTACATTTCCAAAAAGATAAACAAAAAATGTCAGAATCTGCAATTTTCAAGATGCGCTTTCGTTTTTCCAAACCTTTCAATGTAACCCTAAATCCAAACAATTGGAAAATTTAGCTGTTATTTAATTTCCAACATATGTATGTCCATACTTACATTTTGTAATATAAACAAGCCATACGCCAGGGCCCACACGACAAACACATACACATTAAACCACAAGAACATTTGAAGGAACAAGCTTGAATTGTGACGCACCTCTAAAAATAAAAACTACTTTCTTATTTATCTGATATAGAAAACCAAAAGAACAAAAATAAATAAACGAAACCTTCCACAGCAATCTTTTGGCTTTTCATTGCAAGACGATGGACTACACAGTCTGTTTCAAATAAACGACTACATTTGTTTTGACTAAAATGGTTGCTACGGCAATAACCATAGTTCCACCATCCATGTGTTCTCTGAAACTAACGACGAGGGTGAGTGTGAGCTAGATCGCAGTTGGTTTGCGGTTTCTGTGCGGACTATCATTTATGTTATGCCATCTCTAATGCATGCACAGTCGATGGTGAAGTTTATATATGAGATTATGGGAATAATTTTGAGGTACAATTATGCATGGGGGATGGAGGATTTTGTTTATTTGCTCTACTCCTACAATTGCTAATATTTTCGAAGAAACATGGTAATGGGAGACATTAAAAAAGGGGGGTGGGTGTTTGAACTCAATGAGGGATTTGTTGGTTGTGGCGTATGTCGACGGGTATGAAGGCAGTATAATAAACAATCTTTCATGTGCAAGCGGCTGTAGAAAGTGTGTTCAGTTATTTGCAAATCTTCGATTGAGGTTGGCTTGTACTTAAGTAGTTTCGAATTGAGTAAAGACTGGAACCATTTTCTCCTCTTGTACAACCCATGCCCTGAATGCAACCCTACCGTTACCAGGAGAGATATATTGTATCGAAGGGTCAAAATGCAAGATAGTAGGTGGAATGGAATAGAAGAATATGGAAGATACGTTTCCTTGACCAGATTAGTGCCGGACATTCACACAAACCGTGCTGGCAAGTTTCATTCTCTTCGAGGCGGCAAACCTTCTTGAGACAGGTTTATTTTGTTATGGTGGTAGTTACAGTAGCCAGTAACTTGCTTGCTAACAATCTTATGCTTTTATTATTTAGATGGGGTATTTCCTCATAGGAATAAGGCTTGACTAAACATTGGACAGACAACAGGATTGCCTAAGACCCTCCCCGTTGGTCTATTGGTCGAGGCGAAGTTTTGTTTTCGTTTACCACCGTTGTAGCTGCTGCCCAATTGACATTGCAGTACGTTTTGGGACCTATGAACGCAGATTCAGAGCCAGCCCTTACGAGTTCATCTGTGGATTCGTCGCCTGCAATCCTCCCTGTGTTCAGGGACCCAGCCGAGCTTCACTATATTGTGTCTGAAGAGCGATTGTAGTGCGTCGTAGCCGCATTTGACGGTCTTAGAATTTCATTAGGTTGGACGATAATGCCTTGAGTGCTGCCTGACTGTCTGAGAAGATTGAAATTCTGGCGCCCTTAATAACTGTGAAGAGATTGTATTTAGCGCAGATCTAGATGGCGTGGATTTCGACCTGGAACAAGGTAGGACTCGACCCCACAGGTACAGAGATCCTTGTCTTGGATCCAAAGCCTCCTGCTGCCACTCCAGAACCCATTATTGTTAGGGTCTTGTGCTGCAACACCATTGGTTCAGTAATCACCGTGCAATGTTTAAACTGCAAAAAGTCTGCCGAAACAATGTTGCCTGACCATAATATCCGTTGTCTGTTAGAGGTTTATGGGTCACCAAACGATGGCCGTCTCGCCATCATTGTGTACATTAACTGGTATTAAGTCGTGTGTCAATGATTACTCCAAGATATTATAATTTGCTGGAATAAACTATAGTGCTGTTTATGATTATTATGGGTTCAATGTTAACGCATCCTCCTTGAGAAGGGCACTAGAACGATCTTGCATGGATTAATTGATCATCCTGCTGTGCTATACCATTCTACGACATGTAGTAGAGCACTTTGCATTACGTTAGATACTGTTGCATCGTGTTTACCCTTAATAAAAATCATCACAAGATGTTAGTACTATATTTTTCTAAATTAAATTAACTGTGCAATATTCTTCGTGGGAATAAGGATAAAACTTACTTATTAGTAGGGTATGCTTGCATTAAACGCCGCACTCAATCCAGACACTATAAAGAAACAAGAAAACACATTCATTTCGTGCTTGTGCATCATTTAAGAAGGATCTTACAGAAAGTATTCTGCTTCAGATAGACTTCATTATTCAAATTATTTGCCAAAAATTGATGACATCTAATGTAGGTGAGTTCAATGGCGTCAATTTGTGAGACGGCAACATAATTTGCCGGACTTTCCGGTGGAATAAATTGAACATTTTCGGAGGACGAAAAAATGGATGTACTTTCGATTTCATCGATTTCCTTCACACAGCTCTTCCATTCCATACGAATAATGTAGACCAGATTTAAAAGCTAGCAAGTGAAGCATTTTGATGAGCATTTTGATTGAATCTCAAATCATATTTTGTACCTGCTCAACGCCTACTTTGATGCTGTTAAAATTCGTACCGAGAAAGCAATGATCACAGACTGTGGTGATGTATGACTCGTGAACTCTGACCATTTCTCTGATGTGACTGCATTTGTTTATTTTCTCATCCAATTGCTGTCCCATGGATTGTAGGACGTGCGTCATCAAATGAAAGTGAATGCATTGCAGTGAGTAGATCATCCAGAATCGGAGCTGTTCCAGTCTTCTCATTATCAGATCGATCATTTCGAAGGCGGCATATGGCAAGCGACGCTTTCGAGATTGTGCAAAACTGAGGTTCTCCAACGACCATATGCCCCATTTAACTTTCAGTAGAAATCGGAAGACTTTGTTGTAATCGTCGAGAGATTTTTCTGTTATCACGTATAAAAGTTCTTTGTTGAGGTTGTAGCTGATGGTCAGTTCATCAACTGCTTCTGTGACCTAAAATGGACGGAAGCATTACTTCAATGAACCGCACTTAAAGCGACTGTAGCTTTTCCCTACTTTTGGTGTCAACGATCTGAAAGCCGATTTGATATCAACGCGAAAGAGTGAAGAGAGGTCCGGGAACCTGGAGCACATTATATCATCCAACTGAACGGTGAGAAGGAAGGAGTTTGCCCAATTTCCCTCGGATTCTATCTAAGAAGAGAAGAGATTTCATTGAGATCACTGTCATTTGAGAGTTGATTTCAACTGATTACTTGGACAAACAGCTTTGAGTAGAAATGATACATTAAGTCACTGCACTCCAACAAGAGGACTTTTCTAATGTTCTGAAAATGCTTCATCACATGAAACTCTCCAAGGTACAGGTCAATGACAAACTGATTTGCATACGCTATCCGTGAGTTCAATATTCGCGTCATCTCATTGATGATGATTTCCTCCAGTGGGAGCACAAGTTTTGATATTTTCTTCAACTCTTGAAATATTTTCAGAGCCGGTGGTAGTTCGGTTTTTTCATCGCTTTTTTCAAATGATTCTTTGCTAAGCTCGTCCAAGTTACAAGCGAATGCCATCAAGAGGAATTGATCGTTCGTTGCCAAGCATTCAAAAGTCTTTCGAGAATTAAAGCTTTCTTCCAATTTGAGATTTTCAATTTCATCAACTGGAACCGGACTCAGAGTTGGTGGCGATTCAGTGATGTTGAAATCATGCAAGCGTCCCAATACGGCTTCTAGAAATTGGTCGTAGAGTTTGCCTGGAAAAAGGGATTTAAAGTCTTAGCCTTAGACTATTTTAAAACTCACCTTTAATGTCTAAAGAGTTTCTGAGATCGGGTATTTTATTTATTTGATACAACAAATTGAGGGTGCTGCCCGCTTCCTCGGAATGATTCAGAAGAAGTTTGATGAAACTGTTGTCTGTAATCATCGCGGACACTTGTGATGGGACGAAAAATGATTTCGCACGATTTTTAGTAAACTGTCTGAAGACAACTTCGGCACCGTCACCAACTCTAAGCGAATGGAATTAGAAATATCAGCTCACTGTCTTGAAAGACTTTAAGAACAACTTACTTTTGCACAACAAATTCATTTTGCCAATCGTCTAAACGCCCTTCACTCCACCATGTTTCGATTAGTTCGCAAAAAACTTTCACAGTGGTAAGGAACAAGGCAACGGATAGGTTTGCTTCATCTGAACTCTCTGCATTGTGATTGACGGAGAGCAGGCCAGCTAACAAATGTGCGCTAAGAATATGGGCTGCAGGAGAATATGAATATTGTTTCTTCAATTATTGTTGAAATCAGTTACCTGGGAGCTGTTTGCATTCAGGAACTACTTGAATGTGAATGTCATGTATTTGCTGTAAGAGTAATAGGCTTTCCCTAAGGAAATGCTGCAACTGAATGATAGTGGTGATATTTGGCGACTCTTGGAGTTGGATGGAAGTATCAGCCTCTAATATTGCCTCATGGACTGGAGCCAAGAGATCAACTAGGCTAGTGGCATAAAATTCGTACGTAATAGGGGGTAATGGATCTGTTTCGTTTGCCGATTGCCGGTCGTATACGGAATCTGCGAATTTCTTCAGTGTTTTCACCATTTTGATGTACGGAATAAAGGCATCTTCAAGGTAGGTTCGGAGGCCATTCTTTAAAAACAAATCTTTCTTAAAAATATCGCCGCAATTTAAACGGACATTCTTACCACACTGACACTCGGCACTGACACATTATCCTGAACAGTGATCTCCTCACCATTGACGTGAAAGAATTTGCAGGATTCGGGCGAGTTGAACATCCAAATTATTTCCCTCAGTAAACAGTATTCAGCCTCTGTTGAAGGCACTTGACATTTTATGAAATTATTTGTTGTTTCGCTGAGAAATGAACTGTACAACTTGGCGAAGTTTGCCTCTGTTCTTCGGCTGGGTACACTTGCTGCTTTGTGATTTGGGTTGCACCAATTGCTTTGAACCATAGTCTGCAAGTATTCATTTGACTTTGTGCTGTCGAACTCCTCGAAATGAGGATCTTTCTGAGGTGGTTTCCAGTTTGAAGGCCACTTTATGTAAGGTGTCGTCTCTTCCGGTGAAGAAGAGTAGTGCGATTTGGTTTCCGCCGATGAAATATCATCTTCGTCACTTGACCACACCTGCAAAAATTCAAGTAATACGATGCAATGTGGGGATAGTAAATGAAGCCACTATATTACACTTAAATCCGAATCGGAATCCAAGCTGCGAGAGTCGTTGATGAAATCCTCCTTGAGTATATTCTTCCAATAGTCGTCCTCCTCACTTGCTTTCTCATTTTCAAGAATTTTGACTGAATTCAAATCGATTTGGCTTTTGTTCTTTCGAAGTGCTCCAACCGGATTGTACGCCAAATTAAAGAGAAACTCTAAGATGGACCATTGAACGTCCACCTCGTAGTGCATCACACACAGGGGATGTTTAACGAGATCATCGCATAGCTGCTGCAGATGTTCAGCATATTGGGGATAATTGGCCACACGGAACTTTTCCTGCATTCCTTCAATTTTGCGTTTGATTTCATGGCTGTTAACACTCAAATTCCGATGGTTTTTGATGATGTACGAGGCGAATTGTTCGCAGCGTTTAAAATTTTCATCTGCAGTCTGTTTAGGAATAGAACACGATTAATGGTCTGTTATTGTTAGGAACTTGGTGGGGATTACTTCAAATTTTGTCAGCTGCTGTATGAGTTTTGTCAGATTTTCGCGAGTTATTTCGTGACGAACCTCCTGCATATTTGACATTTTTATATACAAAGTCTAGGATGAATTGGTTTTTAATAAAATAAACAACAAAAACATGATGTGCGGTAAAATTCTGGTAAAACCAAAACAAATTCAGTTTAGACTGCGTTTTTTACACGCGCATGAGATGTGTCACAATCTGAAATCGTACCAAGCCGATGGATGGGCTTTTTTTTTCTGATAACTTAAACTGGCATACAAGAAACATATAACAGTGTTTCATTGAATGCATTTAATTTAATACAAATTGTCCAATAAGAAAAACCCTACGTTGAATATTCGATCTATTCTAGTTTGAACATTTTTGATGTCATATAAACATTGCTAGCACATCACAGTGAAACTAAGTGAATATGTATCTTGGCGGTTTGCTTGTTCATGTACCAAAAGCAGTGGGGACAGTGGCGGAGGAAGTGCTCTGCAGCTTCGTCGTCTTCTTCACTGGCGTCGCAGAGGGTTTCAAGGCTTAGGCCAAGCACATTTGGGTGTTTGGCGAAGGTGTAGTGGCCATGCAGTCTTTTCTGTCAAAAGATAACAATAATGCCGCGGATTTCTTAAAAACCTCAAAGCTTGTGCTTGGTTTTGTCTACATCCTGGACAGTCATGTCACCTCCGGTTGTGCTCTCGAGAAGCCCAACAACCCATGGAAGCCCTAACCAAGGACTCGGGTAGACCCAACGCAGGTTCAGGTCTTGAGAGTACCTCCTTTGATCCTAGTCTAGCCAGTTCATCGACGATATCATTTCCCGTGATCCCGTGGTGGCTCGGGATAGGCCGAGTTGAGCATGCCGATCCAATTCAAAGAAGACTTGCATTCCTGGACTATACTGGAAGTGGGTTAAGCAAGGCCTTAAGCGTAGCTTGGCTGTCGCTGCATATATATTCCGTCCCTTCCACCTGTTCTCCACAATATAGTTCGTAGCCATTAGGATCGCATAGGTTTCCGCTTGAAAAACCGACGCAATTTAACTAAGAAGGTGTGCAGTCTCATGTTGTCGCGCTCCACGAAGGTGCGAGCGCCAGACCTTCCCTTGGTCTTGGAGCCATCCGTGAACATTCGACATATAATTGCAGGGAAAGTCGATTTTGTGTACGTCGCAGATGGATGAACTGATGTCCGTGCGTAGGATGGCATTTTCATGAGATTGGGATGTGCAAGGTCATCAAAGCTCCAGTGCTAGTTGTACCAAAGACCACATATTTTTGAACGGAGGATGACCTTTGGTACAATGCATCAAGTGCACAGCGAGGCGTACTGGGGAAGATCCCTATGCAGCCGAGACAGACCTTTCTTTGTAGCTTAGTGAGAGCAGCTGCAACGTATTTACGCGAATGCTTATTCCACCAAAAGACCGATGCATATGAGCCATTGAGGGTGTATTCGATTGTGGGGAGAAGCAGCAATCATTATTCAGATCCTATAAGAGCGTTGGAGAGGATATTATTCAGCGAGTCCTAAACTGGAGGCAGTTACATAGGGACACCTCTAATAGCTGGAAAGCCCCAGTCGAGCTTGAGGCTCACTCAGGAAATTAGCACCAAAGGGGAAAAGGTAGATTGAACTTCCTTCCTTGTGTGACGATGCATTCCGGAATGGATATGGTCGTCAACTAAGGAACTTCTATAAACGGCGCGATATCTGGCCTTCTTCTTCCAGTTGCACACACCAAGTCACCAGTTGTGTGTGCCACATAAGAATTTGGTTCTGAGGACCGACAGCCTCGAAATTGAAGACTCTTCAGGCCAGAGAAAAGTTGTCAATGTGCATTATCTCCTCCCATAAGTGCCATAAATGAAAGCAGGACCAAAGATCACACGAAGACCCTTCGCATCTGCTGATGCCCCTCAGAAACCATTGTCCACCAAAGTCTCTCAGCTCTAGATGCTCGTTTAAGCAATGTACATACACCAAACAAAATATATGTGCATTTACATTGATCCTTCTTTGCTAATGCATTTCAAAACTTAGGCTAATTACGTTAATAACAACATATTTCAACGCGTTTCATTCATGTGAATAATTTCACATTAACTGTGAACGAAAAATGACGTCCATATGTTAGCACCGACTTCAGGAGAAAAGGGGATGTTTTTATAGGATGGAAATTGTCTGCTCCCGAGCTCTTTCATGAGTTGTGTTGGTCCGAGCAAATGTGCTGTCGCTTGTCGAGAACGCGACAGTTTCTATTTTTAAACTTATGACGGTACGACTGCCAACATCCCTCAAAAGATCTTCGCAGACATCCAGTCTCCTAAGTCGGCTACTCGAAAATCACTGAACATCTGAAACAGAAGTCAGTTACAGGTTAAGCGTTGATGTGTTAAGTTCGCAGAGCACTGAGTTTGAAATCACGGAGTTGTTTAAGAAATTACCCGCGAATCGTTGAAGAAACTTTGTGAGTGTTGGTTAACAATTGAATTGTGTGAAAATGTCAACAGTGCCAATGCAAGTTTTGCTGACAAATATTGGAAAAGATTCGTCAAGGCTGGGTTTAAGGACACCAAAGTGTGCTCGATGCCGGAACCATGGAGTAATCTCTTGCATTAAGGGCCACAAGAGGCTCTGTCGTTGGAGGGAATGCATTTGTCCCAATTGTCAGCTAGTAGTAGATCGGCAAAAGGTTATGGCGGCACAGGTGGCATTACGTCGGCAGCAATCAATAGACTCGTTAGATTCGAGAAATGCAAATAACACATCACGTTCCAAAGAAGCCCTCCTGGCGCAGAAGAGGATCTACAAACAGCGACTACGCACCTTGCAGGAATCATCACTTCACTTTGCTGCAGCTATCGAAGGTAAGATTACTTACATTCACTTACATTACACCAATACCCTTCCTTTGGAAAATCCCATGCAGTCTGCGGGTATAGATTTCCCAGACAGTATGTCGCCAGCCCAGTGCATATGGCACATATGGATCTCAAGTGGTTGTGCATACGATCGAATATATTTTCGGTGTTGACTTTAGATCAGGTTACAAGGGAAATCTCATAAAAATTTCGTATACCAACTTCGAATAGGGAATATGATCTCACAAAAGGAAAGGATCCACACCATGCCAGTGTCCTTTACAAATTAGAAAAACAGATACCAATTTCATACTTAAATGCATTTTAATGCACGAATTACATGCAGTGTGCGGAAAGGCAGGTTTAATGTTTCTATTGCTCGTTTCCGTCTCATAATACATACATATGTATCTATCGACATAGAGTCTAAGGAATTGTTTGTGTTTATTTCTTTGTAGAATCCCGCCTGAGATACGCTGCAATACAATCACCAATTTTGGAAAGAATTCGAAAACGAAGAGCTTTCGCTGATCCCGAACTGGACTTGGTTATGGAGGCTGCTTTACTTTCAGCGACGCAGAGTTCAGTAGCTCATCAGGACTTACGTTATCCAATGAGTCACAATCATATTTCACAGGTGAATGTAGATACGTGGTATTCACCCTCATCGGCTGCACATGAAAGCCGCTCAAGTTTATGTGAAGTTCTTCCTCATTCGCAAAATAATCCACAGAACAGTGTTAAAAGTACAAGTGATTTGTATACTAATCGACCAAAGTTATCATTCTCAATTGAAGCAATAATTGGGACTAGTTAATGAGATATTGTGCTGTATGATATGTTTGTAAATAAAGTGTTAAGTATTTATTAAGAAAAATACTGTTGTTGTTTTTTTTATTTTACTTTACATTTATTTTATCTGCATACAAAGTTATGATTTTATGATGGACTTCTAGTCAATACCTCTCTAGCCACGCAATTCAAAACCAAAATATATAATGATTACGATACCAATTTATTTTGACGAGGAAGGGCATGGTATTTAGGTCTGCTAAAATATGACAATGGCAATTTTGGATCATACTGCTTCGAGCAGCCCACAACTGATACGATTTTTTAGATGGAGGTGCAAGGAAGATTCATTGAGTGCATCAAGAAGGAGCATGAATACAGCATGTATGAGTACTTGAATTAGGGATTAAATAGCTTAAACCTCTTACTACCTATGTATTTACCTGGGAATTGGGATGTCAATAAATCAGGCTTCTTCTTCTTAGGGAGCTACAGTCCTGGGCCTCACTCAACATGCGTTTCCAGCCAGCACCATTTCTCGCCAGCCGTCTCCAGTTCGCACACCAAGCCGGCTGAGGTCCCTCTCGATTTTTGTGCGCCGCCTTGTGCGTGGACGTCCTCTGTTGCGTTGTCCTACAGGCTAACAGCCCATACAGTTCGTGGTTGAACTTTCTTCTCCAAATGCCGTCAACCTAGATAAGACCAAAGATCGCGCGCAGAACTTTTCTCTCAATAATACCAAGAACGTCTTCATTTGCTTTGGCTATGGTCCATACCTCTGCGTCGTAAAGCAAGACGAGGATGTTCAAAGTCATATGCAGAGTGAATTTGGTCTTCTGAGAAATGGCTTTCTTACTAAATTGTTCCCTGAGCCCAAAAAATAGCTGTTGGCTAGAGTTATTCTGCGTTTGATTTACATCGAAGATATAGCTGCCTACGATGACGTTCTGGCCGAGTCGTCAATGGTGTGAATCCTTTCTCGATGACAGCATATACTTTGTTTTCCACTCGTTTACCGCCGGACCCACTTTAGCCGCCTCCGTTTCAATGCAAACATACGTCTCATTGACTAGCTGGGTTCTACAAATCACGTCAATGTCGTCCCCGTTCTACTTATGACAGATCGTGCCTCTTATGTTGACCAGTGCGTTTTGCACGATCTTCTCCAGGATGATATTAGAAGAAGAAGTCAGATGATAGTGATAAATTGGTGACGAAATTCCGTCTTGGCCCCATTTTAATAAGATCGGTAAGAGTAATAAAAACACACAATTACTTTTTAAACAATATATTAAGTTAAGTCTCGGATAAATAACGAAATTACAAATGTAATTCATTCAATCAATATAAGTTATATGTATAATATAATATATAATAATCTATAGTAAATATTTGTTTATAAATCAATAGTTTCAACACTTCAACTTTATCATTTTGTATATCATTCAATTTGATGATCTCAATAGTAATACTCGAAGAATAAATGGAAGATAAAAATAACTAAATTATCTAGATAAACAATCGATTAGCACCTTGAGAAATAAATGCAAAAATATTATGTTTAATAAAACTAATATTATAATTAATGAAACATTTCTTTCCAAAGGTACTCAACTTTCGCTTTTGACAAGGACTATCTTAATTAAATGATTTCGTTTGAATTTTGTGTAAAATTGTCAAATCGTATGGACGCAAAACACTCTCCAAGAACATAGTACCTTTGGATTGAAACCATGTGTGGCACATGTACGTTAACATATGAAATACTTGCTGTACGTATACATGCTCATGCATGTATACCTCATTTCAAACTATCTAAGGCAAATAAATGTTTAGCACAATAATTGGTATCTATGTATGTATGTATTTAGTGGTTTCGAAAACTTCGATGGAAGATTAAAATTTCGATGATATGGACATAAACAATAATCGACAATAAACTATTCGAAATACATAACAATTTAACAGACAATGTAAATGAAGAGAAAGATTTATAATATACTAAAGATGATGATAGAAGACGACTCACGCTTTGTTTTCTACAATCATTATTGTCATTAATTTAATTAATTTAAATTTTAAATCGCAATTGCTTGAGGCGGTTTCCTTTTTTTCTTTTCTAAATAAAATCCTCGATTATAATAATTCACTAAATCTAATTGGAAAAAAAAGGAAATACATGTCTCATGTGTATTATTGTTTTCATTCAATTTATCTTGCATTTAGTCGGTTTTTACTTAGTTAATTGTAATACATAATACGAAACAAAAGTTGTTAATAATTGCATATTAATTTCTTGTATTATTTTTTGTTTGTCTAACTATTTTCATCTCTGTTGCAATATTTTAGTAATATAATTTAATTTTACATTGCTTTTTTGAAATTCCAACAATTCAACTATATTTATAAGTTTTTCTGTTTTGTATTTAATTCTAGGAAAAGGCTTTTCAGAAAGGTATATTCATTATCACAACATTATGAAATAATTTTCTTCCTATTTTTAGTTTCTTTTTTTTTTGCTTTTTCTTTTTTTTTTGAAAGAAAAAAGACAGTCAAACAGTTTTTTGGTTTGTTGATTGCCATAATTCGCAATAATTTTTTTTTTTCAAATTATTTTGATTCTTGTTTCATTAATTTCACTCATTAGAAGGTTGTATAAAAATGTACGTAAACGTTGTGGTAGTTTGAGGGCTATTTTCGTTTTATGAGGATTGAGTTTTTAATGAATGTTCTTAGTTAAGTACAAATTGTGGAATGTTAAATGTAGAGTGTGGATTAAGGATGAGAAAAGAGTTAAGATTAATGGCGTTTGAAGTTGAAATATATAAATGAATTTCTACTTCTAAATAGAGATAGTCAGGAGCGTTGGTCCAAATGATGACTTAGGATTACTCACGGGACACTTCAGTTACCAAGTATACGCTTGTTTTGGCAACGTTACTCGTTAATAAAAAAATTTAATTTTCGGAACCATACCGTAGATGTTGTCACCTGCAGGATTCTAGGCATGTTTATGTTTGTCATTCAGTCACGAAGAAAACATTTTGAAAATTTGTTGGAAAGAAAAATATAAAAGTGTCTTAAGAATAAGAAAAGGCATAGTTTGCAATGGCTGACAATGAATAATTATAGAAAAATGGCCACGGCGAAATGAAATGAACACGTTCTGGTTTGAGATCAGGACTACAGTTGGTTGAGGAACAAAATATCCACATTTAGTCGATTAATCGCATGTGGAGTAATTCATGTTTTGTATACCATATAGAATAGTATGGGTGGCGCAACAGGCCGAGGAGAACATGTATGTAGCGTCTACAGCAACTACTCATGTTGCGCGTGGTACAATTATCTGACGATGTCTACAGTTTTATGCCGATTCCGAACTGCGAAGCACTTTCTGGATAGCTATTCTCTGGACATTGTTAGTGACTCTCGAGGCATGGCTCGAACGTGTCTCTAATGACTTACGAGAGAACGGGCCAGGAACTTATATGCATCAGTATACAAGGACGGAAGTGGCAGTGGATTGGCCAGACACTACGAAGGGGTGACAGCTGTATAGCTAACCAAGCTATGCAATGGAACCGCTTAACAAAGGACTGCAGAAGACCTAGCGGTCCGAAGAAAACTTGGCGCAGGACCGTGGAGATTGAAGCGTGGCCGTTGGGGAGAGCTGAGGCACATTACCAGAAATATAACACGGTTGCGCGTGGGCGTATTTGAGGCCCTATGTGCCACAAGGGTATACAGGAACTAAGGAATAGGCTTGGCGCCGTAACTGAATGTATGTCCCATCTAGACGTCCAGGGTAGGAGTCGATGCACAACTACCTCTACCCCACAGCCGTGTCGTTTTATTATGGTGGTTAAATTCCTAATATAAAAATTATAAGTAATCGAATCAGACTTGTTATAACTGTGTGGCAGTCATGAGAAAATGCTAAGAACTTAGTAAACGTTACTAATTAATGCCTTCTGTTATAAGAATGTACGTAACACCAAAAAAGAAATCTTAACGTACTGGTAGGAATTGAAGGATTTAGCAGTCGAGTAAGGAGGCGTGTGTTCTGATTATGTAGACTGCTCTTAGAAGACTCAGCAAATTGCCTGGGTTTAATAATAATATCATTGGACTATGAAGCAAGGGAATTATAATGAAAAGAATGTATTACACAACCAATATCCAAACAAGAATTCTAATAATTTAACTCTTTGATTATGCTTAGCGATTTTCAAGCTCTTTGAACAGACTTAGGACATACAATTTGTGTACCTATCAGATATGCATTTGCCAATAATAGAAATCTAAAATGTCGTCCCTGTGAGTAGACAAGTTTCTTGTAAAATTTCACTCTCCCAGACAATCGTATGCCTCAGTAGATAAATTTATATGCAATATTGTTTATAAATGATGTTATAAAAGGTTCACTTACAGGATGATTTGCTTACATAATACCGTTATAACTCATACGTCAATTATGAGAAAACGTTAATTTATTTACTTATATATTTACGTTTTTGTTGTTATTAAAGCAAGAATTCATCACTTTTAAGTTAAACTTTTTTGGTACTGTCGTTAATAAATATATACTCTATGAATGTATGTGTATAATCTTTGTCTATATATATTTATTTAATTGCTTTAGAAGTTCCTGGAACTGATAGTGGGCATTCGAAAAACGCATGAAATACTTGATCATCGAATGGAGGGCAAAGCAATCAAAGGCGCTTTACAAATATCTTCAGGCAATGCTTTCCCCTGAAATTGGTAAAGAATTCTACTCTCAATCTCAATCAAGGGTCTTAAGGTATCCAACAACAGTGTAAGCATTCATTTATCGCTCAACAAATGCTCGTTTCTTATCAATTCTCTGGCTTGGTACGGCATAACGTAGAACGTGCCACATTGCGACTGGCTTTCGTAGACTGGATAGCATTTGATGCCAGTGACGTAGGCCCTTACCTGTTGTAGTACTACCAACAATGACATGACCCAAAGGCACAACCGCTGTTCCAGTTAGACAAATTACCGTTAAACGAATTTGAACCGCATTCAAAGCATACGGTGGAATACTGAAAATCATTGATTCGTTAAATATTGGACACCGATGATCCTTCCGCTTGAGAGAGGTTTTCTTCTTGAACACTTTTCTATCGTCCTTCAGAAGGTAGGCCTGAAGAAGGGACGAATGGATTTATTTAAGAGAGAATACATGAAGCTACGCTTACCTTGATATAAATTCCTTGAATGTCATTACAGTCGGCGACTTGTTGATCGATTTTCAAATTTCTCGTTTTCACAACGACAACGGTAAGACGCTCAGCCGTTGGTAGATAGCTCAAGGAGAACATGAGCTCACCCCATTTGGCATTTTGCTTACGAGTATCTGATAAGGCTAACCATGTTGTCATTGGTCGAACGATTTCATCAACTTCTAATTCGGACTCGCCTTTGGAGCAGAATCAAAATATCTGAATTAGTCGTTTCATATTTGATGAATGTAGTGTGGGAATTTACCGATTAAGGTGTGGACATTTCCACAGTGGTATAAATGAAACCATAACGAATGGCGGCCCTGTCTCCGTTGCATTCGAAAAACGAATGTCTCATTGAAGCTTGGTGTTAGAGTTTCCTTGAAAACCTTTAAATTAAGCAGCATTAGCATGAGTCAAATTGAAAGATAACAACGGAGTAGACACTCACCTTAGTCTGCACAGAACCTGCTTGATCGGGCACTAAGTAAATTCGTACAAATGTGTCAAATGGTTCGAGATTCGTATATCCCACAATTTCCTTAGCCTCCATCACATTTACGACAAGTTCCACACTTTGGTTTGTAATAGAATTTCTACAATGAATGTAATGGCGAAAACGAACAGATTTTACAAGCGCACTGTACTTAATTAACCTTTTCTTACTTATCACAATGAATTCCAACACACAAATAGCCAGTGACCTCAGGAGTTGGCTGTTCCAAGTCCGCTAACAGAACAGATGATTCCGAATTGACTGAATCGCATGAAATAGCTCTTTGCAATATTATACTATCCAATGACCCCTTGTCGCTGTCAACCGAAGTCTGAGAGCTATTGCGTCGTCCGATACCATAGCCTACCGAAGACTGCCGTCGGAATACCGGAATATTGCCATTCTTCGACGATAGCAACTCTTCGGACGTAGTCTTCTGAATTTCAACACTTCGTTTACGTTTAAACGGATTGCTGTTGCTACAAAACTGTCTCAAGTCGATTTCCGTTGCTTCTGTTTCGGAAAATGATCTGTTTCGAAATTGCGCGAAGGCTTTCCTTCCGCCGTCTTCACTTGAAGACGTCTCATTCTCATTCGAAATAGAATTTGTAGGCAGCGACAGAGGTTCATTAGCACACGTTTGATTTATAAAATCATAGATGGCATTGGTGAAGCTAGCCGTGCCATTTGACACTGGCTTTGGTTCTGGATGCATTTCGAGTTCCTCGGAAACTTCAATAGTTGTGAACGGGTTTTTGTTCGTATTGTCATCGGCTGTAGGAGATTTGATTTCTGCAGGCGGTTCGATTGGGCTCAGTAATGAGATTTCATTGATTGTGGTTAACGGCGAGGATGGAGGACTGGCAGCGAATGTTGTAGAATTGGATTGATTCAGAAATGGATTGGTGTTCTTGAATCGCGACTCGTCACCTTTCTGTTGGATCTTAAATGCAGCTTCGGAGAGATTTATCAGTTGATCATTCGGCACTGTACCGATTCGCTTAATGGTTGGCCTTGGTATGGCAGTATTTGTTAGTTTTCTTGGCTCGAACCCATTTGGAGTGGAGAGATTCCGCTTAAGGATGGAAGAACTTGAAGATGCTTTTTGCTCGCTTGGAAGACCAGGAGTTGTAAACTGTAGATCGGCTTCTGGTGTATTCTCTCCTGCAGCTATGATATCATATTTGAAAGTCCTGTCAGAATTCTTGAAAGGAATCGGTGCTGGAGCTGGACGTAATGGTTGGGGTGGTATATCTGAAGCGGGAATATTCCAAAGCGGCGATGTAGTTGTATTCTGTCCGACCTGTTTGCAATCACGATCTACAGAGTCGAAGCGCTTAAAGCTACCACTGGAGCTAAGCAGAAAGTCAGAACCTGAGTTAATCTTTAGTGGGAGATAAACTTCATTTAGAAAGGCATTACAATTGAGAAGCAATAGTTACCAGATAACCGTTCGCATTGAAAAGTTTGTTCTTTGACAGCCGTATTGTCTCTTCCTTGTTTGACAAAATCCATGATGTGGTCTTTGGACTGAAGAAATGACATGCGAGAACAGCCATAAATACTAAAATTGCAATAACAGCCACTGTGGTAACTGTAATTGGTGTTGGATCCATTATGTAGTGCTGTAGGGGTTACATTCGAATGTATTATTTCAAATTGGTGGCATTTTACAGAAATCGAGCAATTCATTTGAAGTAAGATACTCAAACTTTAAATAAGGAGAAATTAGAATGAAAGCTGGAGAGAAAGGTAGAAAGTGGGTAACAGCATATTTGGGGATGGTATATCTAGGAAAGATTCTACGACTATGTTAGTTCAGACTTCGAACTTTCTCATGGGGTAAACAAATCCAATTCGACGGTCATCACTTTTTTTTGTCATAAAAAGCAAGTTTTGAAAAATCGTGATGAGAAAAAACTAGTGTTCATGCCTAATTATAATTCGTTTGTTCCCTTATTCGATTTCTGAAGCAAGCCCCGACGAAGCAGTTCACACACAAAAAAAATATGGTTTCTATCCAATATGCCCACTTAATTGAAATATACTCCACATTGTCATCGCCTTGGAAAAAAAGTCTTTTTGAACACGGCACACCATGTATCTCGAGATCCATTAAAGACGAGATAAACAGGAAATACGAAACCCTAGCTATCACCCATTTAAGCATCAAAAGAAACGTCAATCAAGTACTAACAACGACCACCGCGTTGCCACACTCTGGCAGTGTCATCAACCATTCGATGACATTTCTGCGGGACATTCAAACAGGAATCTTTCTCCCTATCTCACCTCTCCACGGCTGTATTGTGTTACTGAATACTGATGATGACTGCAGAGGGAGTGAGAGAGTGAAAATGAAAAATGAAATTGTTATAGTTAAATGTTACTAATGCTTTGATGTATCTACGGCAAAAAACTAACAATGAAAGTTATGTACGGGGGTTAAAAAGCTACTAGACACTTTGAGAGAGATTTTTCAAGAGGGTTGGGCACTTAAGTGCGTTTTTCAAAAGAAACGAGGTTACCTTTTGGATGCTATCACAGGACATTGCACGGTCTTAAGATTATGCACATACAATATATCGGGAAAGGCAATAAAATGTCTTGGGCCAGGGTCCAGTCATACTTACTTGTACGAGAGACTTGAGTTGTTGGACGTTTTACATGAAAATAAACTTAAAAAGGCAGGTGTTTTGGGTCAGCTCTATTCATATTCTTTGTTTCTATTTTATTCAATACTTTTTGCACATAATTCCATTTGAAAAGGCACTAGGAGCACAATTAAACCTATCGAATGGGTTTATACTTTTTTCTTCTTCACATTTGCACAGTATTGCTCTTGGACACTTCATTTAAAGCTTCATTGAAGGGCATTTACACTTTCTATTACCCCCTTGTTCCGCGTTTCCTTAGCATCGAGTGTTACATAAATATATGCTGCGGTTTATTTAGGTCAGTTATTTTAATTTGTTGTTATGTGGACGTTGACCCTTGTATGAAGGAATTTTTCAATTATAACCCTCCTTATTTGTGTTGTCCCACAATCCGAGTTAGACGATGCTCGATTGCCACAACAACGATGTTTTTATGTATATTCGCGTCTGCTTTTTTGACATCTCACTTGTATCTTTGCAATGAGTTGGGAATGGGGACTAGAAGAAGGATACAAAAATAAAAGAAATCCTAAAGTGGATCCTGCGTGTTTAAGAAAAGTGGTGAATATTTTTGCAGAAGCAGAAAGCTTTGCCCAAGGTGAAAAGTTTTTGCAAGTCCATTTGTCAAATTCCCTGAGTTGGTTTAACCAAGTGTGGTAACAAAATAGTGGGTTTGAAGGGAAATTTGTAAGCTTGATCTGGTAATGTCATACAATTCTATGTAAGTTTGTGGATGGTGGAAGATTTTGTGTGGAGTTTTCTTCATTTCTTTTGAAGGCTTCGAAAATAGACTCGATAGAGTAAAAATACACTTATGAACTAGAACTAGATTTGGGATGCGACTCCTACGCACTTGGACCTTCCTGTCTAGGTACGATTCCTGGTACGACAAGAAATACTTTTCACCCCCACCTCTTTCGAGTCACTGACAATGCTCAAAGAGTTTAACTGTCTAGAAAAAGCTGCCTCAAATTGGCCGTTCGGAGTCGGCATAAAACTGTAGGTCCCTTTCACTCGTGATAGAACAATAGCACATACAACACGAGTGGTTGCTGAGAAGCTAGGCCCTGGCCCTCTACGGGCTGTAGCGCCACCAATATTATTATTATTATGTCACAGTTTTAGAGGTTGAGATCCGAATGAGGAATTTACAGAAATCATTTTCAAAAGATTTACCGTAAGGCAAAATAAACGTTTAGACTGCAGAAATTAAATTTCGGACAAGAGGTGCTCTAACCAAAATATCTGCAGAGTGGTTGGTCGCATGATATAAGTGCAAAGTAAAGATCTCGAAACTCAAAATGCTTTGTCAATGCTTGTCAATTTTATCAAAAGTTTGCTCCAAGAAGATGGAACTTAAAAGGCAAACGGTTGGTGTGACAGTGCCTGAATAAAACTAAACCTCCAAAGGAACAAAACAGTTGGTATCATCCCAAGACACAACCTCATAATTACACTCTAAGATCTATTTATATTATACTTGGATTTGGATAAGAACATTATCCTCCTCTTTCTGAGTATAATACATACCTCTAACACCAATAAAGAAAAAAAACTGCAAACCGAGGGTTTGAAGGACCTTAACAACTGCATAGGACTTTATGACGATTGACATGATTATGTTAAGCATTTCAAAGCAGCCATTCCGATGTAGGACTGAAACTGAACTAAATTGAATCAGAATTCAGCGAGGACCAAAGTGATATCAATCTTGTTTGTGGGAAATGCATAGGCTACAAATATATTCTATGGTGCCCAAGTGTTGAGGTTGAAACCACCTTGTAGACCGAACTACAAAAATGACTGACCAAATATCTTAAAACTGCTATATATGCCGGATATTATATGTATTTCCAAAAAAGCTGTTCGACTAGCATACCATTTCGTAGCAGTGTTATACATACTGTTGAATACAAGTACCTAGAGTTCCAGTGATCGAATGACTTGGGCAACAAAGGTAACGAAGGCGTCAGGCATTTTTTAGGTAATTGTAAAATTTCAACCGAAATAAGGGGCACATTGTGGTGATACGTCACGTCAAAATAAGACAAATTTTCAAGATACTTAAGTTCAGAGAGCAAAGCAAGCTTTCAGTTCTGCAGAGAAAGGGGGAAAGAGTAGTTAATCTTTTAAAACGAATAGTTGTTGTCAATCAAGCGGACGAGTACATATCGAGTTTATGATTAGTTTTGTATCTACATCTACCAAATCAACAAAATCTCAGAAAGTTTTAGTCATCTATCGGCTTTTTGTCGAAACGTATTGCATTAGTAACTCATCAGTTTTGATTTCCTTTATAATATATTTATACATATTTATAAATATACGATTACATATGTTCTCCTATATCGGTCACAAAAACCAATTAAGTCGTTCATAAGACGATGGGTGCAGAGGTGGACCAACACATTATTGGTATGATTGCTTTGGAAGGAAAATATAAAAGAGGACTAGACGTCCCTATGCTAAGAAACTTCCTCATTTGGAGTCGGCATAAAGCTGTAAGTTCCATCCACTCGTGATCGAACAATAGCACATACAACAAAGGTGTTTGCTGTAGAAGCCAGTCTTAGACCCGAAATGTCTCCATTACTATACATATAAAATATTTGTGATTCTAATCTTCATTCGCAAACCGGCAATTCGTTATAAAGAAGTAGAATTTCAGGTATGGTTTCAGTATTTACTGATACGTTTAACTTAAATCAATTAGATGGTTGTCTTCGTTTCTGCAAATTGCGAGGCCCCATTATTGTACGGCTTCTTGTCAACTAAGCTCTGAAAGTAAGTGAATAACAAGTAATTGGATTATCAGCTTCAAATGTCAGCATTGATTCGCGGAAGTTGAAAACAAAATAAATGCACAAAACCACTAGTGTGTGTGTATGTTGATTTTCGTATCTTACAATAGCCGCTGTCACACGCACAAGAGTCATAATCTAATCTTGTGCAGTGGCCAGCAGCTGCAATAAGAACCGTTTACACAATTTCAATTTCTACATCATATCGCCTAAAGCAAGCACTTCACTTTTAAACTTGGTCAGTACAAATGATGCGACTGCTGACCGTCGTGTCCCGTTTGAATTTCGAATTTCAATTAATTATTTAAAATTTCCAGCACATGTGTTTTAGTTTCTCATATTTAAAAATGACCCAATTCAAGTGCCTCCAGCTGTCTGCCCACAGCCCCAGGATACAGTTAAACGTTGTATTGATGTTCAGAAGTTATAAATAATTAAGACTCCTTGATACCCACACAGCGGTCTTTGTTGCGGTTAACCTGCTCGTTACAGGATCTAGTGTTGAATATGAAGAACTTCCTCCACACGACAGCAATTAGTTCGACTGATTTATATTATTCAATTTATGCCAGACGTTACCCGATGTACGCCCTTGTCGATGATGAACTCCTTGGACTGAAAACGTACACGACAATGATACCATAAGCAGGACAGCGGCTTCACTTGTCAGGCTTCTAGATTAGTTGTTAAGACGTACGGTTCCGTAGGGGTGTTTGTTTTTCTTCCAGTTCAATGTATGTGCTGTGTTCGTGTTTTTTTCAATAAATGAAACTGTTATACACCTGGAGTATCCAATGTTAGTACATCATTCCTTGAAACGCACACTTTTTCTTAACTATTATTTTTGATGTCGATGTCGAAGTCGACTCTAGAGCGCGGTCCTCACGACAATGGAGACAGTATTTAAGTGAACCATTTCAGCAAGTAGTTTCTTACTTTTATAGTTGATTGTCGTATCGATAGGGGGTTGTTGGTGGTTAGTGGTCGCGTTAGCCATTTAGCATGGTATCGCCAATGCTCATTGGACGGTGGTTATGTGCGGCTATGTAAATAAACATTAAGGGCATATATGAAGCATAAATATCACCACTGAAACATCGCTTAAGGTAGTGTACGTATGCTGAGCCTAGAGGCAGAAGCATTGATAATTACGTTGGAGGGCTTATTTGCTTTGAATCTTTTCATGTATTCATGTATTATATTCATTTCTTGAACCGAAGAACGAGGGAGGAGAGGGCGTTTTTTTTATTGCTTGTCTGAGGTTGGTTGGTGACACACCTACTTCGTGCCAAAGCTTAGATTTCCGAATGCGGCCCTATTCTCTAAACGTATCCGTAAGTGTTGAATTACATAACTCTGTCAGATGGAGCAATTTTAAGCTACAAAATTGTATTGTTAGTTGTTAAGGAAGAAGCAATGGATTGTTGTAAAATGGGCTTATGTTAGTAGCAGTTTCTACATTTGAAAAAATAGTTATAATTAATTACAGAAGTTAAACATGAAGGCGATTCCAAGTAATACACTTTGAATTTTTTGACATTTTGACAAAATTTGAAATTGATCACAATGCGATCTGGTAACGTGAGAGAAGACATCTATAAATTAGGCGCCGCGCACTTGTGTTTGTAAATGGCGAGGGCTAGGTTTGCTGGTTGTGGCAGAGATTTATCCAGGGCTGTAGAGCCGCAGAAGAAGTTATTGAAATTGTTAAAATTGAAAATACCAAAACTAATAATAAACCTTAGCCTAATAAATGTTCTTATCGTTTCCTAATCTTCAATCCATACTTTTAAAGAGTTCTTTGTATCTGGATCATGTTAATGTATTCAAAACCGTCTAGAGCTTAGCGTCATGTCTTGGCATACGTCTGATTGTAGACTTTTAACAGATTTTTAACATTCAAAGCATCTACTTCTCAGGAAGAAATAATTAATTTGTTTGAGTAAATAACTTGGCAGTATAAATTTAGTTAATTTGAGATCCAGGGGTTTGCTTCAAAAACGAATCAAAGCGCACCTTTCTTATGTTGTTGACGAGTGGTTATTAGAGACACTAGATAATGCTCTAAAAAGAGCTCCTATTGTGTACAAAACTCTCATAAACATTCAAGAAGGACTCGAACACTCAAATATGTGTTATCTTACAGGGAACTGTGTACAGTTTCTTTTTACGGCGTCTAAGACGCTGACGCATGACCGAATAATGGTTAATGAATGTATTTCATAAAACACATGATTGCTTATTACGACAATTACATAATGTAGAATCTATTGTATAAAAGAAAACAAAAAACCTTTAATTTGATATTGAAGCCCTACGACATTAAGAAATCTTAAGACCCCCTATAAATTGTATAATATGTGACTGCTCGCTTTCATGGACAAATTTTGCCAAGAATATGTGTATACAATCTAACAGTGTACCGAATAAACACATATGTATGGTGTTCCACATGTTATAACACCTTCTATTGGATTCCGTGTTATTATTTCTTTTGTTTGAAATAAATTTTGAGCGCCACAGATTATGCACTCACAGCCATGTGAATAGGGTATGGAAATAATTAAATTAAAGAAATATACGCCCCATTTACTCGCTTTTTCTTTTCTGTTCTCCTTGGTTTCAACTACCAAAGGTGTTTGTTCCAAATTTTGCATAAGTACTTAGTTCTTTTGCAGTGAGGTTGTTCATATTGTAAAAGATAGGGGTTATTGTCCTGTCACTGTTTAACGGGTGTCTCTTTTCGATATTTCCTGCATCATTGGCAGACAAAAGAAAACAAAACAAAATACAAAAGCATGAACTGCAATGTGACATGGAAAATGTCATTAGAATTTCAGAAGTACGAGCCGTGGATGCCATAGAAGTGATTTTCCCTTTAAAAATGGGCCTGTAATGGTTGCGCATTCTGACGAGGGCAGGTGGAGAGTGCTGTTGCAATCGGTACCCAGCTTATGGAAGCAACCTGGATCGTATTGCAAATGCATTCGGGGCTTCCGTGTTTATATACTCTAGACAATTATGTTCTTCTCCCCCATTCTTGTTTCGACTGGTTGAGTTTTGTTTTTGCTACTTAATCAAATCATTGAAGGTCCAATTATAACAGTTAAATATCTAGTCGTGTGACGTTATTCGCGATAGTTGAATCGAGCCGAGTTAGGAAAAAATTAAAGAACTAATTTTCAATATTCAGACGCTTTTATTGTATTTTCTTTCTTTTAACAATGGACCTAAGATTGGACATACAATTTGCCTATGTGTGACTGTTGTTTGCCACTTGAACCTATTATATTTCTGAAATGGTATGTTCTTGGTTCTTGGTAAGACAAACAAGCGCATTGCAAAATAAGGCAAAAGCAGTATTTTTTTCCCAATTACTCCTTGAACTTAAACAAGCATGTCTAATCCAATCTTTATTATCTATATTGTGTCAGAGTAAATGATGAGGCTAACTATGCAGAACTTCACTCGTGAGAGAAAAAATTACACGTAAAACACGAGTGGTTGTTGAGAAGCTAGGCCATGGGCCTCTACTGTAGTAGTAGCGCCACCCATATTATTATTAGTATAACTATGCAGAAGTCTAAAATCGTGCCAATATTTTTCAAACCAGAGTAAGTTAATATATCGATACCGAATATCCTTAAATAAGATATTGCAGAAATAGATTGTGTCTAAGGACTGCTAACTGGTCACTGAAGTACACTTAAATATGCCCATATATACATTATATACAATTGTGTACACAATTGTGTTATTGTGTACACTTAGAATATTACTGGGACCACATTTGATAACAACTAGTACTAGTGCTGCTATAGGCAATAAATGAAAGATCTACAATGTTTCAAACTTGAACGTAGCTTCTGATATACTACACAAAGCGTTATACAAATTCTATAATATATCTTGTCTCATAATATAAATTGTTGAATCACTGGGACAGTGTACCTGAGAAAAAAAAATCATATTTAATGCTGAGAATAAACAAAACAAATTTGTAGGCAACTCACCGTAATCTGTCTCACATGTCAAATGCGAACGCGTTCCACAGATTTAGATTCCACGGTCAAAATTCTGTTTACAATAGTTCTATATCCTGCGAAGATGAATATTAACATATTGATGCACTGTTTCAATCATACTCATGCATTGAAGCAAATTATTATATGTTTCCACAAATATTTTAAGTAGAAACAGCAAATAAAGATTTAATTGGCTAATCCTGCTTAAATCCAAATTAAGTGTATTTGTATATGTATTTTAATTGAGATATTGTTACACTAAAAATGACTAGCTCAAGATTGGATACATTTGGTGACATAGAACTGGCCAGACTACACAAGAAAAGTTCTTTGTTTCAGTTTTAACCAACATAATAATAGTTGTATATCAATATTTTAAGTGTGTTTACTCAACAAGACCAATGCTTTTCGCATTTGCAGTTTTATCAAAAGATAAACTGAGATACGATCGAATTGTGGTTTGCAAAGTGTCGCTTGCAGATATAGAGATAATAGAAATTATTTATATTCGAGTCTTAACCGCGTACACAACTAAGTGTTGTATTAAGAGTTTGGTTTTGATTCTGAAGTCTGTTCAAGAAAATTTAACATACTTCAAACTTCCTAAAGTTGTGTGTACTTCATGAACTAGGAAAAATCTATATAGCTATAAGCCTATACTAAACTGCCGATTTTTTTAGGTGGAAATTTCGATGTCGGCAAATGCAGCTGAAATGTATCTGATTCGATTAATAGGCGTAAGAAAACATAACCACAGGTGTACAGAAGTCGTAGGTAGGTCATATAGGGCCGCTGTGGCAGTTGGAAGTTGAACTAGGAAAAAAGCTAAAAAATCACTTACTAACCACTGTCGATTTTTTTAGGTGAAAATTTCGATGTCGTTAAATGCATCTGAAATGTATCTGATTCGACTAATATACGTAAGAAAACATAGCGACAGGTCACACTGTCAATTTAAACGAAAAAAGAACCAGTGATTTTGCCGAGTTGATAATAAAGTTCATAATCTTTTTTTTGTTTGAAGCGAACATAGTGAAAACATACTTACCATGAAATGATATCTCTAAAATGTTTAAGATGATAATGCGCCTCTATTCCTCTAGAAAAATTAAGCAAAACGTAAACGATTTATATGTTTCTCACGAAATGAAGTGTGTTATCTAAATGCACCTGTTGCTCATTAGAAAGACCAACCAAATTCACCATCAAAATGGTAAACAGTAAAATAGAAAAAAAAATACATTTGAATTCGCCCAGCAAACAAACTAGATACTTCTCATTGAATTGAATTGAGTTACATGTGAGTATTGTGGAGTCCGTATTTCAAGAACATACATTTTTCCACTCCCCTTATCGATCATGATGAACATAAAATTACAGCATACTGTCGAGGATATATTTTTTTAACAATCTGAGAACATAAATCAATGTGTGAATGTTTAAAAATACAGTTAAATTAACGCATTCTATGCCATATATTTAAATTCGTAGGCTGATGCGCTAAGCATTGTTATCTAAGCTTCAAATTGATAAAATTAATTTCCCCATCAGGTACATGAATCGTAGTGTTCTAAACACACACCCAAGAGGGCCCACAACACAACACATCACACATCTTCCATCCGCACAACCAACATCAACAGCAGCGAGCCAACGACGACAGGTTGATTGGTGGGAAATTAAATTTCCCTCCCCTCATGTCCTATTCTCATCTCAATACAAGTTGTATAAGGTTTCGTGACCTACTTTACTTCGAACCAAGGTGGAGTACGTGAACCAAACTACGTCATCGTTGTCCTTACTCAATGAATGAATTTTCTGAAGCTGCATGGCGCCCAACAACAAAACGACATTAGCAACATTCAAGCAAATGGGTATATAAGACGCCAGTTTTCTCTACGGTACGGTATGTATAACTGAAGGGACGTTACATATGTATAAACTTAAATATAAAACATTTAAGTAAAATAATTCAGTAATTTTTAGCTTGAGCACAGTTAGACTAAGGTATCATCTTCAAAATATCCTTCAAACCTATATGTAATATTAGCGCATACTCTCAGACGATATACAGTTAGGTATACACAATACACTGACCTCTATCTACATGGCTTGCCAAAAAATGGGAGGAATATTCTCTTTTGCTGTGTTAAAAAAGGGTGGCAAGGCAAGTCATCGCCGGGGCGCAGGCTAGGACTGGGTTGTGTTGTGTATACACCACCAAATATTGGGTTAGTGGTACAGGAATTGCAAAACTATGACGTCAGTGGGTAAACGTCCTCCCGTTTAATTATAGATGACATGATAAAAATATCTCTCACCCCCTTTCTAAAAATAGATTCACGTATAGAAGGTGGCGTCTGTGTAGGTATGTCATTGAGATCTGTGTTTATTCGTGAATGTGTCACAAACAAAAGTGAGGTTATGAACGGAAACTCGTTTTTACGTACATACATACATATATGTATGAGCGAGGATGAATGTAATTTATTGTAATTTCGTACCTATGGATGATGTCTTGTATGGCGGGAGAATATTTTTTCAAGGATAACTTATATGGGTGGTGGGCAGGGGTGAGATTTATTATAAGGGACGATTGAGAGTTCTTGATTTTTGATTTTCTATTGTAAGTTTCTATTGTAAGTTTACTTGTAGTTTACTTACTTACTGAAAGATCACTATGTGAGGAAATTTAAAAATGTGGAACAATTTAAAACCTCTTATCTTGCTTTAAATGGGGTTTAAATTGAGTTCAGGTTTACACTGTTTTTAATATGATTGCAGGAAATTATTCGAAGATTGCCAATCAGAGACATGTTTTAAATATTAACATTAGAGAACCAATACAAATTTTATGCAATAAGCTCTGTATATTTTAAATTTTATTTATTGTGTCTTCGAAATTGACAGTCCGAACGTATTTAAAATGTGTAAAATGTACACAAAACAGGTTTTTATTGCGATTGAAGGACTGAAGGTCGAACCATAATTTCTGAACATATGTATGTAAGCTTATGTCTGAGTCGATAAAAAAAAAGTCATCATCAAATCATCAAAATTCAAAGTGTTCTAAATTGCATCGGGAAACTTACACAAAATTCCATTCCATTTATGTACGTAGATATCGATTGATTTCGCTCAAACATAATTTAGAAAAAATATACGAAACCTATCGAATCTGAGCGAAGAGGTCAATATGATTCATTTGTTTTTTTGTTTAAGTAGATTAAGATTTCTAATATGGTCGGGTCTTAAGAATTACCCTTAAGTAATTTAAAGTCTGTATTAGCCAATAGTCTCTGTTGGTTAAATGCAAATTTAGGTAAACTCAATGTGACTGTTATTGATAGAATAGCTAGTAATAAGTAAATGAATTTGTTGCTGGTAGGTCCAGGTTTACTAAGGGCTGTAGGGCCACCCATATCATATTTATTAAGCCCAGCCACAGTCATGGCATAGTGGTTAGTTTGGTCGACTCCTACTCCTTTCACTGGCCATGGCTCCTCCCCGAGTCACTGACAATGTTCAGAGAGCATAACTTTCATATTTGTCGACAAAAGACTCAAATTACGCCTTTTGTAGTAGAAACTGCAAGTTCTCTGCACTTATGCGCGTACAATCACACGTACAACGTGGGCGGTTGCAGTACAAGCTAGTCTCAGCCTCGAACTCCCAGGGCATTATTGTATTCTTGCGTATACTACAGTTAATTAAAAGTATAATTCAAGACAATATTTTATTAAATAAGTTAATTTCGCAATAAAAAAAATAGTTATTTTGTGTACTCCTAATTAGTCCTAAGATCCACCAATCGATAAGGTAATTACACCTCGGAAGGAAACAAGACGTGGGAACAACGACTCGACTTTCGATTAGAAAGATAAATAAGTGAAAGCATAATAAATCGATAGTGTTTTAAATAAACTCGAACAAATTAAATTCATTTATTTTTGTAGAGATCTGTCAAATAAAAGTCAAAAAATGAATATTTGTATTCATTTAAGATGCAAGCTTCAACTTTGGCCGACATCGGAAAGATTCATTCATTATTTAAAGCCTGCTAAACTTCATACAATACTCTCACCACATCTCATTACATTATGCGCTTTCAAAACATTGGAAACTATCTTTGGATACAGTCTCTGAAGCACTTGCAGTATATTTTAAAATAAATACATTTTTGGATTATTTCGTGGCTTTGTAGCTGCTTCTTTATAGCTAAAATGTTAGTCAATATATTGAGTTACAAATCCAAAACTATTTTCAATAAGACCAGCTACACAAACCAAGGTCATGGTCATATAACTTAATAAGTATGTCTATTTATAAATACATATCTATATTAGTACGTTTCTGTTAACCTTCGCAATCGTCCTAGTACACTTGTATCCGAAACTAGAACTTTTCAGTGTAAAATAGCTCCTCATTAAGTAATATTTATTAATTTTGCATTTGTAAATTAAATACATGTTAAGACGTTCAGTAAGAAAATCACTATTGATAATGGTTCACCATCAATAACTTTAGGATTTACCTTATTTTTATTTTTTCCCATCGTAAGTCGTAACCACTAAATATTCACTATTAGGATAGGTTAGTTTCAAAAGGAATATTTTAATCCAATAAACATACACAGCCATGCCACAAACGCCTATTCTACTGGTTGAACCAAAATCTCGACTAAATGTGTCTCAGCTTGAAGAACCAAATTCAAATATACAAATTTCAGAATATTTTGTTAGTAGCTTACTTCATCGAAAATCCATCACAAATGCTGCAGGACACGTTCAGTGCTTTTGAACGTAACGTTCACTTTCACTTTTGAATTTCATTTTTTTTTTCCTGGGGCGATTCGAGGTATCCAATGAAGTTCAATTTTATTATAGTTTAATATTTTCGAATAAGTTCCACAAAACCAGACACATTTTTCATATTTCAGAATAAAAAAATAAAACACACCGATTTCACTAGAGAACACTTAAGCTTGCCTCGATAACCGAAATACAAAAACGAATCGTCGATACTAGGAAAGACACATCACACTCCAGAGTACCTCGTATCGAGTACTGCTTGGCTTGAACTGTTACACGACTGCCAGTTCGCTTATGCGAGGTGCCTTTTGGAGCAGCAAAAGCAATAGTAGAGACAGCAGTTTGTTGTCCTTTGCAGAAAATTTTCGCCAAATCTATATACATTTGGAGAGAACCAAAGTATATAAGGGCCACTGGCACAACACGATTCAAAGCGGATACACAATGAATATGTTAAAAACGCTCAACAAAAAATATATGTATGTATATAGGAAAATATCGGTTAGGTATGTGCCAGTGAAAACCTGCGACACAGCTTCAGAGAGTTTCTGAATGAATGGTGCATGTACTGCGTAACCCGAGGTTGACTCTGGCGCACACAAGGACTCGCTCGTCTCTGCCTGTCTCCCTCTGCTGGTCTAGAAATCCTGTGACATACAGGGGTTTCGCATCGGAAGGAAATCACCTAAATAGAGAATCCGACACACAACAAAGCGTGCACACTTGATTTTCTTCTCAGTGTTTCCTATGCCTTTCTCAATTTATTTCAATGCAGGACTACCAGAATCGAGTCACCTTCCATATACACAGCAGTGGGACTCAACGTTTGCCTGTGTGGTGGAGACTGGAGATAACTATGCAGACGTACAATTTGTCAATGAAACATTATAAAGCTTATATATTTGACCGATATTTTTCAGAGTGACGTCATATGGAAAGGAAGAACTGTTTTCATTGAAAAAGCAATTTTGAGTGAAAAGCTCACAAGGCAATGGTATGAATGTAAAGGGTATACATACATACGTGCAGTTGAAGAATAGATGGATGCCATTGATATCTAGAGTTTTCAACTTGGCCATTTCTATGTGCAAACGGATGGCTACGTACGAATAAGCCTTGATTTTGAGATTTGAAGGTTTAACCGACGCATTCAATTTTTCTGGTTCAGCCTGGATATATCTGCATGTACATTCATTCTGTCGACAGAGTCCTTCAATGGTCCTGATGAATGGCGCCAATATGTACCATTATATCTATATTTTATTTTTAGTGTGTAATTTGTTAAAGTATATAATCTATAAGGTTTGCATGCAATAAACCACTGCCATAGCAAATATCAATAAAATAAATATTATTTTATTTAATTTTATCAACGGCTTTGAATGTGATCATCATCCCTTGGATTGAACCTTGATTGAGTTTGTATCGTATAACTTACTAGTGTTGCTTTTTAAAGACGTACTATTAACGCTTGTCGAGTGGAGAAATATCAGTAGAACCCTAACCAAAACGTTCAGGACGCAAGATTTTATTGAATAATGCTCACCAAACCATCTACTCTTGTCGAGCATTCGCCTTGACCTATTTAATAAGTTCCTCTTATCCAAATTTTATTTAAGAATTTATAAAAAAAAGTCCTTGTTTTATTTTAGTGAATTTTAAAAGAAAAAAATATTGGCAACACTGTTAGTTTCATCATCAGTCTGCAACAACTTTGCAGAATGCTATCGTCATCATCATGCTGTATTGTCCTTTATACACGCATGAGTCCTTTAAAGCCATCCGAAAGTGTGTCAGTGTGTATGTAGGTCAGCATAACATTGGGTCAGTGTGTTAGCAAGGAAATATGACTAAAAGCCAAGCAAAACAAAAGCGACTGAGAGGCAAATGCAGGAAATGAGAGAGAGAAAGAGAGGGTGAGAGCATGTACATAGTGATGCTCAAAATTGGGTTACTGAAGCAGACGCCAATATTTCACCCTCATTCTCATTTCTCGTATTGCGTCTGCTCCTTTGAACGTCACTCGTGGCTCCTTTCGATGACGTAGATGTTGTGAATTGTAGACCTCTCTTCGATGGGTATGGGCAGGGTCGCAAAAGGGGCGTGAATGGATACATTCTGTGTGGCCTTTGGCTGGGAGTGTAAGGATACAGATTTCTGGCTCTCATACTCTCTGCATTCCACAAGTTAAAAGATAAAAAGCTTTGGCACTGGTGAAATGTTTATTTTACCCTGTCGCCAGACATAGATCGGTCAACTAGAGGCAATTTCTGTTCGACAAAGTGAAACGAATCCTTGTCATTCATGCATGTATGTATGTGTACATCCGTATCCATTGGGGAGTTTGGTGTATAAAAAGAACGGGTTGTTTCGAACGGGATGCCTAAATTTAGATAGCCTTGACGAATTGCTTGCCAAACACATCGTCTACAGTCCGACATACGGTCTTGAACAATTGTGTTGTCAGCACTACTGCATAGTGATGACATTAACAGTAGGTAAACAAAAATTGGTCGAGCTTTCACGGACTTTTTTTTATTTAAATACCAAAAAGCTCAAGATTGTTATGCGGTATAAGGGAGAACTTTTGTAGGTTTTGTTGTTGTGTGTTCTTCAGCTTGCCTTGGACTGCTTGTATCTCAGATGCATAGTCCGTATACCACAAGAGTTGGGTCAAAAGTTCATCAACCTGCAAATTAAGGTCGATAAACCAAATTCGTGACGTGTGCTGGGAAAAGGTACACAGGAACGTTGGTCTCATAGTCATCATTGTAGGATGTGTTGTACATGTAGAATTTCACTGAGAGAAAGTACAGGTGTGTGTGTGTGTGTGAGAGAGTGTAGTGTGGTGCGTGTGGCGCGTTTTCAGGGTTCTGAGTTGGGAATGGTGGTGTATGCGTTTCGTAAATTTAGCCTCGTTTGTGCAAATCTATTTTTAGAACAGTAGAGAATGATTTAATGTGAGTTTCAATAAGTGATTGTTGTATGAACAATGAATTTAAAAGAAAATAGGGATAGACGAAGAGAGTTACTCAACTTTTCATTGAATGTGGAACCAAAGCATTCTTCTTTTGCATATGATTTTGAACGAATAATACGCTTCCAAAAATGTCTTAATAAAATTAATCAATCCACTTATCTATAGTTTGCAATCCTTAGTTGAATATATTGGAGCTTTATACAAAAATCTAAATTTTGTGAAATATTTTTGAAGCTCACATCCTTTCTAGGTCTTCAAGCCCCATAGGAAACATTGTCAATTGTAGATATTTAGAACTTATTGATTTCAAAAGCTAAATACCAACCTAGGTGATATTTCACGTTGGTGATGAACGTTGAACAATTTTGTTTAATAGCTTACAGTCACAACTTAGATGAAGCAATGGAATTTATCTCGCGTTTAGGTGTTAAAAAATAAAACCTTTTCATTGAAAGCGAAAACTGTTATATCTACTGCCGCAGGTATGAATGAAGAAAAGTGAACGTGCCGGATGTATCTCTAATAGTTGATTTCTGCTTCAAACTTAGCTTGGTGCTTAATGATCTGCCTAGATTGTTCTAAAATAAAAGGTTAAGTACATATATCGGTTTTCGCTGCACTATCTTGCTGAACCTTTGTCAGTTTCAAAGGTTTTTGGTACTATTTTCCCTATGCATTAATTTAATGAAAATTGCCTTGGGCTTGCTGATTGATGTAGCACAGCCATATTTTATGTAGGTTAACACCCATTCTTGAGGGAAACCAAGTAATTTAAGAGTTGCTTAAAGCCGTTCTTTACTGGCATTCAATTCAATGAAAACGTTCTTTGCGGTTGAGAGTCGAATATCTGCGATATGCATTCTTCACGTGTATATGTATATCGAATGTTTTGCGTCATTGATGCTCTACATTCAGTAGTATCGTTGGAAATAAGGCCAAAAATAACATACGCTATAGATACACGTCTTTAGTGCAGTCGCTCTGGCCACGGTATATACAAATACATTGTGGAAAACATATCTAGATCGGACTCTCTATATACACCGGTTAATAAACTTGCAAGTTTCTGCACAAAATTTTCATTCAAGAATCGGACGATGTATATAGCGATGTATATAAGTGCATTGCGCTGCAAAGCAATGGCAACGCGGTAGTATTGCGTGCATATACAATATGCATATGTATGCGAACTATATACAAGGCTTAACCTGTGCTTTGAAAAATGAAAATAACTAGGCCACTTGGATACACCAGAGTTTGAGTTGGTATTCAATACAAAACCCCTTTGCAGACCGACCGGTTTGGCCTGGAAATTTTGCGTTTTGGGGGTCGCTGCAAGGTGCACGGTTATGACGTCGGTAACGAAATTCAGGATAACTTTTCATTCATATGAATGCATATGATGGGGGTTTTGTTGCAGCTATGTAGTCAGCACAGCTTCAATGTTTCTCTCCATGTGACGCATGAGCTACGAGCCAATGTGCTGAGGATATTGCTATGAAAGTCATACAACACCCGATGGAATAATGTTTTTTTGAATTTAAAACTATTTTTAGTCTATAAAGAAATTGATACGGCCTTGGAGTATTTGAAGTCTACACAACATAATCATAGATGACTTGCTATCAGTTTAATTGGAGACAGCTCCGGATAAAATATCGTCATCAATATAAAATTTTAAATCGATCGGAAATTTAAGATCTACTCTTCCACCGATATTTTCTTATGAATTACCAATTCAAAATTGTACTGTAATATAATGCAGCGGAAATAGAGAACAAGGATATACTCAGGAAGGATTACACAAGCAATGTCCTCTAATTTGCGATCCACGCGATCAATCTCCGGGACAATAACTTACTATTACGCAAAATGTTTTGTTTACAATTGTTCAATCCATTTTGCCACACATGACGCATCTAATATAAATGAACAAATGCACACTTCACTTTCGTCTTGTACCCTACAATTGGCGTTGTTCCAAACATTTTAACAGCCTCTTCAATAATTAATGTTTAAATGCATATTTCACTTGTCGCATTCCTTTTCAATGCTCTAGTGAATTTGCAAAGCCCTCTCGTTTGCATATTCGCAAGAACAAAAGTACATTTTAGCCTTGGTCACCTTTGAATATTATGTTTTGTTTCTCAATTAAAATATGCACATGCGTTGATCGAATATATCTTTTTTACCGTCAAATCTATGATTTCGTAGAGAAAAGTAAAGTTTTGGGATTTTCGTTGAAAAAATTGAAATGAACAAGACTTCGCTATAAGCATAGAATTTCAAAATCTATTTTAAATGTCTGTTCCTACACAATGTTCAGGAGAATTTTCTTTTTTTTTCGGCCAACGTAAAAATTTTGCCCACGACAGAGGGTGTGTGGGTGCGTTTGGGAAAAGAAAATATTTCTAACACCAAGTGAGCATTTTTTGAAAATTCCGTATTTTAGCGGACGGCGATGATGGCCATCATTTTCGACTAACTGTGGAAACTACAGTTTATGATGCTTAGCTAATAAAAAAATGGCAGTCCCAAAATGAGAAAAAAAATGTATTTGAGGTCAGAAAAGTGTATCAGCTGTTTTGAGACAGTTCCAAAGGGATTGGAAAATTGTGAAATAAATCAATATCATCTGGTTTTCCTAACATTTGAAAACAGAAATACAAGCCGAAATCAAACAAAAGAGAAATAGTTGGTAACGATTTGAGAATGTTTAACAAACAAAAAATCGTATTCCACGAAGCAATGATCGGAGCATTTAAAATGAAGAACAGAAAAGAAAATTCGTCTCTGCTTTCATATGCTTGCAACAGCGATATCTATTTCGGTGCGATTCTATATTTAGATCAGTTTTATTCAACAGAGTGGCTGTGCCCAGAGATGTGATTTGGCCGAAAAAGCGCTTGCGTCCCGAATCGAAAAACGATCTGCATTGAATCTTTCGTAGAATATAGTCTGCCGTTGGTCGTCGGACCGTTCAGTTTAGAAATTCCGAAAAGTTGCTATCATCGCGACACTATCGCTTAACTTTTTTTCTTTTTTTCTCTAAAAGGTGAGTTCCTGGATTAAAGTGTTAATAATTGACGAGCAAAAAAAAAAAAAATAAAAAAATACTACAAAAAGGACTTGAAAGGATATAAATGCACATACAATTATTTTGAATTGTTGCTGTGATTTGAAAATTGAGAATTCCAGAAAGTTGTGTGAAAGTTATTTCAATCTAATGTGGATGTCAATTCTTTTTTTTATACTTTAAAATATTTTATACATAGTATAATAGTTATGACAAAGTGCATAAAATCTAGTTCAACACAGTGTTTGAATGCAATACTTGTGAAAAGATATCTGAGCCAATCAAGTAACAGTAAATTTAAAACGAAAAAAAAAAATGTATTACACAAGTGGTGCCAAGCCAAAGTGGACTATTTTTAGAACCTTCAGTTAACTATACAAATGTCTCCTAACAACAAAGAAAATAAAGATAAGGATATGCGAAGGTGGCTTGGACAAGGTCATGTGACTAAAAAGTGTGCGAACTAAAACAGCGTAAAGGAATTTTGAAACACACTTCAACCGGATCCGACCTCGCCCACATAAGAAAAAAAAAAAGTACATTTCTGACCGGATTAAAAAAGTTAATTTTGGACTGGTTCATATTTCCTTCCACGCAATGTGTTCCTTATACCTGGTCGCATTTTATTCTTAATTATATTTTTGAAATGGCACTCTGTCACCAGGTAACACTTGTTGAACAAATGGAAAATGATATTAATATTTTTGGTGATCTCCTGTTACAAAAAAACAGTCAGTAGAAAATACTCTTCGATGGATTTTGAAATAAGATATCTTCTTTGAAAGTGTTTCACTGCGCATGCGTGTGCTTTTTTAAATATTAAGGAAAAAAGCTGCCGCCCATATACGGACGCATTATATTTGGGTGAAAATCTATTTTTGTTCACGTTCAATATGTATGTCTGAAGAATGCGTATGCGTGTCTAACTTTTTTTTCTGTAGATCTGTAACATTTAGATTTTTCACATTTTTATTGATACTTTAATCATCAATTAATTTGAAAATTACAAATTGCATTTTTCAGCACAGAACTACAAATAATCAAACATGGCTGATGAAGAGGTGAGGTATGTATCGAAATACCTAGCAAGCCTATTTTGTTCTGGAAAATATTAAACATATTTTCATTTTGATCTTCTTTCATATTTCCTTGCAACTATTCGTCGTGGCCCACAGTTTGACAAAATTTAAGAACTTTGACTTTAAAGGTAAGGATGCATTCTGTTTGCAAGTCTTCGATGCTGCTTGCTTACAATATCTAATGCTGCTTTAACGCTTATTTATAGATTCTATGGGAAAATAATACAATACAGAAATTGTTCCTGAGTGTCATGGCTATTCAGCTTCCAATAAAATGCTATTAATTCTAACAATAACAAATATAAAAATATCCTGAATCATTGCTTGCCAAAAAAATATTCCTAATTTCATTTCAAAAATGTATTGCCCAATTTTCGTTTTACGGCAGAGAAAGCGTCATACATATATGTGACCAATAATTGGAATGAATGAGACAGACGATAGATGACGAAACTGCACGAGTTTTGAACGGATTTTAAAACGATTAAATTTCTCGTAGCAACTCAGCGGGGAGAATATTTTTCGTATAAAGTGATTGATTGAAAGTTAAATTAATTAATATGCTACGATGGCATGATTTAAGACAACGATAATAGTTATTTTGAAGTGACGCGAATTGACCATTTTACGATTTCAGTTAAATTGAATCATGTGCTAAATGTAATTGCCCTTGACGCCGCTTTAACCGCTTTGCTTCTTTAAAATGCAAACTTTTTTTGTTTCTTATGCCAAAACAAAATTGTATAATAATTTGTTTATATTTTTCATTTTGCAGAAAAAAGCAGAAGCGCCAGCACCTGCCCCAGCAGCGGCACCAGCACCAGCTCCTGCGGCAGCACCAGCAGCAGCCCCTGCAGCAGCACCTGCTGCCGCACCAGCTGCAGCTGCCCCGGCACCAGCAGCAGGGGCTCCAGCGCCAGCTGCAGGTGCTCCAGCACCAGCCGCAGGAGCTCCAGCACCAGCCGCAGGCGCTCCCGCACCAGCCGCAGGTGCTCCGGCACCGGCAGCGGGGGCACCAGCAGCTGGTGCAGCTCCAGCCAAAAACGGTGCACCTGCTAAACCAAAAGATGAGGCTAAAGCTAAAATTGAGGAGGTATACTAAACGAAACAAATCACCCGAAATGTTTTCGTGTTTACCTCGTGTTGGCCTTCATGTTGCTCGTCGAATCCTATATGTCAAACCTATTATATGGGGACTACTCTGATGCACAAAACGTATATTTTCTTAAATTCAACAGGCAAAGAAGGCAAAGCAGGCTGAAATCGAGCGCAAGCGTGCTGAAGTGCGCAAGCGCATGGAGGAAGCCTCTAAAGCCAAGAAGGCCAAGAAGGGTTTCATGACTCCTGAAAGGAAGAAGAAACTTAGGGTAAGTTTATAGAAACTCATCTTCAGAATTTGCATTTGAGACATATCACCCCATAAACAGTTGTTGTTGCGTAAAAAAGCTGCTGAGGAATTGAAGAAAGAACAAGAACGTAAGGCAGCTGAACGTAGACGTATCATTGAGGAGAGGTGCGGCAGTCCCAGGAACCTTAGCGACGCCAGTGAAGGTAATTTAAAAACACATAAACCGAAGAAAAGGAAATTACACATATTTGAAACATATATAAAAAAATATAATTCTCTTTTAGTACATACAATATAAACACATTTTTAAAGGTTAAGTTTATTTACTCATATGGTATTTTTTTTTTGGAATCGTCTAAAGAGTCATAATCATTTTGAGAGTAACAGAAAATTACGTATATTATTTGTATAAAATTTTTCTTATAACAAAAACAATTACAAACAAAAAACACAATATCTTTAGAAACACTTAAATCACTTTGCCGTCAACACCACGAAAGGATTAATAAGTTGGAGGACCAGAAATATGATCTTGAATATGTTGTAAAACGAAAGGATGTTGAGGTACACACACATAACAAAAAAAATACCCGAAAGAGCATTAAAAGCTTGCACTTCTCTCTTTCTCTCTCTCTCTTTCCACATTACTTCTCTCACTTCGCTAAAACTCATCTGTGATTTTATTGTTTTTCATAAATTTCCATTCCCTTTTCAAGTGTTGAACACTGGAAAACTGGTATTTGAATGGTAAATTTTTTAATGAGTTAATATAGTAAATTTTTGTTTGTTTTAGTGTAAAATTGGTTTATGAAAAACAATATAAATCATGGATGATCAATTTTATAAGAGGCAACACAACACAAAACATAAAAAAAAGCAAAACTAGCTTAACACACTCAAACCACAGAACAATTTTTTCTCACTTATATTTCTAAACACACTTTCCTTAATGTTATTAATTTTCAAAGTGACGTCTCGCGAAACCTACACCATTCAAAATGATAAATCATATGCAACGATAACTATTTATTAATTATTTATTTTTGCTTTACAAGCGATCGTAGAAATGAATGAAATGCCACTTTTTTTGTGCAGTCCATTGTAAATATTTTGATTTTTGAAGATTTTTGCTGTACTGACATTTCACTTATTTTACCGATCTATATTTCAATATTAAAACAAATCAAAAATTAACACAACAAACTTAAGCTCAGTGCGTAATGTGTATCGAAATAGCATTACCGAAACGAAAACTTTGCAAAATTTAGGCAATTTGCAACTACAGCTTCGGAAGATGTTCATTTATGTATGTATGTGTAAATCATGAAAATCACAAGTTGCTTGGGAAAACTTTTATTCATCGGGGAGATTTCAGGCATCTGAAGGGTAGAAAATAACATAATATATCTTTTTCACACACAACCGTAATCATCGAATGAAAACAAGAATAGAAACCAACCAACCAATGAAAAGAAGAAAAAAACACATTAATTATGTTAACAATAAATATTTTTAGCCACCATTCAGAAAGTCGCAAAAGAGTATCACGATAGAATACTCAAATTGGAAGAACAAAAATACGATCTTGAGTATGAGGTTGCTAAAAAGGATTTGGAGGCAAGAATTTCATGCATAACACATTTTTGTTGTAGTTATTATTATTACTTTTTTTTTCATGTACTTTAAAATTCTGTACACATGAATAGTTAATTTAATTAACAACCGTACAGGATTATGTATAATATTCACTATATATACATTTTTTGTTCGTTATTTTTGTTGTAAAGAAAACAAGAAATGTGTAGAAGCAAACGCTGCTGCCGCTGCCAAAAATGTAAAAGCAAACGATTTATAAGAAAGTTTCGGCTACGTAGATTTTTGGGCAGTTTCAATAATATTTTTGAACTTCTTAATTTTTTTGTGAGAAAAAAAAACAACCATACATTTTTTTGTAATACGTTTTTTTCCATTTTTGCTTAGAGGTGGATGGTGTGAAAATAATCTAATATTTATTTTTTATTTGAAGATTATTCCTATCATTTTTTTTTGTTCTATCACAACACCTTGCGGTTGTAAATATCGAAAAGAGACGCTCTTTTTTCAGTCATTTTTTTTTGTATATAGTTCAACTGATATATTATGAAACTTTGTTAATATGTGCAACTGTACATAAGAATGTACCTGGTTTTCAACAAACAACTTAGCACTTATACAATTTCCCATATAAGTGTGCTCAAATCTTCACCATGAATACGCATTGCTTGATTCATAGATCACTTTTTTTCCAATGTGAGAGGTTTGAGATAAGAAATATCTTATCGGCTGAAAACTTGAGAAATTTTATGAAGACTTGATGCATATTGGGGCAACTTAAAAGTATTTTTCACGAATAATAAGTATTTTTAAGTTCAAATTCGGATAACATAAGTATGAGGAGATTCATAATTTATTAGATTCCTAATATATTATTTGAAGAGTATAAGCAACACTGGCGTTCTTGCAGCGCTACAAAATTAGCAAGAACTATACCAAAACCAATCAATGATGAATACCATTATACGTACCATTATACCAACCACCTCAAACAACTAGCGAACTTAAACAAAAAAAAAAAATCTAATAAACTTAATGAAACAGAACGCTTATACTCGAGTACGACCACTTTTTTTTAACATAAACAATCAGAAATGTAAAAGCAGTAATAATTTTTTGTTATCCGTGTTTTGATTTTTCAAGCTTTTACTACTGACATTCTTACAAAACACATCCATCTAACAGTCACACCGTTAGGAAAAGGTTTATCACGATCCACCATAAAATATGTATATTTATTACGTAGACTTATATATAATTTAAAATTAAAACAAAACAATATTCAACTGAAAACAAACAAAAAATAATTAATAGAATTGAACAAATTAAATGAATCAACTCAATAATTTAGCCGAACTTCAAACAATATGTAAGCAATATTGGCAACGCCTTTATGCATTGGAAGGAGACAAATTTGATTTAGAACACATTCAAAAAATGAAAGCGTTCGAGGTAAAGTATTCTACTCTACCTATAAATACTTCATTTTTATCTACTATATCTCTAATAGCTATATATATATATGCGAACTATATATACATAGAAAAAAAAGTCTAAAACAGATTTTTGTACTGTTTTTTTTTTCTTCTGTTTTATATTTTTGATTGTTTCAAACCATGGAACAATGATATAGCATTTTAAAGAGAGATTTCTTAAATAACGGCCATGAATTGAAAAAAAAGACAATTGTATACTATACAACTATAATTAACTCTTATATAACTCTTTCGTTTTGTACACCATATGACTTGATAATAATTTTACTATTTACATCTGTTTTATTTTTTTTTTGTATTTTTTTTTGAGATTTCAAACTATTTTTTGATCTGATTCTTAGTTTAGTTGATTTCTGTTTTTTTCTCTTAACCGACAAATGAAAATTAATTAAAGAATCATATTAAGCTATCTTCCGCAAGATTATATACATACAAATGTATATATAAAACAAAAATAAACGAAAAAACCAAACTAGACCAGAAGCCGACCTGAAAATAGATGCTTAGCATAATTGTTATTTTAATTTTGTGGAAAAAATGTTGACTCCATGTTCTAAGAGGAGAATTTGAACAGAAAAAAAAATACATTTTACACCCTGTTACGTGCGAATGAATTAATGTTTTGCAACTTACACAAAGAACACATAACATTTTGAAGAAATTTATAAATATAAAAAAAAACCATTGAATTTAAAAAATAATCGATGTGATTGAGGGACATCATATTTCTTTTAACATCTAAATCATATATCAAAATCCAACCAATTTTTACAGGCGAATTACAAGAGATTTGTGAAGAGTATTACGATCGTATGTATATTTGTGAAGGCCAGAAATGGGATCTGGAATACGAAGTCAGGAAAAAAGACTGGGAGGTACTGCCAAAAAACAAAATCCAATTATTTTATTATGTTCACACACACATACAATTTCCAAGAAAAGACAAAAACAAAATGAAACCCATATAGTCCACATATACTATATACAATAGTTTTAAAGATTTATGTAGGTTTCCTTTTATGTACACGATACACACAACAAACAAAAAAACCAATTGTTTATTTGTGAACTCATATGCTACATTCTGTGTAAAATCATTTTGATTAAACAAATCATCCCTTTCCTGTTACATATTATTCAGAACACATTCACATCTGTGGTATGTGTCATAAGGTTTCAAGTTTAGTGTTGTATAGTTTTGCATAGTCCTATGCACGATCATTATTTCCTACTTTAGCAAATATATTCAAATTTATGTTTTTGCTGAATATATATTTTTTGAGATTTTGAAATGGAGCAGTTTTTGAGACGTTTCCGTATCCGTACCCACAGTACACTGAAGTGTATGGGATAGGTTTTTGCTACGTTTTTTCTTTTTATTTTTGAAATACGTATCTGTTGATTCTGAATTCTGAAAGCATAAAGGCGCTACTAAACGACTTTTTATAAATATTTTTAAAAGAGTGGAGGTTTGAAAAGTAATTAATTTAAAAAGATTTGCTAGGGTGGAAATGTATTAAAATGTCCACCTATGCTGGTCTGGTGTTTCGAGAATTACTTGAATTCCAAGTTTAATGGCTGTTGAATGCTTGTGTATACAATAATGGTAAAATTGTTTTCTTAGATTATTTCGATGAAAAATCGTACGAAGATGGACTACTTCCCTTGTGGTCCACACCTTTGTGCCTTTAGGCCTTTTTTTTAGTGTTTCGAGAATTACTTGAATTCCATTGTTTAATATCTTATTTTAATTAGTATCTCTCTGGTACAAAGTCACCCACTCTGGGCTAGAATAGAGCAGTTTGTATCTATTTATTTCTTTAAAATACTGTGATTTAATTGGTTTAATTTCTTTTCGAAATGTCTTACATTGCATATTGCATCCTTGGATTCAATCTTCAGAGAAAAATCACATCCTAACTTGACAAAAATATTAACACAATGTTATGAATATCTGAGTGAGATTCACCTCAATTGCCTCAGCCATCCAGCAGAATCGTAAGTGTCCATTAAAAACAAAGTAGCAAAATGTAAAAAACCAAATCGTCGTCGTCGTCTTATTAATGCCTTCATGCTGTCAGAAAAGAATACAATCATAGGCGTCAACATCAAAAAATATCAACAAATTTTGAGAACTGGTATCGAGTTAGTATTATTTGATGAATGTTTTGTGTTTTTTATTTGATTTTTTACTCTCATAAACAATTCATAAAAATGATTTGAATATTGTTTTTTTATATTTCTTATTATAATTTTTTTGGTATCAATAAGAAAGAAAGAAACATTTTTTTGGAGTTTAGCACATACTGCACACAATTTATTTAAAAAAAAAATGAAATACAACAAATATCGGATGTGACAAATAACCCCTCATCTATCAATTCAGTATCCTCGCAGCGCATTATCATGTTTTTTTTTTCACTTTTAATTGTGTTACTAAAGTAATGTACCCAGAAATGAAAACCACCCCAAAAATAAAAATAAATAATCCACACATATTATTTTTATATAGAAATCATTTTCGATTTTCAAATGTGATATTTTTCTAATACCATTTACATTAGCAAAACTGCAGTTTCTCGTATATTTTTTTTTTTTTTGGTTTGAATAGCAATGCATAATTTTACATAATGCTTTGTGTTATATATATTTTTTTTTATTGGGCTCTAGATGTTTTGTATATGAAGTATTGTTTTTAAGCTGAACTTGACACAAAATAACGGTACTTGGCATGTAAAGTAATGTGAAATAGTAAAAAGGAAGAAACAAATTAATTGATTAAATGCAATTTTATGAAGTGCAGGGGATATATACTTTATATCTAGAAATTCAAATCAATTGGTTTTAGAATGTGATTTCTATTATTTTGGTACCACTAGTATGGCACATTTTTCTAAGCAAATATTTAATATTTGTACGCATTTCTTTGGAGAATTCCATGACTTTGCTTCCAGCATTTGTTTAATAGAAATAATTTCAATGCATCTATACTAGATGTGCCAGAAATTCAGAAATGTTTAGCTTATCATAAAGATTCAGTCAAGATTGCCTTTCCTAATGAATTCTCACTAGCAAGCAAGTATAGAGAAATGTTTTTTTTTTTCGTACTAATATTGACATGCACTTATGTTTTAGTAATTGCTTAATGTAATTATATATAGTTCTTATTATCTAAGCAAATTTTAATTTTTGCACCCTTCTATCTTTACTTCTAACTTCAAAAAATAAAAAAAAAACGTAGTGAAATAAATAAATTTGCCTTCGACCTCCTTCTTTAATGCGAAAACTCCAAAGAATGTTATATGAAATGATTTGAAAGAAAAATGAATAAGAAAACAAAAATCTTGAGTACAAATAAAAAACACAAACATCAAAGCGTGTGCCTTTGTGCCATACTGTGCAGTACCTCAAGGAAGAACAAACAAATTAGACATTATTGTCTATTATTTCAACTTTTGCAATTTTACATTAGTTTACTTAAGAAAATTCAACCAGCGGCTGTGTTCCTGTTTTTTTTGTTTTTAAGTATTTGTAGATCCCTATGGTATAGTGTTAAATATATCTCGGTTGATGATTTATTTGTGTAGGACCTTGATGGAGAATCAGACTTCTTTAAAAAAAAAAAAAAATATGAATGAAAGAAAATAAATTTTCTAAATTTCTACATGTAGATGTTATGCTGTTCACGCTTCAATCTGATTTAACAAGAAAATGTGTTCACCTTAGCAAATTCTATTGTTTCTCTCTTGATCTGTATATCTACATATCAGCGATTGCATACTATTCTGTTAACATACTCTTATTCGCTTATACTAACTGAAAACTTGTTGATCCTTAAAACAGAAAAAAAAAACAAAGAAAAACTTTCAACAACAAGAAACCTTTGAACAAAAACAAGTTGATCTTATCTTTGTTTGCTTATTTGTTAATCATGCTTCATGCTGTATGTGAGAATACTCTGACATTTTATTATTGTTTGTTTTGTGTTCTGTTTTTTTTAATTATTCTTTCAATGCTTGTTTTGTGGTTGTCAACTATGAATTTTGAAAATTTTTGCATATCCTTGAATATTTCTATATTTATCTTGTAATCACTCAGTTTATTAATGTACTCATTTTTTATGAACGAACAGATCAACGATCTCAACGCCCAGGTTAACGATCTTCGCGGCAAATTGTAAGTATATTGAAATTAAATTTGTTCTATTGGCTATTGGAAATGTCAAAAGCAATCATTTAAGAAACACCCTTTGTCTAGTTATGTTATGAATTTGGAGCTTTAAGAAGTATTTGCGAATACTCTGTGTTGTGTACAACTCATATTTATGAGAGTAACAATCTGACCGGCGTGGCTTAAATAGTAGGTGTGTAGAGTCATTCGCACATCGTGCCATGCATCGTTATCAGCCGATGCAAGAATGAATTATCATTTTCGGTCAAGTATGATCAGATTACGGTCATGTATGGAATATCAAATACGTAGCAAATGTACATAGTCCGTCATTTCAACCTTAAACTTAACAAAATTTATTTTTATTCACACCAGATGGAATGTTCCCTCTAAAAATTCTAAGGGAACACTCACAATCAATTTTTTGTTTACAACATCCATCCAAAACCTCTGTACTTCAGTAGGATGGAGTTAAGACAGAACATTTTACAAATTCTGATCATCAAAGTCCCATGCTACAGTTTATTTGGTTAACAATTCAACTTTTGTCCAAATTGAAAGAAAAGCGTTCGCCAAATAATTAGGCCCTACTTTTCGCATTTCGTTTACCAAGACTCTTTGATAACAACTCCTGAGGGCATTTTCGAATCTCATAACTAGACATTTCCAAAGCAATACCCTATTTGAATGAATGAAAATGTAAATACTCACAACAAATAAAATTTAAAGCGTAAAACCAGCATTGAAGAAGGTATCCAAATACGAGAACAAGTTCGCCAAGTTGCAAAAGAAGGCTGCAGAATTTAACTTCCGTAATCAACTCAAGGTCGTTAAGAAGAAGGAATTCACATTGGAAGAGGAGGAGAAGGAGGTATGTGATAAAAACAAAACATTATCAAAAACAATATATAGTTATCTAAGAGCTCTACTGTTCTTTGTAAAAATAATCTTGAAAAATTAAATATCTCACCGATATAAAAGTACAAACAAAATTATTGATAAAATCAATCAATCGATTGACAATTCTTATAATTAGCAAGGCATATTAAAACAACCAAACCATGTTCAGATTATAACAAGACACTTTCCATCGCTTACTATAAAGAAATTTCGGAGTTTCTGAAGTGAATTCATATAAATCGTAATTTATGAGGCAATAGGTGTGTTTTGTTATCTTTCAAAAATTAAAGGACAGTATCAGCTCTGCAATAAATTAAAAAAAAAATTAAAACATACAAAGAAATATGTTTCTTCAAAACAAAATGAGGCAAAATTTAACCGTTACATGAACATATGCTTATATAGATGGAATATTAATTCTATAAACATCTATTATTAACTTGAAACTTATATTTATTAAACTTATATTAAAACTTACATCTATTGTACTATATTTCTACTTTATATCTATCTGCTTCTTCTTAAGGCTTAAAGTAAACGAAATGAAAAAGTTAAAAATTGCAATCTATACTGCACTCGATAATGTAAATAATTTGAATTGAAAAACGGGTGGCATTGAGGCAACTCTGTAGACCCACAGAAAATGGGCTTACAATCCTTTTAAAACACATCAAAAAATGATAGTATGCCGAAATGTGGATTGCTCCGTCAAGAAAGTACTCTTCGAGGTGTTGAAAGACACCAACTGATTTGCTCTCATCCCTTCATTAATTTACTTTTCATATCAAATAAAAGGCAATTTTTAACTCTTTCACTCGTTTACGTTAATTTAATCTCTCTAATGCAATCAATCTCTATTCTTTATGTAACAACTGCTATTTAACTAACCAAATCTTTTTCAACTGTAGAAAGCTAAAATTAAAGAGCTAAAAGTAGGAACGGCTGCTAAAAAGTGTAAGAACTTAAATGTGCACAAAATGTCTAAAACTGTACTGTGAAATCACTGTTTATCAAAAATCATATACTTTTTGAGTCCCCTTTTTGTTTTTGTCTAGAATTTACAACCAAACTGTTGAGTCGTATCCTTTTTGTGTATAAAATGGTAGAAGCATGCACTTAAGTAGTTTATAATCCTTTTTTTTTGTAGCAAACATTCACAAATAGAAAATTCCTAGATTATTTTTTTATGCGAATTTGCTACTTGTGAATGTTTACACATGTACAAACATTTGAATAACTAGCATTTTAATAAATGTTGTAGTAACCTCTTGTAGTGTAGACAGCCATCCGTTTGATAAGAGTTCCAATAATTTTTTTACTTAAAATGTTTACAGAAAAAACCCGACTGGTCCAAGGGCAAACCCGGTGATGCCAAGGCTAAGGAAGAAGTTGAGGCTGAAGCCTAAGCGCCCTCCTGCTTAACCATAATTATAAGAATATATACAAATATATTTTTTAAAGTAATTTTCTTTCCTACACTATGTAAATTTTTTTTTTAATTCAAACATTAATTTAAATCGAAGCAAAAGAAAAAAAATGAAAAAAAATTACACAAAATCACACACATACAGAGACAAATATGGAAAAGATATTGTTATGAAAATGTAAAAAAATACAAATTACAACAAAAAAGAGAATGTTTTATTTATTTGATTGTTGCTCTTGTTTCCGCATAAAATCTATTATTTATTATCGAAAAGCCACGTGTTTTAATTGAAAGCGTTGTGCGAGTGGGGTCCTAAAGATGCAACGAACATTGGATTATTATTTTAGATTTGCACAATCTAAGTGAAATTATAGTATGTACCCATACTGGTTGCCTATCGGCATGGACAGTATCGCTATCCGCATTCAATACTCTGTAATATAATTCAAAATGATAGTTCAAAAAAGGAGATTATCAATGTTGGTCCGAATTTGTTCCGATTGTCATTAACGTTGTCAATAAGGAGACGTTGTTTTCGTAAATACTAGCAAAATAAAAGAGCCTAGACAAAATAAAGATAAAGACATTCCATTTCATACAACGATTACTGCGATACATCGACTCAGTGACTGGATATTTCCATATGCCATATGCTCGAAAGTCTTATTGGGAAAGTGTCATAAGGTCATCTTTCGAAATATGGCCTTATGTCAAGGCACATTTTACACTTCTGTTAAATCTACAAACTCAAAATCATCATCAGTTTCTAAAAGATTTTCAACAGAAACATTACCAATAGGAGCTCGATTTTGTCGTAGGTCATGTTGGAAAAGTCAGGATGGACTCATGGATGAATGTGTCCATAAGCAACCATTGTACACATATGCGTGTACATTTGTCCACTATCCTAGTCCTAACGAGCAATTCGGTAGACACCCAAAAAAGAGAAAACAAAACAGAAATGGGTGTTATTATGTGCAATGGGATGGGGTGATGTGTTGGCATTTTAGCAGCGACGGTGACTGCTAATTGCCATCACTACAGTTTGTTGCTTGATGCCCTTGGGAATGTCTACTAATTTAGCAGATTCAATGCGTTGAGGAATTTTTGTCAGGGCGTCGAACTTCTCAGGTCCCTGATAGCCATTTTTAGATGGTTGCCGATGGCATGTATTTGCCACTGGGTCAGTGTCACCAAACAATACTTGGGATCAATCGGGCTTCCTCGTAAAGTCTCCTGTTGTTGGGGTACTTCAGGCGGTCTCTGTTATTGGAGAGATCGGTGCATATTCGGAGTATCTTCCTCTCGAAGATCGAAAGCTTTTCCATGTAATTTTCGTTGTATGATGTGAAATGTCCTTAGCTTTAGAATGTGTACTTATTAGAATCTTCATATTTGCCGAAGATCTTACCTGTGTTTCAAGAATTGAAAGAGCGTTTAGAAGGATATTCTAACATGTGAAACTTATTAGTCATTACTGATGAAATTAAAGGCAGTCTGCAGGGGCACTATGCTTTGTTCCTGCAGGATTTCAGGGTAAGTGAGAAAATTAAAAAATAATATGAAAAAAGGCTCAATCCTGAAAAATTGCCAGAGGCGCGTTCTAGAGCTATGATCGAGTCCAGAATGGGGGACGAACAGTACGAGTTTCGTCCTGGCAGAAGTACAACCGACCAGCTTTTCAGTCTAAGCTGGCATGAAGGTTAACGTAGCCAAATCAGAGGTTAGGGTCATTTCCAGAACGCCTGTTCAATGCACTCTACATGTTAGTTGAGTGCCATTGCAGCAGGAGGAGAAGTTCATGTATGTCGGGGCCTTTTCACGACTGATGGGAGGAGTGATGCTGAGCTTTCCTGTAGGATTGGGCAGGCTGGCTCAATTTTGAAACAACTTTTAAGATATGTAATCAGGAAGGCCGAGCTTGGTATCAAAGCCAAGTTAGCGGTTTTCAATTCAGTATTTGTTCCAACTCTCACCTATGGTCATAAAATTTGAGTAATGACCACTATTCTTTCGGTTATTACCCAAATTTCATGACCATCACGAATGCAAGCTGCCGAAATGAGATTTCTTCGTGCTGTTGTGGGAGTTACTCGGCGGGATATTGTGAGAAACACGTCAGTACGCGAGGAGCACAATGTAGAACAGCTGTTTCTTCGAAAGGAAAGGGCTGTGCTTCTATGGTTTGGCCACGTGGCACGAATGTCCTCTTCATCATGACTTCCTTGAATGACATCAGGTAGGGGACCGCTAGGCAGACCAAGGACGAGGTGGTTGGACCAAGCCCAAAAACTCGCCTGGTTGCGCTTGGGCATAAATCATGATGAGTTAGAGTTGATGACGGAGGACCAAGTGGCCTGGAGATCTCTCGTGCATGCATTACCCCGATACCCCCGAAAGGGATCATGCGGGTCAGAAGATGATGATGATGAACCTTCGCACTTCCGTTACATGAAACTTTTCAAACATTCAAACCGATTTAAGGCATGCTTGATCTGAAGAGCATCCACAGCCCTTTTATGAGAAGGAAGTTGCACACAGAGTACACTCTCACAAAATCAAAAAGAAATTGCTAGATATAGTAAACGAATCAAAGATATATAATTCTTACGGGGTGTAAAGATTTTTATTAGATTTAAATTATTTGCAATGCAAGTCTAGTTATAAATATTTCATGAATAAAATATTATCCTTTACAAACTAAATACAAAGTCGATTATTTATTTATTACTATTGACTATTTTGATAGAGATCATTGTTTTAAGCATAACTTCAAAAGGTCTGAGCATTTCGACAGATACCACATCCCAAGGCGAACTCTTCTCCGGTTGGTGGATGGATTACATGCAACGGACATTCGTCACCCAATAGTTGCTTAGCTTTCGGTCCAGCTGGACATTGTGGTAATTTGTTCTTTGGGATATTTGTCAATCGCTGAAAATCATCGTGACATGTGTCGCAAAAGTGAGTAGTGCCAAAGCAGAAAAATACCGCTACCGAGCAACAGTATCGGCATTTGTATTCTAAAAAGTCCGTGCCGTGCTTCGGGCACATTTGTGCTCTTGCAACGTCAGAGCAAGCACCGCAGACGAGCTCTTCTGGATCGAAGATTTCACCAACTTCTGCATCGCAACGGGCTTCGCCTCCGTAGTATGCCTGATGGGAGAATTTAGTTAGATTTGTTTTTTATTCTTTAACTCTACAATTATACCTTTTGGCACTTAAAGCAAACGTAGTAAGCATAACGATCCATTGCTATGTTAATAAGATCCTTGGCCTCGGTTGTTTTAACTATACCCTCATACTTGATTCTGTGAAACCATACAAATTTATTAGAAATCGATAAACGATTTTCTATGTTCTATCTACCTCATCAAAGCTTTACGCTTTACATCTTGTTTCAGGGAATTGATTGGTTCCAGTGTCTTTTCCAGTAAATCGTGTTGAATATCCGCCTGTAAAAGTGAGTTTTAATTAACTGCAATGCAACGCAATCCTTCAGAGCTTACTTTGCAAATGGGACATAAGGAGAACCCAAAGGTGATTCTTGGCCCAATCCATCGCTTCTCCAGAACAGTTTTGCAGCAATGATAGTGGAACACATGGCCACACTCAAGCTATTCAAAAATAACAACATGCTCTAGTCAAACAATCGAAGTCATATACAAATGTTCTTACATGAATTGATGGCGCACAGGAGAGGGCTTCCACGAAACAGATCATGCACATGTCGTCAGCGTCTTGTGTGAGTTTTGGCTTTTTCAATTCCTCAGCCAATTCATTCTCTTTAGTGTGACAGATATGCTGCAAGCAGGGTAGGCATTTTTTCTCATTGGCCACACCGCCACACACATGTTCACAAATTTTGGTCTTCAGGCAAGAATTTGCGTTGTACTCTTGACACTGAACATCCGAGCACACATTTCCGATTTCCAGAAGGCCCGAATTTCCCGTGACACCGCAAAATCTGCATCGTCCAACAGCTTCTTGGGGACCTGATATAATTGTATGACTTCCATCTCTAAACTCAACCATTCCTTTAAGTGTTTTCGAATCAGCTAGAGCTAGAAGCCAGAAGAGTTTGGTTCGCCCGCAGCTTTCATGCAGTTCCACACGAATGGCTTCCTCTTCTTCTTTGCAAACGGTCCGCTTGTGGTGACGTGTTTTTCGATTTAAGTGCAAAAACCGATCACAGTCTCCGCACAGTGAGCCACAAGTCTCACACTGGATAATGGCTGCCGTCTCGCCATCGTCGTGATTTGTACACATTGGTCGGGTATCGGATACCTTTGACCACTGCCCGGATGATAACTTCTCGACGTGCTCCTTATCGAGGACACACAAACTTGCCAGGGCAAGCCATAGCGTCGCAGTTTTAATGCAATTTTCAGGACTACGAAAAACTTCATCCAATCGGGTCAAGTTCAAAACTGACTCGGCTATGGCGGCTTTTGTTACCCGTGACCATTTATCTGATAGTTTACCCTGAAAGAAAGGAGCACAATTAAAAACGCAGTCAGTCAGATATATCACGAGGTCGTACTTACACTGGCCATGTCTTTGATTAAATTGATGATGCTTTCCGCCTGCTTCATTGAGATCACACCGGATTTCAGAAACCATCGCTGATTTATGTTCTTTGTTGAGTCCTTAGGTTTCTTCTTCATTGGGCTCGTGTCTGGGAAGTCAGACTCGTTTGCATTCAAGCCCTTTGTGGTTCCAAATGGTGACATGCACATGTCATGTATGTCGATATCATTCTCCTCAACTTGTGGCTTGGCAACGGCTACCTTCAACTGATGAACAGACAAGTCGAGTGAATTGCATAGTCTCACAAATGACGGGTTCTTTTCGACGTTTCCTTTCGAAATCGTGTTTGTGGTTTTTACTTTTATCTGCAACTGTAGGGACTTTGCGATCACTGCCAAGAAAATGTCCAAAATTCCCAGACGATTGATATCGAAGTCCTCGGGATTTTGATGGACAATGTTAAAGTCAAATGGTGGCATCTTTTGAACGCACAGCAAGTCGGCAAAAACTTCCGGGGTGATTTCTGGCAGGATTCTACGCAGCAAAGCAGTTACTTGACGCTGCACTCGATCGCTGCCTGTATGCAGGAGGCTCAGAAGATCTTTCAGTAGTCCATGCTGATGAGAGAGATATGATCTTCCTACTGCGCTGCCAGATAAGGCCAGGACCATGCTCAGCATTTCAAAGCAATACGTATCGGGGGCGCGGAACCTTTCACGTTCGCTTGTGCTTGACTCACTCTTATGCTCGGCCGACGAAGTGTGGGTATCTTTGAAGGCCGTGTTGCTAGCCACGTTTGCAATCTCCCATTCCTCCTTAGCACGCTGAGCTTCTTTCTTGATAGCGTGTACAATGTGAACAATAACCTGCTTCTGTAGATGGCTAAGTTTGCTCCGACTAAAGAGTATGCCAACCATGTGCTCGCGCAGGTCCAATGAATCAGCCAGCAGAGAGTTGACACTACTCGATTCCAGTGTGGACGGCTTGCGATTACTCTCACTGGTTGCGATAAGCTTGCCAAAGACTTGCGCAGTTATTAGACGGAAAACTCTTAAGGTTTCCGCCTCGCATATCTGCTGCTGAATGCGGGTAGCATTGGTAAGCTTGAGGCTTGCCCGTGCCACACCATGGGTCAGTTCATCGAGGTTATTCGGCAGACCGAGCAACTTGATTTGACGAACGCGAAGGGTATTTTCAGGCCCACGAAATTCAAGACGAAAATGCGTATAAGATTCATCTGGAATTTTAACCGAGGTCCATGCACACGACTTCGAATCGATATCCACGGATTTGATCAGGGTTGTATCCCCTAGCGATTGTCCCGCAAAGAAGACCACATTGAAGACTTTGTTCTGAATGTCACGGCTGTTGTCAATGTGAACCAGAATGATTTTACAAGTGTAATTCAGCTTATTCATTGAAACTTCGATTATTTTGCATTTATTACGATCTTCTTCGTCACTTTCCCAGAATGTCTCTGTTGAGTTGTCTACCAGAGATTCGGCCATTGCTTGCCTCGAAGAGACAGTGATCTGTAAGGAAAATGAAACGTTAAAATGGAAGTAACTGTTCAGGTCGAGAATAGTACCTCAAACATTCCATTCAAGTCGGTGTAAATCAAAGACTTCGCTCCGGATCCACGCGCAAAGTTGTGATCGCCCATGGCATCGTGAATGTTAGACTCCCCCATTGTCATCGAAGACAGTATCATTGCTTCGTTTTGTTCATCGGATTTTGATAAAATCTTTGAAATGTTACCAAAGACGTGCGAGCTGTGCAAGAATTGATGGTCGGTTTGGCGGAATTTGATGCCAAAGCATTGAATTGCAATTCTCTGCAGTGGTGCACCAGCCGGAAGGTACAGTGTTAAATCGGCCACAGATTGTAAGAATACATGCAAGCTCTGAGTGATGATGTGACAAAATCCGCCACTAATTTGGGTAAATGATACCGGGTGCTCAAGTGAAAATTCCTAGTAAGTAAAGAAACATTAGTTTTTTAGGTTAGCAGAGTAAGTAGTTCAAGCTGCACTCACGGTATCGTCAACTTTACTAAGTTCGGATGATTCGATAGTCGGGCTGAGAGATGTTACAAACCACCACATAAGGTCGTGTAAGCACACGCTTTGCGTTACAGAGCGAATAAGCCAATTCAGAGCTTGTAGGGAGTATATTCGACAGGTTGCTATACGCAAGCTCCGTTTCATTGCGTAACGCAGCTTCTCCAGATCGTGCTTTTGGGCAATGAACGCTAATGATGGTCGACTTAGTAGCCCATTGACATTGGTATCAATCGTTTCTATAGAAGTTGGATGGTCCGAAGTTGGCTGCTGCTCATAGCTGCCAAATAAGTACTCCTTACTTCCCGACGTTTCCAGCTTAGGTTCATCAGCTTGGAAACTGTTCGCATTGTTCAGTTTATTGTGAACAATTTGTTCCCCAGTCGGCTCAATATTCAGGCGTTCATTTGGTGCTGACGAGTTCAGAGTAGTCACAGATGTGTTTAGAAGATTTTCCGGCACGAGCTTGCGAAGATTCTCCGAAGGGTAACAAATGAGCAGGGAGCCCTCTGAAAAAAGACAAAGTCTTTAAATCACGGAATACACCAAAACAACCGAGTGATCCTGATCCTACCTCCCTGGTTTGTGGAATTGTTCCTCCGACGAAACACCACTTTTGGATGTTGATTTTCGTCAACTATGTTGTTGACAACGGTGCGAATGTTGAAGGACTGCTGATTTGACCACCCCTGCCCCATTGAGAAGCTTCTGTGAAATTTCGACAGGGGTCCACTACCATGCGCTGTCGCAGACGCTGTCATAGCCTCATAATTGTTTGGATCACATGACTCAAACGAAATCTCCGAAAGTGGCTGAAAGCAGAAATCGCAGTTTTAGGCTCGAAAGTACGCGCAAAATCAGGAGCTTACCCTCTCATAACAATTGTCCGCTGAATTAGCCCCAAAGATTTCGTACGGCAAGTCGTCCCCAACTGTGGCGCCTAATGTCTCTAAACATGCAAATGTTTCCGGAGCCATCCACATGAAGTCGGGCGATATGCAGCCGGTAAAACTCTTACGATTCGGCGTTGATTCTGAAGAGAGGAGACATTACAGAGTACTCAAAAATAAAGCTCGTTTATCTTACGTCCGAACAACTTGCTAGTAATTCTCAGTCCAACGCGACTGTGCCGATTGAAGTTAAAATTGGGAGTTGAGTCACCTCGACTGGTGCTTGGCTTGATGTTCAAGTCAGAGAAGTTGTTGATGCGGTGCTCAGCTACAACGGGCATTTGTTGTGGCGACCGTTTCATTGTCGGCTGCGGTAGATTGCTACTATTGGTCGACAGTTCCAGCAGAAAGATGGCATTGTCTTTCATAGTTGTGTACACTTCGGAGTTGGCCAGCAGAGTGGTTGTCTTCACTCCGAAAATGTTCATGTCCGTCATAAGCCTACGATATGGAGGTTTGTTTGCATAAGTCTACGCACTATGTGTATAGTAAAGGACTTACTTAAAACGACAAGGATCACACATGAGGTACCAACTAGATGCACCTTTGCCACCTTCTCCGCAGTTGCCAGCCCATCCTTCACAGAACATTCCCACCGAATTGTAGCCCTTTCCCTTTGCTGGCTTACCACAACCTGGATGCACTATTCTCATGTGATTGGTGACGGGTATTGTGAGATAAGTTTCGCACAATTCGCACCAATAACCGTCATCTGCAAAAGCATTGGAGTGAAATTCGTAGTCTTGTATGCGGAATATCTTACCCTTCCGCCTGCGTTTGAACTTTTTCTCCTCCTTTTCGGGTGCGACAACCTTTTCTACCTTCGGCGGAGCTGATTCTCGGGAGGGAGAGGCACTACACGAGTAAAGATAATTAAATTTCGGTTCGAATGAATACATGACGTTCCTCTTACTTCTTTTGCTGCTCAATGCTGTTTGCCTGAACCAGTAAAATACAATTCCTACACACGTGCTCCCACAAATACACGAGACACCGCAATGCTGGTGGCAACACAGTCACAATTTCTGGTAACGAGTGCAATTTTCCCTTCGAATCTGACCCCTCATTTGACTCCGTTAAGTTCTTTCTGTACTTTCGATTATTCAGACATGAATTACTGCACTTGGTTAGTGCTTCGAGAGTTGATGGTCTTATGTTCAGATAGTTGCCAGCATTAGCAACCTCAACCGAATGACGCTGTTGGGCTTTTTGCTCTCGCGACAGTGTCATTTTGCTATCACCTGATTCACGACGAGTGATCACCGTGGCACCCTCCTTCGGGAGTGTGGGATGAAATTTTAAAAATGAAGCACATGCCATTGCATCATGCACCACACCCTCGTGCCATAAGAAGGCAGCAAAAATAGCACGCAAACTCTCCGAAAGCGATGGTGGCATTGCTCGTTTCAAGGGACACATGCTCGATGTATTCTTCTTCACTTCTGGGAAATCCTCTTGTCCCGCTGTTGGTGGCCACAATGGTGAATTGGACGTATCTGTACTGGCTGTTGACAGTTTTGCAGAGAATATATTATCATCAGTTGCTGCTATATTCAGCAAACCCATTTGTTCGGCGACATTAATATCGAGATTAGGAAGGTTAGAGTTTGCCCGTAGGTCGTGGTTATCACCTGGAATTGTAGACTGTTTAAAAGGAATGGTTGATGCCACGTGTTGTCGTACCTTTTTGTCCTCGTCGCGGCACATGTTTCGGCGTTGATAAAACATTGCTGCCTAGTCCGGAGTTGTCGTCGTCAGTGGGGCTCAAACGATCGCTGAGGGTATTATTAAGTCTCGAATACAATTGATTATCCTACAAAAAAAACAATGGTTACGTTAAAGAAACGAGAATTCACAGAAGCCACTAGTTATACCGCAAAGTTTGAAGATGGCGATCCGGACTTGTTGTTACTTGGTAGTTCAGGAGCTTCAGACGTCTCCGCAGATTTGCTAAAGTTTCTCGGTGCAGTGTCGCAAGCTTAAATAAAACATCAATTGTTACTTTTAAACCGCAAATGATCAACTGGCATAAATTACTCACATCTAGGGATTTGCATCGGACTAGAACTGCGACTTGATTGAATCGCAACACTGCTGTTTCCATTACCTTTGGGCTCCTGAACACCGATCGCCCGAATAAGATCTCTAGCGGATACAGGTGCAATATCACCACAATCACTGCAATATGTTCAGAAGATGTGTAAACTTGACTCAAAATGTACTCCTCTCTACAAGACTATACCTCTTCTTTCGTGGTGAGTCTTTCCCATCGATGGTGTCACCTTTGAACCATTTCTGAAGAGCTTGCAGCTTGCTGGCTCCTCCACCAACAACTCCAGCTATTGCCGAGCCAATATTGGACGGACTAGACGAGTGTGATGTAACCATGGACTCTTCTTGTTGATTGTGTGAATCGCTTGACGAAGTGGACACTTGTGTCTCAAAGGCTTTGTTAACTTGATCACTATCACTTCCCATCTCGTCCGAACGCTCCGAAGCGCTGCTCATAAAAGAGAGTGCAAACGGATTTGTTGACGACAGGATGTTATCAACCATTGATGCTTTCGGAGGAGTGAACTGAAAGAACATAAACCATTCGTGTTGTTCTTCCATTCCAATGCAAGCCACTACTTACCCTAGACTGTGAAAAATCAAACGCCTTAGTGGCGTGAGATGCAGATTTCGGTTTTGACGGCGTATCCGGTGGGATAGCTGACGGTGAACCCATGTTGTCCAGCAAGCTAAAATACAGATTGATAGAAATGACGGATATAAAATAAAGCCTGTCACATGCCTTTTATGCTTCGGCTTCGTACTGGGCTTCGGAGTGGATGTGCTTATATTTGTGGAGGTCTCAGTTACAGGAAAGAGTAGTGTCCTTCCCAAATGTTGGTTGTACTGTAGACACCATGCTTCCGTTGGATACCAGCCGATATTGCAATGTTGCCGAATGGACTCAGTCGAGAGTCGCAGCCAAATTCCATCATCGTTTTCGATCTAGAAACGAGTTTCATGAGTTTAACCCAGGCCTCCCAAGGACTTGTTACTCTTACCTCATCAATGAACGAGATAATTCCATTTAGTTTGATAACCCCAACTTGCTCTGACTGCAGTGTAGGATGTGATCGAATCCTTAAGCCGGCGGAATTCTTCGCTATGAACTTACGCAGCTTATTTGGAGGTTGAGGCTTTCTTAAAGTGTGCTTGTGTGACGGTGGTGGCAAGCCACCTTCTTTCACTTCTACTCGATATACTTCCTCCAAAGGTATCCCATCAATTGTCACAGTTAAGCAATAACTTCCCACTGAATTTGGAGTCCAATGAACACTAAACGTCCCATCGTCCATGTCTTGCGCATACAGGGTCTCGGTGATACGTGTCTGAACGGGACTACAGAATCGAAGTTCCTCAAATGAGTAATTAATATAGGGTTTCATGAAAGTTATTGCTTTAAAGCACATTTTCTCTTTGATTGTCGGCTCATAGTTTAGGCGAGGAGGTGGCGGAATACCGCCGAATGTCGCTGTGTCGGTATACGAGACACGTCGCATTTTAATGTTTCCAATTGTTGTACCGCTTCCACTGGGAATTGCTTTAATTTCAACCTAAATTCAAGTTTAATTATGAATTAGTTCCTTAAGTTGATTGATTGATTGGTGATACCTTTAAGTCTGGAACGAGAACCGCGTCTCCGTACTGATCACGTATTTTCACTGTAATCTGTGTGGGCCATCCATAACGTAAGGCCTCTTCGATTGTATTTAGCTCACACCTGATAGCATTGATAATATGTTTGAACAAAACAAACAAAGAAATGGTAAAAGTGGCTTACTTATTGGGATCAAGACGAGATTCTGGTTGCAACCATGTTGCCAAGCGAGCCCCCGAAGAGCCGGGAGCTCCGCTAATGAAGTCCTTCAGAAACTGACGTTCATTCGATTGTGATCTGGAAGGAAAAAACAAATAAACACACGGTACTGTGAAATCATGTTGCACATCGATTAATTTCAGCCTACACATACACATTTTTATACTGACTATTTATTCAGCCCTAAAACGAACCGCCAATTAGCTACGATTACAACCTGCTAATCAATCATCAAGAGCATTCGAGACAAATTCTGGATGACTCATCTCGCAGCAAAAAGTGTTGTTTAACCGAAAACATTTCTGTTTTCTTATTCACTTTCATCATTACATTAATTTTCTTTTGTAATATGTGTAATTATTTAAAAGACATTCTAGTGTACTGCATAAATATTCTTTTGCTTAGGAATGTGGAATGAACGATTGTAGTCATGATTAAAAAAAAACTTCGTAGGCACTGCTTAACACAAAAAAAAAAACAGATGAATCATATTCATTATTGAGTCATATATTGAAGTTGTTGCCATTCACTAGAAAAACAATCCGTACACAGGTCAGAAATAGCAGTAGATGCGTTCAGATAATCGTCAACTGATAACAACTTCGGATGAGATAAATGTGTATTGATGTTTGAGTCAAATGACAAATGTAAGAAAACCCAAATTGGGTTCAAGCCGAAAGACAATATGTGTGAGAGGGGCATTGAAAGAAACTCTGTTATGTTCCAAAGTAGATTCATTGTGCTGCTGAATAAGCACTACACGATCCTACCCCTTAAGATACCCGTCAACGCCCCACTAGATTCATCTTAACACTATTGCCCTAGTCGACAAACTGAACTTAAGATCGCATGCGGAACTTTTTTTCATCCGATACCATTTATCCATTTATACAAAAAAAAGGGCAAATATGGCGACGTCGTTTGATCTCATCATCATCTTCTTCTAATTCGCATGATCTCCAGAGTTCTCCAGGCCACTCGATCCTCCACCATCGACTCTAACTTACTTACTTCTCAGGCCGACGTCCTAGAGAGGATCTGAGCTTGAGCAATAGCTGCCTTTCATCGATGACGGTCCTGGGCACGCTGCTTCCAGTCATCAATTCGAAGCTGTCCTACGTCCGCAATGACGTGCCCAGGTCTTTGTACCGGAGATTAGGTCTTCTTCTCGTTCCCTACCCAGGGGGCTAGAATTCGAAGTCCATGCGCTTTATGTGGCCACGCCAGTGCAGTCGACGCATTTTTCCCTCCCGGACTACATCCAAATCTTGGTGCAGCTCGTAGAGTTCGCGGTAGAAATAAGAAAGCAAGTAGATATCCAATTTCAGCCAGAATTACCCCTTTTCCACGGTGACTAAAAATTAGAGAATAGTGGAATTCCCTTGCATTTCACACATCCCTTTACAAAAAACCAAGGATTCACTTCCCCAGTTGGAGATGTATTCACAGCTCACATGTATTCACAGACACATCGTATAAAAACGCTATCAGGTGAAGTCGAGGGGCAAGGTAGGTAGAAGTTGGATATCTCCTTGTTCTCTTATTTCTGGTTCGCGGCTGTGGCTTCTCCTCCATTCACATTCTTCGCCGAAGGGACCCTATATCCGAGGCAGAATTTTCCTTTCGAACGCACCCATAATCAGCTCTGATTTTAGGTTAACGTCTAATTTTCGGCTTCACATATTAGAACTGGCAAAATAAGAGTTTTTTAGAGCATGACTTTGGTCCTTCGAGGCAGGAGCTTTGATCCTAGTTGTTTCGACCATCGACTCTAACTAATCAGGAGTTATGCCCAAGTGGAACCAGGCGAGTTCTTGGACTTGGTGCAACCACTTCATTCTGGGTCTACTAAGAGCGAAGGAAATAAGAGACACATTGAAAAAAGGAGGCGGTCGCCTCCTGATGGAGTCGCAGCATTCAAGACACATATTGACGAAGTGGACATTCATGCCGCATGATCAAATCATCAACGTATAGCCACGTTCGAACAAGCAGCTACTCAACGTTGAGTTCTTCGCGCACTCGCATCTGCGTAAGATCTCTTTTACCTAAATCGAAGACGGGCTATTCCAATCCTCATTGCTGCGCTGTGGAAAAGTCGGTAGTAATTATCATGATTTCCCGATAACACGATATCCATGCTTGTAATCACCCCCATTTGGATTCAATTATTTTTATCTACCATTTACATCAGCACCACAGATCTCTAATCATATCATATGCCTAATCATTCCAGCGTCTACTAAGCGGACAAAAAATTATGAGGATTGAGGAGGCACTGCTATGGCGAATACAAAGATATATCATATTTTAAATCGACAAACTGTTAGACACTTTCTGTCTGCCAACTAGATAGGCACTTAAAAATACACCTTATATGGGTTCAGGTTTAGTCGATCAGCTCATCAAATTCTCGCTTGCATCAGAAAAGCCATGCACCCCACTCAACAATTGAATTAGGCACAGATGGATCGTATCCGTCCTTCTGATCAAAATAATAATAATGCCTCGATTGATACTTTATGGAACACTGCATTATTGGCAGACACACTGATAGCTTGGCGTATTTTAATAACTTAAGCGTGAGCACTCCTTGTAACCTGTGTAAATGTACGAATATTGTTTCTGCACAGTAACAAAAAGTTAAAGCATCTACATATGTACGAGCCTTACCACAGACCCGTAAACATTCACGGGAGTTGCAGTCAAGGGAGTTGCTTCTCTAAGGTAACAAAAACAGACACTAATGCACTTGAAAAAAGTGTACGTCGACTCTTACGTCATTGGTACCAGGTTCAATCCTCGAATTTACCAACTTTCATAATACACGACTCCACCTATTTCACCGACAATGCTCAAAGAGTACTCCTGTCAGGAAGAGACTTCTCAAACCTCCAGAATGCTTGGCTACATAGCACAGACTAAGGATTTGACGCTCCTAAGAAAATCGTAGCCTTGCGGCGGCCAACTGATCAATGCTCGCCGTAATATGAACCAATCTTAAATTTCTTCTTCACAACTTCGAGTGTTGCGTCGCTGGTTATGGCATGTAGCGCCGACTTGTTGGAACCAATACCCAATTCAACTGATTATCGCTAAATCGACATTTACTGCCGGTACTGCGGGTATCTTTTTCCAATCTCTGTCTGGTTGGTGGATTAAAGTCCAAAAACTTTTCCACGGTGCAACGAATTGCCAGAATACTGCATCGTATTGATGAAATCACAAACAATACTAAATGATTGGCAAATTTGAAGTAACAAGAAACATAACAATAATTGGAAAAGCTATCATTGCCATCTGGTCACCTTTTTCTGAATTGGATCGTCTCCCAAACCTGTGCTCAAGTGTAAAATCTGAGGAAAACGTATGTAATTAAATGAATGACTTCATCATAGTTGACGTACTTCGAAACTTCATGTTTGTTTAATGAACAAGAAGCACTTTTCACTTCTCTCCATCTCTCTCGCAACTAGAAACTATCCAGCATTTCTAACGATTGATTGAATAATTGACTTTGAGTATCTAAGGTGAACTGCCGATCTAGGAAAACTCAAAAAGACCACCAGACTTTTTCACATAAAACTGGCAACATTTCATAATGATCATAAATCGCACTACACAGATACACACAGCCTCACAGTTCACACTCCGTCGTCCATTTCACTCAATTTTATCTTTTTCTACCACGGTGGTTTTGAGTGAATCCAAGAGCTGCCCGCTTACTTGAGTACGAAAGGTTTAGTTCGAGAATTGTGGTCGGATCGTTTGGATCGCGCTGTGTGCTTACTTGATCGCATAGATTTGTTTCGTTTACCGGACGTGTGTCACCCAAGTGAGAGTGTATTATATAGCCTTTACCAACTCATTCGTATGAGACTAGAAGAAATCTGCAAAGCAGCCAGTAGAGGTGTATCTCTTGGGCAAAGAAAAAGTGGAAACAAAACCTATCAAAACGGGTTGTGTTGTGTTGTGATGTGTTTATCTTACGGGCGAATGTTGTTCAATTAAGCATCTCAGTGCATATCTTATCTCCCCTCCATCCGTGTCCGTTTCCTGCATTGCCGCCTCGCGTGTAATTAATTATTATTGATCTCATATTTAAAAGCAAAAATAATATAATTGAAGTGAAGCGATCAAGGAAATTTTGACTTGAGAACGTTCTCAGAGTTCATTCGGGTAGAAAAAAAGAAGTTATCACGCTCAAAACAAGGCCAAGAATTAAAATAACGAAATTATGTGCATATGATTATACAATCAATCTGAACAGAAACCGACTTTTTGGATAGACAAAAAAAAGTGACATCAGACCAAGAAGGCAACGAACGACAACCAACGATAGCGATAAACAGAGAGAGAGAAGAGAAAAAAAAACAAAACAAAGTATAAAAAACCGGACCGCAGACAACAGCAGCGCGGACTTGCCCGATGCGAACGTATTTAATTGTTAATTGATTTAATTTGCTGCGGAGAAAAGCACTTTACTTAAGGACTCTCCAGACCTTATCGGTGGCCCTTCGTCAATCTCACGGGCGCAATACAAACCGTACATGTGTGTACACTGTACACCCAGTTTTCCAATAACACACTTGCATCCATAAGTGGAATTGGATAGGATTTGTGTTGAAGACAACGGCTGGCAACCACACTTTGCTCGCCACGAAGATAAGCTTCCCAAGAAAACCAAAAAGAGTGAACCACATCGCCGAGACTCTGGATCGGAGACCAACGGGCCGGGGAGTTTCATGCCCCTATAGATACAATTACAGCATGCCCTGGCGTTTCAATGTATGGGTGAATCACTTGTTTTGACACACAGGTTCGTTCCGATCTGATCGTTTCGAACTGTGAGTTGGTATCTACTTCTAGTTGATAGCCCTGTCTGTGTATGGGGCAATGCGTTTTGGAGCAGTTCCTACTCCCCTTCGAATGACGTTACAAAGAGTGAAACATTAACAAGCACACGTACATACATGTGAAACCGGAAACCAAACTTTTTTTTTTTTTCATTTTGATTCCAAAAGTATGGCGTTATTGTTGTCGTCGTCTTCCACCACTAAGTCATCACCGTCATCGTTGTCATTGACGATGTGCGGCATTTGGACCACTTGCCTATTTGCGTCAATTGTTTATTGTGATTTGGCTTCGAATGTAATTGCTCCAGCTGCAGCAGCATCATACGTTGATGCAGGTTCCTCGGAGTTTCTGGTGCCCTTGACTCCGTCCAAAAATCCATCCAGAGAAACACGATCGTTAGGAAATGGACTACATCACACAGGGGGTCGATCATCTCCCACTTCTCAGAATAACAACCATAATTGTACATCGAGCATACCGGATATTTTTGAAAAATATTGTTCATGCAATGGGACACGAGTAAACTGTGATTTTAGCGTTAATAGACAGGTAAGTTAATGGCCCTTCCATGAGGGAATCTATGATAAATTCTTTTCAGTTTCAGCAGGAAGGGAGGTGCATAATCGCTTCTTTACGATCATGTCACGTACATAAACTTCAATTATAAATTGGTATACCAAAACTGAACACAAACACACAACTCGGGGTTTGTTTTCTTTTTGTCTTTCACTCGTCTGTAAATATCGTTGCCGAGTTTGAGTCACGTTTTGAGACACCTTAAAGCGAAGTTGAAAACATGTGATGTGTTGTCTCTGTCGTTGCGTAGAGAATATGCCTTCCATATGGTCGTCGCCGAGACTCGGGGAAAATTCTTGTGCGCACGCGTGCGTGTCCTTTTGAAGAGTATTCACATTACATGTACGCATATCTATGGGTATGTTCTAGCCGCATGCGGATGTGCATATTCTTCAATATTGTTTTTGTAAATCGATTGGCTAGTGTCTATCTGAAATGGTTTCCCACTGTGAAGTGACCCATACAAGTGCGGAACGAAAAACGGAAATGGACTTATCAGAATAGAAATGTGCAAAATGCTGTGTTGAACTGAACACTCACGTTCTAATCAGTGTGAATTGTGTGACGGACACACGATAACGAACGAGTTTTTCAACTTGACGCCAATTGTGTGAAAGTTAAGAATGAATCAAATTTTGTTTTATCGGTAGGAGATGTTGCCTATTATTGCAGTCTTACATGTACATTCATTGCCAGTGGCATGGCCAGAGACAAGACAATGATAATCATTGTTTGAACAGCTTCTGAAGGGAATTTTCTTGTTGACTATGCGATATGGGAGTACTTTGGAAGTTACCAATATTTGGAAATTCATTTCTAGATTTAATCGGAAGTAACAGATGCTCCCTAGCTGTGCACACAATGTGATATGTGCTAAATTTGATTGGACATTGTACTAGGATTGTACATACATCTGGAGCACATGTGTTTGTATGTTAATGATCAGTGCTCGAAAAAGAACTTAACAAATGGAACAAAAATGTATAGACTTCATGATAAACACCGATTTAATTTTTTTGTGATATGGGCGCATCTACTAAACGGATTTTTATGAATGATTTACGCGGTAGTTGACGCTTCTGACAACATACGTGTTATCATTTCCCAAGGTGCAGTCTGCAGCTTGACGGGATTGTGTTTACGTTTGCGTGGAGTGGGCAAATATTTACATTTGTATCAACCAACTTGGAATGACATCGGCGCTGTTGACCTCCCAAATCATTTTAGAGTCTGTGACGATGTTGGTTTTTTTTGTAAACGATTACAGATAACGAAACATTTAGTGTATACACAAAATATTGGAGACAAATTGATATTTCATTGAACTTGCAATAAGTTGGGCTCAATTTTCATTTACTTTAGTCAACGTTGCAATATAAACCGAATTTTTGTAAGGCTGAGATTCATCTATTCACTCTTTGTACAGTGAAGCGTTCTATAGCAGGCGATTACTTTAACGAATGAATTCTCCGACAGGACGGTACACTTTGCATACATGTGCATATGTTAGAATGTCTAAGACGAATATCGACATTGACAAAGGCTAAGAGATAGATTTTATTGTAACAGAATAAATAATAACCATCATTAGGCGATCGTGAAGCCCGCAAATGAACGAACTGAGCTTAGTCTTAGTCAAAACGAGAGTTAAGCTAGGTATGTAGGTCAGTGGACTGCCAGCGGAATCGCCAGCAAACTTAGACCATGTTGGGCCATTGTGATACCAATAGTCAGACTACCACCACTAATCGACAACTCGAGTTATAGTGCCGTTAATTTGATCCCAACGGCGCTCACTGATTTGAAAAGCTGGTTTTTATTATTTTTAATACGAATTTAATACGAAATAGCTAAAAAAAACTGAATGGTGGTTTGCGGAGATTTTTTATGATAACACGCCTTGGCGTTGTGTTTCTGTACGTCGACTTGAACCTCGGTGTCTGGGTTCGATTCACCATACGACCAAAAATAATTGTAATTGTCTCGGCCACCTCTTTCGAGTCATTGACAATGCTCAAAGAGTATAACTGTCTAGAAAAAGCTTCTCAAAGGTTCTAATATAAATGCATTCTATTTACGCTCGATTTTTATCGCCTCGCCTGTCTGGCATTGTGCCTTACAATATGACGTTCAACATCTGTGAATTGCATCGAGTAATACGATCGCAGTAAGCAGATTAAGTTGCCTTCGCAAAGGTCAACAAAATATGAAAACTCATATTCCGTAAACTTCCTTAACTCGCACACAAAATCCATCAAGTAAAGTGGAACGCAATCTCAACCAAATGGCGGCAGATGATTTCATTAGTCATCACTTGCTAGCGATTCGTTTTGAGAGATACGCACGTATCTGTTTTGCAACACATAAAGTGTTTCTTGTAAATCGTTTTATTTCCTAGATTATACAGAAATAGCAGAAATCCAAGGAGCACACATTGAAACAAATGCATATGCGAGTTATTACAAAAATAGATACTCCACATTCGACTCTACAACAAGTCATTGCATAGGAGTGCGCCTTTAGTTGTTGAGCTTGTTGCTCAAGGACAAGCGAATAAGTCGATAAAATAAGTTTGAGTACATTTATACGCAAGAGCAAATGAAAATGTAAGAAAATGCAAAAAAAAAATAAAAGACAGCGATAAGGTTTAAATCAATGTGTCATATGCTACAATTGTATGCATTTAGTCGCGCATATATTGAGTATACTTGAACATGAAATAGTAGTCTAAACATTTAGTCGGCTAATTGAATTTGGATTATATTTCAAGTGCAATCAATAGGACACGGCTAATGTGGTTGCATTTACACGCTGTTTACACAGTCAATTACTGATGAATTGTATTTTTAAACTGGTATTGCGTGCATGTTAGATTGCAAACCAACTTACACATGATAAGTGAAAGTTAAGGAATTGGCAGCAAAGCTTCATCTGCCGCCAAACGAGTCACAAAAATTCTCAATTAAGCCTATATTTAAACAAACAACACAAGTTTTTCGCTTCATGAATTATTGGAAGCCTTTTTTATCTAATTGCGAACTTAGCGAAATAGAAGTAAAGGGCCACAAAGTCGCTTTATTTAGTCGATAAAAAAACAGTTGTTGTATAATTCTGAATGCGATAAACTACTACGTTACAATACTAGAGAGCTTTGTGGCCGAAGAGTATGTCAATTTAGGATGTTATTGGAATGCTTTGGAATTTTTATATTTTATTTTATATTAATTAAAACACACTTCATACAGGCAAATACACGAATCTTATGAGCATTACTTTGGGACTCTCTTCTTTGTTGGGCTAACAATCCACCTTCTGGTCGTAAGTTTGCCTACAACAGCGTCGTCTCACCGAACAACGCGACCGCTTTTTAAATTTTTTGTCTTTGTATTATCCACAGCCCAAGCCATTGTATTCAACGTGGATTGCCTGTCGGGCTTCATCGACCTCTTTGTACAGCTCGTAGAGTTCGTAGTTTCTGTTTTGTCGCTTATTCTTCAGACAACTTCCTATTTATCGATTCGTCTTGAAGTGCAAAGATCTGTTCACCTTTTATTTTATACCCACACCACATTGCAATGCGATGATCTGTGCGATATCGATTATCTTCTCATATTTCATTTCTTGGTGAAATCGAAATTGTTTACATCGATTAGATAACCAATGCAATCCAATAGCTTCATTTAGTCATTCAACGGCTTGTTCTTTTTTTTTGCCTTCGTCACCGTTAGGCAAACGAGTCATTAACTTGTCGTGTTGCCCATCTGATAATGCACCAGCACTCAATTATGTGTGATTGTACGATTAGACCACTCCACGCGGCTGGTTGTTGACATTAGTTCCACGCGCTTGTATTGCGAAAATAAAATGCAACACACTTCAAAAGACATTTCGCATTCACGACGAAAAGCGAAAACTTCTCTTTCTTTTTTCCTACAATAGAGCCTCGCCCCTTTGATTCTTCATCATCGAATATGTCACGTTTTCCGTCTCGAAAAACGAACACTCGCATTCATAAATATCCAATTTCGTCTGGTTTTTCTTTGTGAGATTTTTGCTGCAAAAAGACGTCCACTCAAACTAAAGTCATTTTAAAACAATAAAATTAGTCATAAAAATGCCCTTCTCTGCGTGTTGATGTCTCCCCACCACTCCCTGTCAGCGATGTGAGGTGACACAGCGTTCACACTGATAGGCGGAGGCAGACGACAAGTGAGAAGCAGAAAAGAGAAAGATCATTCTTAATTGACATCTTGTATTTGTTTGACATTTCTGTCTAATTCGATGGTTAATACTTTAACCCCAAAACGTAAATAATTTGAATATTTTTTTTTTCGTCGAAAATTAGTTCGTGTGGGCGCTAACTTACAGCAAATTTGACAACCGTGAACATCGCTTAATGATAAATATCAATTCTGATTGCATCAATCAGATGAGGATACAAGGAGTCGAGGGGATTTTATTTAAATCAAAATGCCCCCTTGGTGTTTGAAAACAATTTCGAAATTTTGACATTTACAAGCTATTTCACACATCTTATGGCTGTTGTCAGTGTTGTCTAATGTGCCCGCAAGGTATGCGTAAGATCTCATTAAGAGTGTGCTCCTCTCGAAATACTTTTGATTTGAGTTTGAATTTTTTCTGCTTGATCCGCAGTGGGCGGTTTTTAGAAATTTCCCACTTTTAATGACGTTTTCGCCAACCGTGTCTGACAGATGGGGCAGGCACGCATGAAGTTAATCCCCGATTCAATTAATTCTGTGAGAAGTTGAACGATATTTCTACTCTATCCATCAGCAAACAGACATAAATTCTGGTTCGGAGGGAGGAACCATTCTAATCTCCTAATGCGAAATAAATGTAAGATCATTCTGACAGAGTTTAAAAATAAACGATGTGCCAAGCAAGCCGATTCCATCACCTCTGAAACGTGTTCGTTCTTTTGCAATAAAATCTGTTTGCTTAAGAGTTTTGCTTACGCTTCGACGGACACACTCACAATGAGTAGCCTCAGAATTTGAGAATATCTTTTGATACTTGCTAGTTGCTGCAATTGACGCGGAATGAGGATGATTAAAATTGTCTCATTCTCTCGGTTTGTCATCAAAATCAGATACGTAGCGAATTCTGCGATGGTAGTGGTAGGCGGCGCCAGTTTACTAGCAAAGCAAGTCTTTGTCTCATTGAGTGTAAGTTTCCTCTCTGTGCATCTTTTCTGGACACCGACGATATGATGTGCTGTGTGCGGCGTGAACCTTTCCATATGCGGTCTGTAGTCTGTACGCAGCCAACGCAACCGCCGCCGCACGCACACGAGCTGCTCTGGGTGGATAGTTTATTTTTCCTATTCGCTTGCCATAAAGCGCATAAATATCTTTTTTCCTTCAAATAAATCCTAAAGAAAAGCCTCCGAGAATCCGAAATGGAATGAAGAAGACACTTCACATGACTGCCTCAGCTGCTTGCTTGTAGTTGTTGGTGTTTTTGTGGTTGTTCAAAGTCTGGGACACTGCCGACTGCCAGAATAAAATGTATTTGGCCCTCGACGACGGATACGTCCATGCTTGTCTGATGCGAGTGTATTCTAATTTTGGACATCGTCATCATAATCAGAATAAGAGAAAATAAAAAAAAGAGAGCGAACAGACGATGCAGTGATCTGAGAAAAGCAAATATCAAGAAAAAAATGTACAAAAAAAAACTTAAATATTTTCCACTTTCTCACCTAAAGACTTTAAAAATAAACAAAAAGGAAATAAATATCACTTCCGGATGGAGGTTTAAGTATGTTTGGATATTCAATCTCAAATATTCACTAGATGGAGATACCTCAAACAAGCGTTGGATGTATAGATGTGTAGACTTTTAAGAGAAAGAAAATGTTCATCCCGCTGAGATACACATATTTCTTTTTTGCCTTTTAATTGCCAAGAATGTTAGAACGAAACAAAACTTTGGGCAAACACACCGAAACCAGTGCCAGGTATTAAAAAACTATAAACTTATTTAATTATGTACGTTACGTCTTTTTTTCTTTTGGAAATAAATGCTTTTTCGAAAAATAACATCTGACATTTATGGTTCATTAGTGAAAAAGTCAGCTAGCTAGGGACTTTGTCTATGTCTAACCTATGGAGTCCCATGGGCCCGAAAGAATATGAGTACTTTGGAACCCGTCGATGGGACAAAATAGCTGACTCATTTTTATATTTAACGACTGCATGGGAATTCAGGAATAGAGCGTATCTGAGAGGCTTTTCACCGCAAAAATACGTAGGGTGTGTCTCTTTGGGAGTTGCACGAATTTTCCCATCCGTTTCTGTTATCACCTCGGTGTCAAAAATATCGATACTCTTTTTCACGTGATAAAGGGCTTCCGGTAAACCACTTTCGAAAACATTTGGAACTGTCAATTTTCAACAAATATAAGTCGGTGATTTCGATAAGTAAAATATTAAAAATACAAACTACGACCGATGCACACTCGTACAGAGCGTTGAAGTGGTGACGCTTCATTACAAAAGGTGTATGTTCAGATTGAAATACTTGGCCGATCTATCACCAAGCTTTTTCCACCACTCGGTGTTGAAATGCTCTGTTTGGAGTTTGTAGACATATTGCAGTTTCAAACTAAACCATTTTACTATGATACAATAACCGATTCGTTTTCAATATTACCTACGTTTACGTACAGATATCGTCTGACGCCAAGCAAGTTAATGTTCGAACTTGCTAAAATGCATGTATTCATCTTAAAAGAGATTCCTTACACACCTGTTGCTGAAATAGATTTCAGCACTAAGCCTAACTTTAACAAAAGCGAAAACCCATAATTAACCACCCACAATTAAAGCAGTGAATGCAACAAGATCAGATTGAGTGCGATTTCTGATCGTTAAGTTATTATGATTGAAATTCTCTCACAACACATTCAATCACATTTCAAAAAGAAATATTCCATAAATTTACTTATGAAGCAATTACATCTGTTGTTATGATTGAAATACAATAATTATTCATTGTTGTTCATTTTAGTTTAAACACGAAATTCATGAAATACATTTCAAAACAATGTTCATCGAAAGAGCAGCTCCGTGAGAATATGAAAATATAATCCGTGAGTTATGCACAAATCCGCTTTCTCCGTTGAATGTAGCCGATTTAGAAAAAAATGTAGAAAAGCATCTGTGTTGCGTTCAAAACGTTTAAAAACGGGTCAAGTCCAAAACATCAAACAAATGAATGCTATTCGTATCATAAAATTGTCCAGATGGTGGAAACTCGAAATAGAAGGGGAAAACCGCAGAGGGTATTTCGAGAACCGATGCAGCTCGAAATCACGTTGCACTAAGAGGTGCTACTGTCTGCGGCATTTAACAAAACTTTATCTGCCGCTTCCATCGACAAGTGATTAGTAATGAATGGAATGAACCGGATGTATATTGTCCATACAAAAATAAATTCCGTTTGCCTAATCGACTGAAACAAACCCATTTTCAATTGGAATTTATGGAATCATCAGTTCATTGCCAACAACGTGTATTTTTTTAATCTATTGTAAAATCATTGGTGAAAAACTCGGGCCGGTACTATTGTATGCGAAGAGCTATTCAGTGTTTCTTCGAAATAATTAAAGACTCTAATCAAAAACAACCATTTGATGGCTAATTTATGCGTATTCCATGGCATGCAAACATAGCTTTGCTGCTTTTCCTTTCATCCGTACGTAGTTCTCTTTTCTATTATTTTAAGTGCACACCTGTTGTGTAACTTTTACGGGTGGGATTCATTTACATTAGATTGTCGTCACAACACGAAATATCACAAGCTAATGTAACAACTTTAATAGAGTGTTGATAATTTTGTTTCCATGTTTTGCACACAAGCGACAAGGTGAAGTTCGTTCATTGAAAAAAGAAATTATACACGAATAGGCATGCCTATGTGTGTGTAAACTGGCCTCCGTCATGTTTGTCTTTCATTCGTCGCTAACTTTGGCACGTATGACGCATAAGGTGTCAAATCTATTGCATAGTATAGACAAATGGAAGCAAAAACAAAGGCGTTTTGAATGGGTTCTGCTAGTCAATTATATGGTTTTCACTTTTCAACTTTGATTCTTGGATTTGAAATTTCTTTTGACTTTACGCTTACATTTACGGAGCGGAGTGTGTTCACAAATTCATTTGTGAAGAGAAGAGAAATTAAAGAAACTATTGTGGATAAAGTATTGGGAACAGTGGTGGTCCAGTATAACGAATGATATATTGCCCAGGTGTAGTCACTGAATCAAAAAATTCGTATATCGATGACTTGTATAAAACGTTAAATAAATGGACCAATATTATTGCTATTCCTTACGTTACGTTTCTCTTTCCTGCGTGACAATTTTGTTTAATGTTGTTCCAATGCTCAATCGCATCGGTATGCTTTACTTTCTGAACAGAGTTTGAGTCCATTTCTGAGGGGCTACGATTATCTTCTGTAAGAAACATTTCAGCATTGTTCCAAGACTCCAAATTCTCTTCTAGCGATAGACGTTTGCGAGTTAAAAACATTTTTCCAAAGTTTGTCGAACTACTGTAACAACAAAAAAAGCGCGACAGATGCTTTTCAGTACAATATGTGCTATTTTCGCTGCAAGGATATACATTTTCACTAGAAAAAAGATAACTCAATGACTATACGCCACTCGTTCTTACTCGAACCTAAGATCCAAATGCGCATGTGCACCTGACAAAACAAACAAAAATCCTGAACAGAACGAAACTTTCAAAATCGAAAACATTGCGAGTGCAAATTCATACATGCATAACATAAATGCAGCCGACTGTCTCGCTAGGAAAGGACCATCGGAACATTTTTTAGGCCCGAACCATTCTGCGCTGTATGAGATCACGTCCTCAGGGAAGAGTTCAAGGATCTAGAAAGAAGGAACCGGGCAGATACATGGAACAACGCTCGTGGTATGAAGTAGACCAAGTACCTCTCGGGTCAATATAACCGCAAGAGGTTTGAGGCATGCATCATCAAAGAAATTCCAGAACATATATTGGGATTTTGTGAGGCGCTAGCCCACCAGCCCATATGTTATTGGAAGATGTGTATTGCAGAAGAGCGCATCGCAAAATACCCAAATCCACAGCTCGTTTTGGATTATCCAAAGAGAACTATTTCTTAAGCTAAACAAGATTACAAGCTTTTCTTAAACATCTTATAAAGCTCAGCTAAATCTTAAAATAAAATATTGTGTGATAATAGGTAGAATTAATGAGCTGATACACTTCATCCATTCAAAGCACACATCCAATATTCCAAACCCGCCTAACTCCACACACGACAAACCACGATCGAAAAGGTTCCCATTGCGTCCCATTAAATTCCTATTTGATATTCATCGAGTGAGAATCTAAGCCCATAACCAAATTGATTAGTTCTCTTTTGCCCTACAATGAATCACCGAAAATCCGATGTAATCACTGTACAATGCTTCCACTTAAAGGGGTTATAAGCCGAACCGTCACATTTATGCTAATAAGTGACATCACAGACGCATTACAATGCGGGTCCTTAAGCACTTCCCGTACAATGACATTCATTCACTCATTCATTGAAATCCATTTGATTGTTAATCGCCTTTGTATGTATATGTGTTTTTTTTTTGTTTTCAGATAACCACGATATCTGAGGAAAACTTTCGTGTTCCGAAATTCATCAATTCCCTCCATGTAATATTAGGACCCAGTACAAATTTTATCCTCAAAAGTGGCATTTTTCAATCGGCGAAAATCAATGACTTGGTTATAGTGGGACATCTGCGAGGTGAACAAGTCGAGATCACATCAAACGTATTTGAGGACCACGGACCGTATCCTGACGTCAACATTACAGACTGCGGATCAGTGATAATACGCACGAATGCGTTTTTGAGTAAGGGTTTTTTGCAACAGACATGAATATGAGCTAGTTTTACTAAATCACGCTTAGCAGGTGAATCGAAGCTGAACATACAACGCAGTAAGGATGTGATCATTAATCAGCATGCATTTTTCAATACAAATCTACGAGCAACATTCAGGGATATACAGGATTTGAGAATCGAAGAACAATCCTTCAATCTTCTCAGCGTAAGTGTTTTGATTAAATAAGATTTAAGGAAAGATTATAACTGCCCTATTATTTATAGTTAAATGTGATTTCTTCGAACTTGAATAACTTGTATGGATTTAAAGGACGTCCGCGAGATATTAGGTTTTACAATTGCACCATTGGAATTGTCAACTCAGATACATTTAATGTTCACATGATGGACTCCTTGAATTTCGATAAGTGTGCGATCGGTACGATAAAGTCACGAGTATTTCCGGAGAAGGTAATATGAGAATTAAGTTTGAAAAAAAAATATATTATTAAAATGTGAATTAATGTCTTGTTACAGCTCGCTAGCAACGTCATTCAAATAACACGATCGACTATCGACACCATCGAGAGTGAAGCCTTTGCAGGTAGTGGAATATCGAAACTGGTACTCACTGAAAATATGTAAGTTGTATAGACATTGTTCGACAAAAAAAAACTAGATCAGCATCAACGACAATATTGAATTAATTTTTTACTTTAAGGACTTTCATTTTCTGTTGCTTGTTTTCCGCACAGTAACTCCAAGTTAAAGTTGGTAAAAATGCCACCGCGTCGACCCAATTTTAAATTCCATTCAAACTTTGTAAATACACAGCCTGTCCTTGAGGCAACTTTACATAAAATGCTAAGATTTACAGCCCTTCGCTGCAGTCATATTAACATTCACTTACTGTTAATCTTTAGAATTGCAAAACTAAATGCTTCTAGATGTCTAATATAAAAGAAAGCAAAAAAAAAGACAACTTAAAACATAAAGAAACCATATATCACTTCATTTAGTGATCCCACAAAAACCACATGAAAGAGAAACTTGCTCTTTTAACACAGTGCCCATCTGGATTAGGGGGCATTCACAGAAAGCACTGCAGTAAAATTTAAATTAATTGACTTACATCTTTGGATGTCATTCGCTTCCATCGGAAGTGTTCGCACTTCAGACAAAAGAAATGCTGGCACCGTGCCATGTCCACGAACGACAAGATTATTGTATAACCTGGTCAAAGTTTAAAACAAAAAAAAAAAGAAAATAAAAAATATTTATCTCATTCTCTCATTTTTCGTTTCAGAATAAATAACATTGAAGCAAGCGCGATTAGAGTGATAGCTGCCATTGTAGCGATTGAAAATAATAGGATCCTAAGCACAGACAACAATTGGTTCGATGTCAGCGAGTGTTCTCAAGTCAACATCGTCAATAATGCATTTGGTTCCTTTGGATCGGTTAACATTGCCAGCTCAAGTGGAGCTCAAGCAGCTGCGTGTAAATTCGAGGGAAACTCAATACACAAGCCATTGCCGAAAAGCTTAAAACTACTTCATCCCTTTTGCCAAATTCGTAAAGTATCTGTGGACTATCCGTGTACTTGCAATACATCGTGGCTAGAGCAACTGTCAGATCGAGATCTCCGGTCGGAGAGTTATTGCAGGATTGACAATCAGCTGGAGGCATGTTTCAATAGCACGCTTCTGAATGTACTGTCGTATCTCAAAGAGATCTGCGATGAAACCAAAACAGAAATTCAGTGTAGGAGGAAAAACGAAGATCTACTGCGTGTGAATGGCCACTTTATAACAAGAGAAGAATTAGAAAAAGTATCAGCAAAAGACTCGACGCTTATACTAATCATAGGTGGAGTAATGTTGGTCATCCTAGGAATAATTGTCGCCTGTTTACTTAGCCGGCGGCAAGCGAAGACAAAAAATGCTGCACAAATTTGCGACCATAGCAACGAGTTTATTGGAAAAAACCGTGAAATTATTGATCAGGCAACGGAGTTGATGAGATTGAAATATCCACAACAGTTCAAGATACACAAAACTGATTTCAGGAATTTCCTTCGCGCGAACCCATCACAAGATGATTGTTTGGAAATAACGACGAAAATCGTTGATTTTATAAACACCAGCATGGAGACTAGAAGGGATTTTGAGAAACTTAATGAACTACTTTCCATTCATTCAGCAAGAGGCCAACCGACTAGCGATCCAATTTACGCAGAACCAACGGCGCCATTAGAGAGCTCTTATGACAGGACCGAGCTAACATCCCGTGAACACATCTATGCCGAACCAGGAGGAACACAACAACCGCTCCTAGGGTCCGAGTATTCTTCGCCAAGTGACAAACACGAAGACCAGGGTGGATTATATTCAGAGCCAATCTACACTGGAGGTACATACACATTTACACATTAAACTTCGTTCGGGCAAGATTTTTTTTTTAGTTTATTCGAGCAATTGCTAGTGCCTCTCTCAGGAAAATGTTCCTAGATGCTTTATTTCAAACCAAATCGTTGACTTGTAGATTATGTTAAACTGCATTCCTCATTAAATTTTCAATCTGTTTATGTTGATACAAATATCAGAAGAGCATCGACTTTGTTGAACTTAAGCAGACGATAGACAGAAGATAGATATGTATGTATGTACATATTGTCCCTTGCCCTGCAATGTGTAAATAGGCGAAAAGAATTTGTACTGCGCTCATGCGGGTTATGTTGTCAATTTGTTTTGTATGTTAGTGAATAAATATTGACAGCTGATGGTGATAGCACATTCAAACAACATTTTACTATCTACCACACAGGTCGTTGACGCGAGTGATAAAACAGGAATTCAAGTAAATATCCGAGCTAATTTAAATTGATCATCTTATTTTGATTAACATCCTGGGTGTTTGGTTTGTTTAGCTTGTCTGCTTGTCATTTCAGTTGCAATTAATTCGTCTACGAATATCTTTATTAGAGCACATACAGAAATGTGTGTTTCGGACAATTGTATTTCTTCCCTACATTAAAAACGTAATTTTTTTCATCCGCTTTTGCCTAATATAGACTAAGTTTATTTGCTTTTCTTTGATGTATCAGTATAATTAACAACTTAATTCTCTTTTAAAGGTATATCACCCCAGCCAGCATTTGTCACAACGAAATTAATACAACTCCCAGAAGCCAAACTTCAACAGCCGTCCACATCGCATAACCTGCCAGACGTGATTGATCAATCATCAAGGGACACGCACAAGAGGCCCATGACGAATGTCAAAAAAATGGCACAAAATCTCGAAAGTAATCCACAATTCAGTGGACGGCCACCTATCAATGCTCCACTTTACACAGAAGTGGACAATTCACGGAAGGGCTTCAGGAAGCCATTCACCGGTATTGTTGATAGGACGATCATGCCGACAACAACCGAAAGACGCAGACACACCGGAAACACTTCATCATCTGATGCGGGATCCGATCATTCCGGTGGAAGTGACGTTACAGTTAAAATTGACGACATTGAATACGCCGATGCTTAACAAAATTTATTGTTTTTACTGACTTTGCATTGTCTATGTGTTTTGAACAATTTTTTAATAGGCTTGTGATTAGTCATATGTATGTATACTAAAATTAACTAATTATATAATATATGATATTCTATTGGATATTTGTACATATTAGATACATAAGGTATAATTGTTTTATAAGTATTAAAGATGTAAACAATTCAGTTTTATACAATTCGATTTGTTATGTTATTTTTTAAAACTGCTTTGAGTCAAAAGAGATCTAGACACAGTGGACATTTAATTCGAATGTATGTTGGTAATTTCGAAGACATGTGATGGAGGGTGTTTTCATAAATACCTGACTGCGTTATCCATGTTCATTAATGCAGATATACGACCGTACTAACTTAGGCGAACTGCAGTCCTTACTGTTCATAAACGTCAATAGCTCATTGATGTCGGGCAGATTGCATAGTCATTATTTTTTGATTGCAAAAAGGGTAGATTGGAAGAAAACTATTTTGTACTAAAGCAGGCCTGCAGACATTCTGCACTATGTGTGTTCAAAAACGCATGAGAAAAGAAATGCGATCGTACTAGCGCAGATTGCCGACGTTTATAAAAAATACACGGAATTTAATATTTTATTCACACATTTCTTGTAATCACATATTTAGCAAAATAAAGCGACAAGAGAACGGTGTTTTTATGGAACATTTTCAAACAATAGTCTGTCTAAACTCTCCATAGGCCATTTTGAAATATGACACAAGAGACAATCTACTTTAGTTGTAGTCTCAATTGCAATCAACTTGTTTTGTTATTTATTGCCAAAATTTGCAGAGATATATTGTAAATTTATACATTTTATTTTTTAAATGTAGTCTGTGTCTAAACCTGCTTTCGATTCTTGCAATATCTTGACTCATATATATTTTATTTGCTTATTATTTTTTATAACTTTTGTAATATATGTTATTACTGATGACTTAATAGATTGCACTTAAGTGCTGTACACGCGGCTCATGTGTACAGTGCTTTACTGAAAACAATTCCCTATTAATTGTAATTATCCGCAACGCATATACTTCCATTCTTGTATTCAGTTATTAAAAACCAATAAGTTCTAAACACAATACCGACTAGAATTTCTTCTTCCAAAATCGAATTTATTAATGCACCAACTTTCGCACAAAGGTGACATTTGCTGAATAATCGTCCTGACATTGAATGACGTACGAACAATTATTGTAAACCTTAAAATATCGGTAAATCTCTAGCTATTCCTTTATTTATATTATCGCAAGCTAGGAGTCCTTTCTATACACAAACATTAGATGTCTTATCTATAAAGAATAAAATGCGAAATTAGTGAAAAATGTATATGAATCAATACTGTTTGCATTTGATGGGGCTAAACTGTCGACGGGATGCGAAGTGACGAGCACAATTTAAAGCAAGACATGCACGTATCTATTCCACACAAAAGAGAATGCAAGCAGAAGCATCTGAATTTTATTGTTTTTGACCCAAGAGGCCTAAGTGTTAAACATATGTATGTTACAACTGTTAAATGGAAGAGAATATACGTTTAATTTCAAGCACTTGAAATGCTTTTCAAAAAATAAACAAATGACATATAAAATATGTGCAATAAATATGTGTAGTTCATTTATTTGTAAAACAAGACAGATCAACTGGTTAAATTGGTAAGATCATTACAGATCATTACTCCAAAGTCGGTAAAGCAGACTTCATACTTGTGGTGTTCCTTCTCGAATCTCAGCATCTGTGAGGAACTATTTGGAGAAGTAATGTGAACGAAGTTTCCGTAAAATGAGTCAGACGATAACAAATTGGTGAATGTTTTCTACGTCGTTTCGACAGCAAAAGGTCGAGATAGAGCTTTGGTCTTGTTTACGAAACTATGTAATTAGCCCTTAGAAGTTCGGCCCTCGCTCTGATTATTATGCCTATTTGATCGGTTTTAAATTCCATGTTACAGAAATGATCGGGCCCCAGGGAGTGGTTAAGAAATGTATAGATAAGCAGCGATGAGGAAGATTAGGCCATGCTTACAAATAGTTCATGCATGAAATCATCATACTTCATTATGCATTCATAAAGCTTATCTTCCATTCATAGACATTAGAGAGCATAGATGAGAGACCCACCCAGCATGTTATGTGAAGAGGCTCATTCCATACTTTAAAGGGCGATAAGTTGCATATTGAAGTGCAATCGTGAGTAGCCCATTTGGGGATGCATCATCAAGCGGTTAGCCGGACCAGATCTGACATGGTTGGCATACATACATCTGTGGGTTTAAGAGAACAACTTGGTTTCTCTAGCATTTACACCTTAAACTTAGAAATACCGCTGATTGTCGATTGTCGTCTGCACATAAGTTATGTTTAGTTACTATGGCTTCCTTCTGCACATGTGGGTGCAAGTAGCATGTCCATCTATAAATAGCTTGGCGTGTATATTTTCGTTGGGTGGTGAGGTGAGGAAGAAGAACAAAAGGATATTAATATCATGTATACACGCTGGGACAGCGACAATTCTTCGAAGACTTACAAGGAGCAACTGACAAAGTGACGAAGTTTCTGTTTCCCATTAGTGCATCACGGTGGAACGTGCTTTCCGACTCGTCTACTCACCTGCCCGCCTATCCCAATATCTTTTCATCTAAATGGATACGCCGTTATCGGTGCCTCTTTAGGAATGATCAATTCGTATCGTGGGTACATGGAATGAATGCATGTTTGCACGAGAAATTAACTTCACCGACAAAATAACGTTTTATGTTCTTCGTGCATAGGTTTAATGCGGCGCTATACTAAAATTGAAGTAAGATTCCACTCCAGTCATTACATGAATTTGTACGTTTTACAATGGTAACACGTAGCATTTCATGTAAGGTAATCAAATTTGACTTTTAGCTTTCGAACAGACCATCGACTCGATATATTTTGTCAAGCGTTGTCAAGCACTTTCGCATTCCCCTCAATTCCATATTGATTGCCACTCGGTACGATACGGTACGTTCACCTAACTGACGAAAAACATTCCGTCTAATTGACCAAAATTGACCAAAAGGCACTCCTAAGACCGCATGAGGAAAGAATGAAGGAAATTGAAATATCAACATAAGATCTAAACAAAGCGCCACACACATAGTCAGTCTGCGTTCGTTTGCTTTGATATACTTTCACGCGTCCCCTACCGCTTACCGATCAGTCGCCAACAGCCGAGCTCCTCCACACCACCCCATCGGTATGGCAACACACATTATTAAACCATAAGCAAGCAACACTTGCGTTCGGAAACGCACACCAGCAGACTAACAACAGTGACGCTTCAGAGTGCTGGTGTGAATCTGTCTGTACCTACTTGGCGGAGCATGTTGTGGTTTTGTACTGAGCGGTGCCCCACTACTGCCCCAGAGCGATACGATAGATGAAGCCCGCGAGACAACCGATAGAGAGCACACATGACTTTTAGTACACAGCAACCACTGCAGCTACCAAGTCGAAGTTTTGAGGTATTGCGCCGAGTTTTCAATTCGTAAACGGCAGCGAGACAATCGGGCGGATCTACGAAGACGGTGTAGTTTAATTGTTTTTTTGTTTTTGTTTTTTGTCTACATTGATAACACTCGTAGTCAAGTTTTGAAACTGTTTGCAAGGGCAGCCAATTGTCGTCCTTGAAGTGGAAACCTATTCGTTTTCGTTCCACAAAGTTCGAACAGATTTGACCTTTGCATGGGGTACCCACACCTACGGCACTTCGTTCGGCTTGTGTATCTGTTTCCGCGCTGATTGTCGGCGAAACAGACAAATTTGCATTAGCTAGCAGAAATAATAATAAAAAAAAAACGATACTTTCGAGATTCAAGCGAAACACTTGAGAACGGATTCTAAGCAGATTTGCGCCGGGTGTATGATTCGCGTGTTCAGAATCGATCAGCGTGTACGGGAGTGTGGTGGCGGAGAAGTTAAAATTGAAGTCGCGCGGATCACTCGGCACGGATTACGTAAAATTAGATTCGTTATGCAAATTTCTCTCTAAAGCAAACAGGCTTAAGATACAAATTTTTAACGCAAAAGGAGGTGGTGTTTGTCTTTAAAAGACACTTCGAAACTTCATGACGTTGCGTCAAAAAGCCAGATATGCTATCGCCATTGCAATTCTAAGTTCTAACGAACATAACGTTTGAGTTATGCATTGTTTACATTTCGGTGCGGTTCGGTGAGTGGTTCGTTGAGTGCATAACATGTTTTATGGCTCTCAGTGCAACGCTGTACTTCATAGCTACACGTACTGCCGTGTATATTTGTGTGTTCCTTCTCTAAATCAAATCTGAGATTGTGTGGATTGTATGTAAATTGGGAAAAAAAAATATGCGTCCCTCGACGCGCTTCTAAGGTCGAGTGCAGTGTAATTGTGTGCGCGGTAGCTGCTAACTTGTGGAAGCTGCTGTGAGCAGCACTTGCTAGTGTAAACATTCAAATTTTCTGTTCGAACCGCACTGTTTGGAGTATTCGTGTTGTTGTTAATTTTTCAATGCCGACTAAGTGTATATGCAACTGCGCGCGGTAATAAATACCCATTCCCATGTCCAATAGTCGCTGTTAGGGTTTAGGTCATAATTGATTTTGTATATTTGGCTATCAAATATGTGATGCTTTTGGTCTTGTTATTCTTACTGAATGCTTCCGCTCACATGTCGCCGACTGAGTAGATGTGCTGCTCCCCATCTGACTATTTTTATGCACAACCTTGTGATCATGTGAAAACAATCGCAACACGTGTCTGAGATGAGGCGTGTGAATACTTCTTTGGAAATATTTCTTAATACATATTACCGAATTCATATTTTTGTTTCTACGGGATGCAGTTGTGAGCATTTGTTACTTCAGATGTTAGCTTTTAGTTTGCTGACATTAGTCTGCACAGAATCTTGCTTGAGATTTGAGAGATTTCACTTCTTCATATGCAAAGCAACAAGGAATTTGTTAATTAGGCCCGCGGACAAATGTGTGTATGTGATCCATTGAACTTCAATTCCGGCTGTTGAAATAAACCATCAAAGCCAAACAGTTCTCAGAACCATCAAATTACATTTACCCAAACAAAGTCCTATCAGAAGGGTCTTTGAAGAGATCTTTCCGTTTTTAACGATTATTTGACAGTTTTTTCTTGTCTTGGTCTTAAGCTGACCGTCACAAGAATGCAGTAATAGTCATGAACTCCACAAGGTCAATGTGAATATCAAGTTTACAGTCCACTTAAATGACCCGCTTCTAATTTGGCTTGACAATAAAACTAGATAAAATCTAAAAACCGTTGACCTTCACACCAGTTAACGATCTAGATCTGTGAAAGTATACGCTTACTGTGTATTTAATTATTCATTCAGCTATGACTGATGATAAGTATGTTTCTCATGCCCATTTGAATACTAATTTTAAGTTGCGCGTTCTTTTCAGTCTCCAACTGGTTGCGCTCATTTAAATACATACTTTAATCCGGTTTAACGAATGCGAAATTATTTGCGACACCACTTCCTTTAGCACCCCCTTGGGAGAAATATGTTCATATGAATTTCTTGCAAAAAAAAGTGATATAACCAAAATTTGACTAAATAATTCCCCATTGTAGACCCCACAGTGCTCCAATTCTTTAGAATAAAGAACACTCATACAACCGCATCCATTTCCGCGCGAGCACCGCACACAAGGAACATGAGATATCACCTATTACTAATACCTGCGATAAGATAAGATAAGATATCCCCCCCACCACGCATTGTGAACGAAGAGAATCCGGTCGAGTTAATCATGCTGAAAATATCATCGTCAGTTGCAATTAATTTGAGGCGGAAACCAGTGCTGGAAAAACTTTTATCACACATTGAATTCAAAGTCTAAAGTATCATTTTTAACCGAAAACGAAAACAAAGACCCAAATGTGCAGCCCGATCGAGTCTGTGGCAAAGTGGCCAAACTAAATCTAAATGATCGACTGGAATAATAAACAGAAAAACGCGAAGAAAAACAAAACACAACGGCAACGGCAGCAGAAAAAACGAAATATGAGACTCACAAGGTTTAGCGATAAAGTTTCATTTTTCAGTATTCTACTGTACCTCTGTGACATATTCAGCCACTGCATAGGTCAGCAACACCAACGGATGACGCCTGGAGATAGTGCCTACAGCAACGTCACATGCATTGCTCACGATTATAAGTTCTCCTGTGACTGTCGAAATGCGAATGAGGTAAGTCTCCCCACCCTCCCCACACACAATACATTGGCTTTGTTTAGGTTAGGTAGAGACTGCTAAATATTTATCTAATGACTTTGTGCAGAGTTTGTATGCCCAGAGCCGACTAGCTTGGTATGCAGGAGAAGAAAGTCTTACGGAATCTTCATTAAATATTGTCTCCTCGGTTTCGTATTCACTTTCGAGAAACGGTCTTTTGAGTGAGGCCCCAATCATGCACTGAGAAGGCAAATAAATCTCAGAATTTAGACGCGCCCTTGTTGACAAATTTTCGTCTTCCTTTTGAATCTATATTCGCTGAAGAGAGAGTGACAGAAATAATCTGGCGGGTGGTTGTGAATTTGATACACACTCAGACGGATCAAGTTGGTCATTTGGGACAACTGAGCAGTTGTCCAGTTAATTGGGAAAAGTGCAAAATAATTGGCATGAAACTGTAATGCAATCAAGCGGAGAGTGTTCTAAATTAATTTTCTACGCTGATTTCTGCAGGAAATGTGGACCACTTTAGGTTTTAAGTTACACTCCACTGTGATGTCAGCTACAACAATATATTCAGTGGTGTGCACAAGTGTTTTTTTGTGCAACAGCAATGCATTCGTTGTTTGAGATGCTATTTCCGTAGAATTCTGGTTTCAGGAAAGGATGTTACTTTAAGCATTCCCTGTTTGTATTTTATTACACATTTTAAAAGGCCTATCGTTTGCATATTCAGTCAATCAACTAGTATGCTTGTTATTGTTCACAGATTTCAAATGCATTTTATGGCTTGGAGAAAGCAAAAGTTGTGGCTAAATCTATAACTTGGACTAAATGCAGGACTATGAGAAAAATTATTTCTTTATCCGGGAATATAAGTGATTTTTAGTCAGGATTTAGTTTTCACGACGGTATTCGAGTTAGTTTTCTGGCAAACTTAATTCCTACTTCTCAGCCCCATGGATGGTCTGAGCCTGAGCAATAGCTGCCATCCATCGCTGATCTGGCCATGGGTCCGCGTCTTCCACTGCCGGACTACATCCAAATCTTGGTACAGCTCGTAGAGTTCGCGGTAGAAATAAGAAAGCAAGTAGATATCCAATTTCAGCTAGATTTACTCTTTGTCCACGTTAACGAAAAATGAGAGAATAGTGGAATTCCCTTTAATTTCACACATCCCTTTACAAAATCCACGGATTCAGTTCCTCAGTTGGAGAAGGGTTTCAGCCTACCAGCTGTTCACAACAGCCCACATGTATTCACCGACACATCGTATAAAAACGTAGTCAGGTTAAATTAAGGGGCAAGGGAGGTAGAAGTTGGATATCTTCTTGATATCTTATTTCTGGTTCGCGGCTTTGTCTTCTTGACCATAAATCCGCCGTAGAATTTTTCTTTCGAATACACCAATAATCAAATCATCTGATTTTTGCTTAACGTCCAATTTTCGGCTCCACGTAGTAGTACTGGAAAAATAAGAGCAGAGATTTTGGTTCTTTGAGTCAGGCGTTTTGGGACCAGTTGGTTTGACAAACCGAAGTAGAAACGGTTGCCAAGGGCGATTCTACGCCCGATTTCCACTAAGATGTTATTCGTGGAGTTCACGTTTGCCCCGAGGTAGACAAACTCCTTCACCACCTCAAAATTGTAACTGTCGATTGTTATGTTTTGCCCCAGGCCATGTGTGGCAACTCCGAACCTGTGGGACAACGCAACGGAGGATGCCCTCGTGGAAAGACCTCAAATTTGAGACTTCCAGTTATAGCTCCAGTAAAATGCTGAACTATATAAATGATTTATTCAGTCTGTTTTGCCAAAACCACAATGGACGGAAATAGTGCTTTACAAAGTTTAACATTTCTGGATGAATGGGTACGTCAACAAAATTGTCGAATTTTGCACGATACCAATCTATATGAGATCCAAGAGCGTCCTATGCATCCCGAAAGAGTCATTGTTTGTTGTGAATTTTGGATTGGCGGCGTCATCGGTCCATATTTCTTTGAGAACTACGTTGACCGGGCCACCACCGTCAGCGGCGAGGGCTATAGTTTTGAATTGAATGACATGGACACCAATGACATGTGGTTTCAACAGGATGGCGCTACAGGCACACAGCTCACGACAAATTGGAAATTCTGCACGAGCGAGACTTGGTCATCTCTTATGGAGGTGATGTGAACTTTTTCTTGTGGGGTTGTTTGAAGTCGCAGGTCAGTGCGAATAGGCCACAGGCCACATGGGCCGTCAAAGCCAACATAAGTCAGGCAATTGGTTGAATTCAGCCTGATTTATGCGACAGTCATGAAAAATTGTATATTTCGGATGCGCGCCACCTAGATAAGCCGCGGCGGAAATCAAGTAAGAGACCAGTGCTACAATTGCCAAGTGGTAGCGAATTTGAATAACAAAACCACTAAAGAGTCCTAGAAACCTTGGTTTGCCAAGTAATATAGAAAGGGAAGAGGCGAGGCGAAGCCGATTCACAATAAAGAGCATCCTTTTATCTACTTAATTTTACATGTGAAAAATGTATGTCTAGTGTCTTCCTAATCTCAATAGATTTGATCTAGATTATGATGGTTGAGTCCAAGAGAGCGATGAAAAGTGCGGTGAGGCAGACCAGCTTTTCACTCTAAGAATGGTCCTCAAGAAGGCTTGGGAGTACGCCAAACCGATCTACAGCTGTTGTGTAGATTTGGAAAAGGCTTACGACCGAGTTCCTCGAGGTAAACTCTGGAGTGTGCTGATGCTGGGATGAAGCGGATAAATCAGAGGTTATGGGAATTTCCGGAACGTCTGTTCAATGCACTCTACATGTTAGTGGAGTCCCATTGAAGCAGGTGGAGAAGTTCAAGTGGAGTTCGGGGTCTTTTTCACTAGTGATGGGAGGAGTAATGCTGAGGTTTTCTTTAGGTTTGGCCAGGTCAATTTTGAAAACAGTTTGGAAGATCCGAGCAGGAAGGGCCGAGCTTGGTGTCGAAGCCAAGTTGGCGTCTTTGAACTCGGTATTTATACCAATTCTCACCTATGGTCATGAAATTTGGGTAATGACGGAAAGAATAAGATCGCGAATACAAGCTGCCGAAATGAGACTTCTTCGTGCTGTTGTGGGAATAACTCGCCAGGATAGGGTGAGAAACACTGCAGTACGCGTGGGACTGCTTCTTCTAATAGAACTTGCTGATTTGAACTCCTTTGAATCCTCTTCCTCTTACCTGTGTTTTAGGGTACTTACCTGTAGAACATATTAGTGAAATTTAATTTATTTGGCCAAAAATTACCACAAACCACTAATTCTATTCTCCAACGTGATACCTAATAGATTAGTACATACAATCTTATGTTTTTCTTTTTAGCACATGACGCTTCCAATGCTCTACGGAGATGTCTATCAAATTGAGATATCAAACTGCCAACACATGACCGTCCGGGCTTACGCTTTAGAAAATACCATTGGTTTAAGAACGGTTATATTCAAAAAGATCAGCAATCTCATTCTAGCATCGAATTCCTTGTCATTTTCAATTCACTTAAGCAACACTCCACTTAATGTTGGATTCAAAGAAGTAAGTACAAACTAATTGCAACTTCCCCCTTATAGTCCTCTGCATACACACACACACAAATTGTGCACATGACATATGAATGAGCATAAAGGGAATAATTGTATTTTTTTTTTTATTGAAGGTCACTGCTGAAGTAATTGAATCACACGCAATCAATGGGAACATTGGAGAAATTATATTCATTGACAGCTATATTCAGAAAATAAGACCATTTGCCTTTACGACACTGAAAGATCATTCGATTTTCTTCAAGATGGATGGTGTTCGAATTGCAAACATTGACCCTCAGGTATGTATCTATAAGATGTAGCAATAATTGTATACTTACCCATATGTATTTCGATGCTTGGACAGGCATTAAAAAAGTTTACAATCGATCACTTGGAGATCGTGAATAGTCAATTTCAACAAGAGCTGCCATCCAGGGCGTTCTACGAACTCGAGGTTCAATCAACGTTGAAGATACAGAATGTTACATTTAAGAAAGTGCATACACGGGCATTTTCATTTAAAGGTATGTAAGCTGGACAAGGTCTAACGCTAGAGAGTCTTTCATAAAATATGCTCGCTTTTAGGAGTCAAGAAGCTTACTGTGATAGATAGCAAATTTGAGCGGACTGAAAGTGAATGGATGACTGCAGAAATTCGCGAGAAGGCTCAAATCAAAGGGAATAACTTTGGAATTACAAGCCCAATTGCATTCAGAGGTTTGTAGCTACAATCAGTCTCATTACAGTGTTGAATTACCACGCTTTTTCTTTTTGCAGCCATTGAAGTATCCAAAGAAGTCGTTTTTGCCGACCGTGTCGAATTGCAGTTCATTAATAATACTATACAATTCATCAACGATCCTCAGCCATTGGTATTTAATGATAAAATTCAATTGCAAATAAATCGTCTTCAGTATCAGAATCATTTTCCGTGTAAAGAATTGGAAAATGGCCAAGCAAAGGCGCCCTTCTACAAGAACTACGCAGACAGCATATATTTCCAAACAAAGAGTAACAACCAAAGTTTAGCATTAAGTCAAATTTACGATCTGGATTGCAAGGAGAAATCCTATCTCCTCTACATCATTGTGGGAGCCATCATTTTACTTGTTATCCTCATAGTTATAATCGCGATAATTGTAGCTCGTATCATAAATAAGCGAAAGAAACGAAAACTGAATGTCGTATTGCCCGAGTCACGGACTTACAAGGAGACACAAATCATATACCAAATCGAGAATGCTGGACTTTTGAAGACTGACTTGTAGTGCACAAAATGATTCTGAATGAATCTATATATTTGTAAAATACAAAACTTACCCAATTGGTAAATATGATTCCAAGGCTTGATTAACTGTTAATATTGATTCGGATAAAGCGAAGCCCTTTGCAAGCAGAGCATGATGATTGGTAAGGGTGTCTTCAATTGTTGACAGATCCTCAACTTCCTTGTCATCTGGAAGATATCAAATTTATAATTTGTATGAACCAAACGTACATACTGAGAAGCTATTTATACAAATGACTACCATTAAGTTTAAATATATTTATATATAAATATTTATGCAGTATTTTTTTTTTTTCACTGAAGCAAAACAACTATTTGTGACAAGACGTGTCCGTTGCGTTTATTTATTGATAGTAAACTTTAAGTAAAACCTACACACGCTTCTTCTTCTTAAAGTTGCTGTTTCTACGGAGGTTGGACATCATCATTCGTTGTGCGTATTTATTTGTGACTTACTATCTCCGTGGTGGAAAGATTGAGCCAATCCCGCCGATTTGATAACCATGAGAGCTACCGTTTTTCTTCCCTCTATCTTTCCCAGCTGAAGTGTGTATTTTTCGTTAGACGTGCCCTAGGTACCCTGCTTTAATTTTTTTTAATTGCATATAAGAGCTCTCTCAACGCACAGGTATCAACTCCGAATAGCAGCATCGGCCAATGTCACCATTCTTGCCTTGATTTTTAAGTCAATTTTCTGCTACAAAATACTTTTTATTCATTTTACAGATGATCGCTTTCGCATGCTGTATCCTGCACTCTATGTCTTTGCTATGATTGCCGTCACTTTCAATTATTGTTCCTAATTACTTGAATTTGTTGACTCTTTCGATGGGCTTGTTATTTATGTTTAGCTCCAGGTTCGGTGTTTTCTTGTAGGTAACTATGTAGGTAGTTTGTAAGTGACTTTAAAGGATGCACTTAGGCCAAGTTAGGGCCGTTGTTCTGTTATGAATATTATGGCAGCCAGACAGTTTTGTTAGTAAATTCCAGTGTTGATTTGAACGGTGTTTCACTAAGGTCACTTAGATTATCAAAGAAGTAATATATATAATAATATGGGTGGCGCTACAGCCCGTAAAGGGCCAGGGCCTAGCTTCTCAGCAACCACTCGTGTTGTGCGTGCTATTGTTCTATCACGAGTGGAAGGGACCTACAGTTTTATGCCGACTCCGAACGGCCAAGTTTGAGAAGCTATTTCTAGACAGTTATACTCTTTGAGCATTGTCAATGGCTCGAAAGAGGAATCGAACCTAGACAGGAAGGTCCAAGTGCGTAGGAGTCGACGCACATACCCACAACGCCACGGGCCACCACCAAATAAGTAGGAGCCCATTATGGCTTTCCTGATCGAGGCGAGTGCAGGCAGCTAAAGAGACAACTACTGCAGACATCATTTGAGCACAGTTCTAGTCTTTTGCATGCAGGCCTAATAGGCAATGTCCGGTAATTATTCCCACTGCAGTGCTAATTTTGGATATCTTTAAAGAGATCAAGCTAATCTTTCTGGATCGAGACGAGGCAAGATTTGCTTGTGATGCCTGTTTTCCATCTGGCATTGACTGAGAATTTTGAGCTGTAACTTGAAGATGGCTAAGGGAGTATCTATGTCACAAGAAGTTCCATCATCTGGCAGTTTAGTGGCGATTGGGAGTTTGTCAGCTTCGCAGTTTATCCTAATGTCTCTATGGCTTGGCACCCAGCACAAGCAAGTGTGAAACTATTCGGGTATCTCCTCATGACTGCCTTAGAGTTTATAGAGAACGATGTTAACGATTTAATTGCTGCCTGGCTATCCGTAAAGATGGACTCTCCACCCAAATCGAGAGGGCGGCGCAGAAAACGGAGGTGCACGTAAATGAAGGAAAAACTAAGTACATCTGCGAGGAGAACATCTACACCTAGAGTTGTTAAACGATCAGGGTAGAGTAATACGCATTTGAAGTAGTGCAATCCTCTGGACCTCAAAATGCCTCTCCAGCCAGAACGATCTGTCGCCAGCTGTCTTCAGTTTCGCACACCAAGCCGGCTGAGGCCCCCCTCGACTTGTGTGCGCCACCTTGTGCGTTGACGTCATCTGCTGCGATAGTTTAACTAATACCAGAATACTCTCTTCGTCCATAAGTTTCAGACGTTCAATCGGAAATTCGTCTGGACATGTACCTCTTTTATTTGTTTTGCTTCCATGACCTTTTCTTCTTCTACACAAGATCATAAGCTCATACTTTTTGAATAACTGAATAACTGACTGACTTATAATAATAATAATAAAGGGCCAGCGCCTAGCTTCTCAGTAATTTCTCAGAGTAATCTCATTTGCTGAGTATTAAACTATTTCATTACCTGGTAAGTTGAGATCCTTCTTCATTAAATTAGCACTACACATTCCGCCTAGATATGCCAATTCATGCTCGAGACGAATTAAGCACGAGTTCTTCGCATTCATCTGTTGGAAAGATATACATTTTAAGTTCGAAAAGGATCTTATTCGATAATTTAACTTACAGTAGTTGGATTATCGTATCCCACAACGAGACACTTGAACCCGTATCGATTAATATGTGGGTCCTGTGCATACAACGATGCTGTTTCCAGGGAAAATTCCACTCGGTTGCCGGGAAGAACGATCACATTTTGGGGCCAATTGCCGCATCTGTGAAAAAAGAAAAATAACACATTAGAAACATTACGAAAAGCAATTCAACTCTTATTCTTATTACGTATTGATTTTCTTAATGACCACCCATTCGGTGTCATTGGAATTGGCAGCAGCACCTCCCGGACCACGCACGTAATTTGTCACAGTTGCATTCTTGCAACTCGATCTCTGCATGCACATATTATTGTCCAGCATATCCAAGTAGTCGTTATCAACTGGACACGCCTCAACGATGGACGGTTTGGTTGGTATAGATATTAGCAAATAGTCCTCCAGCTGTGCTGTTCCACACTGGGAATCAAATTCGATCGTAAACCACTGAACACAGGGAGGAAACTCGACTCTAAATAAAGAAAATAAGCTGATACTAGTGATTTAATAAGCTATTACCAATACACACCTTTGACATGTGATGGATCCACTTCGATAAGGATGCTCACTCTCTGCTATGCAGTAGTGATTGCTGGTTGTACATGTGTCCATGCCCCTGTCGATATCATCCAGTCTTCTCTTGTTGATATCAGACGCCGAAAAGTCAACCTTTTTATCCTTTGGCTTGAGTGTTGAGTACTCCTTGCTGGCGTAAAGTTGATTCAATGCTGCCACATGTGGCAAGATCTCCTTGATAAGGCCCAGTATTTGTACCGAACTCTATGGAAACAAATGTATCCCAAAATTATATCAACCCAACAAACTGCTGATGCAGAAACCTTACCTTGGGATCAGAGCATGCCAATGTTCCAATCTGCGCGTATATCAGCGGTAACAGCGTATGGAACACGTTAGCAGATGACGTATTGAACACCTCAAGTAGCTGGACAACGGTCATTTGACTTCCCAAGACACCATCATCGGAATCACTGCGTTTGTCCAAGTCCAAGTCATTGTCGGTGCGATCATTGCCGTTCAGTTTGGTGTCAGCTTGTCCATTTCTGTAGTTCAATTCTTGCAGGGGACCACTGTCCTCTATTAAATCCTTCGGATGTATCTCAGTGGCCCCAATTTCTATTTCTATATCGAATGGATTCGTGGAGCGTTTGTCAAATTTAAATGTCTCCATCAATCCCTTCGAAAACGACTCGATCCTTTTCGTAATATCTCTGGCTGTTGTCAGATTCTGATCGGAAGAGAGTCCAGATGTCCTCGAGTTGTTTGCCCAATTGATGTCCATGTGCTCCTCAATCGGTGTGATATTGTGTTCGGAATCTATTGTCTGTGTGTGATTTGACGAGTTGTCGCTGGGCGACAGTGATGCAGCCAATGCATTCCGCGCCAGTATCAAAAGTTCCGTGCACTTCTTTGTGATGTCTGTTGCAACCTGGAGAGCGGTATCTCGCGCGGTTACCTTGTTGGCATAGGTCACCGCCTGACCGTCGCTCTTCACGGGATTACTGTAGTAGAGTATGCACGGAAGCTGGCCCCTTAGCGGCGATGTGCCATTAAAACTTAAATCGCACGTGTAAAATGTAAACGTTGTGCCACATGGTCCTCGCACGGATGTCATTCCTAGATCTCCCGAACAGGTTCGCGATCCTTGTGAACACAATCGAAGGGCGTACCGAGTGTTTTCTTTGATATGCACTGGCCGCTCGAACTTAATTTCCGCCATTTCATTATGGACAGCCTCCTGATCGAACGATCCTGACACTGATTCTAGTGTTTCCCACTTGTGACCGGTTGATTGCAGATCCACAGTATTGTCATAGAGCAACTCCAGCTGGTAGTCATAGTTGCCGGTGCCGGAGAACATCATTGCCCCAGCTACCGCTATCCCTGGGCGGTCAACAGTGAATGCTATGGCATCGGGTCCAAAGTTGCCCGTGTTCCATGTTCGGCTGACATCGCAACGAGTAAAACGATTCCCAGTTGATTGCAGGCTTCTCGGTGGCAGAAAAGTCTTTTCAAACTAAAAGCGTATTAATTCCACACACATTTCCAAGATTATCGACTATCAAGTACTTACATCGTTTAGGGACGTCTGATACACAATCTCGGCCAGGACGCGTGCCAGCAGATGGCAGCAATTATTGATTAATCCCTGGTTGATGTCTTTGCAAAATGAGTAGTCGTTAACGTGAACGCTGTGATTGTAGATGTTCTCAATCTTCGCTTTGACCGGACTGGAAATGATGTCGAGCAGTCTCACAAGGACGTCTTTGAAGTACCACGAGTTACTGATGAATTCCGACTTCTCCTGCTGTGTACGGTATATCATCTGCTCCACCAAAACCGGATACTGGTGATTTTCGGAGCTCGACAACATCGGCAAACCAAAGTTATCGCTCGGACTGATAATCGATTGTCTCTCGTTCCCAGATGTAAGCAGTGAAAAAGTCGTCCTCAATTTGATCGAAGGACTGCACAAGCCCGCGATTATGGCGCTCAAGAGACGAGAATGTAGATTGCCCTAGAATTAAGAGGATGTAGGATGTTTAGAAAATGCATTTGGATCCAGTTGGTTACATACCATGTCCATTTGGCAGAGCAGATCACATAAGCAATTCCATTTGAGCGATGACGTGGGATAGAACGCATCGAAGCATGCCACAAAGCTGGTGTGACACTCCTCGAGTATTTCCAGGACCATGCGGTACCCTGGAAGAAATGGATTTGCTGGAAAAATATTTCATATTTATGTGGTCAGTGATGGTGCTTTGCAGGATAAAATATTTGTTATCAACAACGTTACGTGGGGATAGGGTATACTCGAAAAGTTATAGCTCAACATTGAACTTTGATCCATAGACGTTCGCTACGACACATAAAAATAAGCTGATAGTCTTTCATACAGCAAGTGTTATTTTTTTATTTTTGAAAAAAAAAAACATCAAGGTTACTACAGTTAATCCTTGTTCACTACCAGGACTTCAATTGCACGCAAATTAAAAAGCAATTAGAAGCAAGTGCAGCTTACCACTTTCTGTGCTGATGTCCTTAAAAATATCGTCGTTCAGGATTTCAATTAGCAGAGCTCTCACATTGCCAATGCACTCGGCAAGTTGAACGTTCTCCATATTCGCTTTGCGCGAGGTCGGAGTAGACAAGTCAGACGCGCCGACAAAATGCTTCGATCCGCTTCCGCCTGATTTTCCTGACTTGGCACCTGTGGCAGTAAAGAAAGAACTCTTTATTGAAGTCCGCATGAAAATGAATGACAATCAGATTACCATTCGATGCATCATTCGCCTTTTTTCCGGATGAGACTCTTGCAGTCTTCTGGGGATAAATCTCATTTGTGTATTTCCGCAGCAGTCTCAGGCACGACTTATTGACATAAATCAAGTACTCCAGTGACTGCTTCACTTGTAGTGGACGAGTTTTGTCCTTCTGCTCACGAATATTCCTCTTAAATGATTCCCAAGACCACTTGAGCAGCGCCACCAGACTTTCAAAACACTCTTTGGTCACCGTATTGGCAAAGGCTTTCGATATCCTTTGAACTGGATCAATTTCCGGTTGAGGAACCGGCTGTTTTGATTCCGTTGTGATGAGTCGATATAGGATGGAGGGGATTTGTCCAGAGTTCACATCAGTTCCATTGTTGGCTTTTTTCGAATTCTTGAAGGCGAATACAATCTGATCCTCGGTGGTCACAGTAGCCTGGCCAGCAGAGCCGCAGTCGGAAGATGGACCAGCTATTCGTGCCCAAACTAGATACCATCTTCCCGAGGATGCGGTCACTGCTTTGGGCAGCATAATGTGGTATTTACTTCTCGCGGGACACTCGAATGGAATTTCTTTAGTTTCCGATATAAGAACTCCATCCTTTTCATATCCTCCACCGTCGATGCCAAGATCGAAGAGTTTCACCTTGCAGGAGTACTCTCCGCGTCCGCCAAACATTCCGAAGCCACCTGCAAGCATGCACACACAGCGTGACATAAGTTTAGACGCATCATCACTAAAGAACACTCACATATAAGGACGTCTGTATCGCACGAGAACCTTATTGCCTCGACACTGTGTCCAGAGTAGCCCCAGCCGCCACCGAAATTGTCGAAACGATTCAAGATTTGGTAGTCATTCGACTGGTTCTCCTTCGACTGACTCTGCTGTGCAGGCGTTACGTCTTCGAAGCAACTTGGACTAAGTGAGAACACAAATCAGATACACCTAAAAATATGCAATAAACGACCATCACTTACATTAGATCCTGAGCAGATGTCAGGACGTCCAAGCAGGCAAGAAGATTCAATGAAGCCTGCAGCCGGGAGACTTGCGAGTCCGGCTTGGTCGTCGGCAGAGACAACTCGGGCGAAAGGAGTGCCCTATAGTTCGACGAATTCTGAAATGAAACCGCGTTTAAATAAAATTATATTCATTTCGATTGACGTTGGTTTTACCGTTGAATTCTTGGGAATTTCACTTGCCAGCACATTGTAGCAGAGTACAGACTTGCTGATGCCGCCATCGAAAACCCACAATACATTGAATTGTGGATCCAAGGCGAATGCAATTTGAGGCATTGGCTTCTCATTGGGGCTCTTCGGCTCCTGACGACGTCGCTTCCTTTGATCACCTGCTCCCATCATTTGATTCTCGTGTACCTCGAATATTTGATTTCTCGACTCGTGCATGCTTCGGGACATCTGATCGATATTCTGATTGATTTCAGGAAGCTCCGAGTTCCGATTGCTTTGAATGATTTGGACGAAGTTCACTTGGTTGTTGTAGTGAGCTGTGCAACTACCGTCCCGACGATTGATTGTGAGGACGTGAAACGTCAATGGAATCGTTGGAATGAGCACTGGAAACAAATTATGATTAAGATCTATTCGTAAAGTGTGTGCAAAAATTTTGGCTTACAAATCATTTTCTTATCCGCAACGACGCTGATCTTCGGAAGGATGTGGGTAGTGATTAGGGATTCATCGATTTTAATGAATGTCTGATCTCCACTAGCTCCAATCCATGTGGCTTTCTTGCCAAAGCTGGGTCCCAAGCCACTAAACAAGTATTTTTCCAAGATTATAGCTTTTCAGTGAAAACAAACATTATTCTGGGAACTTACAAGACCACCCCTGGTGTACAATTCCATAGAAACTTTTGTCTCTGGGCAATAATCGATGATGCAGGGCAGCCGTCCTTGCTGGTGTCTGCATGCTTGAGCCCGTCATCATGCACCGTCGCCTTGTTGTTGAAATCATTTGGTAAGCGTCCCAATTGTCCTTTCTGGGAGCATTTAAACTAATCAATCGGAATTTTCATTCAGAAGTTCACGGTTACCTGGTAGTTTCCAAAGGTATACACGATACCTTTTTGAGTCAGAAGAACCGTATGGTTACTTCCTGCAGCAATTTGACTGATGGCACCTTGTACTTTCACCTGAACTGGACCACTGACACCTTGCAGATCGCCAGTGCCCAATTGACCATACTGATTGCTGCCAAATGTGTAAACTTCTCCGGACAGTGTCAGTACAACGGTGTGATGCAGTCCACAGGCAATCTGCACTACTGGACTATTGGAGGGCAACGCAAGGTGCTGCGGAGCTAATGGTGCCACCCTTGGAGGATCCTTTTCCGTGTCTAGTGTCAAGTTACTGTCCTCACGCGGTTGTTTATCTTTTCGACGCAGAAGAATGCTCTTGGATCGCTGACGGGTAAGGTCACTCAGTTGCTTTGGATCTGATCAAGGAAAGGTAGAAATAAGCAAACGATGTCTAATCTGGATAAGCAATCATTCATACCATTGTGTTCTGCTTCCTGGATTGTTATACACGACGAGCAAAGTCCACACTTGGAACAGCCAGCATCTCCGTGACCACAAGGACATATCCTAAAAGCAGAACAATGACAGCTTTCTCCAAAAACTAGCGCTACGACAAACTTACGCTCCAGAAAGTCTTTCTTCCACAGGCACGTTCAGCGATGAAACACAGGAAATATTGTAGCCAGTGCATTCCTTGCAGACAACACAAACTCTACACTGTCCCTGGACTACAATGTGGTCGTCAAAATCACACAAGTTCGCCATGTCGTATTTCAGTCTGCGTTCATTTGACTTCCCATCAATCGAATCGGTCTGACTGGTCGCTGTTGAGTCTAGTGAGTAATTCGATTCCTTTGGCTTCGAATTAAATGACCGTCCACACTGGCCTTTGTTGTTGAGGCCGAATGTAAAAAGCTGTCCCTTTGAGTTCAGTACAACGCAATGTGCTTTGCCCAAAGCAACCTTCGTTATATGCTGTTCCGAAAAGTCTGTCACGTAGCCATGTGCATCGCAATGAGCTGTGTCTTTGCCGAACATGATGAGTCGTCCTGTTTTGGTGACAAATGCTGATGTCCCATTATTGCATGCTGCCTGGATAACTACATGACCATCGACGCGGGTCAGTCGCTTGGGTTTGACAGCTTTGGGCTGACGGCGATTTTTTGATGAGTCGCCATCTTCCCCGCGGCGTGCAGTTCCTGAAAATATTTCAATCTTTCATTAGGCACCCAGGTTTGGCTGTAAAAAAAACTCACCAGCAAAGTACACTGTTCCATCGTCATTCACTAGAAGCGCATGTATTCCATCGTGTCCAACAGCGACTTGCACAATGTTCGACACCTTTGAGATGATCAATTCCGTTATTTTCATTGTTGGTGTCCGTCCAACTGCTTTGAGCCCCAGCGATGGGGATTTTCCATAGTAGTAGACTTTTCCATTCGACGCCTTCACAAGGCCGAACTCTTTGCCACAGGCGATCCCTTGTATCTCGATGTCAGTTGGTAATTTAGGCTCGAAAATATTGTAGGACGATTGAATCTGAAATTGCGAATGGCCAATAAGTGGGATGATTTAATGGATCAGTTGAGAGGTACCACCTTTTGTATTTGATTCTGATTCAGGACCTCATCCTCAAATGCTGCATAGCCAAGAGTTCTGAACTTCTTTCGAGCCAGCTTGAGTGGCAAGTCGAACGCGAGTATTCCACTGCTGTTGAATATTTGCTTAACGACAAGCGTGTCCTTTGAGAAGAGAGAGAGAGAGAGAGAGAGACTGTGATTAAATCGGATTATGCATGGAAATGATGGAGGAACTTACATCACGATTAGTACAGATCATGTTGATCGATTCCTCGTCGGAGAATAGAACGTAGTTGAGTCCCTCGCGTATCATTGGAAGGTTCACATTTGACGGAGCAACTGTAGTGAGAGTGTCCGTATTAATGAGCAAAATATTCTCCGACAAACGCTTTGAGAAACGTTTGAAATACAGCTTCTCCTACACAAGGGATGAAATGATTATGGAATGTGTCAAACAAATAAATTTATGGTCTTCTTACCGCACAGAATCCCAACCATCCCAATGCCTCCTTTCCAAATTCAGTATTCGTCGCGTAGACATGTCCCTTAAACGAGCCATTGAATCCAGTGCCGATCTTAAGAAGGCAATTCCTGTGCAACAGATAAATGTATGTCCCATCAGACGCCATTGCGGGTTGAATGGACGTGAAGGGTGAAGTGGTGCTTAGGGTCGACCGTAGAGAGAACTAAAACCAAAGAAAATCCATCATCTACTTGATTGTCAACTGATTCGATGTCTTACCTCATCCACCAGTGCATTCTGTGGCACACCATGTGTGTGAAACTCCGGCCGGATAGGTTTGTTCAATGCTGCACTCATAACGGTGCGCTGCAGAGAGAACAAGACCAGCGGCAATTTGATAACCTGAGCCGATACCTGCTTGGGCAATCTCAAAAGTGCAGCGATAGCTTTTAGAATTTTTCCCGTATCACCGCGAGCAATGCACAAACCGATCAACGACGAACATGCGATATTTGACCAATTCATTTCATACGTCGGTGCACTAGACACTTGAGTATTGCCCGACGTGGTATACATTGTGGCCAAATCCAGTAGCAAATCGTACAGCGGATTTATCAAATCGTCTGGTTCATATTTGAAACTTTCCGGCTGCTGTCCTTGAATAACATCAAACAATGCCTTCAAGGCCTTTGAACAAAGATTTGGCTGGATATTCCTAGCATCGGCGATTAACTCGAAGAGACTTCGCAATCCAGCCCCGACGATGAGGGGAACTTTAACAATAGCAACATCTCTATCGGTTGGCTCATCCGTTTCCGTATCACCATCACTATGAACTGAATCGGCACTTCGAACGCGTTTGTCGTTATTGTGACAGGAGCACTCAACCAAGTTATTGGACAAGCATGCATTCGTGCAAATTAAGCAACAAGAAGACACTACTTTGTTCTTTTTCACTGTAGCATGTTTATCCTGAAAGAGTGCGTACTTAGCATCCGCTTCCAAGACTGCTGCTCGTATTGCTGAATACACGGAAAATTTCGATGAGTTCGGTTTCAGTTCAATGTGTGCCAACGTATAGGCTGGGTAGGTTTGTTCAGTCTCAACCACATTTTCGACAGCCTTCTTGTCCTTGTTGTTGTTTCGTTTCGATCCAGTTTTGATTTCTTGAATTTTTCTGCAAAAGAAAAAAAAAAATGCGTTCAATAACTTGCTCTCGAACGTGTGGTCTGAGAGAGAAAGGAAACAAAATAATGGAACATGCTTCAACCCAATTGATTCGATTTCTGGTTGGGAAGGGTTAACCAACCACCCACTGCATTTGAAATGTTGCTGTTGTGCTTATAAGCCTTTCATTTCTTCTTAGGAACAATCGTCTCCGCAGCCCTAACCAAGTGACTCTAATTCTTCTCGAGTCCTTTGGTCAGTAATTCATGAAAAAGAACACACATTCATCCACTTCACCAGTTCAAAGGCAGGATAATAAAGAAAATAAATTTTGCATGAAAAGTGTTGGTTGAATCTTGCATAATTGCAGCCCAGCCACATGCACATACATCTGTTTACGTCACACAAAGGCGATACACATCAACATTTCGTATTGGGCGAAAAAAAAATCGATATAAACCCTTCCCAGGTTCTTGCTCTCAAACATTTCGTCACTAATTTTGCGAAATTCATGTTAAACAATGAAAAAGTTGTCGAAAGCAATGATTTCAATTAAATTTACTTACTTTTCTTCACAGTTAGTGTACAATTCGTGGAAATATTCACCATATTTAGATGGTTGCACCAGACCCACCATTGCACAAAAGGAATTAATTTGCTGAGTCCTTTTGAGGCTGAAATTTTCCCTTAATTTCCGTGTTTTTTGTTCACCTTCACTTCAGATATACGTTAGTTTTGCACTTGAAGAGTATTTTGCAATTTTATTGGCATTATTTCTCAGTAATTTGTGTATTTTTACGAAGGGAAATATAATTTGTTCTGCAAAGTTTTATCCTTTCGCAGATAATCGATAAGCAAGACGAAGCGCAGTGACAATTGGACAGAGACACCCTTAAAATTTGACGCACTGAATAACATCCCTTCTGACGTATAAATAGGGGTAGAAATGAAATAGCGCCAAAACAGTGAAATGTCAAAAATTAAGGGATGCATTGTGAAAACGTAAACAAAAAACAGCAGTGTTTGCTTGTAAACAAGGCTCTAGTTGACAGTTGACTGCCGGTGGTGGGAGAAAAAATGTTCCCTGCGCTCAGTGAAAGACACAGCTGATTTTTGTTTACCTTTTGAGCACAACTTCGATGTAAATATTTGGGAAAGTTGACTCAACAGGCGCGCTGAGATGCTCCTATTACGCAGGACATGCAATTAAATTTGTGATTGTCATGCAATGGAATAGGCAACAGATTCGATGAGATGATGTTCGCGAAACAGCTGGTTGGTCCTCCATGTAAACAAAAGTATAGGTATCCTACTTAAAATATACTTAAATCATTTAAACAAATAAGCTTGTAACATGTAACTACTACAGAAGTTCCATCCAATAACGACGAAGTTTTGGTTCGATTTTCGTGAATGATGTCGCTTTTTTCTATTTTTTTCTCTCATTCTCTTCGTTTTCCAAAATTTTGTCGATAATCAACACTCCGATAAAATCGAGCGCTGTCATGTTGATGCGACGAAACTACGCTCATAAATGAAGTCTGTCAAGCGCGTAGTCCAATGTGAATTTTTTGGTCGTTCGACCGGGTCGTACCACATGTAGTACAGAGTGAGCGCCGCTAAAGTCAAAAAGCTTTGTCTGCCGTACTTGCCAACTTTGTAATAAAGAGCGTTCACATTGGCGATTTGGCTCATCAAGCACGGTTGTCAAACAAATCGTATCGACAAATTGGTAAGTGTGAACGCCGCTGTCAAACGACAAAGCATTTTGACTTTTTTCCCAATTTGTCGTCAAGCAAATCGTATCGACATTGTTTTGTATTAATCATCACAATATTGAGAAAAGTACCTTTCAAAATAGTACATTTAATTTTCTCCTCGGTAACACTGAACTCTTACAGCTGTCAAATATTTCCCACACATCCAAACACCTTCAGATTTCAGACTGATTCGTTTCTCATCGGGGACCAGGTTCACTGCATTTTATTCAAAACTTGTGTGGTAAAACATTGAATTTAATCTAGAATTCTAAATTAAAGTGCTTTCAGTTAGGCGGTCATCACATAGAAAAATGTTTCAAGAAACTTGCATTGCACCTGTCAATATTGCCTTAATTAAATACTGTAAGTATACCCGCTAGCAAAAATCTCTCTTTTTTCGTGTCCACTTTCACCATTAACGTTCGCCCAAAACAAATTGAATTTCATGTTTTTAGGGGGAAAGCGGGATGAGGATCTTATTTTGCCCATAAACGACTCTCTGAGTATGACCTTGAGTACCGATGAGGTAAATTCTAGATTTCAAAATTAGACACAAGTGAACTCCTGAACTTTGAACACCTTCTGGAAATCTACATACCAATGAGTAATTCAATGAGATTTGCTTCTTTTCATTCAGATGTGTGCAAAAACAACAACAGTGGCTTCGAAAGAATTTCAAAAGAACACAATGTGGTTGAATGGGGAGGAAGTTCCATTCGAGGAGAACGCCAGACTTATGCGATGCATATCTGAATGTATGTACGGTGGAGTCTCATTTAGAATGCTATGCCATTTTTTTGTTTGTCTATTATAGTGAAGAAATTGGCTGCTTTAAAGGGTTCGCCAAAGTTTCCAGTCGATTGGAAACTTCATATTTGCTCCAAAAACAACTTCCCAACCGCAGCCGGACTGGCGTCAAGTGCTGCCGGCTATGCGTGCTTAGTTTATACTCTAGCCTGTCTTTATGGAGTGGAAGGAGAAGAACTGACATCTATAGCTAGACAAGGGAGTGGTTCTGCATGTCGCAGCCTGTACGGAGGCTTCGTCCAGTGGAAGATGGGAGCCAAACAAGATGGAGCGGATTCAATTGCGGTTTCTGTTGCGCCAGCAACTCATTGGCCCAACATGCATGTTCTCATACTTGTAGTGAATGATACTAAAAAGAAAACGAGTTCCACAAAAGGAATGCAACGTTCAGTAATTACATCCGATTTAATTAAACACCGGGCAGAAAAATGTGTTCCGCAGAGGATCGCAGACATTACATCCGCTATTGAGAATCGAGACTTTGACAAATTTGCAGAAATCACAATGAAAGATTCGAATCAATTTCATGCGATCGCGTTGGACACCTACCCACCATGCGTGTACATGAACGATGTATCCCATCTGATCGCCGAGTTTGTACACGCATTCAATGATCGGGTTGGAGCCACAAAGGTTGCTTACACATTTGATGCTGGTCCAAATGCATGTCTCTACCTTCTGGAAGAGGATGTTCCTAATGTTCTGAAGGCAGTGCAAATTTGTTTCCCCGTCGACACTCCAGCTGAGGGATATCTAAAAGGTTTGCCGAATAACGCTAGCGACAAAGTGAGTAATGATGCTAAACATGTGTAAATGTCTATACATTTCCAAATTTTAAACATTTCAGGATGATGCAACTTCATTACAAGGTCTTAGCTCATATGGAACAAATCTTCTCAAATATATAATTCACACTAAAGTTGGTACTGGGCCAAGCCGACTGTCACAAGCTGATTCTTTGGTTGGAGCTGATGGCCTACCGCTCTAGGGACCGTTGGATATATTTTTACAATTTCTTATTTATTTATCTGTTGGTACAAAGTGAAATGTTTGCATTGGATAAGGTTGAAAATATATTTTCCTATTTGATTTTATACCATTTAGCTGACTGTTATGGAATTTTGTAGGCAATGAACACGAAGTCAGCATCTTTCCCGACGTTTCGACAGAGTTTACTGTCTTCTGTAGGGCATCCCTTAATGAAACGATGTATGTCACAAAGACTGCAGATTAAATTTGATTTCTTCATCGATATAAAGCAGACTACCCTTATCGTAGCCTTGATTATGAAATCCATTTAAGGGATGTTTGAACGATTTATCCTGAAAACAAGTGGAGAAGACGAATTCTGCTTTTTTGATTGTTTTCAGCTGTAATCGTCGTCCCCACTGTTTCAGCTTGTCAGTCAGCCATATTTCGACACTCAATTCATGTTTGTTTATAGAATTTTAAGTCTTTCTGTGTTTCTGTCTGTCTGGGCGAGTGACTTGGATACTGTGTCGTACTATTCTTCGACAATTTACATAGTAATTTTATCAAACTATCTATCTGAATCTTGCGAATGAAACATGGACATGAATACTCCCTATTAAAATCTATAGACGCTGGAAGTGTTCTTGGTCATCTTCTTTACTTGCTTTATAGCAGCAATATACCACAAGACTTAGGCACATTTGCGGACGACACTGCCAAAACGTTCGAAAAGTCATTTAGAAACGGGCTTTAGATCGGGTATACGAATGGATCAATTTTGGCGAACTGAGCTTAATGAAGCTAAATCTTTTCATATTATATTAATTTGACGTATAAGAACGTGATAGAACATAAATTGCCCTTCTTTATACATATATAGTGTTCAAATACCCTTCGGTAACGAAGCGGAGGGGCATGGGCCTGGGTATCCAGGGCAAAGTTGTTGATTGCTCTCAACTTGACGAGATGCCAGCAACAACCCACGTAAATGTACGGGTCAAGTTGCCTACAGCCTCCTCGTGGCGCCATCTAGATAGCCTCCATAACAACCGCCTAGAGGTGAATTAATGTATGCAGCAGCCCTTCTGTCCAGGAGTGTAAATGAAGACCCGGCCCTCCAGGTTCGGGGGTTTCGCGTGCGGGTAACTTACCCACCGAATAAAAGAAGTACTGATTGAGAGACGACAACAAGTCTCGGATACGGATGACCCTACTGCTGACGACCATGGACAACGATTTTCCGTTCTGCACGTAGAATGTGAGGTCCCTTAAGAGACCACGCGCAGCCGATGAGCACTAATTGCTTCGCCCGCATAGTTTCAGGACACTGGCCGCTGTCCACAAATTTCTAGTAAATCAGGAAGTCCTGAAAGCTTACAAGGCAGACGTCACCGCCAACCAGGATGTTCGAGGCGAAATATACTACGACGATTGCTACTGTCCTGCTTTATGGTGCGGAAGCATGAACAAACTAAAGAACAGATGAAAAAGCCCTTGATATTTTCGAGAGAAAAGTTCTGCGTTCAAACTGGGCTGTACAGCGACATGTCTAGCCAGGCGTCTACAGATCCAATGCCTAACATGGCTAGGCCATGTAGAGCGCATGAACAACACAGTTCCAGCCCGGAGAGTCTTCGACTACGAACAAGTGGAACGAACAACGCATTAGGAACATACGCCCACGAAACCGATGGCGCACACAAGTGGAGAAGGACCACAACCGACTTGGTGCCGTGAACAAAGGCCATGTGAATTAATGTCATAATGGCGATAATTCACTTTTAAATCCGAATTAACGGCACAGTTCTCATTTGAAAGTGAAATAAAGCCCTAATTGGATTATGGTGTAAATTCCCAATTAAAGGTTATGACTTGGCTTTAATTCATATGGCCTTAGTTCATAACACCAACCAACTTGGCGTGAGTAGCTAAAGATCGTGGAGAGGCAACAAATAAGATATAAACCATGGACTTCATTATTGGAAAATATTCCACAATAAGTACATATTGAGATCTAACTACTTACATACAAGCATGTGCTAAAACCCCTCTGTACCATGGGTTTTTAACCAAAGAAAGTAGTAACAAATTTACTACAAACTTTTCAAAAACAAGTACTAAAAAACATCGAAAGCGCACTCTGGTATATACGAAACGACGATGCAATTAAGAACGTTAAAAACTCTGCTCTACTCTGCTATCACTCTGTAAACTCTATAACGTTTTCCGCCGTCTTCAAAGGACTAAACTCCTTGACCTTTCACAGTGAATTCCACCAGGTATTATCTCTTGCTAAATGCGCCTTAATCAATAAAGTAAAACTACTGGACAAGTGTCAACCTTAGTTGTAGTATAAACATATTTTATTTGAAGGGAGGTCATTTTACTGGGGAACAATCCACATAAGAACATTTTCACCAAAAGCCTTTTTTTTCGTAAATTTAGTTCGCAAACCATACCACAGTTACGATTTCATTGTCGGCTGTTACATACAAGCTTTTTTTTTCTAGTCACTACAGACCGTGGCTTAGCTTTTACATTAATTCAGTCTAGACTGTCTGCAGCTCCAAGCGAATGGCAATATGTAATGTAGTATGTTCTCCAACAAATTTTCATAATTGTATTGATTTACCGCGACTCAAGTGCAAGCTGCGAGTATATCGACCAATTCACTTAATTACGTAGCCATTTGTTGTCGTAAAGAGTACAACGCCTAAAAATATGCTTCACTCGTATATGAGTTACTTCGTCGTATTCACTTTTCATTTATTATTTTGTTCCTTTTGGATGCACATTTTTTTTCAAACTTACGTGCCATATCGCTCGTGAATTCAGGTGGATGGTACGTCAGCAATCGAATTGTATGTGTTAGTTCCCATGAAAGAAGGTCAAATCCTGAGACTTAATTTGTGCATCACATGGCTTACCGGCATGTGTGCACGAGCTGACGGAAATAGCTTGCAATGTCGTTTGTTTCGGTGACCAAGTTCTTGTGGTTATTTCGAGACGTTCTGCATCATTGTCTGCATAATATTAAATAACAATTAACTGAAACATGTGTTATCGGCAAATTACTTCCTTTACGTTGAGAACAGCTTGCATTGAAATATGTGCTCTTCTGGTAATCAATTTTCTCTGAAGCGAGAATACGTTTATTATTGCAAAACGTGTCGCATAATGATATCCTTTATTATTTTCTGAATGAAGTGCGAATGTAATTCTGCTGATATGAATCAATTTGCTGAAGTTTATTCTAGAACATGTAGTAAATTGTTCCTTATGGATGGCGCTACAGCCCGTAGAAAGCCAGGGCCTAGCTTCTCAGCAAACAATTGTGCTGTGCGTGATATTGTTCTTTCACGAGTGGAAGGGACATACAGTTTGATAAGCTGTTATACTCTTGGAGCATTGTCAGTGACTCGATAGAAGTGGGACCTTGAACATTATTTTTTATCGTACTGGGATTCGAATCTAGACGCTAGTGATCAAATGCGTAGGGGTCGACGCACAGACCCACAATGCCACGGCCGCCACCTTTTGTTCCTTACATATGTTTTTAGAATCTTTATCCATCAATGTGGCTGATCTATATAAGTATTGCTTTTATTTGCACGTGCCGTTAGCAACAAGACCTTAAGTTGAACCACTGGACAAACAATGCCGGTGGCATGCAGCTGTTTTCGGAATTTCTGAATTTTTTTAATCACACTGTCTTCCGACTAGTGATTAGATTAGTGTCTCATGAGGTTTGTACTTTGAGTCTGATCGACTTCAGAAAATGGAAAACGATGAGTTTAATGTGTGTATGTACGTAATGGGAAAAAAATATCTGAATCAATGACCTCACTGCAGAATGTCGGTGTTTCATGAGACATTCTAAGATTCACATTTAAATTGATTAAGCAATTAAATATTATCGATATAATAAAATCCAAAAAAATACAACTCATCATGCAGCAATCGGTATTCTGTTGTAACTCGTTATCATTAGACAGACTGAGAGTATTCACCGATAAGGGCTCTCACACTGAAGTGGTTGGTAGCGCCGTTAAATTGAAAAATCGAAAAGCTTTCAATGTCAGAGAAGAATGACACTTAATTGAATGTTTACTTCCGGAGTATCTGTCAAATAAGTGTTGGCACTTATTGATGAACTATTTAGAAAATAGACAGCTTTTTCACTTTTTCCCTCGAAAGATAAGACCGTTATTTTGTTTGAACATGAAAAGTGGCTTTTCAATGAAATTATACTTATTTGTGTAGCAATTTATTGATTTGATTTTTCTGTTTGGTTTTGCGTCAAACAGTAGCAGTAGAGTAGACGTTATCATTTTTTGTCATCTATCAAAATTTAATGAAAATGTTACACAGACGTAAAGGTACTGAATTGTTTGATGGGCAGATGAAATGTATACGGATCGTCTTGACATGGACTGTATTTTTTTTATATTCACAGCTTTTGGGACAAATCAGCACAAGATAGGTACACGCATTTAAATTGAGGCAAATAAATCGTGGCGTAGTAAGAAGATGCGTTGGCTGGAAGCCAGAATTTCACACAGTTTTCTCGGCCACACAAATCATACGATTATCCATAAAGGCAAGACTAGTTAAGGCCGAAAGACTAATTAAATTAAAATCAGAATAGCTTGGAGTACTTCCTTCGCAATGGCCCAGTCGGTTAGATGTAAAAGCATTTGTTAAGATGGTTAAGCCAGTTTTAAGTATTTTTGTATATCCTGAAAGGAATATATTCATAATAATATGGGTGAAGCTCCAACACGTAGAGGGCCAGGGCCTAGCTTCTACAGCAACCACACTTGTTGTGCGTGCTATTATTCTGTCACGAGTGGAAGAGACCAGTGCCCACTCCGAACGCCCAAGCTTGAGAATCTTTTTCTAGACAGTTGTACTCATTGAGCATTGTGTCTGGAAAGAGGCGGAGGTGTAAAAATTATGTTTGTCGTACTGGGATTTGAACTTAAAAGTCGGTGTTCAAGTGCGCACAGACCCACAACGCCACGGCCGCCGCACACGCAAATTACATTCGCAGTTTTATAAAATGAACGACTCGAAACGCTAAAGCACAGAGATACTAAAATTTGAAAAACAAAGCTAGACATGCAACGATGTGAAACGAGTGAAAGAAAGTATAAATGTCTGATCTGTTGGACCATAGGCCCTGAGACGTACTGCACAAAGAAGTTGTTAATTAGGTGACACCTGGAGGTCAACCCCAGCTGAACATTTCTTCAAAACGGGCAAATCTCATACAACTAATATAAGGTACATATGTAGGGTGACTAGCAGGGTTACTAAACAACCATGCTCCATTTAGATCTGATTTGGGTCTATTGTGCTATCACTTTCCAGGTCTATATCGGTCTATACTCCTCTTGTACGTGCTATTGTTCTATCACGAGTGGAAGGAACCTACAGTTTTATGCCGACTCCAAACGGCCAAGTTTGAGCGTTTCAGTGACTCGAAAGGGGTGGACGTTACAATTACAATTATTTTTGTCGTATTTAGAATCGAACCCAGACACCAAATCTAAAGTCTGTATGAATCGACGCACAGACCCACAACGTCACGGCCAGGAATATGAATTAAATAATAACAAAAATGTAAAAAGAGATGCGTTGGTTTCTGCACATGATGATGTCTAGATTCAATTCCCGACACGAACAACTGTCATAATTCATGACACCACTTTTATCTACTCAATTACAATACCCCAAGAGAGTATAGCTGCCAAGAAATGTTTTTCAAACTTTGCCGTTCCGAGTCAGGATGAAATGTAGGTCCTATCAAATCCCGAGGTAGAAGATAAGTCCAGATCCACTTGTAGAGCCAAGCGAATGTAGGCTTTCAATATTAGCCCTGATATAGAAAACTCCTTAGCAACTTCAGTGTTGATTGGATCATGACATTATCCGCAAAAATTACATTTACAATACGACCATTTTTTGCATACATCAACTTTAACTTTACCCAGACGGCTAAAAAAAGAAACTCTTCAGATCTCCAGTAATCAAGAAACAGCACTTAATTTGTGTGTTTGCTTAACATACTAAAATATAAATGCATGTATTCTCTTTCCGTGCCCTGCAGAGCATGAGTCAAAGCCGAAGAATTTCGGATAACTCAGGATCACTCCTTATTTCCGTCATATTGCAAGAACATTTGTCAGAGAAAACAACAAAACAAAAGTCATTATATGTAATTTCTTGTTATGACGGTAAAACCCGCAGCACGTGAACAAAGCCATAAGTTCTTTGAACCTTCAACCAAAACAAAAGCAAACGAGAAGCAGTGACTAGACTACAAAATGAAGCTGTGATCGAGGAACGTCTAAATGACAAGTGATCTTCACCACTGTTTTGCTTAATACATTTCAAATTGAAGCGATTTCTGAGTAATACGTTTTGAGCACTTAGTCATTGACTGACTGAATCGGTTTCCCTCCAGAATAAGAAATCACATTAACACCTTCAAGATTTCATAACAATTTTTCAGCTGCTGCCATGGTGAATTTCTTTTCGCGTGAGTCTTAACGATCTGACAAGCAATCAAAGTAATTGACAGCGTCAAACTGGAATCGATCAGTTAAATCTGCATCTAACCGGTTAGCTTGCAAGTCAGCGTACTAAGATTATCTGCGTTTGTTCATGAATTCTATTTCATGGCCTTGTTGGCTTAGAGGAAAAAAAATTGCCGGATACAATCAAATAACTACAGCAAATGTACAGAACTCAAAATAATTGAGAGATTCATACCGGAGGCTTAAATATTTATTTATTTGATCAGTCCTTCCTGTACTAATCACAAATCGTGTGAAATTTCCCAATAAAACAGATACGCAAAACTTATTTGATTTTGTATACATGTATATATGCAATTAGCTATTTGGTTGGCTTATAATCTTAAGCCGAAAGGTGTTATATTTGCTTCGTAAAATCCGCAGAAGTACTTACTAATGATGCAACCTCATACTTTATTTGCTTCATTTATATGTTTACCTTAATCAAGCCTATTGGAACAGCTTATCTAAGGTTGATGATGACAAATTCGGAATGAAATTTGGAATTCAATATTTAAGATTGATTGTCTATTGTTTTCAGTCGGCAACAGAATTGATTAAGCTCATTACTGATGTGAATAATGATGGGACATCTTAAACGTTTTCATTCAAAGTCAGCCATTTTTTAAAGGAGCATTATGAAAGGCTAATGTTGAAGAAAACTTTTGCAAGGAGTTGCGAGGTACATCCCTTCAACAATCACGGTGTCAAAATTATGCATAGTTCCCGAAATCTTTGCTCGTTAAAATTTTTTTCTTCTCGTAATTCCTGTGAACTAAAACTGAGTTAGGAAGGTGTTATTGAAGCAGATTATCTTGATGCAGTTCTGTTCTCGAAATTGTCAGCATTGCTTCTACAGGACAAATTAACTGCTGTCAGACTCATTTCAATGCAAGTATTGGCATGCTTCCACAAAACACATCCACGAATAAAGACCCTTCATACTGATTTGACAACAGCGTCGAAGAAAAATACACAACTTACCCACCAGCAATTTACCAAGGAGAAATGGAAAAATGCACTAATTTTTGTATAACTATTTAATTTTATTTCATTTTTTTTTTCGTTTAGATCACAAAACAAAGGCATTCTTGTAATTGCAGCATCTAAAATCTCTCGTACTACGAATCAATACCGTATACAACTAGAAATAAAAAGTTATTTGTTTTTTTTTTGTTTTGTTTAAATTTGTTTTTCACTTAAGAATTAACATTATAATACTGAGCAAAATATTTTCGTCCTCGTGTTTTGTTTTTTTTTTCCTCCTTTGTTTTAAGCATACATACATACATATTATATAAATTTAAAGTTCACTTTGTGGTACTTAAGATTAGAAAACAAAATAAAAATAAATTAACTAGATAGGAATTTGCCGGAAACTGTTTGCTTTTGTTTTTTTGTTTTTTTTCTTTCTATCGCGTAAGATAAAGAATTGAAATTTCCATTTTAACTTAAAAAAATGGAAAAATGCTTTACAGATGCACGTGATGTGCACGCAGGTGCATAGATGAATCTCCTTCCCTGTTTAAGATTTTAGCTAGCATTCCTTGTATTACCCGAAATTATTTAAATATTCTATTTTTCTAAGTTCCCGATTTCGTCCCTCGTCTTAGAATTGATTTTAAGTTAAGATTGCACTTGCTTTAGGGAAGCAATTTGTTTTGACGTTTTTTTTTTTCTTTTTTATTTGTTTAATTATTCTCCAAATTGACATTGCTTCTAGAAGTGGGTGACTACAATATCTTCTTCGAGATCATCAAGCTCGTCATCGGTTTCTTCGGGTTCGTCTTTGTTCGCTTCAGCTGCGGCCGCTGCTGCTGCTTCAGCCTCCTTATCCTTAGCTTCCTGCTTCTTAAGTTTACGTTGCTGAATGGGAATAAAAAGCGATTGTTAAAAACCAGTTGCCTACGTAAGTTCAGTGTTAATTTACCTTCCGTCTGTAGAGAATCTCAACAATGACATATCCAACAACACCACAGGCCAAAACGGCAATCAGAATATTGAGCTTAATTCTGGTGCACAGAGCTGTATCGTAAGCGTAGGCAATCACGAAACCTGCTGACTCCCAGAGTCGATAGTTCGAGAAGGCAGCCTCCTTGTTTCGCCTGAAGAGCAGACCATAAAGACCGTTGATTTGTGTTTGCCACACAGCATCACCAACTCCCCAGAGTCCTGACATAGCGAAGAAAATAATTGGTTGACTCGGATGCGGCTTCCAGAAGAGCATAACGACGATAAGTGTGAAGTGAACAACCGCTCCCAATGCGATAATCGGTTGTCTGCCAATGTATTTCATTATGGAACCAAAAAGAATCGAGCAAATGGCATTCACAACGCCAAAGCAGATCATTACGAAACCAATTTGATGAATACCAAGAGCGCATGACACGTAGGCCTGTGTAAAGTCAGCACCGATGAAGGCTTGCTCCATACCAATGAATACTGTAATGGGGATGAGCAATTGCTGGTTGGGTTTCTTCATTTGACGGAAGGTAGCCGACAGCAGTTCAAGTCCAGAGAGTTCCTGAGCGGATTGAGAGCCCTTTCGCTTCTCACCATAACTGTAAGTAAACGAACATTTAAAATACTGACTGTAATTCGAGTGAACAATTTTTGATTTACCGTTTTAGGGGATCCAAGAAAATAGCAATAATCGCAACAGCTGCAATGATACACGCCACGTAGATCATACTGATTTCGAAGATCTCGCTATCTGGGGGACGTTCAAGATTTGTGTGTCCATTGACTCCATGAACACAGAAATTAGCACCACAGTACTGTAAGTCTTCATCGGAGATAGTACCGTCCTCACCGCCACCCCCATGGCCACCGCTTGACAGAACTGAAAAGAAAAAACTTCTGCGTTAGCTTATGACATTCAAGACGAGAACAATAGTCTATTCATACCCAAACTAGAGATCAGATTTCCCCATAACTCAGCTGTTTGCCAGGCCAAGAAGAAGAAGCCGAAGAATCGCACAATGATGGCATCAACAGCTTGTTCTGTAATCTTTGCATAAACCTGTCCAACTTGTGTCAGATATGTGGCCTTAGATGCCCACATAGGAGCAGCACCTAAACCGACTAGAATACCAGCTGGAACTAGTGTATAGAACCTAGAATAAAACAATTAAAAAAAATGTTTTAATCAATTATGAAAAATGCTCAAAGAGTGTAGGACATACTTTGGATACAACTGGAAAGCAATGTAGGGAGCATAGCACAGCATACTGAAGACTAGTGTCCATTTCACAGTCAGACGTTTAATGATCAAGGTGGGTAAAAATATACAGGATACAACTAAAGCTGCATAAATTGCACTAAGGGATACTGTTCCCAGACCATCTTTGGCATTAATTGAGGACTGTAAGTTAGCTGTTCCCTGAAGAGTTAAAAAATTAAATGTTATTATTGAAATAAATAAATGCGATTGGAAATTTACCTGAAACGCTGTAAATTGAACCATAAAGGCCAATGATATGATGCCAATATTCTTTAAGATACGCCATTTCTCTCCTTTGGATAGTGTAACCTTTTCTCGGAGGGATGCAGAATCTTCAGCGAGTGGTTTTGGCTAAAATAATGAATAAAAAATTAGTTGAGTATTCGGATTGTATTTGCAACTAGTCGCTATTAGAAAATGGACAAATGAATTGCATTCTTTGCTTCTAAGCTTATCCTACATTCCACTTATTCGTGCACGAAGTTTCGGTACAAATGTCAAGGATTCTTATTTCACTGTAACATTTAACCCTCGTAAGAGTCTTAGCAAACAGTCGCATCAATCTCGAATTAAAGATGTACGATAAATTGAATGCATTAATTTTCTTGATTCCTAATCATTTTTCACACAGAACACATGACATATTTCTGATTGGTTTAAGAAGCTTATATAAGTCCAAAGAAAAACATACGAAGGATCATCACAACCCATGAGTGGGATAATTAATTTACCCAATTTAAAATGCAGACACTGATGAATGAAAATATTTGTACGAGTCATCGTAGACTCTCAGAGATGTCTGACCTGCCTTTAATTTATTCGTCTTAGCCAATTTCAAGCATATTTTCGAATTCTAATTCAATTAGCACTTTCTTGGTCAACTGTGCAGGTGGCGAAAACGAATTCAATTAACATTCACACTCGTGCGTGGTGGTCAACAGACTCACACGTGATACTGTCTGGAAATTAGAAGTTAAGAATTGACTTTATTTTGTCACATAACAGATATTCGTAATCTCCTTTGTCGGCAATTATACGCGGCAACAGAACGATACACTATACAAAACCGAATTGTAAACCTTGCTTAGCAGGATATTATGCAATTCGTCTCATTGATCACTCAGCTGTTAGACACATGTTGTGAATGTTAAGTCAAGAATGACAATTGGATCTGGATCTGTAGTACAACGAAAGATGCATAAACTGAAATACGATACGAGTATGAAAATTAATGGGATTTTCTATTGACAGAAGTTGTCAATAAATAAGTTATAGTTTCTCAGAGTTCAACGAGCGGACACCAGGTTGTGTATGAAGGTTATGCACTTTACGTGCTGACCTTGCGGCTACGATTTGTTTGGAAAGTGTCTTCAAAATCGTGATAATGTTTTCAACAAAATTCATCAGTAACCAAAACAACTGTTTTCGCATAATTCCAAAGTCACTAACAATGCATGTATATTTGTGTGCAGAATCAATAAAAAAAAGTGCATACAACACAACGCACGATTCGTTATTGAGAAATCTTGACATTTAATCTGCACAGCGTGGCGTGTAGATACTTATTTAAAATATCCCCGCATAATTTTCTATTGATTTCCTTACACTTTACTACAAGTACTGCTGCGATTGATCTAGATAAGTATGCTCTGACTAGTCTCGCCCAACCTCGTGTATTTGTTTGTTTACCAAATATCGATAATGCAAAATAAACACAAAATCTATTTAATTGATCAAGACATGGAGTAACATTTTTTTATCAGTCCAACTTTACGACAATCAGTTTCGATCAATGAAATAAGAAATGAAGAAAAAGGAAAAGAAACAAACCAGAAATAATCAGTGCCAGCGATTAGAGGGAAAATTGCTATTCGATTGAGATTGATTAATATTGATCGGCGGGGAATTTAACGATTAATGGGACTTGCAATATACATATTCAAAATGTTAATAATCCATCTCTCATGCGAAAATTGACATTATGCGTGAGACACTTAACATGAGCGGTTGCATAACACAGTTTGTAACTATCATACTTATCACATTCGTACATCGAAATATAAAGCCGCTTAAAAATAAAACTTCTAGACAGGTAAATAAAAGTGACAAAAAACGAAAAAAAAAAAAAATCAGCTCCCGGTAGTATCGATGATCGATACGCAACACCAACTTCCATTTTAATTCCTATTCACATCTAACCGCAAAGCAGACCATGAAACCGGTACCTGTTTCGATTACTCGATTGCATGCTCCAGTCCAGTACAGTATAATCAATATCATCACAACTCTGTCTACATCACAACTTCTTTGTTCATCGAATTCAGTTCAATTAATTAAAATTCAAACAAACGGTTAATGTCTGAAGGTCCTTACACTTCCTACATAATGAAATATAACACCATCCGAGTTCTACATTGCCTGAAGGACGGTCAAAGACCCACATTATGTCCTCCTTCTTGCCCTCTATAGCTACATATGTATTTGAAATTTGCATATCCACGCGAAGAATCAAGAGAGCTCAATTCAGACCCCTCTCGAAATATACGAAATCAGATACCAAAGATCAATCAGTTACGGGACACTAACAAAAATGCCCTGTTGACGGGTTTCTTCTGAAAGTGGTCATTAAATAACAATCATCACCATGCATCAACTTGTGGCAGTGGGTACTTTATTGTGTTCTTCCTTATTTACTTCGCAACATTTGCATTCCAAAGAAAAAAAACCGATTGCCCTCTCTGATCAGGTAACCATTTACCATTTATGTTCGCTGTACCACGCGAAGTCATCAAAAAAACAAAAAAAAAAGACCCATCTTAACATCGCAAAGTTTCAAAAACTTGCCCTGAAAGGCATGCGGCAAAGGAGAAAAAAAAATAAGAGCGCCGATAAAAGTCAAATAAAGTCAAAGCTATCGACTAAATTGTCGAAATAGAAAATTTCACGGCGCAGGTTTTCTTTAGCCTGCGTCTCACTGACAGCAACCACCATTCACCAATCAGCAATAACAACACCACTGAATAACAATCCGGTCCATGTGTTGGGTGTGTGAATCCGCATCTCTTCTGGATTCAACTGGTTTAAGCCGGCTGATAACACAGAGTCATAACGATCATGTGTGTAACACAATAAGCCTACTTCAATCCTATACAGCGGAACGGCATTATTGGTACGCGAGAACTGTTCCACCAACAACTGGTGCGATCTCAAGGTAGCCCCGCGGAATGTGTGACATACACAGAACTAACTACATACTTATATACGCATTTGGTTGGAATCTGAAAGGTTGAATGCGGCCTGAAGTAAATTTCCCGGGAGGATACTTGTACCTCTTCGAGCGGCAAATACATGGGTCATGTATCCTCAAGCCCCCTGTCACTTGGCTTGTCAGTGACTAATGGGATGAGTTAGGTGGAGTAACCTGTTCCTGTGTACATGTGTTCATTTAGGGTCAAGCGATGCTTTTGGGCTCCCTCAAGTATGTATTTATTTTTAGCACAGATCGAAGTAACAGAATTTATGTATTTTGTAGCCTGTTGCTTGTTGTTCCATGCCCGCATACAATGTAATTGAGCGGCGATAGGGTAGAGCGCACGTGATAAAAATGTGAGAGTCCGGCGACCAGGTTTTCATCATTTTTCACTCAAATAAAATGTGAATAACACGACGAAGGTGAGTGAAGTCGTTCAGGGATGCGTTCGATACATGTGTAAACCGTCTGGCTGTCTGTCGCCTTTGTTGTTTCAGCAATTTATTACATGCAAGTAATTATTTCCTCCCCAAAAAGTAAGTAATAATTGTTGTTGAATTTGGTTTAGTCGCATGAGGGTTGGAGGGTAGAGAGTGGGGAGGGGGAGAAGTAAAGCACATGCAGCGCATAACAAGCCTTGAAAGGTTATTTCTCTGTTAAGTATGCGGGTATTTGGAAACATTGTATAACACACACTGACAGGGTATGTGATTCCATACGTTGTGAATATTAAGTATTTTTTTCTTCTTCTTCTTTCTTCCTCCTCTTCATGACGTGTTACTTAACCAATGGCAAACTTAGAGCTCATTGTGGGGTTCAAATTGTCTGCTTTTGTTTACTGCATCATATTAAGGGGTTAGCCGGGCGATCAAGTCCTTCAGAGGGGAAATCGCATTCTTTGTCTTAACGCTGACATAAAATTCAAATTGTGACGGATGCAAATTTATATTGCAAGGACTTGTTTTTAACTGGGTCGTAAATTAACGTGTTTACGCGATGAAGCTCGTCGCTCGATCAATCTCAAGTTCTTTGTCATGCTCCTGTCATTCTGACGGCCTAAAGGAATATATTTATTTCCTACATCATACATCGGAGATTCCTATCCTCGTGTTTATTGTTCCCCGCGCTTATTAACTCAAGTAGGCGGAAGTTGTAAGAATTCATATCTGAACAAAATTATATTCCAGTTTACCGCTATCGCATATGTTGGTCATATTTGTTTTTTTACGTCGCCGAAATGTATTTGTTTTGCTAAGATGTCAATAAAAGCTTATGGTATGACAATAATTTGCATTGGAGCAATGCACGAGAAACCTACTTATTAACCCGATGTTTGAGACCAGTTTGACGTAATGGCAAACCCTGACATTTTTGATTCAATCAAAAAGCAGTAAAACCATAAGTTTATTGCTCAAAAAATAAGAATGACAAGATAGCGGTTTATACATACCCGTACACCGAAATGCATTCGTGAAATTTTTCAGATGCAATGGCTAGGGAGCAGATGATTCATTGGGTATTTTTCAATTTTTCAATCACAGCTGTCTGCAGTGGCTGCTCAAGTGAGACCTGCTGATTTATTAGCATGTGGTGAGAGATAAAGGAATGAACTTTGCCTTCAAAATGATTGCATTGCAGTGCGAAATGGAGACGATTTAATGAATTCCAATGAATAGTGACACGTGTTTAATTTTTTTTTTAAAATTGACCCAAAAATTATGCCGAAGGCATGTCGAAATTCGACATCAGGGAAATTTTCACTTGAAAACAAGGCTTTACTTGTTCAGCGACGACACTAGACCGAAAAATTAACTTTGAGCCATGAAAACAGGGGAGTGACAAGCAAATTCAACGTGACACTCTTTGAAGGACATGCTTGAACACAAAACAAGTACTTGTAGAAGAACTTGTGTAGAATCAGTTTTTCTGGTTCGTAAGAAATTTTTAAAAGACGCATTATTCCAAAAGGACGAGCGAGAACATGCTAGAATATAAATCAAAAGATGATGGGTGAAACATTATATAATCATTGGATACCAATAGATAACCAAATAGCTGAGCAAAAATATACTCCAAAGCTTAGAAGTATATTCCGAAGGAATCAAACCAAATCCAGTTTATGTTGCACAGATTGTTATTCACATTCTCTTTGAAACAAGATCAGCGCCACTGTTCAAACTGTTCAATTACCATCAGCTAATGTTTCAATATCATTACTGCGATAAAACAAGAGTCATTCACTTCTGCAAATCTACTTCTACACTGCACTGTTCAACATGATATAACAAGCCATTCGCTTTTGCTTTTGCTACTGCGACAACAACAAGCATAACATTCCTCTTTGGCAGAAAAAAAAAAGTCACAACAAATCCCTGACATTGTTATTACCTTTGTCACATGCTACTTGTTAAACCATTTGCCTACGAAATTACACTGTATCCACAGTTTGTTTGTTGTAAAGTCAAAATGTACTCTCAAATAGCTGTTATGTAAGAATCTAACAAAACGCCTAACTTGGCATTTATGCAAATTATTATTTATCCGTATCTATTGCTGTGCAATTTTCTAACATGTGCGGAGTATCTCACCTTCACTGGCTCATCGGCGTCGTACGTGTAACCGGTCATTTTTTGGTATATATGTGTGTATCTGCAAAAAAAATAGACAAAAGTTAGTTAGTTTTATTTTCGTTTTATTTAACCAATTACAGATAAGAAACAACTTTAATTGTTAAATAATAATAGACAAATTGATGTGATAATTATCGTTAATTCGTTTGTTTCTGCCTTTCAATTCGCATTTGTTATTTTCGTTTTGTTTTGAGCGAAAAAAAAAATCAAAAACATTATAAAAATTGGTAATGTCGTTCATAAATCATTGAAGGGTGTAAAGAACACCTAGTTTACGTTCACTTCCTATCCCGGTAGTGGCGTTCAGATCAGAAAGATACTAAAAGTGAGATATCTGTGCACAACAATAGAATTATAAAGTTGTCAATGGGAAAAAATGAGAATAATTCATTCAATTCTCACTACACCGCTAAGATAACATAAGAAGAAATAAAGAGGAAAAAAACTATAAATTATAGAATCTTAAAAAAAAATCTCTAAAACAGCTATTAATCAATTTAGGAATACACACCAGTGCTAGGTAGTAGGTACACAAATGACAGGGAACTAGAGAAATGACAGAGTTCCGACTTTGCGGCATTACTTAATCGCAGTGCGGATTCCTATCCGTTCTGAAGTGAACATAACATGTGCTTTCATAACATGAATGAATTGCCTCTGTATGTATTCAAATTAACTCAGAATGTCCAAACTCCCAGCTTTTATTAGATTCGTCTAATTGCTTGCTTATGAGAAATATTTATAATTGCAATCATTAAGGATTCATGATAATGAGTTGATCATATAAGACAGACAAGCAGACAATCAGAATTATATGAATCACATGGGGAAGCAGTAAAAAAGGATATATATAGATATATGTAGAAGAACAAAATAATGATTTTTGATAATTATTTCATCGTATCGCCGTCACAGGAAATTTGAATTACTGCTTGGTCATACATATTGTTACGGTCATTGAAATCGATCATTTCCTCTGGGGTTTTTGAAGTCTAAGTATGCAAAAAGTGTTATTTATTACGTGAATTTCGGGGCACATTTTATTATAGAAATATCTCTCAGGAATCTACAAGTCATTTCGTTTGTCTATGAAATTGAAAAGGTGTGCCCTCAGGAAAGGTCTCGTGTGCTATCAATCAATAAATACATCCATGACACCAATCCAACTTCAAAGTCCCTTTCTGTGCAAACATTTTCGCCTCTTTTCTCTTTCTCTTGGTATCAGAGATCGTACGAAACGCATTATAACTGTAAAGGGATATCGTGCACAGTCAATAACAACAAACAAAGAATTAAAAAAAAGTTTTCACATTTGCGTGTGAACCCATAACATGTACTGCACGAATGAGTCTGCTTTAAATGTACCCCTGAATGCACATTTAATTGCCGAATTTTATTTATAATGAATATGTCGTATAAACTTGAGTGCAGTATAAAAAAACAAATCTAAATTTAGGTCACTTCTAGTACCCAATCAATACAAGCACATGCAAAAATGAATCTCCACACAAAAAAACTGAGAGATCACATGAAAGGTTTTATGTACACGTCTGAACACCACGAGCAATTCGAGTTTTAAATCACGTGCAGTCACAGTACAACTGCCTAAGTGTCAATCACACATCAACAGTTACAGCTTCTCATGACCAGAAGATAAGACATAGTCATGCGAATGTCATGTTCCACCTACATGCATGTGTGTGGACTTAATCACATTTTTTTTCTTATTGCTTGATTTGAGCACGAGTCCACAAATCCGGTCGCTGATTGCCTAGGGGAAGAAGTGCTCCTTATAGTATTATGTCAGTTCGCTTTCTTTCCCACTTGAATCGGGCTTAAGGCGATATTGTAAAACACATAAAATTGCGGTAACAATTATTATTTTAAATTGCCTTGCATGTCCTGGGGGCCTCAGATCGGGTGACATGGATGGAATTGTTTGGTACTTCTCAATATGACTCACAGAGAAGATGAGCAAACTGTTTAAACATAGAAGTATATCATTCATTTAGACTTCCGATAAGAAAAAAAAAACGAGGACTGCTTAAGGACTTAAACAGAAGTGGGCGACATGTTGTGCATGTTCATCTTGTCCAATTAGCACCACCTATGGTCTAGACCGGGTAATAAATCAATCAAATACAAACAAGTTAACGAAACTTCAAGTACGAAGAATAACAATAATTTGGTCATTGCCCAGCGGCTATCTGCGGTACTAAAACAGCGTTCTCAAAATGCCATTTTCAAAAGCGCTACAAAATGTGGCACCACTCGAACCTCTGACACAATGGAGTTAATGGTGTCGATTTGCTGCGGATAAAAGTGGTTTCTCTCTGCCTCTTCGCAGATTGCCATATTACAGAAACAACAACGTCGACGCTCCAAAAGAGTTATCGGTCCCAATTGAGTGTCGAACATAAAAAAAAGAAGACAACAAAGAAAAAAAACATGAAAGTAGTGTTTGTTTAAAGTTTAACTAGCAATCAATGAGGATGCAAAGTAAGGGCCTTGCAGCTAGCAACAATCAATGAACGACCATGAGTATTCTTACGTAATAAAATCAATAAGAACTAATAAATTGAAAGAAGCACCCGACAACATCGAGGTGAATACATTATTTTTTGGGCCACATGACCGGCCCACATGGGTTACCTTGAAGAAGGTGGTGTTGCATACAACAGGTGCATGTGTAATAAGCACCAAGCCAGTCTGGCTGTAGGCTCACTTAACCATCGTAAATCAATCATAAGAAATGCGAGTCATATCTCAACACCGCACAATGCATGAAATACCAAATGAAGTGGAAAATACCATCAATGGTAGTTGTTTGTGTATTTTTTTTTTGTACTTGACAAGAGGGTTCAATAGCGCCGAAATCGGTTTGAAATAAAAGCGAAAAAAAACGAAGAGAAAAGAAATATAAATAAATTTTCCATGGCATCGCTCCCGCAGTGCCGCGCTATCTTGGGTGTGATGCTATCGGATAGTATTTCAGGAAACCACTGTCACGTGCCTTAAAAAGTGTTTCACAGCTTAAGTGGGAATACAGATTTATATCAGTTGTTAAATTTTTTTTGCCCACAAATTTGATTAAAGGCTTTTACCCCTAAGATGTTGATAAGGCGGTATGTCGGACACCTATCTCATTTCAGGTGGCAGTCGATAAACTCCAATAAACGGATTTGTGCTTTCCCCTTAAGCGGTCACACACCGGCCAAATCGTTTCATGATTATTTTATTACTGCGATTCAAATTGGAGGATCATCTACTAAGTGTGCTTTACCCGTGTCCATGTTTGATAAGATATGAGAAATTAATTGCGAGGCGCACGAGTAAGGGATTGCCTTCTATTTCATTCATTCTATTTCTTTTCATAGCCATGAATTCACAGTGATTGCTTGGAGAAAGGGAAAGTCACCCTAATACGCACTCTTTTTTCGATCGTCTAGTTGTGTATATCGATCAACTTGTTCAAATCATTTCAGCTATTATGCTCTCTGAAAGAGAAATACTCCGTCTAACGTTTAAATACAACGTAGCCTCACAACAAAATCGTATCTCGAGAAAATAATAGAATGGAGAAAAAAAATGTTCCACATACGTCCCCGTGCCTACTTCCATGTACTCGTATTCGCCGTCAGACAAATAGCAAAGTGAGCATTTAAAAAATACTGAACTTTGCTCCTATAGACACCAGCCGTCAATCAGACGTGTGATTCTGCATAATTAAAACGAATTGACTGTTGACTGACTGAAAATCTCATTCAATTTGAATTGATTTTTCTAATCAAATTGAAATGCATTCTTTACTTAACTTTGAACGATTACGTTCAAATATTGACACAAAATTATTGAGTGCCTATACCGGTTGTGGCATGTATATATGAATATGATATTTTTTACGTCGAAATGTGACAAATCGCCAAGGATATTGTCGTTTCGTGAGTTTCAAATTTGCAAAACAAATACATATTCTACGAATCTGTCCTTAGTCTCAGCTATTTGAAAACAACATGTTTGTTCATTCCTTTGACACACTCAAAGGACAGCGCCAGCTGTGAAGTACATGAAAAAAATAAGAAATGTATGTCTGTACGAGTAATTACGGGGAAACAAACATTTCCCACGTTGGTTGAGCGTAACTTGTAATTACAATTTAATTTAACGTATGGTCAGTACAACTCGTACATAACGACAAGAAACTTTCAAGGTTCTCGAAGAAGGAATGTAATTAGAATGGATTATGATTGTTGTCGAGACGGTAGTCATTAGTTCAATCGTTAGTTGCGAGCGTGTAATCTCTCCTTGTGTCTAGAATTTTTTTTTAAATATTTTTTTGACACATCGTAACAAGAAAAGGTTTCCCCAAAACTTAAATTAAGACTGTGGCGTAGCATGTACACATGATCTAAGTTCAATTCAAGCTGGCAATAGTCATCCAATTCACAGCCGCCTTTGATGAATGAAGTTCTCAAGGGTATTCACTGATGACGCATATTGTCTGACAAATGATTGCCATTTGTAGACTAATCTATAATGAAACACGTACCTATAGTTGAAAATTCCTATAAAATAGTTGCATAACTTGATGCTGTTAGTATTTCCGTTGAATAATATCTCCTTTAAATAATGAACGCTTGCAGCAGTTATACATCATTTAAAAAAAACACACAACAATGTGACTGACAATAAAATGTAACATTTATTTGATGCCGCCAACTGAATGGAAAATTGACTTGCGTGCGAGCTCAATTGCAGAGTGGACAAAATTCTAGTTATAATGCTGAAACTGCTGAAACATTTCACAGACACTGGTTGTTAGGATAAATGGAAAATCAGTGAACATTTTAATATCGATAGCGAGTGAATTGATTTCTTTGCAATGAGTCATAATGAAAATCTGTTTGAATTCCAAGTGCATTCATTTTCAAATTATTACGTCCCTGAATAAGCTCATAAAAACAAACAGTGGAGCCATTACGGCGGCATATGTTTTTGAATGGTTTTTGTCAGTTCGTTCGAATTTTATAGCTTCATTCTGTTTTAGCGCAGCATTTTTTTTTGCTCGTAGTTAATCTAATTCTACAGATCTTTACCGAGATCGTTGTCATTTTACGATATTTGTTTCAGTTCCCAGACATGTTATTATTTATGTATATGAATTCCTGCAGTACGATTTAAGATCCAGAACACGTTTTTGTTGGTCTTAAATGGTAAACTCAGACGCCAACGCTTTTAATTCATTTTTTACAGTCTGTTTTCCTCTACGATGCTTACCAAAGCTGGGTAAATATCTAGTTGGATCATTGATCTAGACAAATTCGGTTGCCATTTCTGTTAATGGTTCTGATTTCTGTAACTACAGATTCTTCAAATTACAATCAATATCACCATCGCACGAAAATCTCATTCAATGCCAAGTTTGATGCTATATTATTCCCAATACACAATTATTTACCATTGCGAATGCACACGAATCAACGATAGAGAATTAAAATCTCTATTAAGTTATAAACTACCACACAGCGATACAGAATGACGTATTTGTTCGTTTCCATCTACGTTGCAATATATTTTTTGAGGTTTAAATCAAAAATTGTCTTTAAGATAAGTGCCATTTAAAAGTATAGCCAAAATACTTTTATCTGTCTATCATGATTCAGATAGAGAAAGTGTCTTATGTAGTCATGAGAATGATAACTCATAGAGTTTATATGCACTTTTTTTTCGGTAGCAGATAATAGTTGATATATATCTTTCGCCTGGAATCAGTAACGTAAAATCAATTATCATAAATCAGTCCTTCGCAAATTTGATAATTTAAAAATAGAATTTCTCTCTATGACGTAATTGATCGGAGCGTAAGTAGTAAGAAACTAAGTAGCTATTGATCGTACAAAGATATTCCAGCGTATGCTCTTAGAATAAATGTGCCAAAAATGATGTTATCTTTATATGTACGAGCACGCGTCGTCTTCGTAGTTAAGTGGCGTGCGGATAAAGATTTTTTACTACCTTTCAGACCGTAAAATAATAAAACCTCTTCTATTCTATGAATTGTGACGTTTCATTTACCGCGAATAAAACATTTTTTTTTTTAAAAAAAAAGCATATTTCCACAGTGTCTGTACTTTGATCATGTGCATTGCAATTTCACGAATTAAAATAAAAATAAATCTCTCTTAGTTCACACCCAATGTACCTTTGATGTCCTTTTTAATGTTCAATTAACTTGAAGAAATACCATGTCGATGGGTTTTTCGGGCAAAACGAAATGCTTTTTTCGGTGATTTGAAAATGATATCTCCGTGTCGTTGACCGAACATTTAAAGGTAAATGTAAACTGACAGTTGGCTTTGGGTACAGTGGTGTTGACATCACACGGATGTTGTATTCGATGATGTATTGTTTGTGCATAAAGAATGCGGCACGTCAAGAAGATTGGTTGATGTTTTAATGATAGGAGCTTGACAGCCAAATATAAAAGTTATAATTATGTTAAACGATCGCACTCATATGGTTTCTGATGAAGGGGATTGTTAACTTCACGATATCGGCTATACTAAAGCGAAACAAAAAACAGTCCGGGAAGTGGCAAATGCTGATTTTTTTTGTTTGTGCTTGCTCAAAAACAAGAAAGACTGGTGTTTGGTGTGTTGTTCACTCGACTTTCGAAAGAATTTCTGAGAAGGTTCATTGGAATACACTCCTCATGGTAATCAAATGTTGACTTCCTACTCACTAAATGCGTTTATTTTACTGTCTGAAATTCAGACGATTTTTCAATTTAATGTCGGACTTTTCTTGCGAAATTGGTTTGTTAATTTATGCTAACAATCCATGTTATGTATTGCATTTCTTAAAGCGGTCGAAGTCTGCACATCGATTTTAATTTTTAAATTTGAGTCACAAGCACGTTGTATTCAATCGCCAAGGTGGATAGTAAAATTAAAATTTATTCAAAAAAAAAAGTTAAACTCACACTATTTGACTCCTGATTTAGAATAAACTAGTCCTATTATACCAGGACCATTCACAAATGTTGTTCACTAATATTCAAAACGAAAGCAAATTTTACTTTAAACTAATTTTATTCACATCCAGATTTGTACTAGTTGACCAGCTGGTAACTTTCTCCTGTTTAGGCACACTTCACCACAGCCTTCATAACAATGCGATGAACTCAAGTCAACATTGAATTAATAAATGAAATCGATTTAAAATTGATTTCCTTATGTACTGGTCAAAAAAGTAACATTAACCAATCGAAATACATCTCGAATAAAATACAATATATATAGATTAAAAAGTTTCTTCTTCATATTGGCGATGTAGGGAGGAGTGTGTATACACTTTTGGAAAACACCTATTGTAGAAAAACCCACAATCAAGGTGATAAGATAGGTTTCTCTTGCGGTTTGACTTCTATTTTAATACAAAGACCATTCCAATAATAATTTTTGCACGCGATAAACTGATTCATACACACGTACGAACTGTATCTATAACGATATGGCTTCCGTAATCACGCGCTTGCAAACGTTTTAATGATTTAAAATCAAGAATTAATTATTTTATTGGATCATAGATCGGTAATAAATGTTGGAGACAATTATAATTATTAATCAGCAGTGAGCACGTCACATAGAAATCACATTCCTTCTTCCAATACATACGAGTAAGTTCTATGAAATTCTTTTCTCCGCCTCCTTTCGTATGTCTACATTGGTAATTTGAACATTTCGTTATCTGTAAAAATTCACATTTGTGTGTTGTTGCAGAAGCAATTACATATTCCCTCAAAACACACAAAAATGACTTTGAACTTGTCAAAGGGGGACAAGCACACTTTAACGCCAAGTGCTTCATTCAATATCAAATGAAATTTTGACAAATGTAATCCCACATCGGACAGGACGAATAAATAAATCTAGACAGACATACAAGATAGAGCCAATGCGATTTGAAGAACTTATGCTGTCAATATATCTTGTCACGGATAAAGACGATTGTGATAGATTGGAAGTTCTGATTAAATGATTTCAAAACGAGATACGATTGACAAATTGTCGGGTAGTTTTTCAGCAGCGACGATTAAACGAAAATAATTCAATTTTCAAAAAAATGTTGTTATACCGCATGACGGGGGGAATTAGAATTACATTTCAACTGAATATGACCGACGAACCAGTTGATCAAATTGATGGGAAAATTGATTGTAATTAAGGTGAACCTTTCTGTTTTTTTTTTTCTTTCTTTTTGCCTTGTCGTGGTGATGAACATAAATAGAATCATGTTCGATTTGTGACACGTTTATTGTCTGTTGAAAATCTCTTAATTCGCATACAACGAATGATCGTTGAATTCAATTATTATCAACTGATGTGCGACAGTCCGTGGAAAGGGGTGAATATGCTTTGAAAGTGGCGGGGACTCACTGGTTCACGGAAAGTGAAAATATTATTCTTACAGTTTCAGTTGGTCGGTGGGCTATGAAAAATTGGAATATTTATTGTTCAATTAGGCGAGTATTGTTATTCAACTATATTCTTCTGTGATTGCAACAAATGAGAGAAAAAAACTTTATGGAAAAGTTAAAAGTTTAGTGCCAGTGTTGCTGTACTAATGTTATCACTTCATTGGGAAATGGTTGTTCCATTTTAATCACATAATGTAATAGTTTCAAGTCATGCCAATAAAGCTAGGCGAAAAAATTATGTTTTTTTGAGCAAACAACACAAGACACAAACAAATAAGTAGGCTTCCACAAGACTTTATCGCACCCTCGTCAGATAAAACAGCCGCCACAGAGTACTTCATTAAAATTCTAGTAAGAAACACTTCTTGTACGATTTTGCACAGTTTGACAATAGCTGTAGATTATGTTTCAATTTGCGTTCTACGTCAGACGTTGTCAAAATATAATCGTTGTATTGTTTTACAATCCCACTGACATCGGTGAATTTCGATTAACCAGCTCATTGACACCAGCTTCGATATAAGATTCATGTATTACACAAAAACAGAACCGAGCATGATTGGTATTTCTTTTACCTTTGAAGACATTCTCATACGCATCGTATAAAACATGAGGAACATGATTGTGAAAAAAACAAAAGGTTGGCTACAATTCAAAACATTTCAAGAGAACATTGAACGTGGTTCGATTAAACAATTCGATTATTATTGAAATATAAGACTACATGTCTAATAAGTTACTAATTTGTTATTCATGTCGATTATTTAATAACATTCCTTAACGTAGTGAATTTTAAAGGACGTTACACAATGTCATGTTCTGGGTCATCGCACTGCTAGCGTGCTTGTGGTCGGTTAGATTATAGTTTTATTTCCATATGTACACACTACTGATAGTAGACTCTGTCTGTTTCCTTTTGTCTGACCTTTTCAATTACAATGACAAATGGCAATATTTTCCACAGCGTTTGTGATGGGGTATATTTTTCAAAAAAAATGTCGAATTAGAGTAACACTGGTGATATATTTTATGCATTGCATTTTAATCAATCGAATGTATAAAGTTATATACCAATAGCGATTTTTATAGATAGTTTCTCGTTTCCCTAACAGCCACAGACGCAACGAGTCATTATTTAACCGGTATCCGGTAACTTTGTTCGGTAATTAATTCCGAATTAATAGTTTTTTATCCATTTTCAAGCTTGTCCAACCGTGTATATTTATATTTTTTGCCGAAAAATTTCCAAACAATAATTAATCACTTAGCAAGTTAATGCTTTTAAAATAAGACATTTTGTGTTTGATGGACGGTGATTGTTTGTGACGTTTGTACATTTTGATTGACTAGACATTTTTTCTGCGCATTTAGAATTGTATAAATAGCAATTGTCCACTTTTTGTTCTTTCAGCCAATTTGGTTGAGGGTACTTGTTTTATTATTCCATCGTTACGAAGTAGGTACTTCGTTCCATGGTCTTATAGCTTCACGGTGTTAATGAGCTAATTTGTATTGTGTGTCTGCGTGTTTTTTGATTCAATTATCTTCAATTTCTTGGAACTACATTACGTGGATATGAATATGAGAGACAGCATAGGAGCAACTCAAAGGCTGTCGTGTGTAGGCTCATCTTCGGTTGGGTTCAACCACAACTGATATGTAGAGACAACCAGACCAGCGGGAAATTTTATTCCAAAAACCACGAAAATCTGCAACAGGCAACAGTAGAGCCAATGAACCAGTAGTTAGACCAGTAGCTAATCTGGTTTAATAAATATAGACGATATAAAAAAAAAGTAGTTTAATTTCACATGCGCGTATCAAATTCGGAATAATGAGGTGTTCGATCGATAACTTGGCAACGATGCTTGACACGTGTAAAAAAACTAAAGTTACTTCAATGCAAATTAAACAACTATTCCACCGAATCATTAATAATGCGAATAGATTTTTATTCAATTAACTTTAATTTATTCGCGAACGTCAATACCGTTTACTCGGAAAGTGTTTATCAATGATTATCAAAAATGGAAAAGAAAAACAAAAACCAAGAACCTATGGTCCACGAATCACTAGCATCGATTTGAATAAATACAAATTTTTGAATGCTCTTACCATCAATGCGAGAACGACTTCACGAATGGTTGCAAACAACTGTCATAGAAGTCTTCCTTTAGTTGGCGGTTATATGAAATTTATTTAATTACTCTCGGAGATACCCAACGTCTTCTGACAAGATAATATTCACATGCCCACAATACAATTCAAATAATCCAAGCACATACTCGTGCATACAGAAGCTGATATTAGATCTTTAAACGTCTTACATTGGAGGATAATTCCGGTTTCTTTTTTTTTTTTGTTGTCTAATTTAGACTCATCATCACACATTCATATCTGTATTTTTTTGTAACCATGTGATTCGTGAAATCAGCTAAGTAGCACCTTAAACTGATATTTTGTCGTTCTAGTACAAACAATCTAAGATTATCATTGGAGTCTTAAAGACCTCGTGGTCTAGTAAATTACTCCTATATCTCGCGTGTGGTGTGGCGTTTTTTTTTTTTTCTGTCTTTCTTTCAGGAAGTGATTTATAGCAAGTCGTAATAAATATCTTGTCTCTTATAACGTAAATCCGCACACTTTCTCACACTTCTTACAAAAAGTCTGCTGCCAATAAAAGTGCTGCTAGTCACAAATATTCATAAATCAGTAGCAATACACTTGTGCTTAGAAGGAATGTCGAAATGTTAGTCACTGGACAAGTGACAAACCCGAAACAAGTATCAATCTAATCGAATAAATAGATTGAATGAAACGTACCGACCAGTCACATTACCGGAACTAAAAATGAAAAGAAAAATTGGAAATGAGACAGGGTACCACAATGGAAAAAAACACAGCAAATATCTGCCGCCTATTTTTCACCATTTTATTCGTGTTTTGTTCGCAAACATAACAATAGAATCGCGGAGATTCTTTTGTTAGAGGTACTCGTCGATGGGGAGAATCTCCCCGCGCACACAGATAAACAAAAAGCGAACTTCAAATGTTTCGCGGTAGAGTAGACATACATATTAAACATAGTTTGTGCCATCTACTGTCGGTTGCAACAATCGTTACATTTGAATTTCCCTGACTACTTCCGAATCAAATTATATTATAAATTCTCTAACATCATTAATATTGGAAGTCATCAATGTGCTCTGGGTGTACTTGCCGGGCTGCTGCTTGTGAGTTGCTGTTTGGATTGTTAATTTTTCTCTTTTTTTTCATTTTCTTCTTCTTCTACGTTGTCGCTTTTTTTGTTTTTTGAGAAATCTGATAAAATAGATAGCGTTTAGCATTTTACGATCTCCGATATTGAGGTGCAAGTTACCTGTCTCATATAGCTTGGACTTCGCATACGAAAAGGGTAATAAAACTTAATGCCTGAGTGTGGATGCAAGTCACAAGTGGGTGACAGTGCGATCGAAAAAAAAGCAAAACCAAAAAAAAAAGGAAAATATACACGTTACTCGCATTTAAGCAGTGTTAGCCGTCGAAGCTTAAAAATGAATCGGGTCGGGCATTTTTATGCATTGACCTAAGAATTTCTGGTAATATAATTTAAATTGATCTTCAATTCGGCGATAGCAATGAGAGCGAACGTGCACTTCCTTCATACGTAATTAAACTATTCATGGCAGGTTTTTGGTTTGGTTACCGTAGGAATTAACTTCCGTAGAAACCAATCGGTTTGTCTGTGCTGGTTGTCGACTTGAAAACAGGATTGTAGATGAATGAAAAAAAATAAAACGTTTTTTGTTGCTTCATTACGAAATAACCAATACAAAAAAAAAAACGTTTCGAATAGTAGTCAATTGATAATTTGTACATGCATTTAGTGTATGAAAAAAAAAATTGTAACTTCAAGTTTAACTTCTCAGACGTGAGGCTAGTTCAAACTATCAAGAAGTCAGACAAGGTTTACGTTTAATTTGTTTTCAGATAATGATGTGTAGGCAGTTGAGTACTATAAGGCTATAAAATAGTAATAATACTCGCAATATAAGCTTCATCATCTGATGTCAGCTGAGAGATGAGAAACAGAATATGTGTGTATAACAGACTTCCTCTATGTAAGACTGACTATTTGCGCTCATAAAGCATAGAGATTTGTTTTTTTTTTGTTGTATTTATAGACTTGAGTAAAAGTAAACGTATGAATACCGGGGAAATTAATACTGACAGTTGATCTTTCGGCAACTTTGCGAGATTAATGTCAAACGAAATGACTTTTGAGAGGTGTGACAAAATGAAATGCGATTGAAAATATATAAAGACAGTGGGATACTGGGAAATGTGATGGAATAAATATTTATCCAATATCAATTAAAATGATTAAATCATTTAAAAAAGGTGACCATACTTCTGTTTCGTAGAATTGCTAGAGAGAATCAGAACTGACTGATATTATTTGGTGTATAAGCAACAGATATACTTAAGCATGCGCCACAGTTGGCTGGATTGTTAACTTAAAAAAATTAACCAAAAAGGAGAACAATAACGTGTTGCAATATTTCTAAAATGAATGAAAAATAGTATTAAACTGATACGTTTTTAACAAGTTCGCGGAGAATTGAAACTTAAGTCCCACCAAAAACCACAAAGTTCAGCGGCATATGCTTATGTCCGCGAGCGTGTTAAATTGATATAAACATGAAACACAAACGCATTTTCATGAACATCTACTTTACTCAACATGATCGACATAAAGACACCAGATGTGTCTTATCGATTGGACATTAACCAAACCCCATTCATTTTCATTACAATTAGAACCAGAAATCGCTTATAAGTTGGCACGCAACTCCACCTAACAAAGTACAATATAAAAGCCGGCTGGACTTTTAACCAAACCCCACTAGCGCTGCCAAGAATCGAAGTATCAAAAATTGTTTAACAATACTCACGGTGGCAACTTCGCATCAATATGGTGATCTACCGTAATTAAAATTTATCGCAAGTGACTTGAATTTTAATGTGAAGTCGATCTGTCATCATCATCATCATCCACATGGGCGGCGCAATACTAAAAACTGATAATTGTTGGATTAAGAAGTCAGCCCCAAAATTGCACGGAAGCATCAGCTCAGTAATATTCTACGCTTGCATAATATTATAATAATAATAATAATAATAAAGAGAGAAACAATAATTATAATGACTGCATGACGTGTGTGTAAATATAGTGACTATGCCAATTTGCTATTCATCAAGTCAACGTCAGTGAATGGCATAAAACACACCATCGCTTTGCTCATGTGAATAAACACCAGCTGACAGCGCTAACAGAGGCTGCATATGACAATGTCAAATATAATTATCACGAGACTTATTTAAATAACTGTGAAACGATGATTTTCACAAAGGCAGAACATTTGATGCAAATTAAAAGCACAGAAAGAAAAACAAAAAAAAAAAAAGCTGATACTGTCAAATAGACAGATGTCATATTCCAGCTTTAACCTTGTCATTTTCGGTACAGATTTTCTAGTCTAATAATAAATGATATTTATTAACTGAACACGATGGCTTATCTCTTGCAAATAGGACTTGCCTATGCCTTTATAAGGTGTGACGTTTAAAACGACGAACAGCCATCCAACGGAAATCATAAATTAATAGGTGGACTAGGACTGTAATATACCGCGTACCCGAGTTCAGTTGGATCGTAAATATTTGCTTGCTTATCAATTTGGGTAACTCGGGCCCGGATCTCATTTATGATTAATGAGGTGCAAAAATCTGCTTGTAATCTGTCGTGACGGCTCGCATTTCTGTGATTCTTCCTCATCACAGTAACGTGTGACGTTGAGTGACATATCATGGAATATGACTCTTAAGTAAATTCATTTTTCTGGCGCTGTCTTATTTGAATATGTCAGAATATGTATGCCTTTTCGCATCCGGTTTATTTATGAAGAGATTTATTTTGCACATTATGTGCTTACACGTTTAATTATAATCCGTGATCTTGCATGATGTTCAAACACTGTGTAGAACCGATATTGCGTTTGAATATTTGGAAAATGATTTACTATTCGGATTGTCTTTTATGACAGTGACTGGTGATAAGAAGATTTTAGAATGTAAATCTAGTCTACAAGGAGACACTGAAAAAAAATAAAAAGAAACTAAGGTTACCATGACCTACATCTATTTAGGTGAACTTGAAACATTAAGCCGTGAAACACACGATTTTCAAGGCTTCGTATTTCACAAACTAAACATTACCCAAGAGTGAAAGATTGTAGGGTAGAACGAATCGTCGTTTCGCCTGAATATGTGTACTGTTTAGTGTTGATAGAAAATCTTCGACTGTGAAACGACGAAATGGAGCAATGCAACGTTCGGTAAAGTGGAGAAGGACGGCAAGCAACTAGGGGTTCATATATGTATGTCTGATTTCTGGATGAGGACAAGTTAAACGTCAATTGAATTTCAATGTCACGTTTCAGGCCAGCATAAGTTGGAATTAAAATTAAAATCCCGTCCACAAAGGACACAATTGGGTCCATAAAAAAATTGTTGGTAAATCCCATTCGTCGTCCATCAAAGTTCACAAACAACTTGACTTCGAGGAGTCTTATTTTGGTACCTATACCAGTCAATTGAATGAATATGGTTAATTACTCTAAGTACGTAAGTTCTTTGGGTTTTCTTATCCCAAGTGCCTTTTTAAGTAATTGAACAGAAATAGAATTGAAGTGTTTCCTTGGAAGCACACTTGCGTGTGTAGATATGTCAAAATCATTTCTAAGGGAGTGTCAATTCGACATTCTTCGATACCCTTGTAAGTCCCCCTAAAGCTAAGACCTTTTTTGCGATCTAGCAGCAGAAACACTACGACTCGAACATAAATTTGCAATTCACGCAACTGGTATCTGGTATCCGAGATTCCGGATACTTACTACAAATATCCAGATAAAAGCGGTTAAAAGTCATGCAGAAGTTGTTTGCTGGCCATACCAAAGCGTAAGAATCCAGCCGAAGAAGGAAAATAAAATACAAGAAAAAATAAAACCTGGCCGGTATGCATGTAAATACATGCACATAGTTTATGCAGCTCAGACCCCGTGTCCCTTTGAATGTAATTCCTTCCAAAGTCTGCCGTCAGAAAGAAAATAGAAAAGGTTTGCAGATAAATGTTTGTGGTTAAATGGGATCTGTGTGGTATGAAGGTGGTAGATGCTCCTGCAAGTGCTGTGGCGAAATGGCTGAAAGTAAAATCGTTAACGCTTGCATGACGCCGCAGGTTATGTGGTCTTAAGGCGCCTGTGACAAGCATATAACTTTGCCAGCAATTGCTATTCTTAGGCTATTTCAGTTCTAAATATAGATACGCTGTGAGCGGCATAGACCAAGGTCTTAGTAAACGTGTAACGAACTGGTGTCTTGTAACAGCGAATCAATGCAACGTCATGAGTGGTAAGTCTGTCTTGGATACCCAGATATAAGTATAAAGAAAGCAGGTTTCTGTATTCAACAATTATCGGTGTCAGGAAAATCCAGCTAAGTCTGGTAATCAGAACCAGTTGACAGCAAGTGTGTATTAGGTACTGCACTGTTTTGTGAGAGAGCCAAAGTGGGAGTGGGAGAAGTCATAGTGAGGGAGATTTGGTTTTTTTTTGATTGGGTGTCCATTGGGGAAGCAGTATTATCTGCTTATGGAAAACGCATATGTGTAGATATTTATCAGGGGAGTTTAGAAGAACTGAAATATCTGAGTGTGGCATGGTAACAGGCAGTGTATTGGTGGGCTGTCATTTTAAAATAGTCATTTAGTTGGGTATATATACTCTAAGCGAAGCCATCGGCGCTAGGGAACATTATGACCGATAGTTGCTAAAAGGTCAAGGAACTCTCGATGAGTCGTTTTGTTGATATCATTTGATCGGACTGGAAGTCTAACAGCCAAAAGAACACGTTTAGTTCCAAGGAAAAATATAGTAAGCACACGGTATTAATTTCAACTAAGCCTTCGGCCGTATCAAACGGACCGGCACAGGGTGGTACCATACGGTACATGACCTAGCTCAAATGACCATTAACAATTAAAACCAAAAATTAGTATGATACCATATACTCAATCATAATTTCGGGTTCTGTCGAAACATCAACATGCGATTGGGGTTTGGTCAACCGCCATAAGTGATGGTTTGACGCAGCCCATATCTCATGTTTGTGTTTCCCTTGCCTAATTAACCATCAAAAAATAAGACAAAGAATGAAAGATCAAATGTTTAATTTCAGAAACTGGTTTTTCGAACAGACGATCGTAAACTCAATGATATTGACCGCTGAAAATGTATACCCCACGACATGACGTATCTAGCAGTGTCCACACACCGTCATCAGTCAGTCAGTGTAATTATTTAATTTTTTTTTTTGTTTGTTTAATGTCGGTTTATAAGCACGCAATGACGATCGTTTTTTCGGCTTTTCTCAGTCTTTCAAATCTACAAAATTCCATCAAAGAACATTGCCGTAAAATAAAGTCGCAAAAAAAAAATGAAGAAACACGATGCTATCACAAGATTTGCTAAATAAACTGAAAATGTTTAAGACAAATTCACGGAAGCTTAATCGACAGTGGTAGTGTTGAAGTGTGCTTAAGATTGTTTATTGTAATGAGACTTTTGTCCACTATTGAACATTTTCACAAGATATAAAGTTGTCAGAAGGGTGGACGCAAGGTCAGGTTGTCAACTCAATGATATATCTCATGAACAGATCGCGATAAATTAGAGAACAAAGAGAGACAACCGAAACAAAAGTATGTGAATGTTGTTTATTTATCAGTTATATCATTTTATCAAAATGATAAAATTCTCAACTAATTTAGTTGTGGCTTTTAGACACACAGATTGTCCGATTGTATTTTTTTTTTGTTTACAAGGGAATTTATTTGAAGGTTTGAAGTTATCGACTTTGTTTGACGTAACGATCATGATCAACGCCTTTGAGGTTCAATTTGGAGAGAAGACATAAAATGATATATGATGTTCTTTTCCTGAGATCAGATTCGAATAACGACGACTGACCACATTCAACAGCGAGACACATGTCTACTGTCTCCGACTAGTATATGTCTGGCAACTGAATAAACAAATGAAGGCTCTCAGAAATGAATCTTAAAAGTGTCAAAATAATCGATAATTGTTGTTCTATTGTTTGGTTAATTCATATCAGATGTGGCGCAGTTTGTTTGGACTTGATAAACAAACACTCGATAAATAAATAGAGACACATTAATTATATTAGATCCACTTGAAGGTGTGGCCAGAAGGATGCCTTTATCGAGAATCATTTGACATTTCTGTATTTACAATCATCACATGTCTGGTTCGGTCATATATCTTGTTGTAGACGAAATAGCTTTCAAGTCTTTGACCTCGTAAAATTTACAAGATCGGTGGTTTTTTTTTTGGTTTGTCGTAAATCTTTGTGTTTTTTTCCACAGATTATAGTGGAGGTCAACTTTGAGATATGCATGTTATTCAATCTTATGAAATTCACTATTAATCATGGACTAATTGTCAATATGACAATAGGTGCGCACGTGGATTAGAGAGGGCATTGATTAGATGGTATATCTTCAATCTATGGGTTTCTTTTATGATCTGTCAATTCAATTTTAACGGATTTAGAATTTATCAGACGCGGTTATTAGTGGAAAAATACTAACGACACAAACATGAAATGTAATTAGAAAGAGAGTGAGTGCCCTGGGAACTGGGTCTTCCTAACTAGCTCTAAATAAATCGTATTAACCTTCTTACCAAGGATATGAAATGTCACTTCAATCGGTGATGAAGGAGGAGAAAATATTGAGGCTTTAAAGCTTGATAAGATCCAGATATATATTAAACTTAATTGTGCTGTATTTTCTTTGTTTCTAACTAATGCACACAGTTCCAAAATAATTTGGAAAAATAAACAATTTCAATCACTGCCGTTCAATAGTGCGTCACAAATTACGAAGTCGTAGTCATAAAACTAACAAAATCTATGATCAATTTCACACAGTTTGTCAAGTCGACTGATCGAAGCTGATGAAAAAACCAATTCATAATCAATCATATTTTCCCAAAACCCAACGACTCTCAATTTTGGACACAAATATACATAAAGACAAACAGATTCAAATTGCATTCAGCAAGAAAAAAAAATAAATATGCTAATCAAACTGCCTCTACAGCGTTTTTGAAAAAAAAATACAAATACGGTCATTCCACACCTTTCTGGAGACATAAAGAGCTCATACCAAAAAATCTGGTTTAATCTGGATTCAGAATTCGGTTAGACTATGTACATACATACATATATATACAATTCAATCACAATTCTATCACCTGAGCACTAATTCATATATAATTACTGAAAAGGACATTACTATCTTTCGGTGCGTCAGGGAGGCTCGTTATCAATAATAGAATTAGCTTCATTAGCAAAATAATTAACACAACAAAAATGTCACAAACGGTTTCGCGGTAACTATTGACATTTTCAATAAAATCAATTTTCAACAGACTGAATCGTTATAATATATCGCACTTAGTCACCGTTGCCAAATGAAAGTTTGTTTCTTTTTTTTTTTCTTCTCTGTTTTGGTGTTACTCTGTGTTAGTAAACTAATAAAAAGAATTAATTCAAAAAAATGTATACCAACCTTTATAGAAATCCGAAAATCAATAGGGTAATTTTTGTTTTCAGCAGAAATTTTAAAAGTAACCGCAATAATGTGTTTGATTCTAAATTTCGTTCGAATCACTTAACCGCTAATTCATAAATAAATTGTATTTTTTCAGGGATGTATTTTAACACTAAATTAATTTAAATATTAGTTGAAGACTTCGAAGTTAAGTTAGTTTCGTTAAAAAGAAGAATATTCGGAACGAATTGTTTACATCTCCGGAATTTTGTTTGTCAAATAATTGTTGATAAAGAAATTTACAAATCTTTTTCTTTTTTTTTAATAGAGAACAAAGAATGTCTCCATTAAAGGTAAAAAATATAATTTTTCTCGTATTTAATGTTAAGGAGAAATATTGTAAGCAGAACGCGCACCAGTTGTTGAATACGATAACGAATTGTGCGACACACTAACTTCCATATGTTTCCAACGTTTCGATTTTTTCCGTATTTAAACCCCGAATCTTGGCAAAAATAAAAACAAAAAAAAAAATAAAAACGAAATTCAACTAAACAACCACCCGCACGATGATATCTTCTCCTTTACGATGAAGAGGAGGAACAAAACGAACGAACAGAACGATGGAGCTTTACGAGTGAAGAAGCGAAAAGATACTTTTATTTTGTCTTACTTGTAACTTTTGTGCCTAACTGATATCGGAGTAAACTAACTCCGATCGAGCTGTGTTGAATGGATGGTTGGATCTCTACTTATGTGTGTGCACCCGCGCGGATATTAAGTAAATTTGAGAGCTTCTCTTTCTGTAGATACTTTAATCCCATCTGAGCGTGGCTAATGCGAACCTTTCCTATATAAACGTGAAACGAGTTTCTCGTTATGAGAAGGAGAGGTAAGATCGAGTGATTTTTTTTTGTTTGTTTATTGCAACAACAACAACACTGGGACAATCAAAACTGCCTCGGATTTTAGGAGTGCAATTGGGTTGTGTTAAATTTTGTTGTATTTTTTGTTTTGTTTACACGAGAGAGCTCGTGTATAGCGAGTGTAGAAAAAAGCTCGAATAAGCTTAACTTTGGCGAGACGATGATTTTTCGTGGAAACTGTGAGTGCAGCTGTGATAAATTATTGCAAAGAGAGAAAAGTCTCTCTTTGACGTTGAAGAGAGAGCGAGATATGCGAATAAAAAGCCGAAGTTTAAGCTTGCCTTATCAGTCGGGGTTCTTTCTTCGTTTTTTTTTTTTTTCATTATAAAATGTATGTGTATTTAATTTTTAACAAGACTGTAGTGGAAACAAGGCTATATTTTTCCACTCTCTTACATGGAATAGCAGGCGCTTCAATGTCGGGTCTCAATCTCTTTTAAAGCCTCATCCACTATTTTTAGCGCCACTACCTGTTTAAACTGGTACTAACAGGTAACAGATAATGCGACATACCACTCAATATTGATCTTCAAACAGCACGCTCAACGAATATTTAAATTTTAGTGACGTTTCACTAAGACAATACACAAAACAAAAGACATGTGTAGATAGACGGCTGTTAATTGTTTACTTATTCTGGTGGATTTGAAAATAAACTGTCGCCAGTAGGGCGCTTTATCTGTTTGAAAATATTTCTCAAAAGATTAACTTTTTACCATAAATTAGCTGAGGATTACATCCTTTTATATGGCATCACTATTTGCCGCGCGCTTGCGTTGCTTGATGTAATCTGAGCAAATTTATATAATTTTCTACGAGTCTATTGTTTGTGAAGGGACAATAGAATGTTGTTTTTCAAAATGTTTACAATTAATTTTTTTTAAATCGTACACTAAAAAATGTCCATTTTTAGCAGCCGAACGTCACCAACGCAATGAACTACAAAATGCCATGACACTTTTTGTGTGTTTCCAGCGAACGTCTTTTTGTTGTTTCTTTTGTTTTATTACACTTTTTTGTGTTTCGTAAAAAACCTAGAGAAGTCGATGCTGGTGCGCACTTGACGCAGGTAAAATAACCGCTTCATTCCAGTTCATACTAGAATCAAAGCGAAAGTTGGTAAATGCTTGCGAGTTTTGGTTTTGTGGCCGCGCATCAAGCTTGTGGAAGAGATTTTTGCATTTGGGCTATACAATAGCAACAGATAACATGGCCATGGAAGACGTCATTGGATGTTCGTTTACGTTTTTTGGTAGTTTTTCATTCGTTTCTGTAGTAAGATTTGTGATGACGTCTGAGCTCAAAGTTTTTGTCTAATTTTTTTACTTTATTTTCTTGTTTATACCAAAACCAGATTCTCGTATGAGGCTTCAAAACATTTCCTGAGAATCGAATTTCGAATTCTTATACCTAGTCGGTATGCAAAGGTACAGACGTATGGGATTCCCCGTGAGGCTTGAAACTTGTTTGCGCCATTGACTCGATGAATTTTGACGTTCGTTTGGAGAGCACAAGATTTTTCCACCGTATCAGATTCCGATCTGATGAGTAAGATGATGTTTGTTGTCAAACAAGTGATCATCGCATTGACCAGTTGAGGGATTGTCACTCACGGTAGTCACGATTTAAACAAAGGTTGTTGTTTTCTTTTTTTTCTTAAACGACATCAGTTGTTGCAATAATGACTTATGTTGTATTCAATCGGCTCATGTTTATTCATATGTCTAGTATATTTGGACCGTGAACTATTGTTATGGGTGAAACATGTAACACGCTACCGCTAGCCCGTTATCGATATAATCGATTTGAAGGCCATTTTATGGGTAATAACCGCTTCAAATCGGTTCATGAAGGGCCTTTCGACGGCAGAACATTTGCGTTTGCAATCTGCATCTTTTACTTAACTCAATTGTGCAGAAAGGTGTGTAAAGTTACACGGAAAGATTGCTCATTAGCAGGCGAATACTAATATGTTATTTGCCGAAATTATGTACATATATTGCATTCTATCGTGAAAATTAAATATCGATTATTGACAGCGAGCGGGTATTTGAAATAAATTAAAGTGAAATTCTCTCTCAGTCAATTAGAACTATTAGTGACGCGGATCTTATTGCGTTATTAAGGGTCGTTAGTCGTCTGTGAAACGTAAAGTCTCGCCTTGATGTTAATTTCTTCTGAGAAGAGACCATATTGTTATTTAATGTCAAACAATTAATGTGCTAAAGAAAAATTCCCATAGTCTGATTATTTCAAATAAAGTATGTTGAAAAGAGGAGTCCTTTGTAATATTATTTTATGTAATCGTTAAATGTGTAATGACGTTATTGCTATCGTCTTACGTTACACGCATCCATGACCACCCATAATTACTTGGGTGGGAAAAAAGGAATAAGGACAGTAGATGTGTAACTATACTCGCATGTACGTATGTTTTTGTGCTATTCTCATTGAGCTCTGCAGACTCTAATTTACCGAAGTTGACTTCTTATGGTTTCACGCTGAAGTGGCAGATTTTGTTTTTAGTTCTCGAGGACAGGCGCCTGAACGACAACTCAGCCAGAAGCCACGTGTGAAGAGGCCAACCCTTCTGACCTGCAGAGCACTTACTTCATTACATTTCGGTACAGCTTCTAGGCGTGACCAGATCCATGAAATGCTTGCAGTTCCATATGAAATCCACATTACTGCTCTGACTGAATGATTCAACAATTATTAAACGTGTTTAATTTACTACTCGCACGCCTTCAGCATTTGCAGTGGTTTATAGGGTTCATAAATTTATTGAATAATCAAAACAATCGCATTGTATTTTTTGTGTTTACCTAACTTCAGCCAAAATACAAAAGAAATTATTAGCTACGATTCGCGCCAGCTTTACGATATATATACGTATGAACGTGTGTACAAAAGAACTGCGAGATAAGTTATGTCAACCTAAGATTTAACATATTTTGCAAGCAAGCATGTGAATGAACTAATGTGATGCCTTGTTTTTAAAAAAAAAACTTTATTGTATTTGACAAGCGCTAATAAATTTTGGCTCGCGTTCTAGAGACACGCTTTTGTTTCCGTTCTACATATTATGTTTATTAAAATATATAAGGAACCATAAAATAATTGTATTTGAATACGTTTGCCACCCCATTCGAGCTGATATTTAGGACGAAGCTTAGGCGGACAAAATTGCGTTGCACTCAATTGCCTCTGATTCCCTATCCTGAACATAAAAACAACTTCCTCAAATTAAAACGAACCTAAATCAAGTAAGCAAGGAGATGAGTCAGAATGAGATGAGATAGACCTCTACTTCTCTTGACCCGTAAAATTATTTGACAGCAGTTTTTATATCATTTTCTCACACCCAACTGATCAATCAGAGAATGCAGTATTTCGTGAAGTCGGCTATCTCTAGAGCACCTGATTTCTGGTCAGAATATCCCAACGAAATGTTTTATGGACAGTTTAAACAAAGCTGCTGATGCGGATTGTCAACTGAAGTCTCTGAAGCGGCTGGGTATGAATTTGTCCTCTGCATATGTACACCGCCACGTCTGTCATCTCTGAGATACGGCCAAATGAAGGTATGTACATATTTGCTCACTGACTACGCCAATCAGAAAGGGATTAAGGCTGTACTTAACTTTAATGAACTTCAACTCGTCGGAAGCGAGCGAAAAAGAGGAGTCATCCCAAACGTTCAAATTCTATCCGACCGTCTGCTAGATGAGGAGGCGAAAATGGCAGAGGTTAGCCCGTGTCGGATGAGTACAGGAATTTTTTTCAGAGTTCAACTATTCTTTTGCTCTTTTTTTTGGTATTTTCTTTCATCTGCAATTAACGACTGTGTGAGTACTTCATCTACTATCGAAATTTTATAGTATGAAATTGTGAAAGCATGGCACGACTAAATAAGAAATGGCTATAGTCGAGCCGACGGAACTACAAATTATTGACCTCTCTCAAGCTTCAACATAAACCAGCATTTGCGTGTACGTAGTGACGCGATTAATTTCGCTCCCACTTAAGTAGGGATTAGTGAACGAAATTTAGTGAAATGATATTTAGCGTGCGTCTTGTCACCTCTATTTCATTATTTAGGGTAGTCACCTCCATCCAGACGGAACTCCAGCGGGAGCTCGATAAGTTTGTGGCCGTAAGTATATGCTAATGCTGGGGTTACGTGGACAAATCCGAGGGTTTGGTCATTTTCAGAACGCCTGTTCAATGCACTCTACATGATTGTGGTGTCCCATTGAAGCAAGTGGAGAAGTTTGAATGTCTCGGGAGTGATGGGAGAAGTAATGCTGAGCTCTCCTTTAGGATTGGCAAAGCTGGTTCAATTTCGAAACAACTTAGAAGATCTGTAATCAGAAAGGCCGAGCTTGGTGTCAAAGCCAAGTTAGTGGTTTTCAATTCAGTATTTGTTCCAAAGCTCACTTGAGTTGAAATTTGGGTAATGACCGAAAGAATAAATTCGCGAATACAAGCTGCCGAAATGAGCATTCTTCATGCTGATGCGGGAATTACTCGCCGGGAAATGGTGAGAAACACGGCAGTGCGCGAAGAACTCAATGTTGAGCAGCTGCTTCTTTGAACGGAAAGGGTTATGCTTTGATGGCTTGGGCATAGGGCACGAATGTCCCCATCATCACATAGTCTTAAATGCGATTCGATCAGGTAGGTGACCGCTTGGCAGTCCCAGGACGAGGTGGTTGGATCAAGTCCAAAAGCTCGCTTGGTTCCGCCTGGGCATAACTCCTGATGAGTTGGAGTCGATGGCGGAGTATCGAATGCCTAGATTTCTAGTATGTGCTTTACCCCCGCGACCCCTTTAGTGGATCATGCGCGTCAGAAGATAACTAAACATCAACATCATCATTATGCATTCGCTAATTTACTTAAATCTGCGAAAGTACCTTATAATTGGACCCTAGTCTTCTCTACCATTTGTCTAAGCGCGTTTATTAACAGTCTGACGTAAAGATTAAATTTAAGTAAGTCATCAGAAGAACAGATCTCAACACTACGGCAGGTTCCAATGTGAATTGACTTCAAGGACAGTGTCGCTGATCTGTATCTACTTCTGACATTGAACGGAACTCATGAAGACCAAAGTAAACAAGTCGTCAGGGAAGTTAACACGTTGTCATCCGTGTTGAGACTTCACCACAATTGTGGTAAATTTTGTGAAATTTTCAAAGCTTCCAAATCTACTACTCATTTCTTGTTGAGTCTTGCTTCTTAACCTCTTATGACAGCTCAATTTTCCAGGAAAATTATGCGCACATTGACGACTTTGTTCCAAAAATGTTAACACAGAGGAGACAGAGAAGCGGCGCATTTACTTTTCGAAAGCTTCGTTAACGTAGTATGTGAAATTTCTTAGAAATTGAGAAGGTAAACCACATCTACCATGTTTTTTTTTTCAAATCTCACACTTTCAACATTTTAAGTCCCAACACTGGTTATCATGTGAATTCGTTTAATTTTGAATTCAAAAAATCGCTTAAAATTCACTGGCCAACATGCTTCAATGATTTCAGCCAGCTGAGGCTAAAGCGATAGTTCGTCTGCAAAGATGAAAGTTGTCTGTGTCGGATATCGAACCTAGACACTCATCGTCGGAGTTGACGTACCTACACACCACACCACTGCGGCCAAAAGCTAGCACACACAGTTGATGTTAACAAACGCTAATCAGAACAAATATCTTTGCTCGAATTTTTACTGAAGTAGAGCCTAAAAAAGGTCAATATTAAGTGTAATATATGCAGTCTCCAAAAATGCAACGACTGAAATGACAACGAATGGTACTATTCTGATACGGAACACCACACAATAGGCAGTTATAACTGCGAGTTGGTCGACCACCACTGCCACTACAAAAACGAACAATCTTGTCAATCGCTGTTCATTCGCTTCTCTCCTCTTGAACTTAAGATCCACATGTTCAAATTGCCGAATCAATGAATACTACAACTGTCATGTAAGCTGATAAATTTGTACGACAGATAGTAACTAATTTGACTTCGAAATTCAGACGCCACATGCTAGTTTAATTGGAATTCCTTGTATTTTATTGGCTATAACCAACAGAATATTGATCAGATTCTTCTTATATTGAAGTTAACTTCAGAATCAAAAATTTAAATCTCTGACTGTTTCGGGCTAGATACAGATACAAATGTAAATCATTTCCCGAATACGTATGATGTCTCCCTCTGTAAACTATAGCAGATGTTGTCAACTGACTACAAGCGTCTGCTGATGACGTCTTAAATTTTTTTCTGTGTAAAAAAAACACCTCGTTTAATACGTAAATTGTCATCGTTGCGAGGTAAACATGTGGCTTCGAAATGGTGGCAAAGAGATTGTCAAAAACAATGAAAAAAGGGGATTTACTGTTGATGTACGCACACAATGTATGCGAGAGACTGTATCAACAAAAAAGTGTGACTCCGTGGTCACATGGATACGAAGAAATTGATAGACATCATTGCATTTTGATGAATCGATCACATGCAGACAATGTGAGGAAGCCGGGCACGATGGAAATGTCGAAGCTCAAGATCTATGAGCAAATAAAACATTTGTTATTGTATTTTTATTACACTTTAAGAGATGACGACAAAAGACCCAAATAAAATTAAGGTTTATGACTTTAAACTTTGCATTAATCATAGGTTAAGCAGACATATATGTGCATAAGTATATATCGATTATTTGATTGGACCATTCGATGCATTTGTATTCAGGATAAAAGATCATAGGTTTGATGTGCATAATTTGTTTCATGTAATCTTCACTAGATTGGAATCGATGAAATTGCTTTTGTTGCGTAACGATTTAATTCAGTTGATTTGGCATTTGAGGCATTCTCTCTTCAAATAATGCCTAAAACCGTATATCCTTGACTTGAATCGGTCCGAAATATGCTTTCAATTTGGGCACTCCGAAGAGAGCCTTCTCTGTTGACCCGAGCATCGGGGTTCATGCGATCAATATCAGTTCAGTCGACCGAGAGCTTCTCATCCTTGAACATCGTGTAGTCTTACTTGTAGGTTCCATGTACCGAAGTAAGTAAGTGTTTTTCAAAACTCACAGCAATGGGCATATGGAAATATTCCAAAACTCCAAGATCCCAAAGGAGACATTATCTGACGCCATTTAGAGACCTCCCCACGAGAAGACTGTGAGAAAGACAAAGTCCGCATCTAAGCGGCAATGGCAATTTACACAGACGAATCCGAATTGGATGGGTACACAGGTTCAGGTATATACGCCAGCTCGCCACAGATACATCCGGCTATAGAACCACTGCAGTGTATACCAGGCAGAAGTTACAGCTGTTCAAGAGGTAGCCCAACGACTATCAGTGATTCCGATAGACGGGAAATCTGTTGATTTACATATGTAGATAGTCAGACGAACATAAAGGCCCTGGACAGACCATCAATCAATTCCAAGATGGTAAAACTCTGCCGTCAATCTCTAAAGGAGATAACGAACAGAAGTAATCTTACGCTGTGCAGTGTCCCGAGCACAAGGATATTCCCGGCAACGAAAGAGCCGACGAATTAGCAAGGAAAGGGGGCGGGTTTGCCATTGGCACTGAATCAGGAGACACCTCATCCCACACTGAAAGCAATCAAATTGCTACTAATGACGAACGCCATCAACGACACCAATCACAGGTGGATCATAAAAATGAATGTGACCTGCACTATATCAAAACGGGGTACTGCCTCATAGGCGACCAGGCCAGAAGACTTAGGGCGCCCTGCAATAACTTCCCTAGAAGCTGCAGGGATAAAGAGGAAGGGGAAACAATACTACACTACCTCGGAACATGCCCTGCCCTTGCAGAAACAAGACGGAAACTGCTTGGCAGCTATTTCTTCAACTGCCTCGAATATGTAGCTAACTCAAGCATAAAAGATATCCTACAATATCTAAAAGCCACAGAATTGCTATAAAATGGTCAAAGAAGACCACCAAATATGGAATAGGATACGCAATAGGGTGAACGGGGCAGACAGGTTGGAACAAAGCTAGGAATTGACAGCACAATGGACCGGTCTAAGTGCAGCTTTTTAGTCTTTTTAGTTTTAAGCGAGCAGTCACCGTTTGTATCTACCTACCCAAGAGTTTTTCAAGAGGGGGTCCTAGCATCCCAGGCAATCCTATGAATGCAACCACCTCTGGCAGATGTCAAGAAGAAAATGGATGACAGAATCAAAGAGCGTGAAAACGAAATGTGAAACTCTCTGTCCACTTGTGAGACAACTCGGATGGTATGGCTCAAGTACAATAATGCAAAAACCGAACAAACTCCTCCAAGTTTTGAGCATGACAGCGCTCCACATAGTCTGAATCCTTTGTTGACATCAAAGGTCTCGGTCGCAAAGGTCGCATTCTCCATCGTCATCCTACACAAACGGACGAGTTTGGTAGGGATGCCAGAACTAGACATTGCTCTGTATAGCTCGTATCTATAGATGCTGTCATACGTGGCCTTAAAATCAATGAAAAGGTGGTGGGTATCGATCTGTTGCTCCTGGATAAAGTAGTAAAGCGATTGTAAACTTCTACCTCTCTTGCCCCTTGATTTCATCTGACAGCGTTTTTTATAAAATGTTCACAGACAGCGTTTGTGAATACGATTGATCAGAGAACAACTGTAGGCTGCTCTATGGCCTTAAGAAGTGTGCGTGAAAATAAAGTAGTATGCGTGCCTTTAGAGCAAATCAGAGATAGGCGAGGGGTTTTTTAGTAAAGACCCAAACCCGAGTTGGACATCTCTTTACTACTTAATCTCTGCTATTTTCCAAAATTTGCCGTGGTGTTCTTCGACTGTGCCACAGATTATAGAACAAATAATCCTGCATAGATCAAAAAATAATATACAAATAAAGATGCTATAAAAATACGTTTCTTCTGTCAGAATTCCTCAGACATATTCAACTCATGTCCATCTAACTGCTTGCTAATGCTCTGCCTGTCATCGTCGTACCATCCCTGTTGAACAAACAGTTGTACCAACCTACACTTGCTTGTCACATTTTTCTGTAGCCGATTCCACATTAGCGGGCAGAGTACCTCTATTTTGAAAATAATATTTCTTGTTCAATTAAACATTAAATAATTCCATAGAAAAATGACCAACGCCTGGAGAGCCGCCGGATTAACGTAAGTGCACAACCTGAACGAAAAATCATTCACACATGATTCCGGAAAAATATCAATTACGTAATTTTTTTTTCTTCTCTTCCCAATTGTAGCTACATCCAATTCTCGAACATTTGCGCTCGCGTTGTTCGTGAAGGCTTAAAGTCTGAGCTCAAATCAGATGCTGCCAAGAGGTCCATCAGCTCAGTGAAATTCACACCATGGATAGAGGGTAAACCAATCAGTAAGTATCGAGACCGCTGACACCAAAATATACTCTTCTCACACACATCTCCAGTACCACACAGAGGATATCAGTTCATAAGAATGTAGATTTTAATTTATTTATTATTTCTTTCACGTAAAATTTCTAGATGAAAAGTAGTAAAGGCTATTTAGTGGGCACAAAAGTAGAAAAAGTCGATGGGACCCGTAAGTCAAGTACTCCCCCAGCCCCTTAAAAAAAAAAAAGAAAAACCCCGGAGTGTTCTGTCCAGTGATCTAACTTCTCCCTACCTAGATCTTAGTCTGTTTTCTCAGTTCCCTTATTAATAATGGAAATGCATATCTGACCGTGTGCTGACAAGGTGTTTTTTTCATTGAAACTAATTGTTTTTTTTGTTTTCCTTTTTTTCAGGACGTGCCGTTGTGGAAGAGTAAACCGATTATTCCTGTGTATCTTCTATCAATAAATAATGTAAACTGCTGTTGAAAATGATGTGTTTTATTTAAAGGCGTGAACTCGTACGTGAAGTAGGTAGTTGGACTTCCTGGCGAATTAACCTTCGTCGCTTGTTCTGATTGGAAACAATGCCGGTATGCACGGACGTGCAATGGGATGGGCTTGGCTCGTATGCCTTCTCTGAATAGGATGTTTTGCATTGAACTGGGTTGTTGTAGTATTGGATAGGTCAGTGCGTGGAGTTTACTTACCTCGCTGCAACGTTCATATTGTTCGTTTTGTTGTCGATATGCGTCCATTTTGCAATCATTCGCTGGAAAAATTCGAGGTCTTGATTTAACTGCAATTAGAACCCAGCTCTTCGACTCCAAACCAGTGGAACAACGCAATGAAACCACGGAACCGATGGCGCACACGAGTGGAGAAGGACCTCAACCAACTTGGCGTGCGAAATTGGAGGCAGCTGGCTAAAGATCGTGTCAGCTGGAGAAGCTTGTTGACTGAGGCCCAGGTCCACCTCGGACTGTAGCGCCACTCGAAGAAGAACTCATATGCGCTTGTACAATCAAATAACGATCTATGTCACTGTCTCTTATTTAGGGAACATAAGGCCCCAGACATTGGTTCGGTTTTTCTTAAAGCCTGCTTTTGAATTCTACAGGTTCTGCTTCCAGTGCTAAACAATATTTGTGTTATATTTATGAGACAAGTGTTTCTGCTCTTACCTGTCAAAATCAGTCAACCCTTAAAATAGTTTCCGATTTTCACGCCCAGGGGCGCTTTAGTTGTGGGCAATCAATGCGAGAAATGCCATTCGGTTGAGATGATAAACAATTGACAAGGTGCACTACTTCTTTTGCTGAAATTAAATAAAATGAGCAAGAAAACATAGCAAGTTTGATTGAAACCGAACGATTATGTCCAGCACGACATTATCGACCTACAATACTCCCGGTCTTACAGAACGCTGCGGAGAAGTGTATTGTTCCCTGAATCTGGAGAGGTTCTTTATTAATTGTTTACGATGCTCACATCAGTTCACTTTACTTAGTTGCGATCTTTTTGTTAAACACATCCAAGAATGCCTGCCTGCTGTGCTCCACGATTTGGCTGAGCAAGATTCCATAAGTCAGAAGTCACATGATTTGGAGAGTAACAACTTAACAATCGATGGCCTCGAGACCACTGACTGTGCAATTCAACAAATACAAATTGATCCTTTAATGACAATTAAGCATGAAAGTGAAGAGGTACGTTGAACGGTCATTCCATTTCCCCAGCAGATTATCACTTAAACTCTGAGTTCTAGGTTTACAATGCCGACGATGCCTGTGAGGATGCGGAAAACCCGTCGGACTACGAAAACGATGACGATTTATCGCTGGAAAAGTTGAGGGCCCGCAAAATAGTGGAAGGAGTCATAAGTGAATACAAGAAACATCCAATTCTGTGGGACATTAAACTGAAGAGTAAATTCAAAAGAGCAGAAGTTACGCGTGCCTACAGGAGAATCCGCAGAGCGGTCAACTTGAAATATAAGACGAATTTCTCGCATATCCAATTGAGGACGCAAATTCAAAATTTGAGGTGTCGCTACAGGAAAGTCTTGGACAAAAAGAAAGCATTTGATAAATGCCGCAAAGATGGAGCAAAGCATTTCGAAACCGGGCTGTGGTTCTTTGATAAATTATCCTTCATCGACGAGACCAATCAGGAATACAAAGTGCATGACAGTGTGTTTGGTTTATCATACATTTTGTCTTACCTTTATTCATTCGCAGGATGATCTGTCTCAAGGTGGTGAGAGTGAACAGGACGACTCGACCAGTTCGAATGAGGTGAGTGGCAGTGGGCAGTGGTTATTGTTATTTTTAAGGACAACAAATCATTGTTCTGCAGTCTTTTTGTTCATCAAATGACTCGCCGGGTCGTAGAGTGAAAAGGATCAAGCGAGATCGACCCAGCTCTAAGATGTTGAATGAAACCGACATTATTTTGGACATTATAAGTCAGTATAAGCAATATCCATTTTTATGGGATCAAACTTCTCCGCTTTATCGTGTTAGGTATGCAAAAGCGGATGCCTTTCGGCAGATCACAACGCACATAAATCAGAAATTCAACAAAGACGTTACTGACAAAGAGCTGAGGCAGCAAGTGTTCAATCTGAGGGCTGCGTACAAGCATGTTCAACGAGAAAAACACAAACCCAACTACCAGATAACTTTGTGGTACTACAATGAATTGTCATTCATCGATAGTAAGGCAGACGTCGTGAAGAACGCACATGATGTAAGTACTTTGCGAAAAAACTGTCAGTTGTTGCACTCAAACTTAAATTTTAATTTGAAAAGAATCCACATTTGAAGCCGATAAAGCAGGAAGAAGCTCTCAATCTCAATCAGATGCATCATCCAGACAACAATCATTATCTGGGCTGTGAGCAAAGCTTTGAGCCAAGTCACCATGACCAGCGAAAAAACGGCGAGAAAGAAAGCAAAAAGGAGTGCGAAAATGATGATCTAGCCGATGACAGCCCGGCAGGCGTCATTGACGAACCACTGTCTTCGAACAAAAAGATAGTTCTCAGCCTTATAGAGGAGTATAAAAAGCACCCATGTTTGTGGAATAGCCATGAATGCAATACGAAGACCAAACGATGCCGAGCTGTCAAGGAGATCACGTCCGCCATCAATACCATACACAAAGCAAACTTTACAAGCACCAAGATACAGAATAAACTTGTACATCTCCGAAGGAGCTACAAACGGGCTCTGCGCAACAAAGAGACATTTGGCCTGAGCAATTCCGACACCAGTAGAATTTTCGAACCACCACTTTGGTATTTCAATCACATGTCATTCATTGGGGACAGGGCTGGTGACTTGTCACTCAGTCGAATGGAAAAGAAAAAACCCGACTTGGGAGACGAGAGCCAAGTTGCAGTGATGTCTGATGAAGACATACACTCTGACAATCACTCGGAATGCCTGTCCATGAAATCAGAACCATGGCAGATATCAATCACTGAAAACAAACCACTCCTAAAAGCAATCATAGGAGAATACAAGAGGAAGCCATCGTTGTGGGCAGTAAACTCTGAAGAGAGCATGAGGCAAAGGGAACTCACCGACGTCTGTAATGTGATAAGTGAAAAATTCAGCACAAAACTCAACTGCCAAAGCCTGGACAGCGAAATGAGCGCACTAATCTCTTCATACAAAAGAACGCTGCAGACGCAAGAGGCCGAGTCTGGGAATGAAGCCAACTCGAAAGTGTGGTACGCCGACTTGTTGACTTTTATCAACAACTCGAAAACTAACGAAACCTGTGTAAGCATAGAATGTTAAATGCCGTGAATTCCATTCGATTCATCTTTGTTTAGCAGGATAAACAACGCGATCTCCCAGAAGAGAAGTCTGCAACCAATGATAACAACAGTTCTGATGACGAGGAGGTAAGCTAGTTAACATATGCTCCTTCTCCAATAATGTTGAATTTGATCGTAGGAATACCAAAGTTCGGGTCCAGTCCCAAATGTAAGTACACCAGCTTAACAAAGTTGGCAACAATAAATGACTTCTCATTTTTTTTTTTTTCCAAAGAAAGAAATGGTTTTTAAAATCATTGAACTCTACAAAGAAGCAACAAGTCTTTGGGACACAAACCATCCACAGCACAAGATGCAAAGTGAACGCAGAAGACGCATTGGAGCAATCATAGCCCGGCTAAGCCAAGAGCACGATATTCACATAACCGTTGAGGAGTTTCGCTATCACATTCAATTCCTGAAGAGTGCTTATTTCCGCGCTGTGCGCCAGGAAGCCATTGCAAAGCAATCGAATCTCAGCAGCATGGGTGTGGTTGAAAAACCCTTCTACTTCGACGAGATGTCATTCCTTGAACCCTTTGCTGACAAGAATGCCGCCGATTTGCAAATCACAGACGATAAACCACACCAGTTCACATTCCTATGCGAGAATAAGTCGCTAATGATGGGCTTCATTAATCTCTATAAGGCGAGCAGGTGCTTATGGGATCAGGAGCACAAGGACCGAAACAATCCTGCAGCTCACTCCAAGGCCCATCGCAAGATAATCAAATTGTTCAAGCAAAATGGAGAGCATTTCCCGAAAAAACGACTGCTCTCAGCAATTCGGTTTCTGCACTCAACTGTGGTGGATACCCAGGAGACCTGTGCACCAAATGAAGCAAACAGTGCAAATAAGTCTCCTGTCTGGTTTTATGAACACTTAGATTTTCTGGGGAAAATTCCTCCAATCAGGGACATGTACTGCACCCATTGCGATAAGCACTTTTCCTCGCTGGTTGAGTATGAGAAGCACAAAATCGAGATTATCGGAGACTATCCGTACAAATGCAAGATTTGCAACGCCGGTTTCGTGTCCAGATCGAAGTTCTCCTACCATCAGATTACCCACAAGGAGCCGCATAAGTGTGAGCTATGTGGATTCCAGGCATTCGATAATCACAACTTCAACGTTCACATGCGTCGACACAAGCGTATTCACATGTTCCGATGCGACGAATGTGACAAAGGGTTTGTGACGTCGAGTGAGCTCAATCGACATCTGCGCAAGCATACGGGTGAGAAATCGTTCGTCTGCGAGATCTGCGGGATGGCACTGGTTGCGAGCTCAGAGTACAATCATCACATGAAGCGACATCGGAACGAAAGGGATCATAAGTGCGAGATTTGCGGTAGTGCTTTCTTCACGGCGAAAACTTTACGGTGTCACATGGCGTCGCATTCGTCTGAGCGACAGCATGTGTGTGATGTCTGTGGTTCGGCATTTAAGCGAAAAAAAACCTTGTGTCAGCACATGGCATTGCACTCGGAAAATAAGAAATACGGCTGTAATATTTGTGGGAGGCGTTTTGCTCAAAAATCTGGTCTGCACTCGCACATGAAGACTCATGGACAGAAAATATAACTCGGGCTTTGACGAGAGAAAATAAAGTGAATATATGTGACGTTCAAAGTGTTTTTTTGTCTTTCCATGAATTGGGGCTTAAGATCTGTTTCTGTCGACTTTCCATTCTGGCCACTGCTCTACTGCTCTACTTGGTTGCAATGGGCTTCCATCTTTACCCACTAGTGCCAGCTCAATCACAGACGTTGTCTTGTAGCGCAGTTCCAGAGTGATACAGATGGCATTGATGTAAAAAAAAAACCCTCTTCTGAACTGTAACACCCTTTTTTTCAACTATTCCTTGTTCATTCTTGGCTCAAAATATAATACGATTTACCACCCGAATGATCTGCGGAGAAGTTGTATGGGCGAAGAGGAGATTCCAAATTGTCCATGTACCTGCCTGTCTCAGGCATCCCTTAGAAAAGAATTCCTATTAGTCTACTTCTTCAGTGATCTCTCTGACCTAAGTGAAAGTCGATCCATAAAAAAGAAGACCCCTTCAACTGCGCCAACTACCGAGGGGTAAGTCTTCTAAACATCGCCCGTAAGATCTTCTCTGCCGTTTTGTGTGAGCGCCTGAAACCATTCGTGAATAACCTGATAGGTCCTAGTAGTATATTGGCAACACTACAGGAGGTGCTCTTCTCATGACATACATCATAGCTCTTATCTTTGTTTTGTGTACATGTCCAATCCTGTTGAGAGTTGCGATCTGACCACCGACAAGAGCGGTTGCACTGGCGAGCCGATACTACACTCCTTATCAGTGCGATTTCAGTTCGGGGATGTCCGCAATAGACCATATCTTCACACTGCGGGAGATCCTGGAGAAGTCCCAAGAAATGCAAATCGACACACACCACCTAAGCCGGATTTGGCAGCGTTCATGAAAACGGGCTATACAATGCCACGTCTAGTTTTGAAATTCCTGCCAAACTCATCAGACTGAGCAGGATGACGATGGAGAGCTCTCGCTGGTCCATCAATGTCGGTAATGAACTCACCGAGGCCAATGTCAGGTCTTAGATAAGGCGACCCGCTATCACGTGACTTCTATAATACCATCCTAGAGAAAATCGTGCAAAAACTCACCAAATGCACGATGTTCCTAAAGTCCATACAGTTGCTAGCCGACGCGAATAAAATTGACGTGATTGATCGTCAATAAGGCATTTGTTGGCATTGAAACGGAAGCGGTTTAAATAAGTCTGGTGGTAAACGAGGGCAAAACAAAGTATAAGCGAGAAAGGATGCACAGCATCGTCGACTCGGCCAGAACGTCACGGTAGGCAGCTATAACTTCGAGGTAGTGAAGGACTTCGATGGCATGTGGAGAAGAAGGTTCAACCACGAACTGTAGGGGCTGTACAGCAACATCCAAAATCTAGCCAGGCGTCAACGGATCCAACACCATGTGCAACCTAGTTCCGGCCCAAAGAATCTTCAACTCTGAGCCTGTTCACGCACAAGGTGGCGCACACAAGTCGAGGAGGACCTCAGCCGGCTTGGTGTGCGAAACTGGAGACATCTGACGAGAGGTAGTGCAGGCTGGAAAGGCATGTTGACTGAGGCCCAGGTCCACCTCGAACTGTAGCGCCCTGAGAAGAACACGATTAGATTAGTAATGGAAAATCCACGACAGGTCTAAGTGCATCTGCATATCATCGGAACTTACCTACCTGTCAGACTCAGAGTTAAATTAGATCCATATACCCATCAAATCATGTCTATCTACAGTCCGTACACCTTGTGATTGAATCATCTCACCAAAGACTGTATAAAGACGAATTGCTTCTTCACCGACTTAGATGTCTGAACAAGTTGTTCCATAAAGCAAAAGCTCCTCCTGAACCAAACGAAAAAGTGATAGTAGCAGCTGCTTCTTCTGCCAATTGGTGATGGCGCAACCGGTGTTATTTATTAAATATAGCATATATTCTTATTATTCCTCGTTGCCAAAGAAACCTTAAGTGGTTCCTTCCCAATATTCAGCAAGCGCTCTATGGCCGATGCTGAGCAAGATCAACATGAGTCATCAGTTTTAGCCGCACGCTATACTTACCGTACACTGTGCCATAGGTACACATGCAATGCGACTGAACGTGCCGCACAACGACTTCTCCAGAAGCTGCAGAGATGGCAAGGAAAAGAAAGAACTTCTTGGAGTTGAAGGACTTAAGCGGTGTTGAACTACAAAACCTCCTGGATTCCCACATGCATCTGGGTGGTTTTATGACCACAGTCTCACGGTAACATTCCCTAGCATCAGGACAATCACCCAGATTACGAAAGTCGTTTAACGACTTGTGTCGAAACGCCTCTGTGATGTCGGTATTACGATTGTCGATAAGGTAGTCGTTTTACGCCATAAAACGACTTCTGGCGATCAGCTTATGTGGAACGTATTTTTTGTGTGACACTTGTCGTGTATCGATATACCGAAAGTCGATTTACTACACCAAAATGACGAGTAACACGACAAAAGAGGACGGTTTGAATTTTGTGAACGACTCTTATGGAACAACTAGTAAAAACGTGTTTTTTCCTTGTGTTTTAACTGGAATGGTGTAAAATGTATTTAGTGTTAATTATTTATATTAAGGGTCAACATTTCCGGACCAAAACAAATAAAGCGGCTGCTTGAACTGATGGAGGACAACAAATTTCAAAAAGAAATTTAGCAACAAATTTCAAAAGAGGTTTTTCTCAAACCGGTGCACACAAAACTGAATGGAAGGCAGTCGCAACAATTTTAAATAAAGGATGATTTTCGCGCGCTTCTTCCATTTTATTGTCAGCTCATTTTTGGCTCAATGGGTACGTAAATAAGCAGAATTGTCGATTTTGGAGTGAATATCAGCCAGAAGCATTGAAAGAGCTACCAATGCATCCAGAAAAAGTCACAGTTTGGTGCGGTTTATGGGCTGGTGGCATCTTTGGACCGTACTTCTTCAAAGATGATGCGAATCGTAACGTAACTGTGAATGGTGAGCGCTACCGTGAGATGATATCCAACTTTGTTTTGCCCAAAATGCAAGAGCTTGACTTGCATGACATGTGGTTTCAACAAGACGGTGCCACATGCCACACAGCACGCGCAACAATGGACTTATTGAGGGGCGAGTTCGGTGAACATTTTATTTCACTTTCGGGACCGGTCAATTGGCCGCCAAGATCGTGCGATTTAACGCCTTTAGACTATTTTTTGTGGGACTATGTTAAAGCCATCCATACAGACAAGCCCGCTTCAATTGACGCATTGGAAGACAACATTGAAGCATTTATTCGTGAGATACCGGCCGAAATGTTGGAAAGAGTATGCCAAAATTGGACTAAGCGGATGGACCATTTGAGGCGCAGTCAATGTCAACATTTGCATGAAATAATCGTTAAACTTAAGTTATATGGACCGTACTATCGATTCAAATAAAGATTTCATGCATTTTTCTGAATTTAATGTGTTTTTTTTAAAACTTTCCTATAGCTTTTAAAAATCAACCTTTAGTTTGGGACCACCTGAAAGGGATGAAAAGTAATGCCAATTGTTATTCACAATTGTACAATGCATATCTCTTACTTAGCATCTGGTAAATCAAATGGATTGCATTTTAATCTAATACTTCTTCTGATGTTAATTAATTCCCTTTTTTGCAATTCTTGATCGTCGTTCTCTTCACTAATCCAATAAATAGCAATGCTGTCCATATTTACTTTAAGTTCCACGAACAATTTAATTAAGCAAACACATCAAAATGTGTATTCCGGTAGAATTTATGAAAACTACCCCAGGCATGAAGATTACGCAATAATGAGTTCAATTTTCGTTCGTTCTGCGCAGCCTACGTCACAGGCGACACCCGATTTGACAGCTCTATGTATTTTCCATACAAATTGCAAGAAATAAAACTAATGTTTGTCCTTTTGTTAAGAATAATAGTGTTTTAAAAATGTGTCAGGAAGTAAAACTTGTTTTAATATATTCTTAATTGAATTATTTAGATGTTATAACAAGTTTTGCCTGATTGGGGCTTTTATTTAAATTACTTTGAACAAGTAGTAAGAAGCATTCATACAGATCAACACAACTTGCTTACTTTAAAGAGAAGTAATATTTTAATACTCCATTTGTGTTTTCTAAAGTGTTATTAGATGTTTAATGTGTTATTTATCACAATCCATTGAATAAAAGTGATGAATAAGGGACAAGTCTTTCATGGCATTTTTTAAAAATATCGTTAGAGATGAGCAAATTGTCCCCATTGCCTCTTGCAAAAATATTTTCAAGGTGTTGCACTTGATCTTTTGGTACCGCTGTTGGCTTTGATAATCCTCATTAATTAATTTGATGGTTTACCCAAGTAAACTTATATTGTAAATTGCACCCGCTTTATCTGTAATACATCATTCTTCAAACTACCCGATTAAACGAATTGATCTGTCAAATTGAAAGTAAGCTTTTGAGTGGCAGTTTTGGAATGTGTGAGGAACAAAAGGTCGAGTCGATTAAGGTTCGTAATACCGATGCTTACACGCCTGTAAAGTGACTCGACTCTCAAAACGCCTTGTGTCGTTCAAGTGACACGACCAGAGATGAGGTATTAAAGATATAGTAAACTTCTAGCTCTCTTGCCCCTTGATTTCATCTGACAGCGTTTTTTATAAAATGTTCACAGACAGTGTTTGTGAATACGATTGATCAGAGAGCAACTCCAGGCTGCTCTAAAGCCTTGAGAAGTGTGCGTGAAAATAAAGTAGTATGCGTGCGTTTAGAGCAAAATTCCGAGTGAAACGCGATGGGCAAGGGGTTTTCCACTGGAAAGACGACTATCTCGGTGTACATGATTTCTGGACACGACTTTCGTAATCGGGGTGAATGGAACCAACAGGTTTGTCCACATGAGCCACGGTCGGAAGGCCAAGGGAAATAAAAGAATAATTTTGTTGGAAATATTTCCTTGTATAATATATTTCATTTAATATCTTAACAAATAAATAAATTGGATAGATTTTTCTTTATAAAATAACATCTATTATCTGTTTAGTCAAAAATAAGTAATATTTCCTTATTCACTAATTCAATTAGTTATTTGTTTAGAAATAATATTAAAATACAAATTAAATGATACATTGCGTGCATTGATCCTAATGCCATTTACTTTACATGATTAAATCAATGTTAAATGTATTTTGTTTTCTGATATAAATTACTCCAATTTATTATTAATTATGACAACTTTTCAACACCCATACATTAATTTATATATAATATAAAAAAACGAATGACATCAACAACATTAGAGCAATTTATTGTTTCGTTAAATATTTTTATGCGATTAAGACACTATCAACATTTAAGCACTAGGTTTTTTTACTTTTTCATTAATTTTTTTTACAAACAATTATAATTGATGTGGTTAAATTTAGATCTGTTTTTTTCTTGTTCTTCTTCTTCAATCAACTGCAAAAAAAAAAGAGTAGTTTAAACAATAATTTAAACCGTCGGCAAGATTTATGCGCGAAGGCTGACGTACAAGTATGTGCAAGGCTTTGGGTGCATTTTTCAATTGGCAAAACAAAAGAAACGATGCTCATTGCAAATAAACACGTTCATTGCGATAATAGATTAGTTAATAAAAAAAATAATAATAATACATACATTTATGAAACTAGCCTAGGTTAAGTCAATATCTTGGTTTTTTTTTTTTTTTAGTTTACACACATTGGCTAAGAATATATATTTTCTAAAATATGTACAAAATACGTTTTTCTTAGTTCAGTATACACAGATTATAAAATTACAAAAAGAAAGATGAAACTACATAAGTCGGCAACTACATATGTATAGATTTGTTTCTAGTTTGTAATTTGTATGTAGGTCAAGTCAAGACGACTCGTTTTGTTAAACATATATATTTTTTTCAGGTAACAGGCCTTTGAGGAGGATTTTTGTTTTTAATTTAATATGAGCTTGTCTACACATTTAAAAAATATTTTCATTTTCTTGTCTACTCTAAGGGTTTGTCTTACATTTTTTTTTTTTTTTGTTAAATTTTATTTTTGTAGGTACAGCCCTTATCCATCACTTTATCACACGTTAACAAAAAGGACAAGAATTCCTTCGGTATTTTCGATTCTCTTTGAAATAAAGATTAAAGCTGTTCATTTCGTATTTGATTTTAGATCGAAGAGTGTACATATGTAAAAAAAACAAACAACACGCACACACATCCTGAAACTGTTAGATCGATTTTGTCGTTCAGCAGAATTGAAACGTTTAGTCCATGCCACCACTGACTCTCTTCCGACTGAATGTTCTGGAGTCTGAACAGCATAAGCAATCTCATATGTAGTACTCTCTCCATCACAGGATGACCCAGACGCTGGTCGAGAAGATACTTAAATGCCATTTAAATGCCCATGCCAAAGCTTGAGACTGTATTAAACACACTTTTGTCTGTATTCAACAACAACTGATAACATCCCAACGCAATCAAACCCAACAGCCATCATCTGTCTAACATCCCTCAATCTCATCCAACATCGAGTCTGGTTTCACACTTTTAAATAAATAAACTTCCATATTATCTTTCCCCTTCACGTACACCTCTCCGCGAGGTTCGAAATCGTACTTATCCTCCAAATATCGCAGACACTCCTTGCCAACTTGCAATCTCCCCGGCACACCGGTCGAGTCCATGCGACTAGCCACATTAACTGCGTCGCCCCAAATGTCATAGTGCAGCTTGCTGGTGCCAATAACACCGGCAGTTACATCGCCAATATTGAAACCAATTCTTAGGATCAAATTGAATTCCAGCAAATCCTTGTTGAAGGCATCCACCACACACTGCATGGCCAAGGAGAATTCCATTAATGCGTATATGTGCTGATTGTTATCGCCCCGATTGAGCGGATCCAAGCCACTAGCCGCCATGAAAGTGCTACCAATTGTCTTGATTTTTTCCACACACCGAAACTCTGACCTGGACAATAGTTCATCAAAGTCTCCGATCAGTTCGTTAAGTACGCGCAAGTATTCCTTTCCGCCCAGGTAGCTTTCGTCATACATTTCGTTGAAGTTTACTATGCTCGCAAAGATTATCGCGACATTTCGATGATTCTCTGAGTATTTTGCAGTGTTCTTTAAGTGCTCTGCCACATGTTTGGGAATTATGTTATGTAACAGCATATCCGCCTGGTTCTTCATGTTCTGAACGCGGATTTTGTCCTGATTGGCCACTGCGTTGCCGTAGAATGTGAGTCGATAGCCGATTTCGAATTCCCTATTGAGGAACCACACCAGCACTAGGATCAAGAGCAGATCAAGATATATCTCTACGTGGTAGTCCTGGAACCACTTAATCTCCTCGTAGAGAAATTTGTGAGTCAAGAGCAATGGTGTGGATTCTGTTGAGTTTGCAACATCGTTTCGATTCACGTACGTCGTCAGTTGACTCACCGCAATGCCAACGAAACACATGGCTGCCAAGAATGCTAGGATGTTCCTCATCCAGCAATTCAGCTGTGTGAAGTTACAAAAGTGAACTATACACACGAATATCAGAAAGCCGTAGTGGTACTCGAACGCCTGCAGTTGATTCAGGTCAAGGAGCAGGAAGTGAACAATAATTAGAACCGCCGGCATCGACATAAGGACCGCCAAGCAAATGTGCCAAGGATACCAGCTGGAAATAGCTTCGAAAATACGATCGGCACACGATTCTGTCTGCATGATTCCGTGGTTCTGAGCAGCCTTACTCTTGCCATTGCTTCGCCGGCACATCTGACGCGTGAACAGAAACAATGCAAAGAACTGAATTGCGGTGAAAATTGTGAAGACAGACACCCATATTCGGAAGTTCATTGACACCGTGGATGGAGCCATGAGGAAGAGCGATGCCGAGATGCAGAGGTACACAGCGATCCCTATGAAAATGTCAATATAAGTGTTGTACCTAGGCGTGGCCAATGTCGGCGGCCCTTCCGTTTCGTTCTCACTTCCAAAACGGTGAGCCTTCGATCGGAACTCCTTCTCCATCTGATGCGACTTAAAGAACAAGCTGAATCTTCTCAATGGAGGCTTGACCAGGTAGCTTCTCTGTGATTTCGCATTATCGCGAACGCAGCGTATAAGTTGCAAGTCGGACTGTTTCCTTAACTGCTGCAGACATGCGGCCAAGGGGTCCGCCAAAGGCTGTTGTGGCTGGGCACATGGTGGCGGTGGAATGTGTGTGGGAATTTGAATGGGTATATCACCTATGTTGGATATGCTGGAAGTGGAGCTGGTGAAGTAACCAGAGACTCTATGCTGCGATATTGCTGCGGTCTGATTGAGGGCATAGATTTGCTGTTGAATGCTAGAGCGTCGACTGTTACTCTTGATACCGGAATCTTTACGGCTTGTAGCCGAAGGGCATATACTGAGGCCATCGCAGCCTTGCAGATGCTGAGGACCAGCATTTGGTTGTGATGGTGGCGGTGGCACAGCCATATGCAAACAATCAACTCTTCCGACTGCTAAAGTGGACGCACGAGGTCTACCTACAGGCGAAACATCCCATTGGCAAGATTGACCAGATTGCCCAGATCGTCCACACTGCGATCGATAGCTGCCGGACCGGCCGAATGGAGAAATGTCACTTCGTGATTGCGAGATATATGATCGTATGTCGATGACATCATCGAACATGGAATGTTGGCCGGGGGAGCAACAGCTACCGTCGGGCGATTTGGCCAATGCAACAGATGCATGGCCGGGCTTCTGAGGAATGTCTAGCGTGCAGGTGGGCTTCGCGGTCTCAATTAAGAGTGGAATTTGTTGATAGCCATTTTGCTCAAGGCATGACAGGACCTCCTCGGGGGGACGAGCCGGTGTACTCTTCAGCAATGTCGATGGATCGGTTTTCTTGAAGTCTTCAATTTTCTTCAAGAACTTCGGAACCCTCCAGTTTTTCAGTCGTGCTTTGGTCTTGTTCTCTTCCTCTGGGTTCGAGTGGGGCTTGTTGCCCATTGTACTAGAACCCCTGCAACAGCCTTCGTCCTCCTGATCGGAATCCAGGCTGCCGGGAAGAGATTTTGTGGTTATTATTATCGTCGGATGAGGTTGCGCCATATTGTTGTTGATGGCCTTTTCCACTTCCGGTGGCTGCTGTCCGGCGGATTTTTTTCTCATTTTCATTGTCAGCGACGTCAAGCGAGGCCGTATCGGAAGTACCGGCGACGGATTGAGGGAACTTGAAATTTGTCCCACTGGCGATGCAGGCGGCACATTCGGCTGTATAACTGAGACGTTCGTCGCACTCTGCGACAGGGAATTCCCGTTATTGTAGGCAAGAAGAAGGTTGGAACCATTTCGTGGACTAGGACTGAGACTGTTATTTCGAGATATCTCCTTCTGCCGACCGACGACAAAGTAAGTTCGTTGACCTGTAATTGGAAAAAGTTAGACCATGACTCATTTGAAGCTGGATTTATAATCACCCTGCACTTCTTCGCCGTCTTCGAGGAAATAAGCATCGCCCAGAAAGGTAGAGGTTACTTCAGAGATGTGAACTTGCTCTGGTCTGCCTGTAGACTCCATCCTTAAAAATGAAAAAAAAAAAAAAAAAAACGAAAATTCAGTGAAAACGCCCGATAAGCATACACTAATGAAGTCACTTACTTATTTGCGAGGGTCACATCATTACTCCAGACGTCGAACTTTACTCTGCGCGTGCCCACAATGCCGCACAATACAGTGCCCGTGTGAACTCCCACTCTCATCTTAACCCCCTCATGGCGCTGTGCGTCAAAACATCGCATAGCATCGATCATTCCCAGGCCCATTTCCACACAGCACACTGCATGGTCTGGTCTTGGCTCCGGGCATCCGGATACACAATAGTAGCAGTCGCCCAACGTTGAAATCTTCTCACACCCATTCAAACTGCATAAATCATCGAATCTTTCGAAAAGATCGTTCAAAATTTCCACCAACTGCTCTGCTGTCTTTGTCGACGACATTTTCGTGAAGCCCACAATGTCCGCGAATAGAATACTTACATTTTCCATACTATGCATGTGGAATGGTCGAAAGAGTGATTTGACATCGTTCGATGCTCTAGGCTTCATATAGTGGGCACTCTGATCGGGGCTCATGAGCTCCGGTTGTTCCATGCCACCCTCGTTCAGCAACATGTCGGCCACCTTCGGTGGCATCACCGAATGAATCATTTTCTCCTTCAGTTGCTTCTCCATTTCCAGTTGCCTTCGCACGAGCAGATTTTGTCCCACTTTCATGAAGGTCCCTCGCATCCGTACCACATTCATGATCAGTACATGCAAACCGACCAGATGCACACAGAATTGCAATAATATCCGCAAGATGAGAATTTTATAGCCAAACCCACTCGCTGATCCGTGGATCCCATTGTTCCCCGCCACCAAGTGACTGAGCGTCTCGAAGAGCACTGAGTATGTGATCGCGATGAACGCACTCAACCACAGTGTCATCGGTATTGCGGTATATATGAGAAGTATGATTTCCAAGCAGATAGCAAAGTGTCCCAACGGACTAAAGGCTGTGCTGGTGAAACTTAGAAAACCTAGAGAGGCTGTACATAGGATGATTGCTGTTAGAGCTGATGTCGTATTCGTATGGGCCCGATACGTGTCCCAATGGGTGAAGCATAACGCTAGGATTGATATTAACGATAGAAAGGAAAAGGAACTTGATATTGGCCGCCAGTAGTCCTCGGAACCGCCGTCGATCAAAAAGTACAGGAACCATGCCAGCGAACAGAGTAAGATGTATGAAAGTGTAAATCTGAAAGAGAATTTTTAAGAGAAACTGTTAATAAAGCGCTTTTAAAAGTTTATCTTTCTTTATATTTTAAGGATAATCTTCTAGACTACCAGATTACTGTTGAGTTTTCCCGGCAGAAATAGCGGATATTCGTGAAGCCGCTGAATGTCTGTTGATGAGAAAAACCATCCTCTAAGTCAAACTCGAGCTAATTTTGATATTCCGTGAAAATTCGACTTAGAGGGAGGCGACTGCACTCGATTAACGAAGTTGTTTCGCAACGGTATCTAGTAAACGCCCCTTGAATTGATGAAACCGAAGCCTGTTCTTAGCGTTGCAGTATGAAGTCGACAACAGGGGCTGAGTTTGTAAACGTCAAAAAATGCGCATCGCGTAAATATCACTCGATAATCACGATAATCTGTGATGCGCTGTTTGCTTTTGCTCACGCAGCGGCTGTTTTCATATGACGTTTTAGAACGCGATGTATTGCATTGCAATTAATTAAGAACGTTTTACGTTGCAGTACTGCGCTCATACTGCGTTTTCGAAGTCAGTCAGGCTCGCCATTAAACACCACGAATTTTTGCTGTAATTCCATGAAGAGAGCTTGAACTTTGCATGAAAATTGGAAAGATCTTGCAAATGAATACTGCTGACTGGATAAACATTGTAATTTGATACCGTGAACTGTTTTGCATTCGTGAACGATGAAGCTTAACAATGTTGTACGATGCTCAGACTCTCTTCATTAAATGTGATTGTTTAGATAACAAAAACGCACAATCGTTCAAGCTGGGATCCTATTGAAGCGCCTTTAAATCAGAAACGTCAGCAACAGGAACGAGTTCGTAATTATGTTCAGTTAAAGTCAAGGACTTCATCCGCCAGTAAGTGCGTTTACCACTACACACAATCGTTGATTGTTCCACCACAGACGCAATAAGTTTCCCGGGTACCATGTACTCGAGTTATTATACAGTTCTTAGAATTTAACTCTCATGTAAATTTCCCAAACTTCCCCGTGCCGAGCGAATAAAACTATACTCCACTCGTAATATTAAACGCACAATATGAACGGTTGCTGTAGAAACTGGGCCAAGTCCACCTCGGAAGCGAAGGGATTATACATTTAAACAGAAGATATATTTGGAACCAGCGTTGCCGATTTGGCACAATCGTGCCATTACGGCACTTTTTGTTTGAAATGACACAGTGGCGCTTTAACATTGAATATGGCACTTCATAAACGGTTAAAAAAATCGCTGCATCGCTTACATCTGCATTCCGAAAGAGTTGAACGCTCGTTAAGTTTCGATGAATATGTGTAAATGGTGCTTTATTTATTCATTAACGTAATTATTTAATGCATTCATCTTTGTTTCTATAACATTTTCTAGTGCAATTCATAAAGTGGATTAAACACACACAAAAACCACTTCTGTTTGCGGCACCCATGGCCTTAAAATGACACTTTTCGGCAGCAATGGTGGCACTTTGAAAAATACATATTTTTAAAATAACGCTGTTTGGAACTGAAAATCTTGTCTTTCAATTATTTTGGCACATTCTCGGATAGATCTAATGAGTAAATTATATTCAATGGTTTAATGGGACGAGAAGTAGTCTTTGCAACAAAATAGACGACGTGAATCTCTTTAGCGCGTGCACTTTAGAATGTGCAAACAAAAGATCCATTTCAGAGAAAAAGGATTTTCAAATATTTTAAAGAAACAATTCTTGAATGCCTAGGAAGCATTAAAAAACGAGCACAATCACTGTCACACAAAATTCCATTCGCCTAGTAAAAATCACTAAATAAATCTTAAAGTGGCGCTCAAAAGAGTAGACGTTAAGTCAGCTCATCAGTTCGTTGATTTATAGCTAAAATATCGAAAAATACTAGAAGTTTCTGATCAGATTGTATCAGTTACTCGACAACAGGTTATAACTTCGTCGTTGTAACCACATAAAACCAAACACACAATAAAAGGGGGGGGACGACGACGACGACGAATTTTCACACATTCCTGATATCTCAAAAGAGAGAACTGAAGCATTTTTTGCGTATGATACTAACCGATATCTCATCCTTATGTGTGGAAAAACACTTGTTGTATATTGTCCCTCCAGCACGGGTGAATCGAATTTTGGATCCATCCATGACTGGGCAGCTGCTCGTTCGAATGCGACTGGCAACATAACACTGCAACAGGAATGCCGTCTACCCGTCTGGCTTAAATACGATTGTATATGTGGGGCAAGAGCTATTTGAATATCATCAGTTGAGTTGGCACGACTGTCATTGACTAGAACTCCCGGTGGCATAGCCGAGAAGCTGACTGATTGGCGCCGTGACTGCAAAGACAAGAGAAAAAAAAAACATACAAATCAATAAATCAAATTCAAAAATTCAAAATCAAAATCAAAAATTATTACGAAATGAATTTGTGAATTTTTGAAATGTTTGAACGTTTGTTCTTTACCCATTTCACCACAGGGGTGGCGCAGATAGCGAGACAACCACTCCGTTCGCACAACAAAACGATTTCCTACTGATTTAAACGCCCACAAGATGAGGACTGAGTGTGTAGGGAAATAGAAATTCATAAACCAAATTTAGACGCACATCTCTACGAAATGACTATTGACATTTGTTAACTCTTGTGTTATAATAAAATTAGGAAACCAATTCTATTCTTAGCGATTCTCATCTTGTCGCACTTTCCGAGGTGTTAATCAAATCCAATTCTAATTGCCACTGAGACGGCGGATCTACACGCGAGGTGGATGGTTTTCAAATATCTGGAAACCCAGCGATTATGGCTTCGTGTGTCATTTTCTTAATTGGCATTCGCGATGTGTTGATTTACAAGTGTGCTTGCATGAAGAAAGTCATTATCACGAAACCACCCCCAAACCGAAGATTTATTGAGGAAAAGCAATATCGGAATCGGGGACAGACGGCGACAGAGAGAAGGTGTGAAATAGTTTCTTATTCTCTTTCATCTCTGCAGAATTGACAGAAGATTCTTGAAAGGAGGGTGCACCTACTGACGTTTCTCGTGTCTTATGATACCACCTGTCTACTAACCAAGCATTTGGGACTCAGTGAAAGCCAGCGAAGCTCCGATTACCTTCTGTTCTCCTGCCGTTCGTGGAAAACTGCAACGTGGAGCTTTAGTTTACAGAGTTATTCAATTTATCCGGACTGCGAATAAGATAAAAGTGGTCCGTTAACTGGTTGAGATTGCAGCCCGACTCTTAGTTCAAATGATGGTACTAACAATAATTATATGGGTTGCGTCACAGTCCCAGTGAAGTGGACTGAGACTTAGCTTCTACGGCAACCACTTGTGTAATGCCTCCCATTGTTCTCTCACGAGGGAGTGGAAAGGACGAACAGTTTTATGCTGACTAGGAACGGAGAAGTTTTTTTCTTAATAGTTGTACTCTCTGTTTCTCTGTCAGTGATTCGAAAATGGTGGAGCTGTGGATTATGAAAGTTGCACTCTGCATAGAAGCTAACGCAGACACCCAATACGCCACGACGGACGAATTTAATTGATGATATACTTGGCAGATAAGGCCGCTTTTACACACGCAAAATTCGTTGCCGATTTTTGTATGAAGGGGACAAGGGAGATGAGACAGAAGTGATCACAAAAAGGAAATAACACACACATTGCATCCTTATTCGCGTTATGTCCGCTTTGGGGACAATGAAATGTTCAGATAGACGCTGGATGTATGATCCCTGGAATACACTCAATCCCAATGTCGGCTCTGTTATTAATCAGCGTCAAAATGAATTCGGAAAACCATTTAACGACTGAAGGCTAATCACCCTGTCCCCTCTGGATGGAACACTGGTGAGTAGTCTGGTCTGTAGTCTGTGCCCTTCGGAATAAAGTTAGTGCGTAGACAGCAAGTTCAGTGACTTCAATCAGACTGCTCTGCAGACCGCCACATTTCTATCTTGTACGTGTGCAGGAGGCAAGTTAAAAGAGTGTATCTAACTAAGCAGCCGGCGTGCGCATATATGTACGTGCCGAGATGAAAATCAGCTTGTAATTCTGGACGTGTATGAGAAAAGAATTACATTAAACCGTCCTTAATAGCAACAAAAGATAAAATCTTCAACTGTAAGATAAACATCTCTGAATTTTCGGGTTCTCTAATCTGAGGAGGCAGTCAAGCAACTAAAAATCCATTTACCCACAACCTTTTTGGGTGAATCCGATGCCCACAATCGAAGAGCTTACACACAACTGAAATAATTTACATCAATTAACAATGTGCCTCCAATTGAAAGAATGCCAGACATCCCATTATTCCATTTCCAAAATGTTCCTCTTTCCTAACCACTAATTTTGAGTTCATGAGAATCTATCGAGACATCAATGAGTCCCTATCATCTTTCGATTACAGACCATATATCTGCATATATGGACGTACATTCATGCATGAAATTACGAAATTACTTCGTCAGAAAGTCACCGAACTTGGTAAAGTCTAAAAGCAATTTCCACATGTAAGAACCTCATTCAAGGTGAATGGATGGTGACTTTTTCTTCACCAGTGTATATACTCATACAACACCAGTTATATCGCACAAAGTTGAAAAACAAAAACCGATTTTCCCTTTAAAGCAATAGGATACTACAATTGAAGCGTTGGATACTGAAGGATTCACATACAAAAAAAAAAAAAAAACATCACTCATACGCCAAAGCGTTCTATCTGCTTCCCTGTGTACATATGATGTGCATATACATACATCATTTTTCTTTATAAAAATCACCATTGTCGTCCTCACAGCCAACATCCGCGTAGCAAATCAATTTGAATCTCAAAATACCGAACAGTGTGATAAATTGCTACATACGAACATCTTCCTCAATGAGTTAGTGGCCTCATCAAAAGAAAACAAAGCTTGAATGCTAGTTTACGCACTTTAAGCGCGGTCGGCGGTACATTCACCCCCAAATGGCGCAACCCCAACCGCTGCTGAAACTAAATCATCCCTGAGAGCGAAAATATCATCAAGCAGTGTAGGAGGAGAGTAACTGGCACTTTCTCTTCATTTTTTTTCCTCCTTGCCATAATCAGTCAGAAGGAGCAAATAAATTGGTATGCCCTCGTGGAAGTGAGTGTGTGCACGACTTGGTATTTCGTACGATTATGTGAGCGAGTTCAGACACACACACAATGGTGGGAATTATTCCCCGTTCGGGTTGTAATTAAATCTTACATTGTTCCATTAAGAGTCACCCTCTTTCTGACACCCTGCCATGACCGCCCTGTAAGTGGGTGTGTGTGCGTATGGCTTTAATGAAAGCTGTTGTCCTCCGGCTCGAAGCACTCCCTAGTGCAGCAGCAATTATTCTTTATTTGCATTGACCCCGGGAAACACAGAGAAGTACGATATTGAATATTAGTGACCCCATCTAGGGTACTCATGTTCTTCCACTGAACAAAAAAAAAAACTACCATGACTTACTTTTAGAATATTATTTAGCTTGCTCTCCTCTCGAGTCCCCTTTCATGCATTTCGACTGAAGACTGGAAGTGGTTATGCCACACAAAGAGGGACGTGCGGTTACTCTTCTACACACTACATCACACTGGCGCACATGTGTTCATATATAAAACAGTTTTTATTCCAGTATGCGGTGTTGATACAATGAAATCATAGCGAACTAGGTGCCTCGGCCGCGGTTGGGTGAAGAGCTGATGGCAACCCTCTAATGGAAAGGATATGTTCAACAGTCACGAAAACGTCTCAATTATTTCGGTGATAAAATGTAATCTAAGATTGTCCGTTTTGTATTGTGTGTGCTCGTTGATGAATACTGTGTGTTACTCGACGAACAGGGCAGTGAGCGAAATCGTGAATTTTCGACGAGTACAAGGATAATAAAATCGTTGACTTGTGCAGTCAACTCTGAGTGGATTCCTACGAAGAGGTTCTGCTCTCTTCACATCCCGCCTTTCGTCTAGATTGTAGATCATTTTTCATTTACATATTGGGTTTCTCCTTTCTTGCTATGAATAAAAGAATTAAGTGGAGCGATGTGCTTCCTTGGACACGTAAAATGGCTTTCTTTCTTTCGTCTTCCTGCTGTTCCATCGTTCACAGTCAAGACGTTCATCTCGGATGATTGGTATTCTTTTTGCAGGAAATAAATAAGATTTAACACGTGTTAAGTTTTTTTTTTCACTTGAGATAAATTGTTTCTTCAGAAACGTCCTCAGGTTAAAAGTAGAAACAGTTTCAGATTACACTTGTGCATTGCACAGTACTCGCAAACACTTACAACAGTGCTCATTGAAAAATGTCAATGCTAAGTACCATAACGAAAAAAAAGCCCTCATGATTAACTCCATGCCATTCAGAGAACTTCTTAATTGGATAAACCAGTTTCGAACAGCTCGGCGACAACGTTTAGAATCCATTTATAGAACGTGTGAAAATTCGATTAGACACGTTTATCAATTGAATACTCGACTGCGATCGACTGCCGTCCACTGGATGCTGCCTCTCTTCTGTCTCTTGTCAATTTAATTATGATTTCAGTCCAGCCTTTTACGGTATATCGGGTTAGTAATGAGGTAAATAGTCTATATAAGTGTATCTATTGCATGCTACTGGGCATCGTAATTAGTCTTAATCACTTTGAATGCTGCACTGACTGTCATAATATCAAACCGCCACTTTAATTTGAACTGAATACACTGAATACTTTTGTCACTGTGTAAACGTCATTAATTAACCCAATAAATTCCTTAATTGAAACGAACATAATAACGATAAATTAAATAACCTTTGATATTTAATTGTGTTTATATGGAGTTTGCATTTTGAATAAAACTCAAAGTATTCCATCAGTGGGTGGGTATTCTATTTGTTCTCTTGTTTATCCATTGCGGCCGATGAATTTTTGAGTTTTGTGTCAATCATTGTGCCAAAGTTATGTACATGCTTGTGATGAGCCCCCTGTCACTCGTGATGCACCGCACTTAACCCAGTGGCCTGCATTTTAACTTCACATGTAGTGTCAACTGTGTGACTCTTGTGGGAATTACAAAGTCATCAATTCTTTCGAACGCAACATATTTTCAATCATGGCGATGATGATTGCTTCCAAGTGCCTTTTAGTGTCACGTTAATTTTTAATTATTTAATCAGGCTTTCATTGTTTTTCTTTTTCCGTGCTGACAAAAACGTATGCTGCCTACATGGGCTTCGACTGTATAACCCTCAATAGTTAATGAAGGCACTTGACACAGAACTGATTAGGAATGCTCGAATGAAGAACTCCACTTTACCGCAGCAGGTTTGTTTTAAAAATTCAATTTCATTGGTATTGTACGTTTTTTTTTTTTTTGCTCATCCCAATCGAGGGAAAGTCGTCCGCCCTGAATGTTTCGCAGCGAGTGAAAAGTTGTGTTAAGTTCAGACCAGATACAGACAGTTTTTTACGCTGATGAAACTGATATTCAACCACTCAAAGATTTCTGTGGGAGAGCACAAGAAAACGGCATTTGTAGGGGGAGTTGTAAGGCTGTAAGGTTAATCATTTATGCATTTTATCAATCGCCAGGTCGATGTGCAGAGCTTTAAATGGAAGAGAAGAAAAATAATTTCGCCATTAAGCATGGGAAGTTATTTCTGGGAAACGGCCAAAAGTCGGATCCAAAATACACATCGACGGAGAATATTAAACAAACCATTTTTCATGTGGGAAACGAGAAAGATTTATTGCACTTAGAACACCTAGAGTGCAGTTTTGGTGAAGTCAATATCGCAGTATGCCGCAGTATTTACTGCTCTCTCTTACAAGTGGTTCGAAATCTTTGACGTATCGACTTTATTATATGAATATCGACAAAAATATACCAGAGGAGTCATGTGTGATGAACTTGAGGGGCGCTTCAGAGGGCATTTTTTCGAGATGTGCTCATGAAAGGTCTTGATTAATTGATTTTGTCGCAGTTTTTTTTAAAACCTGAGCTCCCCAACTGTGCGACCATTGATTTATGGCACTCTACGTTGACAGTATCGCTCTGGCTACCCTCTATAATATAATATAATATTTGTGGCGCTACAACCCGTATAGGGTCCGGGCCTAGACTCTCAACAACCACTAGTGTTGTGCGTGCTATTGTTCTCTCACGAGTAGAAGGGACCTACAGTTTTTTATGCCGATTTCGAACGGCCAAGTCTGAGAAGCTTGTTCTAGACAGGAATACTCTTTGAGCATTGTCAGTGATCCGAAAGAAGTGGGACTGTGAAAATTGTGTTTGTCGTACTGGGATTCAAACCTAGACGCCTAGGTTTAAGTGCGTAGTAGTTGACGAACATACCCACAACGCCACGGCCGCCACAACTCACCACCCTCAGCTTTGAAGAAATATGGTCAATCTTTCCAACAGCCCAAGGAGCCCACAGTGGATGTGTCGGTATCTCCATAAAACAAGAACTTTTTTCCACTCAAGATCCAGTCATTTCATTTATTCTCCTTGCCATTCAACGAAGGTCACGACTAATAATATAGCGCGTAGTAATTTTCGAAATAAATTCACACAATTTGCAAACATTACGCACTGCCATACTAAAAATCAAACATTTATAAAAAATGTATTGATTTCCTAACGATCTATTTCTGAAAAAAAAAAATTAGATAATCATTCGTTCGTTTTGTAAATAAATAAAATCAAATCAAATCAAATCTGATTTACCTTGAGTTAAGTCTATTAAGCAGCAATATGTACCGAAAACAAACAAAAAACTTTACTATCGCCACATTATCAAAAGCACTGTCAAACTGTATATTAAATTGAAAATCAAATCGTAATAAAGTTTAAAGGAACTGACACGACACTGAAACCCCCACGGAAAACGATTTTAGGAAAATGTAAAAATAAAATGTGCCAGCCGCGCATTATGAGCAATAGCTGCAAAATAATTAGCAAAGACTAGCAGAGTCTTGGAGGTAATAAAACGAAATCTTATCACAAAACATGCAACACGTGGAGCCGTATCCTTCACAATAAGAACCGATGGATTGAGAATGAGCATTTTTTTTTATTATTTCGCTGGTCGTCTCGGTTGAATCATTTCAGCCCAGCGAACCGTTTAAGTGGAAAACTATATCTATTTTTGAAATTAATAAAAAAGTGGTTTATTTAGTGTCCTGTTTCGTTCGTTTAGAGAACAGTGCGTGAGGGAGTAGGAGGACGGAATGGAGATGACAATTGAAATGTTAAATGCACGAAGTTTAGAACTCATGCATTGGAATCGAGGACAATGCGTTGCTTAGATAGATTTGAACTACACACATCTTTGTATTTGGTTAAGCCATTTACTTTATTTTAGAGAATCGAGGGAACAAATCCATCCAAAATGGTGTGTGAATTCCTCATAAATACTCTAGCTAGGGCACGATACAGACTGCTCTATGATTTCTTATTATTTTCTTACGAAGAATTGAAAAAATTGCATCTTTATTGTAGCCAATACGAACGTCATCTGACATAATAAGCAAACACTGAGTACAACTATGTACGTAACGCGAATACTATTCAAAACTCACTTCCTGTTGTCATTTCGGAGTAATTTTCCAAGATATAAAGTCCAAAAGTACACGCCCGAATTGCCACCTCCTTAGCAAAGCATCTTTAACGTCGAAGTAAACAACACGATACTTTTCAAATCACCTGTTGTGGCTTTTTTTCTTACTCTACAATTACAAGGGTTGTGTTATAATTCTTTTTGTTCTTTTCATTTAAATAAATTACACTCGACGGCTGGGCTGTTAACTGTTTCTTCTGGACACCTACTATGTACACCGTCTTAGTCTCTAAGAATGTTGGAAAACACATAAAGGTGATAAAATTCGATAAAACAATCAGATAAGATAATAGCGAAAATGCAAAACAACCCCACAGCCCACCTAAAACGTCTCCCAAACCCCACCGACACCGATACGGACACGGACACGCACACTCGCATATACACGTACGTTCCGCCAAATCGGTTTCTGTCTCTGGCCGAGATAATTCGAAACTTTAAAACAAAACGAAATTTAATTTAATTATCTGCCTTTTTATTTACTGTGCGAATGTATCTATCATATCTGTGACTGGCGGAGCACACCTTACGGTGAATTTTGAGATTAAAGCGAACAAAAAAAAAACACAAAAGAACGAGCGAACGATTTCGGTCGTTGTCTTATTGCCGTTCCGCTCTCTCAGTGGACTCTGGAGGGCTCGTGTTATCGGGCGGACACCCTGAATATTTACATCCGCCGTCATTCACAATTTTTTGTTTTTGGAATTACTTTATATTTCTCTATTTCCAATTTGTAAAATCTTTTCTTTCTTTTATGTGAAATTCAATAAACAATGCGTGGGTGACTTTGGATGTTTATACGTAATTGGTTGGCTTACGACGTCGGCTGTGGATAATTCAACGAGGTGTTACGTTTCTTGTCCATGTGGCATTTTAAGATTAACGATTCGTAAATATGATGTAAAGCGTTTTCTTGTTTCTGGAGAAAAGTATTTGGCATTGAAAGTACGCAAACACTGGGGACATTGAGCGAATTTTATGGGTTAATCGCAAAAGTTTCACGGACACATTCGTGGAAATTTGGAACAGCGGTTATTAATTAAAATGTAAACTTTTCATTCCACCATATGATCAATTAGTTGTGTAAGCATTTACACTTCGGTTCAGTAGATGCTTAACCTTAAATTTGAGACTATATTTAAACTATTTATGGGAACTAACAATTTTTGGAGACTGCTACTCTTGGTTGACTTCATAATTTCAGCACTGTTGTCCCTGCACTGTACAGCTCGATTCATTTATGAATACAAATACTGCCGTAAGTTTGCAGCAGGTCAGCATTGTCAAAAAAGTATTCAGAAATGCTACATAAGTAGGCGATACGTGTTTGAGAGACGTTTAATTGTATTGCGAAAAAAAATACGAAGGAAAAGGGCGATATTTTTAAATAAAAAGAATTGGAAGTCAAGACATGTTCCAAGAAACAGAAATATCCTTACAGTCATAAGAGAATTTCCGGAAGATGTTTTTAGGAATCATTTTCGAATGAAGAAGTCCCTCTTTCGATTTCCCTGCAATCCTGCAAAGGAGCAAAAATCGCTGCTACATAACTCGATCGCAGTTTGACTGTCGCTTTGCTTCTATGAACGCAGTTTGCAGTCAGATAAGTTTGTTTACATTTGCGAACGCAAATCTTGCAAGGCTGCCGCAGTTTGACGTCTATGAACTCGGCCCTTGTCTCAGTTAAATGTGAAAAGCAAACAGCTTGACACGGTTTGGAGCGATCAGTACGTACTACGAATTTTACCTCAAAAAGGTCCGGATCTGCTACAGTAAAGGAATCACAACAAATAACTCCTGTAGAGGAAAACCACGACACGGTATTTTTACTCATAGTTAGTGACCTTAAGAACCTCTGCAATGGTTACGACTACACCGGAATATGATGTCCCAATGGATCTTCTGGTAGTTCAGGTCGATTACGAATCTTCTGCGTGAGAATTATCCAATCATAGTTACATTTGACGTTAGTTTTAAAGTTTTAATTTTTTTAACCTCAAACCTTCCTCGCAAAGTATTGTACTTTCTGTATTCCTTTGATAGTAGCTCCTCATGGCACCGCATTCACAACGAAATGACAACTTCCCTTGTCAAAAGTCAACTCGGCAACCAACGGATAGAAAAAGTAGCAATTACTTTCAGTGCTATGCATCCGAATTTGTTGTGTGCTCCACATCAACTCTCCAATGTCCTTGTCCCTTGTCGTTAAAAATAGAAGTTTTCTCTGAAATATCGAGAAAATAAACTCAATAAGGATAAACAATAAACAATAATTAACTCAATCCCTTCAGTTTCGAGTTGATTACGCGTCCCATCCGTTCTGCCGCTGACAGCTGGTCCCTCTTCTCTACTCCAAGGATACTTGAATCTGAGACAGAGAGTGACACCGAGACCGATGATACAACCACCATTGCATTCCGCTGCGAGGATACACCACACAACCATGCTAGCTCGAAAGTACATTCAACTAATTATAATGGACTTTAATTAAGATATAAAAAATAATCAACTTCAAGTCCAATGTAGACAAGACAAACTACAAGGATAACAGCCAGCGACGAAGAAATGTGGTAAGACCGACCTGACTTGACGTTTCAACTTTCCATACACGAAATCGCCAACTTTAGCAATTAAGGTAACCAATGAGAAGCTAGTACTTGGTGGATTGCCATCCATTTGACAATTCACCGTCACAGCCAGCATCGCAACCCCGTGAAGGATAAAGCTGTGAATAGGTATTTTAATTGGATTCCTTTCAGTGGCGGTGAGCATTCCACAAGTTTAAAGAAATTAAATTGACTAAAAGTCAATCAAAGTTTAACGCCACCAACTATGGAACGTCGCATGTCATGTACCCACCGCTGTCCCTGTGCCACGGCCTTAGTGGTCTTGGCGGTTGGCATTCCAAAGTATTTGGCGTTTTTTTTTAATTTTCGCGAGAATGTGTTTGTCGGAATTTTCGTCGCGCGCCTCCACGCTGACACAGAGAACGTTCTACATTCATCGGCCAAAAAAGAAAAGTTCGGTAGGAGGGGGGAGGGCTTAGGCGTGTGTGTGGCGTAACAGGAAGTCAATTGAAGTGTTTAGATGAAATTTAATTTTGCTAATGGAATCTGATAATGTTGTGGTTACATGATTGAACACATCGCCTAGATGGACCTGAACAGTGTGCGGCACTGCGTGTGAATTTCTCCCATTAGACGACGCATACCACCATTCTACGAGGGAGAGAGAGAGAGAGAGTGAAAAATCGAGGCAAGTGCCAAGGTACAGCCGATAAAATTGATTTCAATTTTATCGCAGTATAAAGGAACATTTATCTCGAAATCTTATAATTTTCACTGTCAATGATAACGAATGAGGCACTTAGTTCGCACGGCGTGGAATTTTATTTCGGTTCACCGCCGCATTAGAAAGTCAAGTCACTACACCTGATACGCTGTGCGACGACCGCAACTGCGACGCGACGTGATGAATACGTGGTGTAACGGATCGGTTGGATTTTTTTGATAGTCACTTAAGTTGGTCGTAATTCATCTAAATATCGAATTCACGATAAGGTTTAAAGAATTAGAAATATCTAACGAATGTCTGGAACGATGCAAAGGAGTTACAGTTTTTGTGGTACGAATTGGTGAAAAACTGGTAGAAACACATTTTAAGGCAGAAGTGTGAGCGAGGAATCTCGAGTGAATTCTGGTGTCATCCATTACGCAGTTTTCTTGCAAAGAAATAAACGTTTATTACCATTAGATAGCTATTCACAGTCATTGACGTTGTACGTGACTTGATAAGTGGAGGAATCATCTTTACGACATCCACCTCCACGTCGTAAGGCATCATTTAAGATGAACAAACTGGGGAGCCAAGGAGGAGGGAGATGAGCAATCATGTAGGCTGCGAGTACTTTTATGGACCTGTAGATTGATCGTTTGGAGAGGTCCCGCAAATCACCCTTGGTCTGATAAACCAAACCATTCAAAGGAGTCTATATTGCAGAAGCGGTATACCGGGTTCCGTGTTCATTGGAAATGAGACCAACAAACTCTTTACCTCACAGTCGTCAAAATTTCTAAAAGCAACTGCTTTTCCCAGTCGGCGTGGGAACTTAGGCTAGAGATTCTGGGGAACGTGTAGATTGAACCAAATAGCTTTTCAAAAGTGACAAAAGATGTCAAAAATAAACAAAATCCGTATCACTCAAACTGCACGGAATTTCCCTCTCAAACCAAACATTAATTTCTCCACACTTCTAATTAGAGAGATTATCTCAAATTAATCAAAATAACTTCATGCCTAAGCTGCATAATGTGCAACTATGTTAATCCATCATTCATCCGATAAGGAGCACACAGGTCCTCAGAAGAAGAGAAATCCGAAGAAGTACCCTTCAGGCTGAAACCCGTTCAATTGACATTGTCGATGCTGGGTTCACTCCCATGTCCTTACTCCTCAAAGTAATCGGATGATGGAGCTAATCTCATCATCAATCATGTAATTCCTTCCGAGAATGGCTTATCAATCAGAACCATTCCGGAGCTCCCATTAAAGTCAGCACAACAAATTATGATGGTCAGTGTACAAATTAAAGTACATACATACCGAGTTTCATCTGCTCTGTATGCACGGCATCACTTGATGTAACAAATAACGAACGCTGCGGGAAAGCAATTATGTCAAAACATACCCACCTACATGATGATTCAATAGTTCACGAACACAACCCGTGCACGAGTGTACTGCTTATTAAGCTGCCATTCATTTAATATGAATGCAGACACCGTCGAGGGTGGGGAGCGGTGGTATATCATTTAATAGCGAGCTGGGTACTTCGCTTCATTTGGAATTCCATTTTACCAAAACCATTCGCATCTAAGCAGACCATGTTCTACATTCTTTTTGAGGGGTATTGAGGAAGAAAATGTTTTCGGTCGGTACACTTATCAATTATCTCGGCCATGAGAGAACTGGGATCTGTGTTAATTTGATTTGGAAAAGCCACACAGATGGGTCACGAAGTTAAAAATAATAGATAAAATCAATTTAAAATGATAAACCCAGGGATTATGCTTCAATTTCAGCGTGAATCCGGAAAAACAGACGAATAATGATTTACTTTAGCCTTGATGAAGGCAGACCCCTCAGGTTTCTGCTCTGTTTTAGAAAAGAGCTTGTGGTTAGTAGTTTCACTCCCCCAAAATTTCAAATTCACACACCGTACACATTCATCGATTTTTGACGGAGACGATATTTACAGAGAAGCGCTATTCATAGCCGATGGTATTTTTAGATTTTTAGAAATTCCTGCGTTAAACTCTGGACGATGACAATGGGAGGCTAATGATATCCTGTGAAGGTTAATGTAAACTTTCCTGAGAGCGCCTCAGAGATTTACGAACTAGATGCTGTGCTGTCGTGCATGTTTTAATATACAAAAATACTCTGTTTTTTTGTTTGAAAGGTACTTACACTGTGGGTGGTCACTGGTGGTGTCTTAAAAAGTGTGACGCAACAAACGAAACGTGTCTATACCTTAAATAGATAATACATACATCGTGTTAATCTCAAATTAATGCTTCTCAAATGTGAATTGGTGCGGTGAATGATGTTGATGCTAATGTCATATGAGATGCTCTTTGAGTTAATTTGTGAGATTTTGTTTTTAATCTGATAATTGCATGGACTATGGACAGTCTTTAGCAAGTTTCTGAGAATCAACTGAATGCGTTGCAGATGACTGCAATTATGAATCTTAAGCGACGAAGTTTGAAATGGTTGTCATGACAGCAAGAGAATACAAACGGTTTTGTATTTATTTCTGCAGAACGGGGTTCTTAATTTTATGTCTAACCAAGAGGACTTATGCCAATGAACAAATTCAAACATCTAAGACGGTATTCCTGATTTTGACTTGGCTCATTTCTATATCAGTTTCATCTGGAGGTAATGCTATTGCGTATCCATAGATTGGTGTCCTGGTGGTCTTACATAGGCGAACTACTTTGACCAACCGGGTGCCCTGAATGGAGAATATGCTTCCACCGCGAGACTTTCCTAATTTTGTAAACCATTGAAATCCATACATACGGTCGCTCACAAAAGTAAGTGAGCAGCATAAAGTTGTCTGTATTCTCAACAAAAATTAAATTCAAGCAAGTCTACAAGAAAAATTGAAGAAAACTAAAAAACGACTTACATCCAACACTCACATATAGTCATGAAATTTGGGAATAGTCGACGGGTTAGGATGAGAAACATGCCAGTACGCGAGGAACTCAATGTAGAGCAGCTGTTTCTTCCAATGGAAAGGGCTAAGCTTCGATGGTTTGATCATGTGAGTGTCTCCATCATCACTACTTTTGAGACATGGCTTGAATGTGATTCCATCAGGTAGGCGAACGCTTGGCAGACCCAGGATAATGGACCAAGTCCAAAAACTCGCCTGGTTGCGCTTGAGCATAACGAATGATTCGTGATTCGTGATCTCTCGTGTGGGCTTTACCCCCGCGACCGCTGTAGTGGAGCATGCGGGTTAGAAGATGGTGATGAAGCCCTGAATTCCCTAAATGGGCACTGGTAATGTTCGCCGGAGACCCGGGTTTTGGCCAAAAAAATTATCTCCACCGAGGTCCCAGTTTTTTTATTTAGCGACTATGTCAACAGGCATAAATGTCATTATTGGAGCGATCACAATCTACACGTGTTCGACCAATAATCAATGCATCCACAAGGATTGACTGTTGCATGACTTTACGGCATCATCAGACTTTATTTTTTTCGAAATGAGGAAGGAGACGCAGTTACCTTTAATGGTCTAACGAATAGAGCGATGTTAACCTGCTTTCTGTGGTCAGAGTTCGACTACATCGAAATGTCTACATGCCATACAAGCCACGCAACGTTCGAAGTTGTGAAGGAGAAATTTGGCGACTGGATCAACTCGCAGCGAGCATACATCAACAGGTCACCGCGGTCTTACGACTTAACACCACTCGATTATTTACTCTGGGGCCACGTCAAGTTCTTAGTTTACGCTAACAAGCCAACCCAGACCTAAGGACTGCCAAGGCCAAAATTCGCGACGCCATTGTTGGAATAACACCGCACATTATTGGACAGAATCATCAAAAACTGGATCGACCGCTTGGAGCACTGCCAGCAAAGACGTTACTGCCATTTGAATGTTGTCTTACTACTTACAATAATGACATGAATGTAGCCTAAACAATTTTTCTAATTGATAGGAAAATTTAGACTCAGCTAACGACTCTATCCGAATAACACGGATTACCATATTTATAGTATTATAATATAAATATATATAAATAATCCTTATGTACTCAGGACTGGAGTATACCCACAGTTGTATGCCGACTCCGAACGTCAAAGTTTAAGAAGCTTTTTCTACACACTTTTGCTCTCTTGGAGCCGTGAATTATGAAAACTATTCGTCTCGTCGGGAATTTAAGTCCCAGCATAGCAAATTCCAAGTGGCTGTGTTCATGATTGGAACTAACTGACAGATTCAACTTATTCCCAATTTAGTCATCATCAGAGATAATATTGCCCAAAAGAAACAAATGAATTTAACTGAAGTACAAATAGCTCCTATCAAAGCAGCTTGAAATTAATCTCTAAACCCTACACATCCTTTCGCCTGCATCCCCTTTTGAAGTAACCTTCATAATGAACATCCTCGTAGATGTTCTGATTGTAAGTTCAAAAGACTCAAACTAGACACATATACAATGTATGACTGAATCTTTTCACTTCAGTCCTAAATCCTCTTATCGTCTTATTTTTGTTTAAATTCTTGCAAAACGTAATTGACCCAAATGCACTTATGTACATCCTCATTTGCCAACATCCGAATGATGCCCCATTAAAAGTTATGACATTACTACGCATTAGGATCGGTATTAGCTCCTTAAAATAATTATCCCTTGTACCATTGAAGAGTCGTAAAGCACCCCAACAAGCGAAACAGACGAAAAAGGGATGTAACAGGCGCAGCTGACAGAAATAACCCTTGAACAAAAAGAAAATGGAAAAGAGATACAAAATATCCTTGCAGAAAATGTTTCCTTTTTATGACATATCGCAAGTCAGAGATGTCATTATATGAAAGATGGCATGAAATATATGACAGGGGAGGTAGTAAACTTTGTTTTCTTTTATTTTTTTTTTCGTTTAAACTTTTGACCACTTCCCCAAATGAATTGACTGCAGAAAAGACTGACAAGAAAATGGTAACCAACTCATTTGTCTTTAATGAAGTTTACATCCACTTTCTCGCAACACTAAGGTCACTGTAAAAATAACTAATATTCAAATTAATTCAAACGACTTTTCCTCTTCATAAATCATTGACCCTCTGTGTACACTAATGACAGCGGAGACTTGTGCTGTTCTCCCAAACACCCCAAAGCACGTTGAACATAAAATTTATGCAGGACAGCTTCGTTTTTATTTTGTCTGCAAATTTAATAGTTCAAACTTCAGCATCCTTGTCCCGTGCTCTTTTTTCCACACCAAGGATAATGGAAGAACAACACACAAGGAAAATACTCTTTCCGAAATCCGGCAATACCGCGTCACGTTTTAAATTCAATTTTCCTTCGCAATTTATTTGATTTAATTGGACATGACGCACACATTTACATTTTGCAGTGGGATTATAGAGAGGGAGCAAAAAAAAAACACGAGAAAACGGATAAAATAATAAAACAACGACACTTAAATTTGATTAGACTGACGTAGTACGTACTTCCCCGTGTCCTGGCGTAAGTAAAGTGTTCGGGATTTTTCACCTAGGTCACAAAAACAGCCAAACAAAAACTGCTGCACTCATCCAATAAACTGCTGAATCAGGACAAATAGAGGGGATGTGGAGAACACTCTGTCTTAAAGGAGTCACTTAAGCTAAACGCGAAGGCTGGAGCGTTGCGTCCGAGCCATGGTTGGTGGTTCATTAGTGATTAGTTTTAAATAACACACCTATATAGAGAGACTTGCTACTAATCATAACACTTTCCCGCGATCTTTTTCCTTCACTGGCAAACTTCGAACCTATGTTACACGAGCTACAATTATTGTTCGAATATATCTACCCTAACGGGGCCAGAGTTGTGGTACGCGGATGTAACCTCCATTCCTGCGGTGTCATCAGCAAAATTGCAAATTATGGAGCAGAAAGCTAGTTGAAATTGAACAACTTACGATGACGACAATAGAATGTGGTGGCTGTCGATGGGTTGGTGTAGAGTCCTTTAAAAGGTCTTTGACGTTGGATTCGAAATGTTTTCGGCGGTTGCGTGTAGTGGTGAAAGTTATTCTTGGTAGCAGACAGTTTTGATGAATTATACAATAGTTTCAGGGGGATTATTTGTTCGCTGATATGTGTTGTCTGTGGTGGTTTTGTGGTGGAAACTTTAAGGGAATCATTTACAAATTGCTTTTATTTCTAGTTGTTGATGGTCGATGGCTGATAAAATAGGTTTAAGGATAAGTTTGAATGTTATTCAGAACAGTTCGTGCATAGAATTTAGTTTAAAACTTTTATCTGTGCTGAGTGATGAGACATTTACTTATTCCGACCAACCAAGTTTCAAGCTCCTCTAAGGGGACCGCACTCAACTAATTAAATTAAGGTTGCCATTGGATGGCTTGAAACTCGTGATTTGAAGGACCAAGATAACTCTTATTTTGCCAGTCCTACTACATGGAGCCGACTGTTGGACGCTAAGCATAATAGCAAAGCTGATTCTTGGTGCCTTCGAAAGAAAAATTTTACGTCGGATATACGGTCCCGCCTGCGAGGAATTTGGGTGGAGGAGAAGACACAACCGCGAACTCAACGAGCTGTATCAAGATGTGGATGTAATTGGGAAGGCAAAAATTCATTGACTGCACTGGCTCCGCCACATCGAGCGCATGGACACCAATGCTCCAGCTAAGAGGGTCTTCGAATCCGAGCCTCCTGGGTCGAGAAGGAGATAAGACCGAGTCTCGGGTATAAAGACCAAGTTAACGCGGTCGCAAAACGGTTTGGCCTTAATGGCTTGAAACAGTGTGCCGAGGACCTTCTGCAACGGAAAGCAACTATTACTCAGGCTCGGGGACATTGGCCCTTCAAGTAAGTTTTTAATAGCCTCAAAAATAAAGGATCTTTCACAATTTATGCAGAAACTGCAATTTTGCACTACTAGTATACCGGGCACTTCATCAATAGGAGATGTGAAAGACAGACGGCAACATCTTTGCTTGCGGCCGTAGAGTTGCGGGTGTGTACATCGACTCCTACGCTATACTTGAACCTCGGCGTCTAAGTTCGAAACCTAAAAACGACAAAACTAATTTTCATGACCTAACCTCCTTCGAGACACTGGCAATGCTCAAAGCGTATAACTGTCAACGAAAAGGTTCTCAAACTTGGTCGTTCAGAGTCGTGACCACTCGTGAGAGAACAATAGCACGCACAACACGAGTGGTTGCTGAGAAGGTAGGCCATGAAAATATACTGTTTTTTCAATAAGCACCTTCATCATTGACGCTCCTTTCGCTATCATTAAGAGTAACGCTTGCGCAACGTGTGACTTTTGGATTTTTGATGATTCTGGATGGAAAATGATATGATAATCCACATGTTTGCTGTTTTATAACTAGTGTATAAGTCGAGAATCAATTACCACGCAAGTCATTTCCCAGCCGTTTAATTCCTCGTTTTGGTGATCAGAACCGACCTCCTAACTAATACCATTTGACGTCTAGAGTCCATGACTTTAAATCGTCCTTATCTGCCCGTTTCTTGGAATGAATTCTGCCACAATCAAGAACATGGCTACGCACAACGCATCAGATGTCTTAAAAACAATAAACAAACATATTTTATTTTCAGATCAAGACAACAGCAATCTCAAGCAGTAGAGTGCACGTGTGCATATTGATCCACGCTCGCACGTCAACAAATGCTTCCATGCGCTTGGTTTTGACATCTCAATTCACATGAAATAACCCCATTTGTATTCGTATCCTTAAATTCGCTCGACTGGATTTATTCCCACGTCTCAATTGTCAAACTATGCGATGACGTCTCTTCAACGTGCCACCAAAATCATCTTCTCAGTTCTGAACTGCGGCATAAGAATGCGACGGTCTTACCATTCCATCATTCGAATCGTATTCTGCAGTTGATTTGACTTTCCCAATTCAAATACCGCCAGTCATGAACTTCCTCTTCACCAAACCACGAACGAAAAAGTTATTTTTGAATTCATAGAAAACTTTCTGCAACCACACTATAGAAAGAAAACATGAAGAAGAAAAAAAAGAGTGATAAAGTTGTGCGAGTTTTACTCAAATTTTGTCTTCCAACACCGTAACGGTCATAATTACTTATGACAACTTTGTCTCCTCGGCACAAATTGATTTTCTCTTCACCGGTTGTCACATCGAGTTGTTGTCCCCTCGATCCGGCGAAAATTGCTTTCGGATTACTTTCCTAATCAATATAACTAATGGGGAATAAATTGGGGGTAAAAGTTTGTCGCCCTTTGTTGTGGTAGCTGTCAAAATGTGTCCCAACACAAGAGCGCACTAAAACAATTCCCTTGGGAGCCGGCATATGTGTGCACTTCCACTGGGGCGTTGTCCAGCACTATCCAACTATTAATCAAACCCCATGTTCAGGTACGATACGACGTCTATTGCTCCCCGGTTATGCTGAGCAATTTGAATGTGTTCCCCAGACAATACCCCGAACGACCATCAACCCTTCACTGGCGCCCCATCGGTTCACTCTTTGTCTTCGTACACAGCTGTGCCGCGCCGTGCTTGTGGTTTAATTTTGTTGCTATTTCAAAGTTTTTCCAAACCACAACGATGCAATAACTGCGTCGTGGAAACGAAGGTGGCTCGAAACACGCAAAACTGCACAGGGATACACAATTCACTGTGCATTCGTCCTAACTATGTTTGTCTGTCATTTGTAATCAGTCGCCTGGCCACAAGGAGCTGTCTTCGTGGAAAGTGCGTCAGTGGGTATTGTCATTGAGATGCTGAAACGGACTGCGTGGATTTTCCAAATGAGTGAGCATTTCTAAAAATATCCAAGATTCTTGAGAATGAAAACGCTCCTGCTCCAGCTCCTGCTGTTACTGATGGTGTGCTCATCAGCATAAACGATAGGAGACAACAAGAAAGAATAAAAAAAAAATCGACAGATTCCAACAAATATTATAACACCCCCATGCATACATACAAACGTCGCAATGACAAGTATACGCTCGAGTATATTCGTCGTCTCTTCAGTAACGCCTTGAGGAAGTCATCATTGACATCATCGATGTTTTGCTGGCATTGAATACGGAACAACTGACATTGTCATTCTTTTGTGCTTTATCTTAAGGACATTTTAGTGCTTAATTGAAAATAGCATAAGAAAATTGTACACTCCTGGCAGAAATAGACGACTGACGTTTAGTTGGCAGAAGTGAAGAGCTCATTACAGACAATAAAGTGACAAAATCGATTAAGAGCCTGTCGTTGAGGTATGACTTTAAGGTCGTTGGCAAGGATAAGTATGGACATTTTTTCGCAGAATATCGAAGCGAAGAACATCTTGAAATGGAACAAAGTTCAGATCAGCTACTTTGACAAATCTTCATATGCAGGGTGGGCCAAATACAAGTTTCTTTTTACAAATGCAATAAAATTAACAAAATAAATTGTTCTTCATGTATTATGGCTTTATTAGTAGGAACAACCATTCCCATTAATTATGAAATACATCGTCGTTCATGTGACTGCCTCGTCTGGGTTATCAGTAGCGCATTCTGGCACGCCAATTGTCTTGTTGATGGTTTCGGGCTGTAGCTCGCGGGCGATATTGGCCTTAAGTGCTTGAATTGTTTCCTAATTGTTGACATAACATCGGTCCTTCACGGTTCCCCACAGAAAAATCCAAAGGGGTCCACTCGGAGCTCCGAGGCCAATTGACATCGCCAAGACGGCTGATAACACGATTTGGGAATTTGAAGATCGATTATGATATGGGCTGTGCGTCCAAGTCCATGTCTTCAAGAAAGTCGGTTAACATAGCTCTGTAAAGCCACCCGTTCACCGAAACGTTGTTCCCAGCCTCATTTTCAAAGAAGGCCACCACAGCCACAATCTCATATGTGCGCACCGTACGACGGCTTGGCCTGGACCATGAGTGTTGTCCACTAGCATACCAGTCTCACGAACTTTTTGCACAAACTCGCGTACAGTCGCGGTAGGTGCTTCATTTCGAACAAAATTTCTTCATTATATGGGTTACGAGACAGTCCGAGGTGACCGGAGCCTAGCTTGAATAGCAACCACTCGTGCTGTGCGTGAAATTGTTCTCTTACGAGTGGATGAGACCTACAGTTTTTATGGCGACTCTGAACGGCGAAGTTTGAGCACTTGGAGTAAGTATTGTTAAAGGACTCGAGTCGTGAGTTATGAAAGATGGTCGATCCGGGATTGAACCTGGTATTCCCGGCATCACGATGCCTACGGTGATTACCATCATAATAGTTTAGATGACAAATAAATGGTAATGTGCTTAATGTTTGTCAATCAATTCTAAGACGATTGCATCGGTGTACACCACCTTTTTATTTTTGTCTACTTGTCATCGCGCTGTGTGTCGTGGAGAAAGAGGACTCCTGCGCTGAAAGAATTTTGGAGGTTCGATTCCGAACGCATCATCTCCCATTTTCACAAAACAATTTCCCTCGAGTCAGTGACAATGCTCAAAAAATTCATCGCTCTTCATAAGAGTGTAAAATTGTAAGTACACTCAACTAGAAGAAGCTGTACCCTAAACCACCAGCCTACGAAGCAGAATGTTTCTCTGCAGCCCTCCACCGGAAAAGTAGCGTATTGAATAATTCGTTGTGCTGTGTGCCAGGCGATTGCGAAACTTTGTAAAATCACTCATGTTGAAAAACTGATGGTGAATGATTTTCAATCGAAATTAATGAACATATGTGTGCACACACGTATTCCATTCGTCTCGGGGGCTTTTAACAAAAGCAAATGAAATCTCAATGAAAATCAATGTATTTAAAGGACCTTTTCATTCGATTTATTAAGAGCGAAAACCTCAAGTGTAATTTCATCAAAAATAGATTTTCGGAAATATTTGAAAATCAAACAAACCGTCTTCTAAATGCTCGCTCACGATAAACAACTGAGAACTGAATTTGCATTTGGTTTGTGTTTTTTTTGTTCAAATACACGTGTACATACATAACCGCACATCAAGTAAATGCTGTTGAGTGATTTTTTTGTATTTTGAGAGAATAAACGGGTTCTTAGGACGAACAGATCGGGAGAGTTTGGAATACTTCAAGACTGAGGAAGATTTATGTATGCTAAGTATCTTAAACTCGTCAGTGTTCCTGTCATGACGGAGGAGAGGAATTTTAAAGTATATTTCAGCATTTGATGTACTCGTACCATGTGAATATGTTTAATCAAGGAAGGAACTCCATTAAACTGTGCCGTGTAAAGTGAGGAAATTGCGTGTGTGCGTGTGGGACAAACGCAGTGATACCTTTGAAGTGCTTTTGGATTAGTTCTAAACGAATCCGGCTTCATTTGAATTTTGGATTTGTTTCCCATTTATGTATGTGTACATAATGTTTAGTATAAGAACTTTTGGTGCTTAAACACATCGCAAGCTATCCAGGTATTGCACAGAAATTGAACGATTTATTAAAATCGCTATAATCCCAATTCGAAGATGGATAGAGGAAGTTGTGTTGGTCCGAAATAAAGCATTTTTCTGTGGAATCTAAAATTAATACAGTAGTTTATCCAAAGGCAGCAAATGTCAAGGTTACCGTTGGCATGCAGCTGTCAAAATATTCACGTAAGGTTGCCCATTTTATCGGGTATCTGAAATAATTAAAAAAGATTATCGAATTTTCAACTCAGTTGCAAAGTAACTCAAGTAAGTTTCATTCACTCAGGGCTTACTTAATTGGTAGCGAAATCAATCGCTTTTGGGATGTGTAAATGACGCTTGACGTTGGGTTTTTGCGTAAGTTTCCAGAAGAAATTATGGACATTGAATTTTGATGCTGCTTCTGGCTACGTTTCGCTTAGTTCTGAGATAGGCGTAGATTTATTGTAATTTGTCAATTGCTCTTATTTGAAAATTCGCTGCTTACTTGAACTTTATTTCAAAATTTGGTCTTATATTGCTGCATTATTTAGACATTGTCATTGATGTCGTCGGATCCACTCCAGTCTTTGGATTTCGATAATACACATCTAAACACATAACCACAGGTGTGCATAGGTCGAAGCTACGCCTAGTTCGGCCGCTGTGGCAGTTGGAAGATGAGCCATGAAAAGGCTCAGAAATCCTTACTATACACTGTCAACTTTTTTAGGTGAAAAATTCGATGTCGTCGGATCCACTCCAATCTTTGGATTTCGATAATACACATCTAAACACATAACCACAGGCGTGCACAGGTCGAAGCTACGCCCAGTTCGGCCGCTGTGGCAGTTGGAAGATGAGCCATGAAAAGGCTCAGAAATCCTTACTATACACTGTCAACTTTTTTAGGTGAAAAATTCGATTTCGTCGGATCCACTCCAGCCTTTGGATTTCGATAATACACATCTAAACACATAACCACAGGTATACACAGGTCGAAGCTAAGCCCAGTTCGGCCGCTGTGGCAGTTGGAAGATGAGCCATAAAAAGGCTCAGAAATCCTTACTATACACTGTCAACTTTTTTAGGTGAAAAATTCGATGTCGTCGGATCCACTCCAGTCTTTGGATTTCGATAATACACATCTAAACACATAACCACTGGTGTGCACAGGTCGAAGCTAAGCCGAGTTCGGCCGCTGTGGCAGTTGGAAGATGAGCCATGAAAAGGCTCAGTAATCCTTACTATACACTGTCAACTTTTTTAGGTGAAAAATTCGATGTCGTCGGATCCACTCCAGTCTTTGGATTTCGATAATACACATCTAAACACATAACCACAGGTGTACACAGGTCGAAGCTAAGCCCAGTTCGGCCGCTGTGGTAGTGAGATAACCACAGGTGTGCACAGGTCGAAGCTAAGCCCAGTTCGGCCGCTGTGGCAGTTGGAAGATGAGCCATGAAAAGGCTCAGAAATCCTTACTATACACTGTCAACTTTTTTAGGTGAAAAATTCGATGTCGTCGGATCCACTCCAGTCTTTGGATTTCGATAATACACATCTAAACACATAACCACAGGTGTGCACAGGTCGAAGCTAAGCCGAGTTCGGCCGCTGTGGCAGTTGGAAGATGAGCCATGAAAAGGCTCAGAAATCCTTACTATACACTGTCAACTTTTTTAGGTGAAAAATTCGATGTCGTCGGATCCACTCCAGTCTTTGGATTTCGATAATACACATCTAAACACATAACCACAGGTGTGCACAGGTCGAAGCTACGCCCAGTTCGGTCGCTGTGGCAGTTGGAAGATGAGCCATGAAAAGGCTCAGAAATCCTTACTATACACTGTCAACTTTTTTAGGTGAAAAATTCGATTTCGTCGGATCCACTCCAGCCTTTGGATTTCGATAATACACATCTAAACACATAACCACAGGTGTACACAGGTCGAAGCTAAGCCCAGTTCGGCCGCTGTGGCAGTTGGAAGATGAGCCATGAAAAGGCTCAGAAATCCTTACACTGTCAACTTTTTTAGGTGAAAAATTCGATGTCGTCGGATCCACTCCAGTCTTTGGATTTCGATAATACACATCTAAACACATAACCACTGGTGTGCACAGGTCGAAGCTAAGCCGAGTTCGGCCGCTGTGGCAGTTGGAAGATGAGCCATGAAAAGGCTCAGTAATCCTTACTATACACTGTCAACTTTTTTAGGTGAAAAATTCGATGTCGTCGGATCCACTCCAGTCTTTGGATTTCGATAATACACATAACCACAGGTGTGCACAGGTCGAAGCTACGCCCAGTTCGGCCGCTGTGGCAGTTGGAAGATGAGCCATGAAAAGGCTCAGAAATCCTTACTATACACTGTCAACTTTTTTAGGTGAAAAATTCGATTTCGTCGGATCCACTCCAGCCTTTGGATTTCGATAATACACATCTAAACACATAACCACAGGTGTACACAGGTCGAAGCTAAGCCCAGTTCGGCCGCTGTGGCAGTTGGAAGATGAGCCATGAAAAGGCTCAGAAATCCTTACACTGTCAACTTTTTTAGGTGAAAAATTCGATGTCGTCGGATCCACTCCAGTCTTTGGATTTCGATAATACACATCTAAACACATAACCACAGGTGTGCACAGGTCGAAGCATCGCCCAGTTCGGCCGCTATGGCAGTTGGAAGATGAGCCATGAAAAGGCTCAGAAATCCTTACTATACACTGTCAACTTTTTTAGGTGAAAAATTCGATGTCGTCGGATCCACTCCAGTCTTTGGAATTCGATAATACACATCTAAACACATAACCACAGGTGTGCACAGGTCGAAGCTACGCCCAGTTCGGCCGCTATGGCAGTTGGAAGATGAGCCATGAAAAGGCTCAGAAATCCTTACTATACACTGTCAACTTTTTTAGGTGAAAAATTCGATGTCGTCGGATCCACTCCAGTCTTTGGATTTCGATAATACACATCTAAACACATAACCACAGGTGTGCACAGGTCGAAGCTAAGCCCAGTTCGGCCGCTGTGGCAGTTGGAAGATGAGCCATGAAAAGGCTCAGAAATCCTTACTATACACTGTCAACTTTTTTAGGTGAAAAATTCGATGTCGTCGGATCCACTCCAGTCTTTGGATTTCGATAATACACATCTAAACACATAACCACAGGTGTGCACAGGTCGAAGCTACGCCCAGTTCGGCCGCTGTGGCAGTTGGAAGATGAGCCATGAAAAGGCTCAGAAATCCTTACTATACACTGTCAACTTTTTTAGGTGAAAAATTCGATGTCGTCGGATCCACTCCAGTCTTTGGATTTCGATAATACACATCTAAACACATAACCACAGGTGTGCACAGGTCGAAGCTAAGCCCAGTTCGGCCGCTGTGGCAGTTGGAAGATGAGCCATGAAAAGGCTCAGAAATCCTTACTATACACTGTCAACTTTTTTAGGTGAAAAATTCGATGTCGTCGGATCCACTCCAGTCTTTGGATTTCGATAATACACATCTAAACACATAACCACTGGTGTGCACAGGTCGAAGCTAAGCCGAGTTCGGCCGCTGTGGCAGTTGGAAGATGAGCCATGAAAAGGCTCAGAAATCCTTACACTGTCAACTTTTTTAGGTGAAAAATTCGATGTCGTCGGATCCACTCCAGTCTTTGGATTTCGATAATACACATCTAAACACATAACCACTGGTGTGCACAGGTCGAAGCTAAGCCGAGTTCGGCCGCTGTGGCAGTTGGAAGATGAGCCATGAAAAGGCTCAGTAATCCTTACTATACACTGTCAACTTTTTTAGGTGAAAAATTCGATGTCGTCGGATCCACTCCAGTCTTTGGATTTCGATAATACACATCTAAACACATAACCACAGGTGTACACAGGTCCAAGCTAAGCCCAGTTCGGCCGCTGTGGCAGTTGGAAGATGAGCCATGAAAAGGCTCAGAAATCCTTACTATACACTGTCAACTTTTTTAGGTGAAAAATTCGATGTCGTCGGATCCACTCCAGTCTTTGGAATTCGATAATACACATCTAAACACATAACCACAGGTGTACACAGGTCGAAGCTAAGCCCAGTTCGGCCGCTGTGGCAGTTAGATAACCACAGGTGTGCACAGGTCGAAGCTAAGCCCAGTTCGGCCGCTGTGGCAGTTGGAAGATGAGCCATGAAAAGGCTCAGAAATCCTTACTATACACTGTCAACTTTTTTAGGTGAAAAATTCGATGTCGTCGGATCCACTCCAGTCTTTGGATTTCGATAATACACATCTAAACACATAACCACAGGTGTGCACAGGTCGAAGCTAAGCCGAGTTCGGCCGCTGTGGCAGTTGGAAGATGAGCCATGAAAAGGCTCAGAAATCCTTACTATACACTGTCAACTTTTTTAGGTGAAAAATTCGATGTCGACGGATCCACTCCAGTCTTTGGAATTCGATAATACACATCTAAACACATAACCACAGGTGTGCACAGGTCGAAGCTACGCCCAGTTCGGCCGCTATGGCAGTTGGAAGATGAGCCATGAAAAGGCTCAGAAATCCTTACTATACACTGTCAACTTTTTTAGGTGAAAAATTCGATGTCGTCGGATCCACTCCAGTCTTTGGATTTCGATAATACACATCTAAACACATAACCACAGGTGTGCACAGGTCGAAGCTACGCCCAGTTCGGTCGCTGTGGCAGTTGGAAGATGAGCCATGAAAAGGCTCAGAAATCCTTACTATACACTGTCAACTTTTTTAGGTGAAAAATTCGATTTCGTCGGATCCACTCCAGCCTTTGGATTTCGATAATACACATCTAAACACATAACCACAGGTGTACACAGGTCGAAGCTAAGCCCAGTTCGGCCGCTGTGGCAGTTGGAAGATGAGCCATGAAAAGGCTCAGAAATCCTTACACTGTCAACTTTTTTAGGTGAAAAATTCGATGTCGTCGGATCCACTCCAGTCTTTGGATTTCGATAATACACATCTAAACACATAACCACTGGTGTGCACAGGTCGAAGCTAAGCCGAGTTCGGCCGCTGTGGCAGTTGGAAGATGAGCCATGAAAAGGCTCAGTAATCCTTACTATACACTGTCAACTTTTTTAGGTGAAAAATTCGATGTCGTCGGATCCACTCCAGTCTTTGGATTTCGATAATACACATCTAAACACATAACCACAGGTGTGCACCGGTCGAAGCTACGCCCAGTTCGGCCGCTGTGGCAGTTGGAAGATGAGCCATGAAAAGGCTCAGAAATCCTTACACTGTCAACTTTTTTAGGTGAAAAATTCGATGTCGTCGGATCCACTCCAGTCTTTGGATTTCGATAATACACATCTAAACACATAACCACAAGTGTACACAGGTCGAAGCTAAGCCCAGTTCGGCCGCTGTGGCAGTTAGATAACCACAGGTGTGCACAGGTCGAAGCTAAGCCCAGTTCGGCCGCTGTGGCAGTTGGAAGATGAGCCATGAAAAGGCTCAGAAATCCTTACTATACACTGTCAACTTTTTTAGGTGAAAAATTCGATGTCGTCGGATCCACTCCAGTCTTTGGATTTCGATAAAACACATCTAAACACATAACCACAGGTGTGCACAGGTCGAAGCTAAGCCCAGTTCGGCCGCTGTGGCAGTTGGAAGATAAGCCATGAAAAGGCTCAGAAATCCTTACTATACACTGTCAACTTTTTTAGGTGAAAAATTCGATGTCGTCGGATCCACTCCAGTCTTTGGATTTCGATAATACACATAACCACAGGTGTGCACAGGTCGAAGCTACGCCCAGTTCGGCCGCTGTGGCAGTTGGAAGATGAGCCATGAAAAGGCTCAGAAATCCTTACTATACACTGTCAACTTTTTTAGGTGAAAAATTCGATGTCGTCGGATCCACTCCAGGCTTTGGATTTCGATAATACACATCTAAACACATAACCACAGGTGTGCACAGGTCGAAGCATCGCCCAGTTCGGCCGCTATGGCAGTTGGAAGATGAGCCATGAAAAGGCTCAGAAATCCTTACTATACACTGTCAACTTTTTTAGGTGAAAAATTCGATGTCGACGGATCCACTCCAGTCTTTGGAATTCGATAATACACATCTAAACACATAACCACAGGTGTGCACAGGTCGAAGCTACGCCCAGTTCGGCCGCTATGGCAGTTGGAAGATGAGCCATGAAAAGGCTCAGAAATCCTTACTATACACTGTCAACTTTTTTAGGTGAAAAATTCGATGTCGTCGGATCCACTCCAGTCTTTGGATTTCGATAATACACATCTAAACACATAACCACAGGTGTGCACAGGTCGAAGCTACGCCCAGTTCGGTCGCTGTGGCAGTTGGAAGATGAGCCATGAAAAGGCTCAGAAATCCTTACTATACACTGTCAACTTTTTTAGGTGAAAAATTCGATTTCGTCGGATCCACTCCAGCCTTTGGATTTCGATAATACACATCTAAACACATAACCACTGGTGTGCACAGGTCGAAGCTAAGCCGAGTTCGGCCGCTGTGGCAGTTGGAAGATGAGCCATGAAAAGGCTCAGAAATCCTTACACTGTCAACTTTTTTAGGTGAAAAATTCGATGTCGTCGGATCCACTCCAGTCTTTGGATTTCGATAATACACATCTAAACACATAACCACTGGTGTGCACAGGTCGAAGCTAAGCCGAGTTCGGCCGCTGTGGCAGTTGGAAGATGAGCCATGAAAAGGCTCAGTAATCCTTACTATACACTGTCAACTTTTTTAGGTGAAAAATTCGATGTCGTCGGATCCACTCCAGTCTTTGGATTTCGATAATACACATCTAAACACATAACCACAGGTGTACACAGGTCCAAGCTAAGCCCAGTTCGGCCGCTGTGGCAGTTGGAAGATGAGCCATGAAAAGGCTCAGAAATCCTTACTATACACTGTCAACTTTTTTAGGTGAAAAATTCGATGTCGTCGGATCCACTCCAGTCTTTGGAATTCGATAATACACATCTAAACACATAACCACAGGTGTACACAGGTCGAAGCTAAGCCCAGTTCGGCCGCTGTGGCAGTTAGATAACCACAGGTGTGCACAGGTCGAAGCTAAGCCCAGTTCGGCCGCTGTGGCAGTTGGAAGATGAGCCATGAAAAGGCTCAGAAATCCTTACTATACACTGTCAACTTTTTTAGGTGAAAAATTCGATGTCGTCGGATCCACTCCAGTCTTTGGATTTCGATAATACACATCTAAACACATAACCACAGGTGTGCACAGGTCGAAGCTAAGCCGAGTTCGGCCGCTGTGGCAGTTGGAAGATGAGCCATGAAAAGGCTCAGAAATCCTTACTATACACTGTCAACTTTTTTAGGTGAAAAATTCGATGTCGACGGATCCACTCCAGTCTTTGGAATTCGATAATACACATCTAAACACATAACCACAGGTGTGCACAGGTCGAAGCTACGCCCAGTTCGGCCGCTATGGCAGTTGGAAGATGAGCCATGAAAAGGCTCAGAAATCCTTACTATACACTGTCAACTTTTTTAGGTGAAAAATTCGATGTCGTCGGATCCACTCCAGTCTTTGGATTTCGATAATACACATCTAAACACATAACCACAGGTGTGCACAGGTCGAAGCTACGCCCAGTTCGGTCGCTGTGGCAGTTAGAAGATGAGCCATGAAAAGGCTCAGAAATCCTTACTATACACTGTCAACTTTTTTAGGTGAAAAATTCGATTTCGTCGGATCCACTCCAGCCTTTGGATTTCGATAATACACATCTAAACACATAACCACAGGTGTACACAGGTCGAAGCTAAGCCCAGTTCGGCCGCTGTGGCAGTTGGAAGATGAGCCATGAAAAGGCTCAGAAATCCTTACACTGTCAACTTTTTTAGGTGAAAAATTCGATGTCGTCGGATCCACTCCAGTCTTTGGATTTCGATAATACACATCTAAACACATAACCACTGGTGTGCACAGGTCGAAGCTAAGCCGAGTTCGGCCGCTGTGGCAGTTGGAAGATGAGCCATGAAAAGGCTCAGTAATCCTTACTATACACTGTCAACTTTTTTAGGTGAAAAATTCGATGTCGTCGGATCCACTCCAGTCTTTGGATTTCGATAATACACATCTAAACACATAACCACAGGTGTGCACCGGTCGAAGCTACGCCCAGTTCGGCCGCTGTGGCAGTTGGAAGATGAGCCATGAAAAGGCTCAGAAATCCTTACTATACACTGTCAACTTTTTTAGGTGAAAAATTCGATGTCGTCGGATCCACTCCAGTCTTTGGATTTCGATAATACACATCTAAACACATAACCACAGGTGTACACAGGTCGAAGCTAAGCCCAGTTCGGCCGCTGTGGCAGTTAGATAACCACAGGTGTGCACAGGTCGAAGCTAAGCCCAGTTCGGCCGCTGTGGCAGTTGGAAGATGAGCCATGAAAAGGCTCAGAAATCCTTACTATACACTGTCAACTTTTTTAGGTGAAAAATTCGATGTCGTCGGATCCACTCCAGTCTTTGGATTTCGATAAAACACATCTAAACACATAACCACAGGTGTGCACAGGTCGAAGCTAAGCCCAGTTCGGCCGCTGTGGCAGTTGGAAGATAAGCCATGAAAAGGCTCAGAAATCCTTACTATACACTGTCAACTTTTTTAGGTGAAAAATTCGATGTCGTCGGATCCACTCCAGTCTTTGGATTTCGATAATACACATAACCACAGGTGTGCACAGGTCGAAGCTACGCCCAGTTCGGCCGCTGTGGCAGTTGGAAGATGAGCCATGAAAAGGCTCAGAAATCCTTACTATACACTGTCAACTTTTTTAGGTGAAAAATTCGATGTCGTCGGATCCACTCCAGGCTTTGGATTTCGATAATACACATCTAAACACATAACCACAGGTGTGCACAGGTCGAAGCATCGCCCAGTTCGGCCGCTATGGCAGTTGGAAGATGAGCCATGAAAAGGCTCAGAAATCCTTACTATACACTGTCAACTTTTTTAGGTGAAAAATTCGATGTCGTCGGATCCACTCCAGTCTTTGGAATTCGATAATACACATCTAAACACATAACCACAGGTGTGCACAGGTCGAAGCTACGCCCAGTTCGGCCGCTATGGCAGTTGGAAGATGAGCCATGAAAAGGCTCAGAAATCCTTACTATACACTGTCAACTTTTTTAGGTGAAAAATTCGATGTCGTCGGATCCACTCCAGTCTTTGGATTTCGATAATACACATCTAAACACATAACCACAGGTGTGCACAGGTCGAAGCTAAGCCCAGTTCGGCCGCTGTGGCAGTTGGAAGATGAGCCATGAAAAGGCTCAGAAATCCTTACTATACACTGTCAACTTTTTTAGGTGAAAAATTCGATGTCGTCGGATCCACTCCAGTCTTTGGATTTCGATAATACACATCTAAACACATAACCACAGGTGTGCACAGGTCGAAGCATCGCCCAGTTCGGCCGCTATGGCAGTTGGAAGATGAGCCATGAAAAGGCTCAGAAATCCTTACTATACACTGTCAACTTTTTTAGGTAAAAAATTCGATGTCGTCGGATCCACTCCAGTCTTTGGATTTCGATAATACACATCTAAACACATAACCACAGGTGTACACAGGTCGAAGCTAAGCCCAGTTCGGCCGCTGTGGCAGTTAGATAACCACAGGTGTGCACAGGTCGAAGCTAAGCCCAGTTCGGCCGCTGTGGCAGTTGGAAGATGAGCCATGAAAAGGCTCAGAAATCCTTACTATACACTGTCAACTTTTTTAGGTGAAAAATTCGATGTCGTCGGATCCACTCCAGTCTTTGGATTTCGATAATACACATCTAAACACATAACCACAGGTGTGCACAGGTCGAAGCTAAGCCGAGTTCGGCCGCTGTGGCAGTTGGAAGATGAGCCATGAAAAGGCTCAGAAATCCTTACTATACACTGTCAACTTTTTTAGGTGAAAAATTCGATGTCGACGGATCCACTCCAGTCTTTGGAATTCGATAATACACATCTAAACACATAACCACAGGTGTGCACAGGTCGAAGCTACGCCCAGTTCGGCCGCTATGGCAGTTGGAAGATGAGCCATGAAAAGGCTCAGAAATCCTTACTATACACTGTCAACTTTTTTAGGTGAAAAATTCGATGTCGTCGGATCCACTCCAGTCTTTGGATTTCGATAATACACATCTAAACACATAACCACAGGTGTGCACAGGTCGAAGCTACGCCCAGTTCGGTCGCTGTGGCAGTTGGAAGATGAGCCATGAAAAGGCTCAGAAATCCTTACTATACACTGTCAACTTTTTTAGGTGAAAAATTCGATTTCGTCGGATCCACTCCAGCCTTTGGATTTCGATAATACACATCTAAACACATAACCACAGGTGTACACAGGTCGAAGCTAAGCCCAGTTCGGCCGCTGTGGCAGTTGGAAGATGAGCCATGAAAAGGCTCAGAAATCCTTACACTGTCAACTTTTTTAGGTGAAAAATTCGATGTCGTCGGATCCACTCCAGTCTTTGGATTTCGATAATACACATCTAAACACATAACCACTGGTGTGCACAGGTCGAAGCTAAGCCGAGTTCGGCCGCTGTGGCAGTTGGAAGATGAGCCATGAAAAGGCTCAGTAATCCTTACTATACACTGTCAACTTTTTTAGGTGAAAAATTCGATGTCGTCGGATCCACTCCAGTCTTTGGATTTCGATAATACACATCTAAACACATAACCACAGGTGTGCACCGGTCGAAGCTACGCCCAGTTCGGCCGCTGTGGCAGTTGGAAGATGAGCCATGAAAAGGCTCAGAAATCCTTACACTGTCAACTTTTTTAGGTGAAAAATTCGATGTCGTCGGATCCACTCCAGTCTTTGGATTTCGATAATACACATCTAAACACATAACCACAAGTGTACACAGGTCGAAGCTAAGCCCAGTTCGGCCGCTGTGGCAGTTAGATAACCACAGGTGTGCACAGGTCGAAGCTAAGCCCAGTTCGGCCGCTGTGGCAGTTGGAAGATGAGCCATGAAAAGGCTCAGAAATCCTTACTATACACTGTCAACTTTTTTAGGTGAAAAATTCGATGTCGTCGGATCCACTCCAGTCTTTGGATTTCGATAAAACACATCTAAACACATAACCACAGGTGTGCACAGGTCGAAGCTAAGCCCAGTTCGGCCGCTGTGGCAGTTGGAAGATAAGCCATGAAAAGGCTCAGAAATCCTTACTATACACTGTCAACTTTTTTAGGTGAAAAATTCGATGTCGTCGGATCCACTCCAGTCTTTGGATTTCGATAATACACATAACCACAGGTGTGCACAGGTCGAAGCTACGCCCAGTTCGGCCGCTGTGGCAGTTGGAAGATGAGCCATGAAAAGGCTCAGAAATCCTTACTATACACTGTCAACTTTTTTAGGTGAAAAATTCGATGTCGTCGGATCCACTCCAGGCTTTGGATTTCGATAATACACATCTAAACACATAACCACAGGTGTGCACAGGTCGAAGCATCGCCCAGTTCGGCCGCTATGGCAGTTGGAAGATGAGCCATGAAAAGGCTCAGAAATCCTTACTATACACTGTCAACTTTTTTAGGTGAAAAATTCGATGTCGACGGATCCACTCCAGTCTTTGGAATTCGATAATACACATCTAAACACATAACCACAGGTGTGCACAGGTCGAAGCTACGCCCAGTTCGGCCGCTATGGCAGTTGGAAGATGAGCCATGAAAAGGCTCAGAAATCCTTACTATACACTGTCAACTTTTTTAGGTGAAAAATTCGATGTCGTCGGATCCACTCCAGTCTTTGGATTTCGATAATACACATCTAAACACATAACCACAGGTGTGCACAGGTCGAAGCTACGCCCAGTTCGGTCGCTGTGGCAGTTGGAAGATGAGCCATGAAAAGGCTCAGAAATCCTTACTATACACTGTCAACTTTTTTAGGTGAAAAATTCGATTTCGTCGGATCCACTCCAGCCTTTGGATTTCGATAATACACATCTAAACACATAACCACTGGTGTGCACAGGTCGAAGCTAAGCCGAGTTCGGCCGCTGTGGCAGTTGGAAGATGAGCCATGAAAAGGCTCAGAAATCCTTACACTGTCAACTTTTTTAGGTGAAAAATTCGATGTCGTCGGATCCACTCCAGTCTTTGGATTTCGATAATACACATCTAAACACATAACCACTGGTGTGCACAGGTCGAAGCTAAGCCGAGTTCGGCCGCTGTGGCAGTTGGAAGATGAGCCATGAAAAGGCTCAGTAATCCTTACTATACACTGTCAACTTTTTTAGGTGAAAAATTCGATGTCGTCGGATCCACTCCAGTCTTTGGATTTCGATAATACACATCTAAACACATAACCACAGGTGTACACAGGTCCAAGCTAAGCCCAGTTCGGCCGCTGTGGCAGTTGGAAGATGAGCCATGAAAAGGCTCAGAAATCCTTACTATACACTGTCAACTTTTTTAGGTGAAAAATTCGATGTCGTCGGATCCACTCCAGTCTTTGGAATTCGATAATACACATCTAAACACATAACCACAGGTGTACACAGGTCGAAGCTAAGCCCAGTTCGGCCGCTGTGGCAGTTAGATAACCACAGGTGTGCACAGGTCGAAGCTAAGCCCAGTTCGGCCGCTGTGGCAGTTGGAAGATGAGCCATGAAAAGGCTCAGAAATCCTTACTATACACTGTCAACTTTTTTAGGTGAAAAATTCGATGTCGTCGGATCCACTCCAGTCTTTGGATTTCGATAATACACATCTAAACACATAACCACAGGTGTGCACAGGTCGAAGCTAAGCCGAGTTCGGCCGCTGTGGCAGTTGGAAGATGAGCCATGAAAAGGCTCAGAAATCCTTACTATACACTGTCAACTTTTTTAGGTGAAAAATTCGATGTCGACGGATCCACTCCAGTCTTTGGAATTCGATAATACACATCTAAACACATAACCACAGGTGTGCACAGGTCGAAGCTACGCCCAGTTCGGCCGCTATGGCAGTTGGAAGATGAGCCATGAAAAGGCTCAGAAATCCTTACTATACACTGTCAACTTTTTTAGGTGAAAAATTCGATGTCGTCGGATCCACTCCAGTCTTTGGATTTCGATAATACACATCTAAACACATAACCACAGGTGTGCACAGGTCGAAGCTACGCCCAGTTCGGTCGCTGTGGCAGTTAGAAGATGAGCCATGAAAAGGCTCAGAAATCCTTACTATACACTGTCAACTTTTTTAGGTGAAAAATTCGATTTCGTCGGATCCACTCCAGCCTTTGGATTTCGATAATACACATCTAAACACATAACCACAGGTGTACACAGGTCGAAGCTAAGCCCAGTTCGGCCGCTGTGGCAGTTGGAAGATGAGCCATGAAAAGGCTCAGAAATCCTTACACTGTCAACTTTTTTAGGTGAAAAATTCGATGTCGTCGGATCCACTCCAGTCTTTGGATTTCGATAATACACATCTAAACACATAACCACTGGTGTGCACAGGTCGAAGCTAAGCCGAGTTCGGCCGCTGTGGCAGTTGGAAGATGAGCCATGAAAAGGCTCAGTAATCCTTACTATACACTGTCAACTTTTTTAGGTGAAAAATTCGATGTCGTCGGATCCACTCCAGTCTTTGGATTTCGATAATACACATCTAAACACATAACCACAGGTGTGCACCGGTCGAAGCTACGCCCAGTTCGGCCGCTGTGGCAGTTGGAAGATGAGCCATGAAAAGGCTCAGAAATCCTTACACTGTCAACTTTTTTAGGTGAAAAATTCGATGTCGTCGGATCCACTCCAGTCTTTGGATTTCGATAATACACATCTAAACACATAACCACAGGTGTACACAGGTCGAAGCTAAGCCCAGTTCGGCCGCTGTGGCAGTTAGATAACCACAGGTGTGCACAGGTCGAAGCTAAGCCCAGTTCGGCCGCTGTGGCAGTTGGAAGATGAGCCATGAAAAGGCTCAGAAATCCTTACTATACACTGTCAACTTTTTTAGGTGAAAAATTCGATGTCGTCGGATCCACTCCAGTCTTTGGATTTCGATAAAACACATCTAAACACATAACCACAGGTGTGCACAGGTCGAAGCTAAGCCCAGTTCGGCCGCTGTGGCAGTTGGAAGATAAGCCATGAAAAGGCTCAGAAATCCTTACTATACACTGTCAACTTTTTTAGGTGAAAAATTCGATGTCGTCGGATCCACTCCAGTCTTTGGATTTCGATAATACACATAACCACAGGTGTGCACAGGTCGAAGCTACGCCCAGTTCGGCCGCTGTGGCAGTTGGAAGATGAGCCATGAAAAGGCTCAGAAATCCTTACTATACACTGTCAACTTTTTTAGGTGAAAAATTCGATGTCGTCGGATCCACTCCAGGCTTTGGATTTCGATAATACACATCTAAACACATAACCACAGGTGTGCACAGGTCGAAGCATCGCCCAGTTCGGCCGCTATGGCAGTTGGAAGATGAGCCATGAAAAGGCTCAGAAATCCTTACTATACACTGTCAACTTTTTTAGGTGAAAAATTCGATGTCGTCGGATCCACTCCAGTCTTTGGAATTCGATAATACACATCTAAACACATAACCACAGGTGTGCACAGGTCGAAGCTACGCCCAGTTCGGCCGCTATGGCAGTTGGAAGATGAGCCATGAAAAGGCTCAGAAATCCTTACTATACACTGTCAACTTTTTTAGGTGAAAAATTCGATGTCGTCGGATCCACTCCAGTCTTTGGATTTCGATAATACACATCTAAACACATAACCACAGGTGTGCACAGGTCGAAGCTAAGCCCAGTTCGGCCGCTGTGGCAGTTGGAAGATGAGCCATGAAAAGGCTCAGAAATCCTTACTATACACTGTCAACTTTTTTAGGTAAAAAATTCGATGTCGTCGGATCCACTCCAGTCTTTGGATTTCGATAATACACATCTAAACACATAACCACAGGTGTACACAGGTCGAAGCTAAGCCCAGTTCGGCCGCTGTGGCAGTTAGATAACCACAGGTGTGCACAGGTCGAAGCTAAGCCCAGTTCGGCCGCTGTGGCAGTTGGAAGATGAGCCATGAAAAGACTCAGAAATCCTTACTATACACTGTCAACTTTTTAAGGTGAAAAATTCGATGTCGTCAGATCCACTCCAGTCTTTGGATTTCGATAAAACACATCTAAACACATAACCACAGGTGTGCACAGGTCGAAGCTAAGCCCAGTTCGGCCGCTGTGGCAGTTGGAAGATGAGCCATGAAAAGACTCAGAAATCCTTACTATACACTGTCAACTTTTTAAGGTGAAAAATTCGATGTCGTCGGATCCACTCCAGTCTTTGGATTTCGATAAAACACATCTAAACACATAACCACAGGTGTGCACAGGTCGAAGCTAAGCCCAGTTCGGCCGCTGTGGCAGTTGGAAGATGAACCATGAAAAGGCTCAGAAATCCTTACTATACACTGTCAACTTTTTTAGGTGAAAAATTCGATGTCGTCGGATCCACTCCAATCTTTGGATTTCGATAATACACACCTAAACACATAACCACAGGTGTGCACAGGTCGAAGCTACGCCTAGTTCGGCCGCTGTGGCAGTTGGAAGATGAGCCATGAAAAGGCTCAGAAATCCTTACTATACACTGTCAACTTTTTTAGGTGAAAAATTCGATGTCGTCGGATCCACTCCAATCTTTGGATTTCGATAATACACATCTAAACACATAACCACAGGCGTGCACAGGTCGAAGCTACGCCCAGTTCGGCCGCTGTGGCAGTTGGAAGATGAGCCATGAAAAGGCTCAGAAATCCTTACTATACACTGTCAACTTTTTTAGGTGAAAAATTCGATGTCGTCGGATCCACTCCAATCTTTGGATTTCGATAATACACATCTAAACACATAACCACAGGCGTGCACAGGTCGAAGCTAAGCCCAGTTCGGCCGCTGTGGCAGTTGGAAGATAAGCCATGAAAAGGCTCAGAAATCCTTACTATACACTGTCAACTTTTTTAGGTGAAAAATTCGATGTCGTCGGATCCACTCCAGTCTTTGGATTTCGATAATACACATAACCACAGGTGTGCACAGGTCGAAGCTACGCCCAGTTCGGCCGCTGTGGCAGTTGGAAGATGAGCCATGAAAAGGCTCAGAAATCCTTACTATACACTGTCAACTTTTTTAGGTGAAAAATTCGATGTCGTCGGATCCACTCCAGGCTTTGGATTTCGATAATACACATCTAAACACATAACCACAGGTGTGCACAGGTCGAAGCATCGCCCAGTTCGGCCGCTGTGGCAGTTGGAAGATGAGCCATGAAAAGGCTCAGAAATCCTTACTATACACTGTCAACTTTTTTAGGTGAAAAATTCGATGTCGTCGGATCCACTCCAATCTTTGGATTTCGATAATACACATCTAAACACATAACCACAGGTGTGCACAGGTCGAAGCTACGCCTAGTTCGGCCGCTGTGGCAGTTGGAAGATGAGCCATGAAAAGGCTCAGAAATCCTTACTATACACTGTCAACTTTTTTAGGTGAAAAATTCGATGTCGTCGGATCCACTCCAGTCTTTGGATTTCGATAAAACACATCTAAACACATAACCACAGGTGTGCACAGGTCGAAGCTAAGCCCAGTTCGGCCGCTGTGGCAGTTGGAAGATGAACCATGAAAAGGCTCAGAAATCCTTACTATACACTGTCAACTTTTTTACGTGAAAAATTCGATGTCGACGGATCCACTCCAGTCTTTGGAATTCGATAATACACATCTAAACACATAACCACAGGCGTGCACAGGTCGAAGCTACGCCCAGTTCGGCCGCTGTGGCAGTTGGAAGATGAGCCATGAAAAGGCTCAGAAATCCTTACTATACACTGTCAACTTTTTTAGGTGAAAAATTCGATGTCGCCGGATCCACTCCAGTCTTTGGATTTCGATAATACACATCTAAACACATAACCACAGGTGTACACAGGTCGAAGCTAAGCCCAGTTCGGCCGCTGTGGCAGTTGGAAGATGAGCCATGAAAAGACTCAGAAATCCTTACTATACACTGTCAACTTTTTAAGGTGAAAAATTCGATGTCGTCGGATCCACTCCAGTCTTTGGATTTCGATAAAACACATCTAAACACATAACCACAGGTGTGCACAGGTCGAAGCTAAGCCCAGTTCGGCCGCTGTGGCAGTTGGAAGATAAGCCATGAAAAGGCTCAGAAATCCTTACTATACACTGTCAACTTTTTTAGGTGAAAAATTCGATGTCGTCGGATCCACTCCAGTCTTTGGATTTCGATAATACACATCTAAACACATAACCACAGGTGTGCACAGGTCGAAGCTACGCCCAGTTCGGCCGCTGTGGCAGTTGGAAGATGAGCCATGAAAAGGCTCAGAAATCCTTACTATACACTGTCAACTTTTTTAGGTGAAAAATTCGATGTCGTCGGATCCACTCCAGTCTTTGGATTTCGATAATACACATCTAAACACATAACCACAGGTGTGCACAGGTCGAAGCTACGCCCAGTTCGGCCGCTGTGGCAGTTGGAAGATGAGCCATGAAAAGGCCCAGAAATCCTTACTATACACTGTCAGCTTTTTAAGGTGAAAAATTCGATGTCGTCGGATCCACTCCAGTCTTTGGATTTCGATAAAACACATCTAAACACATAACCACAGGTGTGCACAGGTCGAAGCTAAGCCCAGTTCGGCCGCTGTGGCAGTTGGAAGATGAACCATGAAAAGGCTCAGAAATCCTTACTATACACTGTCAACTTTTTTACGTGAAAAATTCGATGTCGACGGATCCACTCCAGTCTTTGGAATTCGATAATACACATCTAAACACATAACCACAGGTGTGCACAGGTCGAAGCTACGCCCAGTACGGCCGCTGTGGCAGTTGGAAGATGAGCCATGAAAAGGCTCAGAAATCCTTACTATACACTGTCAACTTTTTTAGGTGAAAAATTCGATGTCGTCGGATCCACTCCAGTCTTTGGATTTCGATAATACACATCTAAACACATAACCACAGGCGTGCACAGGTCGAAGCTACGCCCAGTTCGGCCGCTGTGGCAGTTGGAAGATGAGCCATGAAAAGGCCCAGAAATCCTTACTATACACTGTCAACTTTTTAAGGTGAAAAATTCGATGTCGTCGGATCCACTCCAGTCTTTGGATTTCGATAAAACACATCTAAACACATAACCACAGGTGTGCACAGGTCGAAGCTAAGCCCAGTTCGGCCGCTGTGGCAGTTGGAAGATAAGCCATGAAAAGGCTCAGAAATCCTTACTATACACTGTCAACTTTTTTAGGTGAAAAATTCGATGTCGTCGGATCCACTCCAATCTTTGGATTTCGATAATACACATATAAACACATAACCACAGGTGTGCACAGGTCGAAGCTAAGCCCAGTTCGGCCGTTGTGGCAGTTGGAAGATGAGCCATGAAAAGGCTCAGAAATCCTTACTATACACTGTCAACTTTTTTAGGTGAAAAATTCGATGTCGTCGGATCCACTCCAGTCTTTGGATTTCGATAATACACATCTAAACACATAACCACAGGCGTGCACAGGTCGAAGCTACGCCCAGTTCGGCCGCTGTGGCAGTTGGAAGATGAGCCATGAAAAGGCCCAGAAATCCTTACTATACACTGTCAACTTTTTAAGGTGAAAAATTCGATGTCGTCGGATCCACTCCAGTCTTTGGATTTCGATAAAACACATCTAAACACATAACCACAGGTGTGCACAGGTCGAAGCTAAGCCCAGTTCGGCCGCTGTGGCAGTTGGAAGATAAGCCATGAAAAGGCTCAGAAATCCTTACTATACACTGTCAACTTTTTTAGGTGAAAAATTCGATGTCGTCGGATCCACTCCAATCTTTGGATTTCGATAATACACATATAAACACATAACCACAGGTGTGCACAGGTCGAAGCTAAGCCCAGTTCGGCCGCTGTGGCAGTTGGAAGATGAGCCATGAAAAGGCTCAGAAATCCTTACTATACACTGTCAACTTTTTTAGGTGAAAAATTCGATGTCGTCGGATCCACTCCAGTCTTTGGATTTCGATAATACACATCTAAACACATAACCACAGGTGTGCACAGGTCGAAGCTAAGCCCAGTTCGGCCGCTGTGGCAGTTGGAAGATGAGCCATGAAAAGGCTCAGAAATCCTTACTATACACTGTCAACTTTTTTAGGTGAAAAATTCGATGTCGTCGGATCCACTCCAATCTTTGGATTTCGATAATACACATCTAAACACATAACCACAGGCGTGCACAGGTCGAAGCTACGCCCAGTTCGGGCGCTGTGGCAGTTGGAAGATGAGCCATGAAAAGGCTCAGAAATCCTTACTATACACTGTCAACTTTTTTAGGTGAAAAATTCGATGTCGTCGGATCCACTCCAGTCTTTGGATTTCGATAATACACATCTAAACACATAACCACAGGTGTGCACAGGTCGAAGCTACGCCCAGTTCGGCCGCTGTGGCAGTTGGAAGATAAGCCATGAAAAGGCTCAGAAATCCTTACTATACACTGTCAACTTTTTTAGGTGAAAAATTCGATGTCGTCGGATCCACTCCAATCTTTGGATTTCGATAATACACATCTAAACACATAACCACAGGCGTGCACAGGTCGAAGCTACGCCCAGTTCGGCCGCTGTGGCAGTTGGAAGATGAGCCATGAAAAGGCTCAGAAATCCTTACTATACACTGTCAACTTTTTTAGGTGAAAAATTCGATGTCGCCGGATCCACTCCAGTCTTTGGATTTCGATAATACACATCTAAACACATAACCACAGGTGTACACAGGTCGAAGCTAAGCCCAGTTCGGCCGCTGTGGCAGTTGGAAGATGAGCCATGAAAAGACTCAGAAATCCTTACTATACACTGTCAACTTTTTAAGGTGAAAAATTCGATGTCGTCGGATCCACACCAGTCTTTGGATTTCGATAAAACACATCTAAACACATAACCACAGGTGTGCACAGGTCGAAGCTAAGCCCAGTTCGGCCGCTGTGGCAGTTGGAAGATGAACCATGAAAAGGCTCAGAAATCCTTACTATACACTGTCAACTTTTTTACGTGAAAAATTCGATGTCGACGGATCCACTCCAGTCTTTGGAATTCGATAATACACATCTAAACACATAACCACAGGTGTGCACAGGTCGAAGCTACGCCCAGTACGGCCGCTGTGGCAGTTGGAAGATGAGCCATGAAAAGGCTCAGAAATCCTTACTATACACTGTCAACTTTTTTAGGTGAAAAATTCGATGTCGTCGGATCCACTCCAGTCTTTGGATTTCGATAATACACATCTAAACACATAACCACAGGTGTACACAGGTCGAAGCTAAGCCCAGTTCGGCCGCTGTGGCAGTTAGATAACCACAGGTGTGCACAGGTCGAGCCATGAAAAGACTCAGAAATCCTTACTATACACTGTCAACTTTTTTAGGTGAAAAATTCGATGTCGTCGGATCCACTCCAGTCTTTGGATTTCGATAATACACATCTAAACACATAACCACAGGTGTACACAGGTCGAAGCTAAGCCCAGTTCGGCCGCTGTGGCAGTTGGAAGATGAGCCATGAAAAGACTCAGAAATCCTTACTATACACTGTCAACTTTTTTAGGTGAAAAATTCGATGTCGTCGGATCCACTCCAGTCTTTGGATTTCGATAATACACATCTAAACACATAACCACAGGTGTGCACAGGTCGAAGCTACGCCCAGTTCGGCCGCTGTGGCAGTTGGAAGATGAGCCATGAAAAGGCTCAGAAATCCTTACTATACACTGTCAACTTTTTTAGGTGAAAAATTCGATGTCGTCGGATCCACTCCAGTCTTTGGATTTCGATAATACACATCTAAACACATAACCACAGGTGTGCACAGGTCGAAGCTACGCCCAGTTCGGCCGCTGTGGCAGTTGGAAGATGAGCCATGAAAAGGCTCAGAAATCCTTACTATACACTGTCAACTTTTTTAGGTGAAAAATTCGATGTCGTCGGATCCACTCCAGTCTTTGGATTTCGATAATACACATCTAAACACATAACCACAGGTGTGCACAGGTCGAAGCTACGCCTAGTTCGGCCGCTGTGGCAGTTGGAAGATGAGCCATGAAAAGGCTCAGAAATTCTTACTATACACTGTCAACTTTTTTAGGTGAAAAATTCGATGTCGTCGGATCCACTTCAGTCTTTGGATTTCGATAATACACATCTAAACACATAACCGGTCGAAGCTACGCCCAGTTCGGCCGCTGTGGCAGTTGGAAGATGAGCCATGAAAAGGCTCAGAAATCCTTACTATACACTGTCAACTTTTTTAGGTGAAAAATTCGATGTCGTCGGATCCACTCCAGTCTTTGGATTTCGATAATACACATCTAAACACATAACCACAGGTGTGCACAGGTCGAAGCTACGCCTAGTTCGGCCGCTGTGGCAGTTGGAAGATGAGCCATGAAAAGGCTCAGAAATCCTTACTATACACTGTCAACTTTTTTAGGTGAAAAATTCGATGTCGTCGGATCCACTCCAGTCTTTGGATTTCGATAATACACATCTAAACACATAACCACAGGTGTCCACAGGTCGAAGCTACGCCTAGTTCGGCCGCTGTGGCAGTTGGCAGATGAGCCATGAAAAGGCTCAGAAATCCTTACTATACACTGTCAACTTTTTTAGGTGAAAAATTCGATGTCGTCGGATCCACTCCAGTCTTTGGATTTCGATAATACACATCTAAACACATAACCACAGGTGTGCACAGGTCGAAGCTACGCCTAGTTCGGCCGCTGTGGCAGTTGGCAGATGAGCCATGAAAAGGCTCAGAAATCCTTACTATACACTGTCAACTTTTTTAGGTGAAAAATTCGATGTCGTCGGATCCACGCCAGTCTTTGAATTTCGATAATACACATCTAAACACATAACCACAGGTGTACACAGGTCGAGCCTAAGCCCAGTTCGGCCGCTGTGGCAGTTGGAAGATGAGCCATGAAAAGGCTCAGAAATTCTTACTATACACTGTCAACTTTTTTAGGTGAAGAATTCGATGTCGTCGGATCCACTCCAGTCTTTGGATTTCGATAATAAACATCTAAACACATAACCACAGGTGTACACAGGTCGAAGCTAAGCCCAGTTCGGCCGCTGTGGCAGTTGGAAGATGAGCCATGAAAAGGCTCAGACATCCTTACTATACACTGTCAACTTTTTTAGGTGAAAAATTCGATGTCGTCGGATCCACTCCAGTCTTTGGATTTCGATAATACACATCTAAACACATAACCACAGGTGTGCACAGGTCGAAGCTACGCCTAGTTCGGCCGCTGTGGCAGTTGGAAGATGAGCCATGAAAAGGCTCAGAAATCCTTACACTGTCAACTTTTTTAGGTGAAAAATTCGATGTCGTCGGATCCACTCCAGTCTTTGGATTTCGATAATACACATCTAAACACATAACCACAGGTGTGCACAGGTCGAAGCTACGCCCAGTTCGGCCGCTGTGGCAGTTGGAAGATGAGCTATGAAAAGGCTCAGAAATCCTTACTATACACTGTCAACTTTTTTAGGTGAAAAATTCGATGTCGTCGGATCCACTCCAGTCTTTGGATTTCGATAATACACATCTAAACACATAACCACAGGTGTGCACACGTCGAAGCTACGCCTAGTTCGGCCGCTGTGGCAGTTGGAAGATGAGCCATGAAAAGGCTTAGAAATCCTTACTATACACTGTCAACTTTTTTAGGTGAAAAATTCGATGTCGTCGGATCCACGCCAGTCTTTGAATTTCGATAATACACATCTAAACACATAACCACAGGTGTACACAGGTCGAAGCTACGCTCAGTTCGGCCGCTGTGGCAGTTGGAAGATGAGCCATGAAAAGGCTCAGAAATCCTTACTATACACTGTCAACTTTTTTAGGTGAAAAATTCGATGTCGTCGGATCCACTCCAGTCTTTGGATTTCGATAAAACACATCTAAACACATAACCACAGGTGTGCACAGGTCGAAGCTAAGCCCAGTTCGGCCACTGTGGCAGTTGGAAGATGAGCCATGAAAAGGCTCAGAAATCCTTACTATACACTGTCAACTTTTTTAGGTGAAAAATTCGATGTCGTCGGATCCACTCCAGTCTTTGGATTTCGATAATACACATCTAAACACATAACCACAGGTGTGCACACGTCGAAGCTACGCCTAGTTCGGCCGCTGTGGCAGTTGGAAGATGAGCCATGAAAAGGCTTAGAAATCCTTACTATACACTGTTAACTTTTTTAGGTGAAAAATTCGATGTCGTCGGATCCACGCCAGTCTTTGAATTTCGATAATACACATCTAAACACATAACCACAGGTGTACACAGGTCGAAGCTACGCTCAGTTCGGCCGCTGTGGCAGTTGGAAGATGAGCCATGAAAAGGCTCAGAAATAATTACTATACACTGTCAACTTTTTTAGGTGAAAAATTCGATGTCGTCGGATCCACTCCAGCCTTTGGATTTCGATAATACACATCTAAACACATAACCACAGGTGTACACTATATATCGCCAGAACCCGAAAAAGGCTATTTTTGCAGTTTTTGGCGATTTATTTTTGTTTTGTATCGAAATCTTAGAAATGCCCTGTTTTCATTTTAAATAAAAATTCACGTTTTCTCACATTTCACTGAAGTATCTACTACGCAGTAGTTACACGCCAAACTCTAGGGTCATTCATGTGAGCTTACTGCGAAAACACTTCATTCATATGGAGTTTTCTCATTCACAGAGAAGAATGTATGAAAACTGACAGTTCATTGCGAACTTTTTGGTCGTGAATTTGTGGATCGCATTTGCATCTTTGTGCATTACGTTCTCAGCTTGACAGTCAGCAAATAGAAGGATTGTTTCGCGAGGAATACTCGACAATTTATGCTCATCTGTTCGCAGTTCACTGCTTATATGAATAACCCCTACACCATTGTCTAACCGTATATTGGTTACAGTGCATTTTGTTAAGTACTATTAGTATGATTTTTTTAATAAAATGTTTCTTGTTTTTTGTTGATATTAAACATTTTTTGTTTTTGTACCCGATATGACGACTACGGCGACGAAAATTTGGCGGTTTTTATTCTAGGTTTGGCGATTTCGTTATTTCGAACCACACAACAAAAGACTGAATTGGCCGAAATTGGATATCACTTTGCTCTCTTATATCTCCGCTCGTGATAGTAGGGTTGTGTAGGCTCTACGGTGACGTCTCACAATAAGCATTTGTAAGATTTCTTAAATAATCTCAAAATTTGGAAAATCCAGAATTCTGCACTATTTTTGGACACCGTCCTCAGAATTTAATTGCAGACTTTTAGAATATTAGAGTTCTTCGATTTCTTAGGAATACTCTCCTGATTTCATTTCGGCACAATTTCTCATCAACTAACGAGTTAAAATACACGTGTCCCCATCGATTAAATTTACAACAAACCAAATCAAGATAAAATATCAGCCCCAGTCAGAAGTCATTTGACAGAAAAAAAGAGTTACACCGATGTGTCAATTTAATTTGAACGAAGTACGTACTCGCATGTCCCATCTAGAGTCAAATGATGTCTTGAATAATTTAGTAACGAACTGTCAAGTTCATCGAGTAAATGTTACTTTCTTCTTTTCAGTTCCGTAACCACTGACAAATATCATATCATTTTTGTTTTGCCCTCACAAATGCACACTGATCTGTTTTCATTAATTTCAGTCAGTGGAAACCAAAAAAAAAAAAAAAAAGCAGTCACTCGTTAAATCGTAGCACTGCGATTAATTCCAAAGTCATTGTGTGCCACAATGCATTCAGTCGGACGGACTTTCTTTGCATCGACATCCCTATCCCCAATTGGATGGACTTATGCTTCTTCTCGTTTGTATTTCAATGATAACCCTGAGAGTAATTTATTCATTATTCACTTCCCCGCAGAGGATTGTTTGTTGTTATTTTTTTTTTTTTTTTGTATACTTTTATAAGCAAATATTTGGGACATTACATGGGGAGCACACGACAACGACATCAGCCACTTATCCTGCAAATCTAAAGGAGGTCGCCACATATGTATGCAAGGATGTACGTATGTATGCGCTTACACAGGCAACATAGCAACGGTAGTGGATTGATTATTTCTTTGCATTCTTTTGTTGTATTTCATATTTCCTTGCACACACAAAGAGCGAGGAAAAATCGATTTTTTTTTCTCATGTCAATTGTTGTTGCTCGTGTTCATTGTCGTCGTACGCGAGCTAGGGTCTAAGCCTGAAAATGAACGAACTAGTTTGGGGCACCGCAATAGCAACAGTGTACAATGAGCATACAAAAGTCAGCATGACTGTGATTGAAATGAAGGACCCGTTGGAATAAAGGACGTACGGAAGAGATCCGACCGCCATAATTGTTAGACTAACAAACTCGACTTCGTAACACCATCCAGCAGCATTTTCTGAGAGCTTTCCAGTTGATACTGCTGCAAAATACGGAGTATGCAACGTATATCCTTTGTTAAATGACTCTGGCGTTCTGGCGATGGCATACTTTACAGTAGCACCCTTCGGCTCTTTATCCTCAACAATATGTTAATAATTTTGTGCACTTCGCCACGTTGTTCATCGTCTCCTTTAGCGCGCCCAGGATATGCGGCGAAATGCAAAATGTTTCATGCGGAAAAATGAACGTCACTGTGTCATAGAGATCTGGGTTATTTGTGGGAACATCGAGCGAGGACAAAACCAAAGACGATGGGAACAATAATGCAACGATGACAGCAAAGGGGTTAAGGGAAAAAAATGCATTTCTTAAGACTATGTCGTTGATAAGATATGGAAGTCATCGACTACAGCTACACCCTACCCTCGACTTTCTTCATTCCACTCGAAGTCAGAGTTGTTTATCTCGGCATTTGTTTACGCCAGTGGTGCTAGACATTGTGGGCGGTTGCTTACAGTGTGTCAAGGAAGTCATTGTTGACTCGGTCAACAGTTGGGTAAAATGAGGCAAACATGGATTTAATTTAAAGCGATACAGTTCGCCGGTTACATGGCCTATCCTTGAGAAGGAGAGAAGGTACTTGTGTGACAGCACGGTGAGTATATTCCTCATTGATTTGTAAAGAACGTGTTTACGTATTTTCTTTTGATTTCTATGTGAATTTAAGGGACTTTCAGAGGGGATGCGCTGGGTGTCAGAATAATCCGTCACATTGAGTGTTGAGTTTGTTTTGTTGACAAAACAGTGTTTTCACTTGAATTCAATATCCTGTCATGCTTGTTTTTAAAAATCTGCACCCAATTACTGACTCTTCCTGGAACCACTAACAGGTGTTCGGTTTTGTTTGATCCTGCTTTTACCCATCGAACAATGACTTTAAAGCAGTGTAAACATCATTTAATCAATAATTGATCAATTTGAATGCCATTTTAGTAGCAATTCCTATCGGAAACCCCCATTTTCAACCCCTTATTGTGTAGAACATGAAATTGGCTCATCATTTATTTCCATTCAATTTATGAATCCGAAAAATCTAATCAATCATATCAATCTAAAATGGAATTAAAGGTTCAATTCGATTCAATCACCTCTCAATCACAGTGCACCATCGGACAACATGTGACGAAGGTGAAAAATCATTCCATAATCCATTCGTATTCGCATAAGCAACTTGAAGATGAAAGAATCAACTTTCAGTTACCCCAACCAACCACATGCCTGCCGCAAAATCCATTACATCTGGACTACCAACCAACCCTTCAATTTGATGGCTATTTTCCAATTTAATATACCCAACAGCCCTCATATCATTCCTCCTTCCGATATGTTATCGAAATTTCGTTTCACAGGCTCTCCAACGAGATGGATGCATGAGCTCCTAAGGTACAACGACTGCCACAGAAGTTGCTTATTGAAATTTGTATTATCAGACGAACTATATATGGGTCAAGATGCTGATGGGGATGGAAATAGTGTACTGTGATACTCTAATCTACGGTCAGAGACAAGGCAATTTTCATCTTGCATCCAACACAAATGCCTTGAATATTTGTGTAACCACAATCTTGTCGGCAAACCCGGACCCAATTCCGCTTGGTCATATGAATTTCATCACGATTCAAGCGAATTTACCATATACCTCATTTACATCTTAAAGCAGGCTCGGTGTAAATTCAATTTACGAACGCAAACCCCAATTCCTAAACTATTGCAAAGCAGATTCATTTTTTTTTTTTTTTTTACAATCAACCTACCCAAATTGGCTAACAGGGTCGTGAAAATTCTATTTCAATGATGGTGCTAGAATCAAATGCGTTCGTTCTTCACTCACCTCAGCCATTTCGTACTCCTATAATCCCGATCTGCTTTCCAACCCGGGCCCGTTGTATGTTCACGTGGCTGTGTTCGCTCCGTATGCCGGACGTAAATGTAAAATTCAATTTATCCTTTTTTCTGTCACTCGTTTGAGCGTGTCGACTGGACTCGACTGGTGTAAAAAGTGTGCCTTAGTGCAAATATTTACTTATATGAGTCTATCGTCATTGGTCCTCGTCGTTCGTTTATGTGATGCTTGTTAACTCTTCGGTACTCAAAAACATCTATACTACACGTCACTCCGATGTTGTTGTGATTGTCAAACGCAGTTTGTGTGTGGGTGTTTTATTTTTATTTTTGTTTTTATTTTTTTTTTTTTTTCTGATTTTCTGATTTTCTTGTATGACAGCCGTATGCTGACAGCTGTGCATAAAATAATGACCCGACAGGAGAGTAACAGCGGTGGTGCACTTCCTTCAAATAGAATATTCAAGTAATCTTGTGGTCGCAGTGGCAATGGCGTTGTCGATGACTTAAGTGGTCACACATCTTGACATACTGTCGTGCTGTCATTTGAAAAGCTCCACCACCAACATAAACCGAATGCGAAATTTACCATTATGCCCCGCCACCACCTTCGCCGGGTGTATTTTATTCAATTTGCCGCATAATTTCATTTGATAATCGTCTTTCGTCTTGTCGTTTTTGTTTCTTTTCTTTTTCTTTCTCTCCTTGATTTTTATTGATGGATGGATCCAGTAAACTGCAATTACCGGTCTATTAGTCATTCTCCATTGTAGCCAGTTCTTCGCCGATGGTAGTGGATGCAGGCAACATCATACTGCCGGTGTAAATGAGGAACGTAGGCGGTAGCAGAGATTCAACAATAGACAACCGACAACTTGGGTGAATAATTGGAAAACTTCCGTAAATTCAATAAAAATACGAAAAAAAAATGTCGACTATCGTTGCTCGAGATACCCGACCGAGATCGCTGCAATGATGACGAAGACGAGACGACAGGGGAATAGAAAGATTGTTCTTTTTGTTTGATGTCAAATGGATGAGTCTTTGAGCGCCCCTGATTGCATTGCAGATACAAGTGATTTAATTTATTTGATTTGCTTCCTTTTTCTCCTCCCCTGAGTGGGCTTTTAGTTCAGTGCAGGCCTGAAAGGGAAAAGATAAAACAAATTAAGTGAGGCTCAGTTTAGATAACAGATTAGATGAAAATAAAATTGTTTCAGTGTTGTTTAATGTTTAAATAACAAGTAGACTCTGAAAAGAAGAAAAATGCTTGCTTGGTCGAAGAAATTAACTGCTAAACTGGAATTTTAATGATTGCTCTGCTTTACGATTATTGCACTAATTCTTAACATTGAAATGCTGTTTGATTTGCCATTCACTAAACTCTTTAAAAATGTAACGATAACACATTAAAATTCGGTCTTCATAAGCATTCGGCCACATATTGGTTTAAGAAGAAAAATGGAAGATTTTAGTTTAAAAAATAGATTCATCTAGGTGGTAAAACAAGGTCCCGCATTATGCTTGCAAGTGCTACGACCCAGATAATTATACAGATGCAGAGAAGATTAATTAAACGACATACAAGGAAGGACGAAGACTTGACATAAAAGACGAGAATGCAAGGTTTTTAAATGCGGAGATGAGGGAACTTGTCGAATAACTTTTCCCAATTCCCACAGAACAAGCATGCTTATTTTAAAGTTAATTTTTAACGAATGCAATCTTCGTTTGTCAGATTCTGTCCCCCATCAATATTTGGTCGTCCTTCCGTTGTAAATCACAGCAGCAGGACATCTGCATGTGTCCGCCATGGCGCAGTTAGCAAGTGCGTCTACCCTCGCAATAGGTGTTTACTTTCAATTCCTGGATACGGATAACTTTAATTTGCCACCTCCCTTGAGTCACTAATAGGCAAGGCACTTGTTTAGTATAAGTCAGCATAAAACTTTAGAAACCTCCCCTTATTAGAGAACAACATCTCGAACTACAGAAATAATTTCTGAGCAAGCTAAGCCCGGATCCACCTAAGACTGTAGCGCCACTCAATTATTATTATAACACAATTCGAATGACGTACAAATAGAAATAGTCACGATTTCCTACTTTGGTCTTGGAAACATTATTTTTCAAAACCTCGAGGAGCCACGTCGGTGCAATTTTTATGGGTCGTTATCTTGATCGTATTCCCGTATACGACGCATGTTTTTCTTCCGCATATAATAGTTTCATGTTGTGCTTTATGCAATTGCACACTGCATAGCACTTTGAATGCACTAGCATTATTCTGGGAATAAAAACGTCGAACGCTTTTACTACTACCACCATGTTTCACTATGTTCCTGTGTTTCACTGGTTTCTTGGACGTCGCACAGCATTCTGTCATTGAATGGAAGCTAGTTAAATTGAGTTTTATCTGTTGTCCTTATTAAATTGGCACATAAAGAATAATACGCATGGACGTTCATATTAACGTCCATTTTAAACCATTACTGGCTCTAAAAGGAGAACAGATATCTTTTAACGGCCTTACCAGAACTCCAATTTACACGATCTACTTACATTGAGTCAGAATGGCCATCAAACTAAGCGCATGCTAAGATTCCATCAGTGCCGCTTTAACCGCTTATTTTACACTCAAAGTAAATTGAATACAATTTTAAATACCATTTTAAACCTTTAGTTCTATTAGTTCGCGAATAATTTGTAAAATTAAAACAATTACTTTACAAGCGGAAGGTGGCAAGCAACTGCCGCAAATCACTGCATCCCTTCAATTCACTCACAGGTAATTAAACACACACAGCCCCAGCCATATATGGTTATTTTATTGTATGACTATAAGGAAAATTGAAATCTAAGGCAAGAGTGCAGTAAAATGATGAATTGGGTGCACTTTTCTGGATTGAATCAACGGATTTTGATTTTTCTGATTTCAAAAACTGCTGTAGGATTTCCGTGTATTACCATGACTAGGATTTGCTTAAACTGTCTGAAAATTTAATTTAAATTGTGTTGCTTTCTTTAAACTGTGGAATCATCCAATTCGTAATCCGGATCTATTTCAATCACATACATCAAATGCACGGTACATCGGATGCTCGGTTCCAAGTCTGCCATTTTAAGGTATAGATCGTTCAACAATCACTATGCTCAGTAATGTCCAAATTATTAAAACTTACTTGAAGAATATGTGATTCTGTAGTAGGTACATTTTGCACATTACGAGCAGATTGTAAAACGTACTGGATGGCGCTGTAGGTTGAGTGACTGCCCCTAACTAGAGGGGTCCCGAATAATCCAGTGAAAGCAAGTTAAAACGCTTTTACCCGGTTTTCAAATCTGGTCCACTCACCATTAGCCGTTGGTATCAGATTAGCTGCACTATCACTGTCGATCAGTGATAGTACTCTGACTATAGCTATCACAATTGTGCTGGCGATTTCGCTGACAGCCCATTAACATATCTATCTAAGTTGCTGCAATGGACTCAATTTTGAGTCTGATTTTGAGTCCTTTGATTGAAGATTGGGCGGCTGCTAACGAAAGTGGAGGGGAGTAAGTCTGTACCAGAGCTCATCTCTTTCTACAGATGGCGGCGGATGAGCTAATCAACAGATTGGGCAACGGCAACTTTTCGAATCTCCAGTCTTCAGGAGCTACCTGGTGCACATCCATTTTAGAACTACTCCGACATATTCGGAGCGCGAGGTTAACTCCCTCACCATGTAAGAAAGATTCGGTTCAGAGACAACTGCATGCCTCAGATATGGACGGATTTCATGTTAACGACCCCAGCAAACGGATTAAGGATAACGATTTTCTGTTCTGCAAGTGAAATGTAAGGTCCCTTAACAGAACACATGCTGTCGAAGAACTCACAGAATCCTCAGACTGCTACAAAACAAAAGCGATGGAATGAGCCTGGGAAAACCATGAAAAACTGCGCCATCTACTACACTCATTGCAACAGAGAGAGGTGCTTATTTGGATTTGAATTTATTGTTCGAGGCAGACATCTTCTGACCCGCATGATGCACTACAGTGGTGGCGGGGGTAATGCACACACACACGAGAGATCTACGGGCCACTTGATCCTCTGCCATCGACTTTAACTCATGAGGAGTTACATATGTCCAAGCGCAACCAGGCAAGTTTTTGGATTTGGTACAACCACCTCGTCCTGGGTCTCCCAAGCGGTTATTGAAGCATAGCCCTTTCCGTTCGAAGAAGCAGCTGCTCAACATAGAGCTCCACGCGTACTGCCGTGTTTCTCACCATATCCCGCCGAGTAACACCCACAATAGCACGAATATGTCTCATTTCGGCAGCTTTTATTCGCGATCTTACACTTTCGGTTATTACCCAAATGCCATAACCATAGATGAGAACAAATACTGAATTGAAAACCGCTAACTTGGCTTTGACACCAAGCTCGGCCTTCCTGCTTACAGATCTGCCAAGCTGTTTCAAAATTGAGCCAGTTTGGCCAATACTACAGGAAAGTTCAGCATTACTTATCTCATCACTCGTAAAAAAGACTCCGAGATACTTGAACTTCTCCACCTGCTCCAATGGGACTCCACTAACATGTGGAGTGCATTGAACAGGCGTTCTGGAAATGACCATAACCTCTCGTCTCTAAATTTCGTTTGAAAAAGCGAACGCCTCATAACAACCGTCTGATAGCGTAGATCATCACAACAATACACCAACAGCCAAGAATTTCCTCGACCCGCCATGGACTTTGGTGTTTTTTCGTATCCTACCACATTGAATAGGCTAAACATGGGCGAATCAAAACCAATCACAATTTGCTTTGTAAACAAAATCAGCAAACTACATGATTTATGAATTGCCTCCCCGTATATAAATGAACCTTATGAATACGAAAATAGTTAGACACCACTGACAACGGACGTGCTCCACGAATTCATTATGCTTTTGAATATTTAATTCACAAAGTAAACAGCGTTTAACCATCTCCTGGAAAAGAAATGCTTCAAACGTTGTCGTTGACAACATCAATGGAAATGAAGAAAATGCAAACCCCGGCAACTATGTTCCCACAAGAATTTCAACATCATAGAAGATGAAAAAAAAAAAATATCTATTCTATAAGAATAAATTGAATGAAATGCATGCAGCAAGAAAATATTCAAGAACTCCATCCACTTGGTTGAGAACCATTTAATCCCTAACAAAGGACAGAACGATCTCCAGGGAATCAATTCGAAAGTAACTCCGGTTAAAAGCTGTACCTATGCATAGAGTACAGATATATACATTTTTCCCTTTTTAAATCGGGGTAAAGTGTATCCACTTTCCAAAGGATTGACAGCATGACAGTCAGATGAAGTCCTTTTAGATGCAGTTGAATGAAGGGAAAAATGAGAGCATCCAAGAACTTAGCAGTGTGTTCGAATCCATAGAGAAAAAAAAAAAACGATTGCAAAGTTTTCTTTAAAGTGCATTCAAATTGAAGGAAGAAAAGATGTTGAGAGATCGAAGCAACTGACCTAGGCAAAGATTAGCAGCCATTTTGAAAATTAAAGTTTCCGGTATCGTCAATAACTGACTCCTTTATCCGACAGAATAACTTTCGATAGGAGCCAACAAGTTTCATTAAATTGCATCAACGTGGCATTCAGTATGCCGCTGGGGATGATTATTCATCTTTATTTGGCGCCACAGTCCGGGGTAGACCTGGGGCTGAACCAACAAGCCTCTCCAACCAGCACGATCTCTGGCTAGCTGCCTCCAATGTCGCACGCCAAGTTGGTTGAGGTCCTTCTCCACCTGGGTGAGCCACCTTACACTCTGGCGTCCTCTGTTGCGTTGTCCCACAGGTCGGAGACTCTTCGCACCGGAGCTGAGTTGTCCATACGCTCTACATGGTCTAGCCACCTTAGACGTTGGATCGGTAAACGTCTGACTAGGCTATTGTCGCTGTACAGCCCGTGCAGTTCGTAGTTGAATCTTCTCCTCCAAAAACTGTCAACGCAAACAGGACCAAAGATCGCACGCAGAACTTTTTTCAAAGAGACCAAGGACTTCCTCATCCGCTTTTGAGAGTTCAGGACTGAAATGATTAAGGTCTTCTATAAGGTCAGCTTGGTCCTTCGAGAGATGGCTCTATTACTCAATTGCCGCTTGAGTCCATAGAAACAGCGGTTGGTAAGAGTTACTCTGTCGAGCCGAGGTAGACAAAGTCCTGGACTACCTTGAAGCTATAGATGCTTATTTTGACGCTCTGTCCAAGTCGTCGATGTTAAATGTCCTTTCTTGAGGACAGCATATACTTCGTTTTGCCCTCATTCGTTTTGCCCTGGACCCATTTTAGCCGCTTCCGTCTTAATGCCAGCAATCGCCTCATTGAAGGCTCGCTGTGTTCTGGCAATCACGTCAGTGTCATCCGCGTATGCTAACAGTTGAACGAATTTCTGGAAGATTGTGCCTCTAGTGTTGGCGTGAGAGTCCATCTTATCCAAGATAATGTTAAAGAAGTCACACGACAGCGCGTCGCCTTGTCTAAAACCTTTTTTGACATTGAAGGTCTCGGTGAGTTCGTTACCCACCTTGATGGATTAGCGAGAGTTCTCCTTAGTCATCCTGCACAACCTGACGAGTTTGTCAGGAATGTCAAAACTAGACACGGCGTTGAATAGCTTGTCTCTATGAACGATGTCATATGCGGCCTTGAAATCGACGAATAGGTGGTGGGTGTCGATCTGAACTTCTTGAGTCTGTTCCAGGATCTGCAGTAGTGTGAAGATCTGGTCGATGGTGGACTTCCCCGGCTGAAGCCACAGTGATATGAACCTATCAGATTGCTTATAAACAGCTTCAGGCAGGCACATAAAACGGCAGAAAGGATGTATGCGGTGTTACGGAGAAATGTCCCCCTATAGTTGGCGCATTCAAAGAGGGATCTAGAGATGATTACTACATGTAAATAAATCCTAGCAAACTACACTGTTCAGAATTCACATACAATTGTAGCTCATTCGACCCTTCGACAAACACAAATCAAGTTCACAAGAAAGTGAAGCGCTATGACTGCATGCACCATTGGCTTTAGCCGTCATTTTTATTTTTTTTATAGTTAATTTGTTATTAGTCTTAATAGCATTTGTGAATAACGTCAAAAGGGGCTTGACCATGACAGCATCCCATCCTTCAAAACAAAATGTGATTCAATGCACGGAGAGCCCACCATAGACCGAACCTCCTCACAGGACAGTTCCATGAGAGCACCTGAAATGTGCAAATGGACACGCAAATGCTCTCATCAGCTGGAATTTCCTCATACTATCACCATACCACTCTGCCTTGCTTACATAATAATTCGTGGCAATCGCGATTTGGTCCTATCCTCGCCTGACCACAACCAAACTGACGTTAAGTTAGTCTAGGCTGCAAGTGGTTGACAGCCGAATGCAGTCACACGTAGGTCAGGCTAGTGTGATACCACGCAGGCACTCCCCAAGACCCTCCCGCACTCACTCAAGCTTACCTATGATAAGACCCCAGAAAGTCGAATAAGTGTAGCCAGACTGACCTCTCTTACGGATAAGGAGGGAACTGCATGCGCAGAGTAAGTGCTGTGAACTAATATATTTCATCTAGTTCATGATGTAAGGCACAGGGCTTGTTGTCCATGGTTCTTGAGTAGTCTTTGCTATGGAAAGGTGTTAACTCAAAATATGGTCTAGTTAGAAATACGCAACGCATTCGCAGATTTATCTAAGTCTGAATATTTGAACAGTAGAGCGGGTTGAAGTCAATGAAACGTTTGCTGGTATTGAAATGGAGGCCGCGAAAATGGGTTCAGCAGTGAATGAGGGCAAAACGAAGTACATGCTGTCAAGGACGCACAACATCGACGAATCGGGCAGAACGTCACAGCTTTTACTTCGAGGTAGTTAAGGACTTCGTCTACATCGGCTCCCAAGTAAACAATACGAACAGCATCAGTACTGAGATTAAATCTTTGGGCTCAAGAGGCAATTGAGTTATGTTATATAAGACCCTGCTCATCCCTGTCCTGCTCTATGGCGCAGAAGTCTGGACAGTCTCAAGAGGAGATGAGAGGCTCTTGGTCTTTTCGAGAGAAAAGAGTTTTGATCCTGTTTGCGTTGGTGGTTTTTGGCGAAGAAGATTCAACCACGAACTGTATGAGCGACTGTACAGCGACATGAGCCTAATCAGGCGCCCACGGATTCAACGCCTAAAATGGCTAGGCCATGTAGAGCGCATGGACAACACTGCTCCAGCTCCAACTCGACTCCGAACCAGTGGAACAACGCAATTGAGGACGCCCACGGAACCACACAAGTGGAGAAGGACCTCAACCAACTTGGCGCGCGAAATTGGAGGCAACTAGCTAAAGATTGTGCCAGCTGGAGAAACTTGTTGACTGAGGCCCAGATCCATCCCGGACTGCAGCGCCATTAGAAGAAGAAGAAGAAAACGGGTTTCCGTGGCCGAGTAATTTCCTGAAAGCACAGAATACACTATCTTTCGCACCTCCTTTATTATTGTCTGTATGTCCTTTAATTATCTCTTCCGTTTCTCTAGAATTCACCTCTCACCTCCTTTCGACTGGTCAAGAGCATCTCAACAGTAACAAATTCTGCAAGAGTGGGGAAACAAAAAACTACTTGGTTCGAACTCCATCATACCGCCTGACTATCACTCCCTGAAAGCAGCTCTGGATGCGATGGTCTCAGATCAAAAAAAAAAGAACAGCCTTACCTCCAGCTGGATTATCAATTAAGGGAGCCATCTGCATAAATTTAATTTCCAACTGATTGCCCGGCAGATTGCAATCTTTACGGTCAATTAGTTTTTCAAGCTCACTCTGATTTGATTTCTGCTCCATCACCATGCCACTCAACAGGTGTTAAATGTATGTATTTCAAAACACCCCATACTCACTAATAGTTTCGCGTCAACGCCTAGCGTCAACATCGTGCAGCATCGAGCAGCAGAGTCCCAGCGCCAGGGTTGTGCTAATGAAATTTAAAATTCTATCAACAACCACCATCAAAGGCGACACAAAGCGCTCCACTCTCGTCCAATCATCGTCGGCTCTACCACCTTCACATCTGCCAACTGTCACTGCCATTCAGTGTGACGATGCGACCCATACCAACGGCACACTGACAGCCGACTATCATACGGAGATCTTGAATGTTTATTGAATCTGTTATCGCCACACCGCATGACGAACGACGAACAAATGATGAACAGGCGACTTGTCGCTTCTGCTTAATGGAGTGTTTTAGTATCTCCACACATGCCTGCGTGGGGATGACACTGTACCATGCTCACCCGGAGCACCGGTCTTCCTGTGTCCGCCGGCGAACACACACACTCAGACACGAAACTAATTAGCAATAATCGGCGAAAGATGAACACTCTCCCGACGCACTCATCATAACAGAGTTCGCCACCAAAAAAAAAAAAAAGAAAACAACGACAACAAGTCTGTGTTCGGCGGTATAGAAGTCTCAGTGCCAATGCCAATGGCAACCCACCTTTTCAGATGGTTTTGATCTTTGAACCCAATTAATTCCATGGAGGGGAAGCGGCGGGCAGGATTCTTCTCAGACTCAGACGACCGGCAAACGAGGAAAGTAGTATAATAATAGAATGCGAACTGTGTAACAATGGGCAAGGGTGACATCTGTGACTACAGCGACTGTTGCCGTAACGAGAGTGAGTGTCACTGTGGCGCAGCCTAATCCAGTGACTATGAATGCGGATGATGAAGGGGGAAATGTTTGGTCTTATTAACATCCCATAAGTAATTAGCCTGGGAACATGGAACTCCTGAAGATACCTTTCCGTCAGCGTTGCGCACGATGTCCCAAAGTAACCTGGCGCGAGTCAATGCTCCGTTCTTCAGTTCTGCTCAGCGTTGTTATGTAAGACGCCTTCGTGAGATTGAAAGTCGTTTTGCGCAGCCCCGTCTCGTTACGCTGAGAACGGGCAGAGAAGAGGATTATATCAGAATCAAGACGCAAATTAGAGCCCCATGGCAAGATGAAAGAGTGAGATTTTTGGAAGTAATTACGCCGCTAATCTGTTGAAATTCGATTCGTTTTTTTGAAATTTCTTCATCACTGATCACAGCAGCTAAGTGACAGATGACACTTTGAATAAACATCGCTCTCATTGTGTACATCGAGACGGTCGTCGTTGGTCGGTCTGTCAACTGTTTCACTGTTTTGCTGAGTGAATGCATGCAAAAGTTGCCAGCACAAGGTTGAGTATTCACGAGAGTACATGAATAGACGGCTTTATTGATTTTCATAAAATAAATGTATGCACACACTTTACATACTCGTACATATGCATGTACAGATATGACAGCAATGAAAAAACTAGGTTAAGAGTCGCACGAATGCCAGTAGAACTTAGTAGAAGTCGTTAGGTCGTTTAGTGTGCATTACCCTTTTCGATGAAATTTTGGTGTGACGTGATGGTTTCCAGTCAGCATTTCACAAAATGTTCTTTCACTGAATTGTGAAACATTTGATTGACAAGGAACAACATCGATAACAGTCTCTGCCATTCTTCTGTGTACCTAACGTTGTAATAGCCTTAAGTGTTCAAAACACGAAATCTATCGATTTGACTCGTAATGTAATCAATCAGTACCCCCAGCTGTGTCACGCATTATATATTTGATTGCTGAACTGGACTGGACTGGCAGCAGTGTATACACGAATGAAGTCGATCAGATTGGTATTGAATAATGCAGAAAGAACACATCTTGCCCAGGATTTATTATTCTGCTTCTGTACGTGTTGACATAAAATGAGTTACATCACTTCGTCATATAACGTAGACTTGTAGACCCTTTGTTATCACACGAAAGGTTATCAGTTCATCTAAAGTTGTTTGAAACGCAAATACACGTGTTTTTAGCCATGAATGAGACACTCGGTAAATCTTTGCAGAATGCAGTAGAATAGCGGCGTTCTAATATAAGGCATATCTTGTATTTATATCTCTCTTATCTTTAGAACTGCACGAACTGCAGATTGCGGTAACAGCCCACACGTAAAAGTTAACAGACTAACGCCAACATACGACGGTGCAGTCTTGTCAGGGGTGACCAGTTGTTAGGTTTCATGGGCTTTCAAAGGTACCATCGGCATCCAGCTGTCAAAGTATTTGGCAAGGTTTGCCATTTCATCGTGCATCGTTTCCCACTCAATTAGCAATTGATTAGCTGAATTGGGCGTCAGAGAGTCAAACCGGCTTCTATTGCTGTTGAATTTGGGCCTAGATGTGTATAAGATTGGGTTAAATGCACGAAGTAAAGTTGGGCGGCCATAAAAAGAAAATGTTCGACCAAGCATCAATGCATAAACAAAAGTTGACAGTTTGACGGGGTTTACTGCACGGCAGCTACAACAGACCTTATTTCTTTCGGAATAAGGAAGGAGGCGCCGTTACCGTCCATGCTGTTAACCGGCTTTCTGTGGCCAGAGTTCGACAATATCGATATTCTAGCTGTGGCTGTGGTTCCAACCAAGATTGCGCTACACGCTATACAAGCGACATAACACTCGAAGTTGGGACGCTGGAAATTGGCGACTGGGTCATCTTACGACTCACGTTCATTAATTGGTCGTCGCGATCATACGACTTGTCACCACTCGATTATTTGCCCTGGGGTCCTTAGAGTCCTTAGCCTATGCTAACAAGCTGTTTGGCCATGTACAAATGACGGCAAGTGACAGTCTGAACATAGTTTTAACAATTCCAGATCAAATTCCAGTTGGAAAATGTATGTACACGGTGGGCCAAATATAAGATTATTTTCAAAAATGCAATAAAATGAACAAAATTAAATTAATTTGATGTATTATGGCTTTATTAGTAAGAACAAACATTCCCATTAATTATGAAATACAACGTCGTTCAAGTGGATGCCTCGGCTGGCTTCGCAGTAGCGTATTGTCGCCCCAATTTTCCAAGACCTTTTTGATGGTTTCGGGCTGTAGCTCACGGATTCCTTCGATGATATTGTTAAGTGCTTGAATCGTTTCCGAATTGTTGGCATAACATCGCTCCTTCGCGGTTCCCCACAAAAAAAGTGTCCAAAGGGGTCAAATTGCAGCTCCGAGGCGGCCAATTGGCATCGCCAAGGCGACTGATAACACGATTTGGGATTTTGGTGCGCAAAAGATCGATTGTGGCATAGGCTTTGTGGCATTGCGCCCCATCCTGCATGAACCAGAGGTCGTCCAAATCCATGTCTTCAATTTCAGTAAGAAAAAAAAAAGTCGGTTCACATGGCTCTGTAAAGCCCACCGTTGACCGAAATGTTGTTCCCAGCCTCAATTTCGAAGGACATTTACAACAACGGGGACCATGAGTGTTGTCCACCAGTCACAGTCCACAGTCTCACGAACTTTCTGCACAAACTTGCGGACAGCAGTAGCTGCGGATGCTACATTTCCGCCAAAACTTCTTCTCTGCAGAAAACGCACTATTTGGGCTACAAACTCACTTTGGAAATAAGTTTTCAATATTTACCAACGTTGCACAAGCGTAAAGCGACTCGTTTCGGTCCGCGGAGTTTGATACTGACTTTCTGTCAAGATTCCGAGCATGAAACAGGTGTCACTGCCAAAGTAACCAGACTTTCAGAAAGAAAAAAAAACAACTAGATGGCTCACTCTGTACATACATAGATAGAAATGAAAAACTGCAATCAGAATCCATTTACATTGAGTAACGTGTTCCTCTTCAGACTCTGAATCGAGATGAAATCGTATGTATGTACGTATTTTAAGATCTTGAAAGGATCCCAGAAATCGTATTTATATTTTCAAAACACAATCAATTCGATATTCCCGAAAAATCTAGTAAATGCATGATCTTATCACTCGCCTTCTGCCAATAATTTTTTTTTGTTTGAATTATGAAATATATAAACATTAGTATAAACTCCGTCTTGACGTCTTATATGCACTATTCGTGTACACAAAAAATAAATATTAATGTATGCAGGCATAAACAAACACGTTCCAGCGTCTATCTCGAAACATTCTGACGCGTCATTGGCGGCATGGAATATGAATGTATAAACATGACATTCTAATTCGTTTCATTCATTTTAAGCTCAAATGACAAGTGTCACATGTCAAAATTGCGTTCAAGCGAGAACTCCACGAACAGCGGTTGTCAAAACAAGTTATTTCTGGTGCTCAAATTTAAAGCGCACTTTCATTCACAACATGGAACTCAAGACAAAACCAGAGAGTGCCATCGAACCATGATCGCGGTTGAAAAACCCACATCTCACAGCAACAAAATCACGTGTACCGGATAAGAACATCGATTAAAAGGTTAAAAATTCAATAAATAAGACGAAAAACAAAAACTGTCTCATTACCAAAAATCCACGCATACATTATCTGTCCCTTCACACCGTGTGTGTGCCCTGTCACCGCAAGCATCAAATTACAGCAGCAAGATTTAAACTCTCAAACATCGATTCTATTCCCAGGACAGTAGGTGGCAAGATCAAAACAAAGAGAATGCATTTTGACACACGGTTCACAGAGGTTCGCACATTCACCGAAACGACCTTTTCTCTTTCATTCGTTCTCTCTCTGCCAGACGGTCCGGTCCACTGGCTGCGATGATTTTGACTGTATTTTTATTGCCATCCTTCTCTTTTCTTTACTGAGTCAATAACCAGTATGACCACATTTCATGCCGCTCCACCGTGCCCCCGTGATTTAAATCCTGTGCCTATGCCGCATGATCTAAATTTACATGAACAAATTCACACTCAAGTCAGCGATCGTCTGTCAGACTGATCGACTTTTGTCACACAACTGTCAGGCGGTGCGGCGGGACGGACCGCGCGAAGAGGTGCAACTTTCGAGCATATTTACTCGCAAATTTTCGGTTTCAACTGGTAATTGAACACTCCCGGTAATTTTATTTATTTTGGTTCATCCTCTTCGTTTATAGTGATGCTGAGCTTTGAGTGATCAGAGAAAACACCGATCACCTGCGGGCTGTCATTTTGACATTAGCACACACACACGCCCATAGATGTGTGCGTTCTATTCAGAACAGATCGTGTTCGAGACATTGGGCGAATTGCATTTCAAGGGGAAAACCGGTTAAGTTTCGCCTACAAACTGGCAGAAATTTTGACTAGTCGCTCGTCGCTCTTGCAGAAGAGACAGCTACTCGGGTATCACGTGAAAAATGATACGCATGTGTGAAAATGTAAATTAGGTTAAAAATCTTCAGTTTAGCGGTTGCCTCTATATTTTTTTTTCCAACCATAGTCTGCCGTATAACGAACGTCATCCTTGTCCGTCTGATGTTTTGTCTGCCCAACAGATGACAATTTAATCACAATGCCGGTTAGAGGTTTGTTGACAGTGCTTATTGACACCTCTACATACGCGCATGAGTTCGTATTCACTTGCCAGAGTCAATCAGGTGTGTCACTTTACAGTACACTCGACTTGGTGATGTCCGATTCGAGGGCAATCGACTGACACAGAGAGACAGAGAGAGAGAGACAGAGGGGCAAACGACAATCGTCCAGTGAATTTCAGTCTGCATCGCTCTTCGCATATAATTAGATGAATATATTCATTAGGGATTGAATTCAAGTGGCGCGTGCTGCAATTAAGCGGAAAATCAAGTCAAATAAAGTAGAAGTCCCTTGCATGAAATTGTGAAGGACATATTTGCATTGCTTCTCCAGTCTTCACACGATAGGATCGCATGCTCATTTCAAAGATTTGCAAAGTAAATGTATGTAGAAAAAGAAGAAAAAAAACAAACAAGAAAGAAAATAGAACGAGAATGATAGAGTCTCGGAACAGGAATGATGTGCATACGTTAGCGGAATAACCAAGTGTCAGTGCCTAATGTCATTCCATGGAACGGCGAGCAAATGAGCTTGTTCCCTTCTCGAATGCATAGCAATGTGACATTTGCAATCCGATACGGATGTGTAAAATAATACACATTAGCGCGACTTAATGTCATTTAAATGTTTTCCTTAGAAATATGAAAATCTGATGCACCTGGAACGACTGTGACGGTTGACTGAATGCTGGTCAATGTCGCGTGGTAAAATTAGTAAGGTATTTGCCTTTCTAAGCACAATTGAGTAAGGTAATAGCATGAATGGGTTCCTTGAATTCAAGGTGGGTGGGAGGCGGTGTGGGTGGGGCCGTTGAATTCAAGTTGAACAGACGACGAATACACTGAGATCGTAGGGAGAAGATAGCCGTGATTTGTACAGTCGTTTAACAGGGCGTTGGTATATTTGACTTTAGCACAATTTTGTCATCCCCAATTTCCGTGACATGACAGAGTGTCAAGGTAGGGACGCAGAAATTCACAATATTCTGCTGGCAAAATCGATTACCTGAGTAGTGAGAAAGTGTAATTTGTCTAGCTCTGAAGAACCTTGTACACCTCTACACCAAACCAATAGTCAACCATTAGGTTTTTTTCCTAGGCATAGCCTATTCAGTCCGGCGTAGACCAACTTTTCGCACCACACACATAGATTCTCTGAAATTCGTCAAAATGACTTATTTTTTTACGATTACGGTAGATAGCGTCATGTTTACTTTTAACATTCGTACCTAGCTCGTCAGGTTGTGGAGAAGGATGATGGAGGGTTCTTGAGGCTCCCCCAACGTAAGTAACGAATTTACTGACACATTTCGTGTCACAATTGGTTTGATGGAAGGCGACCCGTCATATGATTTGACACACTGGGCAACTCACTGTCAGATGCGGTAGATAACATCGGGATTGGGAAAACACAAGCGACGACATATAGGCACCCGGAGGAGTCAAAATGGAAGAGCTTAACATGACGCACGCTACCGATTCGATCAGAGGATCGCGATCAGGTCGTAAACCTAGCAAGGAGTACTGTCAATCTCTATCAATGCTTCCTGTTCTTAGATAGTAGAAGGTGGACTAGGTCATCCAAGTACAAATTCTTTAGGAAGACCTGGCTATCCTACACGAAAAGAAGGACTGATGACCTCCTCAATAGAAATCGCTCCGAATTAGCTAGATTCGTGGCTGTAAGCACTGGGCACTGGCCCAGCCCTGCTAGACTCGGACCTACCGATCAACCCACATTGTCGCAGTTGCCTCCACATCCACTTAGAGGAAAGTCTGCCCCACTTTCTCTGAGTCTGTCCGGCACTAGCATCAAGCAAAGATCTGTCGCGTTCGACAAACCCTTCTTAGTGACCTCTCCGAGATCGCTAACCAAAATATGTCGAACTCCACATGCTGGATTTAGCTAACCCAAAACAGCCCAGGTCTACGAGATGTGGTATTAAAACGGCGCGCAACTGCACTACTTGCACCCGAATTGAGACAAATCGGATAGCCACTTAAACCATCCAACTGTCAATCTTGTCGTCACACTTTTCAGAGGTTCCTTGAGAAATGTTTACAATTCTCCAAAATAAAACGGATATTTTCACTCCTTCCAAATGTATGTCATCTCACTTTACCTCGCCCAATAAAACTAAATAAACTCGCACCTTGAATTAAACAACAATGCCTAGTTCAAGGTATCTGAAAGCACATACGATGTTGTATCCATATCTGTACACACAAACACGTACACTCCATCGAGCACAATTTCATTATCGGTTTAATGCTGCCGCAGCTGATAACGTAAAAAGTAAATCTAATTTAAATAATCTTTCATTTTAAGGCGATAACTCAGTTCCAATGCTGTTTTCTTTTGGATTCAGCAGATCATGAACTCCGCTACAGATTCAAATTCAAAGTCTAAGATCCAAAGAAAAAAAAAAATTCCACAAACACAATGTCGTTGTACACTGCATATCCACATTAGTGAACCTTCAAAGAGTTTTTGAACCTGAGATGCCTTCAGAGCAAACAAGGTTAGGACACTTAGCAGTGACTGTCTAGTGTCTTCCACTCATATCTGCAGGGTAATCTGAGACAAAGACAGGTATCTGCTTTAGAAACAAACACTTCAAATGACGGAAGCTTATACAGCCACACACAACGATTGCCCGGCTTATCAGCCTCTAAACGTTGTCATTCAGAGTTTAGTGATAACACTTGTATTTTGGATCTTACCCCCAAAGACCCGATACGAATTCAGGGGCCATGGAGAATGACAGAAAAAAATAAATACAAATATGCGAATGAAATTTGTCGAAGCGATAGCTTTATCAAGGAAGGGCGAAGAGCTGTGAGATTGTAAAAAAAGTGCAAACAATTACTGACTGCTGTTTGTTCCGAAACAACAGATGCCTTAGAGGGCGTTACATTTTATTATTTTGTGTACTTGAACAACTTTGCTCGGTCTCGGTGTCAAAGAACTTAAATGGGGTACTAGACTAGTGGAACAGTTATTATCTGAGCCCATTAGATGGCTGTGTAAGCTGACAAGTTTGTGTACATCATTAAGTAGTGAATAAGCCGTCGATTTAATGAAGTATCCAATAGGCATACAACATGCGGATGCTGAGGTGTTTTTCTCTGAAAGCTCATATAAGAGTAATGAAAAATAGGAATTTTTAAAGACTTACTCTAATCATATGGGCTTTAAGCCGCTTCTAAAAGGCTAGGGTAGGGAGGTAGAAATGGTGGTTCTGTGTGCACTTGTGCCGAGCCACAGCTCTGGTAACTTATATATGGGGTGTATTATTGAGATATCTCTAAATTCAATCTGAGAAATTTAAGAAGGACATTCATTCCTTTGTGACGGATGTGGCGTTGTATGTCTGTGCGTCCACTCCTGCGCACTTAAAACTCGGCGTCTAGGTTCGAATCTCAGTGCGACAAAAATAGTTTTCCCGGTCCCACCTCTTCCGAGTCACTGAAAATGCTCATCTAGAAAAGCTCCTCAAACTTGGCAGTTCGGAGTCGGCATAAAAACTGTTCCTTCCCTACCACTCGTCATAGAACGATAGCACGCACATCACGACTGGTTGCACCCATATTATTATATTATTAATTCCTTAATATTCTTTGCAGACATCTCATCAAGTGAGTTGAATAAGGATCTGCCAAGCGCTTGCTGTCGGGCTCTAGCAAGAGTCGGGCAGTCACAAATGCAATGCGGTAAGGTTTTCCTCTCAATAATGTTTTTGCAACTGCGACAATGTGTGGAATAGTTTACAAAGGAGGCGTGAACTACGAAAGTTATTCCTTTCGGCTTAGAGACCGACACACTAATCCGACGACAATGTCCTTGATTGCCTCGAAATTAAAACTCCTCATTTTGGCCTGAGCGAATCCTCGCTAGGCTTCAATTTGCCATGCTTTACCCCAGACCCATTTTAACAGCTTTTCACTCAAGGTTAGGTTAGGTTAAATTGGCTGATTGCAGACGGCAGTCACACTTAGACCAAAGTAGGCCCATAGTGATACCACGCGGATTAACTTCTAACATCGGAACCAGTTGGTGCCTGTAGAGAAGCGATTTAGTTGGACTATACTGTCGCTATTTAGCTCATTGAGATTATTGAAATTGTAGGCCTAGCGAGCACTGTGGTTTCTACCTCCACTTCATCCATGTAGATTCTGCAGAAATCAGAAGGGACACCCATCTACGAGCATGGACATGTGCTCTGTTATGACTCCTATGAGAGTCCTTAATGCAAGTATGCTGAGTCTCAGCAGACTGTATAAGGTCATGGCCAAATTTCTTTTGTTCTAAGGCAGGTGGTGCCTTCTAGCTATTTGGTATTGGTGGTTTTAATAATGTGTATTTTCAGGAGATGGTTGGCTTTAGCGATCGGCATGGAAGGTGGTACCCCTGCTTTTGATTGCGAGGAGATTATACCACACCTGGCAAATTCATTGGCTTTGCAATTGCCTGGTATGTTACAATGTCCCGGCAACCACATGAGGTGTATGTTGATATGCTCAGCCATCTCGTTAAGAGACAGCCTGCAATTAAGGGATGTTTTTGAGTTCAACTTGACATTGTCCGAACAGGTGATGATATCCCTTTTAGATATCACGTTGTTTTTGAGCCATGACAACGCCTCTTCTGATCAGGGAGCTTCAAAGAGATAGCTTCAAAGAGACATCCTTCGTCGGTGTTCGATCCTTCTGTAAAGATAGACAGGGGATCCTCCAGCGTCTGATTGTCAGACATCCAATCAGATTTGAAAGGAATGGTGGTGGAGAATTTTTTCTCGAAGAAAGTCTGGGGTGGTCGGTGACGTCTTCTTCACTCAATGTCAGCGAACACTTCACGCGTGGCTCACTGTGTTCGATCCGTCACATCAATGTCAGCTACGTATGCTAGCAACGAGACAGGCTTCTGGATTATGCTGCTTTTATTGTTGGCCAGTGATCACATCGCAAACAACGATCACATTGCTTGAGTTGAAGCAGCTGGAGCATATTTAAACATTTAAGCAACATTTAGTCCGTCGGTGTCGATATTGCTATCTCGCCTTCGTCTATAATGGAGCCCATCTGTCATCATCATCCAATTTGAGTAAAAATTGTTGAGATTTGAGCTGACATCATCAAAGATCGAAAAGAATGTCTTTTCAGAGCTACTATCTGTATCAAAGTTTACATTTTATGAGAAACTAACAAGTGCATTGTTGTGACAAACTTCTCAGTATTTAAGCATTCGAGCGACAAATCTGCACACTTTGATGTATCATTTCTGGGAATAGCAATACAATTCTTTCAGAATGTATCCAGCCCAATTAAGACGTTTATGTAGATACGCATTCAGATGATATACATAAAGGTATTCACTCCCACATCATTTTGCCATTCATCCTACATCTGAGCTCTTGTGATAGCCGGTTTGAATAGATGACAGGAATTCGTGGAAGAGATGCTTTCTTCATTTCATTCACATCTGATTCAAAATCGAGATAATCGCTCTCATGATGACAACCATATCAAAAGAATACGAGACTAATGCATTAGACTCCTGCGCTGAAAAGAAATCCTTTTAAGTAAGCGATAATTCGTTTTTTTCTTCTTTTGCTTTGATTGCATGCATATGCAAGAAGACACACAGACACTTTTCGAAGAAATCGATTGCAGTCAAGTTTAAGAAAGACAAATTGTGATCATCAAGCCGCAAGTCGACTCCCATGAGACAAAGAAACTTTTAATTGATCAAAGATGCGCGCTAAATTGTATGGCGAGCAACGCTTAGCAATCATCAAGCCTAGATTCGAGCTCTCAGTCAATAAATTGAAAAATTGAAGTCAGTCGGCGAGATGACACATTTTCTAATTGGTCATAACTGCATCTACCCCAGCAAACATATATGAGCCTGTATCTGTTGTGATGTTCTTAATGACTTAATTATTCGTCAGATTTGCATTCCTGAGTGGAATCAATTTTTGAAGCAGCGTTTCCTCTAGGCAGAGACAGATGCGAAAAGCATGGCTTCTATTCGCATTCGGATTTTTGCTAAATCGTTGGCCGTGTGTATAAACCGATCTTAACCAGAAAATGAAAATGGGGTGATGTCGCTCGCTTATGCAAGAGTGTATTAATTTTGTGCTGATCACGCGAATGACAGAAATACCACTGACCCCAGCGAGAAGTGGTACGTAAATGTTACTTAATTCGTCGATCGTCGAAAATTCTACGATGACACGATTGAGCAAGCATGATGATTTCATCTATTGGTCGAAGAAAACTGATTAGTCACGCACTAGGTACGCAGTTGCTAATTGAAATTTTCCATTAGTAACCATTTAACTCTACAGAAACTTCGGCACCGGCATTCTGCTTGGAACGTGGGGTTATTATTCATGATTTTAGCATGCGAAAAATGAGATTAGGGTGATATTGGAAAGGAAGCGTGGTTAGATATGTATTTTAAGGTACAAAGTATGTCTTTTGCGCCAAGAACCACGCTACAAATTTGACCATCATGCTGACAGTTCTGCTTGAGAAAACTATTAATAATTCCAAACAATCCCAACGGCGAAATGCTCGTTGTTCCTCAACTGTAACATCTTGAGTAAATCTAGAATAGTCAGATCGCATTCGAGCGCCAACACCCTAGACCAACGTTTTTGATCAATACAGTGGTAGTCCAGTATAACGAATGCGTATATAACGAATGATCGATATAACGTACACTTTTTTCAAATGCACTTGTCTCTATATATCGTACGAAAAAAACGAGTTGACACTCGATATAGCAAATATTTTTGTTACCTTACGGTAAAGGGCGATTTGTTAGCTATTATCTTTTTGGCAACACTGGGTTAAACAGCTGATGCACGTTTCGTGTTTTGTTTCACTGTCAAACATCTTCAGTTTGATCTATAATTTAACCATGAATCGTCAACGCTTGCAAATTATTGAATTTTATTATCAAAATGCGTGCTCTGTTAAGAAAGTTCATCGCGCGCTCCTTCCATTTTATGGTCAGCTCATTTTTGGCTCATTTGGTACGTAAATAAGCAGAATTGTCGATTTTGGAGTGAATATCAGCCAGAAGCATTGCAAGAGCTACCAATGCATCCAGAAAAAGTCACAGTTTGGTGCGGTTTATGGGCTGGTGGCATCATTGGACCGTACTTCTTCAAAGATGATGCGAATCGTAACGTAACTGTGAATGGTGAGCGCTACCGTGAGATGATATCCATTTTTTTTTTGCCCAAAATGCAAGAGCTTGACTTGCATGACATGTGGTTTCAACAAGACGGTGCCACATGCCGCACAGCACGCGCAACAATGGACTTATTGAGGGGCGAGTTTGGTGAACATTTTATTTCACGTTCGGGACCGGTCAATTGGCCGCCTAGATCGTGCGATTTAACGCCTTTAGACTATTTTTTGTGGGGCTATTTTAAAGCTCATGTCTATTACAGACAAGCCCGCTTCAATTGACGCATTGGAAGACAACATTGAAGCATTTATTCATGAGATACCGGCCGAAATGTTGGAAAGAGTATGCCAAAATTGGACTAAGCGGATGACCATTTGAGGCGCAGTCAAGGTCAACATTTGCATGAAATAATCTTCAAACATTAAATTATATGGACCGTACTATCGATTCAAATAAAGATTTCATGCATTTTCTGAATTGTATGTGTTTCTTTTTGAAAAACTTTCCTATAGCTTTTAAAAAATAACCCTTTACATACCGCACCCAAATCCAACATATCGGGAAAAAAAATTCGAAATCCAATTTTACGTTCCCACTAGAACTTCAACATTTCAAATTACAGCTAGTCTCAGAATTGATTACTGATATTGCCACTCTTATTGGGATTATCAAGTGAAATGAATGATTGTTTTGTTGACAGCTGTTTTTTGTTTATGTCAGCGGCTGAAAAGTGATTAAATGACGTGCTGAATTTGGAAAGAAGTTTGTTCGATTTGACAAACTTGCAAATGCAGCGAGGAAATTGAACATTTCGCTGAAATCCAACAATTCGAAATGGTGGAAAATGTATGTACAAACTGCTGACATTTGAGCTGAAATGTTTAAACTATCCGAAATGTTGGATTTAGGTGCGGTATGAATGTACTATTCGTTTCGAGTAAGAACGAGTGGCGTATATTCATTGAGTTATCGTTTTTCAAGTGATAATTCATATGCTTGCAGCGAAAATAGCACATATTGTACTGAAAAGCATCTGTCGCGTTTTTCGTTGTGACAGTAGTTCGGTAAGCTTTAGAAAAATGTCTGTAACTCGCAAACGTCTTTCGCTAGAAGAGAATTCGGAGTCTTGGAACAATACTGAAATGTTTCTTACAGCAGATAGTCGAAGAGAACGATTTTATTGATATTGGTAATGATGAAGCTGGTAGCTCCTCAGAAATGGACTCACACTCTGTTCAAAAAGACCGATGCGATTGGGACAAGTGCGAAGAGAATAACGTTAAACATTCCAACATATTCGCGCAGCGAAAAGTAACTCAACGTAAGGAATAGCAACAATATTTGTCCATTTATCGAACGTTTCGTACCAGTGAAATATGTAGGTACTCGATATTACGAAGTTGTCGATTCAGCGATTACACTTGGACATTATATCATTCGTTGCTCTGGCCCACCACTGTTTTAAAAATGTTACGTTCCCACCCTACTTGGGCTACTCGAATGGCGGTCTGCATATAGCTGTGGATTTGGACGTTATTCTTGTTGGCAAGCCGATCATAGACGTCTTTCCTAACTGTATGTAATGGGCGGTATCTGATTTACTTACAACTAAACACTCTTTTCCAATCGCCAGTAACTCAAATCGTATATTTTAACAATGGCGTGACGCTATAAACTCCCAAATAAACAAACTTCACCGTTCGAACTGTGAACCCCCTCTATTCGATAGCACGCGCAACACGAGTGCTCGCTATACACGGTAGGCCCGGGTTCACATCGAACTGTAGCGCCACCCATATTATTATTATCGCCTAAAGAAACCATGTAATGCCGTGATGTGGCTGTTTTCTAGACCACACTAAGCCAAGGATCACCAAACCAATGAAATCTTCTGGAACTCGTTTCGAGATAAACGATTGTTATGCAAATTGTTCTCACAGTCGCCTGCCCAGCTGCAGTATGAAACGAAAAACTCCCTTGGATTTCCGATCCCATTCACTAAGAGACTTGGCCATACCCCGGCCCATCTGAAGAAGACCGCAAACCAGGTGTTTCTTGGGTGGATGATTAGCAATGTACCCAAGATTGGAGAAAAAACCATAAACAATAGTTTAAATATTATTTAATACGAACAATGATTCACGAATTGTCTCTATTCAACCCAAAAGCAAGGCACTCAATTCGCATCGATTCGATTTTTGTGTTTTCATGCAGTAGTCACACATGGGAGCCGCCACCACATGAACAAAATCATTCATTGCCCACTGAAAAACGTTTCAATCTTGTTTACATGAGTTTATCGAAACTAATCTCTTGCCACTCTGAGGCTGCTACAAAAGAAGAAGAAAAAAAAAGTAAAACATTTATACACATGTGAATACATGTCTATGGGTATTATCTAATACATCAAGACCCGGGGTTTTTCTTTCATCTTTCATAAGAAATCAACTTCAACTTTTCCTACAGTCACACACAGTCGAGAGACTACAAAAGCATACCATGTGTGGCAGAATTACGTCACCCTCTCTCCACAATCAGCTGTTTCATACCAAACGGCCACCACAGCAGACATTTAAAGTCATTTACAGAGTGCGACTGTCCCCTGGCCCGTGGCCGTCCCGCGACAACAACATCGAATAGAGAGCTAGCGACACACACAAGTAACATTATCCGGCGGAGCTTTACCGCTGCTGAGGAGAGACATCTCGGTTTTTTTTTCTTCTCCACAAAATCTGTTGCAGACTATTAGAACCTGTTCGCCTCAAAGAGCAACACAGCCCAACAAACAGCAAAACATAAACAAAAACAAATGATTTTTTTTTACAGATTTATCATCGGCACTGACAGACACAGACGCACACTCTCGTGTGCAAGCTGATGCAAAAAACATGTCACACACACACTCATGCACGCAAATACACTCGCTCTACAGTTCACGCTCCAGCAGCTCGGAGACCATCTAATCTAATCCATGTCCAAGCCAAATCCCACTGCTCGTTGGCCCAAAAGAAAAAAAATAAATAAACCGAATGGGGAGTGTGTGGGGTGTTCGTGGCGGCAATGACACTCGACTTGAGTTACTAGATACACTCACTTGAGTGTTGTTAGGGACTTTAGTTAGCAGAGGGTGGCAGTGGCGGTGGTGCGGTGGTTAGGTGGGAACAAAATCAACAGACAATGCAGCGCGCGGCTTGGCATAAGATGTGAACATTTTTTTTCCCTGCAATTAGACCCTATAAAGCACTATTACAACACGACAAAACTGTTCTGTTTTGCTTCCTCTTTCTCGACGTCCTCCTCCGCACATCGGCTCCTCTCTTCCCTCTATTGTTTCATGCTTCATTCACTTCGCTGTGTTACAAATTTATTGTCTCTTCTTTTTTTTTCGAGGATGTGAAACAGAAATGAATTAATTAAACAATCAAGCAACACACAGATGCACTTCAAGACGACAATAATAATGACAACGACTAAGCAACGACGACGACGACTGCGACGACAACAACTACGAGAAGGGAATGAATCGTCGAAAGGCAAAACATCACTGCAGCGCGAGCACAACACTAACCATGTTCAGATGCGATGTATTTAAATGGTATTGAGATTCAGATTAACTCATGCTCATAGCAGAACGAGAAGAGCACAAAAACAATAAAAAAAATAAAAATAAAAACATGTAACATCAACACGTGTATCCTCAAAATCTCAGCATCTATAACTTTTGACTTCTTTCGTATCTCCTCCGATTTATCTTACACCCGCTAGTTAGCACACTTGGCAAATTACTTTTATTTATTTATGTTTCAAGATTAGTCGGATCGTCCCGGGTCAGTTCGAGACACACACACACACACACACAGTCACACAAAACACATATAACACGCCTCTAGGTAATCAAAATCAGAAAACAAACAAAAACAAAAAAAAAAAAACATAAATATCTCAAATTCACAATACACGCAATGCAATGCAACGTCTAAGATACACCACAAAACGAAAAAAAAAAAACTTACTATGAAATATACGCGAGACACGACGCGATATAAAGTGTGGAGATACACTTTCAAACAAAAAAAAAACACTGCACCACGGATACACCACGCGGTCAAACGAACCACAGCACACCGTCAATTGAGCTAGAGTGTTCTGTCACAGACGACAACACGAATTCAACTGAAGTGAAACATGTATCTGAGCAATCTTGTTCGGGTGGGAAAAACAGGAATTTCGTTTCCTTGACGTTCGGTCGGTGGTTTGATTTCGGTTTGGCGCAGTTCGTTCGTTGTTGTTGTTGGCGAGTATATATTTCGCTTCTCATTTTTTTCTTCTTTCTTTTTTTTTTATTTTTGTGGGGAGAGTGGTAGATTTCGTTCGTTTTTTTTTTGCTTTTAATGAGAACGAAACGGATTGCCCGTTGTGGGGTTATCTCGTTCGAGAGCACATGCACAAAGATGAGTGGAGAATCGAGGTGTAGACGGTTGGAATTGTGTCTGGCGGTAAGCAACAGATGTTGCAGCGGATGCAACGACCGAAAGAGATGCAGGGGTGAGCGTGAGAGTGTTTTAAGAGAACTGAAGATGAGAGAACATTCAGTGTCAAGAGGCGAATTTTTCTGATTGGAAGTGAAGTGAATATGCACTGATGTGTCACTTAGTAGCTAGACTTCTACTTTTGTTCGGGGTTCCCAAAATGTCAGATATGATAGACATCGAAAAACCAATTGAAGATAAACTTATCACTCTGTTTTGCTTGGAAGAAACGTCAGGCACTTTTTTCATCGTCAAACACAATTCATGTCTTACCTGCCTTATCTGCCGCAAAATAGGTTGCCATTGATGTTATCTTCTCTATATCAATCAGGTAGCTAGACTATCAGCAGAACGACTGTATACTGTATAGCCACGCCTCTGAGTCACTGCCTTGGAAATCTGAGGCAAAACCTCGACGACACCTCGGTGTTTACCTGGCCAAGTACCTTGCTTGTTTCTTCCTCCACTTCATCTCAGCAGGGGCAGGGAATCCCAACCCAGTGGCTTGTCTACCAATGACGTAGTTCATAGAAGTCACACCTATCAGGGATTTTATTGCTTTATTAAGACTTGCATTGCCCGGGTTGGCAGGCCGGAAGGCCATTGTGACCAAATGAACGAAGACTGAAGTGCACGATCACCCGGCTACTAGAGGTCTTTTAGCAAAAAGTGCTCAGATAAGAACAATTCCAAAAAACCGAGGAAGAAGTGCGTTGCACAAAGGAGCCGCCTTTAGCAAAAAATGTTATGAAAGAGTCATGACTCACGAGTAACTGTGGCTTACTAAGCGTGCGCTTTTAAAAACTGGGGCACTGGCTGATAGGCAACCAAACCAGAAGACCTAGAGCGACCGACAATGACTTCTGTAGAAGCTACAGGGATGAAGAGGAAGAGGAAACCATACTACACTACCTCGGAACATGACCAGCCCTTGCAGAAACAAAAAGGAAACTGCTAGGCAGCTATTTCTTCAACTACCTCAAAGATTTAGCTAACCCGTGCATAAAAGATATCCTACAATGTTTAAAAAACAACAGAATGACTTTCAAATTGTCAAAGAAGACCACTAACCCCGTAATAGGATCAACGGGACAACCAGGTTGGAACAAAGCCAGGAAGTGACGGCACAATGGACCAAACCGGTCTAAGTGGAGCTTGCTTTTTAGTTTCAAGCCAGCAGGCACCACCTACCTATCTACTACTTGCTTACGTATGTCCTTTAAACCCTCGGGGGCATAGGGCGTCAACCACACCTGCGCACCATCTCGTTCGAAGTTCTGCAACTGCGTTTGAGCTCTCTCCAACTAATTCCTAAAGAACTCGATGCCTCTTCAATTGTTCTGCGCCACGTTTGCCTAGGGCATCTCGCTGTTCTGCCTGCCTGGGTAAGTGGATTCCAATGCATGGCGTATTTCGGCACGGCTTGTCTTCGGGCAGTAAGGTATGTCCAATCCAATGCCACTTTCTCCTTCGTATTGTGATGTTTATAGCTTGTTGGCCCATTCTCAAATGCAATTGCTCGTTGGAGATACGGTCTCGGCCTAGAGTCTATGGCGGAGAATTGAGTGGCCTGCAGATCTCTAGGGTCAGAAAATGACCCTAGAGATCTGCAGTTGACTGAACTCTTAAGAGCTTAAGAGCTCTTATTCAAACTGCCCAAATGCTTTCTTCTATCCACAAAAACTACGGTCCGTCGAAAAATGATTGTCTTGCGTTGGAAAACTTTAAAACCGCGCCTTTAACATTAAAAACCGACCTCAACTCTGACTCATATGAGAAATGTTCAAAGTATTCCCAGTAAATGACAAGGAAAAAAAAAAGAAGTTCAGCTTCTACCGCACCACTGAACACTGAATCGTCGACGTATTTCTAAGAGATCTCTATTTTCCCTTTTCATTTCATCGTATCTCTCACCTTCACTCTCTTCCTCTCTTAAACTTTCACCGTCGCATCGACCGCAGCATGTTTATAAGCATGTTGCTTGAAAATGACAACACATACATGTGCACAGTTCACGTGCACTCTACATCTGGTCTTGAACGTGCTCTGGTTAAACCCATACATATAGAATGCTACATTTTAATTCTTGAGTTTGGTTAAGCTAACGTCTTCCTCCCTCCCTCCATACCCGCAGTTACGAAATGCCAGATGGGATTACCATGGATTCCAGTCTCTCCAAGTACTCTGCAGTCTGCACCCATTTTATTTAATGTGCCCCACATACAAAGAGCACGGCATGACGTCGGTGTAACGACCCAACCAGCAAACAACCCTTCCAATGACCGCCGCGACGTTGCTTGGCGACTGAGGGGTGAAAACAAAAACGGCTAGAATGACTTCCCTGCGTCCACTCTGCAAACAAATTCATTTGAAACTTTACAGAGCCAGACGAAAATATGTCATTCAAGGATGTCAGAGGTACGCTACACGGAATAGTTAACAAGATTGTGTAATTCGTAATAACCCAGTGATTTCCAGACTTGTCGGAGCACTTAAAGCTCTTAGGCTTTCCAAGTGTATTTCCCCTGCAGGCCTTGTGCAGCAACTATGGCAGTTTGGCTAGTTTCAGAACTGTCGCCGAGATTCTACAATGGTTGGCAGGACTTCTCGAGCCAGGAACACTGCTGCCCGGAGGCTCGGACACTGAAACCGGTCGGATTCTCCTGATACGCTCCGCAACGGAGTTCTTCGTCACGAAGTCGGGAATTAAGTTGAATCCCAGGAAACTGTACGCATCATCGGCGGCAACAGCGGGGGAACTCCAAAAAATAACACGACTGCTGATAGCTCCGAATAACAAGGACGAGGACAAGGACGAAGATGAGAACTACAAAAGCCTCAATCAAGTGGACATCGGTGACAAGATGGACGACCTGCGGCGAGCTAGGGAGCTCTCCTCCGACCTGACCAACCGCGGCGCGGCGCTCTATGACCTTCTCTCGAAGGAAGTCATGACGAAAGAATCGAGATTGATGCAGGCCAGCCGGCCGATGGAGATTTCGGGCGTCGAACGTGCTCTCAAGAATGCCATCTCGGCGGCACAAATCAAACTGCAATCGAGTCGAGTTCAACTGGAGAACTCAAAGGTAGAGCATAACGCTCTCAACACCAAGTTGCAGCGCAAAAAAGCCGAACTCGAAAGGACCAAGCAGAGGTTGGACGCTTTGGAAAAGATACGACCTGCGCATTTGCAGGAATTCGAGCAGTACGAGGTGGAGTTGAAGGATCTGTTTCACCAGTACTTCCTGCGAATTCATTGCAGAGATGCACTCAAAGTACAAATGGCTGCACGCAGTAAGAAGACCAACGGCCAGCCGATATCTTCACCAATTCAGAAGCCATCCGAGACATCGATGCATTCGTTCTTGCCGGAAGGCCTCATCGAAGACGATGAGGACGATGACTTTGAGGGCAATTTTGATGACAACATGCCCTTCATTCGCGACGAGGATTTGGCGTTGAACGCCAGAGGTGATGGCGGTGGTGTTATGGGCGTGGCGGCGACTGGAAGTGAGGCGAGTGTCCGAGATTTGGGAAACATCACAACCAGAGTACGCCCGACAACTGGGCGAAACAAACCACGAACAGGAACTGCTGTAGGTCGCCATAAACTGATTGGCAGCATGTTGGGCACTTCCGAGGATAACAACTTGGACAGCAGTCTCGGCAGCTCGGACAGTGATGACGATATCGGTGGTGAGGACTGTGAGTATTCAAATAACTCAAATCTCTAACGCTCTTAGGTGGATGGTTAGGTTAGGTTATGTGGCTGCCATCATAAGTGATGGATTCACTTAGACCCAAGAATCCATTGTGTTGCCAGTGAGTCGGTTACCGTCCGTGAACTCCTGGAACCATTTTGTTTTTTGGACGAATGCCCGGATTGATTTGACAACCTTTTCAGTCCTTAAGTTCGTTTAGATGATATTCGCCAAGGGTTTGTTGCCTAATGGAGGCCAGTGCAGGGCAGTTGCAGAGTAGATATGAGGGGTTTTCCTCTTCTTCTTCATCCGTGCTCTTAGGTGGATAATCCACGGAATGAGCAATTCATGTTTGGGTTTTGTGATAGGCAGCAATCCTCCAAATCATTTGATAAAAGCTCAGATTCAGTTTGGTTTCCTGTTCGATGGTACAGCTACAAATTATGTGGTGTCATTCAGACAATAAAAAACTCAAAGATTTCAGTGAACTTCGCAATTTCTAATGTGATACAGTCCCGACCAGTCGTTGGACAGAGCCTTCAATCTCAGACCAAACTGTGAAGATGAGAGTCCGAGCATGACGAGGTAGACAACTGCACTAGAACGCCACTAAAATATTTTCAAAATCCTCTCTCAGCCTGAGCTCGCTTTGAAAGCGTGTCCCTTTCTCAAACATTATTTCTACTATCTGTGGCATAAGTAGGTCCATAGCTTCTGCAGCTGGGTATGGATGTCCTGTATACATATATTTGAAAGTTTGAAAAAGCTTATGTTAGCCTTTTTATGGTGAAAATTTAGATGTCGGGAAACGCTTTTCAAAGTATCTCCTTCGACTAATAGACGTAAGAAATCATCACCACAGGTGTACAGAAGTCATAGGTCTAGTAGAGCCGCTGTGGCAGTTGGAAGTTGCACTAGGAAAAAGCTGAACATTTTTTATGTTGTTCTGGAGACGCTATGGAACTATACAGCCAGCACCAATTCCCAAAATTTAGCAACGGGCTGAGTTATAATATTTTCTTGGCTAGACGTAGCCTGTACTTCCCACGTTTTGTCCTATGAAAGCAGAATGGTTCTTTGACATGTATGAGTATGTTACTGTAAGATTATCTATATCTATTCCAACAATCTGCCTTTTCCCTTTGAAGCATTGTCTCAGCTAACAACATGGCACAAACTCTCGTTATAACGGGTGGTTAAATTTTAAGGGCCGATGTTGATTTTGAATAAAACACAAATTATTTAGGAAATTATTGTCATTTCTTTTTATTATGATAATATTGGTATGGTTCAATTACTCGTATGTATGGAACAAAATATCGGCCAAATGGCCGCCGCGAATTCGCAATTCTGCTTATTGACGAATCCACTGAGGTGAAAATGTGCCTCATCACTAAAGATGATTTTTTTCGAAAATTAATCATCCACTCTTGCCATTTTTTGCCATCATTCTGACCATTGACGACGCTTGAAATGGTCAAGAGGCTTTAGTTCTTGAGTCAATTGCACCTTGTAAGCGTATAAATGCAAGTCTTTATGCATAATGTTCATCAACGACGAGCATGAGAGGTGCACTTGTTGGGCACGATGACGAGTTGAGGTGGACGGCTCTTCAGCCACACTATCGGGAACAACAGCAATATTTTCTGCAGTACGAGCTGTACGAGCATGCATTGTTGTTTTCACATCTCCTACAGACCCGGTTTGCTCAAATTTTTGCACGATTTTTCCGATTGTACGCACATTATATAAAATTGAACAAAAAAATCACAAAGTGCACGATATGCATTTTGATTTTAACGCCCATTTTCATAATAAGCCTGAATAAATTTAACGCGTTGCTCGATTGTGTATCTTTCCATGGTTCAAATTGAGTTAGTCTGAAATTGAGAAATGTCAAATGAAATGCAGAAAAAAACTGGACGTTTAGGTGTGGTTCATATTCAACATCGGCCCTTAAAATTTAACCACCCTTTATATCTCGAGCTATTCGACGGCATATTCATGGAAGTCTGCATTAACATGTGATTGTGGCCTCAACCATCTTGCGTAATCCAAGTGAGCTGTCTCTTAAATCGGCCCTAGGCCTTATGAGCATACTTTTAAGACGATCGTCGTTCAAACGATTGTATTAAACGACGTCGTTAAAAGTTTGCTTCGTGTAACACTACAATCGAATCGTCCCGTCGTGCCGCCAATCGTTCAATCGTTCAAACTGTTTAACAGTTATACCCAATACGACAATTGTACAAACGGGTATTACCGGTTTTAAAAGAAGACCCACAATCATCGCATTTAAGCTGTGTCTTCCTTTTCAATTGAAGAAACTATCCTCATTTTCTCGCGGTCTTTGAAAATATAGGTGGGCACAAGCTACGCATCCGATAACTGTGGAAATTAAATCGTTAGTAAATTCGGAGAATCGAGAATATGGATATTCAATTACTTGCTGTCATTGCATATTTCTGCTTTGTCTCTTCTCTTCTTTTTTTTCGTTGCCCATATCCCATGTAATCCAGCTTGGACACAACTTTAGTTCTAACGCTTTTATGGACTCGCAACCTATCTCTGAAAGGGTACTTTGGCCAACAGAACAATTCCAAAGTCGTTACCTGTCAATCATTGGTAGCCACCTCCAGCTAGGATTACCAAGATAGGTTTACGTGATTGCCGTAAGTTAAGCAGTTTAGGCCCACTTACATAGATCCTGATTGGATCCATTGTGATATCACTATTCGGCAGATTACGCACCGGTTCCTCTAACTAAACATCTGAAATTACCTACTAGTGACAAATCCTGGATGATGCACTCCTCTGCTGGTTTACAACCACTGTTTCAGTGTTTTTTATAAATTGTGCTATGTCCAGAATTGTAGTATCTGACATTTCTTCTAGGCTATTAATTGCATATCTGCCTAGCGTGCTTTTCCTTGTCCTCGCAAGTGCGGGACAGGTAGCGAGGTAGTGAAGTGTGGTTCCTTCTTCCTCTGCGTCCCTGCAGCTCCTGCAGAAGTCATTGTAGGGGGTTCCCATCCTTCTGGCATGTGTGCGGAACAGGCAATGACCAGTAATAAAGCCAACTACTTTACTGATTTCCTATCTATTGAAGGCCAAATTAGCCTTGAAGTCCTGCAAGTATCTAATTCCATCCACCTCCGATTGGCAGCGTAGGTAACAATGTGTTTATTACTTGTAGAGAGTGAGGTGGAGTGTCCTAAATACTCTGCCAGTGGCAAAGCAACCCCTGTTCTAGCTAATTCGTCTTACCAAGTCTTAAAATTGAGGGAGTGCATGTATGCTGGCCCCGAGCCGCTCCTTGGGTTTACCGTTTCCTGCACTAATATAAACGCCTCAAGCCAATTTAGCTCGATGATCCGATGCATCTCTAAGCGTCCATCGGTTTCGCAATAGTCCGACAGAAATTTCACATTTTTGGTCAGCAAATATCAACACACTGTAATGCCGAAACGACGTCGTCAAACGATTGTCGCCTTACGCGATGAGAGCCCTGGATTCCAAAGACCTGAATGGATTCCTAGCGCCGTGGAGACCGTGCAGTTCGTAATTGAATCTTCGCCGGTCATTGGACACAAAGAGTACGTTGAACGTTGCTTACAAAGGTGACTTGATCTCTCAGGGCAATCTTTCTTTCTCTCTTAAGATGCATCATATTTCGATGAAAATTCGTCGTTGTTTACTTTTGTTGCATCTCTCTGCATGACTGTTCTCTAAAATGTGTTTCTTTTCGCGATCTTGAGACTGATGAACCAGATCTACAACTTCTGAGTAAGACCTGGCTTCGCCTTTTTTATACAAAGCGTTACGTCACTAAAGTGTTCCACATCTAAACTTAGTAAACTGAGTGGCTCGTCATTTTATACTGCTCCATAAAGACGATGGAGGATGATTTCATAACGCCGTAACTCGCTGCGAGCACTTTACTCAAACTGCATAAATTCGGAATTGCAATTCATCAGTTGATTATAATCTCGAACTATGTATGCCCCTCGGATGACCATAAGCCAATGCTGAAGTTAAATTTCAATTAAACTTGCCAGCAGCCCCCTCCCACCTCACTCATCCAGTCCCTGGTAAAAGTGCATGGATTATCTTCGGCAATTACGTTCTGCATTTCAGATGACCTCAACACAGACGATGACATCAGTTTATCGAAGCTCGCCAGTGAGTTACCGATGCGACCAAAAACAGCCAACAAACAGGAAACCCATAGTGATGAGGACTTCTAAAGGATATCACATCCACATCCACCCTCGCCCCAGCAGGATAATAAATATAAGGACACCCCCAACAAATGTTATAATTAAATTTTATTGTAACCGAATGCACAATCCATTCGTAGATTGTCCAATAAATGAATAGAAGTATCTATGTATCTACGCACAATACAGTTTTTTTTTTTTGTAAGCCTAGGTAAGAATAATACACGTGTGAATCCTATATACAGACCTATACAACTCGGAGTGTTCAACTATAGCGCCCGGTTAAGAATAATTAAATATAGCACCTGCAAAAGTGATCCTGGGCATTTTGGTTGTCGAATTGGAGACCACATTGATTGGATCTCCTCTTAGCTTCTAGTCAGTGTCCGCGGCACGGACAGGTAACGCCAGCACTCCCCTTTTACATGGCCACGTCGTGGCACTCGTTCCGTCCAGACTCGCTGGATGATGTATAGTCAATATGACTCCCGTTGGTTTGCTCCTGCCGAGCGAGAAAACTATCAGCTATTTGCCTGTCCAGGCCAGTGTAGGTGAAGGCTTTTCGATTGTCCGCATCGGTGTCTGATTTACGACGTTGCTGTCGGGCGGCGGCAGCGGCTGAGCTGTCGTTTGTGCACGTCCTGCAATGTGACTTGGTATGTCGACCATTTATCTCGGCAAAGCATGCCGGCGGTTGAGGATACTGGTGCGGGTGCTGATGGTGGCGATGGTTTCGCACGGGCGCCATTTGTGAGCGCTGTGAACCGTACGAGTGTCGTCCGGGACGTTTGCTGGGCAGAGTCATGCCGCCACGGTAGACCATCGGTACTGGTGGCAGCCCCATACCTGGTGGATGGAATAACATCGGATAGGGTGGCAGTACACCTAGTGGAGGTGGTCGCATCATCGGTTGTTGCCCAGATGGTAGGAGCTGCAAAAAGGAGTGGATGATGGTTTAATTTGTTTAGTTTGTGTGTCAATTTAAACAGTGTGTGTAATTTATGTTGCGGATGGTGATGGTGGTTGTGAGGTTGGTTACGAGAAAAGGATATCGATTCGACACTGATTAATTGTCGGATAGACATATGGGAATGGAAGGGAACAACGTGCCCAATAAAGCCACAATTGTCAGGCGGTAAACAAGGTCGCTTGACATGTGACAAAGTAAACAAAGGTATTAGTCCAGCCACTACTCACTGCACTTCCCAATGACGCTGGAATTAAGATAATAGATCGTGGCGCCTGAGAGTCCTTTATTGTGCCGTTCTTCGGTGATGGGTACATCAGTTGTGACACAAGGTGATCCTTTTTCATTAACTGAAATAAAAATTAGTTGATTGAGTATCAAGCGGTTACAGGAGTCTAAGCTGTCGTCGGTAGGACTTACGTTGTTGCTGCCAGATGACACCGACATGGTCTTGATGTATTCCTCAACTGTTTCATGATCAACTGGGAGACCTTGATTGTTTATGTCCTGTGTAGACTCGTCGTTGATGGACCTGAAAAGAATCATTTTTTTTATGAATTAGTAATATGCAAAAAAAAAGTTGTAAAAGTTGATAAACATAATTGGAATATGGATCGCTTTGAGCCATCTCAAAACTTTTACAATTTTTTTTATAAATTTCATAATGTAGGAACTAACTCGGAGTTATAATATGCACCCATTTTAAATTTTTTTAACATAATCAATTTTGTAATAATTCAACATTAACTACAAGCAAACTACACGACAATGCTGGCAATACCTCAGCTCATCTAGTACAACGAAACTTCCCAATTGGGAAATTTTCCGATGTGACTCAGACACATTTAACATACCTGCCCCGTTGGGATATTGACGTTTCAAACGAAGAAAAAAGATAAATCACATCTAGCCATAACAAAATATTTCCATCGAATAAAATCCATTTAATTTGTTAACTGTTAGTATGTTTTTGCAAAATAACCATCACACCTACGTAATTAAATAGTGGACTACGTCGTGGGTACGGGTTGCAAATACATTAACTTTATTTTCACAACAAATCAGCGACCACGAACTGAAGTCGTCATAAAAGTTGGTCACAATATTTTCCTTTGTCGTGTTGAGGTGGAACACTACTACACACCTCCGCGCGAATAACAAACAGAAAAAATTAGAAAAGTGAAAAGAGTTAGTATCAGCAGACGTGGCTTTGCGATTAAACAGTGTGAATCGACCGAAACTAAGGAAATGTTTGCAAATATAAAGAACCGTTTGCTGACGGTCATGGTGGCCGATAGTCATGCTGCCCTGCCAGCTCCGGATGGGTCTCGTGGATCACACCAGAGGCACAATCTCGCAGACAAGTTTCCATACACCAGACCCGGTTTTTTGCAGTTGCTCACGCCCGACGAACTGAAAGCATCTGCTGATCACAATGTTCGACCAATTATCGTTCCCCGTGATATCAGCATTCTCCCCTGGGGCACAGGCTATGCTGAGTGTGTAAATTCAGGGAAATCCGAATGGAATGAAGATCAGGCAGCGTTTTGTCGACAAATTCTGTCTGATCCGTCGAAGAAGCATCCAGACTTGCCGTATACATATTTCGGAATATTCGATGGACACGCAGGGTACGGTGCTGCGCTGGCCGCCTCTCATCAGTTTCATCACATTTTGCACGAGAAGCTAGTGGACATAATCGATATGCTGCTGCCGCGCGGTGAATCAGAAGATGGTGCTGTACGTCCGGATGGACTCCCGCATCCCAGTCATTTCCATAAAACAGTGACCAGAGACGATCTCGTAATTGGAGCTCTGGAGAGCGCTTTTTTCAATATGGACGCATTGATTGCACAGGACAGGGACAGGTACCGTGATGCAGGCGGATGCACCGCCTTGGTTAGCCTATTCATCTACGGAAAGATGTTTGTGGCGAACGCTGGTGATAGTCGATCGGTTCTCTGCCAGCGGGCAGTTGCAAAAGTACTTAACGACAATGAGGAGCTACCACCCAGTTCTAATAAAATATTCCCCGTTCCCTTCTCCTTCGATCACACACCGGAGACCGAGCGTCGCCGCTTGATGAACACCGCTCAATTGAAGCCGCAATTAATGGGTCGTCAGTACGTCGCAATGGAGTACGCCAGACGACCTCACGGCAAAGACTTAGGACAAAGGATTCTCTGCAGGCAGGGAAACACAGAGGGTTGGGTATACAAGACCCTAAATCGGGAGGATCTCAGAATGCCAGTGGTCACTGGCGAGGGAAAGCGAAGTCGACTGTTGGGCACACTGGGTGTCACCCGCGGTTTCGGTGACCACGATCTCTTAGCTATAAATACAGGAACCCTAATTAAACCATTCCTTACTCCACAACCGGATGTGATTCGTCGTGATCTAGCGAAGATAGTGTCAATTCCAGGCGAGAACAATGAGGACGGCGACTATGGGGTCCTCATTATGGCCACTGACGGTCTCTGGGACGTGTCGGAGAATGAAAGTGTTGCCCAAACAGTGTTCCAAACTCTGGCCAAGTATCCTTCGGAGAAACATCGCTATACTATGGTCGCTCAAGAATTGGTAGCGAAAGCGCGTGGTAAAATCAACGATTCGGGACATTGGCGCTTGGCAGACAGCAAGGCAGCGGCCACCGTTGACGATATATCCGTCATAGTCATTCCAGTGTATCAGTATTACAAGGAGCACGTTGAATGGGAGAGAAAATGCGCTGAAAAGGCTAGACAAGCAAATGAACCAGTTGTCACCAACGGAGTGGCCGAGGAAGACGACGCTGATGATGACGATGACGACGACGACGACGATGAGGATGTCAAATCAACTGCATCGGCCCTCGAAGCAACCGAAATCCATAGCAATATCGACGAGAAAGCAAATGAAGTCCAAGAGCCCAGTGCAGCCGCCACCGCTGAGCCTTAAGAACGTCATTTAATTTCTTTTTATACAAGTAAAGTTTTAACTTTAGGCACACTAAGCGCAAGTGGGTAGACACGGACGAGAGAGAGAGAGAGAACATAAAAATAATATAAAAATTGTAATTAAATAAATTATTTAATTAAAAATACTTCTGATAAGCACCAGAAATGTTTGTTTGTTTATTCGGAATTCGTTTCTATTTCAATTGCAACGGCGATCGTCGTATTCTTCGATGGTGGTGGTGGTAGTGGTGACGATATGTGTTGTGCACCGTGCGGGAAGATTGACTGGTTTATTGGCTAGCGCAAGCTTTCCCGGAAACGTACAATCTTTATAATTAAGCAAATACAGCACAAGAGATACGAATGCGTACTAAACGATAACGCATAACGCCTCGCCCTCCGGTGGCGCTGTTGTTTATGTAGAGCGTGACGAATTTTGGAAAGACAGCAATTGGCAGAGAACCTATCTCGGCACACGCTCACTCATAAGGGACGTTATCGCTCCAAGTTTGTTTTGTTTCTTCTGTTTCGGCTGGAAGATATTGCACTTGGGCAGCAATTAAGAGATAAGCTCTAGTTGTGTAGTCAAAAACGTTGTAAATGGGTAAACAGAACGATGGGTACGTATGATATGCAAACAAAATAGCTCTGTACTCTGTTTATGGAAGGCTTGAAGGAGGGAGAACCAATTCGTTTCTTTGTAGTTCACTTCGTTATATCACACATGTAGAGGCAGGATGTGATATCATCGAATAGGGACTAAAAATGACTGAAGAGTGATGCCAGCTGGGCTAAATTCAAATCCGGCAAGAACCACAGGGAACGACTAAAACAAATAAGTCTGTCAGGCACAATACTGGCTCTAGGAAAAGAGGTAAAATATCTAGGAGTCATCTTAGACAGCAAACTCATCTGGAAAATACACACAGAAGAGATCCACAGGAAGGGGAAGCGGCTTTAATGATTTGTAGAAGCTTAGCGGACAAATCCTGGGGTTGCAGTCCTAGAGCTATTGTTAGACCAACAATCACATGCGGTGCAAGAGCATGATCCAAAAGAACCAACCTGATCAGCGCAGAAGAGACGCTCAACAAAGTTCAAAGGTTGGCATGCCTCTGTATTGCTTGGGCCATGAGAACTTGCCCAACTGCCGCCACCAGTGCTGCTGGAGCTGGCACTCATGAGAAGGGCCAAAGAAGGGATAGAAAAGACAGGTCCATAACATCGAGACAATTCGATGCACTAGTCAAAAAGCTATCACTCCTAGCCATTCCGAAGGATGACGCGATTAGGAAATTCAATTTTCAATAAGCTCAGCACCAAAAAAGACTGGAGCAATGAATCCATAGTCATAGTCCGCAGATTGAGCAGCAATACGGTAAAGTGGTATACGGATGGATCAAGAGCTGTTGAAAGAACAGCGGCAGGAGTATTTGCACTCCGGACAAAGTACCACGAACCCATGGGCAAATGCACCAGTATTGCCTCTTTCAAGCAGAAGTCTATGCCGTAGACAGATGCGCTCAGATCAATCTTGACAGGAGCTATACCAACTGTGACATAGCAAACTGTCGGACAGTCGTGCCGCTATTCTGGCACTATACTCCTATATCATCAAATCCAGGCACATGTGGGAATGTCTACAGAAGCTGAATAGGAGTAACAGAATAAGACTCTGTTGGATACCTGGCCATACAGGGATAGATGGCAATGAAATGGCCGACTCCCTGGCCAGGAAAGAAGCATCGGAACATTTTATAGGTTCCGAACCTTTCTGCGCTGTAGGAGATCACGTCCTCAGGGAAGAGTTCAGAGAACTAGAAAGAAGGAGCCGGGCAGATACAATGGAACAACGCTCATGGCATGAAGCAGGCCAAGAAACTCTTGGTTCAACATAACCGCAAGAGGTTCGAAGCATGTATCAGAATGAGCAAAAACAACATCGGTATCCTAACAGGGCACTGTAAACTCAGGGAGCACCTAAGGAAACTAGGAGTATCATAAGAAGGTCTCTGCAGAGAATCTAATGAAATTCCAGAACATATACTGCGATTTTGTGCGTCGCTAACCCACGAAAGACAAAGATATCTGGGCAAACACCTAATATCAGAGGAAGAATTGAAGTCCACTAGAATCAGCTGTCGTAAGAGTCTTCGACTCCGAACCAGTGGGACAACGCAAAAGAGGACGCCCACGAAACCGATGGCGCCAACAAGTGGAGAAGGACCTCAACCAAATTGGTGCGCGAAATTGGAGGCAGCTGGCTAAAGATCGTGCCAGCTGGAGAAGCTTGTTGACTGAGGCCCAAGTCCACCCCGGACTGTAGTGCCACTAGAAGAAGAAGAAGAACCAGCTCTCGTTCTCAGATTTCTAAAGGAAACAGGTTTGCAGAGAATGCTCTAAGACAAATCTCTCATCCTCAATATGACTCGGAAAAGAGCTGCATGGTAGGAGAGCTCTTAAGAAACCAAAGGTATGAATAGGGGGCACAATAGATCTAAGGATGGCGGTGCAATTTACGCTCAACAATAATGACACATGTAATGCATGCTGTCGCTGTCATCAGTGTGCATGCCTAGTTAATTTGAGACCAGTCAGGCCTCGTTAAAATTATGACAAACTAAATCTACAACAATCGTCCAGAAAACAGGGATCCTTCATTACACTGCATCATCACATGATGGTTGAGTTCGTTGCCCAATTACTACTTATACCGCGTGCAAGGAAATGGACAATCCCATCTCTGGTTGGTTGGTTTAAGTGGCTACCTGCTTTGTCTGAAATCGGGCGTAAGTAGTGCAGTTGCGCGCCGTTTTGATACCACACCTCGTAGACCTGGGTTGTTTTGGGTTTGCTAAATCCAGCTTGTGGGGTTTTGAGTTCGACACATTTTGGTTACAGATCTCGGAGAGGTCACTAAGGCAGGGTTTGCCGAACGATGCTAGTGCCGGACAGTCACACAGAAAGTGAGGCAGACTTTCCTCTCTCGAGGCAACTGCGACAGTGTGGGTTGAACGGGAGGTCCGAGTCTATCAGGGCTGGGCTGCTAACAGCCACGACTCTAGCTATTTGGGAGCGATTTCTATTGAGAAGGCCGTCAGTCCTTCTTTTCGTGTAGGAGCGCCAGGTTTTCCTAGAGAATTCGTACTTGGATGACATAGTCAACCTTCTACTAGCTAATGACAGGAAGTATTGATAACAATAATATATGGGTGGCGCTACAGCCCGTAGAGGGCCAGGACCTAGCTTCTCAGCAACCACTCATGTTGTCGTGCTTTTGTTCTATCACGAGTGGACCTACAGCCGACTCCGAACGGCCAAGTTTGAGAAGCTTTTTCCTTTTTTCCTTTCTTTGAGCATTGTCAGTGACCCGAACGAGGTGGGGCCTTGAAAAGTATTTCTTGTCGCTCCAGGAATCAAACCTAGACAGGTAGGTCCAAGTGCGTAGGAGTCGACGCACATACCCACAGCGCTACGGGCCACCACATTTTGTTCAGTGTTGATAGATGATACATGTATCCCTTCTCTAGGAAGCCTTCAGCATAGTCACCTACTTCCAGGCCTTGTTTCCTCCTCATTCAGTGCAACTCCGTGCAATTTTAAGACTGCAACAAGCACCATTCCATTTTAACCTCGAAATTCCATTCACTTCTAACAAGACACGCAGAGAAAAAAAATCAATTAAAACCAAGATGTTGGAGGAAAATCTAAAATATTCATTTGGTTAAGCATTTTTTAAAACATTTTTATTTTAAATGCAAAGTGATCAGTTTTGTATCGAACCTTTTTAGGTGTTCTATGTACATTTTGCTTTATTAAAATTTTTCACATAATTATTTAATAATTAATTTAAGAGTGTACGTGTGTGTGTGGGGGGGGGGAGGAGGAGTGTGTTGAAGAGTGTGTATAAATATCATTTTTTTTTTTTGTTTAATTGTAATCTTACACAATCGAATAAAATACGTTTTAGTTTAGTTTTTAATACAAACACAGAGGCGACAAAATCCGCTCAGGGCGTCACAACTCGTCTATCCTTCTTTTTCTTGTTTTTTTTTTTTTTGATTATTATTATTCAATAAAATTGTAATAACTTTGTAATAATAGTAATAGCTGCATTTTCTATTTGGAATATAAATATAATAATAAATTCATTGATAACTATAGTGGTGTCCACTTGGTTTTTGTTGTTGGATAAATTTGGATAATTGAAAGCAACAGCTCAGCATCGGGAGTGGAGTCTTTTGGAGTGTATGTTGTTGCACTGTCGTTAAGAGTGCACAGTGGCTCGATCCTTGGCGCGACGCTTCGCCAGTTTTGACTGTTCGACGGGGCCGATGTTGGCTGCCTGCGGTATTGCGATGGCACGGAATGTAGCATCTAGCGCTCCTTTGAGGGCCAACGATGCCTCCTTCATGGATGATTGCTGCATTGCGGAAGAATGCGCGGTGAGGCGAACACAAGATGGTGGCTGCTCTCGCAGCCAGGGATGCTGGAGAATTTGTGACGCGGTCGGACGATTCTCGGGAACGATATGAACCATTTGACGGAGAAGATCTTTGACGGCCGGCGAGATTTCGGCCCAAGTTTGTGAGTAGAGGTCGATGTTCCCCGAACCGATTCGTTTAAGGATGACATCTGGAGAATCATTTGGTGTGGAAGCGAATGGTGTTCGCCCGGAGAGCATTATGTAGAGCAGTACTCCGAGGGACCAAATATCACAGGCCAAGTCGTAGCCTTGTCGTTTGAGGACTTCGGGGGCGACGAAGTTTGCAGTGTAGCATGGTGTCATGAGAAGGCCATTGTCGGCACGAAGTTGCTTGGCGAATCCAAGGTCGCACAGTTTGAGAGAGTCTGGGGACTGTCTTATGGAAGCATATATCATATTGGAAGGCTTCAGATCACGATGAACCACACCGTGCTCGTGCAGATACGCAACTGCGGACACAATTGTCCTTAACACAGCACTGGCTTCGCTCTCGCACATCGTTTGTACGGTAAGGATGCGGTCGAGCAATTCTCCGCCCTTAAGGAGCTCCATCACTAGGAAGGCCGAGTTCGTATCCTCATACACACTGAACAGGGTCACGATATTGGGATGATTGCCATAGCGTAGCATAATTTCCACCTCCTCCCAGCAGTCGTTGGCCGATTTGTCTATAATTTTGACTGCGAAATGTTTCTTGGTTGCCTTGTGCTCGCACAGGCGACACACGGAGAATGTTCCACGGCCCAGCTCTTGCAGAACATTGTACTCGCTGTGGAAATTGCCAGCGGTCACAACACCGGGTATACTCTGCTGCATAACTGCAGCCGTTGCTTGCTGCACCAGACTCTGGGCTATTGGCACATGACTCGAGGAATCGTCATCGAGAAGAACTGGCGCCACAAAACTGAATCCTCGGAAAATTTCATGGGCACTGGCACTTATTGGACCGCCAGGAGAGTCCCTTGGCGATTTACTTGTATACTCCACGTCGAAATAAAAGGCATCGTCACGCGATACAGCCGGAATGAAAGGTGGCCTCACTTCTTTCCGCACTAGTCCATTCCAGTCAATTGTCGCGAAAAATGGGTGCGCTTTTATGTCTTCAATACCATTGGGACCTGCACCCAAGCGATTTTGGGGGTTTCGCTTGAAGAGCGCCCGCAATAGTGACTGCGCATCAGGACTCAAGTTCTCCGGCATTCCCAACTTTGTTCGAAGAATCTGATTCATTGTTTCCTGCCGTGTTGCACCGTGAAACGGGAGATTTCCCGTCAACATTTCGTACATCAAGACGCCGAAGGACCACCAATCCGCAGCGAAATCGTGTCCTTTTCTGTTCACAATCTCTGGCGCCATGTACTCTACGGTACCGCAAAAGCTGTACGTCTTCGAACCGTCCAGTGGCTGTTTCGATAGCCCAAAGTCCGTCAATGCGATATGGCCATGCTCGTCCAACAGAATATTCTCCGGCTTCAAGTCGCGGTAGATGATGCCCAACTGATGCAGATGGTTCATCGCCAAAGCCAGTTCGGCGAGATAAAATTTCACATCCTCCTCGGTGAACATTACCTCCTTGCTAAGCCGCGTGAACAGATCTCCGCCACGAAGGAAATCCAGAATCAAATACAACTTTCCTGGCGTCTGGAAAGCATAGTGCAGCTTTACAATGAATGCATGTCCTACATCGGCTAGAATTTTTCGCTCATTAGTGCTCCTCACTCGATCCTTCACTTTAAGAGTGGCCTTTTTCAGAACTTTCATCGCGTACAGCGCACCCGCATCCTTGCCAATGATTTTTCTCACTAGAAACACCTTTCCGAATGAACCCTCTCCAAGTACCCGCAGCAATTCGAATTGCGATGGATCAGCTTTGTCATGACCCTCTTTTACTACTTCCCGTAATTCTATTTCATTCTCCCTCATTTCCGAGTCATCCTCGCAATCCATGTGTTGGTGATTATCCGTAGCAGAGTCTCGGCCACAACAAACTATACCCTCCATGAGTGTTTCCGACTCATCCTGGTAGTTATCTGAAGTCCGTTCCGCTCCTGCTGAAGTGGTTAGAACATTATTAGACACTCCCAGTCGCAGATCTTTGATCGAGTCAGCCAGTGGCATTGTAAAGTGTTGCGTGTATATGTGTGGGATGGGGGTTGCCTCAGAAGTGGAACAGTGTAAACTCGGGTGGAAAGTTTTTCGAATGAAAACAAAAAAAACAAAACCGTATATTCTCTAGACTGGTGGACTAGTGTCTGGCATACTGAATGATGATTGCTTCACCAGGATGCAATTTCTTTATTTATTGATATTTTTTTTAAGTTCTTTGTCAAGGCAAAAATAAAAAAAAATCACTCACGGATAGAGAAAACAAACACCAAAAACACGATGAGAAAATTTCTAATTACTCAATGACAGCAACGAACGTCAAATTGTCAATTGTTAACATTCAAGATGGAAGAAGCAGACAGGTTGTGGTGGGTAGTTTTCCGCTGAGTGCGTTCAGCAACATTCCTGATGGTGAATTGTGAATTATTATTCAAACCTGTTTTTTTTTTCAAAATGAGTAAGCAAATTAATAAACTGATGACGCAATTTAGCATTGCTATTAAAACATAAATTGTTGCTATTGCAGGGTTTTAATATAAATTTGAGGATTTGCTAATGTTCGTTAAAATTATTGAATGCAGATTATCAGCAAAATTGATGTCCCGCAGAGCAGAGCAGAGCCAGTTTGTGTGACACAATTGCAACAAAATATAGATAAGAGAAATAGTAGGCGTGTTTTTTTGAGATACTGAAAACGACCAGTAAGTATGTAGTCTGAAAAAAGCGCTCCTTACTCAGGTTTTTTTGTTTGTTTTAAGAGTTGGTGCATGTGATTACGTTAATGACATATAATGTCAAAATACTACTGTCATTCTCCATCATGCGCAAGCAAACAAAGTTAGTTATTGTGAGATTTACTTATTTCACTTGATTGATCTACCGCAGCACACATACTGGGTGACACATAGCCGCGAATGCAACAAAATATAGATAAGAGACATACAGCTTCCTCATAAGTCATTCGATATGATGAATTCATGAATTTTTACACTTACTCGCAAACTGGTTCTCTTAAATTACTCGCTTAGGGATTTATTTTCGTGACGGCATAGCTTCTACCAAATTAAGAGCTTTAATAATTGTTTTTTCACATTCATATTCCATGTATTAGAAATAACAACTATTCCGTTGAGTCTCATCAATATCCGTCCACCTGCCGTGATATCATTTTTTGTTCATGAATATTGAACATCAACAAGATCAACAAATACTACGCACAAAGAATAAAATTTCCGTCTCAGATAAATCCAAAATCGAAAGTAAATCCAATCAGACCCTCTCATCGAAGCTACATAATAGCCCACCAATCAACTGAGACACTCGTTATGACTAAAACTTCGTGGAGCGCCATAAGAAACCGTTATTATCCGCATACCCCAAGCTGACAGCTTTCATATTTTGATGTATCATCACGCGAAAATAAAAAAAAAGAGGAGAATTCTTGATAGAAAGAAATTTCTAATAATCTCTCTGTCAAGCAGTAATTTATGCTAAAAGATACATACATCAGCCCGGCCATATAGAGGAGATATTTTCGCATAACTTTACAGTTCGTTATGCCTTTGATTAGCAAGTTAAATTAATGTTCGAATAAAAAACACCGCTGTTCCAATGGAATTTCACTTTCGTCGATGCAAATCAATGAACACTTCCGTCGGAGTTTAAAGCTCCTCAACGCCGTTAAGATACATTTCTATTTTCTTCGAATAAAACCAAAAAAAAAAAGAATTGTTTAAATTTGCTTACCTCGAACAGAGTCTGGAAGCGGCTTTGTATACAGATATCACACTTACAGCGAAATGTAAGCCAAGTGTAAACACAAGCCAGTATGCAGCGGTAATTCTTTCACTGCTTAATTTTATTGGAACGGTCTGCAAAAAAAAAAACGGAATTAAAAAAAAGGAGAAATATAGGAGAAACTACGGTAAGGTAATTAATTGATTTTATTTCTTTGGGTAATTGCCTCAAGACACTCAGAATCGTGATACGTATGGAAGCGGCTAAGTAAACACCACTTGCTGGCCAAAATAAGCTGCTGGCGATGTCTGTGGTGTCAAAGGCACAGTTGACTTGCCTGGAATTGCGCAATCGAATCGGACATAATGGCACATGTTTTCGTAGCTAATTATGACTGGGCGAGACTATTTTTGGATTGCACTGGTTTCTGTGGTCATTCATTCGTTTGTTGTACTAACTCAATTTCATCTGACCTTCTCGGTGAGTGGAAGCAATTCGATTTGAATAGATAAACATGTTTTGGTTGATTTTGATTTAGACACACGAATTCATTGTCATTAGGCTTGGCTATCTTGTTACCATTTTACTGACAGGAAACCAATTTGTTGTTACAGTAACCAGCGTTTAAAATCGTTGACATCAACCTTATTAGCAAGTGTTGATTCGCTATGGAGCAAACAAGCTTTGTTCTTTGCCATAGCCCCCACACTGTATCTAAATTCCCACCACCCAACAAATGTGCTAATGTAAAAGAAATATAAATCATCATTGACTTACCTTTTCCTCCAGTTTGTTGATGTCCCTAGTCAGTCCAACTCCCGAGATAGCCAATGCCAGAGTACTCGTGGCGATACACACTAAACTGAGCGCCAAAAATCCAGTTTGCACCTTTCGCATGTTAATCACACCCAAGGCACCTGTTACAGCCGCAATACCGCCAGTCCATATTCCACTTCCAATTGCAGCCAATGACGCCCCACGCACAACGAGCAGTGCACCAAGTGCAACAAGTGCGACACTCAAAAGCAGTTGGGCAATTCCCAGAGTTATCCGGTTGAGTACGCTACTGCGAGGTCCCACCTTCAGATCCTGCACCGAGTCACCTTTGATCTTTATAAACTCTGGTGGAAATCTCTGTTTTTTGCTAATCTTTGAGTCCAGTGTTGCCGTGGAACTTTTCGCTGTGAACGGCACCTTTGGTGGTGTCAGTTGCTGCTTCTCGAACTCAGCATGGGTTATCAGTTTTGGCGTCTCATTTTCAGGCACCACTTCGCTGGGCTTTTCTGTCGTCGTCAAGTAGACTGGACTCGAATAAATGTGACTAAGAGAGTCCAGTTGCTGGTGCGGATCTCCCACTGATCTCTCGTCCTTTTGTGAAATCGAACTCTGAGAGTTCGACAAGCTTCGGTTTTTGTTATTCAGACTAGTTATGTTGGTACAGCTGTCTACCCGGACATTCGATAATTCCTCATTCCGATCGACAATGGTTTCTATACTCGCCACAGTCGAGCCCACCGATTCAATGGTACGTGCAGGCGACTCTGATTGACGTCTCTCCCCGCTGACAAGCTCATTGGCCTCCATCGCACTGACTCAAGGTGATCCAAGTAGCGAAGAATGTTCTAGGAAAGAGACAAACGGGAAAACAAGATTAGCTATAACTTTCTGTATCCAGCAGCCGTAGCTGGTTGAGAAATATCTCGAACCTATGACAAGACGTTTTAAGGTGAATGCACATTTAATGAAATCGCACATACATACATATATAAGACTAACGACTAGGAAACAAGAATTTATTCATTCATTTTACTGCCCATCAGCAGTCGCCACTCGCCAGTGAAAGTGCTTTCATCCATATATGATGGCCAATCTGGTTTTGAGTGTTATGAGAATGCGTGCAGCAGACGTCGCCGTCGGAAGCATGCTTTTCCTCGTCTCGACTAAAAAAGGAATGATAAGATTCAAGCTATTTCATTGTGTCGGTAAACAAATATCGAATGTCGATCGACGTCTCCGTCTATGACGCAGCGACTGGTTTCAGTGGAAAACTAGTTGGGATCGGTGCGGCTATTGCTGTAAGCTAGCAACCTGGTGCATACCTGATTAGACCGAAAATGAAGCAATTTATTTGCCGTTTAAGCGGTACCACTACTGCGATACACTGAAAGTCTTGAAAACCGGCTTTAATGACTGTGGGCCATTTCTGTGGATTGTTGTGGCGATTGCTTTAGTAAATTGAAAACGAAAGTATTGTGTGCTCCACCATAATGGCCATTGGAAGGTAACAGTCGAGTTGGTAACGTTTCGTTGTGTATCATCAAAACGCGAACCACTTTGCTCACTCCGATGGGGTGGAGGGGGAGGAGCAAGATGTATTGTTGTTCATTTCGCCGCGTGGTTGCTGATCAAACATTTCTTTTGTAATTACAGGGAGGTGGAAATTTGATAGATCTGCTCGTTGATGCTCTTAGTTATTGCATAGCTTCAGATAATTTGCGTGTGAAAGGTGCATTAAATGCACATTTTCACAGATGATTGCTCAGAATTAAAATGCATTTGCGCATGAGATGGGTGGCGTTTAAAGATTGTCTGTATATCTTTTTAGTTTAAAATTAATGAACCTTTTTTGGCGGGAACTGGTCACTCTCGACAGTTTAAGTGGTAAACATATGTAAATATTTTGAATGTCGGTCGTTAGACTACCATCAAGAGACTAGAGTGGCATACAAATGAATGGAAGTGTTAATTTGTAAAAGGTCACAGCGCATTTAAACATGAAGGAATTTAATGTTATAGAACAATTTTTAAAGGACAAGGTACGGTTTCACTGTTGGCTCTACAACCCGCAGAGGGACAGGGCCTAGCCTCTCAGCAACAACACGTGTTGTGCGTACTATTATTGTCTCACGAGTGGAGAGACCAGTGCCCACTCCGAAGGTCCAAGTTTGAGAATCTTTTTCTAGACAGTTCTACTCCTTGAGCTTTGTGGCTGGAAAGAGGTGGGGGCGTGAAAATTATTTTTGTCATACTGGGATTTGAACTTAAAAGTCGGGGTTCAAGTGCGTAGGAGTCGACAGACAACGCCACGGCCGCCACACACGCAAATTTAATTCGCAGTTTTTTATAAAATTAACTACTCGAAAAGCTAAAGCACTAAGAAATACTAAAATTAGAGAAACAATGTGAAACGAGTAGAAGAAAGTATAATAGTCTGATCTGTTGGACCATAGACCCTGAGACGTACTACACAAAGAAGTTGTTAATTAGGTGATACCTGGAAGTCAACCCCAGCTGAACATTTCTGCAAAACGGGCAAATCTCATGGAACTAATATAAGGTACATAGGTAGGTAGGTAGGGTGACCATCGTCCATTTAGGCCTCATTTGGGTCTATTGTGCTATCACTTTCCAGGTCTATATCGTCGTTCCTTGTTAATATTACTGTTGTCATAATAGATGCCAGTTTTGACCATTTTTAAAACCATTGGACTATTTTATGGTATTTTAGGATATATTTTATATTGACGTTTATTAACGTCGAGGTCGTTACAAGAATACATAACTGGGAATCTTCTTCTTGTTTCTGCAAGGACGGTGCAAGTACCGAGATAGTGTAGTACTCTTGCTTGTTCCTCCTCATCCGATCCACAGAAGTCATTGCAGAGGGCTTAAGGTCTTCTCGCTTGATTGCCTAGGAGGCAGTGTCCGATGTAACCCTACACGTATGTCAGCAACATCACTTTCATTCAGAAATGGGGTGTTTCCTGATTTTGTTCTAGTGGCAGACTCTGTCCCTGCCTTTGCTAATTAATCGGCTTATTCGTTGCCCGGAATGGACTTGTGCCAAGGGAACTCAGCACAGGGTAGGATTGCATCCATCCGCTATCTCATTTAGCGATAGGTGGCAGAGTTTTATCATCTTGGAGTTAATAGATGGTATTTCCAGACCCTCCATGACCGCCTGACTACCTAAAAATAAAACAATAGATATTCTGCCTATCGGAGTCATTGGCAGTCGGAGCATGCCTCTTGAGCAGCTGTTACTACTGCCTGGTGCAGTGGTTCGGTAGACGGAAGGCCAGAGAAATCTCTGGTGATCTCTGATTTGGATCCATCCGCGTAGATTTCCATTGCAACCGGGTTACTGACATTATTTCCGACCCATTCCTATCTCTCGTGTAGATTATTTATTGTTTTGTGATTTATTTCGAAGTCCTCAAAAGACGGCATTTGATGCGATTGTTTTGGGATTTTCGGAGTGGTTCCATATGTCCTTTGTTGTGAGGTTGTATGTTTTCCACCAACGGTTGCGTTTTCATAGTCTCATAGCCGCATGAATGCAGAAAACTGATATAAACACATTGTTAATTTAAAACGGAAATACCTCATCTCCTTTATGTATTTAAACACACACTTTCTAATAAATGCGCTATTTATGTGGGATGTTAACCCACAATATTTGAGTTTAATGTGAGATCAAACTTGTAGTGAACTGCCGCTTCGTTAAAATATTTGAGCGTTTCCTTTGAATTCGAATCGCTGGTCAGAGAAGTAGCGAGTTTACGAAAGGCAATCGCTTTTAGGTTGTTCAGTGGAGTTTGTTTTTGTCTGTTCCGTTAATAAAATATACACAAATATCCTACATTCATTAAATAATCTTAGAGATGAAGAGTACCTTAACCAAAAAAAACTGAGTATCAAACCTAGTATCCAGACCCTCTTCAAACTTGTTACGATAACTCAAGAAAATGACAAAAAGTCAAACAACAATAATCATACTTGCATTATAAAGTTTTGGAAACTTAGATATTCAAATGAAATAAAGGAAATTGATTACCTTGCCCAAAAGATGATCCACATTAACAAGCAGTGCCATTACAAAAGAAAGAAATACTACGGATTGTGCCAGTGATATAATATTCTTGCTTGACAGTTTTGATAGATGTCATTTCGTGTGGTCATCTGATTGATATGGATGCAAAGAATCATATTCGACGTACATAATTGGCACTAAAACAAATTGATATTACGAATTGGATACGCGTATTCGTTTCCCAAAAACGAATGCATGTATTTTTTTAGTTTAATTTGGCAATTGGCAGTTGTTATACATTAGCAATGAAGGGAAATATGTTTCAAAACGGGGAAACATTACAGATTTCTTCATTTTATCTATTTTAAAAATAAAGTGATAAGAACACTGTAGGGAAAACTGATTTCATTTCATGACGGGTAGTATTTATCTGGAACACACTTATTTCATGGTTGCTTTTCTGTAACCAGAAGCATCTGTGAGGAATTTGCGATTGACTGAGCTAGAAAATCGTTATCGAAATACGTACCGATACGAAGAACAGCTGCACAGCGCAGTTGTTGGTTGAATGCCTGCCCTCGATCCCGGGTTCGAATCCCAGTGAAAGCAAAGTTAGTACGCTTTATCCAGTTTTCAAATCTGGTCCAGTCACCATTTGCTGTTGGGATCAAATTAACGATACTGTGACTAGAGTTGTCGATTGTTGGCAGTTGTCTGAATAAAGGTATATAATAAAGGTATGGACCAAAATTGTCTAAGTGTGCTGGTTCGCTGATATCGCTGGCAGCCCACCAACCTAACCTAAACTAACCTACGTACTGACTACTTTGGACGTGGACGACGGAGTAGTACATTTTGCTCATAAGTTTATAAATGCTCATTGCAATCAATGCTCCAAATATTGGACATGATAAACATTGTGCTCCGACTTCTAAGAACGAAGTAGTTAGATTTAGCGCAATAATGAACCATGTTTAACAAAGGCTCCAGCAGACGCGGTCACAGACTGCCCCACGTGAACAGTCCCAGAAATCTAGGCTACTGGATTGGGAAACTTCCAGTAGCATATTAAATAGCTAAAAAATGGGTGTCCTACGAAAGATTTTCTCCTATCCGAGACAAGCAATTGCAGAGACAAAAAGCAATTGTTTCATTCTATTTTTTACACGAGTACTATCGTTATGTAAAACAATCGGCGTCATAAAAAATGCTTTTAAAACCGGTATGCCACCACTTTTGAGCGTCCCCATTTAGCACGACATACCTTATTAATTAGCAGTACATGAATATGTGTATATGTTCACATAAATAATTTGTTAAAGTGACAAACCATGAACAAAAACGGCCCGTCTATGCCATCAAAGATCAACCATTGCCAATGATACTCTTATGCAATCCAATTACATTACTTCCCTCTTCATTTTGTACGACAACCCCTTCTTCCGGTTGAGGAAAATCATGAAAATCACCGCCCATGGGAAACCCTAGCGTCTAGTGTGAAAAATTATTTCGAAACGCCTGTTACACCATTCGACAAGTTTCTGCCGTGCAGCACGGTCGATACGAACCGCATGAAGTTCCTTGAAGATAGTTTTAAAGCCGCAGCCAATTAAGAAGATTTGTAATCCACCACAAGCGGTCTCTCTGTACATTTTATCAGGAAATAACGTTTGTACGTTGATTATTCAAATACAATCGTCCGTTTGATTATATGTATGTATGCAACAAAAATACAATCAGCGAACACATGTCTTTCGACTGATGGAAAAATATGTTGATTCCATTGTTGTTAATTGTTTATTAATTAGGAATTGGAAAGCAAGTGATGGTGATGGGTTCTAATGAGTAAATAAATTCTTGTGCTGATTTCTAATAAATACCATTCAGCCCGATATACACTTAGCACATTTAAATACATTTGAGATGAAAGAAAAACCCGCAAGCTAGATTCTTCGTGTCGAGTTACACGCTGATGAAGGCCGTTTCAAATACGAACAAACATTGGTCATGAGGCTCATTCATCAATGTGTGATGACTTGATGAAGACGCATGCTTAATTTCTGAAATAATGAACATAGTCGCGTCACAGCCAATGCCAGGTATTGACAACTTTTGGTGTCATTGTTTTTCCAAGTGGATTCGAACTGCAGAAGTTAAGCAATCGACGCATAATGAATGACAGAAAATGGTGCCTTATAATGAGTGTGTGTATCGAGTGCCACCACGCGTTTAAAAGCAACACACAACAGCTGATATATATTCAGTCCCTCATGGCAAGTGCGTTATTCTGCAACCCATAGGCCATACATTACGGGCGATACCCGGTTTGACTATCAAATAGTATTGGGATTACGACATGGATGCTAAAGGGAGTACACATATAGCAGTTGACTTCTTATGTACAGGGTGGGCCATCAAGTGGTTCCTTTTTTTCAATCATTGGTTATTTTGACACTGACAAGTGTTTCCCGCTCGAAATCTTGACAGAATGTCAGTATCATACCTTCGCGGAACGGAATGAGTGGCTTTACGCTTGAAAAACGTTGGAAAATATTGAAAACTTATTTCCAAAGTGTTGTGTAGCCCGAACCGTGCGTTTTTTGAAAAGAATAAGTTTTGGCCGAAATGAAGCACACGCCGCGACTGCTGTACGCAAGTTTGTGACAACACTCATGGTCCCCGTCGTCGTATGGTGCGCACAGATGAGAATGTGGCTCCTGTAGTCGAGAGTGTGAAACTCAACGAACATCAACTTGCCTTAGGGAACATCGTGGGCGACCTCTAGCTCAGGCAGGATGGCGCGCCATGTCACACAGCGCATGCCGCAATCGATCTTTTGCGCATCAAATTCCCAAATCGTGTTATCAGCCGTCTTGGCGATGTCATTTGGCCGCCTCGGAGCTGCGATTCGACTCCTTTGGACTTTTTCTTGTGGGGAAACGTGAAGGACCAATGTTATGCCAAAAATCCGGAAACGATTCAAGCACATAGCATTCCGTGAGCTACAGCCCGAAACATTCAACAAGCTCTTGGGAAATTGGGGTGACGGAATGCGCTACTGCAAAGCCAGCCGAGGAACCTTTGCAAAAGCCGCTAAAGTTAAATGAACTCAATGGAAAAAATGAACAAACAAAATGGAGACTTTTCACTCGAATATTTGATACATCTCCTAACTTAGCAATATACTTTGTTACCAATAAATGCAGCATATTTTCTTCGTTCAAAGCTACTTGATTTGCAAAAAGATACCCACATTTTGCAATTCCAGTAATCAAGACAGTAATCAGAAGCTAACCACTTTTAATTAAATTCAAAGATACAGTAGAAATTTAAATTGTGCACGACGTACATTCGAGTATGTACCAGCAAACAGATATTAAGCTAGATAGCAAAATGTAATAAATCTATCTCAGAAAATAGATACATACATGCATATGAGTGCACACGCACAAATATCTTTCATCTTGAATTTACTTATGCTCGTTTGGCATACATAGTAGTTTTGCAAATATTTCAATAAATCTTAGCAATGTTGTTCGAATGCCAACCAGATGTCTTACATTTCTTCCAGGCATGTGGGTATGTGTGCACATTTTGAGGGTCATCATGCGAATGCGATAGTATTTACGACTCTCTTGCGCTTTACTTAATCGTAATTTATAATCGTATTGTAACCTTTTGATATTTATAAGGAATTTCAAGGAGGGAAACTGTGATAGGTTATTTTTATTTAATATTCTTTCGCTTTTAATTCAATCAAGTCTAATTAATGTCGTGTTGGGGCCAAGTTGTTGAATGTCTACAACACATCTTTTCTCAAACCCACTTACGCTTAGGTTGTCTCTACTAAAGCAAGCTAATGACTTCGGCCCAAATTGAGCTCAACACTTTCGACTTGACACAGATATTCTAGTAAAGTGATCAAAGAAGAGCCGTCAGGAAATAAAACCATTCGCTTAGCAGTAAGGTATTAATGTGTACATTATTGGAAATGAAGGGCGATGAGCATGTGAATATGTTGGCTGCAGTAAATGGATGTCAAAAGCTGTCGAATTAAATTTTATTCTTCATCGAGAATGTATTTTACTTGGCTTTATATATTCTGACCTTAGAATTGTGAAATGAATAGAATAAATACTATTTTTGAGGTGTGGGATTCGGTTTTCTCTTTTCATACTTTCCCCCGTTTTGCTGTTAGCCAGAGCGATGACTTCAAGGGCAAACTATTCAAATATTCAGACCTGAAGACAGCGGCGTACAGTCTTGAGTTCGATATCAATTGTAAGAGAGAAAGAAAGATTGTCCTAAGATATCAAGTTGCCCTGATAAACAACGTTGTGCAATGTTAAACGTTCTCTTTGCGTTTTGCCTTTGTCCAACGATCGGAGAAAGGAAATTACGAACTGCACGGCGCTAGGAATCTATTCAGGGCTTTGGAATCCGTCTCGCGTCTAAGGTCTAGGGTTAATTTAAAGGACAGCACACTTGGATGCCGCAGGATGGCTGATGCGACAATCACATGCTAATGAAGTCTTATAACATATGTACACCTGTTGCGATGTTTTCATACGCCTATTAATCGAATCAGATACATTGAAGAGTGTTTCCCGACTTCGGAATTTTCAACTTCGGTTACAAAGAGGAGCACGTAGTCGGAATTCTTGGAAGCACCCATAGTAAAGGTTTTAATTCACATCATATTTAGTTTGATTAGTTTGATTAGATTAGTTATGAACATAGTCAACTGATTTGAATTTGTACTTCTGTTCACGCCGGACTGCTTGGCCTTGCTGACTAGAAGCAGGGTGACCAGGACTGTCATGGAATGTCGATGGAAGGCAGCCATTGCTCTGGCAGGGTCATTGGCCTGATAAGTAACCAAGTAGACATCATAATCTTCCAAAGTCTTCTAAATAATCTGTGAAAGCACACTCAATCTATGTGTGATTCAATCACACTTTTGTTCTTCGAAACAATCTCCAAAAGACGCCGTGAAACCCAGTCACATGTTCGTTCTCAGAGACAACAAGACACGCTGATAATGAATCTAAGGTGTTCTGAGGGTCTTCATTCAGAACTACAGCACTTAAACCAAACAAGAATTATGTCAAGATACACAACCATTTACCCTGAATGATTTACAAGTGCCAAATATTTACCAACTTGAAGTGTTTTCTGTTAAGTGTGTGTTCAAAATTCAGCAAAGAAGATTCATGACCAATTACTCCAACATTATATTTTCTATGCCAAGTACCACACCTCAAAGCAAATGATTGCCAATCAAACGATTTAATGTTATGAAAGCTGAGGAGTATAACTTGTCGAGAGTGAAAAAACAGGTGCATCTCCATAAGTGACAATTATTTCAACCATCTTCCTGGATCAAAGAAAAACCCGCACTCCACAACTACAAGCGGTAATGACTAGGCCGCCACATGCATCTGCACATGCATAGCAATCACTAAGGAATGTATTGATGTTAATTAATGTGCTACGCGCAAATGTTCAAGCGGTTTAGCAAATTCCTCCATTACAAGACGATTTCCCTCTCACTTCCTTATAGGATTTCAAAGCTTTGTCACAACCAAACTCAGATCAATTTGCATTCCCACTTAATCGTTGAATACATTTGAGCCACAAGAAGTGTGTCGAACATCGATGGCATGCGATAATTCTCATTTGATATTCTTATTTGCAAGTGCTTGCATAAGGCTAAAAGAATTTCAAAAATCAAACCAGATCAAAAAAGCGACCGTAGCCACGTGATCTTGATGGAAAAAATGTGTACAACAGGTTCGTGCCGTTGATCTTATCCCAAGGGACATTCCATTTTTACAATTGAGATGATGCCGATCGCTTGGAATTCGAGGGAGTAGATGCTTTAGCATATGTATTGTGTTTAGTAGGTTAATGCTATTAGGGGGACGTGCTGATTAAATCAATTTCCTGTTTTATAACAGTACGAAATTTGTGTTATAAGGTTCAACGTCATGGAATGAACTTTTTAACCGATTGAATAATTTTGGTTTGCGTCAGAGATGCTGCGCAAATATTCATGAATGTCGCAAGAATTATGTGATACATATGAATATGGTAGATCATTGACGTGTCGTGGTTCCTCCAGTAAGGTGTTCACTAAGTGCTACTTTAAATTTTGTCTTTTAGTTACAATCTAGGATCACCGAGGACGATAAATGAGTATATAAGCTTTAACTACCCTACAACCGAGTGTGGAATGAACGACGGCGCACTGAATGTTGTTGAACACCTGACCATACGCATTTGTATTCAGCAATTTTGTCTTGTCTTCTGTCTGAATTTGTTTGATATGTGGATTTGCTTTTCTTCGAAGCGCGGATGGGGAGAGAACACCCAAATGAATTCTCTTGCCATTCAATAGAAGCAAAAGGACGATCGTTGAAAATTGTGCTTGATAAAGTTGAACACCAAGTGCTAGAGTAACGTGTCTTTTTTTAAACATTGTACATGGATTCGGTGCGCTAAAATTACGAGAACATCTTTGACTGTTAGCTAGGCAGTTTCAAAATGAATACAAGAGACTATTTTGGTAACATATGCAAAATAAAGATTTTGGTAGGGAGTGCGGGGGACACTTGCGTACCTTTGAATAAACGTCACCGTGGTAGATTGTTTGTTTTATTATACAGTCTACAGCAAGTCGAGTAAATGATTTTCACGGGTTTGGAAGAACATGTATTCTTTTGGTAAAATGTGACTCTACTTTTTTCACATTAATGATAATTTCATCGTTACACTGCTCAGTTTATTCTTTAGTAGACAGAAGAATGAGAGAAAGATAAACACTCGGCGTTAAACTGTGTGATCTAAGTATCATCATCACCGAAATTGCAAATTGCACGAGCAGGTACTAGTCTACTAGTGTAGTTGAATAGATTTCTTGCACAAAATCTGGATTATAATCCCCTGATGTTACACAGAATTAACTATAACCTGAACAGACGGAGAGAGTGCGATGTAATATACCTTGGGAATGCATTGACATTTCAACAACCGCTCATAAAATTGTTTAAAATTCAAAGCCATCTGGATGAAAATTTCTAATCTTCTTCTTCTTCTAATGGCGCTACAGTCCTGGGTGTACCCGGGCCTAAGCCAACAAGCCTCCCCAACTGGCACCATCTTTAGCCAGTTGGCTCCAAGTTCACACGCCAAGTTGGTTGAAGTCCTTCTCCACTTGTGTGCGTCATCGGCTCCGTGGACATCCTCTATTGCGTTGTCCCACTGGTTCGGAGTTAAAGACTCTTCGGCACGACAATTTCTGATCGTATTGCGAAAATAGCGAACAGTCAAAACATTCATTATTTTTTTTAAAAACACATTTAATTGGCAAGTTTACTTCCAATGTTGAGTTCGAAAAATAGTACATTTCGAGCAGCATTAAAATGCAATACCCTAAAAGGTAGCATTTGTCATTATCACAGTCTTCCCGAACTTTTTGTTGCTACAAAATGGAATCGTCTACAAATATTCCTACAAATCCTACAAAATTGCCAGACCATGTAGTAGATTCTCTTGCAAAAACTAACTTATAATTTACGTGACCAATTCTGTGACTGTAATCCTGCAACAAATGAAAATACGAAGAATTTGTATTTGAACGTAATATTGCACAGGAATGTAGCTAACCTAGAGGCACTAACTCTCCCAAGAACCACTTAAATCATGAGTCAAAACGAAATTGATTGTTCAGAGAAATAAATAAGTGAATTAATACAGTTAAAAAATCCCAGAAACCTTTAAAATTTCTTCCGAATCAAGACAACTGCAACTCAATCCCAATAAGTACAATCTGCAATCTACCCTACAGCCCAACAATGAAAGAAAGGTCACTCAGATCGAACGTTAATGCCATGGGTTAAGTACCGCACGGTAACAAACCGAAGATAAAAACTCGTTCCGCACTTACACACAGCGCACACCACAACAAGGAAGTTCACATGTTGCACATACGCCCCGTGCCCACTAGCACTCTCCCCGTGAAACTGGTCACATTTTTCTTTCATTAAAAAAAATACAGACAAACATTATTCACGGTATTGTTATTTACTAATTACGTCGTGTACCTTGGTTCCTTCTAATTTTGTTTATATTAACCATTCCCCAGTGGCTGTTACTCAAGAAGGTTGTCACACAAGTTACAACTGGAATCTGTCATAACTTTACTTGATTTGCCTGACAATCGAAACTTACCCACGGAACCCACGAAGAAGAAGCGAAGAGTGAAGAAACACCACCACACTACAGCGGATTAGCTTGATGAATTCCGTATCTGTGATCACCACAGATTTCCAATAATAATTAATCTCTCAGTATCCACGTGACAATTTGATGAAATCCACTCGCTCGTCTCGAGCCACTCGGCACACTTTAACACAAATCTCAGGAGCTCCCGTGAACGGCCAGGCCAGCACTTTCAAAAGATACTACAATAATTCCCCAGCACACTTTGTTTACAATTTTTTGCGGTTAAATGAACTAATGGATGCCCGGCTGTGAATAGGGTATACTGCACCACAATTTAGCAATCACTTTCCATTTCCATTGCAACGACGCGATGCATATAATGAGCTCTCGTGAAATCTGTGTGTCCCGCTTCAACTGCTGATGGGAGATCACACGAACAACTTAGCCAAAGATCAAGCACTGCAACACTCGCGCACCTTTGTATCTCTTTTGGAGTTTAGATGGAAGCCTATGGAGCTATAGATCTATTGTCGAATGACACACTTAAAGCAGAACGAGCACCTTTGAATTGAATTGCGGTTACAATAGCGCGCAGACTGTAGAATGCGGTATTTGTTCTTCGCAACAATAAAATCACAGTCGCGACGACGACGACGACTGCGACAACGGCACAAACTACGAACGCGACACAACGAATGAGCACAGCCGTGGATAGATAATTAATCAATCTATAGAGGACTTCTTTCGTGAAGACCTACCGATTTTCGAGAATCGAGAAAATAAAGATTTCACACAAACTATGTGTACGAAAGCAAAGAGGAGAAAAAAAATGTTCAAAACACAGAAATGTGTCGAGAGGTACCGATTTAAGACGTCAAATATCTCTTAAGTTGTGGTTCGGTTGGTGGCTTGAAGCGTACTAAAATCGCTGGAGTACCTGTTCGCATGGAAGTATCTGCCATGCTGACGCTAATGTTGTTTTACTGGTGGCTGCTAGTGGTGCGGCTGGTGAGGTTGGAGCTGATGTTTTTGGTTGAGCTTAACATACGAATGGTGCTAGATGATTACATGGTATGCAGGTGAGTTGCTTGTAAGCGCAGAGATGCTGTGGCAATGCAGGCTAAAACGCATGCACACTCATACACTTGTGGTTTTTTTTGATATTCTGTTGATATTTGACTGGAAAAATCGGCTATATTGAGGAGGAAATTTTCGTCTCTGTGCTTCCACTTTGAAGCCCGTCTGTAATCCCATTGGAAATGCCTTATTATAATGTGGTCTGTGGCTGGTTTTATTTTTGTACATTTTTTTCTTTTTGGAAATTAATTGACGATTGATTTAAGTTGATTTTGGTGACACGAAATGGATTGCGTAAATGATTCGAAAAGTGTGCTGTGTGATTCGTTGGCGTGTACAATGCTCCAGATAATGCATTCCGCCTACACATCATGCGTTTGGAATGTGGTGAGACGGTAGCATCAAAGCCGAAGAGAGTGTTAATCTGTATTTATAGTAAGTGGGTTGAACAATTGGGGGAAATGAAGACATCGCATAGAGTTTGTTACAATTGTATTGTTTGATTTCCTGAACTACCATATTCCCAACGTGCGGTAGTGGAAGCATTTACGGAGAAGAGGCGAAACGAGCTGGTCTTAAGGTCAATGTGGACAAAACGAAGTACATGCTGTCTACCAAGAAACGTTTCGTCAAACACCTCCTGGGACAAACATTACACAATTTGAGGCAGTGGAGGAACTTACTCGGGGCAAACGTGAACTCCGCAGAAAACATTCTAGTGGAGATCCGGTGTAGAATCGCCCCCTCGCAACTGCTGCTTCTTCGGTGTCTCAAAACAACTGGACTCAAAGCTCCTAACCCGAAGAACTAAAATTATGATCTACAAAATTCTTCCGAATGCTGGATGATAAGTAAAACAGCAGAGCTGATTCTTGGTGCCTTCGAAAGAAAAATTCTACGTCGGATAGCGTATGCTAGGAAGGCGAATGAAGGAGAAGTGAAGCAGAAGGCACAACCGCGAAATCTACTAGCTGTACCAAGATGTGTATGTAAGTAAAAATCCGTCGACTGCACTGGCTCGGCCACATTAAACGCATGGACATCAATGCTCTAGTTGAGAAAGTCTTGAAATCGAGCCTCCTGGAAGATCGAACCTCCGGTATAACAAATGATTAAAGATGATTAATGATTAATCGATAAACTCTAAGTGATCCGAGTCCTTTCCATCATCCTCAACCTTACCTCATCCTAAACAGGGAAAACATTAGTCAACTAATAGCCGTAATAACAGACCATTGCCTCATAGGCAACCATGCCAGCAGACTTGGAGCGCCTTACAAAGACTTCTGTAGCTGCGGGAATGAGGAGGAAGTGGAAAGAATGCTGCACTACTTCGAAACATGCCCCACCTTTCCAGAAAAAAGAAAAGGTCTGCTAGGCAGCTATTACTATAAATGACTCCAAGATCTGTCTAACACAAATATAAGAGACATCCTACAAATGGTCGAAAAGCCACCAAATGGCTATGAAATAATCGATAAAGACATCAGAAATAACCAATCAACCCAGGAAAGGACCGCAGTAAGGTCAACGACAGAACTAGGGTGCAAAAGCAGTTATTGACAGCACAATTGACCACATTTGGTCTAAGTGGAGCTGAGCTTATACAAATAAGCGAGCCTACCTACTTACCTACCTCATCCTGCATACTCTTCTACTTCTTTGCATTGATTACGCTACCCGTCCTTGTGTGATATTTTCAAGAATTGTCCTATTAGTCTTATCGTCCTATAAACCTTTCAGTTAAGAGCTGGCTTATCAATACGCTCTCGAAGCTAAGACTTTGTTAGGACTTATACGAACAGAATGTGCTAACATACTGCGATTACTCGAAGAAAGACAACAGTAACTGGATTAAGTCGGTATGGAAGTAGTTTCTCAAACGTCGCCGTTTGGAGCGGCATAAAATCGTATGTCCCATCCACTAGCGACAGAACAATTGCATGAACAACACGAGTGGGTGCTGTGGAGGCTAGACCGAGGTTCACTTCGGACTGTCGTCCATATTATTATTATAACTAGTTTGAGACGCAATTAACCAAAAAGTCGGAAAGCTAGATCCATTCAGTAACATTTTTATGTAGGATGTATTCACCTAAGTTCATCCTAAATACTTCATCTTTGGATCTTTACCAGGGCACAAAATTTGCACAGGACTTTACATAACTTAGTTTGCTAGCCCTAAACTTGCAAAAATGTTATCTCAGTCAGTTCAAAATTGTGGATTCTGGCCTTCAAATCAAATCTGCAATTGTTGCACCGATTTATTTACATCTAATTACCTGACATAAAATATCATAAAGTTAAGGGAATATTAAAACAACGGAATCAAGAGAAAAATGTATTCAAATTTTCATCCATAACATCGACTTCATTGAGATTCCGTCGGACAAAATCATTCTTTCGGAGGATGGTGGTTAAGTTCTCCTTGAACACTAGAAAAAGGCATGTTCACACCTACACCGAGCTTTGGCATAGAACAACTGCCACTCCATCTGCTACCAATCCTCTTCAACATATTTATCTCTTGACAATTACAGCATTCTTCATCGCCATCATCGCAATTAGCTGCCTCCTCAGACACCCACTGGATTTCACGACGCCAACCGACATCCACTTGTGCAGTAATACTCAATCATAGGTGTGGTAATATCTATACTCTCTCGTACTTTATCCCAACAATGATATGTATCTATTCATCTCGGATAAGTGGTGCTATCAAGAACTCCGTCGTCAAGAGCGATTATAACACCGCACCGAGACACACATGTATCTGCGTTGAAACCAGTTCCATTGGCAGCATGGTTACATTCTAATTCTCAAGTCTGAAGTTGCTCAATTCCCCGAATGGGACCCCCAGAACAGTGATTGCATAATTTATTGAGATCACCACGCGCTTATATGGCTGCCATGCTACGCTGTCTCGCCTGAGATGACGCCACTATCTATGCTATCACTTTCTATCAGTTAATTGCCAAAACTTTTCCCTAAACTCCTTCGAATTTTCTTCGCGCACACCTGACGAAGTGTGTAATTACAGCAATTAGCTGGGCTACGCGCTCCGCATTTTTTTCATTCCAAGATCAGCTCTCAGTGAACCGGAAAATTGAGGCAGGGATTAATCACAAGCTATCATCGGACTGAGCGATTGGATCACATAGTTGCGAACTACGAGAGCATGGAATGCAAGAGGAGGTTCTCCATAGGCGATGGTAGACAGTGAATGCCCACACTATGCTCGCAAGATTGTTAATAGAACAAATAAACGTTGCCTTGCGTCGGCAGATCTATAATTACGACATAAGTAACGACAAGTAACTTTCTTTTGCCATCCACCGAGACCTGGTCTAACCGCATCAGCACTCCACACGACTCCCCGGCACACACATGAGCAAAGGTTGGCGGACAGATATTTACCAGGCGACTTGGTATCGAACCAACCAGTACCAAGACATTGGTTCGCGACAGCACCTGTACCTCAGCCGGCAGATGACACCAGAAATGGTCATTACGCGAAAGTAAAACCGACGGGAATGAGTATCGATCACCGTCGATGGTGTGCTTGAGTAAAGGTGTGCATGCGGAAGGCATATGTGTGGGGACTTCACAGCGCTTTCACTGCACGTACCGTACGTAGCCTTTGACTTGTGGCAAGCGTCATAAGACGCCACCACATACACATTCTCCACCCAACCCAAGCTAACAGGTCATTTCGCCGAGGCATATTCCATGAATGCCTGGCTGATCGCTTTTACTGAAACATCGACGCATCAGCCCACCGACGCGACGCCACAACGAACCACCAAGCCACTCACTTGTAAGGTAAACAACCGAAGGTGCGGTGTGACTTTAAATTGTCTGTGCGCTTGTGCGCCAGTATTCGTGATCGGTATGCAGATTGGGCGAGGTTAGGAGGACCATCGCATTGTGCCAAAATAAAGTCCACTTACTTGCAGGTACTCCCGAATAGATTCACTTTAAGAGAAAGCAGTAAACGCGTGTAAAAACCTGGTGGAACTGTGCCAATTGCCTGATATTTCAAGGTAAGCACGTCGCGGTTTTACTTATGCAACTGGGTTATAAGAAAGTTCGATACACTTGTTGCACGGTGCTGGCAATTAGGGATTCTGATAGTGTAATTGTCTCGAGAATACGTAGATTTGTTGGTCTTTCTACGCGCTTTAGTAAGTAGTTTATGACCATATTTAGTGTGGGGAAATCATCTGCTGCTGCTGGTCTCGTTAATGCATCCGCCTTTTCTGAGGAATTTAGAAATTTTGTTTTGCTGCCTTCAGATATGCATACATTTAAGGTGATCGCTTCGTGATAGGTTCCGCAAATTTGAATGAGAGCTTGCTCGTGAAATCTGATTTGGAGATCTTTTATTTTATTTTTAGAGCGTATGCTGTTGATTTTACTGATTTCTAACTCGAATTATATTCTGTTTCATTTGTGGAATTCTGCGGTGCGAAGATGTGAACCCGAGCCGAAGATTTCTCTTCTAATTTTGCAGGATTTAATATTCCACGGAGACGTTGAAAAGCTATTTTCTGCTGAAGTCATTGTAGCTTTATGCGATGGCTAATAAAAAAAAAGCCTGTCATTGACGTTCATTGCACGGGTGTGGGCAAGCAAATATTGTCTGCCGAGTCATTGGACTGCTGAGTAGATGTCCGATGCAAAATGGTCGGGTGAGCAAACTTTTTTGAGAGATGCTACAGCAATGCCTGTGCGTTCCACTAGTTATAACTTATTATATTTTATATTTGCATATACAGTGGACTACTAGACCTCCAACGAATGATATGAAGTTCGAGGCCATTCTCTACATCGAGAGCACGCGTAATATCGATCGATTTTTCATAAATTTCAAACCAAACACACACATTTTTTCATCTACCAACCGTATCTTGCGCTCGTGTCTGTGAATATTCGTGTGTAAGAACGTGAATAAATTGCAGTTCAAACAAAAGCGCATTAGTAGGTGGCGACTAAAAGAGAAAAAGGAATTACTTACTTATGGCCGACAACAAATGGAGGGTCCGAGTCAGAGCAATTGCTGCCTTCCAACGTTGACGGTCCGCGTCACCCTGCTTCCAGCCATCAAGACCAAGCTGTCTTGCATCCGCGATTACTTGGTCTTTATGCATGAGATTCGGTATTCCTCTCCTTCTCGAACCAGGACGCTTCGAAGACCCTCTTTGCTGGAGCATTTTACGACGGATCCCCACTGTGATGTCGCTTGTGGACTTCACGTTTGCCGCGAGGTAGACAAGCTCCTTTGCTACCACGAAATTTTAGCTGTCGATAGTGAAGTGGTGTGCGAGGAAACGTTTTTGGTCGACAGCATATGTATCGTTTTGTCCTCACTGACCTTGAGACTAGTTCATCGCCATTACAGCCTCCACTACGGCACGTTGAGAACGGGCGACGATGTCGATGTCATCTGCGTACCCCAACAGTTGGACCGAGCTGTAGAAGATGGTTCCTGCCGTGCTTACAGCTGCCTGTCGCACTATCTTCTCCAGTACCAGATTGAAGAAATCAAAGGACAGCGCATCTCTTGCCGAAATCCCGTGAAGGTTTCAAACGTCCTTGAGCCGAACTGCACGATGCATCGCGAATGTGTTAGAGTGGTGCCGGATCAGTTTTTTCGGCACCCGAATTCGGCCATCGCATCTAATAGCTCCTTGCAATGAAAGCTGTCGTATGCGGCTTTAAAATCGATCTAAAGATGGTGCGTATCGATTTGAAACTCGGTGGTCTTCTCTACGATTTTCCTTAGTGTGAAGATTTAGTCCATAAGCGATTTGCCGGGCCGTACGTGCCGATTAATGCGGTGCAAAACGGCTTTAGACGTTCACACACTACGCTGGACAGGATCTTGTAGGCGACGTTGAGCAGGGATATACCTCTTTAGGTTTTTGCAAGAGGTAGGATCGCCTTTATTGTGGATAAGGGTCATATGGAGCTAATATTCCAGTCGACCCGTAAGAGTTTCTTGGTCTGCTACATGGCATGAGCCTTGTTCCAGGTTTCTGTTCGGTTTCTTCTTTCTAGTTCCCTTAATTTTTCTCTGAGGACATGGTCTCCTACAGCACAGAATGGTTCTGAGTGTGTGCTAGGTTCCAATGCCCCTTTCCTAGCTAGGCTGTTGGCCATTTCATTGCCTTCTATCCCCGTGTCGCCAGGTATCCAGCAGGGTTTTTTAATCTGATTCTCCCACTCAATTATTTGAGCTTCTGTAGGCATTCACAACAAAAGCTGATATTCATGTTGATCAAATTGTCAACTAGAACACAGTCATATTGTGGCAATGCACAATCAATGCGTTCGTTGTATCGGACAGCAAATTGTAAGCATCATTCGCTTTTTAGAGATGTCAATGTAAATCTAAAAAGCGTTCGCTATATCAGATTATCGGGTATTCGTTATACTAGACGTCCACTGTATATAAATCGGATTTAAATTGTTTACAATTTTCCTAAAATATCACTCAGTATCATCAAGTTTACTCCTATACTCCTACATATGTGCCAACACTGACTGATTGCTGCGTATCCGAGAAAATATGAACCAAATACGTACGCACCCGTGTATTTGCAGTATGCAGCTGGTATGTAACGTTTTCACAACATCAGCGAGACTTGATTTGTGCAGTCCTTCAGTTATTTCTTGGAGCAGCATTCATTTCGTGGGCCATAGCTACATAACATAATTACGACTAACGATTAACCATCAATTTCACTTTGTACATTATTATGTTTTAACTGCCAATTAACTGTATCGCTCTTATACAATTAACATAGTTTATTTACACGAACGCACCTAACGAACTTTTTATTTTTTATCAAAGTGCGATAATCAATGCTTTGCATCTTTAATTACAGGCCAAACACTTAAATCACTGAACGGATTTAAGTCCGATTTATGTCTGCTGAAAGAAGGAAAGATGCAAAAACCATTGTTTGGCCAACGATGGAGATCCGTGTGTGATTTGAACATCTCTTGCCATTTCAGTAAATCTTTCTTTCAATTAATTTTAATTGTGCACAGTATCTGGAACAAGGCACTCTTCTTGGGTAAGCATTGGCAAACCAAACATATACTACTACGGTGTATTCCCGACTGAAGAAACGGACATTGAAATTCTTGTATGCAGTACGTGGATAGATACGAAAGTGATTCTTCCATTTGAACAGTACAATTTAATTGATTCTCACTTTTGTTTGATTAGGAAGTTGACGCCAACGGATAATGGCACGGGCGTTGGTAAGAGATCGAAAACCATTCATTTTTCTTCACAGCGCTACAGTCAAAGCCGGAACTGGTCCCAGTTTCTACGGCAAACCACTCGTGTTATGCGTGCTATTCTTCTCTCACAAGTGGATGGGGACCTATAGTTTAAAGCCGAATTCGAACGTAATCAGTGAATTAACAGCGGAATCAGTGACTTGAGAGAGGTGGAGCTGTGAATATGAATAATGAAAGTTGTTACTGTCGGGAATTGAGTCTACGCACCTACCCACTACGCGACGCCCGTCACACCATTACCTCTTGCGAATGATTGTTCTCTTTGGATTATGAGAAAATTGTAAAACTTACTGTTAGGACGCGCATTCCTACTTATATAGTCACACGCTTTGTGAAGTGTTAACTGATTATGTTATGGCCTACATAGCGACCCATGCCCAGTGTCTATGGATCCAACCCCTAAAATGGCTAGACTGTGTACAATGAAGGTAAAGAGAGAATGAGTGTCAGTCACACATGTTAACGAAGGGACAGCGCAACGTGGTGAGACCACAGATAGCGTGACGTGCATAAATTGCCCATAGTGTCCTTAACCAACTTCAGACAGCTGACAAAAGGTCACGCTTGTTTGAGAACACACATTGAATGAGGCCCAAATGCAGAGAGACTCTAAGAAATCATCTCTTAGCCATTGGCGGTAGCTGGGCTGTAAGTTTCCTATGGGCGATAACTGGACTGCAACAGTAGACAACCCGAAGGGGCCTCGTTGGGATAAGGAACAACTCTATAAGCTTGTAATTTCTTGTTAATTTTGGTAAATTTGAACTGGATCTAGGCAAAGCTAATCGAAAATGTCACCGTTTCCTTAGTCACACACGTTTGTACCCAGTCTGTTAACGCAGCTTACAAAACATTTTACAGCCCGCATCCATACAGCTAGTATGCATATTTGGTCTTAGGACGGCATGCGCATTTGACCACATTACGTAACTGCAATTACATATCATTACTAAGTCGGCGCATTACGTTACAATTTGAAGACAATTTTTGACACTTAAATGGTAACAAGTGTGTGGCCATTCGTCAATTATAAATATTCATAGATACATATATCGTATCGCTCGATGCAATGACAACTAATAAGGGACAGATAGTGAAAGTTTTCCGAGCCAAAAATCATGATAGCCTCATAATGCACACAACACCGCACCACTCATGGAAACCGAAAGTGCTGCAAATTTGACCAGGCAGCGAAGACCAACGCCACCGTCGACTGTAGAAAAGCACAAGCACTTCATATACACAAGAGTGCGTGGAGTGATTGCCAAGAAGATAATTATTTTTTGTCGGTCCTCCATCCTCTGACACACAACTCACTGAAATGCAATGAAAAGATGTATCGCAAACACTTCACCCTGTAACCTCGAAATGATATGCGATTATTTATTCACCTCAGACATCGTGCGTAATTAGAAAATCTTAATCCGGCGGCGGCGATTGTAGCAAGTATTAACTCGTTTTTTTTTTTTGTTTCTTCAATCGATTTCGTATATGTATGTATTCACGATAAGTAACCGCATTTACTTGGGAATACATGAGGCCAATGGACTGCTGCTGTTTCGCATTCAAACGAAGTTCGCTTGTCAGTGGGGGGGAGGGGCACAATGTGTCCGTGTTATGGCTCTATTGAATCCCAATTGCGAAAAGCCGCAAAAACGCGCGAGATAAAAAAATACCTTTGTTGCACAATTATATTGAATTTCATCCGCTAAGAAGCTTTAAATTTGTGCGCTTCGAGTAAAACGCGTCTGCTTACCTGATAAACTTACATAGATACGCGAAGTTATGTACTCATGACCGTATGTGCATATCTTTTGTGGACAAGTTTAAAAATGATTTTCAAAAAACGCGTGTCTATTGTTCGAGATTGGCATAACTAATCAAATCTGCGCCTGATAAATTCGATATGTATGTACATTTATCGGGACCGCAAGCGTTCGTTTCATGTGAACTTATTGCAAAATCCATGAATATACAAAGTGTGGAGGATTAATTTCGTTTCTATACATTATACCCGATAGTTTCGCACTTTTAGCTTACTGGACTTAAAGCCACTGAAATTATCTACAGCAGTTTGGAGTCTATGATAAAGTGCAAACAAAAAACAGTCGTGTGGCTGCCTTTACACTGCCGACTAAGAAATTGAGGTCATTACCAATTTTTCGAACTGGATTAGCATTTAATGCAATGTAACCACAAAATCAGATCTCATTTTTAAGTGGCAAATGGGAATTACGGTTGAATTAGATTTGGTTTGGTTGTTTTGTGAGTGCTTGTGTTCTGTAAAAATTTAAACATATTTTTTACTTTTAAAGAAAATATTTACTGAACACACAAATGTTGCAAAAAGAGGAGGAGCCTGTTCATCTCGTATTTTTTAATTGGACGAAGAAGATATTGGATACAAAAAAGTGTCAGTAAATATCACTCACAAAAACCGTTATAATCATGCGAAGTAATGCCATAAGAATAAACGGTGCAATGTATAATTCCTTCGATAGAACAATACGGGCAATGTAATTTCTGAACATTTTTTTTATTATGGATCTCACCCGTCCGAACTAATTGAATACCAATCCCATTGGTAGATCAAGAAGAATCCGCATAAGAATACAATTGACTGAGCAATTCAAATGCATTTAAAGTTAATTAAACCTACGCTGATCCTAGAACTATGCAATGGATTTTCTCACAAGGATTTCAACGGAAACCACTTCATATTCAAATTCAACTGCAGCTTCAAATGGAACAAGAATTCTTTGATGAGTGCAAACCTTTATAGATACGTACTTAATTTATGTAAAAGTTACCGTAACTTATCAGTGAAAGTAAAGTTAACACGCTTTATCCGGTTTTCAAATCTGGTCTAGTCACCATTTGCTGTTGGGATCAAATTAACGACAGTATCAGTGGAGTTGTCGATCAGTACTTGTAGTCTTACTATCATAATGACTTCGCTGGCTGCTCACTTTACTACCTACCGTAACTTTATACCCACACAACAATTGATAATGGTTCATCTTACCGTTCATTCATGCAGTAATATAGCCGAGTTCGTAAACGTCAAAAAAAATGCGCATCACGTTAGCATCACTGTGATACTACGCAATGATTTTTTGATGTTGAGATGCATCACGACAATGTGGTGAGCTGGTTGCTTTTGATTGCGCAGTGGCGGCTTTCATATGACGTTTTAGAACGCGATACATTGCATCATTGCAAAATGTTTTGCAATTAAGAACGTTTTACGTTGCAGTACTGCGCTAATACTGGGTTTTCGAACTCAGGAATTGTCCAAATTTATGGCGCAAATTTTAAGCTTGTCCTGCTCATTTGCCTTATTCGATTTTTTAAATCATTGAGGAATATATGCTATTGACCAAGAAACGTTGTCGCACCACCTGGGACAAAACATCACGAACGACAGCAAGATAGTGAAGGAGTTTGCCTACCTCGGGGTAAACGTAAACTCCACGATTGACATATTAGTAGAGATCCAGAGCAAGAATCGCACTTGGCAACCGATGCTACATCGTCAAAACTCCCGACGCGAAGGACCAAGATTATGCCCTAACTCTTATTTTGCAAGTCCTGCTATATGCATCCTAAAGCTGGACGATGAGCAAAACAGCACAGCTGATTCTTGGTGTATTTGAAAGAAAAATTCTACGTGTAATATATGGTCCGCCTGCGAGGAAAGTAAATACAGGGAACTCAACCGCAAACTCTACAAGCTGTACCAAGATGCGGAAGGCAAAAACCAGTCGACTACTGGCTCGGCCACATCGATCGCATGGACAATGCTCCAGCTCCAGAGGGTCTTCGAATCCGAGCCTCCTGGTTCGAGGAGGAAGACCAAACAAAGACCATGTCATCGCTTACGTAAGACAGCTTGGTATTGAAGAAGCGCGTGTAGGACCGGTTGAGTTCATAATTGCAACATTGTTGCCCCTGCACTGCACAGAATATGTTCTCGATGCATTCATGAATACAAATACATTTGCAGCCGACAAAATATTCATAAACGCAACATCAGTAGGCGATACAAAAGTGAGTGGTGTTTAATTGTATTGCTAAACAAAAAACGCGAAGCAAAAGGGCGGTGATTTCAAATAAAAAGTATTGGAAGACAAGACGTTTTCCAAAAAGTACCGAAATGTCCTTAAAATAATAAGGGAATTTCCGGATAATGTTTTTAAGAACCACTTTCGAATGAAGAAGTCCATCTTTCGGTTTCCCTGCAATCCTGCAACAAAACAAAAATCACTGCGATCAATTTGAGATCGCAGTTTGACTGTCGCTCTGCTTTTATGAACGCAGTTGTCGACTGTTGTCATGCATAGTCAATGCAGTGTATTTAAATTTATGAACGCAAATTTTGCAGGGCTGCCGCAGTTCGACAATTATGAACTCGGCCACCGTCAGCGATAAAAGGCAGCTATTGGTGGGGCTCAGACTCTCCCTGGGTTGCCGGCCTAAGATGTAATTCTAGTTTCTAAGTTACTTCTGGATGATCCGACCAGACTAACTAGTCAATTTCAAGCATATTACAACTATTTTTATTTGATACTTACGATTCATGCTCCTACTGTGCGTACTTACCCCGGATTGAATTTCGAAATCAATCCAATCGCTAGTTATTCCTCTCTAGCAAATTTAAGTCATCCAGTCGTTATATTTATTGAATCAACTTATGCACAAAACAATGTACCCAGCTAATTTTATTTGGTTTGTATTCGAACGCAGTCAGGATCCACATTCACGTTTTTTCACTCAAACGACACTCATTCTGTTTTTTTTTTTTTTTTTTCTAAGATCGCCAAGAGGAATTTCGTCTTAGCACAGTCCCAGCAGGTACTGACAGTACATAAATTACCAACAAAGCGCCCACCATCGATTGGTCATCAATTGCATCGAAGTTTAGCAAATGCACTTGCATCCGAGGTCTCAAGCGTAAGCGGCCGGTTACTTCCTTACCTGTATTGAATGCGAACAGCATGCTCCGTACGCTGCTGTACACTTGTTCAACAAATTATTTCCACAAAATAAATAAGTAATTTATTACTTTTATTGAAATGTGAATACTTTTTCAAAACCTCTTGTTTTGTAATCTGATATTATAAAATACGCAAACACGCGCGTAATCATTACAAATCAAATGAGACAAACGATGAACAAGTAAATGCTGTCGAAATGTCGTTTCATAAACTTGCAGAAACACCACACCCACCGAACGTAAAATCAGCACGTATATCTGTTTATTAAAAAACAAAATCAAGTGATAATTAAAATGCACAACTGCTTGAATTTGTTAAGTGCTCTACTTACCTCTTGATGTTCTAATCAGAATTCTTAATCGATGTTTGTTTTAACGAGTCGCACCATCCAATGAAAATTATATCCAACGCTTCCAACGAACACAGTTGGAGGGCTTATTTGCAAAAAAAAAAAAAAAAAAATATGTTCTAAATGCTCTTCACGCACTTTGTCCTCAACTACTTAATAATAGACTTTTACGACACGTGAAACGAAGTGATTACTCTTGAGATGTTTGCTTCACACTAACTTAGGGAAAATATTATTGTATAAACTAAAATAACTTCAGATTTGCACAGGAACACAACACGAACAACCACGTACGCACGGAAAGCGGCGAATTTTTACTTGTAACCGGGATTTGCACCGTACATATTATAGTTTGGCGGATTCGGCGGCTGAGGTTGCATATAGGTCGCCATTCCAAATTGCCCAGTCATGCCCGGTTGAAGTTGTCCTGGATAGCCGAAATTTGGATATGAAACCGTGCTGTTGTAGTTCCCTTGGTAGTAGTTCGGCTGACCAGGCATATTGGGCATGCTCTGAAAATTCGAATACATCTGTTGTTGCGCTTGTTGTTGTTGTTGTTGCTGCTGCTGTTGTTGCAGTTGTTGTTGCTGCTGTTGTTGCTGCTGTTGTTGTTGTTGATGTTGTTGATGTTGTTGCTGATGTTGTTGCTGATTCTGCTGCTGGTGCTGATAGTATGGAAGAGAACTTGTAGGTGATGGTGCTAGTAATTGAGGACTACTAACTGGTGCAGGATTGCCATTGTTGGCCGGGTTCCTAGACCTGCTAATCTCCATACTAGACGGCTGGCTAATCTTCGATGTATTGAACTGGCCACAACTTTGCTGAAGTGATCCCATGAGGTTAGCAATTAGATTTTGTGTATCTGCTATGGACACAGAAGCCAATGACTTCTTAAAGTCTAAAGTGGACTTGTCAAGCGGTTTCGCTGGCGGTGCTGCAGGTGGCGCCTCCTCTGGAGACAATTGCGGTCGCTGAAGTGTAATCTGTCGCAGATTTGAATGTTGCAGATGTTTGTCAGAGTCTGATTCGTCCACGTCCTGGTTGCGGCTCGTCGCATTGCGGTGGCGTTCACGTTCATCCGCATGAAGGCCAACATTACTTGAAGCAGCCTTGAAAACGTCATCGAAATTATAGTCGTCGTCTTCATCGTCATCATCCATGAATTTACGCACATTACTGCCCCGACTGGTTTCATCATCGGTATAGTTGTCTTTGTGCACGGATCGTGGTGAGTCGTCGAGACCAGCGCTTCGCTTGGATCTTGATGAGTCTGAAAATTTATAATCACTGGCAACGGCACCAGAGGTGGTCGCCTCCTTTGTATCCGTCTCCATATTCACATATTTTCGAAGTTTTTCAACACGCACCGGATCAGCGGTCTCCAGCTTTTTCAAATGTGCAATCAAATGGTGTTGCTCCTCTGTTGACAAATGCTTGAAGTTTTGCAACAGCGTCTGCAAGTCTGAGTCAGTTAGACTCTCTAAAGCACTGGCGCTACTTGCAGCATTCACGTCTTTTTCACTCATGTCGAGGTCAATGTCGGCTTCGGCAACCAATGCAGACACTTCCTGGTCGATTATCTCTTCAACCATTGATGGAGAAATCTGTGGAGCTAAGCCCAATCCTTGTAAAACCTGATTCATTTGCAGCGGTTTGCCGTCAATTTGCACATTTTCCTTCGATAGTTTCACCAACAAAATGAACAAGTAAATTAATTTATCCATGTCACCGGTGGACACGTCCTCTCTGCCTTGCATTACTAAAGCCGCCGCCAATTTAGTTGAAACAATCTGCCTATCAAATGGTAGATCTGCAATTGTCGGTTGTTTTGCTTTCGTTTTCTCTTCGGCTGTTTTACTGTCATCGCCTCGCGCATCTTGGGAGGAAGTGCTAGATTTTCCTAAACACGTTAATGATGAGAGGGAAAAAGAAGATACATACATACTTAATTAAAGCTCAGTTTATATAGCAGTTGGGTTAGTGTTAGAGAATTTTCAAAACTTATTTTCTATTTCCTACCGTGTGTGTACAGTCAGTCAGTCGCAGGTGTTGCTTGCTGAGTTGTGGAAAAAAATTATCTGCATTTTCATTTTTACACATAACAGTGCACTTAACATCATACTTTCGATTTCGTACGTTTTTCATTCAAATTAATTAACTTCGCGTGATTACTCGACTGAATGGTTCAATCACTTGTGCATTCTAAGCGCCCCGTGGGCAAGCGTATTGACAGATGATTGGCGAATTAGACTCGTGGGCGAAGTCGTTACATTGAGAACTTTAAAAATTGCATACACATTGGCTCAGGTTTTATCACATCGGTAAAATTGGGATTCATTAAGATTAAGGTACGAATTACAAGCCGCGGACAGAGACTGATTCGAAAGGCGATACATTCGATAATACTAACTATCACTATCCGGAAACTCGTAAATTTACGAAGAAGGTATTAACTACACGAGACAGAGAGGAGGGAATACAATTCAATCATTTTTGGTGTTCTTTTTTTTCAGTTTTTACTGCCAACATTCAGGCTTACATATGTACGTGTTTACTTTACCAAATATGAACGGAATATGAAACATTTAATAGACCAACCAGCATATTAATTTGACCTTTGATGGGAATCGCTTCAATGTCATTCAATAGGTAGATGTCATTAATGTCATCGCTCGCTGCTGTAGACGATCAAGAAAGTTCAAGGCACTCTAAACCGCACCTGACGCTATTTTGTATATATTTTTTTTTTTGAATATGAATTAACACATTCGATGAACATAAGATATCAACTTTCAACCATAAAACTCAAGTTGAGACAGCAATAGATCTCAAAAAAAAAAAAGTTTGATCACATGAAAGTTTGTTTCCAACGGCAAGTTCCGTTTTGGGAACTACACAACCACTACCGCGACAGAGATCGTATGTATTCATGTACTTATATCCATATTTGAGACGCGCCAGTAATGCTGTAAGGTATGATAAATATTTCCCTAGCCCCCCCACACAATGCATGCTTTTGTTTGGTTACATAATCCGAATGTGGTATGCAACTTATAACGACTCAATCACTGCAAGCCAGTGTCGTCATACATAAAATTAAAAAAAAAAAATAAAAAAAAATTACCAAACATACCCAATACATCTTCAGCGACTATATACACATAAGACGCACTGAATGTATGGTATTTATATGATTGCCCGCCGCAAACGACTTGCTTTTTACTTCACTGCGGTAGTATAGTGAATAGTCTATTGCCCTTTCTTTGCAAATGACACCACTAAATATATGAATGTACCTACTTATCTTATGACATTGACTGGCTTTTCTATATACGGATGGGTTGTCGTTTTTTTTTTTCTTTTTTCTTCTTTTTGTTTCATTTTTCTTTAATTTAACCAATTGACCTTGAAAACGTGATATTTACTGTTGGTTTAAACGTAGCGAAAGAAAAACCAAATGTGCGCACAGTTGTTGATGAACATCGCTTGCGTTAAGTCGATGAAATTTTACTCAAAGACAGACTTGTTCGTATTACTAAATGCAAGATCCATCAGTGATGATGTCCAGGAAAAGAAAATGGTGTACAAGTGAAACAATGGGACTGTCCATTCGAAATGATGATGCAAAAGTTGAGGCGAGCAAGGGATTCAATCAAACTGCTGGTGGTGGTATTATGTCAACGAAAACAATGTTGTATTTCCGTCAATTTCAAGAGCAACCGACGACTTCAGAGCGCGTTGTACCTGCTTACACATATATTCAAGATGAAAACAACAATGTGTGATATGCCAGTGAAACCGGAGAGAAGTTGCTATTTTCTATCTACTGTTTAATAATGTAGTTCATTAAAACACTTTTCTTGTGATAACTTGTAGTGATTAATATTTGCTTCGAATGTTTTATATCGTTGAAAAAATTTATGTATTTTATAAATGCAATTATACTGTACTAATTTTTATTTTTCTATTTTTGTAATAAAGTGAAGAATAGTTTTTAAATATTTTTCTCTATACTTATGGATATACCGAATGAAATGATTGTTGAGACAAAGTGAGTTTCACAAACACCTTCGGGGGTTAGACAGAAAAGTCGAAGTGTGATGTTGCGTTCAACAACCGGACAATCGACCACAACTATCGTGCTTGCATATCAAAGACTGATTCGAAAGACATTTGTTAACAACGCGACTACTCTCCAAATATCTTTCCATCGTCGATGACAAGACTTCAATACTCAATGCTGAACGGAAGCAAGATCGGATCGGATTCAACATAAAAAAAAGCCGTTTGATGCACTAAAATTAACTGCACATTATAAATAGTACGCTATTGCCTTAAGAAGACAACATATAAAAGCCGAACAATCATAACCGAATGCTTTGGATCTCTTACCTGACAATCGTTGTGATTTGTGGATCGTACACAAATCGTGGATCGCACTAAAAAAAAAATATAGTTTCCATCATTCAATTTTTTTTTTCGTTTTCTTCACTTATACCACAACACAAACAATACCGAACCGTACTTTCAAACTACGAAAAAGAAATTGTTTAAAATTAAACAAACCAAAAAAATTACCTTTTTCATTGACCTGATGAATGATAGCCGCAATATTCTTGATAGCTTTCTTGACTGCCCGTACCTTCTGTGTGTCATCGAGTACATCGGCAATCAGCAGTCCCTTCAGCTTTTCTTTAATCGTCTCGAAGAAAACTGAATTATCCTCATTCATGAGCATATCGTCAGCTGAGTTTGCTTTGACTTTTTCCAAGGCCAAAGCTTTACCCAATAGATCAACAACTTTTGGCCCCAGACTACCCAGGTGCTCTTCGAGTGCGGTAAGTAAACGCAAGACCGCCACGACAGTAAGCGGTCCGTCGTCTTCTGGTTCTTCTTTTTGCTCTTCGGCCTTCGAAGACTTACCCTTAGACGATGGAAAATTGCCCTGTTTTTCGTACTGAGGATACATGTACGGGTCCATGACTCTGTATCCACCTCCATAAGCGGGCGGCGGTGGGAAATGTCCTCCATGGTATGTGGGGTAGTATTCCACTGGCGCTCGGGGTGGAGGATAATGGGCTGAACGTGGTATCCTAGACCTTTCATACAGCGGCCGATATGAATGACGTCTATCATCTCTATAGTCGTCACTGAGAGGACTTAAGCTGCGGCTCTTGGAGCGCCCGCGACTTCGCTTTGACCTTTTCGATCGCACTTGATTCTTACCATCGTCGTCTTCGTCGTCACTGATATTTATTACCGCCAAGGGAGGCTTGCTTGAGTGAGTATCCTTCTTACTTCCGGACATATTAGATGTGTCAGATGATGGTTTTGTTCTGGGATTGCTTCCTTGCGACGCCTGAATCTTATATTTCTGCTTCAACATATCGGTCTTCTCTTCGGCGTCTTCTTTCAAACCTAAATTAGTTTTAATTTGTTTCTTCTTCTCCTCCACTTCTTCGTTGTGCAGTTCCTTCATTCGTTTTGTCCAGAAAACGATCCATTCTGGTTTGTAATCGTATTTATTAGGATCGACCTGCTTCTCCTGTTGCAGCTCTTTGTATCGCCGATTCCAGAACTTTTTCCATTCTTCCGGGTAAAGAGGATGCTTTTCCGGATTCTTTTCGTACTCCTTCAATGACTTCTCGAGACCTTTGACGGCTATTTCTAGCATGCACCGATACTTCTCCCACTTATATCGCTCTTGGGTGATTTGAAAAGCTTGCATTGAAAGCTCCTTCGGGCTGGGCAGAGTGGTACTGTTCCCATTGCCCTTCTTTGAATCCACAGTTCGTGATTCCTCAAATGGCGGAGATCTGCGCACTCGAGGGAGCACTTTGTAAGCTGGCGACTGAGATTGTCGCTTTTTCTTTGCACTAGACGGGCCGGAATTTCTGCGCTGATGGTTTTCATCATCACTGGAAATTGAATCTAAACTATCTCGATCAGGAGCGCCCTGATTAGAATTCGAACTATTTCGTGGAGTTTTTATTGTAATTTGCAGACTATGTGCATTTTTATCCAAAAGTTCACGATCGATTGCATTCATAAACGACGGGCCATTCTTCTCGTCGAAATGGTATTTCTTATTAATATCGTCCATAACACGGTCACGGACTGACCGAAAATCATCACTATGGCATACGCTCACTGTCAAACGTCCGTAGTGATGCTCAATAGCATCACATACACCGGTGACCAAATGGGTCATCGGTTGACGCGAATCGGGTTTGTAACGAACCGGGGCCAATTCTCGAACAATCGAAGGAAAATGTTTCTCAAGAAACTTCAACCGATGATTATAGCTAATCCAATGTGATATAATAGTGCGAGGATCACCACGTTTATCGCAAATCAAACACATATACGATGGCTCCCTGTCATCGTTCAACAGCTCCACAGTATATTCGACACCAATCAATGAATTTTCTCGATACGTATCGATTGTTGATTGAATTTCAGCGACACGATCTACTTCATCCTCAAATCCAGGCGGTACTGGTTCACCTGGTGTAATGTTCATTTTCATTTCTTTCTTTTTGTCACTATTTTTTGCAATTTTGTTCAGTATATGTAAATAGAATGAGTGGGAATTAAGAGATCTTCTTTTTAATCCGATAAGTGAAGAAAAAAGATTACACCCCTACCCTCACCTAAGGAAAAACGTATGTTTAGTTCAAAGATATTTACAAAAATGCAAGTTTTAATCAAGTACAAACTGTGCACTAACTCGATACACAATAATTTGCTTTATTTGCCTTAAAATGATTTATATTTCTTGAGTTATTTGTTAAAATTACGCCGAGAGTACACTGCACACAAGGCTAATTCGGCGGGTACAGAAATGGCGTTTTTTTTCTATTCTAGTAGTAGATTTGTATATAGTACATATTTTAATTGGAAAGTGCTGCCAAGTTTGAAAAATAAAGCATAAAAGCTGATGAATAAAAATTGATTACACATTGTGATTTTATATCCAGCTAATTTTTTATTTATTGTATTTACATTAATATTAAGTACATTGAATTACGGTCGCCTCTCATTAATTCAAACCTCCGAAAATTCGAGACTCTCCATAGTTCGAAGTTATCACTAGTTCCTTAGAAAATGACTTTACACTTGATAATTCGAACAATAAACACATCGCAACAAAACGACGCGTTAATTCGAACTCATGGACGTCGAACACTCGAGTTGAAGTTATGAAATTGCATAGAGGTTAGAGAGTAGTTTTCGTTGTTTATGGTACCAGTGTACAAGGAGGCGCTTTGGTGTGACCGGAACAATCTCCTCCACGCCTACGCCAGGCTTAGAGGTTCAACTGGACCTACTTCCACTTGACCCCTCTATCTGCAGGAAACTGCTGCTATGAGTGCCACCAGGATTATTCTATCCAAAGGTTGGCGCTTCAGCCCCGAAGCTCACGCATGTATACTTAAAAGACTACAAATTGAACAAACAGAAGCGACTATTCCCTTCCCTACCTAGATTTTGAAGACAAGGGAGGAATGGAACAATAAAGAACCCATCAACAATTCGACGTCCATTCAAGTCTACACCGATGGGTCGAAGATGAAAAAAGGCACAGGCGCGGCATTTTCTCCGAAGTATTAAACATGCACTGCCCTATCAGACTACCTGACTAAGGCAGTGTTTTCCAACCGGAGGTCCTGGCGTCAAAAAAGAAGCGGCCAAAATGATATCATTGTTGGAAATACCACCGGCTGATATTACCATTCTAATCGACAGTCAAGCGGCCATTAAAGCAATTTCGGCTATAGAAATCAAGTCCAAGCTGGTCGTAAGATGCCGCGAAGAACTTAAGGTTCTCGACACGCAGCACTCGATTACTCTATGCTGGGTCCCAGGACACAGAGACATAACCGGCAGATGCGCTTACCAGGCCAGCCTGCCAAAGGGGCCGAAATCGACCCATCCCAAGCAATCCCATGCATTGATCCACCTCTGGCAGATGTCAGGAAGAAAGTGGACGATAAAATCATGGAGCTAGCTAATGAAAGGTGGAGACTACCCGAATAGCATAGCCGAGATTCAACAGCGCCAGGACTGACAAACTCCTCCTATGCCGCAAAGAGCTGCTGCTTATGGTAATCGGCTCGCTAACCGGTCACAATCATTTGAGGTATCATGAAAACAAAATGGGACTTACCCAGAACACCATATGCAGTGGCTGCGGGGACGAAGAAGAGCTGGGGGACTCCACTCACTTCCTTTGTCAATGCCCCAGCCTCTGCCTATTGAGGCACAGAACACTGGGCGAATTTTTCTTCCTCTCATTAACATCTCCTTGCAGGTTCATCACGTTTATCTCATCTGGATGGCTGAGATAAAAAACCCACCAACAGCTGTGATCAAATCGTCGTTTTCAACACCAGAAACACGAAAAGGAGTAGGAAAGAGGAGGCTTTGATCTTTTTCGTTAAAAGCCTCCATGCAATCATTCCTTTCTTTCATTTTCAAAACATGATGGTTTTCAAATTTATTTACACATTATTTCATTCACAACAAATGCTGGCTTATAATTTACAAAGTCTGACCTAATTCATCAGATTATCTTCTTTTATTTTTAAGTACACCGCATTACTAGACGCCGGCAGGGATATATTTCTAATGTTATTCAAATAAACCGCACCAAGATAAGCTGAATCGGTTGCCACTGCAGATTTCCGGTAGAACACACCCACGTCTTTCACCCGCACTCTGGTATCGAAGTTTATGATGTAATACCGCACTCGCCAGTCCCCTTCGCCAACAAGCGGAATTTCTACATCCACAGAATTTTCGTGAAATACACTCTTCAGTGTTTCCAAAAAACCGGTGGCAATTGCAGACAGATAACAGCGACCAGGTGTACAATTAGCTCTGAGATAATCTCCCAAAAACAATAAGCAATCACCTTCACTCTCATCTGATTGCAATCGCAGAATATAATCTAACTGGCCGTCTTCTTGGCTCAGCTTGAAGGCATAGGCAAAAACTAAAGTATCATCGATTTGGTAGTCCGTTGCAAAAAGACGAAAGCTCGAATCGCTGAGAATAACTTTGAGACTTGAACCACCGTTATAGGCATCATCAAAATTTCGCTCGACGCAATTGTACAGTGGAACAGACGGCTGTAGCGATTGTTTAGACAAATTGAAGAACTGACTATTTGAGGTTTTCTTTCCCAGTTTATGAGCCCATTTGCCTGAGCCCACACAGAAATCTGTAAACAGTGGCAATTTTGTGTACAAATGTGTCGGCAGATACTCCCACAGAGACCACCAAAACTTTTCGTTTCTCAACAGAAAGGCGTTATTGACATCGTCGCTACCGCTCTGCGTTCGAACGTTGTATTGAAAATGTCCAAGTGTCTCGAAGGTCCATCCTGGGGCAAAAAATCCGACCGAAAAGTTGGTCTTAAATATTTTTGCTAAAGTTTGCTTGCTTTTAAACTTGGCCACTTGTCCTCTTCCGAAAATATCGATGCCAAAGAACGACTTCGATTCGGGTTCGCCATTCACTTGTAATATGTTAGACGTGTTCTGTAAACTTCTTTCGTTCCAATTGTAATTTATCAACGTAGCATCGGTGAGTTTAAAGAATCGTTCGTTCAGGTGATTTATTTCATTTTGCCAACGCAAGTCGCCCGTATGAAGAACACTGTCGTACCAGAAGACAATGCCATTTTCGACATTTTTTTTCACTCTCTCACGTAGTTGCTCCACAAAGTAACTGGAAATAGGAATATGTGTATGGGAATCAGTAAATGCCGAAAAGTTTCTTCAATTAATTACATTTCATCAAATCATACCGAGATAACGAATTTCAAGGATTCTCAATTTTGAAAAGAACGTTGAGTATTCAAAGAGGTAATTACATGATTACTGGGATGGTTTGATGAAGTTGTTCACAGGTCTTACAAAAGTTTTTCCATTAAATCTGTCTCGACTCTGCATTCAATGTTCAGAAGCCAACCGTCGAAACGAAAGTGTTTACATAGCCACACAAGGGCGGAAATGGTGGCGTCTACCGTACTCTGAAACCGCAGAACCTCCAATAGGGGTCGGGGATTTTCCACAATGAAGGTACCTTTGTGAAGCGATGTTTAATTAGTAAGTTTAAAGGCTGTTAAAACCAGATGTACTTACCTAGCACTTTGACACCATGCGAATGTGCTGCATTGATCCATCCACAAGGCGGTATGGTAACGTAGTTATGACTAAAATAACAGAAGTAGTCCACGCCGGACCAGTGTATGAAGCGATAGTCATCGAATTTCACAGATGAATGAAAAAATCTGAGGAAGCATACAATGCAAATTAACAAGCACCAGAAACAACAGTCGCTTACCGATCCTCCAGATAGTTCCCCATCATGTCATGGCAAATCAGTACCTCCCTCTTATTCTCACCAGTAAGCACTTCTCGCTGACTGCTCAGATAAGGAAACGAACTGCCTAAATACACTGGATTTCCTCTTGGCGCTAAAGGTATCACATAATTACTCCAATCTATGTCCTTGCTTCGCACATCGAATGACCAAAGTTCTTGATTCGTCCGAATGGGTCGTCCCTCGAGCTTGTCTTCAAGTGAAAGCATTTCGCAACGATTAGTTGTGTTTGAAACAGCAATTGAATTGCAACTTAAATGCAGTGCAAGAATTGCGCAATATTTATTAGAAAACTTTATCTCGAATTGAGAGTGAAGTTGGAGAGAGGAAATCGACAGTGTAGCGATTCTTATCGCGATTTGAATAAAACTACTAAATTGAGGCCATGGCAATGGCCTAGTACGCCACGATTACTAATGAACTTCCCCAAGAATGTGTACAATGGCTGATGCATTCAGTGGTTTGTTTAGAGGATTTTCATAAGCTTATCTGATACAAATTATTTGCATAACTGACCATTGAGCGTGACTTTGAAAACAAAATAATAGAATCTCCTTTCTTTCAAACCATACTTTGATGTCCGATGATGTTTAATACTGGACCAAATGCGATACAAATATGATATATGTATGCAAATTTAAAGATGAACGGATATCCCTATTATAGAACAGAAAAATTCCCATTATCAGCGTTATTCAACTCACCACAGCTTTCACAATCCGCGCATCGTTTGACGTTTCGGTTTTCACCTTTCTTATCTGAACTTTCATGAAATTTCCTCCAAAACTGCAAAATGATTCTCTCCGAAAATAGAAGGCATAATTCACACATCTGCCGCTCAAAGATTGATAATAAAATGCCGGTTGAAATATCGCCCCACATCATGTACACTTCTTATATATACTTCAAAAAATATGCACGATTTCTTTTTTCATACACAAATGCTTCGCAGTTTAAAAGTAAACACGGAATGTTTTGATAAACCTCTTTGTGATGAGAGCGCCGACCATTCAACACACCTTGGATATGGATACCCACTTGTCCCCCTTTTCAACGATGGCGAACAACAAACGTTCAACTCGAACTGTATTCACCAGAGGGGAGGCTTTGTCAAGGCGCTGGTGGATTCAGTTGTCAGTTGCTCGCTCTCCAGAAGTGAGAATACGTATTTTCCCTTCACACCCACTACAGTCATAGCAGTGTTGTCAAAAAAAAAAATTATTGTATCTAGCTACAACCTACGTAAGAACAGCAAAGAGTAGTAATTAATCAATTTAAAGTTATTCTCAATATCAAATTTAATTCATAAAAGGAAGGATTTCAAATATATCTATTGGGATCTTGCATATGGTTGACGCTCTGCGTGCATTTGAATATTTGAATATCACCTATTGAAGGAAGATGTCCCAACAAGAAGGAAGTGTTGTCAATCAGGAGGATCTTAAGGAGCTGAAAAGTCGTATGAAACTAATTACTGATGCTGATCCCAAGCAGTATCACAATGAATACTCATTGACGCGTTATCTGCGGGCATTCAAAACAGTTGACGCTGCGTTTCAGGTAAATCAATATTATAATACTTCCTATCCGTATCCGCACACTTATTGGTATACATATGGATATGTATGTATATTTTGAATGAAGTAAGTAATAACCGTAGGAGGGGCACCATCTGGGAGCTCATTGTGAGACGAAAGTAAAGTTGATAGAAAAAAAAAAAACACTATTCTACATACATAGTCAGATTGTGCCTGTCACTTAACTAATTTCTACGGAACACCAGTGAGTAAGCCCCGATTCCACCGGTTATCAGGTGCAGGAAAGATAAACATATGTTTGCCTGACACGACAATTAAAGGTGTGGATATGGTTACTATAAATGAAACCACCTCAACGAAAATAAACGTAGGAAAGGAATTTCACATTTTGAACGTGGGAAACTAAAGGCATGTGCCAAATATAAAATTGGTTATCGTTTAAATTTGTTTTTGAATTGATTCAGTCCTCTGAAGGTCAAATGTATGCCTCTCGTTAGCCGTCAGTCGGTTCATTACACATTTGGTCGTATGAATAATCGATGTGAAGAGGAATATCTATATTGGTGTCAATTAACAATGCTGGGGCGAGTGTTGAATGATTTTCAAAAAAAAAAAAAAAGAAACACTCAAGTGTGTGGTCTAATATGGGGGGGAACGACGACGTGTTGAACTGTTGTTGCAATTATAGCCTCAGCCGTACGAGCGAGGGGTACGCTCATGAAATGAGTATCATCATCGCAACCATATGGTTGAAGGAAATTCGCTTGCTTCCAGATTATTAAGTTTTCCTTGAAGAAATCGCATTCAACTACTGACATAGTAAAATGTTAAGACTGTCGTGGATATTTTTTTCTTACTCATTATGGCACTTACGTGTGACACCATGACTAATTGTTGCTTGTCCTGCTCCCATCGCCAACTGATTCATCATGTGTGTGTGTGCCAAAACTGAAATCAGAATTCGAAACTGATATTTGTGAGTGAAATTATCTATTTTTTCATTATTTCAACACAAGCTCGTCGAGATATAATCATGTGCAGTCGGCAACTGATATAAGAAACGTCTAAAATACACATAATTTGTTTCTCATATCCGAGTTGTTCTCCTATGACAAGGGAATGATAAGGCTTCGACATGCGTCCGTTTCTTAGGGAATCGTATTTGAAAGTAATTAGAAAGCGTCTTGTTTGATTCCCTTATCTTGTTCTGCTATCGCGTCCGTATTGCAATTTCCATCTATTGCTCTTTTCAAATGCGCTCAGATCTGACTTATTTATTGAGTTTCATGCATTTTTACTAAACGAACACGTTTGTTTATAGATTTCGTCATAAAATACCCGATAAATGTCAATTGGTTTAAAACTGTTCTCTTTTTAGGCGATCTTAAAAACAAATAAATGGCGCGAGGACTACGGTGTGAAAAGTCTTGCTGGCAGCGAAGAGATCAAGAAGTACAGTAAAAAGGCTAGAGTGCTGCGACATCGCGACTGCGAGGGTCGTCCAGTCATATATATTCCAGCGAAAAATCACAATTCCTCCGATCGCGACATCGATGAATTGACAAAATTCATTGTGTTCTGCTTGGAGGAGGGCTGCAACAAGTGCTTCGAAGAGGTAACCGACAGTTTATGCATAGTCTTCGATTTAGGTGAATTCAGTACATCATGCATGGACTATCAGTTGATCAAGAATCTTATATGGTTGCTCAGCAAACACTATCCGGAGCGATTGGGCGTCTGTCTGATCATCAATTCGCCGGGAATTTTCTCCACCATCTGGCCAGTAATTCGAAATTGGCTCGACGAGAATACGGCCAAGAAAGTGATCTTTGTCGATAACGAAACAGATCTCTGCAAATACCTTATACCGGATATTCTGCCAACAGATATGTAAACAATCGAGGATCACGTGGAACGTCGACGTGGAAAGTTAATTAAAACCAGCAAACAGATAATATTATCTCAATCATCAGAATGATGTAAATAGCAAAACCCTACATATATGTACCTTATTCGTAGATCTAGAACTACCACCTATTGCATAGCGATACAAAACAAAGGCGTAATATGCTATCTCTCTCTCCGCATCTGTCTCGGAGAGAAATGAAATATGTATGTAGTCACATTAACATGTTCTAATTGTTATATGTATATTTTCGTTTGTTTGTTTTATTGATGTTTCTACTGTAGTTTAACTTGAAGACATACACATTCTATATCATTCTCACATGCAGTCAATTTATTTTCTATTAATTACAACCAGACTACGGATTCGATAGCTGAACCAATGGTATTATATTAAAGTCCATGTAAATTTGTTGCGTTTACCCTATATGTTGTTCGAATTGAAGCGCGCTGGATGCATGTTCTAAATAAAAATATATTTGTATGCTAATGCGACAAGACTATACATAAATATATGTAGATGTAACTTGTGTGTGTTATTATTGTAAAGTTTGTAGTGTAAATAAAATATTGTGAAACGACGCTTGAATACGTTTTAACATTATTGCAGGCGAAACATCCAACGGAATGGTTGTTAAACGAAGGGACAACGGAGTTCAAAAATTTCGTGCGTATGAAAGTTATTCTGAAACAACTGATAGGTAAGACATGAGACAAAGATCAAGCGATCTTATTTCGCACTTCGACGACGAGAGGTCAACAACGAATGCAACGTATCGATGAGTGTGATTAGGGTACAAGGAGGAACTTTTCCCGCTATGGTCCACACGGACCTAAGTGAGACGTGCTTCCGCACGTCTACCCACATTCCTATCCTATCCTATTTAGCACTGCAGTGAGTATAATTACCAGACACTGCCTCCTAGGCCTTTACGCAAAACGACTAGGTCTATTTTCCAACGACTTCTGCAGAAGCTGTCTAGACGAAGAAGAGGAGGAAAACACTCACCACCTCCTTTGCAACTGTCCAGCTCTTGCCGCAATCAGGAAAGCCACCTACTTTTTCGACAGTCTAAACGACCTCAGCAAAACATCAGTCAAAGCGCTAGTCACATTTGCTGAGAGTACCAAATGGCTGTCATAAACTTCTCTCTCTCTCTGTCTGAAGACCGACGTGGCGGTACAATGGGCCTACTCTGGCCTAAGTTCATTAATGCCACTCGCTATCTACCTACCTACCTAAGTCATGAGCAGCACTCGATTACTCTACGCTGGGTCCCAGGTCGTAGGGACACAACCGGCAATGAGGCAGCAGATGAGCTTGCCAGGAAAGAGGCCGAAACCGACCCATCCCAAGCAATCCCATGCATTGATCCATCTCTGGCAATTGTCAGGAAGGAAGTGGATGACAAAATCATGGAGCTAGCTAATGAAAGGTTCCACCTTTCCGACCACTTGTGCGACTACCTGAATGCTATGGCCGATGTTCAACAGCTCAAGGACCAACAAACTCCTCCAATGCAGTAAAGGGCTGTTGCGTATAGTAGTCTGCGCGCCAACCGGTCATAATCATTTGAGATACCGTGAAGACAAAATGGGACTTACCCATAACACCATATGCAGAGGCTGCGGTTGCGGAAGAGGAATTAGAGTGCATCCCTCACTACCTTCGTCAATGTCCTAACTTCAGCCTACTGAGCACTGGGAGAATTCTTCTTCCAGGATCTCCAGGAAGTTGCAGAAATTAGACTAAGAAATTAGTCTAATTGGAGGTTCATCAAGGTTTCACACTGATCATCAACACCTGAGGAAAGACGCTGCTATCTCTGAATGGCTGGTCTAATCATCGCACCAACACCCGAAACACGAGTAGGAAATAAGAGGTTCAAATTTTCCCCATGGGCATCACAATGGGTCCAGTCGGACCAGAGTGAGGAGTGGTCCAACCACGTCTGCCTACTTACCTAACCTATGTAACATAAGACGTGAGGACTAAACCCAAAACAAAAAAGCGTCAGTCATTTGGTTAAGCAAACCATACTACACGGCGCTGATGTGGGGTGAAAAAAATGTGAACAAAGAAGTGCCATAAATATACTAAACGAAATAGAAACGGCCGGAGCATTCGTGTCCATTCGCTCTACATGACCTAGCCATCTGAGACGAGAGACTCGAATTCGTTTGACCAGATCGACTGCAGCTTGTACGTCGTTCAATCTCCTCCTCCAAACACCATAAATACATACGGAACTTTTCTCGCGAAGCGACTAAGAATCTCCTCGTTCGCTTTCGTTAGTGTCCATGCATCTGCGCCATACATCAGGAAGGTCTTATACGGGGCTATCTTGGTTCTTCGAGAGAAGGCTTTATTTCTCAGTTGCCTTCCAAGCCCAAAGACACCCAAAGTTTTATCTCCGCGATGGTGTCATTTCTTGCGTTAACTTTAGAGCCTAGGTAGACAAAGTGTTTAACTACTTCAAAGTTATAGTTGTATATAGTGACGTTTAAACATTAAACATGCTGGCAGAAAAACACAAATTAAAACTAATATGGGTGCCAGGACATGAAAACCATGAAGGCAACGAAAAGGCTGATAAACAAGCCAAGGCAGGTGCCCGGATACCATTCATTGGGACATCCCCCATTTAGGCTTTATGGATTCAATAATTCTGGCACAAACCTACACCTACAAAAATGGGTATTCAAACAAAGGAACCAGCCTTGGAACAACCAGGAGGGAATTAAACACTCAAACTCGTTCATGGAACAAAACTAAAATCCAAAACTAGCGAAAGAAGCTTCTAAGAGTGCTATGTGGAGCATTAACAGGGCACGGAGCATGTAATTTTCATCACCTCCATAAAATAGGTATCACCATTGTGGCCAGGCTAAGGAAACTATGAATCACAGACTTCCCAAGATTGCCCGAACCTGGCCAGAGAAGGATTCAAAACAATAAACAGGACAACCGTAACAAGGAAGACTTCAAAGAGATCCCATCTAGGAAAGCGATTTTTGAAGACAGCACTTAAATCCTGTGGTGGCCCGTGGCGTTGTGGGTATGTGCGTCGACTCCTACGCATTTGGACCTACATGTCTAGGTTCGATTCCTGGTACGACAGGAAATATTTTTCACAGCCCCACCTCTTTCGAGTCACTGACAATGCTCAAAGAGCATAACTGTCTCGAAAAAGCTTGGGCGTTCGGAGCCGGCATTAAAACAGTAGGTCCCTTCCACTCGTGATAGAACAATAGCACGCACAACACGAGTGGTTTGCTGAGAAGCTAGGCCCTGGCCCTCTGCGGGCTGTAGCGCCACCCATATATATATATAAATCCTGAACCAAACTAAGGTGTCCTTATGGTCGCAGTACTAGTGTCTTCTATGTCACGCCCCGAGATCTTCAATTCAATTCAAATGGAAGTTATTCACGTACTTTGCGGTTGTTAACTAAACTCTGCATGTGCGTACTAATATAAGCAAAGAACATACGGCACCAAGATGAAACAAGAAGAGAAGTTAAATCTAAATAATAAGACGTTTCTCCTTTGTCGGCGATCTTTCAAGAGTATTTATTTATATTGAACTAGTCAAGTGATAATCGAAATTGCTGTAAGCTGAGCATTTCTGAGTATTGCCAAATCGCATTTAATAAAAACATCTCAATAACAGATATCTGACATGACAAAACTGGCGTTAAATTACTTATCCAAGTCGAAACAATGATGACAGCAGCCGAGAATGTACTGATTAGCTCTAAGCTCACTTAAACATTATTAACTAAGTTATCTACTTATTCACTAGTGATCTACTTAATATTTGGTTATCGTTTGTAATTTCGAGCATCCTACAAGCTGCCGATGTCGTTGAAACGTTTCAGTTTCTCCGGGAAGTTATCCTTATACAGCACAGGATCGGCACGGAACTCGACACTTCTCAAAGGCATGCTGCCGTAAATTTTCGCAAATCGATCGATGCACGCCGATCGCTCCATCATGTGATTTAAATCGGCGGACAACATCTCGGTATTTGTGCATTCAGGACATTTGAATTTCTTCCGAGGTGTCACTTTAATCGGTGACTTATTGGTGATGTTAGCAACCAGGAAATTCATTGCAATATCCTCGCAATTCATGTGCTCATCCACCCAGTCCTTGATGTCGCCTGGCATTGCGTTGGTGTACATGTAGCTCCAGTACTTGTGATGGAATGCGGCTCCGGTCAGGACCATGGAAATTTGGTTTGTCCACTCAGACTCGTAGCGCCACCGGAGGGTGACATTGTCCCAGACGTGAATTCGACTGGGAAAGCCAACGATTCGATCGGGAAACTCTCGCCAAACTTCATATCTTAAAAAAATTACAACAACTTATGTGTTGTCCCATAAACCATGTCTCCATAAACTTACCCAAAATCTAACTCATCCGCAGTTAGCATGACGATGTCATCATCTATTGTGAGAATGGCCTCAGTCTCGATGTCATCGTATGGAAAAAATCGATTGGACAGCTTGTTTGCTCTTGTCTGAATAACTTTCAAGGGCTTCATTATTTTCGGGAACATTGACGCTGAAAAAGAGAATACACGTAATCAGTGCGAAAGCGATTTAAGAAAGGAATTTCTTACGATGAGGAGGAGATTTCTTCTGATTATTCCAGATGACAAGAATTTTTTGCAACGATGGAACAACCGAGAGCTTCTGGATTAACGTAAACAAACTCTCAACTCGGTCGTATGTGAGAATAACTGCGGTGAAACCTTGAATCTTCGAGGCGATCAATGGAAGGAATAGAGGATTACGTGATGCTTTGTAGTTGTTGTCCGGTGTGTTCCATTGAACGGAGCTCTTTGCTAAGTGCGGAAAAACACGATCGTTAAGAATATCCAGCGTGGTCGCGGTAATAGTTTGAATATCCTTGAAATACTTCTTGTACAGCCAACTTCCTTGCTCTTGAAGTTCCATTATTTTCTCCTCCGAAACCGATTGCAACCTTTCCATAAGAGAGTGTAAGTCTGCTTCGCGGATACGCAACGAGGCAAGTGTCCAATCGATAACGTCTTCAAAGGGAAGAATATAATTGTCGGCCATGATGACGGGTATACAATTGTGAGAGAGTATCTCTAGAAAGTCTGGTTGTCCAAGGCGAACACTTCGCGTTATCAGGCAAAAGTTGCCCTTGCCTAAGACCCGTGGATATTCATGTCGCTTTCCCTTTGTGAAACTACACCGGATGCTGGCATTGGTCGTCTTTATTTGTTCGATTTCGTGCGGTTCACAGGTCTGCAGTAGTAGCACCTTTGGAGAGTGCTCATGGGCCACATTTCTTAGAAGCCGCACATGTTGAGGATACATGTTCAGTTGTGCTGCAATTAACAAGTATTTGCGATCCAAGTGGCTTGCATCTGACGCACCAACTAAACGTGGACTCCAAACTGGAATCGATACATCGAAACCCACGCGATAACTCCACGAATCGAAACCACCACCCATAATCAAGGCTTTATCCGTATTCACATCCATAACGCGGTTGAAATCGGGACTCCTGCCTGGAAGCATATTGAAGAGGATATGATTCTCTCCATTTTCCCAATAGTTGAGCGAGGCCAGTGCTTTCCCTACTAAATTCGTGTCCAAGAGATTCTGATTTAGCATATCGATGCTCGGCACAAACAGACATGCTTCGTTCGGATTCGGTGTGTAGTAAGGACTCGCCACAATCGCTTTGAGAATCTCATAGTACTCTTGCGTTAAGGCGAAAGCCTGTTTTGAAGCTTGATCTACATACTCGGTGAGTGGATACACATAAATGGTTATTCTATCCTGTTCACGTTGTCCACATCGATACACGTTGAAGCAATCCCAAAACGAACAATTGCTGTTTCGTCCTCTCGCCAATTCTGCATCGTCTTCCAGCACGTATTCCGAGATATGCGACAGATCCAAAGAGATTTTTCTCGTAAAACTCCCATTGGCTGCATGTTTCTTCTCTTCTGCGAGATCCCACAGCAGGGAAACTCCACCGAATATTACAATAACAACTAGGGTGTATGTGAGAATATTGAAAATTCTCTCATTTTTCTGTTTGTTACTTTTAATTAAAGCACCATTTTTTATGAAAATTTTCATGATACTGTTCACTTTATTTTTGTATTCTTCTTTTTTTTTACGAATTCATGTTTTGTTAACCAATCCTGAAAAACACTGGCATTTGACATTAGATGTGAAATGTCAATTTGTTGTGTTTTTGTAGGAATTTCGATTGGGGTGTGTTCGAATAGTCGTCAATGATTCTTTGTAAATAATAAAATTTACTTTTTAACAAAGATCCGTTGTTAACGCTAAAGTTTAATATTTGGAATTTCGATATTATTAATAATTGAAACATCAGCAGATTTCGAGTTGTTGGGAGCGGGAATGATCACATTGCTCCACGAACCGCCGATAGATCCAAAGGGAGCACTGACTGACCAAGCAGTACATATTCAAGTTCCTGGTTTCCAAAATGAAAAACGCAATTTATTTTGATTTAAAAGCTTTTCTTTCTTTTCTCAGATCGATTTCTTAAATAAAAACATAAATTATGATATATTAAATAAAAATAATCAACTGATTTGTTTTGTGTTCACATTCGATAAACATTACTACGTTTATAAGGAGGATAAGTGCATAGTTAACATTTTGTATTAATAAGCACAAGTCTGTTTAGATTGTATATTGTAATGCGAATCCTAGAATTTAAGATATACATGTTGATAAATCATTAGTCAGGCATATCATTAATGCAACTTTGGGTGCTGTTGTCGCTGCTACTGATGCGGGGCTAATGTGTTCCTCTTTCACTGCTTTGGACATTTCCTTATTTTGATCTGGCATTATCCTATCTACAACAAGCCTTGCAATGAGTCCATCCGGTCCCAAGTAACATGTGGCAAATCCATCGTACCATCTACAGATTGAAAAAAAGTATTTAAAGCGAATATTTAGTCGGGACTAAAATAGATGTAGATTTGCTGTTTGGTTCTATTTTTGACAGCTCACCGCCGACTCATGACAAGTGTCGATTGTCGAAGTCAAACATCCGTCAGCAATAAAGGAGCCCCCTTTGTGCTGCATTTCATCATGGACAGGCTAACACCCGAACAGCGCTTACAAATTATTGAGTTTTACTATCAAAAGTCGTGCTCTGTGAGAAATGTTTTTCGCGCACTTCGACCATTCTACGGCCGGCATAAAAGACCTACTGAGCAAGCAATTCAAGCTATAGTGAAGAAATTTCGCACACATTCCACAATACTGGACATCAAGCCACCTTCCCGTGTGCGTAGAGTACGTACAGAGGAAAATATTGCTGCTGTATCCGCCAGTGTTAATGAAGACCGTAATTTGTCAATTCGTCGCCGTTCGCAGCGGCTGGGATTGTGTTACTCGACGACGTGGAAGATTCTACGCAAGGATCTGGGAAAGTCCAATGGCAATCAGATAAACGCATTAGAAGGGAAACGCAAGCGGGCTCTTGATGAGAATCAGCGAAAAGCTGATCAATACCCTGTTGGTTCGAGATGTAAGGTATGTCTATGGAACATTTTTGCTGGATTTGGGCAAATTGATAACTTCTATTCTCGATGTACAATGCAGGTTTCAGTAAGGGGAAATTCAACTCGTCTTGGGACTGTCATGTATAAGGGAGAGATCGAGGGAAAGAAAGGTGTTTTCATTGGCGTGAAGTATGACGAACCACTGGCGCGGAAGCATGGCTCGTAAGAATGTTGCCGTTGTCATTTGAAAGATCAATGAAAACTTATACTTCTTGTACGTAGTGTTGATGTTAAGCGTTACTTTGAATGCAAGCCAAATTATGGTGGTTTTGTCATTCCCTCGGCTGTGGAGGTGGGCGACTTTCCACCTGAAGACACAGAATCGGACGAGGAGATTTAAATATCTCACGAAATGGAGATGTCCAGTTTCAGAGCACATGACCTGCACAATGCTCACGATGAAACAGAATACATTGAATAACTTGTTCGTTCTCTTTTAACGATTTTTACTTCTATTTTGGCATTTGCTCTAGGGATGCAAATACATATAATAGAAAGACATTTGCCTTGGTTTTATTTGTTTAAGTTTAGGTTGGTTTTCTCAGAAAGGAAACGACCGATTCTGCCAAGATATTGCAAACGTTGATGAGATGTCAAAGACACAAGTATTGCCTTTTGATTGGAGCTAAAAATGCTCAAATGTTCGAAACGTAGTTCTGGGTAAAATAGTGGTGTCCAATTCCAAAATTTGTTAAATTGAGTAATAAGGAAAAGTGACTCAAAATTGGACTTATATAAACCAGTTAAGGTGTAGGGGAAGGATTCTTTACAGTATCATATATATAATACTTACGATTCTTGTTGATCGAATATTTCCTTTAACTTCCAAAGTTTAATTTTCCAGAATTGAAACATTACCTGAAAACGGAAGCAAAACACTCAATTGATATGGCAACATAAGCAATGTCATACCCACCTTTAGGCCGGAGATACCTCGCACCCTCCATCGGATTTTAACCGTAAAATCTTCAGGGTGTTTTGTGATTTTCAGAATTTCAAACTTAACGTAAGCGTATTTGAAATGACCGACAGCGCGCAATAGTGCCACTGTTTTTACATAATGATAGATGCCCCTAAAAGCAATACACATTGAAATACAAAGACGCATGATTGAACTGTTCAACTTACACTGTGTGCTTGCCTTGAATGTTATTCTCAAAGATTAAATTCGGACTGTATACGGAATAATCCATGGGCTGTATGAATAGTCTCGGTAATGTTTCGCTTAGCACATTAAAGGCACGCTCTAAATTTTCCAGATTAGGCTTGTCTGGGTCCCCAGCCGAAGAACTCGTCCCCTTGGATATATTAAGACTCTGCCGAAGCCAAAGGCTAGATGAGGGCTGTTCCTTTTTTTTTTTAAAAAAAATGTCATGGACGTACCTCTAATCTATTTTGATGTTCGATATTCTCTGCCAGAGGTATTTGGTCCGTTGCCGGCTTTGCTGCAAAGTTCACCACTGGATCGATGCATATCGAGCGCACTGTCTGCGGTCTGTGTGTCTGAAATAAAGCGCTTCTTATAACCAAGAAAAAAAAATGAAGTCACAATATAGGCCGGCGGTCACAGGATCATTTTTTTTTTTTTTTTTGTTATGTAACATAACATGCATGCTTTTCCTCTGGCTTTCGTTTCACTTTGGGCTTAATGCATAGATAAGTGACACCCGGCAAGGTTTTGCTCATATCTACTTACTCCAAGTTCGTGCAGTGTCCTTCGGTCGGCATCGGTATTGGGGCAGACGGAAAAGAGCCTCTGTCGCACAAATACATTGTTGAATGTTGCCAAGCGCAATATGGTTTTATTTCTCAGAACACTGGTCATTTTTTTCACAATTCTGAAATGATTTTTACTTAATGTTTAATTGTGAAATTGAACTGGTTTCCTTCTTTTTATTCCCAATTCAATGCAAAAGTTAGCTGATGGTCTGCTACATGAGAGAGAACAAATTGACAGTTCACATGTGGATTATTTACAAGAGAACGGGACGGGACGGGGGGACGAGCAAAGGTCTCTCATATTGTTTCGTTTCCATTTGGCTCATTGTTTTGACACTTCGATCGGCCGGTTCGCCGCAACTCTGTTCAAAAGATGAATATGTTTTGAATATATGACGATATAAAAATGAAATACCACCACTTTAGCTAGATACTAATTTTTACAGTTGAATGCTCTTAACTCTTATCAGAAACAAAACTTGTGTCTCTTTAAGATCTCTACAAAGTTTGAAATGTCTTTTTCCTGTTTAAGGACAGATTGGTAGGTAGAAGTCAGAGATGAAGTATTACATGATTTCTGGTAGAAGTGGTGGTTCGGTGAGAACCTAAATAACACTATGTGCCGTTTTAATACCACAGCCCTGATACCTTGTGTGTAAAGTGTATCATTGAAGTATCCCTAAATCCAACATGGGGTAGAACTTAAGTTCTTTAATATACTTTGTTGAAATTTCATGGAGTGAGTAGAAGAAAGGTCTACCAAGCGCTCGCTATCTAGCTCTAGCAAGAGCCGGGTAGCTACCAATGAAGTGTGCTAAGGGCAAACAGTCGCAACTGCTATAATGTGTGTTGTGTGGAATGCCTAGTGTTCTGGCATGATTTCCTATCCAATCAGTGTCCCATACAATCCTGGTGACATCATGTCAAGTCCGCCAAAAGAGATCTTTTGATTTGGATCGGTTGTACTCTGGCTATATACATATTTCCTGATGTAGCAAATTTTCTCAATCTGGCCTATCGGAGGTTAGCTACTTCAAGGAAGTGCGGTGAGATATTAGCATTGACTGCTTGTATTGGGATGTGCAAATCCTCTGCAAGCGAACTCTGCACAACAGATCTTTGCCTAGCCCGATCGTCGCCCTTCTCATTTCTCGGGATGGCATGGAACTCAGATTAGGGGCATTTTGAGCTGGCCTTCTAAAGACTCTAGCTCGGCCCGGCATTCCTCTACGAGTTTAGAGTGTGTAGTGAACTAGCTGTGAATGGTCGTACTGGATGGCCCAGTTGGTTGAGTGCCTGCCCTTGGTTAGGGAGTCCAGTTTTCAAATCTGGTCCAGTCACCATTTGCCGTTGGGAGCAAATTAACCTCGTTATCCCTGGAGTTGTCGATCAGTGGTAGTAGTCTGTAGGTATCACAGAGGTGCTGGCGATTTCTTTGACATCCCCCCTTACCTACCTACCTAGCTTGCTGCTGAAAGTACAGTCTAGAGTTAAAAATCAGACAAAAAAAATAATGGCTGCTTGGCTATCGATGCATATGTATAATCTTCTTCGTCTTGGCAGGATATTTGGGTGTATATTGACTCGACAACATGCTTGCCGGATTGCAAATAGTTCCGCTCGGAACACACTGGAGTTGTCCGGCAGTTTATGGACTTCTGAAATGTTCAGTAATTCTTAGAACACACCCGCACCGACTCCGCTGCCCATCTTAGAGCCGTCAGTGCAGATTGTCCAGTTATAATCCCTGCACACCTGCCAGCTCTGTCATTCGGGGATTAGAGTGTCAATGCCGTTTGATAGTTTAAGTTTGATATGAGGTCTAGGATGGTGCTTGAGGACAACAAAATGGATAGAAAAATCGTTACTTCTCTTTTAGGCCACAAAAACTAATCTATGAGCATATTCTTTCATTCTGGCTCCCTTTCCATGGCCACATCTAAAGGTTGTCCAACCTCATCATGCCAAAAACCTACGAGTGACTCATTAAAGTTCATTGAAGGAATTTCGCTATAAATCCGTAACTGCCAACACGCAACTCTTGACCTCAAACTCACACAACAAAAAACCAAGAAGAATGTTATTCTATTATATTTATTAGCATTCCTAAAACACAGAGCAAAATAGAACTAAAAAATCGTGAAAATAGAACGAAAAAGTTATTGAAAGTAATCTATTTCAGCGTGAGCATTGTGCAGGTCATTTGCTCTGAAACTAGACATCTCCATTTTGTGAGAAACTTAAATCTCCTCGTCCAATTCGGTGTCTTCGGGTGGAAAGTCTCCCACCTCCACAGCCGAGGGAATGACAAAACCACCATAGTTTGGCTGACATTCAAAGTACCGCTTACCATCAACACTACATGCAAGAAATACAATTTGTAAGTTTTCATTGATCTTTCAAATGACAACGGCAACATTCTTACGAGCCATCGTTCCGACCCAGTGGTTCGTCATACTTCACGCCAATGAAAACGCCTTTCTTTCCCTCGATCTCCCCCTTATACATGACTGTTCCACGACGAGTTGGATTTCCCTTTACTGAAACCTGCATTGTACGACGAGAATAGAAGTTATTAATTTGCCCAAGGCCAGCAAAAATGTTGCATAGACATACCTTACATCTAGAACCAACTGTGCATTGATCAGCTTTTCGCTGCTCCTCTTCAACGGCTTGCTTGCGTTTCTCTTCCAATGCCTTCATCTCTTCGTCATTGTACTTTCCCAAGCGATTCCTTTTCAGAAAACTCCTAACTGAATCTTCTTTTTGTTCATATTGCTGGTCAGTCAACTCGAATTTCTCAACGTTATCCACGAGTATTAGGAAACTATCGATAACGTGTAGCCGCATTCCCTCCTCAATGGGATACGATCCAAGAAGGGCGTCATTGTTATCCAGCTTGCAAATTAAACGATCCCCATTGTAGAGCTCTATTTGCATAGTTCCAGCACTGCCTCCAGTTACTATTTCCAATTTTTCCTACAGAATCACATGGAAATTTGAGAAAGAAACAAAGGAAATGCATTATTTTCAGAGTTCTTTTGCCTGCAGTCATGCACAGAGTGCCTTGGCGCAGTGAAATAAATCAATTTTCGATGAAAATTCTAACAGACGTGTGCCAATAAAATTCTCACCTTGAGATCAGCAATGGTGAGACTTTTTGGAAATTTCTTTTCAAACGCAATACTGTCATTTTTCGAATTTGATACATTTACTTTAACAAAGTCTGAAGTTGGTATTACTATGGAATCGGACATTTTCGATTGACTTATGTAGGTATTTCCTCTTTTGTCTGCACGTCGATGGAATGTAGATTATACTTGCTAGAAATGAGATTGCGTCCCGGCAGAATAGAACAATTAGACTTTCTGGTGCTTTTTTTTTTGTTTACCGCAGACTGCAGACAGATGGGCCGATGACGGTCGATGACATGAGGGTGTGTGAGTCATGTGCGGCTGGCAGTGTTCGCAGATTAGAGGAATATTTTTCTTTTCAATTGTAGTAGAAAAGTACTCTTTTTACAAGGGGAACGAAAATAAACCTATTTATGGATTGTGGTTAACAAGGGAGTTGTTAACATCTAACAAATAAAAGAAAAACGGAATTAAAGGTCTCGTCACATGTTTTGATTCTCTATAAAACCTAACTGACGCCTAATTCTCCGCAATCTTTGAGACTCAAATTTTTACTTTTCGTCTTTTTGACTTGGAACCACAAATTTGTGAACCTTTTTGAAGCAAACCCTAGGCCTTATAGCGCCGTTCACACTCAACAATTTTTCGATACGATTAGCTTGACGACAAATTGGAAAAAATCAAAATGCTTTGTCTACCGTACTACAAGTCTGCCAACTTTGTAGTAACGAGCGTCATTGGCAATATCCACGGTTGTCAAGCAAATGTTAAGTTGACCGCCGCTTATTGGACGAAATCTGACATATCATCCTTTCCTCCTACGCAACAGCACTTACGAACGCCACCCGCCAAACCCGGCGAATTCATCTGACAGACCAGCTGACAATTATCTCAGCTGAGTTGTACTCCATTTCCCACAAAATTCCCGCAATCATACATTTATCTCAAATGATTTCTGCCCTCCCAGTGTTGAGAATGAGGTTTGTGTTTTCGGTTGCTTTTTTAATTGCCGTCGGCAGCTAGTTAAATATTTTTTTCTCTTTTACTTGCACAATAATTGCACATTATATTTAAAAAAAAAAAAATATTTCTATTGCGCTTGCTGTGTGGGAAGCAGAGAGTTTGTGTTAAATTACGAACACCATGCGAAATTCGCATAAAATATTGCAAATCGAGTCGCAGTTCTGATTGGGGTAAATCAACTCTCAATAGCTGCTGTCGTTCGTATCTGAGCAACGAAGCGATTGTTCCAGATTTGGATATAAGTTTGATAATATGTGTCTTGTGCATTCTAAGAATCTAGAAAATAACTCAGTGACCAAAGTGTGTGCGAACGTGATTTAAATGTCCCCCATGTCATCTGTTATTTTTTTAAAACAAAAAAAAATTCTTTTTTACTCAATTAAAATGTGACGTGTTGCAAAATTAAATTCCGTTGTTCTCAAAACAAAATAAAAAAAAAAAAAAACACTTATCGTTGTAAATGTTGTGTTGTGGTGTCTGTCGTTTCTGCTCCTCAAGTCTTCTCCTCATCCTACTGTTGCTCCTCCTTCACGTATTCGTTTTCGAGTATTCTGTGCGGTTCCGATGCAAAAAAATATGTATTCTTACCTAATCTAATTTTAAAATTGATCAGAGAGGAGCGCACCTAACATATTTTGGTGATGAGTGCTTTTTTTTTTTTTTTTTGTTGAAAAGATATAAAATGATAAATACGAAAAAAGAGAAAAGCCCATTTGCTTTGGGTTGCGTTCTTATATTTTCGAGTGCATTTTCTATTGTGATTCGTGATTCAGTGGCGGTCGGCGGAATGCGAATAGTGTTACCAATATTCATCTGCTTTTTGGTGTGATTAGAGCGTAGCTACGAGTTTGTTTGCATCGTCATGGCGGTTGCTGCAGCTGTAGCCTGTCGGTGATATTGTCGCGTAACCTTTTCTGGACACCAGCGCGGTCGCTTTGACAGCCAATTTGGTTTGTTTGGTTGTGTGTGAAGGCGAATGACGATGAACGCCATGTTTTGTTGATTTGACCCTTAACCTGTCACTTTAATCACAATTGATCGATTAGAGTTGTTGCTGCATATTAACCAGTTGATTTGTTGTACTCTCAATTTGTGGAAAAGTTTTCCACGTATTTATGCGACTTTATTTTTGTTTGATATCTGAAGGCAGTATCAAATCACGTTTGAAATAAGAACAATATTTTATAGATGCGCAAGGGGTCACCATTGATTAAGTCGGCGATAAATGTTCAGCGTAGTGATCTTTAATAATTGAAAAAAAAAAAACATGTACATATTTGCCGCTCGTCTATTTTGCCCAAAAATAGAAACACAAGCACACGGTTTACCAGTTTATCTGTCTGTCAGATTATTGGGGGGGCACTACGCGTGTTGGCTGGCGCTTTGTTGTTCTATTGACAGTTGTGGTGATCGATTCCGTGATGTGAAGGTTGAATATAATTTATACGAATGTGCTTTCAAACAGTCGAAATGGAAGCCAGGAAACATATTGTTTTCAATTTAATGATCTTTGATTCGTCATCATTTCTTCAAGTCACTTAACTGTTTTTTCTTTTTTCATTTGAATCGTAATAATTCTCTCCAATGTCTAGTCTAGAAGTAGGTTGGAAACAACAGATGGGTTTATGAAATAAATTATATAATACGACTGTTGGTTGTTATGGTAACTATTTGCTGGTCGTCTGATTAGTTGAATGCCTTTTGATTGATCGACAACACGTCTAGAATGTTTATAAATACTTATATACATAGGTACATACATACATACCTATTGAGACAAACATTTCTGAATCTCAAATTATAAGGCAAGTTTTGAATGAGTGGAGTATTTGCCTACACTCTTTTAAACATGTTTCGGTGTTCGCTCTTGCGTCTCTCACAACTACCGGTTACGAACGCTACGCAGTGCAGTCTATGAGCTTCCATTTCCTTCCACGAGATTCTGTCTCATAATGATATTTTAATTCACTTTCAATTTTATGGTCAGACTACCTTTGGTACCGACCAGAATGTGCTCCGGGATATTTAACGCAGGCGTCTAAAGTGGAATATATTTCTATAAAAATATAGTCTATGAAATAACTGCCTTACTCCAAGCTTTGAATCAGTCGAATAGTAATGCTTTTTTTCAGTTCCATTCGCAATTCTTAAAATGGCAGTGATTGATACCTCCACTGTCGCATGCCAAGTTGGTTGAGGTCCTTCTCCACCTGGGTGCGCCACCTTACAAGCGGGCGTCGTCCTTTGCGTTTGTCCCATAGGTTCGGAGTCGAAGACTCTTCGGGCCGAAACTGAGTTGTGCATACACTCTACATGGCCCAGCCACCTTAGACGCTGAATCCGTAGACGTCTGACGAGGCTCATGTCGCTGTACAGCCCGTACAGTTCGTGGTTGAACCTTCTCCAAAAACCGACAATCCAACAGGACCAAAGATTGCACGCAGAACTTTTCTCTCTAAGAGACCAAGGACTTACTCATCCGCTTTTGAGATTGTCCATGCCTCCGCGCCGTACAGCTGGGCTGGGATGATCAAGGTCTTATATAAAGTCAGCTTGGTTCTTCGAGAGATGGCTCTATTACTCAATATCCTCTTTAGCACATAGCAACAGTGGTTGACAAGAGTTATTCTGCGTTTGATCTCAGTATTGATGTTGTTCGTATTACCTGCGGAGCCGAGGTAGACAAAGTCCTTGACTAGCTCGAAGTCCTGTCTTGAGGACAGCATATAAATTTTATGGTCAGACTGGTGATTTTTTAAAAGCTATAGGAAAGTTTTTCAAAGAAAAAAACACAAAATTCAGAAAAATGCATGAAATCTTTATTTGAATCGATAGTACGGTCCATATAATTTTATGTTTGAAGATTATTTTATGCAAATATTGACCTTGACTGCGCCTCAAATGGTCCATCCGCTTAGTCCAATTTTGACATACTCTTTCCAACATTTCGGCCGTTGTCTCACGAATAAATGCTTCAATGTTGTCTTCCAATGCGTCAATTGAAGCGGGCTTGTCTGTATAGACATGAGCTTTAACATAGCCCCACAAAAAATAGTCTAAAGGCGTTAAATCGCACGATCTAGGCGGCCAACTGACCGGTCCCGCACGTGAAATAAAATGTTCACCGAACTCGCCCCTCAATAAGTCGATTGTTGAGCATGCTGTGTGGCATGTGGCACCGTCTTGTTGAAACCACATGTCATGCAAGTCAAGCTCTTGCATTTTGGGCAAAAAAAAGTTGGATATCATCTCACGGTAGCGCTCACCATTCACAGTTACGTTACGATTCGCATCATCTTTGAAGAAGTACGGTCCAATGATGCCACCAGCCCATAAACCGCACCAAACTGTCACTTTTTGCATTGGTATGCATTGGTAGCTCTTGCAATGCCTCTGGCTGATATTCACTCCAAAATTGACAAGTCTGCTTATTTACGTACCCATTGAGCCAAAAATGAGCTTCGTCGCTGAACACAATGAACGCGCGATGAACTTTCTTAACAGAGCACGCATTTTGATAATAAAATTCAATAATTTGCAAGCGTTGTTCGTTTGTGAGACGATTCATGGTTAAATTATAGACCAAACTGAAGATGTTTGACAGTGAAACAAAACACGCAACGTGCGTCAGCTGTTTAACCCAGTGTTGCCAAAAAGATAATAGCTAAAAAATCAGCCTTTACTTCGTTGTGCCCTCATTCACCGCTAGACCAATTTTAGCCACTTCCGTCTTAATGCCAGCAAACGCCTCATTGACAGCTCGCTGTGTTCTGCCAATCACGTCAATGTCATCCGCGTATGCTATAGTCTATATAGTTGTACTGGACTACTGGAAGATCGTGCCTCTAGTGTTGGCGCTGTCATATTTGTTTACAATAACTTACTTATCAGGGCTATTAGGTCACCGAATTCTGCAGAGTTTGTGCCAGATCAATAACTGTGTCGTAACTTGGTCTTTAACCGGAGGTTCGGTTTTCCTCTCTCTCTCTAAAAAAGAGGCTCGGGTTCAAGACCCTCTTCGATGTCGACCAATTTTCGGACTACATCCACATCTTGGCACAGCTCGTAGAGCTCGTGTCTTCTCCTCCATTCACCTTCCTCGCAGACGAGACCGACGTAGAATTTCTTCTTTCGAAGGTACTAAGAATCAGCTCTGCTCTTTTGTTTATCGGTAAATGTATTCCTCAATAACTGTTCGTTAGTAACGAGAAAAAAGTTAAATCTATCATTTGTCGTTTGTCATTTATCTTTAGCGAAATAAAAATATTTTTTCCTAAGATCTAGTGATTTTTTTTGATCACGAATTCAGAAGTTAGCAGCTTGTGGTTAGCTAAATGCGGCATGTCATCTTTTTGCGGTTAGTTGCACTTCAGAATCGTGTATCTCTTACACAATGAGTTGAAATAATTTTCACCTTGAATTCATGTGCAACTCGCTTTTTTGCAAACTGATTATAATCAGCGCACCGATTTCACACGTTAAATTGTTGAAAAATGCCACGCAGAAGCAAACAGATGTGAAAGCAACGCGCTAAGAAAGCAATGGAGGTCACTCGAAGAACTTGTTATTTTTTTTTTGGTAAATTAAAGATTATCGCTTGGCGTAAAATCTTGTTAAACTTTGAACCCAATAATTTCAAGTGTTCAATTCATCAGGTACTTGCACAAAAATGCTGGGACAATTTATTTTCGTTAGAATTTCTAAAACCAGTTATTTTTGTTTTCAAAGTTAAAAATGAGGCAGGCTTTTGGCTGAAATTATTCCCCGTCAATTTTTACCCATAAATTCAATAAACGCTTCTAATTTGCAACTGACTTAGAAACTGTTCGCTTGCATATCGAATTGAATTCAAATCCATGACCAGAAATTCCAGTACCCAATTTATTAATATAAATGCTTGGACCAATTGAAGTTTCTGCTGCTATCTTTGGAAGTCAAATAAACTGTAATTATTCAAGTTGACTAAGTAGATTGCTTTGATTTTACAAACAGCAGGTTTTGTCTGTCAATTGTGAATGTAATGGATATGTCTGTACAACGTATGCAATCTTTTCCAAATCTCATGTTTAAGATACGACACCAATGAGCTGTAAGGAGCACTTCTAGTCTCATATAATTTGCAAAGGAATGTTAAGGGCTATACATTGTAAGAAAAAACCACACACAAATTAAAGGGTGTTTAGAAGGTATAGAACTTTGAAATGGAATAAAACAGATGATTTTTTTTAAATTGTCATGAAATTTACTTTATTCGAGAGATAATCTTCTGGCATTCAATTATATATGATTATATGGGTGGCGCTACAGCCCGTAGAGGGCCAGAGCCCAGCTTCTCAGCAATCACTCGTGTTGTACGTGCTACTGTTCTATCACGAGTGGAAGGGACCTACAGTTTAATGCCGACTCCGAAGGGCCAAGTTTGAGAAGCTTTTCTAGACAGTTATATTCTTTGAGCAAGAGGTGGGGCCGTGAAATTCTTGTCGTACCAAGAATCGAACCTAGACAGCTAGGTCCAAGTGCGTAGGAGTCGACGCACATACCCACAACGCCACGGGCCACCACTCATTATATATGATTATATATACAAAATATGATTTCTGGCATATGACAGCCACGGCTGGCACGGACGTAGTCTATCTGGAGGTCCAATTTTCGATGACTTTGTCCAACATTTTTGGTCGTATATCGGCAGAAACGCAGCGAATGTTGTCTTCCAAGTGGTCAATCGTTTCGGGCTTATCGGCGTATTTAAGCGACTTCACCCCACAGAAAATAGTCAAGCGGCCAATTCACGGGTCCGTAACGTGAAACTATGCGGTTACCAAACGTTTCCTTCAATAAATCAATTGTAGCACGAGCTGTATGGCATGTTGCGCAGTCTTTTTGAAACCACAGCTCCTGCACATCATGGTTGTTCAATTGATGAACAAAAAGTCAGTAATCATGGTTCTATAGTGGTTACCACTGGTTTTAACGTTCTGGCAAGTATCGTTTTTAACGAAGTACGGACCAATTATTCTACCAACCCATAAAGTACACCAAACAGTAATTTTTTCTGGATGTTACGGTGTTTCAACATGCACTGGAGGATTATCATCACTCCAAATACGGCAGTTTTGCTTATTGACGTATCCATTCAACCAACAGTAATCTTCATAGCTAAACAAAATGCTTATAAAAATTGGGAGAAGGGCAATCTTGTTTTGGGCCGATTCATCGAATATACGCCTTGCTATGCAAACTATGTTAACCAAAAAAATGCCAAACCAAACTAAAAATGAATCACTTGACTGCTGACAAAATAGTCGCCAGTTAAAATCGTGTTGCCAACTTAAAGTTCTATACCTAAAAAAAAAATCACCCTTTATATGGCGTTTTCATGGCGTTCTTGTTGTAAAAAGGTGTTTTTTAAAATTCAGACCTTTAGCGGACTAGTTTTCATGTAGCTTACTGCACCAATGAAACATTGTATTACTTGGTTCAATTCAGAGCTAACTGACTTTTGTGCAAGAACTTCCGTATGATGCAATTGGTCCACATATTATTCGGAGTTTTTTGTTTTATGAATAAGCTCTGGTATTCCTCCATACCTGCCAGACATGGATTGACCACCATCAGTACATACACCAGTACACTTTTCCCAATCCAAACCATTTTCTGCAATAAACTTCTCAAGAATGTAAAACAAGTCTTGGGCCGTCACATTTTCGGTAATGCTTTTGTTTTTTTCTTTCTAATTTGTATTTTTGTGAATAACACACGTCGCGGCGCCCCTCTTTAGTTTATACGGAGCACCAGGGCGCCGCAACGCAGTCTATGGGAACCCCAGAGCTAGCCACAGATCGCGCTAGCTGCAGACGCTTATTAGAGGTCTTCGCCAGACAGCTATACAGACAGGCAAATTTTCCACAAATTTCGGACCATTTGTCGTCATCCACTTCTTCACATCACTTTTACCACCCTCTGCATATCAAATTCATAACTTCAGAACTTCATCTCGTCGCAATTGTGGAGCTGTAGTAGTAGGTTTTACCACGATAAATGAGACATTCCATAACACACTAATTTCTCATTGGGCACATTTACATCCGGGATTTGCCTTTGTTACAGAATCGGCAAGACATGCTGCTGTGGGCGCTTCTATGCGTATTAAGAGACGCACAGTACATTTGGTTGTCGATACGGAAATCACGAGACTTGAGCAAGATTTTCGACGATCGGTTCAACAGGTTCCTTTATACAAGAAATATTGACCTTCGATATATATTTTCTCCTCTTTCGCATCTTGTTCGCTGTCATTGGTTGTAAATGGCTAACGTCTTACGCATAAGTGTCAGTTTACTCGAAAGATGCAACAAATCAACTGTGTGATATCCAAACCAAACTTTATCCTTCCCATAGATGAATCCAACAATAAACTCAACAGAAAAATAAGCAATAATTTTCGGCAGCAACAATAACATAATCAAACATCAAAAAAAAAAAAAAGGAAGTTTTTACACAAACACAAACCAAGCCATAAGCATAGCGAAAATGCTTTGGAACATTTGCCTTATACTTGTGATATCTTCGGTTTCATCACCACAAAAACACAGTGTCTCTGGTGGCGGAGCACCCAGTGACTCGATCGTAATTGTCGGTGCTGGTGGTGGTGCATCACGCACATTTCACGAGCACACACCGCAGGAGCTTCAACACCACCAGCAACTGCACCATCATCAGCAGCAACATCATTCGTATCATCACACCGGTGCCGGCGGTGGGAGTCCACCATCATCGGCAGCAACCGCATCTCAGCTTTCAACTACCACAACAAATACGGCAACAGGTGCTGTTGCTGGTGGTGGCGGCAGTGTCGGTGGGTCCCATGCGGCCTCGTCCTATGCGCATCATCATGGAGCGCCTGGAAGTGGCCACACAGACCATCGACACTCGTACAATTTGCTCAGTGAGGCGATGTCACAAGCTGTCAGCAATGAATTCAGTAAGTATTTAGTTTTGTTTTGTTTAAGAAGTCACATAGATTAAGTATAAGTATACATTACATTACATTTTACGATTCCTCTGTACGAGCACATGTACACATTTAGTGATTTTGTCCGGAACACAAAATAACACCTGAGCAGGTATATGATACATTAGAGGCGCGCGTGCATTTTACATAAGTTATTGCTCAATGAGCGTTGACTTTTTTAGTTTGTTTCTTTTGCGTATTTGGTCATTGGTGTGGTGACTCACAGTCGGATTCGTCAAGTGTTTATGAATTCAGCAAAGAAGTCGGCCACGTAAGTGTTCAAATCAAGATTCAAGATAAACCAGCAGACATGCAGGGTGGGAGAGATTCCGCTGTTTTAAACAATGTTCAACATGTGAGCATTGACGTTGTGAAATGTGGATATTTGAAAATTTGCAATTAACACCTTCGATGGATGTCATGATAGGTTGATTCTGGATTGTTTTTTATGTATTAATTAATATAACGAAATATCACACAGACGATAAGTGAACGTTTTCGCAAAAGTTTAGCGGTTGGCTTCGCTTCGTTACAATATGAGATTGTGTTCAGAAGTGATCAGATGTCAATGGTTTAAAAAGCGTCAGCTAATCATCTTTCATACACAGGGTTGGCCATCTAGTGGTTTTTTTTAAATCAGAGCTTATTTTAACACTGACAGTTGTTTACCGCTCGAAATCTTGACAGAAAGTCAGTTTCATACCTCCGCGGCACGAAATGAGTGGCTTTACGCTTGAAAAAGGTTAGGAAATACTGAAAAAGTATTTTCAAAGTGAGTGCTGTGTAGCCCAAACAGTGCGTTTTTTGAAAAGATTTTTTGGCCGAAACACAGTACTCATCGCGACTGCTTTACGCAAATTTGTGCAAAAAGTTCGCCACTATCGAATTGGCTGAAGTTTTGTTGGCATAAACCCGCGATTTCAGGTAGCCCAATAGAAAGAAGTCTGGGATGGTCAAATCGGGCGATATTACTGGCCATGCCATGTCGCTAAAACGGTAGATTACGCGACCAAGAAACGTTTCCTTCACAATATCCTTTGTGGCTAGTGCTGAGTCTGATGTTGCACCGTCTTGTTGAAACCACATGTCCAGTAAGAACTCGTTTATCATAGTCCTGTATCGTTCGCCAATAACAATGAACGAATTGCTGATGGCGTCTCAAAAAAAACGTCCCAATCACTCCGCCCGCTTGAACGCCGCAGCACACGGTAACTTTGAGTGCACGTAATGGCTCTTCGTGCATCACAGGCGGATTTTCAGCGCCCCAGAAACGATGATTTTGCTCATTGACGTAACCGCTTCACTGGAAATACGTCTAGTAGCTTATGATGATTTTCGACACAAAATCGTCCTATTTGTTGTTGAGATGATTGTTGATAATCTTGCGGAGTATAGCTGCAGCTGTCTAGTTCAAAAATGTCAAATTTGATTGACGTACGACGCCATTTGCAAAAATTGTAACATCTTCTTTGCGCCACCTTGGTTAAAAATACGCAATCAAGTCGTGTATTATAAATTCACTGCTTGTCACTCGCTGAACCAAGAAGTTATTATTATTATTGGTGGCGCTACAGCCCGTTGAGGGCCAGGGCCTAGCTTCTTAGCAACCCACTCGTGTTGTGCGTGCTATTGTTCTATCACGAGTGGAAGGGACATACAGTTTTATGCCGACTCCGAACGGCCAATTTTGAGAAGCTTTTTCTAGACAGTTATACTCTTTGAGCATTGTCAGTGACTCGAAAGAGGTGGGGCCGTGAAAAGTATTTCTTGTCATACCAGGAATCGAACCCAGACAGGTAGATCCAAGTGCGTAGGAGTCGACGCACATACTCACAACGCCACGAGCCACCACCTGAACCAAGAAGTGCTAAGACCAAATTATAGGACAGGCTGCTTTGGTAACTTACAAGCAACTTGTGCTCCTGCTCTCGTTTCTTACAAAGTCGGAAAAATGAGTGCATTCTGCCATTATTAAATTCACGTTTCCCCCGAGCGTGAAGTGTATTTCAAAAATCAAAAATATCGCTGATAAAATAAATTGTCTTCAACTAAACGCAACTTTTTACAAAATTGTCTATTTAATCTCTAGCCGTGACCTGACCAAAAAAAAAAAGCACCATGGTCACATCATTGATACGCGGGTTCTAAATACTTGATGAATTTAATTAACGTTACCGTGATATTTTCGACAAGCAAATACATAGCACAGACTTTTGCTAAATATAACACAAAGTTAACAGATGTTAGTCACCTAAGATACAGAACTCGAGTTTAGTGCCATTTGTACATGAATTCCAGTGGCAGCTTGATGTATTCGGCGAGGTCAAAGAGCGGCAATAATTTAGAAGCAGTTAAGCGATTTAATGAGACGAAGATGCTCGGTCGAGACATCTTCCGCTGTGAGTTGCTTGAAAATATTATTTGCAGGTTCTAGTAAGGTGCGTCATCTAATTGAAAATTGAAATTATTATGATACTGCGTTATTTGATGTTACGAGAGGTCACATTAAAAATGTTATGTTGGCGTGGGTTCTTTATTATCAAGTGCTACGATTTGTACAGTGAACTGTGATTGGAATGTAGCCTTTTCTTCCGTCCTCGTCTAACAAGACACTCTCCGAGGATTGTCAAATTCAGAATCATATACATAGAGACATTTAACTAAAACCCTTGTCCGTCTGAGATTTAGCTCTTTTGAGATTTAGCTTTTCACGCAAACTCTTTTAAGTTTTATAGCAACGCCATGATGCTGTGGAGACCACTCGTATTCACAAGCCCCGGTCTGTGTTATAAATGTTATAAGAAACGCCGTCAAATGAAATCAATGGTGAAGAGACGAGGAAGTTTCATATCTCTTTACTACATTATTTCTGAACAAATCAACTGTCATAGCAATCAATGTCGTCAATTCCGCCTCATACTCTGCATTTGCTCATAATCGTTGAAGTAGTAATTCCTTCCCCATTTGGATGATCGTGTGAAATATTGCTCCCCTGCCATCGACTACTAAATGTTAAACATTATATGTGTCATGGACACTTAATGGGATTATCTGCAACGCGACGATTATTATATATATTCTAGAATACAAAAACGTCATATCTTCTCCACAGCAGCGACGATTTTTCACAGCTTATCACTGCCCACATGTCCCTATTGTCTAACAAGCAACAATGTTATTCTTTTTCTACGTCGGTTTGGGGGCCATTAGGTATACCACGCCTCCGTTATGTGCCACACTCAGTGACTTGTAAGAGCTCCTTAGTCACAGTTATGGAACACAGTCATATAAAATATTTGTGAAAAGTGTTTATTGCCCGATAATTTAAACCCTCGCGCGTGTTGTGTTGAAATACATACATAAGGACATTTACAAAGTGTTCGAGTGTGAATGGAAAACGAAGAATGCTACGAGAATCTCAGTTACTGAAATTGATTGTTCTTCCTCTTTTCTTTGGTTGGCGCTCCAGTCCGGGGTGGGCCTAGGTCTCAGCAAACACGCCTCTCCATCCAGCAAGGTATTGTCCTAGTTGCTTCTAGCTACGCACGTTGAACTGATTGAGGTGCCTTCCAAGCTGTGTACCGCACGAGGGGCGTTTGCTTACCTTTCCGCGTTGTCCCTCAGGGTTGGAGTCGGAAAATTTCCGGGCCGGAGCATTTGGACACCAATTCGCTCTACATGACCCAGTAGTCTGAGATGAGAGACTCGAACTCGTTTGACCAGATAGACGTCAATGTACACCTCCTCGTTCAATCTCCTCGTCTAAACACCATCAACACATACGGAACCGAAGATTTGTCGAAGCACTTTCCTCTCTAAGCGATACAGCGAAACTGTCAAGGTCTTATGTTGGGATATCTTGGTTCTTTGAGCGAGAGCCTTCCAAGCCCAAGGACACAGCGATTGACAAGGGGATCCTTTGTTTTATCTCCGCTGTGGTGTCATTGATTGCATTAGTTAGGTAGGTCATAGGGTGCCGTGTGTGCCCTTAAGGCCATGGCTCACTTAGACCAAATTGTTGAGTCCATTGCGCCCTTGTTTTGGGGTTCTGTACCACCGTGGGACCTACATTAGTTCTAAAACCACCCGGATTCATAAATGAATCTTAGGAGGTATTTCAGTACAACGTTACTTAAGTCATCTAGCTCTACGAAGAAGTGGTTACCCAGGAATGCTCTTCTTCTTTTTGCTAGCGCTGGACGATCGCAGAGCAGATTTTGGATCGATTCTATTTCTTCTTCATCTCTGCAGCAATTACAAAAGTCGTTGTGCGCTATGCTCAGACGCATAACTTGTGTGCCTATTGCACAGTGTCCGTGTATACATCCTTGCGAATTAATCCGATCAGTGATGTTGATCTCTTCTTGGCCAGCGTCCGCCATAGAGCCCTCGCCGTTGTTCCAATACTCAGACTCTGGCTCTGTCTAGGGCTTAGTCATATGCCTTTTCCCTTATGGATCTGAGTGGCGTATGCGCATATAGGCATATGACAGATTCTCCCAACTCCGAACATTTATTCGCGAGGCTGACCGCCTTTTCACTTCTTTGGATTCCGGTATGCCCCGGTACCCAGTAGATTGCATCAACTTCGGAGCCTATATACACAGTCCTTCCCTACATCAAAGTTATAGCTGTCTGTATAGACTTATGACCTTCAGGGGGTCTCCCTTCTTTAGGATCATACAAACGATGATCACGTTCTATCCGTTGGCTTTGACTAGATCTTACCGATGAGTTGGTGTTCTTACCGCAACCTGCTTCGGGAAGGTCGGCAGGCAGTCCATCGGCACCAGCAGCCTTGTTGAACTTTAGTTTGGTGATTGTTGACGTAACTTCACTGAAGTCGGGAACTGTTTGTTGCAAACAAATTTGTAAGCCTTAGTCTTCTGTTGACGACCTGGGAATACTACTTAAACGAACTAACGGACATAGCCGAAAAAGATGTCAAATCAATCTGGACATTTGTTCAAGGAAAACAAAATGGTTCCAGGAGTACGGTATCCGCCTCAATGGCAACACAATGGACCCTTGGGTCTAAGTGTATCCATCGTTAATGATGGTAGCCACTTTACCTAACCTAACATAAGCCTAAGTATGTATGCGTGATAACAACGGACCTAGACTGACCTCAAAAGCGTGACTGTTGCCTGCTGCCAGTCACCCACTTTAACCTTAATCTAACCTAGACTCATGGCCATTTGGTTGCCTCGACTTTAGCGTAACAGTTTCACTATAGTTTCCCGTCCCAGTTAGAACCACTCGAGTATGCAATCTCATCTCATCTCATAATATCACTTATCAGTTCACATTTTTCGATTCAATAAAATCTGAGGCGATGAAAATAATTCGTTGAATACGAGACATAAATGAATTGCGATGAATTCTGACGAAAATACATAAACTAATCTTGCAAAAGTTCAACGAATCGAGTGTCCGACAATTGATTTATGTTACATATATACAATTTTGTTTTCAACTCGCTGCGCTTCTATCTTACGAAGGAGGACACTGTTCTGCACTTACCCCAACCGGATTGAGCGTGCTTAATTCAAAGCTGGTTTGCAGTGTCAATGAATATACAGCTCAAGCAAATGATGCCCCGAACAGACCTAATTATACCACTCGCAAAAAATCAGATGCTTTAATTTTTTCTTAACTTTTTCAGATTTTGCATCAATACAAACGAGAGATAAAAAAATGCTGAATTGAAACAGTCATAAGGGGAGGTTTAGCACCTCGATATCTGCAATTTTTTGCTTCTGATGTATTTCATCTGCAAATTTGTTGATGAAGCCGTCTACGATTTTGCGTGACAACAACGCAAACAAACGAATGCGGTCAAGATACACACCGTATTTCGTTGCGAGTATTCACATCTGTTTGAATGCAATAAGACTGGGGAGCCTGTCGCATGTCTATTTACTTTTCGTCAACCGAAAATTCACTGTGTTGATGTATGTTGGATCAGCATTTGACATGATTGTTGATTTTATTGTTCGCCAAAGCTTAACTTTGTCTCGTCGACTGGAGACTGCAAACAAAATAATCTTGATTCTCATTTTACTGCTCTTTATCAAAGGCTTCATCTATTCCTTGTTCGGGCTATCAATTTGATCGTCAAATGAATCATTCGATAGATTCAAAGTAAAGTTTTTAATAGGTTTTGGTTTTTTCTTACGTGCGTTCTGTTGCCTAATTCATTGCTTTGACTGCCTTTTGCTAATGAATTCTATTTGAGCACAAGTGACTTATTCGAATTCTTCTTTGTTTTCTTTTCTAACTTTGTCCGGATGAGCAGTTTGTTGATTGTCGATGCATTGTTATGAAGAATGAATTGGGGACATAACCTTCGCGTTAATTCCTCAGTTTCTCGTTTACAAAATCGTGTTGCATTGCGTGTTACTTTGCGGTACTGTGGCATGGCTCACCGTTTTGTTGAAAGCAGTAAGTGTCAAGAGCTTTTTCAAACATTTGTGGGCAGGCATAATGAACTGACGTCCGCCGATATCGATGATCATCGACTGTTTCGCGTTCTCTGAAGAAAAATGGCCCAATGATGGTCTGTGTCATGCAATAGTGCTAGGGTAGCATAGGATCGTGGGTAGATGCGCAGGAGCACGTCTCACTTAGGTCCGTATGTCCAGAGTAATGCCCAGAGGGAAAAGTGTTCCTCCTTATACTCATAGAGACATAGAAGTTGCACTTTGTGAAGACATTTCTTCGTCCAGCCAGCCCTACATATTGGGATAATTGGATGTTATTGAGTTGTTGCCGGTCCTAGAAGAAAAATTCTCCCATGGTCCTGTGTCTTAGTTGGCATAGGCTAGGACAGTAGCTAGGCTAGATAGTGAGGCGTGTCCTCTCTTTCTTCCACATCGCCTCATCCCCTGCATATGTTGTCAAGGGACAATCCCATTTTTGTTCCATGATACTTCAGATGGTTGTCTCGATAGAGCTCCGACTATTCTTTGAATCAATTCAAATATACGAAAACAAATGCAAATCAGCCTTCATAATGCACTGCAAGGTGGTTCCATTGAACGTGTGCGTTCCCGCGCAACATTCTCTTATGAATTGACGTTTCAAAAACATGTTTACGAGTCAATCGGATGACAAATGTCATAAATGTCATTAAATGGTTAAATACCGACATAAAAGATGGCCCACCCTGTATGTAAACATGTGTACATACGAAAGTCTCCTCTTCACTCTTGAAAGAATAAACAGAATCAGAAATAAGAGAGCAAGGAGATATCCAACTTCAACCAGAATTACCCTTGTGCGCGGCTACGAAAAATGAGAAAATAGTGGAATTCCCTTGTATTTCACATACTCTTACAAAATGCACGGATCCACTTCCCCGATTGGAGAAGGGGTTTCAGCTGTTCACAAAGCAAAAAAAAGCTGTCAATGTCAAGGGGGCAAGGGAGGTAGAAGTTTGATATCTCCTTGGTCTCTTATTTCTGTACGCACGAGTAATTGCTGAAGAAGCTTGCCACAAGTCCACAACTGACAGTAGCCAGTAGTCGATAATAGGAATACGAGAATTATTGTCTGTTGCAGCATTAATATCTATCAAATGTCTGCCGCAACAATTAACAACTTTTAAGATCGTGTCGGACAAGGCGAATACTTGGCACGTCTACGGTTTATGGGGCGCAAAGGTTTGAAAACGCCATTTTATAGATCTCGACGAAATAAGCACAAAATAAAAATTGATTAATCGCTTAGTTTAGCAGATATCGACGTACAAAAATTCCAGTGAAACTAAAAAGTATTTGCTTCCACTGAGGTAAGTGAACGAATAATAGATTAAACGTCTGGCAGGCGTCTGCCTGTATCAACATGTTTCTTAATTAACAGTAAACGGGTGTCACAACATGTCAAAAAATCATTAAAAAACCCCTTGTCTTGTATTTATTAGCCATAGCTCGTCCTTCATCTGCCGATGATGTAAATCGATATCCTTACGACAGGACGGCCTACGTATCAAAGTTTAATTTACCGGCGTTCACCTGACTCGATCAGTTAACTTAGCTCATTAACTTGTTTAATTGTGTGCAGTTAAGTGTCTTGAAAGCAATTTCAAAACATCCATTGTCTTCGCATGCCTGCCCCGCCTATTGTGAAACTTTCGCAGCCCACCACAAATAATTAACACTCAAAATATACCCGAACACGATTCAATTCAAGCACATTTTTTCCAGCTAAATTCATATGTGCTAATTAATGCAATAGATCTCGGCTCACATTCGATGTGTAGCTCATCACATCACGAGTAGAACGGAGAACAGTGAGAACCCCCTGCCCACCTGAATGAAGTGTGCTTATTCAACGTCAATTATTTATTATTACAACGATCGGCGATAACATTTTCGAATGAAGCTCAAATTGTTATTCAGACGAACGCGGATATTGACACGAAGGGGGGAACCACCATCACCGCGGTCCCCACAGTCACAGACACAGCCCAGCACCTCTGCCAAAATGCATACACATTCATCCGCATGTATCCACATCTACATGTGTAGCTGTGATAAAAATGAAAATTCAATGAATATATCCGATGGCAGTTGTCTGCCCCGTGGTCGTTCGTCGATCTTGAAAAGTTATTTTTTTTTTCGTGTACAAACCAGCAGCGGGCGAAGGAGATACTTTTAGCTCTTCATTGGACATGTGTGCGAAATGGGAATTTCGTTTATTGGCTCCTCTCATTGAATAGAGTGCGACAGTTCCGCTTTTTTAATTTGTTTTCTTTGATAAAATAAGTGTTGGCAGTTGGACTGCGTGGGTTAGCTGCACCTAAGAGAAATTTATGCACGCAGTCCAACTGACTGCGTATATTCCGAGGTAGAAGGCGGTTGGGAACTGTGAGAGCTTTTGCGTGCTTCTCAACTTGAAGGCACGTGAGTGATAGCGCCTTTGATCAGCCATAAATGGCGTTCAGAGAACGCTGACGTATCTGACAGAAAGGTACATCTTATGAGGGATCACAGACATGGCAGCCGCTTTTAGACTCCCATGGGTGGGAAGTACGTACAATACGAATTGACTTCAATTAACTTTTCGTTATTGCTCACTGACATCAGACGAATATAACGACGATTCTCTTCTGTATGGACATTATCCATTTGTTTTGATACTACCGCCATCAAATGAATTGGCATTACTACTTAATTTGTCGGGGATTACAAATAAAACACAATATTGGCATAAAAAGACACTAAATTCGCATTCAATGCCCGTCTTTTGAAGATACTTTTATGCGAGTTGTCACAAGTGCATGGGGGAGATGTTTGATTTTTATTAGTAGGATCATTCGCTGAAAATAACAGCAATTATATCCAGTAAATGTCGCTCATCGGAAGTAACCTAATTGTGTGGATAGCATTTCGGGCCAGTCTGAAATTTTTATTTTTTTTTAGTTCTTTACGTGTCAAGGGTATGTTTTCCTTCATTAGATTTGTTGAAAATCCTTAGGGACGTACATTTTGAAAACACATAGTGCTTTGTGAACAGTGGGGTAACAGAACCAGTTCGTTTCCAGATAGGTGTCGGCTTTATTTTGTTTTAATGAGATTCAAATGTGCATCGTTTCTAACAAAAATTATTCAGGAACACGGTAATTCCTTCATTGTGCAGGACCATCCAACAGACGACTATTGATTGTGCGTCAAAGCATTGTATTTTTTAGAACGTTCTTTGGGGCTTTTTTTTTACACAAACGTTGCATTCCTAAAACGACACCTCTTGTCGGACGACTATAAATCATTAATTTTGTTGTGCAAATAGTAAATTTAAATAAAAAAACATTTATGATTCAATTCCAAGCTTTAAAGATGTGTAATCAGAAAGACGTGTCAGGGCCTAGTTGGTAGCTTTTAACTCAGTATTTGTTCTAATTCTCACTTATGGTCGCGAAATTTGGCTAATCATCGAAAGAATGAGAGTACAAGCTGCCGAAATGAGATTTCTTTGTGCTGATGTGGAAGTTTCTCGGCGGGATATTGTGAGAAGCACAGCAGTACACGAGGAACTCAATGTAGAGCAGCTGCTTCTTCCAACGGAAAGGGCTATACTTCGATGGTTTGATCATGTGGTACGAACGTCGTCATCAGCTTCTGCTTCACCATCCTCACCTTGAATGCGATTCCATCAGATAGGCGACCGCTTGGCAGACCCAGGTCGAGGTAGTCGGACAAACTCCAATAACTCGCCTGGTTCCGCTTGTACATAACTCCTGAGGATTTAGAGTCGATGGCGAAAGATCGAGCGGCCTGGAGTTCTCTCGTGGGTGTTTTGCCCACGTAACCCCTTTAGTGGATCATGCCAGTCTCAAGATAAGGACAAAATTGTTCATTTCAATACCCAATACTAGCAAAAGTTTTTGGTGCAAATTTATTTTTTTCTTGTTATTAGTTTACTTAATGGCTACAAATTGTAAAACAAATTATTCGAAATGTCCTTGAAATCTTATTGCAAGGTCCACGGTTTATTTTCGTATTGTGGTTATATATTAATCGTATTGTGTACAGACTGGCCACCGTGGCTTAGTGGATTGGAATCCTACGCCAGGTGTGCTGGGTTCAATCCATGAATTTACCAACTTTCATACTTCACGACTCCACCTCTGTCGAGTGACTAACAATGCTCAAAGAGTATTTCTGACTAGAAACGGCTTCTCGAACTTCGTCGTTCGGAATCGGCATAAAACTGTAGGCTCCATCCTCTCGTGATAGAACAATAACACGCACAACACAAGAAGTTAGAACCCGGTCCTCCTCGGACGTTCGCTGCAAAAATACTGAATTATATTATTATTGTAAAGATTCTTGACAACTTTTTTTAAAACATTTATAGGTAAACTTTCGCTGATGTTTTAACAACTTTTTCGCAGCTGAGCTTGTCCCCACCAAACCATCACAAAAGACTGGGTGGTGTCCACGTTGAACACTCGGCATGACTTCAGAGGCATGTCATAATGACCGAGCATAAATGCTATAATTCTGTTTGTTGAACGACTCTCCAATGTCTTTTTCTCATCAGTAAAAAGGGTTTTTCCGTGGCCATTTTTCGAAGTTTGTACCAATCCATGGTTTTGCGTACAAAGTCTTGCCCACTCTATGATTCCAGTCAAATGAGGTTAAAGCTTTGAACGAAGAAACTTTCCATAAATATCACTTGTCAAATAGCAGTCAGTTTAATTTTGTGTTTTTGAGTTCATTTCGTGTAACACAAGATCTTGGTATATTGCAATAATGAATGAAATGCAACATCATTCAGTTGTCCTCCCCCGGAGTTCTTACAGGGCTCGATTCTGACAAGATAATTTGTATGACGTTTCGTCACATGTGGAGCAATAAATTTGCCATAACTTCCATAGCCTTCAAAAATTATTCCAACCACACCATATTTTGATCGCCCGTTGACATCCAACAATTTGAAATGTTGTGTGATACCAGACACCTTCCTGTTGAAACTACACGTCGTCCAAATCCATGTCTTCGATTTTAGATCAAAATCGAATCGGCTAACATTTGGGTATAGCGATAACACTTGACGGTTAAAGTACGCTGCAATGACACCACCAGAGGTGCATAATTTAGGAAATATATCTTTGAAACACAGCTATTGGAAGGGTTACATTTGAACAAACATGCATATCCTTAATCACCCGTCGACTGTTTGTTATATATTTAGCATCATTTGGAGCAGATGTCATAGCCGTTCAAATGTGGCACCAACTAACCTCAGACTTAACCTCCATCGTGCAACCTTAACATACAGACAGACAGACAGACAACCTAACATGGCTTTTAACCACACAAACAGGTTATAGATACGATTCCCACAGATACTGAACTAGCCATCTCACTCGCAAATTGCACAAACGCTTGTTCATGTCTAGCTGCGGCTCACGACTCGTGTCAAGAGAGTTGCCCAGCTGTTCAAATTGATTTTGACTACATTCCCTCACACACAATCTTACACTACTGTACGCTCGCTAGCGGTGTATGTGTCACCTGCTGTTGTCTTTTTTTTTTACTCAATTTTTGGTCTTCGATTTTCGATGCGAAATATCTTGATATGTCGTTCTCTTTCTGCTTTTGTTTGTTTGCAAAAATAGATGAAAGATGACGTGTTCCTGGTTGAACTTGGAGCTGGTTGTGTCGATCTATGGACCACAAGGTTCGTTCGGTTCTAATGCGAGCGCATTTACCTCGTCTCGTCTCTATCCGCTTGTGATCTTTGAGTCTCTATCGATCACTGCTCTAATGAGATGTCACCCAATGCAATTCGACTTACTGTTGCAATTAATTACAAGGAATTGACTATTTGGGATTTATATGTTTGAATGAAATGAAATCAAACGACAGAACGCTGATGTGTCTGTGGATAAACGAAAACTGTGTTAAAATGTCGCCCAGTGTGTGTGTAGACGATCGATTCTTGGTTCTGAGGTAATACTTTGCCATGCTGGGATTAATTGGAGCACTGAAGGCGAACAACTTTTCAAAATTGTCATTTGTTTTTGAAATCTTGAACACCTTAGTCTGTGATCTTGAACATATTTCGGTTTGATTCGAGTGTGAGAACGTGGCTGCCGATCGTGAAATTCGATCGGACAAGATTCTATGATTTTTCTGCAACTTTGAGTATGCGAAATGCGAAAAACGTATAAGGCGCTTGAGGGAGACAAGCAAAAACGAATGCCTTTCTTGGACGTCAGTGGGATAGAACTTAATTTGTGGTGGATGGCAACAGCCCGTTGAGGACCAGGGCCTAGCTTCTACAGCAAACACTCTTGTTGTGCGTGCTACTGTTCTCCCACGAGTGGAGGGTTCTACAGTGGAGTACCGACTCTTTGAGCATTGCCAGTGACTCGAAAGATGTGGGCCGTGAAAATGGGTTGTCGTACCGGGAATCACTCGTAAACACCGTAGGTTCAAGTGCGTAGGAGTCAGCACACATCCCGGCGACGAAACTCAGCCACATGCGTAGCTTATTTTTCGAACAATCCCCGACACTTTTTTGTAGTTCAGATAAATATACTCGTCCACGCATGATTGCTCTGACCTCTCCAAAGTCAGAAGTCAACTAGCTTAGATCCGCGCAGTTCGTCAGGAAAAGAATTAATTACCAGAAACATTCGGTCTACAATATGCCTTGGTGAATTACTGTGGGCGCCATTTCATTTACGATCAGATCTTTAATGATTGCCGACGTGGCTGGCCGGCAAAAGAACTCTGCTCTTAATTTTTTGTGAAGAAACTATAAAGAACGTAATTTATCGCAATAATTATGGTGAATGTTGTGTTTGTCAGATGCTATATTCAAGGCACATGACGCAGTAAATTGCTGAGTACGTACCTCAGAGTTTATTTAACTAGATGGCCAAGTTCAAAAGAATATCTTCATCTCATTTTGTTGCCAATCCATTTTGGGGATTTCCTGGATCATGTATATACAATATTCGCACATGCATTTATGAACCGTATGTTCATGTTTGTTTACTTTTCAGTGCAATTGGCAACATTGCTCAAAGAGAGCGAGAGAGAGAGAGAGAGTCGATGACTGCAGCGACTGACGACAGATGACAGTTGAAAGATCTCAGCATGTAATAACAACACACCGACACCGACACACCGACCCGAAGTGATCCATTTTGAATTAGGAAATTGGCACCTGCCTCAGATGCAGACTTGGCTTACATTCTTGCACTGCTAGCGGAAGTGTGCGCGGGGAAGTGCGGCGCATTATTAGCTTCGCCCCTTGCCCGCGTTCGGTTCTATTTTTGCATTATTTCATGATGCACTCAGTGCACTCTGCTTTTCTCGGTTTCGTTTATAGACCCACCGAAAAAAAAGAGGTCAATCTGTATTTGAGATTATCAATTGAAAAGGATTTCGCCTTGCCCGGTGGACGTGCAAAGGCGTGAGACGATGGCAACGGCATACTGTACGTCTGCACATGCGACAACGTGGGTCGAGCATATTGGGAAAGAACTTGAGACGACAATTTTTGGCTTATCGTGCTTTTTTTTGCCGGCATACACTAGCCCGGGGTGTCATCGTAGAGTATATGTTAATTCTCTGCGGCTGAATACTTAATTCGCCGCAAACAGAGCGCCGTCATGAATACAAATAACATGATTAGTGTTATAAAAGTGCATAATGACTCCATTGACGATTGTGTGCTCGCCTGTTTTCGGTATTGTGCAGGCGTGTGGTACTTATCGTTGGTATGCATGCGTTGAATATCGTCATGTAAAGTTTTTGTAGATAAACATTGTTCAGATTCTTTTCCTTATTACTATACTCTGTACTGTAATTTGTGGATGGAAGACAGCTGGTAAAGTCATTTTGTGATTAAACTAGAATTTTTCAACTAATTGTGTGACTCAGAAACTGATTATTCAGATGTACAAAATTAGGAAACATTGTTTTGATAGCACTCAACGTGAATGCATTCAATGGGGTAACGGAAGCTCAAATGGTAAATAGAGGTAGAACAAATAGTATGCCACCAACTGATTCATAACACGTACGAATCGCTCAATCGCTCTCAATGGGCAGATTTTCCATCGGATTTGTGTGTAGTAAAGGAATTGTCTGAGCAGTAAAATATAGTAAACATAGACACAACACAAAGTTATTCATTTCATACAATTAAGTAACAGAGCCTTCTCGAGAGAATCATGCTTGCTAGGGAAAAATTCTTTATTAACGCTCTGTTCCACTTTTGCATTGAAGATGTATGGATGCGATGATTTGGTTAGGAACTGTAGGAGAAGGTGATTTCTGTGATACACCATCAAATTGGCAATTCTTTACAGCTTGACGACGTTCGTTGTGCTTGGGATCTTATTTTGTCCGAATTATTCCGCAGTTATGTTAATGTTTGTGAGTCACCCATCCATTGTTTGGAATTTCAGTGGTGACATCGCCAATCAACAGTCCATCTCCTTTAAAGCTGTAGTGTGACGACTAGGATTATTATGGGGCGTAAACAACAAGCCTTTACAAAGAAAGAACGATCTTTGAATAGCAATATCAATTGCTGACGACTGCCGACTGAGTTAGTTGAGGTTGTCTTCCAGTCATATGCAAAGGTGCAACTGTCATTCAACACCTCTCAAACTAAAATCATTTTATGTCTCCAGAGGGAGAAGAAGGCTGGGAAAAGTATTTTTTTAAGGACTGTTTTCGTCCAACCGATTTTTGTGAAATAACATTTATATATAATTCAGAAAAGATATACAGTATCGGACAAAACTAAAGCACCCCCATAAGCAAACTGAGTACTTTTAGAGTGCTCTTCTTGCATCGGGTAACAGAGAGATGTAACGAAAATGACCAATAATTCTAAAGAGTGACCATATGCCCTAACGAGAGAAGCAACCCCAGACGAGTACAGTCCTCCACCAGTCCTGACCAGTATTTGGATCCATCTATCCATCAGGGTCCATTCAGTCAGGTGCTATCTGAGTAGCGTTTCTACATAAACGCTTGAACTGGGCATTTGTAAAATGGAAAACGGTTATTTTTTCTGATGAATTTAAATATTACAAACAAAATTCAGAGGGTATCACCCGAATAAGAAGACCAGCAGGTAAAAGAATGGACCCATGATACTGCATCCCAACCACCAAATTTGTTGGAGGAACTGTACTCGTCTGGAGTTGCTCCTCTGGTTAGGCAATTGGGCCACTCTTTAAACTTATTGCTAGTACGGATGGGTTTAAGTATTTAGAGATACTAAAATCGGATATGTTGAAGAGGAGATGGCATTGATTGGAGGTTTCTACAGGACAATGATCCAAACCACACAAGCAAGCTAGTTATAACCTGCATTGATTCAAACAAAATTAAGGTTCTAGATTGGCCTACGCAGTCTCCAGACTTAAACCCCATGGAGTAGTTGGAGGACATAGTCGACAGACGAATAGAACCGAAACCAATGCAACAATTTGGATCAGCTCTACGAGCCAGTGGAAGATGCATTTTTTTGTTTAATGAATCTTTCTAACTCGAACAGAATATGTTCTGTTTGCTTGTTTTTTTTTTGTTTAATAAACTTTGAATAATGTTCGTCACTTCTCTCTGTCACTTGATACAAGAAAAACACTCTGAAAGATCTGCTTTAGTTTTGTCCGATACTGTAAATCGTGTGATGAATATCAGTAGACTGGACTTCCAGTATAACGGAGATATAATGTTCAGCCAATTCGTTACATAGAAACCAGTTTATTCGACCTTAAAGAAAAACAATACTTACTGATAAAATAAAAAGTTTTTATTCTATTCAAATTGCATTTTCAAAATTTTCATTCATGTTCAATTGCACAAATTTTGTGCAGAAATAATGTCGTTTATTTGAGTTTGTCTGAAGGTTTTGTCTGTTCATACACCCAGTGGACAGCTTCTTCCTGTAACTGTCGTAGAATCAATATTTTGTAGCAATCTTGTTGGTTTCCTTCCTAACATTTGCTACATCTTTGGAAGCAATGACTAGCGTCTTGCTGTTTGGTCATTTAAACTTGCCCATTAGCACGTCTGTCTTCATCATCCTCTTAGTTGATGAAGTTTCCTGGAAAATGAACAGCATTTGTTATATAGAGTAGTCAAATTGTTCTTTATATGTTATTTAGAGATATCAATTATAGTATATTCGTTATATCGGCATTCGTTATACAGGACATCCAATGTAATATCAAATGTGCGGTGACAATTAATCGAACGTACATTTGCAATGAAAGGAAACAATAAACGCTCCACTATCTATTTGCAAACTAAGAACTTCAATTCAACATGATAAATCTATTCTACTTAAGATTCCTAAAATGTCATAAATCCGTCTTAAGTAAGCGAAACTGGTTGTTAGTTTTGAAGTGAAAAGCAAACATCATCAATATGCGATTAAAGCAATGTCGGCAAAGAATTCCCCATACATTCGATGCATTTTTATTTCATCGATTGTCGATTAAATTCGAATCAGTATTCTTTGCCAAATGTCGTTATCGCAAAAAGGTGTTGAAAATTCCACGCCATTAACAAGCAGACAAACAAGAAAACAGTTAAGGTGTATTAATGCAAATAAACACAAATGATAAAATAGACACAGATGTCTTGTCTTAAATGCTCGTTTAAAGATTCCCATGAACAATAGGTTCGTTCTCTTCACAAAGGTGATGATTCTCCTTGAATTATATGCTTGTAAAATATTTACAAAGTGGGCTAAATACAAGTTTCTTTTTAAAAATGCAATAAAATCAACACTTCGCAGTTGCGCATTCTGTCACGAGCTGTAGCTCACGGTTGCTTGGATGATATTAGCCTTAAGTGCTTCAATCGTTTCCGGATTGTTGGCATCATTATATCGGTCCTTCACGGTTCCCCACAAAAAAAAAAAAAGTCCAAAGGGGTCGAATTGCAGCTCCGAAGTGGCCAATTTTCATCGCCAATACGGCTGATAACATGATTTCGGAATTTGGTGCGTTAAAGATCGATTATAGCATGGACTGTGCAGCATGGAAAAGAGAGTTAACATGACTCTGTAACGCCTACCATTGACCGAAACGTTATTACCAGCCAAAATTTATGCCAATATTGCCACATTCTCATCTGTGCGCACCGTATGACGACGGGGACAATGAGTGTTGTGCTAGTGGACCAGTCTCACGAACTTCCTACTGCTACATTTTGGCCAAAACTTCCCCCTTTTCAAAAAACGCACTGTTAAGGCTACACAGCACTCACTTTAGAAATAAGCCCAAATCGCGAGAGCGCCCATTTTTTCCATTTGGCTGCGCAATCTGCCCGACGCCTACTTTTTTACTGCGTATTGTTGACGTTTACGAACAGAACAAATGACGGTCGGCCTGCGTTAGATCGATTTGATTTTGAATTTACGAACACAACTAACGGAAGGCTTTGTTAGTTTTCAGTTTATAAAGACGCCCATACATATTCCGGGAAGTGTCCATTTGTATAGAGGAAAAACAAGCTTCCAAGAACCATTGATTAATTGTTTGCCCTGCTGTGTGCCGGCCTCAGAGAACCCCAAAGTACTTCTTCTGAGACATTTCTACTCACATACGGATAATTCAACACCTTCGGAAAAATATTGATTTCCAAATCGAAACGTACACCTGACACTTTAACCCAGTTGAGGATGTCAATATGTTTGTCAGTGTACAAGGTTGTTCGATGAAGAGATTTCACATCATCTGAATCTATTCTAAGTCCAGTCTCCTCACAAAATTTCGTGGCAGCGAGCCATCCGATTTCAGCAAACAAGACATATTTCACAAAGTTCACTGGTTTCTCAGCTAATCATTGAGATCTGAAATCGAGAATGTCTGACACTTTGGGAACCACCTGTCGGAATGACGATGACAGCCAGCCACGGATTCCGATAAGAAGTGAAGTAAATTTATATGAAGTATGAAACGGCGATGCACTTAGCCGACATATTTGAATAGTTTTGATAACGATATCTGCGAATTGATTTATTAAATTATTGGTACCGTAATTATTATCTGTAATTTATTGTTGACGTCTTGATTCGGGGCAGCTTGGGCCACCATTTGGTTAATTAGTGTCTTCTGTTTGTTTTCTAGGTTCACTTGGCAGCGGTTCAGCTGATGGGGCTTGCCACGCAGACGATCTCGATTGCTATAGCGGTAACATCCAGGATCGTCTGGGAATGGAAGCGATACGCACATTGCATCGGCAGTTGGACGATGATGACAATGGCAACATTGATCTCAGTGAGTCAGATGATGTGAGTATGAGTGTGTTTACTATTTTTAAGTTTGTTATTATTTTGTTTTGTTTGTTTTGGTTTTTGAATGTGAAACATTTATGAACTTGTGTTGTGGTGGATGCGACAGTTGTGTGGATGTCGTCTATGAAGTTTAGGTGTGCTTCGGAATACGTATGCGATGAGATTGTGAATCAGGTCGAGAGCATGCGACAAACAAATGTGTCAACGGATGTGTAGGACGATATTTTGCTTTCTTGACATATTAAAAGTGTGTATTGATTCATATTTCTATTGTGAGTTGAATTTTGTAATTATAGATTGGAGCCGGAACTCTGATTGGAAGTGGCAACTGACGTGGGCGTTAGTGATAGTTATTGTTAAAAATATCTCGCAACGTAAATAGATTTTAGATCCTCTTATTAGATTTGCCACTACATGTACGGCATGGCATATAGAAAATTTCTTGAAATGCACATTGGCATTGTTTTGAAGATCTACGGCCGTGGCGTAGTGGGTGCGTCGACTCCTACGCTGGGTTTTCTAGGTTCAATCCACGAACTGTGCGGCACTACTTTGCAACTAACTGCCAGTGCAAAATCTCTGATTCTCACGATTGATAATAAGCTGAACTGGAAACTCAATAACTTCCCTTTTTAGCTGCAAGAAAGCCATTGGATGCAAATAGGGACAACAACCACGCATCGCTCACTGGATTTTCATCTCGATTGTCAGACCGACACTTCTGTATGTGATCTCCGTTTAGTGGATAGCACTGGATCAACTTCAAGGCACTCAATCGAGTACAGAGACTGGCCTGCATGTGCATTAGTGGAGTGCTGAGAAGTACTCCGCCAGACGCAGTGAATATTCTCCTCCACCTTCCACCACTGGAAAAATTTGGCAAGCAAATAGCAGCCAGCACAGCCGTGAGACTCAAAAGACTCCAACTGTGGTCCGAACTCAACACCGGACACTCTACCATTCTTATAGAATTCAACTTCCTTCCTAACGACCCAGGCTATCTTCGAGAAGAAATTCTCCACCAGCATTCCTTCCAGATCGGATTGGATGTCTGACAAGCAGACGCTGGATGATCCTCTGCGTATTTTCACAGACGGATGGAAGACCGACGAAGGCGTGTGTCTGTTCCAAAGATCTCTTTGAAGCTTCCTGCGTCTTTCAGTCTGAAACAATCATCAATTAAAGAGGCGTTGTCATGGCTCAACAACAACGTGATACCTAAAGCGATATCACCATCTGTTCGGGCAGTCAGGCCGCGACAATCTCATGTTCAACTCAAAAACATCCCTTGATTGCAGGCTGTCTCTTAACGAGATGGCTTATGGCTTTAACATACATCTCATGTGGGTGCTGAGACATTGTGAATACCAGACAACTACAAACCGATGAACTCACCAGGTGTGGTACAACCTCCTCCCAATCAATAGCAGGGGTACCACCTTCCATGCCGATCGCTACAGCCATCTACCATCTTTTGCAGATACACACGATTAAAACCATCAATAACAAATGGCTAGAAGGCACCACCTGCCATAAAACAAAAGAAATCTGGCCATCACTTAATCTAAAACGGTCACTCAGTCTGCTTAGGTCCATCAGACCCTAATTAAGGACGCTCATAGGAGTCATAACCGGGCACTGTGCAATTGGCACTCATGCCCTTAGGATTGGTGTGCCACATAATAATTTCTGCAGAAGCTACATGGGTGAAGAGGAGGCAGAAACCACAGATCACCTACTCTGCCGTTAGCAGCCGACTTTTACGTCCTTTTGCCATTATATCATATCTGCGAGGTAGTACGGGTCAGCGTGGTGCATTGGGTAAGTTTTATCTGTTTAGGAAGTCACCGCAGCAGCTTCGCCCTCGTCGTTAACTTCCTGCACTCGTGCATCAACATGGTCCACAAAGTGTTTTACAAACTTTCAGAAAGCCGTCAATTTTATATGCGACCGTATAATACCTCATCTACACTACCCTTTAAACATTAAAGTCGACTTTGAGAGTACTCAACTAGCGCGAGTTTTCTGTCGAAAGCAGAACTAACCATCAGCATGTAGTGCGCTCCTGCTTAAAGAGAAACTTCGAAAGTGGTTATCCAATGATGACTACGAAGAGCTAACAAGAATCATGGCATCTCACGTGTCTAGTTTAAACTCGAAACGAGTTAACGATCTCTGCTATAAATGCTTCAAAAACTCCTTAGTCATCATCGCAATCTTCGTCTTATCAGTCTGCATACATATCGTAAATATCTGAATAACCCCACAGAGATAATTGCTGATATTCTTTGTATTCTCAATGACTTACTGCGTCCACCCTCGATATCTGTGACGAAATGTTGAGACACAAAGCAAGCACGACGCTCTGTAATGTGTACAAATTCAAGGCCTCCTCTCTACCGGTGATGGATTATTCATAATTTGTTTACCAAGTGAACGTCTTCTGCCAGGCACTCAAACATTCAATAGCGAGCGTCGTGGGTTTCATCATTTATTGACCACGAATTCATTCACCTTGTCCATTCTTTGCACAAAAAAAAAGTAGCTTTCTAACTCTCATAAGATATCTTTCGAAAACCCACGCTGCTGACCAGGATTTTGCAAAAATAAAGAAAGACAAAAAAACATATTCGCTTTGATGTTTACGGCAGCAGCAACGAAGACCGCATCTTCGATAGAAATTTATTCCACCATTTGGTATCTTTCTTGTAGGAATATGGAGCGTTTAGTTCATTATGCTGTTTGCGCATGAAAATTCTGCTGCATGAAGTAGGAAATTACGTCATTATCAGGTGGGTTGCTCGCACCTTCGCCTTTATCTCGGTGGCTAATTGAATTTTGTGTTATCTCCTGGCAGTACAATTAGCCAAGGGGATTATTATTAATGTCAATTCTCCGGTAGAGATTTATTTAATTGGTATGGTAAGGGTACACAAGTGGTATGCCTTTATTCGCAACCAAAGATAAAAGCGGTAGGAATGTGATGCTGAGCGAAAATGCGCAGCTCACAATCAGGAGCAGTCCTTTGAATAAAAACAAATCTGATTAAGGAATATTTTATGTTTTATATTCGATTATGAGTTGTGAGCCTCAGATGTTTCTGAAAGTAGAACATTATTTGAGACTCTGCCCGAATAATGTTCACATTTCATTTAGAATCGATTGACTGTTTAAAGCAGAGATGAAGACTGTGTGTATTTTCTTTTTCTTCTTTTAATGGCGCTACAGTCTGGGGTGGACCTCAGCCTCAGCCTCAGCCAACAAGCTTTTCCAGTTATCACGATGTTTAGCCAATTGCGCACCCCAAGTTGGTTGTGGTCCTTCTCCACTTGTGTGTGTCATCAGTACCGTGGGCGTACTTTATTGATGTTCGTACTTTTTACTTGGGAGGTAGACGAAGTCGTTAACTACCTCGAAGTTATAGCTGCCTACGGCTGAGTCGTCGATGTTGTGCGTCGCTTTTCGAAGACAGCTTATACTTCGCTTTGCCCTCATTCACTACTAAACCAATTTTCGCTGCCTCCCTCTTGTGTTGACGAGTGAGTTTTGCACGACCTTCTCCAGGATGATATTAAAGAAGTCTCGGTGAGTTCATTACCGACATTGATGGAGCAGCGAGAGTTCCCAGGCTGACGAGTTTGGCACGAATGTCAAACATAGACATGCCGCTGTATAGCAGTCAAATGCTCGACGAATAGGCGGTGGGTGTCGATCTGCATCTCTTGGGTTTTTTCAGGATCCGCCGTACGTGATGTTGGCCTCAAACCGCACTGATAAGGACCTGGTTATTCACGAATGGTTTCAGGCAGTCGCACAAAACGACAGAGAAGATCTTGTAAGCGATGTTTAGGAGACTTATCCCGCGGTAGTTAGCGCAGTTGAAGGGGTCTCCTTTTTTTGTGTACTACTTTTTGTCTAGTTAACTTAACGTAGGTCTGAATTAGTAGTAAACGTCTACAGTGATTCAATCAAAACAATTGTAGTGGGTTGCAGTGGATGGAAATCTGCATGGCACGACTTCTATGTATGTGACAAACATTTGGACTGCATAAGAACATCACCGTTGGTCCATAGGTGTAGGCGAAGTTTATTTTCCCATTCGTTTATAAGCGCTGTGGCTGCTGTCCAATTGACATTACAGTACGGTTCGGGACCTATGAACGCAGATTCCGAGCTCATCTGTGGATTCGTTGCCTGCAATCCTCCAGTGTGCAGAGACCAAGTCGAGCTTCACTTCATTGTGTCTGGCAAGGGGTTGCAGTGCGTCGAAGCAGCATTTTACGGATTAAGAGTCTAGTAGGTTGGACAATAATGCCATGAGTGCTACCTGACTGTCTGAAAAGATTGAAATTCTAGCGCCGTTAATAGCTTTGAGGAGATTGTATCTGGCGCAGATCTTGATGACCTGGACTTCGGCTTGGAACACGATATGACTCCACCCCATAGGTACGGCGGTTCTTGTGATGGGTCCAAAGACTCCTGCCTCCACTCCTGAATCCATCTTTGATCCGTCTACGTACCATACTAGACTTCTAGGAACACCATTGGTCCAGATTTTACGATCCAATATTTCAAAGGAGATAAAAGGGGAAGGCATGAACTGGGGAGACAGAAAGCAGATGGCCCAGAACCGTGTACGGTGGAGATCTGTTGTGGCGGACTTTTCGTACATTTCCTAACTTAACTTGGTTGATGTTGGTTGAGTGCCTGACCCTGGTTAGAGGGCTCACCGATTCGAGTTCCGATGAAAGCAAAGTTGATACGCTTTTATCCGGTTTCCATAGCTGGTCCAGTCACCATTTGCCGTTGGGATCAAGTGATCAGTTGTCTATCAGTGGTAGTAGTCTGACTAGGGGTATCACAATGGACCAACATAGTCTAAGTGTGTTGGGGACTTCGCTGACAGCCCACCACTAACCTTCGTATATTTTAAAAATGACTGCAAGGTAAAATGGATTAAGTTAAAAGACAAAATTTTAGAAGAGTTAGTATTCTGTCCATCCAAACAATTTTTTTTTAAATTTTTAGTAAGATTTTAATAAAAAAAAAAATTAAATTAAAAATAACTTAAATTTCCCAATTTATATTTTCAGTTTTTGAGAGAAGAACTGAAATATGACTCAGGTTATGAAAAGCGTCAGAAAGCATTTCACTTTAACGACGACATGCATATATCCGTGAAAGAACTTTGGGAAGCATGGCTTCGATCAGAGGTTTGTTCACGCTTTGAGTGTCTTAACAAATTTGTGAATTTGTTTTTATTTTATTTTTATTCCAGGTGCATAATTGGACAATTGAACAAACCACAGATTGGCTGGCACAGTCTGTGCAGTTGCCACAGTATGTGGAGCTTTTCAAATTGCATAAAGTAACTGGCGCTGCCCTGCCGAGGTAAGCATTAACTGAGAATTACTAAACAAATACAAAGTGCCTAGGCGCTTGTAAATGCAATCTGGGGGTGGGAGATCTTCCATTTTTTTTTTGTTGAAAGAGAGTCTCTTTCAGCGTTGCCATTGTGCCACGATCGTGTTATTATGGCACTTTTTGATTGAAATTGCACTGTGACACTTTAACATTGACATTCTGCTAAAAATTTGCAAAATTAACGTATTTACATCAACGTTTATAAAACAATCGCTGCATCGCTGCCTTCGGAAAGGGTTGAAAGCTCGTTAAGTTTCGATGATTATGTGTAAATGGTGCTTTATTTATTTATTAACTTTCCACTTATGTTTGTTTCTATAACATTTTCTAATTACATGCGTACATAAAACGTATATTCTGGTTTATTTCCGGTTGTGAACCCCATGGCCTTAAAATGGGACTTTTCGGTAGCAGTGGTGGCACTTTGAAAAATATTTTTCCTGTGAAGCTGGTCTCTTTGTCTTGGGATCGGTTTACTTCTGCTGAATAGAGACTTAATTGTGAAGTTTGCCCTCATGACAACTAACCTCATCTTCTGACTTCAGACAATGTCGTGTATGCTTTTTATTTCGCGCACTAATTATTGAAAATTGGGAAAAAAAATCAAGATCAATCAAGCGGAACAACAACCGATAAAAGTCAACAAACGCAGACAGTTCTATTAACCTTATATTAAGAGACTTATTATCTATTAACACCGTCCGGTAGAATGTCTAGGAAATCGCTTCCACAACTTCAATTTCGCCCGAAGCACTTCGCTTTTGTCTCACATTGAAATGATTCGCTGTTCTGTATTGTGTTCTCTCGTCGCTCGAGAACAGTACGAAACAGTTTCATTTCAAGCTGATCCGTCGCGTGAAACACATCTACCTGTATCATGTACACCAGCGGCCATTATTCCAGTACACCAAGTGAGAGACAGGTGTATGATTTGGTCTTACTGGCCTTTTCTCGTCACATAGATGACAATGAAAAGCAGTGGCAGCACCGCACAAGCATCAGCAACTATTTAATTGCCGCTCATTTGATCATCTCATTTCAGATTGGCAGTGAATAACATGCACTATGTGGGTAATGTGCTAGGGATTAAAGATCCAATTCACAAGCAAAAGATTGCTCTAAAAGCTATGGATGTTGTGTTATTCGGTCCACCAAGAGGTAAGTCGGTCCATTGAATGCTCGAGATTTGAATTTCATAACCATTTCCTGTTTATCTTTCAGAGACTGGAACTAGATGGAAGGATTACATATTGGTAACCTTGCTACTTAGTGCAATCATTGGCTGCTGGTATGCTTATCAACAGAATAAAAATGCCAAGAAACACCTCAGACGAATGGCGCAAGACATGGAAGGCCTTCAGCGGGCCGAACAAAGTCTACAGGAAATGCAAAAAGTGAGTAAACATGGGAACATAGTGGCATTTGTACGTACAATCATGTGATTACTGATAGAAGGTGGATTATTTCCGGTTTTAGATACATTTTCAAACAGTTTAGAATATGCGAATTTGTGGAATTATGTAATCATCAAACAGAAACGATTTAATTTCGGCAAGTTTGTTTGCTTTCGAAGTGTGGTTACCCACTTTAAAGATACAAGTTACATGGATAGAGAGACTGTTCAATGCCAAGCGGCAAAATAGCTTTGAATGCGCGACTACAACAACGACTACTACCTGGTGGCGTTCCATTTCAGTGAACATTCTCCATTTGTGAAACATTTTAAAATGTGTGTTTTCAATTTAACAATGTGGAAAAAAATGTGCTCTTCGGTTAGAACTTGTTTTGAAATTTCGTAGCAAAATAGTGGGCAATTGCAATTAATTAGAACCTTTGGACCCATGTGCGGTAAGACTATCTACTTATATTCCAGTCTGAATGTGAGTGGGTGTTGTTGGATTATGATAAGTCGCTTTTGACTGCTATGATGAATGACCATCAATTCTTGTTAATGAATCCCTTTTTGTATCAATGAATTAAGCACTAAGCGGATGAACCACCATGAAGTCAGATGCAAACAGAGACTGGCTTATTGATTGCTTTTTTTTTGTATTCTCTGGTGATGAAAAAAATCTCGTTAATGACAGATTATATTTTTGGAGTGTGAGCAGGCGGACAGTAAAGATGCAGTAGTTTGGTTTTGAACAAAGATTGTCGTTGCTTTGAAGATGATATGGAAATTAAGATTTCTGAGCAAATTGTTGCCTAGACATGTCAAGTCTTGTAGGATCGATTAGCAGCTAAGATGCTATTTTAATTTTATCTACATATATGTACGAGGGGCGTTCAATATATTCTCGGTATCGATATGAAGGAAAATGCAAATACATTTTAAATTGTTTTTATTTTTCAATATAATCCCTAACATCAACGCATTTGTTACATCTAGAGATAAGCTTTTTTAAACCCTCAAAAAAATAAATTTCCTCTTTGCAAAATACCCATTTATTGCCGACTTGATTTCTTCATCATCCGGAAATCTTTTTCCACTAAGACATTTTTTCAAATCCGGAAACAGGAAATAATTACTTGGGGCAAGGTCTGGACTAAAGGGTGGGTGTTGGATTTCTTAGAAAGCACAATCTCGCGCAGCAGCCTTGGAAAATCGCGCCGTGTGAACAGGAGCGTTGTCATGAAGAAGCAACACATCCGCTGCGAGTTTACCCCGTCTTTTCTTTTTAATTTCCTCCCGCAAATTATGCAAAGTGGAAGCGTAGGATGTGGCGTTGATGGTTTCACCTTTTTTTGTACTCAATGAGCAAGATTCCTTTTGAGTCCCAAAAAAACTGTGGCCACGAACTTTCCGGCAGACGGAGTGACTTTGAACTTCTTCGGGGGGTCTGTTCCTTTTTTATGCCACTGCATGGACTCTTGTTTGCTTTCAGGGTCATAGAGGTGGACCCATGTTTCGTCACCAGTAACAATTCGATCCATAACACCGTCCGCGTTCTCACTACACATCTCCAAAAGGTCTCTACAGCATGCGATTCTCGCTTTTTTCTGAGGCGCTGTGAGCATTCGTGGCACCCACCTTGCACTGACCTTTGAAAGGTCGTGAAGAATGGTGTGAATGGTACCAATTGAAAGCTTGGTGATCTCTGCCATCATTTTTATTCGGGCATCCTCAAGAACAAGTTTTTCGACTTCTTTGATGCTTTTTCCCGTACAAGCAGTAGCCGGGGCGCCGGAGCGAGGGTCGTCTTCAACGCTCTCTCTGCCTCTCTTGAACTCACTTGACCACTTTTGCACAGATGATAATGAAGGTGCGGAACCCTGGTAAACTGCCACCATCTCTTCATGAATGTTTTTTTGACTTTTTCCTTGCTTAGTGAGAAATTTAATTACAGCGCAATGCTCAATTTTTACCATCATCGTCTCAGTTGCCATTATGATTCTGTTTAACTAGAGATAATACGGTCTCGACTGCGCCTATGCTCCATCGTGTGCGGTTTCTCGCAATGAGTTTCAGCTCTCTCCAACTCTTCTCCAGTTGTCGGGGCTCCTCCTCTACTGTTCTGCGCCATGTACTTCTCGGACGTCTTGGATTAGCGGGTTCCACTGCATCGCATGTTTTCCTATGAAACTGTCGCCTTTTCGAAGGGTGACCAATCCATTGCCACTTGCGTCGTTGAATAGTGATGCCTGTAGGTTCCTGGCCCGTTATCTCAGAGAGTCCTATCCCACCGTCCATTTGGCTCATTGATGGTATACTTAACGCTGGAGCCCCCGTAGGTTAGGTTAGGTTAGGTTATGTGGCTGCCATCATAAGCGATGGATTCATACGCAACTGGGCCGATTACCGACAGTCAATCCTGGAACCATTTTCTTTTTTTGGACGAATGCCCAGATTGATTTGACATCCTGGAGCCGGCGTATACTTAAACAAAAATGTGTTGCATCTGTCTAGCAATTGGAAGACATAATTGATTGTCATCGTAGGGTTAGTTATGATTTAGTTTAGATCATTTTGACAGCTGATATTATATACATTAGCGGTTGTTAAATGATGTGTAACGGTATGCAATTCTCTTTTAATTAATTTTAGGAACTCGAACGAGCACGAATGGAACAGGAAAATGTTGCAACTGAAAAAATGGACCTTGAACGTCGCCTCAAAGAAGCACCATCACTAACATCGTCCAGTTCCGATCTAGAAGTGCAACAACTAAAGAAAGAAATCGAAATGTTACGTTCCGAGTTATCGCGTGCCGAAATCGAACTTGTCGACAACTGTTGGTCACCACCGCCACAGTTGCAATCTTGGCTGCAATACACTTATGAATTGGAATCAAAAAATCATTTAAAGAAACGTGTTTCCGCTGAAAAACAATTACAATCAGCACGCGAAGCATGCGAGAAATTACGTAAAAAACGCTCTAGCTTAGTTGGTGCTTTCGTATCAACACACGGTAAAAGTATCGATGATGTGGATCGTTCCATTGTTGAAGCACGTAATTCCTTAAGTGATGTGACCAACGAACTGCAAGAACGCTTACATCGTTGGAAGCAAATTGAAACATGCCTAGGATTTAATATAGTTAACAATAATGGTCTTGCCTTTTTAGAAAGTGTGCTTTATGGTAGAAATGGCGGGGGAAAGAGTTCAAGAGGTTAGTAAAATTCATTCTGAATTTTTTTTGTTCATTCGCTTTTTTTTTGTATTTATTGTCTGTAATTGAACTTTGTTTCTAAATTGTCTTGAATTTTTTAGGGAGAATGACAAACAGCACTGATGATCTTGACGATGAATCCGTACAAGGTAAGACATTTGAGAATTTTTCCCTCCTGTCAACGGAGTGATGATCACATGTTCCGAATCCAAAAGCATATACATCCTGTTCTTTCTAAGTTGATTTGATTGATTTTTCTTAATTCAACTGGACCTACACATTTTATATGCCAAGTTAATTCCGAACTGGTGCTGATTTAAAAAAAAAAAAAAAAAAAACACACACTTTTTGTACTTAAATCTATGAAAGTTCTGTTTTACTGAAATATCCTTTTAGAGTTGAGTTGTTTTTGTAAATGTAATAGTAGGATCGTAGTGTTTTTTCGGTTAAACAAAAAAAAAACTGATACATATTGGAAAAAAAAAAATATAAAACTACTTTAGGCAGTGCTTCGCAAAATCGAATAGCTTATCCATCCAATTCACACAGTGGCAAATGTGCTTATTCAAATTGATCGCATAGATGTCAAAATTTGTAAATTATTCCTTAATGAATGTAAAAAACACATGAAGTAACAATCCTTGAGCACTGTCAAACTCATATGTTTCATTACAAGGTGTTTTACTTCGATATTTTGCATTCGTTTCTTCGCGCCAAGGATACTTCTTTTCATTGGCAAATCTCATGGAATCTCAAATCTTCATTCAAACGCACAGATTTTCGTGAAACACTGCTTAAAATTTATCCGCGCACCACTCTCACACAGGAATGGTGCACTATATACACATTTGTTTTTTCTTCTTTTGTAACTTTCCTCCTGTCGGGTCCTCGGTGTCTCTTTCTTTTGGCAAGTATTTCTTAGGGCATTTACTTAATGGCGAATGAAGTTTACATTTTTCATGATAAAAAAAAACATCATGTGCTTATGTAACTGCCTTTATCTCCAAGTGAAATAATTAAAAAAAAAAAAAAAAACATTTTAGCAATAAGCGTCGGTAGCTACATATATAAACAGAATGTATAGTGCTTTGTACAGTTTCTAAAACGCAGCTTTTATATAAGTAAAATAAATTTAAGAAATTACTTTGCATTTTTCTACTGGTGTGCGGGTTTTTATTCATACTGTAGATAATTAAGTGCTCACACTTATGAGTAGTATATACATACATTTAGACGTACTTGTAGATCCAATAGTAGTGCATTCATTTGCGATCAGTAGTTTACTATTTTCATAAAGATACAAAAAAGAAAACAAATTGAAATGCTTACTATTACATGATTAGTTGTAAATATATAATTACAGCGCTTGTAATTACAGTTGAAAAGCAATATGAAAGTAACTGATAAATAAAACAATGATGATTAGTGGTTAAGTAATGAATTTTTAATCCTTTCCGGTGTAATAAAGCTTCGATTAGACCAAATTCAAATCAAATTTATTTTGTATTCTAAATATTTTTCCTGGCAAAAATGCATTGATGATGGTGCGTAGTTTCAAATGTCTACTGTCTTCTATTCTTTCTTTAATCCCTTACTTTACTTTTCTTTCTCCGTAGTTTCTGATTTGTTGATTAAAGTGATAACATTTTAACGTAGGTTTCGGCATTCAGACATGTTTGAATGTTGCCTAAATTGTAACATGGCTCTACTTTGGATAGATGGTTGAAAGTAATTTGCCTGTTTATTCGTCATTTACTAATTTCAATTTGTGATATAACACTTAGAACGGAAGCTAGTTATATTGAAACAGATCGTATAATCGATGCAGGCCAAACTAATATCGCAAGACTGGCGGTCTGTACAGGACACTGGTCGATAGGAAATCATGCCGAAAAATTAGGTATCCCACACAATTCACACTGTCGCAGCTGCAACAACACCTATGACACGTTACCACACTTCCTTTGTGACTGCCCGGCACTTACCCTTCTAGACCCTTCTTTAACTCAATTGATGAGATTTCTACAAAGGATACTTTTGGACTAATCTCCTTCATAAAATCCTCAGGTTGGTTTTAGTTAAATCTCAACTATACTCATCAACTATATAATCAGAGCGGTGGCATAAAAACGGCACACAGTGCTATTTAGATTCTCTATGAACCACCACTTCTGCCTACCTACCTAAAGCCCAGTTTCACAGGGAATGTTTAAATTTAAGTTCAGTTGAACCTTAAACCGAGTTCAAGTTTTTGGTTTAACTCGTCCGGTATCACAGTGAAATCTGAACTCCACTTCAGTTGAACTTCGTTCGTGGAATGCGATCGATAAAAGATGGCAACACTTTCCATGTGGTGCGTGCATTAACTATAATTTCTAAGGCCTTTTCATGTATTCCCTGTGCCGTTTAGTTTTAAAACGCTTTTGTTCATCCCTATTCAAATTTTTGTAGCGCGTCCTTGCTGTTATTCGGAAATCAAAGATCTTGATAATCAACCGAGGAATGAAAAAAAAAACTGCGGTTTGGGGGAATACCATTACCGAACATTAGATGTGACAGAGAATAAAATACGAAAGCTTGAAAAAAGAGCGAGAGAAACAAAATGCCGCAGAACTGAGTTTTAAACGGCAGCGCAGTCTCGTTTAACTTAATGACCATTCATATGAGCCGCGAACTGCTAATGCGAACTTTCGGAAACAACCAATTCCCAACAAATACAAACCAAAAGTTATAATTCTTGGTATGCAAACAGATGAACATTGGATTATCTAGTTTTTTTATCGACAAAAAACTCAACAAAAGATGGTTTAACTGTCATTATTAATGATTTTAATTTGTTTCAACCATTCTCTTTGCTCTTTTTGCATGACAAACGCGATCCAGCCATTCACGACCAAAGAATTCGCAAAGAAGTGTCAGTTTTCGTATATTCTTCGCTGCGAATGGAAAAAAACTCCATATGAATGAATTGTCAGTATTTGCGAAGTTAACAATTCGTAGCGATCTCATATGAATGGCCCTTTAAACTGCAAATTGAACTCAGTTCAGAGTTCAGAGACGAGACTGTGATATCGGAATAAATCGTTGAACTGAAGTTTAAGCCAAAAGTTGAGTTAAAACGTTCACTGTGAAACTGAGCATAAATAAAACAGGTGATTGTCATACAGACATACAAATTGGTTTTCTAGCTTTTGAACATGTCAGCAAAAAAAGATTTGAGATTATGGAACGTAACTCCTCTTTCGCACTGGTTTCTTGTTTCGCTTTCCACGATTTCGTTTAACACGATTCATGCCAAGAAATTACTTTGCATTTTTCTACTGATTTCATGCCAGGCAAACGCCATTTTCACATAAAGACTACTTAAAAGCATAAAAACGCACTCAATTTGCATAGTTGGCTTTCGTTATCAGCGTATCAAGTTTCAATATCCCTTCACTGTCTTAGACAGCTGGTTTATTTGATGTGACATGTGACAAGATTAAGAAAAATACTCCCATTTCGTTTGTTGATACATCATCAGTTTCTTGAGGCCAGTTTGTCTGAAGTTCCTCCTCAATCCTACCAAGGGCATCCGACACTTTAACTTAAGATGGTAGCTTAACGATACCGAACTACTTTTCGCTATGAACGATCGACCAATAATGCTCTCGTCTACCCTTCATCCATAACACTTTGAGAGACCTCCTTTCAGGGCTGCCAAGTCTCTCCAGATGTAGTTGTTACAGTAGGTTCCTTCACAAAATTGTCCTGTAAACAATCTTAGCTCTATTGCACCGGAATCGGGATTCATATAAAAAAGTATATTTTATTAAAATTGTACATATCTTAAAAATGTAGTTTATTTATAAATGCACACACTATAGTCACACGAATCACTTTACTATAGTCACTCCTTGTGATGTACGAGCGGTGGAAAGCTCTCGCTGTATGTGCTATCATATGTCGAATTCATTGATGCATTCCTTGCCAATATACATATGTGTAAATGTTTATTGTTTTATATTTAATTTAATGGTTAATCAATTTATACACAATCTATCACACAGAGGGATACACATGCATACATATCCCTTCCACACATATGTGTAATATTTCTTTTGATAAAAAAAAAAAAAAAACGTCAGTCCCTTTTCCCAGTTGGCCCCCAGCCCTCAGTAACTAACTCCTCTCTGAATGTTTTGCAAATGATTTACTTTACTGGTACCTCCTCCAATTCCCTACTCTTTTTTTTTGAAATCTTAATTGTTAACCCAAAAATATCTGTAGCATTTTATTTAAAAAAAAAAATCAAATCTGAGCTATTATTTTGAAATACAAGCAAACACAGTTTGCTATCCTCACCGGAACGGGTTAAATTTTCTTCGATGAAACAAACCTGTTTAAGATAAACGATGAATAATGTAGAATGTGATTTATTATTTTCCTTATGTTAATTTTAAATTAACAAAACAAACAAAAATCAAATAAAAATGAACGAATATAAAATGAAAAATTCAAACTGTATCCAAACAAATAAAGCAACAAAAAAATAAAAACAAAATATTTTTAATCTTTATTCTCTAATCACTAGTATTTTTATTTCATTTATTTTTTTTTCAAATTTTTCTTAGATTTTTTCTAAGATGGATTTTTTGCAAAATAAATATTTGATAGAAAAAACAAAACAAAAAAAAAAAAACCGTAGTAGAAAATAGTAGCAATAGTCTAATAAACGTAAAAATTAAAAAAAAAATAAACTAAAACAAATAATATGTGTAAAATGTGCAGATATTTTAAGGTAAGACCTATTTGTATTTTATTCGTTTTAACATCCAACCGAACTAATCCAAATGTTTGCCGGTGAATTCATGTAACCCCATATTCACGTATTAACAACTCTTGTGTATCCTTAAAGAATAGTAATGCAAAATTTTATTAATTACCTCGACGACTACAGAACCTTGTGTCGTGTGCTTATTTCATATGATGTGTTGTTCATTCATTAATTTGTCAACATTTTGAAATGTCTTTAAGAATGTATGTATATCAAGAACATTGCCATGTTTGTTTGTCATGCTGTCGTGGGGACATGAATAGATAACTCATTATTCTCTCACTGGTTGTAGTTGTGATTATAAACGTACAGCTGCGTTCAAAAAAATAGCAGTGGTAGTTGTTGGAAATGGTTTCGTTTTATAAAGTTTATCTACACCCATCGAAATAATTATACTTTCACTTAGAAACGTAAACGTTTATTTGTGTGTTAGGAAAAACTTAATTTATGATACAATATTAAGTAATAACGTAAACTTAAATAATGTGAACACATAGAAAAAATACGAATTCATCAATTTAAATACTTCTTCAAGGGAAATAAGTATAATTCCAATTAAAAAAAAAATCTCTTTCTTCTTCACAAAATACTTACTGTTGTGAAAAAATGTATCCGCATTCAATAATGTGTGTGGCCACCAGAATGCTGAATTACTTCTGCCATACGTTTTGGCATAATATAGTCATGAAGCTCCGAAATGGGAATTTCTTGCCAAATTTACTTTATAACTGACCGTAGTTCAGCTAGCCTGCCATATTGTCGTCCAACACTGTATACCCGACTTGTTATGATTCCGAAGAGGTTCTCAATAGGGTTTAAGTCAGTACTGAGAGCTGGACACTTCATGGTTTTAATGTTCTTAGTGTCAAACCAATTGCCAACAATGGCAGTTGGCAGCTGAATCGGTGCATTATTTTGTTGGAAAATAACACCTGAGGCGTCCACTTCATCCAAGAAGTCAATAAGTACTTCATCTAAAAAGTTCAAGTAGCCATCAGAATTAATTTTGTTACTGGTTAAGCATATTTTCTGTTCGTATAGCAGAAAATGGCTCATACCCCTTTAAAATTCCTATTCAAGCTCACTCTATTTCTTACACACTTGGACCTACCTGTCTAGGTTCGATTCCTGGTACGAAAAGAAATACTTTTCACGGCCACATCTTTCTCGAGTCACTGACAATGCTCAAAGAGTACAACTATCTAGAAAAAGCTTCTCAAACTTGGCCGTTCGGAGTCGGCATTAAAACTGTAGGTCCCTTCCACTCGTAATAGAACAATAGCACAAGAGTGGTTGCTGGGAGGCTAGTCCCTGGTCCTCTACGGGCTGCAGCGGCAACTATATTATTATTATATAACGTTGGTAACCATCAGGTCCATCCAAAGTAAACTTTTTCTCGTCACTAAAAATAACTTTTTTTCACACTTCGGTCCACAATAAATGCAAGGCAGGTTTACCTTTACTTTTTGTCCATGAACTTCGTAGAATTTGGTCAATGCGTCCATTTGAAACGCCTAAGTTTAATTCACGACGAATATCAGAGGAACTTAATTTATTTGAGCTTGCAACTCTGACTATTTCGCGTTTTACCCGTGCAGTTATAGTTGGAGGTCGACCCGAGCGCTTCGTACCTAACTTTTACACACCTTCTACACCAATGTGAGATCTATTGATTCTTCTTGTTAATTCCCGATTAGATAGTCCACATTCCCGGTATGTCATCAGTTTTCCGATCTCTTCTGAATTAGGCAAACTCCGCCCTAAATACTGGGATGGAATCGGCTAACACGAGTTGCGATAGTTGGTAATCGCAATCCTACTTTTTGTGTATAGTGATTGTCAATTTGAGAGTCGCACATTTGGGCTACAGACTCCTTTAGAACTCTGACTGCAAACGCACCGTTCTCGAGATATGCTCGATTCTACAAAAAAGTGTTGCTGGAATGGGTAGCAAAGAAAAGGTGGCATGGGCAGATGCTTTACCATCGACCTCAGGCTTTGCTTCATATTTTTTTTTAGTATTAGAAATCATTTTTGCGGAACTGCCAACGATTTTTTTAAACGTTCCTTAAACGTTTTGCCTTCGCCAAGAAGCCTTAGAATAAGCGGCCGCTCTTCTTTAGAACAGTGTATTGCCCGTCCCATTCTGCAGTGAAAGTTTCCATTATTGAACAAAGTCCCAGTTTTACCTCAAAAATCCAAAAAAAAAAAATTAACCAAAAATTAAATCGGTGAAAAAACAAGAAAGTCACAGGAAACCAAACCACAGCTATTTTTTTTTTGAACGCAACTGTATATGTGTACACTTGGTAATGTCTTTTGTGTTTTATGTTACAGCAGACTTGCTGTTTAAGTTATTTTGTTGAGTTTCTCAAATTTCAGCAACAGAAACATTATGGAGGCGCTCCACTGTGACGATGGTTAAACATCTATTATTGAGATTCTTTGTGTCTGTCATACACTTTGTTATACAAAACGAACTTTTTTTCTTTTTCATGGTGGGCTTGTCATTTATTTACCATCGTTTATTGTTAATTTATGTACAGTGGTGGACAAAATAACAGAAACAATGGTTTTTATAATGTCCTATGCTTTGAAATATCAGTAAAATAAACCAAATATCAGCAATAATCCTTTTGTAGGTAAATAATACCTAACTGCACTTGAGGATTATGCAGCAATTTGGTCTTATCAAGTTTCAATTGTCTCGACTGATAAGAACGGCGAGAGAATGTTTTTTTTAGGCTGGAAAAAATAATAGAAACGGAGGATGTTCTCAGCGTCGTGCAGTTCATTCCAATTTTAGAAAAAACAGGCTAACAGTGTTGTTTCGAACATTGCCAGTGTCAATTTGCTTAAATATTTAAGGCAATATAGTGCAAATTTTTCGAAAATGTGTCGTGGACTTCATTGCACCAATACTGAGCGGGAGTTGATTAAAAACTTGCGAAAATACGGGGAAAACAATGAATTAAAAAATCCCAAATTATGAAGCGTTCGAAGAAAATCAGTGATCACAGCTATTCATGTTGGCCCCAAACCGGAAACTAGGGGAAGAAGACGGAAACAACACGACGTGCAATGCAAGCAAAATTCATTTGATTCTTCAAATGAGCTTAAGATGGAACTTGACGCACCAGTAACGAGTCGTACTATAAGTAACCGCTTGAAAGAAGCAAAACTCTGCCAGATCGGAGGTTCCATATTTGAGCAAGAAAAATATTCAAAAAAAAGATCGCTTACAAACACCTTCATCGGGAAAGTTGATATAACATCCTCTGGTCCGATGAAACAAAGATTAATTTGTTTAGTTCTGATGGGAATATGTACGTGAGACGCCGGGGATGCTTTTCGTCTTCTGGGGTTGGTCCAATTTTTTGGATAAGAAACGAAATATGTGCTGCCGATTTTGTAGATATACTAAACACAGTAATGCTACCATTCTCCGAAGAGGACATGCCACTCAAGTGGGAATTCATGCAAGACAATGAAGCTAAGCACTCTTCGAAACCAACGAAGGAGTGGTTTACCCGTCATAAAATAGCAGTTATTGAGTGGCCATAGCAATCCCCGGATCTTAATCCGATATAGCACCTATTCTTAAACGCCAGATCGAGGACTGTAGAGCCACCAGCAAGGGGCAACTGTGGTCAAAAATCCCAACTGCATGGTACTCTATTCCTGTTGACTCATTCCTTGGGTCGAAGGTGTGCAGCTGTAATAAAAAAAAAGCAAAGGTTCCACGACGAAATATGGATGAATATGATAGACAGATACATTTCCTTAAATGCACTTTGTTTCCATTATTTTTTCCAGGCTAAAATTGGCGAAAAGACAAAATCAACCACCATTTCCACCATTTTTGTTATTTTGTTTGCATAAAACCTATAAAACGCGTTTTATTTATAACAGTACACATTATAAACAACAACCAGTGTATGGTTGATATATGTACATCCTCCGTTAAAAAGATGTTACTTTCGTTACATTATTTTTTGCACCACTGTATGTGTTCACGTGGCAAATAAGTTCATGAATTCCTCCATGACTCATCGTTACTACTAACACTATCAGATGGGATACTTTGACAAAATATACTTTTATGCAGATAGTTTCAGCAAATCTTTGGGAAGTGGCTTGAGAATTGGGTTAAAGTTCGGTTCGGGCTAAAACCAAGTGTATTCGTCTTGGGCAAAAACTATTCAAAAAAAAAAATTATTGATATACATAATCATAAGTAAATACGTTATCTATTCATCATCTCTAGCATTTTTCTGAAACACCGCCAACCCCTTCAAACGTAAAATACATTTTTGGTCAACATATTTTTTTTTTTTCTGAAAAATTAAATATATACAAATATCACACAATTAACACACATCTTGTGATTGTCCAAAAAAAAAAAAAAAAACTATGTAAAATAATTTAAAAACTGTCATCAACGTAAGGAAAGAACTTTTATATATTTGCCCAGGTATGGTCGACAACAATTATAGCCGCAATAGTGTCCACAGTAGCGGCCTCATCAGCGGCAACAGCATATCGACAACGGGTCTTGGCAGTGGCGGCGGCGGCAGCGGTGGTGGTGGCGGCACAGATGGTCGATCAGTTGGTATACGAGATGATTCTTCGTGCAGTGATGACGGCATCGACACACAATCTGTTCACTTTTTCCTTGGCAATGCACCGACACCCCTAAATCCGAATCGGCATAGTGGCTATCAGTCATTTGAGTCAATCCATGCGACAATACCCAATCATGTGGGTCAGATAACACCCCTAACGCCCACATCTGCGACGACAGTAACATCGACTGGCAGCAGTGTGACCAGTGTCGCTCAAGCCCACAATACGCAAGCAGTATTCAATTCAAATGATAGGTAACCGGATGCCCTTATTTGTTTCCTTTTTTTTTTTTTTTATTATTTGTTTATGTTTATTTTAATTTTATTTTGTTTTTTTAGTTCTTCGCACCACAGTGCCGATGACAGCCGACATAGTCCGTCCGTTTCATCAGAACGTTCCATACCAATACCTCCACGAACGAAAAAACCATCCCATCCGCCCACTGTGCCACCACCGCCAAGTGGTCCGATCGGTCGCACACCCCTACCACCGCCTCGTAGAACAAATCAGAGGTTTGTTTTGTTTTTATTTGTTCGGTTTTGCAAAAGGGTGTATCATTGAGTCCTCCATTACCAGAGTTTTAACACACATTTGTGGGCCCCTTCTGTTGACTTAACACAAAAACATACCCAAACATACCTACATTAATGTATCCTTAAGGTTTTAGAACGACGTGTTGTGCAAATTTTATACAAATGTTGAAAGATCATTCGAATTATCTTTTTATGACAATTTTACTCTCGGTTTAATGTCAAAGACGCGGCGTTCCTGAATCGAATGAATAGAGAAAATCGGATCCTGTGCTCTTACCTCATTTATAAATCGACTGCAATGTTATTCAATATGCCGAGACTGCCACTTGAGCTGGTAGACAACTTTTCAAATTAAAACTGTCTGTAGCACACACCCCTGCAGCAAAAAGCACACCTTTGCACAGCACGACTTGAAATAAACGATCGAAAAACAAAAAAAACCTGCACACAACCAGAAAATATAGAAAACATAGAAAATGTCATATAGTCCGCTTCTAATAACAGTGCTGCTTACACACTCTTAGAACTCTCGAACATGCGTTTAAATAAAACTGATCACTTGTAATTCTGTTTAATCTAATTTCAGAGCAAACAAGCAGAAAACTCCATGATATTCCCATGTCACCGGAGTTTCTGTATCTATAGTGATATTTAGTTTTTTAATCTATAAATAGTTTATGGGGAAAATGTATTAATACTTGTATGTAGATGTAATTGTATCTAATATAAACTCTCTATGTAAGCCGGCAGTAGCGACAGCATATTCCGCTGATACACATAATGTCGATCAATTGCAAGACGTAAGCCGCTCATTCGCATTTGTTATCGAACTTTCATTCACTTGTCATCGCGTTTATCATCGACTAACAACAGTCATGATCTCATTTTATTGTATTTTTGTTTCAGCTTTTGAACAAAGTCCTTTGTTTTATTTTAATTCTTAACAACCCCTTCCTCTTTATAACATCATGCGGCCACATAGAGACCATAATCAACTGACATTTGATATTTTTCCTCGTTCTAGTCATATCATCCGATCCCAAAGCACTGACTTGGTGCCAATGGAAATCTATTCGTTCCTCGCACGCCAACAGCAGCAACAACAGCACCAGCAATATTCAACAGCAGCAGCAGCAAACATTGGGAATCACGGAAAAATACCCTCCTCAAGACACAGTTCTTCCAGCCAACAGTGCCTATCCAGCAGTCAATCACCAATGTCACCACCAGCAGCATCAATTGTCGCGCACCAATTCCACCAACTCCAGCAACATTTCTTTGACTTCAATAGCGGAACAGCAGGCGATAGTAACCGATCGTCGATCCATGACATCTCAACAGCAGACACCGGTGATCAGGAGCCGCTCATCGACACCACCAACCACTCCGCAGTCCCATCAATCACCAAATCTTCCTCCGGGCAATTGCAGCAGCAACAACACACGTTACAACACAATAAACAATCGATCACAGCAAATAGTACGGCCACCGCCGCCACCGCATCAGCGGCCCTTGCTGCGGCGACACACCGTGATACCCAAGTGGATGATACCAATTCAACAGATTCATCCAGCCTCGACGATGAGCTCAAAAAGAGACGACGAAAACTACGCTTCCCCTTCGGAAAGAAGTCCCACAAAAGCAAACTTGCATAGTTCACTTAGTGCCGGCTGTCTGGATGCGGAGAGTAATTTTGAATCGATTATAGCGGCGGCTATGTTGAAACTTCCTTCAGCCACCAACTCTCAACGGAGTTACAACAGCCATAGCAGTAGTAGTATTAATCAGAACTTAAACGAATCTTCTTCCAATCTAATGCGACGGTCATCCGTCCAATCGACCACAAGTAGTTGTAGTAATAGTAGTTGCAGTCGTCCGCAGTGCCCGAATGCTGAAAGTGGTAAAAGTGGTGGTAGCGATGGGGTTAGTGATACGACTTCATCCGACAAGAACAATGACACTTAAAGCAAAATTGTTGTAAACTAAAGATTTTTTGTTTTTCTCGGTTTTCTATACACGAAGACGTTTTAAACTTAATTCAGTTTCACGTGAAGGTGAAATTATATTTTTGATGTTAATCATTGTTTTTTTTTTTCTATGATTTTCATACAAAGTCTAACGCGCATTAGCCACAATTAGACTTCGAAATAGGCAAAGCCTGGAATTATATATATATTTTATAAATGACACATAGCACTGACCCGTGTGGGGACTTTTGTGACAAGACCGGGCACGTAGACTCAATTGAAGTCTACAAAAGAGGAGCGATGACTTTGTGCGAATCCTCCTACTTGTTTGTGGGATGTACAACCGCCGTGTGGTTTTAACAGGAGTTGCATTGCTATCTGATCCCTTGACGTCTTCTTAACTGAAATTAAGAAGTATCCTCAAGTTTTTCGATAATCGATAAGTTCATGACGGTCATTCGTAACTATCATTGAAACCGATATGTTAGAGGACGTATCCTGAACGTCCATACATTGTATGCAAATGCTACTCAGTACTCAGTTCTTCACTTTCTCTTTCATGTGGTGTGCTGTGCTTTGCTAATCAGGTACTACTTCGTTATAGCGACCGGCGATACATCGTGATGTCAAGAGCTTCCAACCGTCAATTAACTATCATTTTTTTTAATGATCAGCACAGACTTTCAACTATTCCACAGATTAAAACCTTTTCTGATTTCTTCGAATTCAATTCGAAAATCGAACAATTAAATGTAATTTCTAAAGAATTACGTATACGCCATCATGCGCGCGAGATCAATGAAAGCAATCCTAGGCACAGCTTAGCCTCTTTTCTCTGTTGTTTTGGATAAACATCGTGAACTATTTTGCATGAATTCTCAAAGGGGTTAAGCAATCTTTCTCTCTTCTGCACTAACCTTGATAAGGAATTTGCTAATCACCAGATGGTGGCCTTTTTTTAGTCTTGAGCACGTTTCCCAAGGTTAAAAGAAACTACATGTCAGGCTATGAAACTTAACTTAGAACTAAGAAATATTAAAAACGATTCCAAATGGGCTTCCTAAGTATTAGAAATATTGAATATCAACGTAATCATGTGGCAAATATAACACAAGCAATAATTAATTATAAAAGAAAAGTACATATATGTAAAGAAATATCTCTCTACGAATCGACATGACATGACAAATTACCTCAAACATTTTTTTTTTTATTGAAAAAAAGTTCTAGATATAAATTGTCAATTGTTTGATATGTATATTAGAGTGATTCATTCTTTCATCAATTAATGACTGACGAATCGATTGTAAATTTAAAGAATTATAATGAAAATAAAAACAACCATGTACTTACGTGTGTGTATGTGCATGTTGGGGGGAAAAAAAGACACAATTTTGTGGAAGAAAATATACATGTAGCGTAGCAAATAAGCGTAAAACACATTATTTCAGACTATAGATACATAGTCTCGGTATGAAAATGACCTTTAAAAAAAAAGAAGAAGTGTAAACCCTATTTGTTTTTTTTCTTTTGTTCTAATTTACGCGATTCCATTTAAAGACAGAAGCGAAGGGAATATACGAGGAGCGTTCAATATATTCTCGGTATCGGGGTGAAGCTGTGGTTGTATATATAAATTGACTTATTTATCAAGTAATACTATTGATAAATAAGTCAATTTATATATACAACCACAGCTTCATCCCTATACCGAGAATATATTGAACGCCCCTCGTAGAATTCTTAGCGATCGGTGTAGATTGTGACAACTTTTTAGGAAATTGAAAAATGATTTCGTTTCCTGGGTTGTACTTAATTTAAGCAAATTTTTGCTATTTATGTATTTTTAATTAATAACCTGTTTATTTTCGTTTCATTTTATTTTTTATTTTTTTGTTTTTGGTATGAAAGGCGGTACACATCTTAAAATGTAATATAGTATAGTGTAAATTTTAACTTTTGTAGTTAACGAAAATGAATTGTTACTTGGACATATGAGTTAGTTTCAAGTTTCTCTATCTCTCTCTATATAGTGTAGATATTTATAATTATTAAATTTAATTTAATATATTGTTGCTACTTTTTCGTTCTAGATACTACGTACGTATATAAATTTTGGGCTAGACATAATTGAAAAGAAAGAAAATATTATTTAATCTGTAAAAAAAATAAATATGACGGAGTAAATAAAAATTTAATATTCTTTTTTATGGGAAAGTTTTTTTTCACCTTATTTGGAGTAATTCACAACGTTTTTTAGAAGTTTTCCTATCATTGCCCAGTTAGTCGTGTACATAAGAAACTCATGCAAAAGTGGAAGTAACATACTAAGTCTCCTTCTCTTCTTTCATCGTTTCTACTTAACCAAATTCAATACGACTTGACTATGCATTTGGCGACATCGAAATTTCCATCCAAAAAAATCGACGGGTTAGTATAGGATTTTTTTCCTAGATCTTAGGCCTAATTATACTTACATTCGACTTCTGTACACCTGTGGTTATGTTTTCTTACGTCTATTAATCGAAGCAGATGCATTTCAGATGCATTTGCATCGGAATGGTTACCTCATTTCCGTTATTTGTTACCATTATTGTGACTAAGGCTTGTGCTGAGCGATCATTTTCAATTTACAGCTGTAAGAAAAAGTCATTGAATGCAAATGGGAAGTACAGCCACGCATCGCTTACTGAATTTTTTGTCAGACCGACCCTAATATATGGAGTTTCAGTCTGGTGGACAGTACTACAAGGCTGTTAACTGTAAGGCACTCAACCGGGTGCAAAGATTGGCCTTCATGTGTATCATCGGAGCGCGTTGAGAAGTATTGGAATTTGGCCAAATTCAACATTCTTCTTAATGATACCGATCGCCTACTAGCCCTAGCTAGAAGGCACCACCTGTCTTAAATCTCCTCTACTAATGTAACGATCTGGCAAGTCGTAGGTACTCACATCTAAAGGCCTACTATGTCAACAATCTCGAACTAAATAGTGGCATGACTAGTAAAGTAGTATGACTATTGAAATACCATTGTTTGTGTACTCGCGACATAGTCGATATTAGTTAGTTCATTAATCTGACTAGAAGCACCTTCCAAAGAGTTGTAACTTTAGCCTATAGGTCTATAAAGCATTCATACACTGATCTAAGCCTTTTTGGTTGATATTCGCGCTGCACGAAGCAAGACACAAAAGCTCGCGTTGCTCTTTTAAAGCGTCACATGTTTTATTCTGGTGACGGATGATGGAAGGAAGAGAAAACAAGATGTTCGAAGAACCAATATCGAGGGCTACAAGCACTTCGGTTAAGATGGTTTCGAAGCCTTGTTGTTCGACAAGGGGAACTGAACATTCCGTTTTTACACCAAATAATCGCAAATAAGACCAGCTAGTTTTAAATCGAAACGCACCACCTTTTCATAGACTTTAAAGCATCGTACGACAGCATTCATCGCAAGGAGCTATTCGATGCGATGGCCGAATTCGGGATCCCGGCAAAATTCATCCGGTTGTGTCGCACTAAGCAACCACATACGCGATGCACCGTGCAGTTCGGTTCAAAAACCTCAGCCATTCGAAGCTTGCACTGGATTTCGGCAAAAAGATGCGCTTTAGTGTGATTTCTTCAATCTAACACTCGAGAAGATGTGAGCGGCGAACAGTTGCAAACACGGAAGGCAGTACATATCTATCTACAAGTCAGTCCAACTGTTGGGTTACCGAAATAACATCGACATCGTGGCGTAGTGGTACGGCGAATGTAAAAGAGGCGAAATGTCTTAAGGTCAATGAAGAGAAGACGAAATATATGCTGTCGAGAAAGAAACGTTCCGCCACACCATCTGCGGCAAACATCGACAGCTGCAATTTTGAGGTTGTGAAGGAGTTTGTCAACCTCGGGGCAAAAGTGAACTCAACAAATGACGTCTTACTGGAGATCCGGCGAGAATCGCCCTTCACAACCGATGCTACTTCGGTTTGTCGAAACGACTGCCCAAAGCTCCTGACTCGAAGGACCAAAATCTTGCTCTACAAAACCTTTACTCTGCCAGTTATACGTTAAGCAAAACAACAGATCAGATTCTTGTTGCCTTCGAAAGAAAAATTCTACGTCTCCGAGGAAGGTGAATGGAGCAGAAGACACAATGGAGAACTCTTCGATCTGTACAAACATGTGGGTGCAGTCCGGAAGACAATAAAACAGTCAACTGCTCTGGCTTGGCCACATCGGACGCATGGATACCAATGCTCCAGCTAAGAGGTTCTTCGAGACCGAGCCTCCTGATTCGAGAAGGAGAAGAAGACCGAACCGCCGGTACAAAGACCAAATTATCGACGACCCACAATAGCTTGGCCTTGATGACTGGATGTAGCGTGCCCAGGATCGTCAGCGATGGAAGGCAGCTATTGCTCAGGCTCAGACCCTCCATGGGTCGTCGGAAATATAGGTAAGTAAGTTGGTTTATTGATCTGACTAGATGAACCTTCCCCAAAGTTGCAAATGCATGGGCATGGGCAACTTGAAACATTAATATGCGCTCTTACCGAAAAACAATCACTAGTGTGCCCATTATGGTCTATAAATGATTCATACAGCTTCCGGTGGATATTCTCGCTGCATGAAGCAAGACACACGTTGATTCGTGTTGCCCTTTAAAAGCGTCAAACATTTGATCCTGATGGCGTGGAGGATGAATGGAAGAGAAGACGTAAACATAGAATGTGCTAGATGTCCAAAGAAAAAGAGGACCAAGTGGAAAAGGACCTCAACCAACATGGCGTGCGAAACTGGAGACAACCACCCAGAAATCGCTCTAGTTGGAGAAAGCTGCTGGTTGAGGCCCAGGTCCACCCCGGACTGTAGCGCCGCACAAAGAAGATGAAGAGGAAGACCATATGCGCTTCGGTTAATGTGGTTACGAATCGAAGAAGGGTAACCGATCGTTCCGTTTTTATTGTAAGTTATCGCGGATACAAGACTACTTAGTTTTGATGACAGGAAATAACGTGATCGTATGGATGGATTGAAAACAGCAACAGCATTGGCTCAGTCATAGACACCCCTTAAGTCAACGGTCTGACTGCATATTAAGCAACAAGACAATTATTGTAGCCATAAACTTACCAGATAGCACTGCAATCGGCATCCACGAGAACTAATTCAAATAGCCAGGCACTATGTAAACAGAAACATTGAGTTCTTAAAACATCACCCTTGCAGATCTCCAACCAACGACAAATATTTGAGATCTTAATTCTGATCTGAGAATGTCATCGTTTCTTACTATGAGCGAACTTCTATGAGTTCAAATGCAGCGACTCATAGTTTCACCGCTAATCCAAGCACAAGGTAATGTACACACATAAAAATTCAAAAAATCAACTTCCGTTTCAATTCCCATTTCCCTGGTCAATCCATAAATCAGAAAGTAGTAAAAAGAAATTGAAAACATTCCCCCAACTGACATGAGCAACCTCAATAACATATCTGTTGATTAGTTGCCAATCTGACGCACGCGCGTCTCCGAACCCGCACGCTCGTCACAAGCATTCCCAATTAATTCGCATAATACACCACATTACCACAAACATCGCACACCATAATCTACCACACTACACAGCAAAAAAAGGGGAGCATACCACTGGATGTTTTGACATTCTTCTCATTCGGTTACAGTATCGACGGCGGGCGTGTAACGTATAGAAAAAAAAAAAAACTAATCTGCTGGCAAGATTTGCCCAGTAAAACTTACGACAAAACTTTGTCCACAAACCTGCTGCTTACTCGGGCCTGTGTGACCCAGAGTTTATTGGTCTTTTGCAAGACTAAAGAATTTACAACATCGCCCATCGTTCCTCCTCCTCCCCCGTTTCAAGTGAATACGGACATAGATACATTTTTCTTTTCTTTTTTAAAGAACGGAATCTGAGTACAAGAATATTCAAAGAAACATCAAGACGAAAAGAGAACAACAAAAAAACAATTTAATTTACAACAGTGTCGGTGGTGTGTGGTGTGGTGGTTGTTGGTGGTTTTGCTCAGTCTCCATCCGTCGCGGTTGTGTTTATTTGGTTCGTTCGTTCGTCAATCGACATCGTCACTCGTTACTTTGAACAGTTGTTGTTACTCCCAATTCTTTTTTTTTTCCAATTTTCTGACTGTCGACTCACAGTTCACACAACTCGCACACAATTGTACTCTGTTCACTGTTGAGTAGTTTGGCGTTTTTTTATTTTTGTGCTCTTTCTCTACGCAATATTTTACTTTCGTCCTGCATCACCGCGATCGTCGTGCTCTTTTGCTGATGCTCTCGCTCGATTTACGTATCCGTGTGTTGTGGTTGTCTGCCCCCGCCAGCGATTAAAATATCTTCCGTTTCGTTTTGTTGTTTTGTTATATTTATTCCTTGATAAATTGTGACCTCTTCATCACATGTGTCGTCGGTCTCTCTAATAAACGCTGCTCCTGTTGTATAATCGTGTGTATGCGAATAAAACGTGGCTACTCGTGTGTCAACCAGTCGTAGACCCCAGTGCTGCCCCCCTCGCCCAATCCCTCCCCAAAATCGCATAAAACCAGGCAATAAACTGAGTTAGAAATCTGTGAAACCGAGAAAACAAAAAAAGAAGAAAAAAACGCGAAAAGAAATTCTGCCAGTTTCCAGTAAAAGTGTGTATTTTTGAAGAAGTTTTCCACACGCGCCACCTCCTTCCTCCCACTGCGCTCGCTCATCCCTGATATTTGTTGCCGCCTTGTTCACCCACCCCAAACGAATAGTAGAGAGAAGAAAACTGAAAACGTATCCTCTACTTGTGTTGTGTTGTGTTTTGACTGACTTGTGTTGTGTCGGTCGTTCGGACAGCGATGGACGTGTGATTCTCCCAGCTGAAGTTCAAACTTCCATGACATTTTGTCAAATTCAAAACAATGATGTTCGGTTGTCGTCTTCGTCGTCGTCGTGAAGTGTAGATGTACTTACATTTTGCCTCAGTTTCGCGTGAGAATTATACAAGAAAAAAGCAGCAGCAGCAGCAGAAAAGAAAAAAGTTCAGCTACTTGTTGGAATTAATGAGGAAAGAGAGAGGTAAACAAAAAATTTGTTGAATTAGTGTGTGTGCGACGGTGCGATGGTGTAAGAGGTGAAAAATGTTGAGCTTATTGGGAAAATTCCAATTCGAACAGTGCATACATATGTAAAAAAATCGCACAGTGCACTTGTGTTGGTGATGTTTTCGTGGTAGTTCATAATAAATTGAAATGTGTATATTTTGTCGCGTTGCCGTGGTGCTGCAACTATTTTTCATACATCCGTTCTTAATGACTACCTTGTACTGCAAGTGATCATCCAGCGGTCACATTTAACTAGACCTGGAATACTGAATAAATGTAAGTATCCCACCGTAAGATTATGCCTGTATGTATGTATATTATAGTCGAATATCATTCGGTTTGGAATTTCTTAGAAGGGAGTACAATTTTTGTGTCATTTCTTAATTTTTTTTCCTTTCGTGAAGTTTCTAATTTATTCCTGTATGTACATATAAAGAGTGATTTTTTAAAAGCTATAGGAAAGTTTTTCAAAAAAAAAACCACATAAATGCATGAAATCTTTATTTGAACCGATAGTACGGTCCATATAATTTAGTGTTTGAAGATTATTTCATGCAAATGTTGACCTTGACTGCGCCTCGAATGGTCCATCCACTTAGTCCAATTTTGGCATACTCTTTCCAACATTTCGGCCGGTATCTCACGAATAAATGCTTCAATGTTGTCTTCCAATGCGTCAATTGAAGCGGGCTTGTCTGTATAGACATGAGCTTTAACATAGACCCACAAAAAATAGTCTAAAGGCCTTAAATCGCACGATCTAGGCGGCCAATTGACCGGTCCCGAACATGAAATAAAATGTTCACCGAACTCGCCCCTCAATAAGTCCATTGTTGCGCGTGCTGTGTGGCATGTGGCACCGTCTTGTTGAAACCACATGTCATGCAAGTCAAGCTCTTGCATTTTGGGCAAAAAAAAAGTTGGATATCATCTCACGGCAGCTCTCACCATTCACAGTTACGTTACGATTCGCATCATCTTTGAAGAAGTACGGTCCAATGATGCCACCAGCTCATAAACCGCACCAAACTGTGACTTTTTCTGGATGCATTGGTAGCTCTTGCAATGCCTCTGGCTGATATTCACTCCTAAATCGACAATTCTGCTTATTTACGTACCCATTGAGCCAAAAATGAGCTTCGTCGCTGAACACAATTTTTCGATAAAAAAGGTGATCTTCGGCCAACTTTCCAAGAGCCAATTCACCAAAAATTGTACGTTGCGGTAGGTCGTTCGGCTTTAATCCTAGACGATTCATGGTTAAATTATAGACCAAACTGAAGCTGTTTGACAGTGAAACAAAACACGAAACGTGCGTCAGCTGTTTAAACCAGTGTTGCCAAAAAGATAATAGCTAAAAAATCACCCTTTACATACGTTATCTGTAATGTGTAGATAAAAAGAATGTACAGTGGACTCTCCCTAAGCTCTAAATCGATCCCTCCATTTTCCATACAAAAATCATCCTCTAAGTCGGGCTCGCTCTAAATCGAACTAGTTTATTTTTGATATCCCGAGCGAATTCGACTTAGAGGGAGGCAACTAAATCATCTAATTGAAGCTGGTATAATTTGAGGACACCTTTGATCGGGTATATGTACAGTAGTATTTGCGAATAGCGACCTCGGTTACAACGACGAAGTGAAAACCTAAAGCTTGGTTTGCTGTACAACAAATAATAACCAAAAATCATTCGGGTAATCGCTTATAAAGAAGACAAATTTGTCTCCCGTCAGTGGTCGTTAAGAGCGAGTTCTACTGTAGTTAGCTGGAATAGGGAAATCAACTCATTTTTAAAAGAATTCAGCAACTTTCGATATCATCTACTAGTTTTAATACTTTTGAAAGCAGTTTCACGATGGAAAGTAGATTAAATGCTTCCTTCATTCATTGCTGGCTCTTGTCCATTGAAGGTAATGACAAAATGGAAATGTTTCAAGTTGCCAACTCATCTTAGTTTCCGAAATAGATTTGGGTACAGTCGCCACCCTCTAAGTCGAATTTTTACGGGATATCAAGATTAGTTCGAGTTAGAGGGAGTTCGTCTTAGGGAGAATCCACTGTATGTTAGGCACAGGTGTGTACACATGCTGGCAGTGGTTCAAGTCGCGGACTCGGTTCAATATGTGCGCCGTTATTCCGGTAATCTTCTTATTCTTCTTTTGGCGCTACAGTCCGTGGCGGAACTGAGCCTCAGCTAGCACGGTATTTAGCCAGCTGCCTTCCACTTCTGTGCGCCATGTTTTTCGTCCTCCATTTTCTTAGTTCATCTTTCAACTGCCACTGCGACCCAATTATACCTACCTACGACTTGTGTTTTCTTACTCTGAAATATTATTCGAATCAGAAACTTTGGAATGCATTTTCCGACATCGAAATTCCCACCTTGCGTTCTCTCACTGGTTCGGATTCGAATACTCTTCAGGCTGGAGCTGTGTTTTCCATACGCTCTACATGGCGTACGTAAAGTCATGTCGCTGTAAAGTCCGTACAATTCTACGCAAGCAGGACTAAAGATTGAAGCATAACTATTTTCTGGAAAATAACAAGGGTTTCTCCATCTGCTCTTGAGATTGTACATGCTTTCGCACAGTAGAGCAGGACAGGGGGGATCAAGGTTAGCTTGATCACACCTTTAAACGTTTCGTCGCATGTAAGGCATGTAGCGCCATCTCTTGTAACCACAGCTCAGAGACATATATCGATGCTGTCAAAATTTGGCACAGCAAGTCTGTTAACATCGTTCTATACTCGAGACCATTGCAGATAACGCTGTCCCCTTCCTCATTTCGAAGGAAATAAGGTCCAATGATGCCGCCTGCCACATACCGCACCAAACAGTCAATCATTGTGGATGCAATGACGCTTGGATTGTGTTCGTTTCAATAACGACAATTCTGCTTGTTGGCATAGATGCTGAGCAAAAAAATGGTTGTTATTGTGCCCAGAATCTGGATCTCTGGCCAACATTTCCAGCATCCAATCAGCAAACTCACGGCGTTGTCTATAGTCGTCCGGCTTCAATTTTTGATGTCCATGTCTTCTTCGATACCAGCCGCTACGTCGTCTATGTTATATTTTTCATTTCGCCCAATCTCCGTCTGGTTGTTGGCTGTGTTCACCATATATCTTCAAGCTGTTTTACGCTGCTACGAAATCAGGTTGAAATTCAAGTTGCGTATTTGCAACTAAGCCGGAATTTCGATAATATTTTTTTTTTAATAATTTTCGCACGTTCGTTAAGCATGAAATGTTGCATGATGAAATGGCAAACCTTGCAGAATATTTTGACAGTTGGATATTACTGGGAGCTTCGACAGCGGCTGAATCATAACAATTGGGAAAGCTATCATTTTTATCTGGTCACCCACTACAACAGCTCTTGTCACTCCAAACCACCGACCCGAAATGGAAATTCAAAATTGTCCGATAAAAAAACGTTAAACATTGTCGATGAGTGAACAAACATGCTGATTAAAATTGAATCAGTTCACAGATTGAGGCTTCTCCGAATCACATGCACTGCGATGTGTCTTTTGTGGTCTGTATGGTGTTCATGAATTTAGGCACGCGTACATTTGCCTTGCTTATAGAACAAAAACGTACATTCCTAAAGAATGAGATCCGCCGGTCATAGTCGACCTTCCATTCGTCATTTATATAAGCCTCACTGGAAGAGAGTGTCAATGACCCCGATCTGTACGCTGTGTGACTGAAGATAATGCAGAAATAAACGTCGCAAGCACAATCTTTAAAAAGTTGTAATAATTCGTTGGAATACATACGAGCGTACATGTGTATGGAGGATGGTGACGTTATTGCGTCTATCATAGGGGTTTTGAATGAAGCATTTGTTGTATGTAGACAGAATGCACTTGTCAGTGAATAACGGCAAAAGAAAGTAGCCGCTCAATAAACAATAAATATCGATGGCTTAAGTTAGAAAAACTCTATTGGTGCCAAAGCTGGGGAATTGATCGAGTGCCCTTTTTAGGAGATGATGCTGTTGTTGGCCAATGGACTGAATTGCTTGAAATCGAGACTGTTATGAAGCGCTCATTTATAGCTTGAAGGCACAACATTTTTTTCCTAAACGTGAATTGGACAACAAATTCAAGGCACAAAACCATAGAATCCCTTGCGTTTATAATCCACAAAAAACGTATTTGACGGTTTGCAAAGAGTTACCCAATGTATACGTACGTTGCGTCTGAAAACCATGTAACCCCCCTAAACAGCTGAGTACAATGATTTATGTATGTATGTGGGAAAGGCACTGCCAATCATTATCATCTTCTCATCCACATGATCCACTACTGCGGTCGCGGGCGCAATGGACGCACGAGAGATCTCCAGGCCACGCGATCCTCCGCCATCGACTCTAACTCATCAGGTGTTATGCCCAAGCGCAACCAGACGAGTTTTTGGACTTGGTCCAACCATCTTGTCCTGGGTCTGCCAAGCGGGCGTTTACCTGATGGAATCGCAGTCGTGATGATGAAGGCATTCGTACTATATGACCTAACCATCGAATCATAGGCCTTTCCGTTCAAAAAACCTGCTCTACATGGAATTCCTAGCGTACTACCGTGTTTCTCACCCTATCCCGTCGAGTAACTTCCACAGCAGCACGAAGAAAACTCATCTCGGCAGCTTGTATTTGCGATCATATTCTTTCGGTCATTACCCAAATTGCATGACCATAGATGAGAGTTGGAACAAATACTGAATTGAAAACCGGTAATTTGGGTTTGACACCAAACTCGGCTTTCTGATTACAGATCTTCCAAGCTGTTTCAAAATTGAGCCAGCTTGGCCAATCCTACAGGAAAGTTCAGCATTACTCCTCCTCCCATCACTCGTGAAAAAAGACCTCGAGATACTTGAACTTTTCCACCTGCTTCAATGGGACTCCACTAAAATGTAGAGTGCATTCAACAGGCGTTCAGGAAATGACGATAACCTCTGATTTGTCCACGTTAACCTTTATCCCAGCATCTGCACATACGGCAACAAACCTATCGAGTGCGCACTGGCGTTCCGTCTGGGAGGATGTGAGAATAAGAAGATGGCTTACCCGCAACTCTCCCAATGTGAAACATTCCTCGCCTCGGCTGCGCTGCAACATCCAGTCCGTATATATAATAAAAGGAGAGGTGACAGGACGCACCCTTGCAGAAAGTCCAACGCAAGGTGTTGATTTAACACGACTACAGTTTGTGTATAGAGACTGAATGACCCCCAAAGGATTACCATCAATCCCATACTCCTACAGGACACTCCAGATTTTACCTCTAGAAAAACTCGGTCGTATATCTTTTCCAAATCTACAAAACAGCCGCAGATCGGTTTGGCATACACCCAAACCTTCTCGAGTATAATTCTTAAGGCTCAACTATAATGCGCATGAGCGAGCATGAGCTAGTGTCAAGTTTTGACTAACTGTTTCGTCATGTTTGCTGAAAAAACATGAATAACTATAATAAACTCATGCAGGAGGCTATGCGCGCCTCCAGTCAGAAATTCTTCCGTTGCTTGCTGTATTTTTCTATTTAATTTTGATTTATTATGAATTCCTCATGTTTCCAGTTCGATTATATGTGTATGTATGCACGAATACCAAAACAATAACAGCTGATTTGCTCATTTGTTGTATGTAGACAGAATGCACTTGTCAGTGAATAACGGCAAAAGAAAGTAGCCGCTCAATAAACAATAAATATCGATGGCTTAAGTTAGAAAAACTCTATTGGTGCCAAAGCTGGGGAATTGATCGAGTGCCCTTTTTAGGAGATGATGCTGTTGTTGGCCAATGGACTGAATTGCTTGAAATCGAGACTGTTATGAAGCGCTCATTTATAGCTTGAAGGCACAACATTTTTTTCCTAAACGTGAATTGGACAACAAATTCAAGGCAAAAAACCATAGAATCCCTTGCGTTTATAATCCACAAAAAACGTATTTGACGGTTTGCAAAGAGTTACCCAATGTATACGTACGTTGCGTCTGAAAACCATGTAACCCCCCTAAACAGCTGAGTACAATGATTTATGTATGTATGTGGGAAAGGCACTGCCAATCATTATCATCTTCTCATCCACATGATCCACTACTGTTTCCAGTTCGATTATATGTGTATGTATGCACGAATACCAAAACAATAACAGCTGATTTGCTCATTTTTCAAATTTGTTTTCTTGTCTGTGTTTTATCTGTCACATTCGCATATGCGCGGTGCGATTCATTTCGCACCAGCTCATGCTTAACGAAATATTTGTGTTTTGCACATGCTTAACGAAATATTCGTAATCTTTCATGGACGACATTATAGGTTGCCTCATAGGGGTGAGTGTATTCGCTCACTCACTCATGCGCGTTTGACACTAGCTAATGCTCGCTCATGGGCATTATAGTTGAGCCTTTAGAGTGAAAAGCTGGTCGGTTGTACTTCTGCCGGAACGAAAGCCGCACTTGTTCATCCCCCATCCTGGACTCCACCAATGTATGAAACAGGTAAAAGTTGACCAATATCATGCGTCGTGATGCATGCCACTTGTGGACCGCATTTGCTGTCTCCCTCCCTAGTATTAGATCTTATGGGTATTATATTATATGTAGGATTCTATGTATTTGGAACTTCACACTTGAATAAGATCAGTGTTTGCTTTCTGTAGCAGTCGCCATAGTATAGAAGTTCTTTTCATCGTCTTTTTTGCTGCACTTCAAGGTCTAATCCTCCCGCGAGGTCATACGTTGCCTTTGATCTGTCAAGTGACCTCAGGGACTCACAACCAGTAGCACAACGGTTCAATCCTAATTCGAACAACACAAGAAATAGCCGGCCTTTTGGTTCTTAAGACGACAACCTCAAAATTAGGAAGCATCGACATTAGAGACAGCTACCAGAAAAATCTGCAAATTATGGGTTATTGTGCAGGAAATCCCTTGACTAGAACATTGTTCATGAAGAAGAAATCCTCTTTGTAGACTGGAGGGTCCAAAAAGTTGACATCATCGAACATATTCTAATCCAAAAATTCACATTCATCGTATGGTTAGCAACAAAGCCGGCGCACTTTAATTTTAGTCAATCTTGTGAAATTCTGCTACAAACTTTGAGAGTAGGTATTTGAGCCGCTTTAAAATGAAATCGAAAATTTCCTCAAAGTGCTGTGGGCGAGTTTAGTTGTTATTTTTTTTTTGTTCCTTCATACATTTTTGAACAACGTCACGCCATAAACAAGTCCTGCGGTATTCATGCGGCAAGGTATCACTTGCCCCTCTCCCCCCAGCCAGTGTCTGCGTTTTGTGTTTTTCATTTATGCAAATTGTCTCCTTAGGACGGCGTGTGTACAAAGCAAACGCGATGAAATGTAAACAAAAGGCCATACTGGGTGATTTAGGAAAAATACAAGTTTTTTTCCGTAAGCTTTTATAGGCACGTGCACGTGACGTACACCCCCGTCAGAGCTTTAAGCTGCTTCCCCTAAGCAAGAAAGTATGCCAAAGTCTGGGATAAAACAATGAGCAATCTATTCTAATGTCAATGATCCAAATACTGTCCATCCGTTGTTTGGTTCGCTTGGTGAACTCATTCCCCGGTTCGAATCAGAGCGAACACATGAACGGAATCATCTGAAGAGTCAAAATCATTCAGTTAGCAACCGTCAAGGTCATTCATTTTCGCTGTTGGTTGGCTCCTGTGCGGTAATCGCATGAGATACACAAATCAGAGATGATGTATTCTCTGTTGCTAAATCCTCCGCGCTCGTCAAGTGATGCGTACTTCTTCTCGGCGCTTTAACGGCTGGCTGTACACTGTACGCTGTACATGTTACCTTATTTCGGGCCAGTCAGCAAACGCGCGAATGCTAATGGGCTTAGTCAGATTGCGATGTGCTGATGCAAAACACAGTGCAGAGGACCCTACGCGAAACGGTGAGGCTGCGGGGAGGGAATGTGTTACTCATCTGGCTTGGTCTGTTTGGCTGGTGGTGGGTCGTCGCGTCGTAAAAACTGAAGGCGTTTCACTTCCGCGTAATTTCCTATGCGTAGCATGCCGCCGCGAATCATTCTGTGGTCGGGGGCTGTGTGTGCAACACTTGTGCGCCCACATCGTGACATTCTCTTTCGCATTACGTACGTAGCTCCGCTCAGTATGAACTTTAGTTGCACGCACTTGTAGTGTGTTTTTTTTTTGCTCTTCTCTTCCTTGGGATCTATGCTACAGCACTCGTATACATATAGACTTTAATCGATGTCAAGTTGTTGGCATGGCATTTCGATTCTGGAGAAATGTAGTTTTGGTCTTTTGTGATGCGAAAGGCGGCACCGCAACCGCCGCCGTCGCAGACGTTTCTTTTGCTGCTTCCTCTTGTGCTGTCTTATCTCTCTTGTGTGTGCACTTTCCTGTGTGTACGCGGATTTGGCGGATTTCCCATTGGACAATAATTAAAAGAAGAAGAGAAAAAAAAAAGAACAGCGGATCTTGAGTAGTCTTGAAATTGAATGAGTAATCTATGAAAGATACAGAGCAGATAATGCTGAGACATTTTGGCGGCGGTTGCCTGTTTATGACAGTCAATTACTTTGCATCACTGATTTTGGTGACACACAGCGTGAGGCTGAGAGTTTGAAGTTAAACTTGTCATTCGATCTGTAATTTCGATGTGTTCTTTTTTTGCGTATTTTATTTATGTTTTCTTGGAATCGTTCTTATCTAAAGAGAACGGTCAGTAACTTTGAGTGGATTGAGTACTCGTATGTTCTTAATTTGAATTTTAATGATTTCCTCAGAATTGATGGCTGGCAGTGTTTTCATTCGTATAGAGTAGCTTTTGCGTTGAATCTTAACAAATATCAAAGCGATTGTGAAATACCATTTGCTATGTCATCGCGGTTAATGTGAACGAGTATTTTAAATATCATTTGAAAGATAGCCAATGGAACATGTAGCACAGCAGGCATGTTATGACTGGGAGTGTATGTTGAATATGCTTGCATCATCAATGTAATACTTTGCTTATCCGGGTGCAAAGATTCACTTGCATACGCAGTAGCGGGACGCTAAAGACAACACATTCAGCTGCATTAAACATGCCACATATGTACGTACTGTATGTTCGGAAGATAGGCGGCAGTTTGACTTAAGATAAAACCAATTACCAAACTCTCTGCGAAAAGCGAGAATTAGCATTCCTTCTCGATAGGCAGTCTTTCCTTGTGGATTGAAGACAGACAAGGGAAATGGAATAGGCGTCTACTCCAAGGATTTGGACACATTCATACTCTCCGATTCGCGAATCATTGTAGCGTTTGGCCAGGTGGAAACTATAGTCGTTAAGGCTGCACTGTTACATTCCACGAAGTTCCGAAGTCGATGAGCTAGCAAGACATGGTACTAAACCTGTTTTACACTGTCAGTGACTCGAAAAAGGTGGAGCTGTGATTTATTTACAGTTTGCGATTACAACTGATGTATGTACATATATTGTTTAACTTATTATATTTTATATCTCCTACAAAGTCCAGTGCTTATACAACAGGCTGTTGTGTGTGTCCATGTTGATCCTTTTGGGATGGGGTAGTGCCCGATTTAGCCTTGATGATGACTGCTCTCGCTGCTCAGTCAGAAGCCATGCAGCTTGTTGTTAGATGTCGTCGGGAAGTTCTACACGCTTAGCAGACTTAACATGTTGAGGCTGCGTTGTCCGGGTATTGTGTTTCTCGAGTTCCTGATTACATCGTTGGGATGGTTGCTGATGTCTAGAGGCTGCTTTCTGAACAGCGTCGCCATGTACTGCTGCATAGGGATGATACGTGCTTCATCGTTAAGTTTCTTATTGCTGTGTTGCTGTCGATGGTCCCTATCGAAGGTAAGACCGGTACATATTCGCAGTATTTTCCGTACGTTAAGATCGACCGAATTAGCTGCTTGTACGGCTGCAGCTTTGCCCTCTGGCTTAATTCATTTGTGCTGGAAGCCTAGGTTGGCCTTCAAAGGGTCAGTTTCGAGTGCCTGTTGAACTTCAACCTTTCCGTGAAGTTAACTTAATCTCTGATATTTCCGTACTGTTAGAGAGCACTATCTTTTTGCGTCGACATTTGGCTGCTGATCTGCATCCACCTCGCGATGGTCTCCTTAAACAAGTTATGATTTATGAACATTGCTTATGTTGAGGATTTAATCCAGACTAGACACTAGAGTATTCGATGCACTTACCTACACTGACGATACCACATGGATCACAACGAAAAGATAAATCTGACCCACAATCGACTCTAAACGCTCACATAGCCTTAAAGAGTATAATCAGACAAGCACTTATCATTCTTATTGACCTTTATGATGTGACTCCTTTACAATGATTTATGTAGAGACACGGGGAGATGAAAGAGACCATTGCTCACATCCTCTACTCTCACAGCACACTCTCCACTTGATGAAATCACAATCTAGGCGAACTAAACAGCGCATAAGTGCCAGCCATTTCAAACGCATTATGTAAAGATTGATTTTTTAAAAGCTATAGGAAAGTTTTTCAAAAAAAGAAACACATAAAATTCAGAAAAATGCATAAAATCTTTATTTGAATCTATAGTACGGTCCATATAATTTAATGTTTGAAGATTATTTTATGCAAATGTTGACCTTGACTGCGCCTCAAATGGTCCATCCGCTTAGTCCAATTTTGGTATACTCCTTCCAACATTTCGGCCAGTATCTCACGAATAAATGCTTCAATGTTGTCTTCCAATGCGTCAATTGAAGCGGGCTTGTCTGTATAGACATGAGCTTTAACATAGCCCCACAAAAAATAGTCTAAAGGCGTTAAATCGCACGATCTAGGCGGCCAATTGACCGGTCCCGAACGTGAAATAAAATGTTCACCGAACTCGCCCCTCAATAAGTCCATTGTTGAGCGTGCTGTGTGGCATGTGGCACCGTCTTGTTGAAACCACATGTCATGCAAGTCAAGCTCTTGCATTTTGGGCAAAAAAAAGTTGGATATCATCTCACGGCAGCTCTCACCATTCACAGTTACGTTACGATTCGCATCATCTTTGACGAAGTACGGTCCAATGATGCCACCAGCCCATAAACCGCACCAAACTTTGACTTTTTCTGGATGCATTGGTAGCTCTTGCAATGCTTCTGGCTGATATTCACTCCAAAATCGACAATTCTGCTTATTTACGTACCCATTGAGCCAAAAATGAGCTTCGTCGCTGAACAGAAGAAGCGCGCGATGAACTTTCTTAACAGAGTACGCATTTTGATAATAAAATTCAATAATTTGCAAGCGTTGTTCGTTTGTAAGACGATTCATGGTTAAATTATAGAATCGTGTCTCAGCTGTTTAAACCAGTGTTGCCGAAAAGATAATAGCTAAAAAATCACCCTTTATAAGACATATGGGAAAAGCCTAGGTAGGAATCACTTGATCCCCGTGGCAATGCAAGGGGCTACACACTTATACCAATGTCTACCAATCTACCACAGTTCTACAAAAGATCGGTTTTCACTTTACTCGAATTACTTTCCTTTTGTCCTTTTCACAATGCCTTGTTGTGTGCGGCTTAGTCTACTTGATAAATTTTCCTCCAGTCGCAGCAATTAAATATTTATGGAAGATTCATTCTCCGTGAGAATCACAACTCTGTAGCTGTCCAATTTTCAGTACGGTTTTGCATTAGAACTGACGAGATAATATTTGTGCCACCTAAGCAGCTTTGACTGTAGGTCTTGGGTAATTTTCTCCATTGGACCTCCTCCCGTTTATTTTCTCCCTCCATATTAGTGCTGCCCAGATGCTGAAGCGATTACAATAAGACAATGACTCTGTGTAAGTACCGCCTTAACTTTCTAAATAGAATGTTCTTTTCCGTTACAGAATTCTTCCTTTTCGAAATGCAAGCTTAGCCTCTTTTCTACAAACCGCTCTAGATTGAGGAACTCTTATGAGTACAATACAATTTAACACGTCGATGCAGTTATAATAACTTTGCATCATCTACTCCTTCTGTTGGTAACACTGTTTCCAGTAACTCATTAGCGGCGTTCACACTCAACAATTTGTCGATACGATTTGCTTGACCACCGTGCTTGATGGTCCAAATCGTCAACATGAATGCTCGTTACTACGAGTTGGCAGACTCGTAGTAGACTTATAGTCCCTAGACAAAGCATGTTGGCTTTTTTACAATTTGTAGTCAAGCAAATCGTATCGACAAATTGGTGAGTGTGAACGCCGCTATTGTAATTCGACAAGGGTGTTGCCACATCTGCTAAACAAAGTACGAATATTTTTGCTAAATGATGTGATGTCATTAAAATCCAAAAAGGTCTTTACCAGCCGAATAAAACAAACATATGAGAAAAAACCAACGTGAATCGCTTGCAAATAGTTCAACACACACATCCCGTAACATAATTCGTACTTTTATGTTGTAAATGTTAAGAAAATCGAAATTGACATTTCTCGGTCGAGAAAATGCAGTAAAATGGTACACAAACTATGTGGACTTTTTTCGGTTTGGATGCTTCAATTTTGAAGTTGCTTATCTCAAGGACTTCTGAAGGATTCTAATGAATGAAATTGACTAGGGAATTCATAATCTGCAGCATAATCTGTAAGAAATTAATTGCTGTTGTATATTCCATAAATAAATGTGTTAAAACTGATTCAGGGTCGATTGAGTATTCAGTTGACTAGACATTTTCAGAACACGCTTTAACCAACATTCATATGTACTTTACCTAGCAAGGTGGCGACAACTTGTCAGATGCCCTCCGAGCCAGTGCTCATGTTGTTTCATGTCCCTTTCAAGTTGTACGTCCAGTCTTCATCTGTGGTTAACTCCCGGTGTTTTGTTCCTCCCGGGTAGATTCTCGTAACCAGACCTCTTGTGGCAGATCCTTCTTCATGGCCCACTTCATTCCTAGATGCCTGGTCAAGAACGCTGTAAAGCCCGTACTGTTAATTTTTTAATTGTATTAACATCAAGAATTTTCCTAGTATAGCTCCGAAGTAATTTGGCTGATTCTGGAAGGTCTCGATTAAATTGTTAACAAATTTTGTGGTGACCGCTCCTATCCATCGTCGTCCTGCACACATGAAGGAACACTTTGGTACTTACGAGGTCCGTAAATAGCATCTGAACTGGACATCAAAATATCTTACACGCGTTATTTAGAGCCTTATTTTCCACTACACAGCTGTTGTCGGCATATGAGTTCCTATTCTTGCGAATCGGACAATCTGGTTTCCTCGGACCAGCTAATAGAGTTTGGGTGAAGCCTGCATCCAAAGGTCACCTTCAATTGCTAACAGCTGCTGTCAAGACTTGTCTTGTCGTCTTCGTAAACTCGCTACTCCTTATCACTAAACAGTCTAAAGTGCGTTTTGCAAACCGTAACCACGTGCAGCGCAGCAGTCCGGGGTGGACCACCCACAACCAACGAGTAGCTTCAGCTTGCACGATCTCTGGCTAGATGCTGATCACGTTCGTTCAGGTCCTTCTCCACTCATGTGCTCTTCCACGCTAACAAGCTCTGCTTGGGCTTTGATAAACGCACTTACCATTCGCCTGTGCGCCTTTAAAGGTAATGACAAAAAATTCGCTGACGTGAATCAATCAAAAAGCCCAACTCCCACTAACCCAGTTGAGCGGTTATTGTCTGCGATATGGTCTTGACATTTGAATCGCTTATACGTGTGCATTGTTACACAGAAACCGGTCTGGTTATGATAATAAATTCCAAAAATATATGATTTCTTGAAACTTGATTTTTATACGACTAACGAGAGAACCACCTACATATCTCTCATCTCTGAGACTCCGCTCCCCCCAGACTCGATTCATAGTCACGCCGTGGAAACAATTGCTTTGCCAAATTTATTTTTTTGTTTTGTTTTCTTTTCTTTTCTGAAATGACAACGTCTGTAGGAATTTTTGATATTTTTTTTTGTTTGTTCCTTTCTGTTTTGCCATTTCTCATATCAACTTGTTCTAGAAGAACATTTGACACCTTTTGATGTTAGACGTCATAGCGATACGTTTTCGGCTTAATCCTTCTGTTATGTTTCACAAAATTTATATCCAACGTACACACGCACACACATGGGAAAATGTATGCTAAACCGATGGAAATCGCACTTTTCCATTTTCCAAAAATACACAAAAGACACACCGACATGCGTCTGAGACTTCCTAATCAACGATTGTACGTCTTCCCGGCTAATGGCGAATATTCTTTGTTTTCTAAATAAATGATTTGGGTTTTATTTTGTTTTGTTTCCTCTCAGCAGGAGACACTTTTCTCACTTTAAGATAAAAATACGAAATACGTTTTGTGTCGAGGAAGAGTGAAAAGTTTGCGTCATTACGTACGCGGGGTTTTCCGAAATTGATTAATTTAGAATCACGAAAATAAAAACCGAAATGCTATAGACCGAATCTCCTCTCGTGGTGTTGTAGAACTAGTGAAAAATAGTGATACATTTGATTGAGGATAAACAAATGATGTGTGTTGTTTTTTTATATTCTCTTCTCTTCTCTCTTTTTTTTTTCAGTGTCAGTTGTTGAAGGGGAACATGAAGTCCTGAGATATTGGTTGGAATTGTATTTAAGTGGATCACCGTAACTCATCAGAATGACAAGTCCCGAAGGAAGAATTGTGTCTCATGGTATGTTTGTTTATTAATTTATCGCTTTACCACTAGATATCTAAGTGTGCGAATTTAAACAAAGCGACATTTTCGTTTTTTTTTTTGTGTCATTTTTCTAATATTGTTATATCCTATCGTTCTGTACAGCAGTATTTTATTGGAGGAACACATTAGTTAATTATTAAGATCGGTTAGTCTAAGATTTTCCAGCTTTTCTTTGATTAAAGTCCTTGATTTAAGAGCCAGTATGCATTCGTACTAAAAGACAGTACAGAGTGTCCAAGAACGATAGTAAAAGAAATTTAAATGAAACAGCAACGGTGTGAGGTACACAATTGAGTCTGGGTTTATTTTGAAGAGGTTTATTTTCCTTAAGGGCTGCGATTGTCTGAGGCTTGATTGTCATAAACCCGCGTCTTCAAGTAGCTTCAAAGGAAGAAGTCTGGGATGGTTAAAGTGGGCGATCTTGCTGGCCATGTCAAGCGGAAGAAAACGCTACCAGGAAACGCTTCCTCTTGCGCGCTGTACTCCATTGCTTGTCTCTATGTACAGCGTGGGCCATCTAGTGTCTTTTTTTTAATCTTAGGTTATTTTGAAACTGTTTCCTGCTCGAATGAAAAGTGCTGGCTTACTTTCAATGGGACCGAAAGCAGACAAATCTATAATTCATTACATAGACAGTCAGGCGACCATGAAGTCTCTGGCATCGTGATCAATAAAATCCATATCAATGGTTTTACTTTACACTTAACTTAAGAGTTCCTTCGGGAAACTGCAACGTTTGGTGCGAACCGAATTTTCAGTTTAGTGACAACACGATGGAATCGATGGACTCTCGGCTACCTGCAGTGCACCATTTACATCTTGGGCTCTCTGGTTATTAATAATGCAGGTGCCTTGAAGCCCTGCAACTGCACCGTAATACTCCCTTACTCTTCGTATCTGCAAGTCCTAAGACATTGTTAGTTTACAGATCGCAGCTCGAACGACGGTGATGCCCATTGGAATCTGTTACAGAATTTTATTTGCGCCCAATGACAATGAGATGTGTATGAACAAAGATGAAGCAACCCGCCATAGGCTCTGAGTATCATTGAATTAAGCAGACACTCTTCTTCTTTCTTTCACAGATTATCTGCGAATATTTTGTGAGTCATATTTGAGATACAAGTTGCCTTTGAATCCAATCAGATTCAAATAGACAAAGTTCAATGCTTGTTTATGTTGTGCTTCTCAAGCAACGGAAAACTACTTCTCAAGTCAATTGAAGAGCTATTGACAACAGTCAAAGTAATCTGTTCCGAGTTCTCTGCTTTATCCTACTATCGACCAATACAAAACCGAACAGTAATTCCTGCAGGCTTCATAAAATTAACACAAGCTGAATAAATTCACAAAACACACAATGGCACTGCGGGACAGCCCCTAATAATGCTGAGAAAGTACCATTTGACATCGTAAAGGATCCATCCAGGCGACATTTTGATTCATCTGCTACAATAGAATAATTCCTTATGACAAATTACCAGCCCATACCCACCATCGCCTCCCACTCTGGCGGTGTCCATTCCAAATGGTGCCTCTCTGCTACTACACCCAATCATCTCAGAGGACCGTGACTGAGAAAATGTTGCTTCATCGATTTTGGGCTATTTTTGGAATCACTCACTCTAGCCGCCAACAGCACAAGTTCAGGATTATTTCTTCTTTTTTTTTTTCTTTCTGTTTCCACTTCCCTTCCTTGTTCCTGTGTGTGCTGCCGTTCGTACATACGAACCGTGTACTACGCAGCAACACGAAAAGGATATGAATATGGATAGATGAATGACAAGAGAAAAGCACACCAGTGTGCTTGGGCCGTGCATACACATGGCCTTTTCTCAAGGACCCTCGCCGCACTGTCTGTGTTCGTTCTTTAAAGTAATTACTACACCATGCGCCGCGCCACACCGCGCCGTGGGTTTCTTTCAACGAAATCAAGGTACTCGTACTAACCTTTCGAGCAAGCTAACAAAGCTGTTGTACTCTCTCTCGGATAAGGATGGGTGTGTGCCGCACATGCGATGGGTAATTTTAGGGGTTAATGGAGTGTTCGTTTTTCCTGTTTTCTTCTTCAATTTCTTCTGTCAGTTTTCTTCTCTCGCCCCAAGTGGTATATCATCAGAAATTGGACTAATTTGCTGCCGTCCTATCGTAGACAAACACCAACACCAACACACGCGCGCGAAAGCAAGGAGAACCAACAATAAAGCTTCATCCTTGGGCATGCACAATGGAGCCGATTATTTGTTCGAATGTGTTTGTAGTAAACAAAAGGAGCTAAAGCTTTTCAACAGAAACAGAAAAAAAATGTATCTGTGTTGTGTACCTACACAAAGGTATGTATCTATTTATGTGTATATATTTTATGTGCATGGAATAGAAACTCCAACACGTGTCATTTTATTTCACGGGCCTCCTCTCCCTTTGTCCGACGACTTCGGCCTTTGTTCGTTGTTTCAGGGTGGAACTTGTAGCTCCTGAACGTTTAGCTCTTAACCATTGACAGCCGTTATTTATTTGTGTGAAGTACATACATAAGTGGCAGTGGGAGAGTTTGTAGGAACAATTGATTTTTTGTTGTCTGTGCTCCCATGTTCCCCCGTTCAAATTGTATGGGTTGTGGAAAGCAAGTTTTGATCAAGTTCAGATTTTTGCCTTCGAGTTTAGCTCAGACGTACAGCACAGCTGGCAATGGCGTACAGATATGAGATATGGGTTACCGTCCATCTTGGAGCAGGAGCCAAGACGTATTTAGTAAATAATTGTTCACGTCATTGTGTCTGAAGATTTCTAATTTCTAAAGACTCAATAGAACGTGCGTAAAAGTTGTAAATACGCAACGTGATTCGTCTTTAGGTCGATCGTCACCATGGCTTCTTTGTGTACAGCGAATTCGTCGCACCGTGGTAACAGATTGAGGGTGAGTACATTCTTTTGAACTTTACACAAACCAAACAGAGATTGGTGCGAATTGAAGAACACATGGCCCCGTAGCAGCCAGTGTCACAGAAATGTTGATTTGAGACTGGTCAGCTGAACCCGAAAGTCATTCATACATATTTTGCGATGGAATTTGGGTTAACCGACTTCAGTGACCAAAGATTAGAGACGCGACTCGAGCTGCGGTTCCAAAAAAAGACGGCGCTACATGCCGTGCAAGCGACGCAATGCTCAAAGTTGTGAAGGCTAATTCTGGCGCGTGGGTCAACTCAAGGCGAGCGTAGATCACACAGCCACGATCATTCGACTTGACACCACTTATTTTCTCTGTGGCTTCATAAAGTCCCTAGCCTACCCTGACAATCCAACCACTTTCAACGAGCACACATTGGACCAGGTCATTGCAGCAGTGTCAGCGAAGCCGAAGCTGCTATTTGAATGATTTTCTATATACAAGGTGGTCCAAAATTAAGCATCCTGGGAAATGCATCATGCGGAATGTTATAACTTTTGCAAAATATGCCGTCATACGTCAATCATATTTGATATTTATATACTAGACACCTGCGGTATACAGGGTGGACCAAATTTCTTTTTAAAAATGCAATAAAATGAACAAAATAATTTTTTTTCCATGTATTATGGCTTTATTAGTAAGAACAAACATTTCCCTTAATTATAAAATACAACGTCATTCAAGTGGATGCTGGCTTCGCAGTAGCGCATTCTGTGATACCAATTTTCCAAGACCTTGTTGATGGTGTCGAACTGTAGATCATTGGTCCTTCACGGGTTCCTATAGAAAAAAGTCCAAAGGCATCGCCCATTGACATCGACAACGGAATTTTGTGCGCAAAAGATCGGGATGGGCTGTGTGGCATGGCGCGCCATCTTGCAACTAGAGGTCGTCCAAATCCATGTCCACAATTTTAGTAAAAAAAAAAGTCGGTTAAAATGGATCTGCAACGCCCACCGTTGACAGAAACGTTGTTTCCAGCCTCATTTTTTGAGTATTGTCAGTGACTCGAATGAGTTGGGACCGTGAAAATTATTTTTGACGTACTAGGATTCGAACCTTGACGACTAGGTTCAAGTGCGTAGGAGTCCACGCACTGACCAACAACGCCACGGCTCCAACCTTCGTGATACGATTTTTTATATTCAGTTTCCAGCTAAATTTACTCTTCAGGATCACTTCTAGTTATACAGCATATGCGGGGAAATTAGGTTCTCTATGTTCGAGGTTTCACCTTAGAGACAAACTACTCGATCATGGTCTCTGCTTGAACTCTGGTCTTGAATAAATTTGGCAGTTTACATTACGAGAAATTCCTCAAAAAGGATGTCATCGTCAGTAATGCGCAACATTTATAACACTCGACAAAATATCCAAAATGGAATATTTAATCTTCAGTCTTTTGTCCTGGATCCAATCTAACGGCTTTATTTTATTCACACCTGTCGGCTGTAAGAACAGAGAATAAGGGCGTGACCTACAGTTTGTAATGAAATACAACGAAAAATTCGTTATTCTCGCTGCAAGACAATATCCTTACAATGATGACTGATTGGTTTTTTTTATAGCCATTTGCTAACAAAACCAGGTCTTCTCAGTCGTAAACACCTTAATTCTTTTTATTGGCTTTGTCTTCATGGAAAACTTGTATGAAACGAATGTGTGTTGTATGCGAACATAAATTAAAAAATATAAAAAAAAACACCCCCGGATTGGGTTACAAAGGAAAACACGTTTTTATTCGCAAAAAAGTCTTCGGTTTTGTTGAAACATGCTGACGAAACCAAGACAGCAAGCCATGTCATCAAAGGAATATTTTTCCCCCTCTTCCTTCTAATGTTTTGAAGGGTTTTCCTCGATCTTGTCGGCCACTATTCAAGTACAACAACAAGTGATGTCTTTTGTCGCACCCAAGGCGGGGAGGGTCACTCAAGTTATACACTTGTAGCGACTATGTGCCCATAGAAGGCGTACAAATAGGAAGGTGGTAAAAACAAGGGTCGCGACACGCCTACAAAAAAATATCTAGACTAAGACCATTTAAAAAACACAAATCGTTTTACATAAGCTTACACAAGCTCTATTTTCCTACATTTAGTGCATATCTACACAGCAAACATTTTATTGCAATTGCCCGATATAATAAATCCACTCATGCATATTTACCCTACAATTGAAAATCATATCCGATTGAAATGAAAACACAACAAACAAGAGAACAGAAAAAGCCTCGTAAAGGCATCATTATTTGGAATGTGTAAAAGATAAATAAAATCTCAATTTATGCCCACAAATCTCCCACTGTCCTGTCCTCTCCCTCGGTCGCATCTCTCTTTGCTCCACCGGTCGTAAAATATAGAAGATCCAATTGAATCGCTTTGTTCTCCGTCTACCGCTACCCACATCCTCCCGCCTGTGCTATGACACATAGAATGATGAAGAAACTAATTTATGCGAATGAAAAAAATACTTTGCGAATAGAGGAATGTATAAATAGACAACGGGACACCTAAGTGGAGGAAAAAAAAATAAATAAATAAACAAACTAGATGGAGTCCAAGTTGCTTTCTACGGAATTTATGCTTCGTTGGAATGTAAAGAACAAAAAAACAAAAACAATTAATTTTATTTTCTTTCAAATAAGATATATGTTAATGCATTGGAGGAGGCAAACAAAACACAGTGGGGTTTACTTTTACGAATTAAATTCATCCAATTATTTCAAGACGAAAAAGGACTTCCTATATTTGCATATCGTACTTGGAAGTTGGGACCCGTTGGTGAATGGAAAGTGTGGAGAGTCTCTGATAAGGTTGTTGCCTTACGAACTGTGTGTAGTGGATCTCTGAGACTGCAAGCTTGTATAACTTATTCAGCAATGGGGTTGGATATGGTTGGGGGTCATTGCGTGCTCCACTATGCAACGTTTTTTCCGCAATTCAAATTTGTTGGTTATGAGCATGCAAATTCTACTTGTTTATGCAGAGACTTCGATCCTGCCAGACTCTAATGCCTGGTAGATATAAATTAATGGAATTACTTAAACAAAAACTAAAAGGGGTACCCGTCTCAAATATAGGCTGAGTTCGTAAAAGCAGTATTAGCGCAGTACTGCAACGTCAAGCGTTCTTAATTGCAAACATTTGGCAATGATGCAATGCATCGCGTTCTAAAACGTCATATGAAAGTAGCTGCTGTGCAAACAAAAGCAACCAGCGCATCACAGATTATCGTGATGCATCGCAACATCAGAGAAATCCTTGCATAACATCAGAAAAGCAGCAAGGCCATACTTCGCTTCATTCCAAGCTTCAGTCCAGTTAGATTCAGTTACCTCAACCTGCCTACCTACAGTCAACAGTGGTCTCCTTCTAAGTCGAATTTTACGGCATTTCAAAATTAGTTCGAGTTAGAGGGAGGACGACTCAGGGTTGATTTTTTGAGGGGAGTGCTAAAACGAGTTAGAGAGAAATTAGACTTGGTGAGGAGAATCCACTGTACTCATGTTGTTTCTCCGTTTTAACAATTCCTTCCCCGATTTAACGCAAGCAACTGAATCAGTTTGCCGGAAACAGATGCAGGGTCAATCCTTAAATTTAACAACTTTCATAATTCATGACTCCACCTCCACTGACAACGGCTGTCTAGAAAAAGCATCACAAACTTCGCCATTCGGAGTCGACATAAGACTGTACGTCCCATTCATTCGTGATAGAACAATAGCGGCCACAACAATAGTAGCTGCTATAGAAGCTAAGCTGTAGAAGCTAGCCCGGACTGTAGCTCCGCGCATATAATTATAATTATAACTGAACCGGTTCCCTGCATTGTCACAAAAATTGCACAACTGTGTGGTGGCACAGGCCTTCTACTTGACGCAAATAAAGATGAATGCGTCTTTGCTTTGCCGAAAGTACAGCCCGTGTAAATGTCCAAAGCACTTGTAAGCAATACTAACTACCATTGAATTGGAGTTAACTACACATCTCTGATTTATGTTCGGTTCCCCGAATCTGCCTTGATTTATGTCTTTCCGGTTAATCAAAAAAATAGGACAACACTTAAAAGTTGAATCAGCAAATGCTATTAGTTACACAACATATACATACTTTAATGCAATGCCAACTTCGAGATCATTTATGAACTCGTTTTATTTGACGTTCGACGCATTGTTTTATCGTTATTGTGACAATGGTGCATTTCAAGCGAATTAAGAAAATCGAGAAACGTAATCACTCGACTCTTAACAGATGCTATGCCTATAATTCCACATATTTGATACAATATTGAAGGCATATCAATATGATGAAGGCTATCGTATAAATGCTCAATCACTGCCGTTTACAATATTAGCCAGGAAAAAAAAGCACGGCGAGTTCAAGATTGCAGTCAATCTTCAGCAGCAGACATCTATAAAGCTTGAATCAGAAATCAAGCACTTTTTATTTATTTTATCGTTTCTTCGGACCATACCGATGAATCAAAGAACGTCATTTACATTATTCCGTGAACAACTTTCAAAAATATGTGAATATAGTATACTGTCTCTATAGTACCGGATTTCTGATTTGAACAGTTAACTAAGCAAAAACTGCAGAGCCCGCCCAGCCGGCTGAATTCTTGAAGGCGCTGGCACCGTTTTGTTTAATTCCAATTATCCACTGTCCAAGCGCCAAGCACTCTTAATTACAACTCCGCTTAACGGAATGCGTCGCCTGCTAGGATTCATTGACAACTAGGTGACAATCTCAAGCTCTTCATAATTGAACGCCTCTTAATGTTGGTGCAGTGTGCCTTTCACTTGATTTTTCTCAGTTTCTTTCAAGGAATCTGACGCAATAAGCCCGAAGAGAGAGAATCAAACTTCCTCCCCAGTGGTTTTTGCGAAAAAGGTCTCCCCGCTGTGAATGTGAATTGCAAACTTTTCGAATAAAAAGTGTCCTTTCAACAAAACAAAGGTCATGTTGGAAAGTCAAACAATGTATCGCATTCTATACACATTCTATACATTCGTACATATTCCCCAAATCAAACAGTTTTCTAAAAATAAACCAAAACACGATAAGAGACTTATCAAGAAAGTGGGTGTGGCAGTAAAGGTCAGTAAACAGCAATCGCTGACTTTGAACAGATGCATACATATCCTCGATTATCGCAAAGATGATTGAAAGCATGGCAATTTTGATATCAGATTTTTTTTTTGTCGTAAATAAAATGTATTTTTGGAAATCATTTTCATTTCGATGGGTGGACATTATTTCTCTGAATTCAAACGAGATTTCTGTGTATTTTCAAAGAGATTTATTAACATTTGATCAAGGCTCGTCGGTTGTCACTTCTATTTTCTACATTCTTGTGTAGTTTTTCGTATTTGGACACCTCTTAAAATATCCGAAAATTTGCAATCGAAGGCCCTTGAAATGCGTTCATTTATTTGAATTTATAATTCCATCAAGCCCAATCTTAGTCATAAAGATATTTCGAGATTAGTCCGTATTTTTGTTTGATACCAGTGCGTTTTGCCATTATGCAACTATTCGATTCAATAAACAGAAGGCGCCACGGCGCTAATCTTGATAAGTTGCGATATTTTTCTAGAAGATTGTAACAGATCACATGCATGTTAATTCAAAAAACCATATGAAATCGACCAGATTGTTCACGACGATATGGAAATGTATGACTTCGTTGATGATGATGATTCAGACTTGCAAGGCAGATAAGAGCTTCAGGTTTTTCTCCGACTTTAGGACTCTGATGAGTTGATTAAATCAACAGGTAATGAATCGACATTGACAAGTATCTATTGAACAATGAAACTACAAGTGTTCGTGTTACTTACGTTAGGTCAACTGCCTCGAAAATCTAGTTAACACAAGCATAAAAGATATCCTACAATATCCAAAATCCACGGCATGGCTACAAAGTGGCCCAAGAAGACCACCAAATCCAGAATGGGATACGGCACGACCAGGTTGGAACAAAGCCTAGAAGTGACGGCACACTGGACCAAATCGGTCTAAGTGGAGCTTGGTTTTTAATGTTAAGCGAGCAGACACCATACCTACCTAAGAGTGAATGCCACAGCTAAAACAGTTGTGATCCTGTTTGGGGATCAATTGTGCTACCACTAACCGGTGATTGATACATCCTCGTTAGCCAGGGGAACTAACTGACACCTAAGAAGTACCTGCTGGTATCCAGGTGGTCTCTTCAAAAATTGTCCACTTCATTGCTGGATTCAATACCAGTTTGTTTTCCTGATGAATTTAGCTATGTTCTGAATTTTTATATTTGATATTTCATCTAGGCTGCTGAATGAGTAGTCGCCTAGCGTGATTTGCCTTGTTCTTGCAAGGGCTGGACAGGTACCGAGGTAGTGTAGCGTGGTTTCTTTTTCCTTCTCATCTCTGCTGCTCCTACAGAAGTAGCTGTAGGGAGCTCCCATTTTTCTTGCGAGTGAGCCCAACATGCAGTAATTATGTCTACGACCTTACTGATTATCTTCCTGTTAAGGTTTAGGAGTGCACTTGTCTTTTTTTGGATTAATTAAAGTCCATATTTGCCTCGAAGTCCTGTAAGTGTCTAGTTCCATCCATTTTCGATTGATGGCATCTGTAGTAACATGGTATTTATTACTTGAATTGAGGGGTAGGGGGCCCCCTGATTAATTACTGGTGGCAGACCCACCTTTGTTCTAGCAAGTTCGTCGGCTCTTGCATTGCCTGGCATACTACTACGCCCAGGGACTCAGCATGTCCATGTTACTTAGTTACTCACTCATTTGATTAGTGATCCTTGGTAATTAGACATTTAACAAGAATCTGTTTCCATTCATTGCGATGCAGAGACCGTGTTAGTAGAAGTGGCAGCACTGACGTTTGCTACGGCTAGTTTGCTTCCTTCTATAAAAATGTCAAATACTGAAAAGAAAAATTTGAATTGTTTTCTTCTTTAACTTTGTACAATAGAGATACACGGGTTTAATACAATAAAAATCTGTTTCTATTCTTGCCATCGGGGCTCTTTAGATTAAAGTTTATAACAGACCGAATTCCGCAAGCGTTTTGCTGTTCCAAGTTCGTAAACGCTAGAATGAGTGATGGGATTTTTACTCTATTCTCGCTGAGACGAAAAATTGATCTCTAAACCGTATTTTCTTTTCTTCATTCTTTCATGTTTTTGCATTTCACTGTTCTCGTGAAAGAATGTCATTCAAGAGCCCAAATGGACCTTAGACGGGCAGTGTTAACGTCGGCTTCTTAACGGCTTCTTACAGTTAGAAAGCATGCGCTTGCTCATCCTGCATCTTAGAGAGTCATTCCACCTTCGGTTGTGCTCTCGAGAAGCCCAACCATCGATAGAAGCAACGACGCAGGTAGTCCCAATGCAGGTTCTGGTCCTGAGAGTACCTTCTCTGATCCTTGTGTAGCAATTTCAACGGCGATCTTATTTCGCATGATACCGTGGTGGCCCGGTTCCCAGACAAGTTTTAGCGAATTTAGACTGCCGATTAGAGACGACTAATATTCCTGAACTTACTCAACAGGCCTGCGACCTATGTCTGAGCATTACTGTCCCAGTCCAAGAGCCAGTTGTGTACTGTCTGCGATAACTTGGTCTTGAAACCGGACGTTCCGTATTTCTCTGCAGTCTTTAGCCTTCCCTATTTCCTGGCTTCTTCTCCATCCACCTTCCTTGCAGACCAGATTATCCGATGCCTCCAAGAATCAGCTCTTCTGGTTTGCGTATCGCCCAGCATTCAGAAACCATTAAAAAGACCAAAGAAATGCAGTTTGACACCCATCAACACTGATGATTGGACCGAACCGTCGAGTTGTAAAGGACACCTGTTATGAGTTTCTCGGTAACGAAGGAAAATAATGTTTTTTTATAAACACGTGTTAAGCCAGTTGAACCTTTGACTAAGCGAGCGTCAATGTCGATGATCTCGTACTGCATACATAGGTTTTTTTTCTTGCCTCGAAAAGAGCCTAATTTCACGCACAAATACGAGTACCCTATGAAAACACAAATGTCCTAATATATTTTTCATTCAAATTCCGACCAAGACCTTTTTCCGGAAGCCTCTTTATCACATCCTGTAAAAATAAAAATGTAAACCATCGTAACCATCCCCAAGATTTACTGGAGACAGCTTTTACAAATACAGAAAAAAAAGCTTTCAGAGCGCGTAACTCCCCCCTCGCACCAGGTTCGCTTATGATTGTCCTTGAAGTCTAACACGCCAATACACACTTATTCATCCCATATACGAATACATACATAACCTTTCCAAAGCATTTTTCCATTGGCTCCGGGTTCGATTGATGGAAGGATGGAATGCAGGACATCCCCCCCCGTTTAACGAGCTTTGTTCTGTGTTGCTTTCGTTTTCCTTCCACTCGGAGGGTGCTGCGGCGAGCATTTCCACGGCTGGGGCAACCGTCTTTGTATTGAGAAAGGTTATTTTTAGAACCATCCGATTACGGTGTTTTTTTTTTGTGTTTGAATGTTCTCGATGGTGTTGGTGATGGTGGTTGTAGTTTTCTGGCAGGTTTCGTGTGCTTATGGTTAATTCTTCGCGGCAATGTTGTGCACATGAATTAAAGCAAGACAAATGGCAACGAATCTAATTGAAATGTTGACCCAAGCAGGTGGATTGCAACAAAAACGTTCGGATTTCTTTGTTTGTTTGCCCTGTGCTCCGCGTACTGGGAATTGGTACCCGAACAGGATTGCTTCCTCGGCACGCACGCAAACTCTCAACTAAGGGTCGGGGTCGGTGTCGGTCTGAAAGATCCTTGGGCAACGGTGACTGGCTACACACAGAATATTGATGAAGGTAGCTGACTAAAAAAATGAAGGCTTCCTGGTGCGTGTTGCTTCGTTCGCCCAGTCCCCGCATTGGATACTCTTCGGAGGTTTTTCAATTTTAACTCAACCCGAGTTGTTGCCTGTTGGGCGGTGAAGAAGGATTCTCTCTGTCTACAGAGAATAGTTATTTTTAAAAACTCTCCAGAGGAATGAATTCACGTTGAGTATATGCGGGTGTGGGCGTATATTTAACGATGACACCCACAGGCGTGTGTCTCGCTCACTTTAGAAGCATTCAAGCTCACAATTGAGTGGGTTGCGTGCTTCGGTTTAAAGAGAAAAATGGATTGAGACCGAGTTCAGATATCGACCAAGAGTTGGTCCAAATTAAATCCGTCCTTGCCATTTTGTTGCTCATAGGCAGGCCCATCATTATGCGTGTATATGTGCCTGTGTTTTTGTGTGTAACGAAAGATTGATTGCTGAACTAATGACAGAAGCACTTAAGTCGTAAATAAGAGATTGCACGAAAGTGATGGAAGGTGTTCTTCAACCTCTGTAGGTGTGTGCTAATTTTAGGACAAACATTATGTTCAACCACCACGGGTGGTGGATGCTAAAAAAGTTTTTACGCTTTATCCATTAAGTTTGTAAATAATTTGGACGATCACGTTTTTTTGAGGGTGCAGAACGTGCTGATGGGATGATGGGGAGTTTTAAAGCTACGTGATGGGCCGCGTGAAGTTAATTTCAATATTTTTAAATGAGCACTGGTTTCTTTTTGTGGTTGATAAAGGTTGGTTCTATTTCATGTTTGACTTGGCATTGTCCCTGGCATTGAGTTGTGTGTTCTGAATGTGGATTTACATCAGTTTGGGTGAATGGAATTGGTTTACCGGGTTTTCCAATTTAACCAAATCAAGGTCGTGCCAGATTAAGATAAGGGAAACAAATAACGTATCCCCCTTGAGGGCAACAAGAAGGACACCATCTCTATTGTTCTATTGTTGCAGGGAAGCCATACTACTAGCAAACTGAGACTGTGTACCTCTAGCTGACACCTGATCCGAGCAAAGGCGGGACGGTGGCAGAAGAAGTGCTCTACAGTGTCGTCGTCTTCTCTACACGCGTCGCAGAGGGTTTCATCCCTTATACCAAGCACATTTAGGTGTTTAGCGAAGATGTAGTGGCCTGTTAGTATGCCAGTAAGTTTCATGCTCATGGTGCCTGTTAGAGGGGATCCCGGGTTCGAATCCCAGTGGAAGCAAAGTTAATACGCTTTTGTCATTGCCATGTCACCATTTGCCGTTGGGATCAAATTGACGACACTATCACTGGAGTTGTCGATCAGCGGTTGACTATGGGTCGATATCGCTGGCAGCCCAACTACCTAACATAACCTAAGTCGCATGCGGTGCCGTGAAATAAAGCCGAATTCGGCCATATTTCACGTTATTTTACGTCACCGTCGCATGCAATCTTTTCTGTCAAGATATAACAAGAATGCCGCGGATTTCTTACAGACGTTAGGGAGCATGCGCTTGGTTTGTCTATATCTCGACAGTCCCAACCATCGATGAAGGCCCTATCTAAGGACGCAGGTATTTCCAACGTAAGTTCGGGTCCTAAGAGTACCTCCTCTGATCCTTGCATCGCAAGTTCATCGGCGATCTCGGACATCGCCTAGAGGGCCGATAATACGATTTAGGAATTTTGTGCCAAAAAATCAATTGTGGCATGGGCTGTGTGACATGGCGCGCCATCCTGCATGAACCAGAGGTCGTCCAAATCCATGTCTTCAGTTTCAGTAAAAAAAAGTCAGTTAACAGGGCTCTGTAACGCTCACCGTTGTCCGAAACGTTGTTTCCAACCTCATTTTCGAAGAAGGCCACAGCAGCTACATTCTTCTGTGTGCGACGACGGGGACCATGAGTGTTATTCACTAGCATACTAGTCTCACGAGCTTTCTGCGCAAACTTGCGTACAGAAGTTGCGATGAGTGCTTCATGTCGTCCGAAACTTTTTCTTTTAAGAAAACGCACTGTTTGGGCTGCACCTCACAAAGTTTTTTCAAGCGTAAAGCGACTCACTTCGTTCCGCGGAGGTATGATACTGACTTTCTGTAACTATTAGAGTGGGAAACAGCTGTAAACATCAAAGTACCTTATGATTTATAATAACTACTAGATGGCCCACCCTGTACATGTCTGCCAAGAAACAGCTTATCAAAGTTCGTTCCGAGCCGGCATATGATTGTAGATCCTCTCTACAGAACAACAGCGCACACAACACGAGTGATTAGTGATTGCTGTAGAAGCCAGTTCTAACCTCCGACTGTAGCCTAACACATATTATTAGTAAAATAAACTGCGGCACTCTTAAAGGTCGTCCTATATCTGATTAGGCTTAAGTGTGTCTGTTTTCCTTGCAGTATGCCATTGGAACATTGGCTAACATCAATTATTGATCCTAAAACACTTAAACAATAATCTGAGAGACATTTTCAAAAGGGATTTTAAAACTCTTTCCATTAATTACATTTCACATTCCTTTAGATTGTCTTAATCGAATCGGAAATACATATGTACGTATGATGTCTCAAAAACAGTCTCTCCATCGTCAAATCCTGATGGAAATGTATCAATATTATTGATTCAGCCATCATCCTTCATCAGACTGCTCATCGAAGGTTGTTTCATTTTGTAGACAAATGAGATCCTCTTTCCTAAATGTCAACCGAACACGCATGGAATACCATCGAGCCACTGTAACTAATGTCAGTTGGTGAATTATTAATCACTCTCAGCAGCCAATTACCCAATAATTGAGGCCGTCACTTGTACGTATTTTTAGAAACACCAATTTCTTCTATCCGAATTGTTGTTGATTTAATTGTATCTCACAATAGACATCACTGTGCCTGTCGAAACGGCGGAAATATAATTGTTTCTCCAACCCTTGCCTGTTTTTCCATCCGTCACAGATCGATCTTGGGGAAAATTCGATGATTTTTTACGACAAAAACAAACTTGACGTGGGAAAAAATACATGATTTATTTCAGAAGGATGTTTGTAAAAAAATGCAAAATGATTTAATTGACCCATGCTAATGGACGGGTATATATTGTCAAATATTGGCATACATGTAATTTGCTTTGCTCATCGGTAACCGTCACTTCTTTACACAGCACGAGGATACAGTGCAACGTGATCCCTTAGCTTTGACAAAGCACATGTTTACAAAAACAAAAACGGGTCCAAGTGGGCTGGAAAACACGTTATTTCAGCTCAACAAAGCATTGATTCATACTCAACTCGAGCTAGAACGAACATTAAAAAGTAGTCGTTGGTTATCACGTTGACTACCACGAACTGTTTTTTTTTTTTTAAGGAGTAATTTATAGAAATTTGTGGGACGTGGTTTTGTGGGTCGACTTCTACGCACTTGAACCTTGGCGTCTAGGTTCGAATCCCAGTACGACAAAAATAATTTACACGGCCTCAGCCTTTCGAGTCACTAACAATGCTCAAAGATTATAACTGTCTAGAAAAAGCTTCTCAAACTTGGTCGTTCGAAGCGGCATAAAACTGTAGGTCCTTTCCACTGGTGAGAGAACAATTGCCCGCACAACACGAGTGATTGCTGAGAAGCTAGGCTAAACTTTTAAATAAAGAAAATATTTGCCTTCAGTTTCAAGTCTCGCAAAATGTGCTCTACTTATCACATTGCTACCTGTTTAAATTTTCCTCGGCAGATGCAACGACCTCAGTAAATGCAAAATCCCCAATTTCTATTAGTTGCGGTTATCGAGTTCCTACTGTACGTTTATGTGAACTCGGCACAAAGCTAGATTGCTTAAAATGTCTTAAGAGTGGACTTAGATCCATTGTGCCGAACTCTGGCAGCCTTCAAGGGGAACATCCATGTGCTCTTTATGACCTAGCTGTGTACGTGCATACACTGGAGTCGCCCTAATTCAAATTTCTCTCTAACTCGAAGTTTTTATTCGCCATATTTTGGCAACCATCCTCTAACTCGAACTGATTTTGATATGCCGTGAGAATTCGACTTTGGGGGAGTCCATACATGTATGTATGTATATTCCATAATATTTTTCTTCGTCGTCAACTAGGCCTCAACCAACAAGCCTCTCGGAGTAGCTGTTTCCAATTGGTCACTCCAAGTTGATCGAGGTTTTTCTACACTTTCTTGTAACATCTTCGACACGAACGCCTTCTTCTGTGTTGTCACACACGTTTGGAGTTGAATACTCTTGCGCCGAAGGTTGTGCATGGGCTTTACACGGGCCATCCCCCTAAGGCGTTAGATCCGTAGATGCCTGGCTAGACTAATGTCACTGTACAATCCGTACATTTCTTGGTCGAATATCTTACTCCACATGCCTTCTTCGCAAACTGAATCAAAGATCACTCGAAGATGTCTTGAAGAGACTCCTTCATCCGCTTTTGAAAGCGTCCATGTCTGCGCCGTAGTTGACAACAACATAGAGTTAAATTGCTTCTTCCATAGAGAGAGAGCGAGCTTTGTTACTCAGTTGTCCCTGTTGACAAGTTATTTTGCCTTTGATCTCGGTACAAATGTTGTACCGATCAGCTATCTCCCTCTTTATTTTTGCCATCTGGACCTAATTCGCTAATGTCAGTCCTTTGTGCCTTAGTTAGCATTTTGTCCCTACACAATAAAGTAAATATTCTTTGCGACTTTCCACCAAACGCATAATATCTTGAATAATGTGGATATGTCTCATTCCCCTCGGAAATAGACGTTGATTCATCGTGTGTGACCGAAGACCTTCGCTTCACGAAATTCACGATTATCAAAATCTCTTCCAAAATTTGAGTGCGATGTGATTGTGCAAACACCAACCAAACCAAATGGTTCATGTGACTCAGAAGAATGCCACTCACTCGGTTCGAACAAATTACTAGGAATCCAACTCAACCTACTCCCGGTTGAATGGATTGTGATAATTTCGAAGTGACACGTCTCTTTTGTGACTTACACACGATGGAGGTGGCTGAGAAAACAAATTGCCCGTAGGGTTTTCAATTCGAACTGAACCCCAGTCCTTGGGCGGTGAAGGGAGGATTCGCTGTGTCTCCAAAGAAAGTTATTTTTAAACACGCTCCACAGAAATGAATTCAGAAGATACTTACAATCGCAAAAACGATACACAAGTTCAGGTATGTGCTTTACAAAACTGCTACTGAAATTTGACATGCCTCACCAAAATAAGCACTCGTAGGAAAAGTATTTTTATACAGTGACTTAAGGACACGTCCTAGGCCAATGTACAACACATTTTATCGGTTGCCTGTCACTTCTCCACCCAGTGAGTTCTATTTTTGCAAACCTTCAACTTCCTTTCCGCACTGTGAAAGACATTCGATGTTAGCAGCAGCAGCAGCAGCAGAACTTCAAGCAAGCAACCCCGGGCACTAAGCACAAGTATTCGCCTCCATCTTCCTTTCGTTCGATTAAGGCGCTATTAGTGTTTGCCGACTAAATTTAGATCTCGTTATGGTATGGTCTGTCACTTATTTAATGGAACATTCCGCTTGCGTCTCCCTCTAACTGGAATCGAGTCGAATGGTTTGCGGTATTTTTATCCAGATTATGTCATTGTGACGGCGGCGCGCAAAATTCAATGCCAGTGAGTGAAAGCCATTTGCAATGACAGTCCTCCGCAAATAGTGACTCCTTCACTCCACTGCCCCTCCCCCGTGTATGTGTTTCGTCCTTCTTCTACCATTCACCGATTCACCTTTCCATCCACGAATCGGATATTTATACCCACAATGTAATATCGTGTCTATTTTCGGATATCTCCACAGTCCTCGCTCGGTATGCGGTCGGATATCTGTACTTGTGTGTACTTTTCGTTTTTCTTCTATGAGTTTGTGTTTACTTTCCCTTTATCCTTTCTAATTTGCAAATATTGTGTGTTGGTTGCCACTCTCTTTCTCTCCGTTTCTAAATATACACACATATCTTATTTATTCTTTTTTTGTTTTTGCCATACCTACCCTTCAGCTTGTCAGTCCCCGGTGCTTCGATTCTCCGTAGCGATTTGGACCTTCTGTATTTGCGAGAGGAAAGAGCTACTTTTCTGCTGTATTGAGGGAAATTTACCACCCGACTTTGATGAGATGCCCAGCGTTTGGATTCCCAAAATAGCCTCGATTCGATTAGACTCAGTCATTCAATGAAAATGCAGTGCTTGACAAGAGGCAAAGTAAAAAAGAAATGATATCAAGCTTTGATTGGCGGCAATGGGAGTTGGGGATGATTATTTTTGTATATTACAAGGACCCAGAGTTTATGGTGCCGTTGAATCGTTGTGTCTGGATCTATTTAGTGGAGGTCTGGTTTTAGGCTCGTTTTAACTGGGCCAATGGCTTTTGCAAAACCTGATGCAGGTCGGTAGACTTTGGTGAAAATGTTAGCGAACATTGCTCTTAACCATTACCAGCTGATTGAGGAAAGTTGGCCGATTCAAGTGCACTTTTGTCTCGAAATCCTGTTTGGATCTCCTTGTACATGCTCATCCATTGTGTGGCTACGAAGGTATAAGGTAAAGTGCCTAGAGTACATTATTATACTATTCAAATGTCCTCCGTCTTATTGAAACCAGTTGTCTTCCATGTCCATATGTTCGATTTGAGGCCAAACAATTTGGTTAACATTAACCAACGTCGACCTAGATTGTGTATAAAGACATATAAAAATATAATATAACCGAAAGCCACAATACGAAGTATCCGGATACGGCTAGTAAGTTGGTTGATACATATGTAGTGGCATTAATGTACTTTGGCCAAAATAGTCTCGAAAACGCCACGTGGGTGTTTAAATGAGGGTTGCGGTGATTATGACAGCCAGTTTTTCAACAAATTTTACCGTTCACCGGTATTCTACTAAGTTCGTCTAGACTATCCTTGAAGTAGGAGCCTATAGTGGCTTTGGCTTTTCGAGTTGATGCAAGTGCAGGACAGTAGCAGACATGGTGCTGGATGCTTTTCTCCTCATCCTCGTCTAGGCAGCTTCTACGGCTAGTAAGTTATAATTAAGAACGTGGCACAAATGTCCCCCTCATTACGACATCCGAGGCGTGTCTTAAATACGATTCCATCAGGTAGGCGACAGCTTGACAGACCCAGGGCGTGGTGGTTGGACCAAATCCAAAAACTCGCCTGAGCACAACTCCGGATGAGTTAGAGTCGATTGCGAAGGATCGACTGACCTGGAGATCCCTAGTGCGTGCTTTACCCCCGTAGCTCTTTTAGTGGATCATGCGGCTCAGAAGATGATGGCGTTGTAATTTTTATTTTGTTTAGAATGCAAGGAAGTTAAATTATGAATAAAAAAAAGAAAAAATGAGTCAGCTCCTACGCTGGAGAGGACAACTTTCATACGGCTCTTATTATTTTGAGTCTCTGACAAGGCTCAAAGAGTAATTCTGACAAGAAAAATCTCCTCTTCTCGTTCAGGGTCGCCATATAAACTCACAACACGAGTGGATGCTGTAGAAGTGAGAGCCAGGTCAACAAACAAATTAGCCTAATTTCTGAAGAGAATGTTTGAAAATTGATAATCCAAACGCTGATGTGTACAAGCACCAAGTCAGGGTCTCCAATTTACCGATGCCTTGGTAAGGTTGTTCCTATTCAGAATGGATTGAACTTTATCAGAGTGTAGATGCACAAAATGTGCCATAGGATGGGTTGGGTCGAGTGACTGTCACAGCTGAATCAGTTGTGACCCACTTAGGCCCTGCTTGGATCGGTTGTAATACTACTATCCGGTAATTGATACCCGATTCCTCGTTAGCCTGCGAACTAACTGACACCTACGAAATAGTTGTTTCGAAGTTTGTTTTCGTACTGAATTGAGCTATGTTCTGAATTTTGATATTTGACATTTATTCTAGGCTGCTGAATGAGTAGTTGCCTAGCGTGCTTTGCCTTGTTCTTGCAAGGGCTGGACAGGTGTCGATGTAGTGTGGTTTCTACTTCCACTTTCATTCTTCTTGCGTGTGAGCGCAACATGCAGCGACTGGTGATAATGACTACGACCTTCCTGATTACTATCCTGACTTAGAAGTGTATTTGTCTTTTTTGTATTGATTTAAGGCCATATTTACCTCGATGTACTGCAAGATGTACCAAAACCTACGCTCGCCGTTTGGATGTTCCTCAACATTTTCACTAATGGCAACCGTATTTTCTGCAGACCATGCACTTCGATGATGGATAGACCCTAAGACAGGCTTTCCGATTTGCCTAAAGCGCACAAGTTAAATGAGGATTAAAGGGGATTGACTTTTTATTCATCGAATCGTGTTTGAAGACTTAAATCTTAATTCTACTTTTCACTCCTCGATACTCATTGCGTTCCTAACTGACTTGTTATTGTTTCGGCGACAGTACCATGATCGTCTGGACTGTCTTCTTCCTGGTATTGATCATAGCTGCTTGTTGACTTGTCGCTTTTGGCGAATGAGTGTGTGGTGTCTATTACTGCTAAGTCGCCATCTTTGACAGATGAACGTTTGGTGTTGATTGGACGAATGTCGTTTCCTCTGTTGGTGGACATAACCCGCACGTTCTGCGATTGTTAAACGATCAACAAAATGGCATATTCAATCTCTGATAAAAGTATATGCTCGAGAGATGTGTGTCAAGTCCGTGTCACGAATTGGAATGAACCTATATTTTAAGGAATTCACTTGATATCGCGATTCGCGACCACTTTTCTCAAATATTTTTTGATAAGGTCGGGCTCTTTTTGATTCCTCAAACAGTGCTCATTCCGCTCCGTTTTCGTCGACAGCCTGATGACTTGCCAAACATGTCGAAACTGATGGTGAGTTTAGTGCTAGGCGTGAAGAGAGGGTGTGCGTGGATTAATATGTGGATCTGATTGTGCGTGGATTCATGGACTTTTTATAGGATATGATAGGATCGTGGGTAGACGCACTGGATCACGTCTCACTTATGTTCGTGTGGACCCAGATGTGTGATGCCTAGAGAGGAAATGAGTTCCTCCTTATAGCCTTATGGTACTCATCGAGACCGTTTGTGAAGTCCTTCATTCGTCCAGCCAGCCCGACATTCTAATGAATCTGGAAAAGTGGGATAATAGGATGTTATTAAGTTCTTGCAGGTCCTGGAAGAAGAATTCTCCCATGGTCCTGTATCTCAGTTGGCAGAAGCTGGCGCAGTAGCAGAAATAGTGAGGAGTGTCCTTTGGAGGGGTTTTGTATAACATCTGAATTCTGAATCAATGAAATCGTCAAATGGTTGTCCATTCTTGGATTTCGCGGCTACACTTTCAATGAGTGACGACTCACGATCAGAATGGTGTTTCAAGTGTTTAAGAATTACCATTTCTTATCACTAGATATTGCTAGCTCGTGATAATTTGTGTGGTACATTGTTTGGCCCAGTAAGCAGTATCCACTGCGTCCTTAAGAGCTTAGGCTACATCCACATCGTTTCTATCAACTCCCAAAGTGAATGTATCGTCAACAAATGTAGAGAATGGTAAATTCGATAAAAAAGGAATCGTAATGCGTATTTCTTTGAATCATACATACTTGTAGATATTCGTATTTACTCGGTCATTTTGAAAATCCCAAGACGTCACTACTGCAACATCCGCTCTTTGCCAACGGCAACAATCGGTAATTTAATTTTTTTTTTTTTTTCGGTGAAAAGTGTGTACTCAACTTCCGTTTTGCGGTTTTATTAAAAGAAAAAAAATAAAACCAAAGCGAGATCGAGGAAAATGTATAAATAAAGCTTATAACACCTTCAGTGCCCTTGCTTGCAGCACTGCTGTAACAAATGTCTTACAGAATCAATTGACCATTACTCTGTGTGCAAATAAAACATCTGCATCCTGCTATATTTACACTCGAAACCAAAATAAAGTCAGTCCACTACGAAAGTGTACATTCCCTGCATATGTATATGCATGTATGCACATATCTCCTACTGGTACTGGCGGCTATAGAGTATAGACTCACTCACTAGCTCGCCCCGCTTTGCCGTTCGCTGATGGCATAAATATCAACTTTGTTACTTTGGGAATTCTATAAATAACCTCATCTCGTTTCGGGCTTCTTTTTCTTTATCCGTTAGTCGGTATTTTTATACATTTTTAAGATTCTATTATAAATTTTCTTATCTTTGCCTCGTTGTTTTCTAAGAATTTATATTTTTAAATATAACATACGAGTATGCACATACACTATATATGCCGACACGAAACGGCTACTTGAAGGTTGTGAAAACAAATACCGTTAAGGCAGAGCCAATGGAATGAATTTGTGGAGGAGAGACTATGATGATTAGTTAAGTAATTTATTTAATGGGCGAACAAAAGCAAAAAAAAAAAAAAAATGAAAGGAAATAAATAAAATAATAAATGAGGGGGTCGAAGAGCAAAATCCTCCCACAAGCGAACCGCGAAAGAGTGCTTTTGACTCATTTTCGAAGCAGGTAATTTTGAAAATACTTTCGAACATGCCATTCTCCATCGTGTTCCTGAAATGCGTATGTACCACGGACAGTTGAGTGTGTCTGGATGGATGGAGAAGTGAGAAACTGCATAAAGCACAACTCACACCACACACAAAGCATGTTAAGCGGCTAAATATCTAAGCGATGGCAAGTGGATCGAAAGTGGAATCTATTTTTGTGGATATTTTTGGATAAATGTTTTTATTTTCATTTCTATTTATTTCTTGTGTGCGTTTTTGTGTGTTGTAATGGAGCAGCAAAAAACCGAAATTAGAATCAATGATGGCGATGTGGCGATGGGAATTGAAAAGGCGGCGGGTTGGGGTGGCACTATTTTTGGAAGGCTTTCTTTTCCTCATCTGTGGCGCGGATGGACGAGCGACGACAGTAAAGTGCAGGCGAATTGTTTATTAAAACTGGAATCTTTATAGATACATTTGGATTTGGACGGCTATTTTTGGGATATTCGAATAAAATTTGTTCGACACACAGCAGATGGCTAGTTTTTCATCATCTGCTTGGGGGTTGTTGTATGAATTTAGTTTGGTCCTACGTAGGGTTTTCACGAATTGAACAAATCTGTACAGATAAAATGGAATAATTGTTTTATGAGTAAAATAATCTGAACTTCAACCGAATGAATTTGGTTTGAACCGTGAGGAGAAACATGATTAATTGTTAGTGGATTATAAAGTCTTGAATATGGCACGCTCCATGCAGGTCTTTTAAAGAACACTTAAGCAACACCCGCTTTTACACTCGCATGTCGTGCACATCAGTGAGCTCAAGACAAGATTAAAATTCTCAGGACCATGCTTTAGCAAATCCTCTGAAATTGTAAGTTGATTTCAAAAAAAATGTTCGTTTTTGCCGAAAATTGCTGCCATGTCTCAAAAGCTCCTTGAAGTTGATGTTAGTTGGCTAAGTGGCACGAAGATAATAATCCGAATGAAACACCAGCAGGAGCTCGTACACAACCCATGTGGATATCAGGCCCCGATCTTTCGTGTTAAACGAGCAAGGCTTAGAGGAGAAAATTATAAAGCCGGCTTTTGGCCAGATTTCCAACAACTTCCCGACCATCCAGCTAAAAAAAGCAATAATAATCTGTCCCTGCTGTCCTTTTCCGGACGAAAAATTGTATAAAAATAAATGAATAAATTAAAAATACAATTAAAATCCGTTATTAAAAAAAAAATTCCTTTTTAAGACAATTGCCGTGGCAAACTCGTCCGCTTTATCTGCCGAATCCGTATCCTTCTAGCCCACCTTTGATTGCAATGCACTTTGCATACACGTTCGACTACAATATTCTTGTAACCCCGCATCTTGCGCGCACAATACGAGTTAAAAATATCTCCCTTGCCATGGGAAAATCAAAATAAGAGAGCCGAAGAGGTCAGGTGAAATCTAAAAATATCCATCCGTTGGATTTATTTCGGGATGCGAAGAAAGACAAAAAAAAAAAAAAATAGAAGACAGAAAAAACTTCCTCTCAGTTTATTTTTTCATCTCTTCTGCCATCGCGCATCATCGACATGCCAAAGGATATGCCATGGGGCGTGGGGTCTCTCTCTCCATCCACTCACTCATCATCCGTTGCACGATGATGATCCTCTGTTTATGACTTACTTCGTGGTGGACAGGCAGTCAGTTTGGGAAGCTTGAGCTGAGTGAAAACAAGTGTACGACCGCCCGTCCCGCCTCCCTTTGAGAGCTTAGCATAAGCTGGTTATGTGATGCCAAATCACGTACGTGTACTTTGTTATGCTAACTCTCGCTGGTTGACTCGCGTCACTAGAAAGAATCTGTTTGGGATTGCGAGTGTGTGCTTGTGAATGGTCAAATATTGACAGATGTAGAGTTCTGCCAATCGCGAGACAGCTGATTGAGACTTACGTCAATGACATTGATGGCTATGGGGGTGATGGGCAATGTGTGCTGCTTGAGTCTTTGTTCAATTTTTGTTTTCACTGACAGCGAGTACAGGCTTTCAACGTTGATTGCGTCAATGAGATGGACTTTAGCGGCATAATGCATTGATATTTTGGCTTAAGAATGGTCGTGTGAAAAACAAAGTTTATTTTCTGTCCTGTACACGTTTTGATTGCGCCCTTACATAAATGTCGTATTTCGACTACTGTTTGGGAAATCATGTTTTTTTTTAATAAGTTGTCCGGGGATTGCTTTAAAGGTGGTCAAACGTTAGGTGATTTTCGGCAAACCCAGAACAGATGAGATTCAGGGTTTGTCACGGGGCAGCGTGGCCGAGTGCTCTAAGGCGATGGTTTTATGCACCAGTCCGAAAGGGCGTAGGACAATCCAACATCAGTTGAAATCAGCCACTCCTGAAATAGGGTTCCACTCCCCCCTTGCAGAATAATATAATAATAATATTGGTGGCGCTACAGCCCGTAGAGGGCCAGGGCCTAGCTTCTCAGTAACCACTCGTGTTGTGCGTGCTATTGTTCTATCACGAGTGGAAGGGACCTACAGTTTTATGCCGACTCCGAACGGCCAAGTTTGAGAAGCTTTTTCTAGACAGTTATACTCTTTAAGCATTGTCAGTGTCACGAAAGAGGTGGGGCTGTGAAAAGTATTTCTTGTCGTACCAGGAATCGAACCTAGACAGGTAGGTCCAAGTGCGTAGGAGTCGGCGCACATACCCACAACGCCACGGGCCACCACCCCTTGCGGAATTGGGTTGTGAATTTTCCATGCAAATGTGTGATTTGATTGAAATATTAATGTTTCAAGATGGAGATTGTCTTATTGGTCTAAGTTTGGTAGAAGGTTACAACCGCGGTTCACTTAGAGCAGCGAATTGGGTACATTGTGTCCTTGATGGATGTAAAATGTCCACCGTGAAGCTACCATTTGCTCAAACCAACGAGACCCGTGTATGACTCCGAGAAGATCCCATTTAAATCTTTCATTGCTTCTTAAATTGAAGCCCAAACCAATAACCTCAGTATTCAACAGCCTCCGGTTTACTCACCAGCTACTCAGCTACAGGTCGATAAGCTAGATCGGTTAATAGTTGTATCGGTTAATAGGGGAACAACACAGGACGATGTGCTCTCCCATGAAAGATTGCTAACTTTGATCCTACATACCTAAATGTCCGAGACTGTGCTAAAACTGAATGGCAGATAGTCTAATCCGGGGCACTAGATAAAGCTGGAAACCTAACATCCAAAGCGTGTCAGAAAAGCCTCCTCGACTTTATATTGGTGCAAGAATGCAATAAGATGCAGATGTGGACTAAAGCCTCTCATGGTCCACTGGCTATTCATATCAGTATTTAGACTCATACTATTCCATGGAGTTGCGACTTGTTGGACTGTACTTGATAAGGGCATCAACTGCAACACACCCATCATTTGCAACGGGTGACCCACATATGTATCAGCGGATTGTTAAAAACAACTCCTTCTGCAGCTTTGACCGTACTCCATAATCTTCCGCCGATAGACTTAATCGGAACACAGATAGCGGCCAGCAAGGCGATCAGAAAGATATCACTGCATATGTGCAAGATTCAGATCTTCTTTCTGGACAGTCTACTATGATTAATCGGTTTAGATTCCTACCTGAAGGCGCTTAGCATTCCCTTCAGATCTGGAAGTCTGACAAACAGACTCTGGATCGTCCTTTACAAATCTGAATCTGTACAGATGGATCGAAGATGAGCGAAGGCATGAGTGCGTCGTAAGGATCTTAATATCAAATTATCCTTTAGATTACCGCATCACTCTCGCGTCTTCCATGCTGAAAATATGTATAGCAGTCAAGGCACTTCTGTCTTGGCAAACAAAAAAATGTGACAAAAAAAAAGAAAGGCAGATGTCGTAATTTGTCTTGATAGTCCGGCTGCGATAAAATCCCTGGATGCAGTCACATTTAAATCAAGGATGAGATCAAGATCGCTGGACTGCCTCTCTTAACGAGATGGATAGTATTTTAGCAACCAACTTGTATGGATGCTGAGACACTGTGACATTCGAGAAAATTGCAAAGCGTACGAACTCGGTAGGAAGTCCACGTCAGTACATCCATGCCTACTACTGACACAGGGTGCCTCACTATTAAGCGATTATGGCTTACTCTTCGATCCGAGACGCTCATACAGTCTGATCAGAATGAGCTGGACACTGCGCCATTGGAACTCACGTCTCAAGATTGGGCCTGCCCTACAACCACTTCTGCAGAAGTTACACAGACGAGCAGGAGAAGGAAACAATTGTGTACCTTTTCTGTAATTGCAGAGAGAGATGTCAACAAATTGACCGACCTATACAGCATTATTGTCAGTCATATTCACCCCTCTATCAAAAGCATCAACTAGCTTGCGGAGTATGACCGTCTAGATCCGCGTGGTGAGACTACTGCCTACTTAGGCCCCAAGTGCGACTAGCTGCTTGCCGGCAGTCAGCCACTCTAACACAACCTTGCTCAGTAGCTCTATCGTTTTCCTTGCCAGAGTTGAACACTCACAGAGCAGATGTGGAACAGATTCTATTTATTTTTTTCTGTCTGCAACTTCGACCAAAAATCATTGCGAGCGATGCTAATGCGTAACAAGTGTTCTAAAGGCGCAAAAAATCAAAAATAATATCGACTGTTATTTCGCTTAGATGTGGGATCAGCTGCAGCTACTAGGGCTAAATTGGAGTAAAATATATCAAAACCTGTAGTTACCTGTTAACAACATTTTGGGGATCAACCACAACTGCTACCACTCCGAACACTTGTGCGACAATGGCAACACATACCCATTCCTTTTGCATGTCATTTCTGAGTCTCAAATAAACATGATAGGTGAGTGTATTTAATTCCTTGTCTCAGACTGTGCATCTTTAATTGTTCCTCATGCACACATGCTCAAATGTGACATGTAATTCAGGGTTTGTCACCAGGCAGCGTGGCCGAGTGGTCTAAGGCGCTGGTTTTAGGCACCAGTCCGAAAGGGCGTGGGTTCGAATCCCACCGCTGTCAACAACGTTTTCCTTTTTTTTCTTCTTCTCTTTTTTTTATTTCATTGTATTTTGCGTTTGTAAAAGAATTTCCTTTTGTATTTTCAGGCGAGTCACTGGACTTAACAAAACACTCACGCAGTTTCAAATGCAACGAAGAAAATCCATTCCTGAAAGCCCATGGTAAGTCACCAGTCCGTTCCCAAAATTGCGCGTTTCCCTTCCTTTTCTCAGACAGATTCTGTTACAACAATGGGATGTGCACAAGTTATTTATAACCTGTCAATTATGTAATCTAATTGAAAATAAAATCCTTCTTGTTCACCTTCTTCTTTTGCGTCAATTCGCCGATACACTGAATTGACTAGCTGACTAGTTGTCGTCCATTCAGGCAAAAACTCGTACTAAACCAAAACAAAACCCCAACTAGCGAATATGCACTACGTCACAGGAAAAATAAGAGAAACAAGCGAACAGCAAAAAAAAAAAAATATGCTTACGTAGGCTTGCGTGTGTTGTTCCCACTGCAAGTGTGTGAATCGGTATCGTCACACGCAATAGGAGAGGCCAACAACAACTCAATTTAGACATCCGCCCCCGTCGCGCACCGCTCTCCGCCCATCGGCGGTGGTGTACTTGTGTTGAATTTTTTTCAATTCAATTTTCAGCTTCAGATACGAAATTCCGTTCAGTCGTTGTAGACACACCGATCGGCTTGGACGTGTATACGATACGAGTGAGATTTTGTAAATTTCTCAGTGAGAAGCTCTATTACCAATCGTGTCTCTCCGTGTCCCGTGTATGGCTCCTCTCTGCGGTGGAATTCAATTGATTATCATCATCAACATGTGAGTTGGGCTTGCATCGATGTGAATAAGAGAGCTAGAGCGAAAGTGAGAGAGAGAGAACAAGAGTGAGAGCGCAGAGATCGAATATAGATAACAACAAGTTTTTGAAACAACAACAAGAAACAGAAAATAGAATATCTGTGAGATAAATCAGCAAACACCGTGGGTTCCCTTGTATTTGTGTATATAACAGGTGTTGATCTTGGTGTTTTGAAATACTTATCAAAAAAAAAAAAAAAAAACCGAAGATAAGTGGACTTTACAAAAGAAAAATAAATCATAAGCATACCGTCTACAGTCAAGTCTTTGCTCGTCTCGCAAAAAAATAAAAAAAATAAATGCCTATTTGCATGTAGATACTAGATATATTTGGAATAAAAAGCAAAAGAAAAAGAAGAAGAAGAAGAGCACAAAGTGAATGAGAGTGAGAATCTCAAAAGTGTTGGTGTTGATGGTGTGGTGGTGGCTGGCTGGCTGACTGGCTGGCTAGGTGAAGAAAGTATCTATTTATAAAAAGCGCACAATGGCCGGTAGTTGTGCTGGTGATTTAGCAGAGATACCTCTATCTCTAACCTACTCTGCTCTGTGTTGTGTATGATTTTTTTTTTTTATATAATTGAATCCATGACACCAACCGAGTGATATCGCTTGTTTTCGCGTTCGTTTTGTTTAATTTATCAATATCAATTGGATTTGTGTGATTTTACTTTACTCAATTTGTGCCCAGCAGCATACAAAACATCCGACAGATCGTTATGACCGTTGTCGATGACAAGCAGAATATCAAGAATAAATGTATACAGTGAAAGTGGGCATAGTTGAAGAAAAATGATGGAATTAATCTCATGTGACAGAGTTTAAATTGAATTATTTTAATAAAAAGCGGGAGAAACAGAAAGAAGGAAAAATACAGAATAATTGTGTTTGTGTGTGTGTGTGTGACAAGCACAGCTTCCAACTTTAAATCGAAAAGCAAGTCAACACCAGCGGCGGAACTAAGGTAGTGTAGCATCACGTGTTCGAAGTGCGGGTGTTTGTGCGATTATTTCCTGAAAACAAATCGAAAAACAGCAAAACTGCAAACGTCGATCGTAAACGGGAAATCATCATCATCTAGTCGAGGCTCTGATTTCTAGGAATTGTGGAATTTTTTGTGTTGTTTTTTTTTTTTTTTCCTTCATTATTTATTTCTTTATTTTTCTGCAAACTTACTTCTTGTTTACACTCTTACCTCGGCGCTTTTTATGTTTTCTATGACTAATATCAGTTCGCGGCAAAATCGTGAATGGAATAAATCACAATGCGGAGCGGCGATTTAATAAAGAAATAAGAGGAAGTAAAGAAGTTACAATCCAATCGCATATACATGTACATACGTAGATATTACTCTGATTTTTTTTGTTCATTAATTTAAAAAAAATTCCGGTCGACTTAACGCGGCGCAGTCATGTTGTTCAACTTGTGGTAAATTAGATACATTTGCTATATTCATTTGTTCGAATTTCTGTTCAATAAAAGGAAAAAAAGTGATGTTAACTCAAGAGCAGAAGAATATTTTTAAATCATTATCATCATCAATCCATAAGACCCCACCAATGTAAGTGGGGAGATACAGCGGCAAGGAAAAAGAGTTCAAAAGAATATCTTGTGTAGTGTGTAGTGTAGTGGGGGTTTCGGGCGAAAGGAACACGGTCTCTCAGAGGGTGCCACCACACACCTAGTATTGCATGAGTTTTGGACATTTCCATAATAACAGAATGTATATTGTAGGTATGTAAATTTGTTTGGCTTCTTGTGCTTTTTTCTTTTCATTTCTGTATTTTGTTGTTATTCTCCTTTTTCTCTATATCTCTTTCTCCCTTTTGCTTTTATTCTTCTGGGTGGAATAATTTCCGGTTGACATGTAGTTTGATAACGTCAAAGTGGTTGTGTTAATTTGCATTGATGGGTAATATTTATTAACACCATGTTCTAAGTGACCACATATTTCGAAGCTTTTTTTCGAAGAAACAAACAAACGAAAGACTTATTCGACACTGATTGAATAGAATTGGAATATGCTTTGTCATTTTTTCAATAACTTTAAGGATTTTATTGACTTCTGCCTTTGTCTTCAAAACCGTCGTACAAAAAATAAAATTAAATGAACATGTTGCCTTAATGCTCTTGAACATGTAAGACTGTCAAGCAAATAAACACGACGTCTTCTTTATTAATAGAAGGATGCATTACTTCTATGAAACTAAAGAGTAATTTTTTAAAAGCTATAGGAAAGTTTTTCAAAAAGAAAAAACACATAAAATTCTGAAAAATGCATGAAATCTTTATTTGAATCGATAGTACGGTCCATATAATTTAATGTTTGAAGATTATTTCATGCAAATATTGACCTTGACTGCGCCTCAAATGGTCCATCCGCTTAGTCCAATTTTGGCATACTCTTTCCAACATTTCGGCCGGTATCTCACGTATAAATGCTTCAATGTTGTCTTCCAATGCATCAATTGAAGCGGGCTTGTCTGTATAGACATGAGCTTTAACATAGCCCCACAAAAAATAGTCTAAAGGCGTTAAATCGCACGATCTAGGCGGCCAACTGACCGGTCCCGGACGTGATATGTTCACCGAACTCGCCCCTCAATAAGTCCATTGTTGAGCGTGCTGTGTGGCATGTGGCACCGTCTTGTTGAAACCACATGTCATGCAAGTCAAGCTCTTGCATTTTGGGCAAAAAAAAGTTGGATATCATCTCACCGTAGCTCTCACCATTCACAGTTACGTTACGATTCGCATCATCTTTGAAGAAGTACGGTCCAATGATCCCACCAGCCTATAAACCGCACCAAACTGTGACTTTTTCTGGATGCATTGGTAGCTCTTGCAATGCTTCTGGCTGATATTCACTCCAAAAACGACAATTCTGCTTATTTACGTACCCATTGAGCCAAAAATCACCTTTTATAAACATATTTTGTTATCTTCCTCCATCCGAGTGTCTATAGATTGAAGATGAGCAATATGCTAATTATGGCATGACAGATATGAGTGCGAATAATTCAATCTTCACATTTATATTTTTTATACAATTTTTGCATTTCTTACTGACGGTGGGTGGTTTACGTTGCATCTCTGCAAATTGCTTGTCATTTTCTGCAGAGGCAACTTGGTGCTTTTAAAGTGAAGTAGTCTGTACAGCCATAGGTAGAAGAAAGAAGGAGCTACATTCGGCTTACTTCTGGCACAACATTTTTCGTTGTTATCAAGTAATGTTAGACAGATAGAGGAATTGAATTGCAGACACTAGTACCGCGACCATGAAGATCTATTCTACCCCCTTTTAATCGAAGACTTAAGCCTTGAGAAATTTGACAACTAATCTAGATGTGATTTCTTGTAAGTCTTTCCACGTTGCAGATACTCTGTTTATCATTTTGTCTGTGCTCCATAGTTGCTTTCGTCCGGCCACAGTGCCTACAGATTTCTGTACTGGTCAGACCCATTTTATAAAGGTGGTTATTACATGGTCTGTGTCTGTATTAATTCGTCTTTATTAAAATCTAGAACTTCTTTGGCACGTTTGGGATTGTAGTTTTGTTCCATGAATTCTTGAGTGCTTAATATCCTCTTGGCTGTTCCAAAACTGGTTCATTTGTTGAATGCCCAATTTGTGTAAGTTGAGATTAGTGTCCGCATTGTTAATTCCATATAGGGGAGTTGTATTTGAGCACTTGCCTTGGCTTGTATATCAGCCTTTTCATTTCCCTCACGGCGTTCATGTCCTGGCACCCAAATCAGCTTGAGTATGGTATTTTCTGTCAGCGTATTTAGTATTTTCTGACATTCCCAGACAGCCTTAGAGTTGAATGTGCACATCTTTACCCCTTTAAACAGACGAAACGTTCAATGACCTTACCCAAGCAATGATGACACAATGGACTCGGTGGCCTAAGTGAAAGGTGGAAGTGGATGGCGCCCCTATAACTACTCTAGCAGAACAATCGTTCCTTCTGCTGGAATTTGTGTAGACCACAAGGGCGCCCGTATATGTATACATATGTAGACTCTAGCCAAGCAAAAGTTACTGACTCTGATACCGAAGCTAACAATGGGAATTGGTTTGTTTTGAAACTTTCATTCCAAAGAACGTTTTAAGAGCGGCCATTCATATGAGATGGGGAGTGCGAACGCGAACCATTTTCCTTCAAATATAAACCAAAAGTTATTCTTGTTTGTGTGCAATCAGATGAGCAATGAATTATCGAGTTTTTGTATCGACAAAAATCTGAACAAAAGTTAGTTAAACTTCCCTAATTAATTATTTTTAATTTTTTCTCTGCGAATCAATCGTTCTATTTGCGAACGTAGAACACAATACACAAGAGGCAAACACGATCCACAAATTCACGACCAAAAAATTCGCAATGAAATGTCAGTTTTCATAAGTTCTGCTCTGTGAATGAGAAAACTCCATATGAATGAAGTGTCACTGTTTGCCAAGTTCGCAGTGAGTTCATGTGAATGACCCTTTAGGAGTCCCTTCAGCGCAACTTCTGCTGGCAGTAAGAGTGGTAATAAAGAGCCTTGCAATTCAACATCGATCCACAATTGTTTCTTCAAAGTAGAAGCACATAAAATAGAAGGTAAACTCAGTAAACTTTGGAAGAGAGAGTAAAATTCTGAACTGAACAAAAAAAATACCCCCAAACTGTCATCGAATTGGCAGCCAAACTTGCGACTATCAACAAAGTGCGAAATGTAAATAATGTGGTCTTGAAAATAATTGTTTTTCGGTGGATTCTTCATGAATCACAAGTATATCCCCGTCGGTGGCAAATAGCAACCCATTTAATCGTCGAATATCTTGTACAATATCATAGTTAATTTAATGACTTCGCTCAAAAATTTGCTTAGCAACAGACAACTTCCCAAACGAGTAATATTGCCGATAACCGGCATTTACATATTCTGCGAGAGCTTTTTTGTTTCATGGTCATAATTTTTTATTGTGGCCGCAGAAAAAAAAGTTATACTAGATGAATGGTCGATCAATTTAACTAAACTAAATCTTTTAAGATAATAAAATCACCCACATCAGACGACCGTCTTAATTTCCTCCAGCATTGCCAATGAAATTAGAGTGGCTGATGAGAAAGTTGAGATTGACGTAACGATTAAAATAACTTGCGTGATATTATATTTACGAATTTAATTAACGCGTGTCAAAAGCAAACAAGCAGTGTCATCTTAAATCTGTTACAGTCGATTTATCCGGCTTCACGACATGAAAGATTTCCACAATTATCATGCTAAGCGTCGTTGGTTCAAAACGATGCATGATGGCAGTTGTTTAGTAGAAAATAATTAACGATAGCAGTGGCGAAACTGATTGAACTGTCTCCAAAATGTTTCAAAATTGAATTTCAGTGTTTATGCATTTATTCATATTTTAGTGTGGGAGTGACTTTAAACCTTAAAGCTATACCGCAACGGCGCGTTCGGGCGTTCGTTTGCCAAGCGTTGGTAGGCGTTTTATCGAGTTTACGAGAATTTTGCGTCAAAACCCCGCAAACTCAGTTCGAAATATAACGCGCGCGTTTGACGAGTCAAATGTTCTCAAACACAATTTCCAAGGAAAAGAATAAATTAATATAAACAAGATCCCTATAAAAGATCAATTTCTTGCAGAAATAAGAGTTCTCTTTTGCAAATAATGGTTAGAAACAGACGAATGTCAAAATCTGATATTTTTTCGTGATGTTGCTAGTGCTACGGATACGGACACGATAAACAATAAATGGAACAACAACTTGCGCACTTCATTCGTCTTCATTGTTTGTCCTCTCGGATCCACATGTCTCAAGTGACTGACTGCCTGTCAGGATCGCGTCCTCACTGCTCATCAAAGGGATGCACACCACGCCCATTAACGTGGGGATTTCATGCACACACGATCGACGAGAAGGGCATGTTTACACTTGCATTTTAAACACTTGATTCAAAATAATATGAACTGGATAAATGAGATAATCCCTTCCTACGTCTGCCCATTCGCTGTTTTTGATTAGTTTTTGATTTATAATTGGACTATAACCTTATTTTCGGTAACGAAATTCTTTTGAAACCTTTGACAACAATATAATCTGTCTCGGTAAAAAAGAATCGAATCAAAACCAACGAAACAATGGGCAACTGAAATAAAGACATCCAATCTGCAGCATCGGTAACCACTAAACTTCTAGCTAATTTGGGAATTAAATATAAATAAAGTAGTGCACTATCTAAAATTGATTGAAAACATGTGCTAATCTTGCTGTCTTAATTGCATGGCATTTAAAAAAAGAAATAAAGGTTTTTAAAAATACATTTCAAACACGTGCAGTTGAAAAATGTTCGCTTTTTCTTTTAGTTCTTGATGTGCTTGCTTTCGAAATGGTTTCAAAATTCTAATTGGCATAGAGTTACAGAAACTGTGTCTTTACAAACAAAGGGCTTAGATGTGTTTCATCGACGAAATGTGTTTGACTCTCTACTTCGTGACAAAATTAGTTATGTTTTTTCCACTGCACAAATTAAGTTGAGGCAAAACCATGTGATCTCAACGTTATGTCAAAAGCGAACGAAAAACCTTCTTAGGTTTTAACGAAGCAACATATTCATAATGCGACTAAGAAAACTGCATAATTTGCCAATTTGTTGTTGAAAATATTCATAAAATGTTCAAATTTAAAGCAGATTGAAAGACAGCTGTATGCAGACTTCTCTTTGTGTGGGGCTATAGTCTGGAGTGTAGTTGGAACTCAACCAAAAGCGGCGTTCACGACTTGTTTTGACAACCGTGCTTGATGGGCAAAATCGTCAATGTGAACGCACAAGTTGGCAGACTTGTAGTACGGTAGACAAATGATTTTAATTTTTTTGCAACTTGACAAGAAGCAAATCGTATCAACGCCGCTTAAAATGGGGGCGTGGGGTCTTGCATAGTGCACTAGTGGTCGTCTGTCACCGAATGTGGGTAGGGGCAGTCGTTTTTTGTCGACTGCGAAAAGCGAAGATGTTTCCATTTCAAAAACAGAAATATAACCAACCTCCACGAAATCGTCACCAAATTAACACTGAAGCATCTGTCAAACGATTGGCTGATCCGGCTTACGCGGTTGACCGACACACAATGAACACAACACACATGCAGTCTATAACCTTGTCGCCAATCTGGGAACGCTGGCTGCAGTTGGGACAGCAATTGACGCTTCGCATTATCAAGCATTCTAGTTCAATGTATTTAAGATTGAGTGCTGGCCATATTTCCTTTGCTTTAAGGCAAGTGGTGCCTTCTAGCCATTTGTGGTTGGTTTTCGGATGGTGTACGAATGTTTCGAGGATAGATCTCCTTCTGATGTGAGAGAAAAGGTTGTACCACAAGCTTTGCAATTTTCCAGCATGTCACAGTTTCTCGGCACCCAAAATAAATTATACTTCACATTTATCACACAAATGACGCAGAATTGTAACCTTTCTTCTTACATCCATTTGCCAGATCGAATTCGCAAAATCCTTTGTTAATTGAAATGTACTATTTAAGTCAACCAAAACGTCATGGAAACATTCATACTAGTATATGAAGTACGTCATCCTAGTGATGCAAACGCAAAAGTCATTTATTACCTAAATCCCAAGTTGTCAATAGTAATCTTTTGCTGAAATTCAATACGTAAGTTCTAGTTGCTGACATCATCGTTAATGAGACTACCATAATACCGGACGAGTTATCTTCAATTATCGTGAGGTGGTGCTAAGTGAATGGTCGCTGGTGTCTTTATCATACCGCGCTGAATTAACGCGTATTTGAGCTTTCTTGACCATTGACTTATAAATGGTAGACGTCTAAAGTTTGGAAGTATATTCCTTTATGTGCATCCGGCTGCTGAACTTTGTTTTACTTCAAATTCAAGCATGATCTGGCTTGTAACTCACCCGATTTCCAATTTGATTTGGACAAGTTCCACTTTTAATACCTTATCTTTGATTCAGGCTAACCAAGGTAGAGGGCCCACAGAAATGGGTTCCAATTCCGCTTTTAACCTGTTTCAGATCCCCTATCACTCCTTATTGAATTTCAGTAAAATCTATTTAAGGCCCTTAAAATAAGCGAGAAAAAAATAACTAAAAACTGTATAAGTAAGTTGAAGTGGACAAGTATGGTAATGATAAGATGTTAATCGGATCTTTTTTTAGAAGCTCTTCAAAATTGTAATGGAAAATTCCATTCAGGTGATTGGTAATATCATTTACAGATCTGACACATTGCGAATATCAGATACGAAGGTTAAGATAAATAGCCGTTAACCTCAAGCAAATAGAAAGTCGGCGCCGTCAGCTTATCATCTTTTTAACAAATTCAATGAAGCTTTAACTGAGTTAAGGCAAAAGCTTTATTGATAACGATCAGTCTCTGATCTGATGTCTGTATTGCGATTTTGTTGAATGAATCGATTTATCGCACGAAGCGGAGTCAAAATTCGATTTGCCTTTGCGGTTGATTTATTGGTCTTTACTGGCGCTGGACTTGACCGGATTAGACATTTTTGATTTTCTTTTTGTTTTGGCTTATCGACTGCGTCATTGTTTATAAATTTTCCGATGAGATTGGTGACAACGATATTCTCTGACGTAAAATGAAATGGCAGAATCAATTTTTGTTTAGCTGACTTATCACAATTCTAATTTTGGCTGCTCTTAAGATTGCGTCACTTATAAGATTGATTGCCAAGAATTGGCATGTTTTCAAGGGATTAAGATCTGATATGCCGCCAAAGGTGGTGTGTGGTCACAACAACTGTGATTTTGACGTCACCGCTTGTATCGATTCACTAACGGGGGGAGTACACATGTCAAGAAAGTGTCAAATTTCGGCATTCGGAGTCGACATTTTACACATATGGACATAGTCTCCCTCCAGTCATGAGAGAACAGTAGCACGCACTACATGGTTGTTGAGAAACTGGCCTCATGTCCATTCTGATGTATATCACCACCAAAAGTAGTGACATTTGTTATTGTTGACATCTCTGTATCAAATTGAATGCTATTCTGATGCGAAATCCATTAAACAAGCCCTTTTTTCTCATTAATATATAAAGATAGGGGCAAACCGCCCTTTATTAAATATAAATGCACACATTTGCAGAATTGAATTCAATTCCTCTTTGGAATGCGACTTTTGAGATTCCTTCTTCGAGGGAATCGACTTCGTCTGTTTCTCGCTGCACTCACCTTAGCTTCGTGCGCTGCAGCGGAAGCCTTATACGCCGCTTGTTTTGTTGTCGCATAATCCGAACGTGCTTCACTCAACTGGCGCATCAGTTGCTCGACGCGGGCCTTAGCAGCGTCCAAGAGTTGAGTTTTCTCCGACAGCTCCTGCTGTGCTCCCTGAGCCGCCTGGCCTGAACTGCCAACATTTGCTTGTGCCGTTTGCACAGCTTGCGTCAAAGTCCTCATCAATGCGGTGGCTTGCTGCGCTGCTTGCATAGCAACATTCACATTATTCTGGGTGTTTTGAATCGAAGCAGTCTGCTCTTGCACAACTGCCTCGGCTTTGCGAACTTCCTTTTCAAGCTGCTCCACTATGCCCTGCTTGCCGGCTAAAGCAGCCTCAGCAACTCGAGCTGCCTGTAGGGCTTTCTCCGCCAATTGGGCTTTCACTTGATGGGCTGCTTGCTGACCAGCTGCCTGTTGGGCGTTTGAAGCTGCTTTCGCCTCTTGCGCAGCTTTGATGGCGATACTAGCGCCCTGCTGTTTGGATGAGCTTCCACGCATAATTTGTCCGTTCGGCTCGCATTCATTGTTCTGGCCGTCATCGCCTCCGGTTTGAGCACTTCTTTTGTCGGGATGCATTTCATTCGATTTCTGAAAAGAGATAAATGCGCGTTTATGCTTGGCGTTGGGCGGACTATGGACGTTGCCGCTGATAACTGACCATTAGTGGCGGGAATTGACTTCCGTCTGTGGGGTTGTAAAATAGTTGCAAAGCAAATAAAATAAAAATACTTGTAAATCTTAAATTTGCCATTTTTTTGCTCTGGAAATATGTAAATTATTTTTATTAAGACATTTAAATCGGAGCTGAATGTGTTGCCTTAAAAATTTCGTTCAGTGGCTCATTGGGAAGGAGGGTTTAAAAACCAACCTGTTCGATTAGATTAGCACAAATGCATCGCTGGTTTCTATACACCAACTCCGCAGTTCGCAGCTATCTTTGTAGCATTAATCTGGTAGCAACATCGTCTCTCATGTATCCAGAAAGCAGTTGATTAGTTTCAATTTCACTTCGATTAACCATTCGGCTTCTGACAAAAACAAAAAGAAGAATCACAACTACAACAAATTAACATTCTTGTTCATTGAGTTCAACCTTCGTCTCAACACGAATGGTATCTTAGGAATGTCTTTTGTTTTGGACTGACTGTATTCTGCGCAAAGAATGTTCGTGTAACAGTGAATAACACACAATCGAAACAATTGAGACTCCTGTAAAGCAACCGGCATCCGGTTATATTCGTTATCAATAACAGGAACCTACCGGAGTGATATTTTCTATTCGAAATAAGGTCATCAAGTCAATGTCTTGTCAGTTTTGAATGCCGCCGATATGTGTACACACGTGCTGGCTTCGAGCATTTCAAATTCTTATCGCCTCACAGGCCAAGACGGCACGATTCATTTCTTTCTTTTGTGTGTTTATTATTTTGTTAACTAAACCAGGTTAGTTAATTTCTTTTAATACGCTGCTTTCAGATGTTCTAAAAATCTATGTACGTCATTTATTTGTGTTTGAGCTGTTGAGGCGAAATATTTTTTTACGTTTGCGTCACGTTTCTGTTCTTCTTTTTTTTTTTTGATAAACGTTATTTGCTGTTTGTCTGTCGAATGTCCCTCATTTCGTTTGGTAAACAGAAAAAAAAAAAAAACAAAACCAGTGTTTATCAAATGGTTGCGACTTGTATTAGAAGGGATCAATATCAAGCATATACAGGGTAGGCCAAATATAAGTTTCTTTTTAAAAATGCAATAAAATGAACACAATTAATTTTTGTCCGTGTACTATGGCTTTATGAGTAAGAACAAACATTCCCATTAATTATGAAATACAACTCCGTTCAAGTGGCTGCCTCGGCTGGCTTCGCAGTAGCGCATTTTGTCACCCTAAATTTCCAAGAGCTTGTTGATGGCTTCAGGCTATAGCTCACGGATTGCCTGGATGATATTGGCCTTAAGAGCTTGAATCGTTTCCGGATTGTTGGCATAACATCAGTCCTTTAGGGTTCCTTACAAAGACAAAGCCAAAGGGGTAAAATCGCAGCTTCGAGGCGGTCAATTGACATCGCCAATACGGCTGATAACACGATTTGGGAATTTGGTGCGCAAAAGGTAGATTGTGTCATGGGCATGACACGCCATCTTGCAGAAAGTAGTGGTCGTACAATTCCATGTTTTCAATTTCAGTAAAGAAAAGTCGGTTAAAATGGCTCTGTAACGCCCAGCGATGCGGTCATTTTCGAAGAAGGCCACAGCAGCCACATTCTCATCTGTGCGCAACGTACGAGTGTTGGCCACTAGCTTATCAGTCTCACGAACTTTTTGCACAAACTTGCGTACAGCAGTCACGGAGGGTGCTTCATTTTGTCGCCCAAAACTTATTTCTTCAAAATACGCACTATTTGGTCTACACAGTGCTCACTTTGGCAACAAGTTTTCAATATTTCCCAACGTTGTTCCAGCATAAAACGACTCATTTCTTTCCGCGGAGGTATGATACAGTATTTCTGTCAAGATTTTGAGCGTGAAACAGCTGTCAGAGTCAAAATAACTTATGATTTAAAAAAAAACTACTAGATGTCCCACCCACATATATTTGGAAGCTTTCATTGACTGGAATTTGAATGTTAATGGCCTTCAATGTTCCTATCGAATGTACATCTTCAATGTAATTATCTTATTCTGGATCCTGGGTCTACCTATTTATCAGTCAAAAAGTTCGCCATTAAGGAAGCAAGAATTCTCCTCCGCCAATCTTCACAACCTGACGAGGCTGTAATGTCAAAACTTGATATGGCGGTGCCCTGTACACGCTGTCATATGTAGCATTGAAATCGATGAATAAGTGATGAGGGTCGATCTGCACTTCTACGATCTTCTACGATCTTTGCCAGGATCTACCGCAGTTTGAGAGATCTGTTCTATTGTGCGAGATCTTGAACGCTATGTTAAGGAGACTTATCGCTCGAAGTATCCTTTCTTGTGCATCTCTTTCTCAAGTGGCGCAGCTTTTCAATAAAAAAAAGGGTTGTCAACCGACCTGACGTTACACATTTATAACTGAGGCTTAATTTCGGTAATAATTCTCGTGGCAATGCGTTAACCGATGCATGATAAAATGGCAAGCATTACCGACAACTGGATGTCTATTAACATTTCGAAAAACTATCATTGCTATCTGGTCATCCTTTAAAACGATGTAAAAAAAAACGTTTATCAAACTTTGCAAACCTAAGACCTGAACGTTTGAAATGTATGCTCCTTCAAAAATGTCTGCTCATCTGTCAAAAGTTAGCTTGTCTCTATTTGCGTCTAATGCAACAGAATGTGCATCCTAATTTTTCATGGCGTAGATCAAAAGATCTAACCAAGAGCAATTAACCCAATAACAAGTACATAAGTGAGCCTTCAAATAAAATTCTGAAATGATCAAAGTAAAAATATATATTTAGACGTAATTTTATTCTGAGATGGAGAGGATTACATATTACCTACAGACTCTATTATTATAATAGCAAAACAAAAGCGAAATAAATAGTTGTCAAAACAGAAAGTCAAATGGGGCACTTTCAAGTTCCGATGAAGGTAGACGACGGCACACATGTGTCTGTCTGTATGTAAACACGATGCTGCGCCAAAGAGGTGGTGCTGGTGGCTCTCTCTCTCCCTCTCTCTCTGTCATTATTTATAAATATGTCTGTACATTCTCCACGCCGTAACCACGGTGGACAGATTTAGATTATGAGCAATACTTCGTGTCAGCCAGTACGGAATGTGTGGGAGACTTGATTTTGCTTCGTTCTTTCTTTTTTTCCTCCTTTTTGCTCAAAAATACATTTTCTCAATAAATGTCCATTCATACCAGCTCGCCATTACGACTCATCCTCTGTCAGACGGAAAGAGGTGATCAGATTCTGTTTGTTTGCGTTTTTGAGACAACCAACTGTGTCAGTGGGGTACAGTACGAATCGTTTATTTATTTGTTCTTGTTCACTTGGTTTTTATCTTTTTTGATTCAGCTTCAACAAGAGATGCAATAAAAGAGTGTTTTTTTGTTTTTGTTTTTGTTTATTCAAATCAAATGAATAACGATGACGGTCATGTTAAAATTTCTCCGTCCGGCTATTTATTTGTGTTTTCTTTCTGGTATTTTTTTTTTTTTTGTGAGTTGTAAACAAGTTTATGACTGATTAAATGATAAAAATGCAAACAGAGTGGAAATTTCCTTCCTCCACCACACACAAATGTAGTAATTCCGTCCGAAAGCATAATTATAATTAAAAACCAGTTTAATTCGTAAAAAATATGTGTGTACCTACCTAACGAACATCACCTATCCACCCCTCCCCCCAACACACTCATGACATCCTCGTAGTGTGGCAGAAATGTTTTACGAATAGATTTGTGCAAATTTACTCTTTGCTGGATAACACACACTATTTGAGTAAGTAACTAATAAGAAAAAAAATCTTAAAAAAACAACAAGAGAGAACAACAATCAAAAATCTTTGTGGTATTTCCGGTTGATGAAGGCATTACAGCGCAGAGTAGAGAAGAAGAAAAAAAGGTTGCTCTATACTATTTTCAGAACACAGCTTTGTGGAAGAGAGTGAATGAATCACTAGTGCTTGCCAACAGCTTGTTAGTGCAAAAAGAGACAAGCAATCAACAGCACCAACACGGGCAGTATTATTTTTTTTTTTTTTATTTCAGATGAAACTATCGCCCAATTGGGAATGGAATGATATTGCAATAATCTTTGGTGGTCTAACAGAAAGGGTAAATACGCAAGATTTCGGGCGAAGAAAACATGGGGAATTTAAGCAATTCATTGGATTGAATTGATGCATAGATAAAGTGGAGAAACAAATTCCGTTACCGATACAAGGCATAGCACAACATTTGCCGGAGGTCAGTGTACCACCGTGCGGGAATACCGAAGATAAGAAGCTGACATTATGTTTTGACAGGTATACGTTAGTGGGTGTGCATACAAACAAGCAAGGTGTGTCATTGAAGATTTGTTTTCTTTTTGAAATCCACTGGAAATAGTGGGTAATTTAAATCAAATAAGAATGTGACTTATCAAGATGTCTGCGTCAAGCGTACCAGGGTACAGTTTGACATTTAAAGTTTCTCTTGGATTTCCATATTTTGACAGATCGATGAAGTCAGTAAATGATTATTAGCGGGAATCTGTCAAGAGACAACTTATTTGTCTTGAATCCTTCAGCTGTGATAGATAATGGATTGTTATGCTAAGAGACGGACTCTGAATGACTACCTCTGTCCTTTCAGATCGTGGTATCTGGATCTGGATGAATTACAGTGGATTCTCCTAAGTCGACATTGCCTCTAACTCGATACAAAAAAAAACATCCTCTAAGTCGAACTCTCTCTAACTTGAACTAATTTTGATATCCCGTGAGAATTCGACTCAGGGGAAGTCTCTACTGTACTAATGTAAAATGTTACAAATGCGCCCCACGGCTTGATTGATCCTTCAGAAACAATAAATCAATCATAATTAACATTCTTCAACGGCAACAATAAAGAGTCTAATCGCGTAGAACAACTTCATACTGCCTAGCTTAATAATCTATGCATCTATGTCCTTTGGAGGGTAGTGCCCCGTTTCTTCCGGCTGAACACACAGAATAATTTCCACATAAGCAAATGAAATTTGATGCGAAATGTAAACAAAACAAAAGCATCTCAATTCACATTACAATAACATGTGCACTTATATGTACGACAAAACAAACCTTCGACCTTTTATCAACATCAAATGTCACAAAAGGGCGGCGTGTGTAATCAATTTGCCTTCTGAAAAGGTTACACACAGACGGTAGCCACGATAAGATAACAACTCGCCCCAGTGTGGCATTTTCAACTTGTACACAAAAATCGAAGAACAACCCCCGTAATCAATTACATTAGCTTGATCGAGAAAAATTCAAATACTATTCTTCACATTTCTGTTTTGATTTGGCCTCATCAGCACTCAGTCAAAAGTTTTTAAAATTAAATCTTTATGGCGCCTGCAGGGGGAACACCACGTTTTGTATGCTAATCCTCCTAAGTGGTATTTCGTATATTTTTTTGGCTTACTAAACAACGGGAAATCATTCAATCAACTTGAATTTACTTCTGGCCTTAAATGTCACATGAACGAGCGACTCGCCCTGCATTTGTGTCTCTATTCTCTTTCACAGTTATTAGCTACAGCATATGCGTCATCTTTGGGGCGGCAAATCATGCCTAAAACTAGTTTTCGCAAGTGACTCTCCGGAGTGGCGTACTCGTGTTTCGGTTTTTATTTATTTATTTTACAATTTCCCCTGCCTTGAAGCCACCACTTGACGGGCACAAATATAGCAATTAATTTGCTATTTGGAGTGCCTTTGAAATATTAACTGGTCGCTAGTCATTATTGGAGTGATATGTTTAAACCCTCAATCACAGCAGCAGAATACAAATGGAAAAACAAAAACAATCAACAACCCCCTTTCCTATTTCACATCTGAGATAATTTTTATTACGACTCTTGTGCCTACTCCGTTGCATTATGGCACACTTGATGCTGACGGAGTGGGGGTAATTATAATTGTCCCACACCGATATACATACAAGTGACATATCGAGGAATGCAACCAACCTCCCCCTGTGTATTGTGTGATCCAGCAGGTTATACCTGTGTTTTGTCATTGTTTTCATTTCGTTTTCTGACAGGCCACCCATACCAGCAGCGTGCCAGCAAGCGAATACACTACACACAGATGCCACGCAAAACTGAATGCGAATGAGATTTTCCAACACACAGAGATGAACGCCACAAGTTCTCTCGATGAATGTTGTGTGAAGATTCTAAAAATAGATTCGGATCGATAAGCTCAATGCCACGGTGATAGGAACAACAAAATTTATAAATAAACTTTGCCTCAGTACAGATAATGTCGCCAGGGGCTGTTGTGGGGCTGTGACTTTTTTTTTGGGCTTTTTTTTTTTGTTTCTTTCTTGTTTTTGTGTGTGATTCTCTTATTCACTCTTTTTCTTTAAGTTTATTTCATGATTGTGTACTTTCGTACTCCATTCGCCCGCATTGACTATCGCCAGTATAACGTGTGACACAACTATAATACTGCTCCACTCCACACTTTTTGTGTGAATTTGTTGTAGTTTTTTTTTTTCTTGTACATTAAAGCAAATGTGTGTGTTTTCATTTAAAGCCAACAATAATGAAATGAGTTGGGTTTTGTTGATGCTGTGTACTACACCGATGTCTGGAGTATTTTTAGTGGTTTGACTGTCATTTAAATGTTTACGGTTTGTTGTGAATTGAGGTTGTTCGACGGAGTAACACCGCACAGTGTCAGTGCTTTTCGGTGTAAAGCTGAGCTGAGTGTGTAGAGTGTATGTTGAGTAATTGCGATTTTGGTGGTAATGTGTGTCATTCCCTTTTGTAACTCGAAAAGAAAGTGATTTGAATTGATTCAGTAAACTGTTGACCGTTCGGACAGTAATGCACAAAGTTGTACTGATTAGAAAAAGTGCATTTGCATGTGAGACAATTCATTTGTGTTGAAACATTCATTCAAAGTTGAGAGTGCGTGGTCAGGGGAGTGTGTGCTTTTGTGTGATGACACAAATTAATGAACATTTTGGATCTGTCTCTTGTGGCTATTGAACGTGAGTGGAAAGTATTATAATTTGCTGTCAATCTTTGATTTTCCATTCATTCAACGGATGAGTCGAATAAATTTGAAAGAATTCCCACCTATTTGAGCAGCATTTCATTTAATTGGACTTCATAAAATACCAAGGAAAGGGATACATATATGAAAACATGTATTTTTCGTCACAACATCTCGTTAAAAATCATCCGAGTTTGTGACACTTGTTTTCCTGTTTGAATCATCAAAATGCCACATCGTACTTCTCATTTGTAGAATCAATTGAATCCCAGTGGTGATTATCCAGACAGAGGCATTTAAATGTGTCAACAAAAGGTCTCACAAATAAGTTCAGTGTCAATAGTCTGATCAATGATAGGGTCAAATTGAATGCCAAAATAGATTCTATTGTAACAAAGGCTATCTAAACAATGAACATTATTCTGTCCTCATTCAGTTTATTGTTAGCATAATGCGATAAGTACACTTGATTTCCATTAAATCTAATTTTAGAAATTTGTTCTTTTTTTTATTAAGCTTCGCAAGGATACACAATAATTTATTATCAGTCGAGCGAAAATATTAATAAAACAAAAAAAAAAACTATTTAACCTCGTTAGTTGGCGAACACACTGTGCACTGAATAGGATCTTGTGAATAGAAACTAATTTGCTTTATCCATTAGCTGAGTGTTATCTCGTGCCTATGCGTATTTGTGATGTGGGAGAGAAGTTATGCAAATGAGCTAAACAGAGCTAAAGATACATGTGATGCGTGTCATGTACACTCTCTCAGTTGTTGGAATTTGTTGTCGAACTGAGTAAGCTTCTTGTTTTTTTTTTTTTTGGGCTGGGTAAATGTTTGCTTTTTTTTAATCCAATTTCAACCCACTTTATTGAGTGCGTTTGTAATTTGAAGACTAAGAATTGAATCATGCTCCCCAGTTGACCAGAAAATGTTAGTCAATCCGAATATCGTTGCCTATTGATGGGAATTAAGGCTGTCTTGAGATGTTTAGCATTTTCATACGAAACTGGTTTTACCTGAGAACGAAGTGTTTTATTTCTGTTTGTCAAGGAAATATTATGTCTGTCTGTCTCTCATCAATCATCATTTTGTGACAAACCAATCAAGTTTCAATCTTGAAAGAACCAACATTTTTGGTAAGCCATTTGCCTCGAGTCTCAATGTGGCTTAAGTAAATCGCTGTAAGGTGACGCGAAAGGTTGTGTAACTCGTTTGAACTCTTGTTCTGCAAAATACCAAAAGTTGTATATATTGTAAATAGCGGTGTACATGGTATTTATTGTCATTCTTGGCTACTGATTCATAGTCACTTATGCATTTATTTTGCCTTATGAACGATTTGTTGATGATTGTTGATGGTTAATGACCCTATGACTAACTAGTTTGAATTTGAAGTGCATCCGCTGTAATGACATGGCTTCGGTGAATTTAACCAATTTATTTAACTTAAAGTCCTCTCTAAACAATCAGAAAAAGTTTACACATGTTTTCAACCGAATGTGTATCGAAAAAAAAAAACATCTCCAAAAAAAAATCTGTTTTCAATTCTTTCCCCAATTATATCCCTCACTTGCAGTTCTATTTACAAAATCTCTAATTTAATGCAAAATACATTTATTTTTTTCTTGCAGATATGGCACGCGATTCAACAGTTCCTCGCGATCGAATGATAGTAGTACCTGGCACTTTGTCATTAGAAATAAATTCAGCAGCAAATCAGCCCCCCGCACCGACAGATATTATTAATCAAGAAATACTAGAGGTACGTTTCCATTTCTCTACCAGAACCTGCCCTCAATCTCCCCCTCACTACCACTCCCGTCACATTCATTGACCTAATGAAGCGAGTAGAAATAACAGCCTGTGTGTCCTTATCGAAGATCACATCATCCATCAGACGATCTTGCATTCATGTAGCAGACAGCGACATTATTGTTGTCCACCGAGCCCACCACAAATACTATGTGCTCCGCACCGAAATAGATTCTGCCCAAATGGCATATAGCCATAACCATATATTAATAGACATCACTTGTATATTTATAAATTTTTGTTCATTCGAGGAAAAACATAAACGCGCGCATATATAAACAAAGCACAGGAATAGCCCGCCAGAACTGCTCTATGCAAGATCGTCAGCGGTGTGGCGGTGGCGATGGCGATGGCGGTGGCGTTGGCGGCAACAGTGATGCTGGCGGAGTGAGAGAAAACATTTTAATTAATTTTTTTCCGATTTTTTTCTTCTGTTAATTTTGGCTTTTGAAATGGCTTTCTTATAGCGTTTCCGGTTTAAATATAGATCGTCTTCTTGCTCTGCCCATCCTTTCCGTCATCGATATGATATGAATTAAAATTGGTAATGTTTGGCTTTTAGTTCGCAAAACAAAACGAAAACTAATCGAAAAAAGAGGAAGAGAAACTTAACGGTTTGCCTTTGCCTTCGGTGTGACAGAAAAATGTAAATAAATATTAAGTGAAACAACTCTCAAAAATATGTTGCTGACGTTCGGTTTTGTTTTTGGTGCTGAAATTTGCCTTTTTTTTTTTTCTTTTTTGCTGTTTGTGTATAAATGCTCGGGAATTTGGGGGGCGAAACCAATGTGCGATTACATAATGCTCCTGGTGAGATACTGGATGAGGGGCGCTTTCAGTGAGATCAAAAGAATGAGTTAAGGAAATGAAGCGAACATTAAGATGGTCTGAAGTGATTTAACATAAAACAACAACACACAGACCGAAATATGGAGTGATTCACGATAAAAAGCACTTAACATGAATACTCTAAACTCGCTATTAATCATTTCAATTTCGGGAATGGCATTTTATCATCGACTTGGATGTACATACATGTGTAGTCTTTTATAATGTGCCTAGCATCATAAAAACGAAGTTGTTTTGTTTTGCTTTTTGTAAAGAAAACTGGTAGTTTCTATGCAGATGTAGGTTTAGGCCTCATTTGTGATTTTAACCTCTTCAGTGTTAGTGGATTTGTCGATTACTGGCTAAGCTCGTGTCGATTAGTTAGTAGTCTAGCATTCTTCACTCTTATCGTGATTCTCTATAAATGCGCTAGATTTACATTCAGTTTCGACTCTGGGTCGTGTCAGAGTCTTGAGCTCGAAACGAAATCCTACAACGATTGGAGAATGTGACTGTTAAGCTATGTGTTTCTACTCATGGAGTTTATTCTGCTGACTACTGGGACGCCACCGTGAGTATACTCGTCCATTCCCACGATGGTTGTATTAGTCCAATTCCCAACACAGCTCCATCACTCTAGAGTCACCTGCAATGAGCATTATTATCTACCAGGACGAGGTAAACGAATTGTTTTTTGCCAGCACGACCAACTGTCCATTCCTGTGTTGTTGTGGCCAAGTTAAAAGTGGCGTATAAATATGTAGTGGCACTGATGGTAATTTAGAGAAAGAGTAAATGTTCTGAGTTTAAACAAGGTGGCACAAAATAAATCATCCAAGTTTGTTTTTGAATTACTTTTTTACTAAATTAAAAAAATATGGTTTGAGTGATGCAAATCTTTGGACCTTTACAATTTTTTCTGTTAAGTGGAAAAGATGATATCTGCCAAGAGGCTGCCGGCAGTGTTGACACACTTTTGTGCCCGTTTTATTGCATTTTCTATGACTTTCCGCAAGATTTCCGGTGATGACTGTCGAATATTCTCCTTAAGGGCTGCGATTGTCTGAGGTTTGTTGGCATAAACCCGTGACTTCAAGTAGCCCCAAAAGAAAGAAGTCTGGAATAGTCAAATCGGACGATTACGCGACCAGGAAAAGCTTCTTTCGCAATTGTTCTACACTCTTGCGGAGTATAACGCTCCATTGCTTGTCTGTTCAAATATTTTTGACATACGATACGATTTGTAAAATGATTCATTTTGCACCACCTTGTATAAAGTATAATTTAATCACTACCATCCTAAGCAATTAAATCAGAAAAATTGTCTGATGTAAAACATGGTTTGTGGTGGTAATCAAGCTCGATTGTTATTCTCGGTGTGCAATGACCGTTGTATAGATTCACGATTCACATTTTAAATTTGTCCAAATATCCGCTACAAACGCGTCTGCCTTCCTATTTACATACATAAATACAGATAAGCCACAATAATCAATTTTGCTGCGATCAATTACTCCCAAGGCACTTTAATTACGATGAAGTTGTTCGCACATGATTCCCTTAAGTTAGGTTAGGTTGGCGTATCTTACCAATCTAGACCAAAATAGGGCAATTGTAATACAACGCGGATTGACCACTCCTAAGCTTGGAACCAGTTGGTGCTTATAACAAAGTGGTTTAGCTGGCTAATGCCGGCGCTATTTAGTTCGCTGAGATTATTGAAATGGTAGGCCCCAGGATGTGAGTACCTACGGCTTGCCAGAGCCAGAGGGGGTGAATTGTGGTCTCTACCTCCTCATCATCCATGCAGCTTCTGCAGAAATCGTTGCGTGGGACAGCCATCCAACGGGCGTGTATGCCAATTGGGCAGTTTCCGGTTATGATGCCGATGAGCGATGATGTATGGGTGGCGCTACAGCCTGTAAAGGGCTGGGGCCTACCTTCTTAGTAACCACTGGTCTTGTGCGTGCTATTGTTCTCTCACGGGTGGAAGGAACTCACAGTTTTATAGCAACTCCGAACGCCCAAGTTTGACAAGCTTTTTCTAGAAATTATCCTCTTTGAGCATTGTCATTGACTCGAAAGAGGTGGGGCTGTGAACATTATTTTTCGATCCTAGAGGCCGAGGTTCAAGTGCGTAGGAGTCGACGCACAGACCCAGCACGCCACCGCCGCCATTCGTTGTATGGGACACCCATTACGATCCCGATGAGTGATGATGATTGCCTTAAAAAAATTGTGAAACATTTCTCTAAGTTCGCACTGCCTTCGGCCACCATCGAGCATCTTTCTTCTCACTGCTTCTGTGAATTAATTCGATTAATTCAACGCAGACATTTTAGTGATGTGAAAACCACAACTCGTGTTAATCCACCAAAATCAAATAAATATATATTCGACGTATGATTGAAACCCCATACTTGTCTAATTCCAAAAGTTCTTGGAAATAGAAACTATCTGCAACCAGTTTGCATAAATTTCTTGGTTAATGTCCTTCCAATTGACGTAGGAAATGATTGAAAAAAAAAAAAAAAATATTAAAACCCCCTTTTTGTTTTACACAAACAAAGAAAACAACTGCTAGGTACAATTTATAATTCAAGCAACATCGTAAACAACCACTTTTATGAGTCACTGCTTGGTCTTGGTCTCATCACTGAAATGAAGTCAAAGGTTTTCCCAGAATCGCCAGCCGAGATTTATAAAAGTCATTCTCTGTGAGCACATTAAGTCGAGAAAAACAAAGTGTTTTTCTCAAAAATTCCATAGATTCAGGGTCTATACGTTTTATTGATCGAAACGCCATCAGAATATATTATTATTATTATTTTGTAGAAAAACAAAAAATCCCCAAGTACCTACTTTCTTCTCTTGCTTCCGAGCCGCCAATTCGAGCCCATGCTCGTGACTGTTTTTTTTTTTTTGTTGTTTTTACAAACCCCTGCCTTTAATCTCTGAACTGATAAAACCACACAAACTTATTTCGTGTTGTCATCATCGCGAATTTTTAATTGAACACAATTCCCCCGTTCAAAGTTCAATAAGCCGAGCTTCAGTTGTCTACATCAATAAATGCTGTTTTTTTTCTTTTTTTAATCTTTCTTCTTGAAGTGTCCAGGACGTTTTGCAATAAATGTTGTACCCCTTAAGTGGTTTTGAGATATTTTTGTAATAATATAATTTCACACCGCGCACAGCTGTGATTCAGTCACAGTCGCAAAGCTCACCTTGTGTCAAATATAAGTTGACAACAAACTCGTTCAGAAGCTAAAATTAAAACGAAACGAACCTACTCAGAGAGAAGGCTTTGCAAGTCATTAACGACCGGTTAGGTGCGTTTTAGCTTAATTAGGGTAACACTTATGCCCAGAGCCCACTCGATTGGTTCGGCAAGTTATTGAAAAAAAAATAAATAAATAAATATCTAGAAATAGATTGACCTTAAGTCGGGCTTTGACAGCAAAAACCGATTTGCACGCGACATTATCATTTGCGTCTTGAGCTTTCTATCGGTTACTTCAATGATGGCTCTCGTGTCTAGTGCGCTGTCTTGTGGGCACAGTGTGTAGTGTAGAAACAACGTAGTGACACAGTCGCATTAATAAACTGTAGCGATCAAGAAATTACACATGTTCTATTTGGATGTGATATGGGAGAGCGCACACATCTGTGTATGTACCAATGCCGGCCTACGTAGATTGAATGGAACAAAAATGGATGGATGGATGCTTAAATATGTAGGTACATATATAGACGTTTATTTACGTTGTACAGTCGGGGTTGAACGTATTCATTTGATTTAATTAATGTCGTTAAACTGTCACGTATTTATGTCGATGCATTCGTTTGGGCGAGTTATTTTGACAGAAATTTAACCTCGGGGTCTGATCTAATTGAGTTTATTTATGAATTGTTGAGAACAATGTACGAAATTGCATGCACATTGAATGGTGGCGAATTGAATTGTCAATCGGGCAGAAATTCGGTGAACATGATGAAATTGTTATGAAACTTAGTTGTGGTTACGTGAGCCGGGGGGGGAGGGGGGGGGGGGGGGGGTAGGCATGTCGGTTTTCAGGGGGGTACCGGTTACCGGGAGTTCAGTTGGATAAATAGGTAGTTACATATGTTCTTCTGCCTGTTCTGGTTTATTTTCGTGGTGTTTTATTGAATTATTTTCACATTGGCAAGGACTGCGACACGTTTAAGTCTCATCTTACTCTGGCGTCATGTATATATACATTTTTTCGAGTTTCAACGTCATCAATGCAATGAAAGAGATTTTCAAGTCATTCGATATCTTCTATCGTTGCTGGCACAGTAGGACAGATTTTTTTCATACCACTCCCGCCCTTCGTAAATGATTCTCTGCATCAGCTAAACGGACATGCGTTTTGGTAACGGATGACCTACATTTGAAACTGGAATTGATGACGTGAATCCTTGCACTTCTAACAACCTGATGTTATTCTGTCTGCGAAAACGAAGAATTTCCATGAAATCCAAGCTCAAAGATAACATTTGGCCGTGATGTTTAGATGTTGCATATTTTCTTTAACACAAAACGTTGTCCTTTTTGTAGCGCGACTTTTTCATTGCACTGTATCAATCTGCAGCTTACGATACGAAAAGCCCACCAATTTACAAAAACAGAAACATACAAAAATACTACTTGTGGTGTACGGCCGCGTCTATAACCCGGCTGCTCTAGCTATAGCTCGATATTGGCCGCGCTTACGTATATTTTTTTATTCTTTTTTTTTCGACATTTCAAAATTAAACTGTCTATTTATAAAGCGGGACATGAAACGACGACGCAATTTAAATTGTCTTACTGCTTTACTCGTAGAGCGCGCGTAACACACAGTCGTAGCAGAGTTCAATGTGTGTTCTAATAATAATTTCGTATTAATAAAAAGTACAAGAATTCTTCGAGAGAAATTAAAAATGTATTTTTGATTTAATTTTTTTTTTTTGGAAAATATAAAAATTATGAATACAGACGCAACAAGACGTCCAAGCAGGAAGAGTGATCGTGCTACAGAATGAAATGGTCGAGTAACTTTAGAAAATTAGATATATAGTGCGTTCTATCAAATCGAATGATTTATGAATTCGATGTTTAGATCGCGGTACGCTAATGGTTTCTGTACGAAAATTGGTTGAACATTTTAATTCATAATATTTTTTTCCTGAGAAATTATCCACGGAAATTGAATTCGATTTGCATGTTCGAAATGAATGTAAAAGCCGCTTACAGAACGAAGGAGATTGAAGATTGAAAGGCTGACTCACGACGGTGAGGGTCACCTCTCGCAGATACTTTACGAGAGTGGAATTTCAATTTGACAGCATTATTTATACGTACATATATTTATATCTGCACGAAAAAAAAAAGAAAGATGAAGGAGAATTCAATTAATGTGTAAAATATTTGAACTTGAGGAACAACACCGGATTTTGTCGTTATTTTCGAATTGCTTTTCAATAAATGTTTTTATTAATTTGTTGTTTCAATGTTGTTCAATGATGTGTGCATTTTGGTCACTGGTTCTGTAGGGGGTGGGCGCGTTTTGTGAATATAAATGAGTAAACATTTTTTGATGCATTGTTTTTTATGTGTACGTCGCACAGGTAGTTTGCAATCGTACATTTTAAGGGGTGGCAGTGGGATCTTAAGGTTATGCTGAAAATTGCAACCGATCACAAACGGTGATGGAGAATTATTCCGATTGTCACTGTTTTATATTTTCGTAGTTACTATTCGATTGTGTCAAATATATACAATACAGTATACTTTTTAAACTGGTATTATTGAAGTGACATTTTGTAGTTGCGTAGACTCCAAAAATTCTGGGATTAAGTTAAAACAGCAAGGATTCAAGTCGCTCGTGGACTCTGTGTAGCTCTTTCGCCCCTTACGCAGCTGACTTCTCTTGTGTTCTATGTGACACCCAGCACAGGGCGAATATCGAAGTGCTCGGCTTTTTCTATAGATGAACAACAGTTTGATACAAGTTTGAAATTAAGACTGATGTCTGTACCATACTTAATTACTTTACTTAGATTGTGTATCCCCTTACTACGCCTACGCCCCATCGTGTACGGTTTCTCGCAATGAGTTTCGGCTCTCTCCAACCCCATTGGGAATCTCTTCATTTGTGGAGTACACAATTCTTTCTAACCAGTCGTGACACGTGTTGGTTGAAACCACCCCGTGCTCTTTGTGAATTTTTAAAGATCCGATATATTTGCATTCGCTACGTCCGCCGTCTCTGAAGAATGGCCTAGCGAAGGTAGGCGCCCATTCTGGAGAGCTGGACAATGGCAAAGCAAATATTGGATCGTCTCGGTTTCTTCCTCGTTGCCGCAGCTCTGTCAGAGATCGCTGTACTCATGGTTCCATTTTCGGAGCATTGTTCCGTTCGGACAGTGTCCTGTAATCACACCGACGAGCATACGGATCGAGTTTCAGTCCAACGCCAGAAGCTTCTTTGTTTTGCCATTATTAAGCTCTGGCCACGCTGATCTTGTCGTGTGACCGTCGTTCTTTGCAAGCCAAGACGAGTTGGCTGCTTTTATTAGTGTGTCGTATGTGATCCGGTATAATGCACTGAACGGTGGTTGTAGTGATGTGTCCGCTTCGCTAATGTCCATTTCAGACCCCTGTTTGGCCAATTAGGCCGCTCTTTCGTTACCTGCTATTGAGCTGTGGCCCGGGACCCAACAGACTTTTACTTTGTGGTGATTGATGGACCTCTGTGAGCTGCGACATTTTATGACAGCCTTTGATTTCGTTGCGCAGGATCCTGTTGACTTCAGTGCAGCCTTGGCTGTCTAAAAAAGGTGGTGATAGCCGATGGTGGGATATCGGTTGCTTGTAAGTGTTTGGCTGTTTTCCAGGATCTCTGCCTGGAAGACGCTGCACATGTCAGGAAGTCTAAATGACAATCTCGTGTTCGGATATTACATTAACTGTGGTAGTGCTTCATTGCGAAATGAATATATATATAATTCCTCATTCCATTAAACGTTCCCATTCCTCAACTGAATTTTAACCATTTTACAGCTGTTTCATTTTAAATCAATAACAGGCATCACAGTATTCCAACTTCTTCTCATTACAGTTAAAGAAAGAACAAGAAATGCAAAAACAGATGCTCCTGCACACGTTTCAAGAGCAAAAAAAGCAATTGGACCTGCAACACAAACTGCAGTTAGAACACAAATATCAGGTATACATTAAAAGCCATCCAAAGTGCACCAATATATTCTGTTTAGAAAAAAGAAAAGAACAAAACAATTCGACAAAGAGAAAAAATTGGAATAATCACATTCGTAACAGTCATTTACTTTTGTTGATCCTTCGTTTCTTTCGTTATTCAAAAGTTATGTGTTATCTTTTCCAATGCATATATCTGACACAAAGTTCTGTGTGTTGTTCCTGTTTTTTTCACTTGTCCTTATTTTGTTTCGCAATCTCTTTGGTTGTTTTTTACATTATCAAATTGTTTTATTAAAACTTTAAACAAACAAAGAAGAACAAACAAACAAAAAAAAAAAAATATTACTTTTTCCAAAAACCAAAACAACAAAAAAACAAAACAAAATCTTTCGATATTATAATTACAATAGTTTGCGGCGCACTCACATGGCGTATTCCAGGAACTGCGTGACCAAAAGATTGCAGCCGAAGAACAGCAACGGGAGCGTCGAGAACGCGAACGCGAACGCGAAGCAATGAAACGAAAAGACAATTGCAGTGCCAATGCTAGCCCTGAGGTGAAACAAATTCTAATGGTTAGTCTGGAGGAATTGTTTCTTTTTGCAATGGTTCGTAATTTAATATTTTTATTTTTTTGCAGTATTTTTTAATGAACCGCAATAAGGGTTCGGCTAATGGCATGACATCATCACCCTATCCGAAGAGGTGAGTGAATTTATCTTTTAAGTTGTTACAATGAAGATATGGCCGTATTTTAAGGTGCTGTGGATGGTTAGGTATTGCATTCTGTACAGAAACAAGCAATGTGTGTGTCTTTTTCGACGTCAAAGGGGATCTTCAGTATTTCTCTAATCATGTCCATGGCGTAAGGTGTGCTGAACAGTTTGTCGAAACAGCCATCTTTTTGTTTTTTGACGTCACTCAGGGTCCGTTTCTGACACTTGACAGATGTATTGCTTAAGCTTGGATCACAATTCAATTTCGAATATTAAAAAATGGAGAATGAAATTGAACTGCAAATGGATGCACTATGAAAGGATTTAATTCATAATTAATGAAAATGCAAACATGTGCAGTAAAATGTTGTAGAAACTGTAATGTGAGGAAAATGTTGAAAATAAATCCTTTTTTAAGCGCGTAGAAAATATTTCATGATCAGGTCCCATTGATATTTCAATGAATTCTTGTATCAAAGGTTGCTGACAGGAACTGGAAAAAAAATCACAATTGAAGATTATCTTATTATGACCACTCCATATTGACCGAACACTCACACTTGAAGTCGTCAAAATTGTTACCTCTTATCTTATCTATGTATTCACTTTGTTTTTGTTTTCAAAAATAAATTTTTCTCACAATTTATCACTCACTTCCAAGAAATGCGGACGTTCGAATGTACAGGAACATAAATAGATTAATTCAAGTTATATCATATCACAAACAAGCGGGCCCCTCGATGACCCATGCACTTGTTAGTCACATCAATTCGGGCATTTTCTTAGAAATTAATAAACTCATTTGACTTTTAAGGCGAATCTTAAGCGATGAAGATATTAATAGGGTCATAAGCCATTCAGAATTCCTCTCATAAATGTAAATAGTTTTGATCAGTAATTCAGGGTATGTCAAGTCTCTCAATTCAGGCAAATAATTTGAGACAACAATTAAAAGAGTTCTGTTTTGTTATTGGATTCAAATTCAATTTAGCAAAGTGGCATGACCCCTTTTGAAGAAATGTGGATTTTTAGTTAGCAAATGTTTCTTGTTTACCTTCGATACATTTACGTCAGTGAGTCAATACTGCGAATAAAATTATTTTTTTGCGAACTTATAGACTGGCACGTACGAATGAGGATTAAATTAAAAAATTTCAAATCATTTTGCCAAAATAGGAAAGAATGCTGTTTAAACAAAATTGAAAAGAAAGAAAAAAAACACAAATATTTATGACCACAGTGTTAATCGGTTCTTTGTCGTGGCAACGGATGATAAGAGCTATGAAAGAGGACTTAGAAAAACAGCTTTGAAATGGGGTCAGATACATACATATGCACAACATATGTGATAGTTATTTTAAAGCAATTCACAAACTATTATTAGTATCAGACCTAACCATTAGATGCTAATAGAGTTAGAGTTAGCTTAGCGAGTCTAAGTCCCAGCACTTGACTAGTTTATGACATTTCATCGAAAAATCCAACTGATTTGCATTCATTAATATTTGTAATTTTTTTCTTTCAGAGGAGTGGTCAAAAGTTCATCAGGTGAATCGTTGCCGGCTGGTACCGTCACAAGTTCACATCCGTATAAAATTCCTCAACCGCCCTCGACTATCGTGAAGTACGATTCCGATTTTCCATTAAGAAAGACAGGTAAGCTAAATATGCCACAAGTGCATCACTAAATCACTTTTTTTTTTTTTTATTAATCCAATTAAACTTACAACGCATGGTTTGGACTAAGAGAGTGACAAGAAATAAATAAAACACAAATACAATTGAAAAAGGAAAATCGAATGCTTATCAAGAGAATATATGCACAAGATTATCTATTATTTTTTTTGTCGTCCTCATGGGTTGATTTTAATGCTTTTCAAATTCATCCTGGCAAAACTAATCAGAAAAGGTTAAAGACACAAATTTTGGTTAGGAATGAATGCATTGAAGGGGGCGTTTTGGTAGTGGAAAAAACAAATCACTAACGCTTGTTTGCGGGTGAAATTGCTTTGTTAACCAGTGCTTACTGAACCAAACAAAATAGATCCTACATATGGAGACATTTGCATTTTTGGAAAGGCTGTTGCACGGTATATTTCTTCAGCTTAAGCCTTAAATCCTTGGATGTCTGACTTCGCAGCCAGCTTATAATTTTGTTCACATATTAGGCTTTAGGAAACACATATATTTCCGCTGTGTATAGTTTGGAATTAAGCAACGAATTGATGGTTAATAGTTTGAACTTTGAAGGTATGTTGGATATGTATATTCTAGACTTTCCAGTCATATTGCCTAAAATCTTCTTTTGAGGGAACAGATCTACATACGTGGCGGCCATGGCTGCGACTCCTTCGCACTTGAACCTTAGTCTCCGGTTTCGATTCCCAATACGAAGAAAACGATTTTCGCAGCCCCACCTCTTTCGAGCCACTGACAATGCTCAAAGAGTACAGGGTGGGCCAAATACAAGTTTCACAGTAAAACGAAACAAATTTAATTTTTGTCCATGTATTATGGCTTTATTAGTAAGAACAAACATTCCCATTAATTATGAAATATAACGTCGTTCGAATGGCTGCCTAGGCTGGCTTCGCAGTAGCGCATTCTTTCACCCAAATTTGCCAAGGTCTTGTTGACTGGGCTGTAGCTCACGGATTGCTTGGATGGTATTGGCCTTAAGTGCTTGAATCGTTGCCGGATTGTTGGCATAACGTCGGTTCTTTATGGTTCCCAACATAAAAAGAAGAGCAAAGGGGTCAAATCGCAACTCCGAAGCGGCCAATTGACATCGCCAAGACGGCTGTTCAGGAGATCTAGCTGCTCTAATGCCCAAACTGCGAAACGATAACGAAGCGGATAGTCGCGCACTTTCAATTGCTGAGTCAATTGGACCTTGTAAACGAATAATCCGAGATCATTGTGCAGATTTCATCTCAGGCTAGTGCGTGAAATGTTGAGCTGTTGAGATCGATGGCGAGTTGATGTTCGTGAATTGAGTCTCATATTCATGGCCACAGCAGCCACATTCTCATCTGTACGTAACGTACGATGATGGAGACCATCAGTGTTGTACACTAGCATACCAGTCTGATGAACTTTTTACAGCAGTCGCGGTGGCTGCTTCATTTCGGCCAAACCTTATTATTTTCAAAAAATGACACCGTTTGGGCTACACAGCACTTAACTTTTCAACATTTCCCAGCGTTGTTGGAGCATATAGCGACTCGATTCGTTCCGCGGAGGTACTGACTTTCTGTCAAGATTTCGAGCAGGAAACAGCTGTCAGTGTCAAAATAACCTATGAGTAAAAAAAAAATCACTAGATGGCCCACCCTGTATATGCCAAACTTTCCAGTCGTAATACTTAGTCAATTTACTTATCTTGAGCGAATAGAACTACTTGTGCGTCGACTTCTACGCACTTGAACTTTGGTCTCTGGGTTCGATTCCCAATACGACAAAAATGATTTTCACGGCCCGACATCTTTCGAGTCGCTCAACGAGTATAAGTCTAGAAAAAGCGTCTCAAACTTGGCCGTTCGGAGTCGGCATAAAACTGTAGGCCCTGTCCACTCGTGATATAACAAGAGTGGTTGCTGTAGAAGCTAGGCCCTGGCCATAGGCCTACTGGCTGTACCGCCACCCTTATTCTTATTAAAGATCTACATGCAAATCCATCAATTCATAATAAAAAGGGCGCCTGAAGCTCCTAGCTCAGCACCTCAGCTTCGGAAAGTCCACAATTCGTTTCGCGTCCTTAAGTAATATCCAAATGAATCGTTATTTGCCATATTTGAAAGCTTCTAGCCGTGCATTTAAGTCATATATAATCTAGTAACTGTATATACAATAATTACGAGAATTATTTTGTATAACAAATGGAAATTATCATACGAACAGCATCCGAGCCGAATTTACTGAAGATACGTCTTAAGCAAAGTGTGATTGAGCGTAAAGCACGAATTGGCCCATTAGCAGCACGCCGTCAGGAGAGGCATTTGCAGACACTCCAGAGACGTCAGGCAAAGCACAATTCATCATTGGCAAGTATGTATCAAAAACAAAACAAACAAAATCTACCATTTTTTAAATTTTCTGTCTTAAAATACTTTTTTTTTTTTTTTATTCATTTACCGGCGTATTAATACAAAAAAATATATTTTTTACATTCATAGACTTGTTTTTTGTTTTTTTCCTACTTACCTATACATACATTTAATCTGTGTATATTTTTTTTGCTGTATTCTAAGTTTTTTTCTCCAAAAAAAAAATCCTAACCTACCTTTTGTTTTTTTTTTCACTTTTCTTGAACGTCTGTCGTATGATGCTTTAATATTAATTCACTTAACAAAGCAAAACTAATTAACAAATCAATTCGTACACAAATGCGAATGGCGTGTAATCATCAAATTGTGACATCCCAATATTGTCTCTCATTCTAGACTGTAACAGCACACCAGATTCGGGTCCTAACTCACCTCCGTCCCTGGTAACTGGTGGGAGCCGTGGCTCTCCAACAAGTGCACCGATACAAGAGGAAAATGAAGATGTGGCTCAATATCAATCTGGTCAACGAAGCAACATTAACGACTTATCATTATTCAGTTCGCCGTCAATGCCAAACATCTCATTGGGCAGACCGCATTTACCGCACGCACATACACCTGCTGCACCGAATTTCGCCGTTTTGAACGCACTAAGGCAACAAGCCGCAGCCGCGCAACCAATGATTGGCGCTGGTGCTCCTACATATTACAATCCATTACCACCATATGATCATCATCTTGCTACAGCTGCAGGCAGCAGTACTGGTATAGCTCCGCCACCAACAAGGGCATCTATTTCAACGTCGTCATCGTCGACGTCAATTGAAATGCCACCGCAAGCGCACGCTGCCAATACGCCGATGTCAGGTGTTCCCATGGGTATGCATCCTCTTCCAATGTATGGCCAACCCATCACAGATGTACAGGTTGCCCATGCCAGACTCAATAAGCAGGGACATCGTCCGCTGGGTCGCACGCAGTCAGCACCACTGCCATTGGGGCATCCTATGCTAACTGGTACCGGACAAGTGAATATTGTACAAACGCATTATGAAAATAGTGATGTAAGTATCCGTGAAAAACGCGAATTCTTGGAAGCGATATATTTATACCTGTTCTTTTTTTTGTGCAGGCCGAGCGTCAAGCCTGCGAGCAACAACACATGTTGCTTACACAAAAGATCCGGCAAACAGTCCTCACGCGCAGTGGGCGTGAACAGCAACCTCAACTGAAGGAAGAAGAGTCTACTGATGAAGTGATAGATCTAACTGATAAAAAACAACCGCCTAAAACCGTGTTGGCTAACTCTGTGATAACCAGTACATCTCAAAGAAGTATACCTGAAGAGACGGCTACATGTGCCGCGTCATCAAATGTATCTGTACTCAAACTTCGCGATCAAGATTACCTTCAGCAACAGAGGGACTTGTTATTTATGCACTCATTGCAGGTGAGGGATGGATTGATCGATGTTGTCCCAGTTATGTGGTTTCCTAACGCAAAAAATCGCGAATCATTCAATTTTTAGGTCGACGATGCTCTAGCACGGGGTTTAATCCGTCCTCTATCGCGGACCGTATCAAGTCCACTGGTACACCTGGGACCACACGGCCTCAGTCAGATTCCTGATACGGGTCAGCATCCATCACCGATTGTGACCTCATCCTCTGCCGATCATATTCCTCCGGTGAACTTAAGCATGCCACATCGACGACATCTTATTGAAAGCCCACATAAGATAACCACTGGACTAGCGTTCGATAATGTAATGCTGAAGCACGCCTGCGTTTGTGGTAACAATTCATCACATCCGGAACATAGCGGGCGACTGCAGAGTGTCTGGGCCCGACTAATGGAAACTGGTCTTGCGCATAGGTGTGATCGGCTAAGATCGAGGAAAGCAACACAGGAGGAGTTACAAACTGTTCATACTGAGGCTCATGCTTTGCTGTTTGGTTCGAATCAGTTGTATCGTCAGAAAATAGAAATCTCACCGTCGGTTAGTTTTGTGCGACTTGGATGTGGTGGAGTCGGTGTGGACCTAGACACAACGTGGAATGAACATCATACGGCCGCAGCAGCTCGTATGGCAGCGGGTTGTGTAATTGACCTAGCATTTAAGACAGCTAAGGGCGACCTTAAAAACGGTTTTGCCGTAGTCCGTCCACCTGGTCATCATGCTGAATCAAATTTAGCCATGGGCTTTTGTTTCTTCAACTCGGTGGCGATCGCCGCAAAACTCTTACGTCAGCAATTACCTGCAGAGATGAAAAAGATTCTGATTGTCGACTGGGACGTGCATCATGGCAATGGTACACAGCAGGCGTTTTATGATTCCCCCAACGTGCTCTACCTGTCCATACACAGGCACGATGATGGTAACTTCTTCCCTGGAACGGGTGGACCAACAGAGGTAAGTTTGTTTTTCATTCGCTTAAATGCAACTTTTTTGTAAGCTTTTGATTTTTGTTTTAAAGTGCGGTACTGGCGCTGGTATTGGTTTCAATGTAAACGTATCCTGGTCCGGCGCCCTCAATCCGGCACTGGGTGATGCTGAATATGTAGCCGCATTCCGAACAGTTGTGATGCCAATTGCGCGTGAATTCAATCCGGACATCGTGCTTGTATCAGCTGGATTTGATGCAGCAGCCGGTCACCCGGCACCATTGGGCGGTTATCTCGTTTCGCCAGCCTGCTTTGGCTACATGACGCGTGAACTAATGAAATTGGCTGATGGGAAAATAGTTTTAGCTCTAGAAGGTGGCTATGATTTGCCAGCGATATGTGATTCAGCGCAGGAGTGTGTACGAGCGTTGTTGGGCGATGAAACGGCGTCAATTTCAGAAGCTGAACTATTACGGCCGCCTTGTCAAAATGCTGTGGATACACTGCAGAAGACCATTGCTATACAGGTAATTTTTCAATTGTGACTACTGATGATGGTTTGGATTGGATTTCATTAAATTTTGTCCCATTTCAGATGTCCCATTGGCCGTGTGTTCGACGTCTAGCCCACACAGTTGCTATGTCAGCAATGCATGCTCTCAAAACTGAAGAATCGGAGACTGTTACCGCCATGGCTGGACTATCAATGCAGCCACCGAATAGGTAAAATCACCCGCTGTTCATAAAAGCGCAAAATTGTGTACTAATTCTATTTCCTTCTGCAGGACACTCTCCCGAGGTGACTCCGAGGAGCCAATGGAACAAGATGATGCCAAGTAAAACTGTAAAACTAGTTAGCACAGGTACCGAAGAAAAAAAAAGTATCAGCATAAGACGAGAACAAAGCTGCTAGTAATAATTTTGTGAATGATGTGTTTAGTGGCGTATAACTGGGAGATGCGTTCGCACACCCCGCTTCGTCGCGAATAAAATAATGTTATTTGGGAAAATCTCTCCATTCTTGCTGTCGTAAGTGTGACACAGCACAAAGCACTATGATTGGAGGTTACGATCATTACGGTCAGAAGGACAAAATTGAAATTCTTAATTGAAGTTGGTTTTTTTTTTTTCGATAAAGGATAACGGAAGATGTTCAAACAGGCATATTTCTCTTGTGTCCATCATTTTTTTTATTTCATTTTGACAAGAATACTCGTTGTTATATAGAATTGTTCGTTTTAAAAACGAAACATCAAATTGAAACAGCACACGAATGTTGTTGCATAAAGTTGCTGTTTCGTGGAGTTTGTTGTGACTGGTAACACAAATTTTAAACCGTGTACATTCTTCTTTTTTGATACATACATATATACATACATAAACCGATATTTGACACACAAAAAAACACACATACATAGCTACGTCTATGTAATCCAGATAAGTGTAAACAACAACTTTTTGCAGGTTACAGAAATAAAAGAAGAAACAAAAAAAAAAACAACAAAAAACAAAGTAAATCTCCTTCTCCTTTTCTTTTGTCGTCCATCTTTCTTTTTTCTATCTCGTAATAGTATAATAATTTTAAGTGGAAAGAAAACACAAAACATAAGTACATACATAGATAGTCAATGGATACAATTAAACAGAAAGAAAAAAACTAAAAAAAATAAATCACACATATATATGGAGAATGGTACAAATATTTAAATTGTGTAAATGTTTAAAAAGAGAATAGAAATACTTTAAAACAAAAAAAACTCAAATTGGATGTTGCATTGCATTCCAAAATAAGTAAATAAACATAAATATATGTATAATAAATATAAATATAAATATAAATGTTGCGTTTCAGAAACAAATTATAACATTGCTGTGAACTAAATGTTTAGTATTCTATTTTAAATTCTTTTCTAGGAAGGAATGATGAAGATATTTAAAACAAAAACAAACAAAAAACAAAAAAACTGTATTTTATATTTACATAAAATGATAATATGATGAGGAAATTAATTCAATTTGATTGAAACACATTTAAGAATAATGTTCATTAATTAAAACTATAATAAAACGCAAATTAGCACAACGATAACATATATATACATACATACATATACATACATGCATACATATATATATATATATATTACAATGTATCTGACAAAGGCAAGCAGATGTGTCTTTGACAAAACAATAAAACCAGATTAAATGAAAACAAAATGAGGAAAAATGAATATAAATATTGTTGTAGTGTGGTTTTTCACACATTTATTTAATTTTATCTACATAAATACATGAATATATATATATATATCCGTTGTATTTAAAATTTTAAAAAAGAATTGATCTAAATATATTTATATGTCTACATTTTAAGAGATAAAGAAAAAAAGAATGTATTTTTTAAAACCTAAATAAAATCTAAGAAAAAAAAAATTAAATGAAAAATTATCTTTCTGTCATCTGTCCACAAATATAGAATATCTACGCAGTGACATTAAAGCATAAATATATTGAATAAACAAAAGATCGGCCTACATATACATATAAGTGTATATGTATGCATATGTGTTAATCTAGATGAATTTATATGAATAAATATTTATTGAAAAATAAAAAAAAATTAAAAGGCATACAATATTTCTTTGTGCAATAGATGAATTCTGTGTTAACCGAAACGTAAAACAAAAGTGCATCGTTTAAATGAAAACTAAGAGAATATACTTTTATTAAACTATTTGAGAAATGAAACATTTTTTTTGGGCCATACTATATGTATTTTTGCACGGCGTAACCAACCTGCATGAGTGTCTCTGAGAGCGACGTTCATTGGTGCGAGTTTGTGATTAAATTCTGAAACATACGACGATTGCGGTTTCTGATCTCTTCAAATTATTTCTTCTAGACTCGCCCGTCGTCGAAATTCGACGATTATGGGTTTAAATGCGTGCTATGAAATTTTCTCGTGTACATGTGTGTTTTCCAAAGTTCGACTCAAAAAAAACCATTCAGTTGAGTAGAACGGCGAATAAGCGTACCACAAAAATCGACAGCACGTATTTATAATATATAGATTCATCGTCCTTATTTTTAAACATTCTGGCACTCGTATAGATTCTTAATTCTTTGAAATGTCGTTTCAATGTGGTCTATAGCGTGTCTAATGCTTGGAACAGAGACTCCCCCATATCTAAAGGGTGTTTTCAAGATACATATCGTATTTAGATGAAACAAAAAAGACAGAAATTTTGAGTTAAATTCTGTAACGTCACGCACTTCCTTTGGAAGTTCTTTTTGAATTCTGTACCCCAATCGAATATATACACTTTTCTTCTTGCATTGCTACGTTCTGCCGAAGATATAGCGTGTTTCTGTCAATATCTTCAAGATTTTTCAAGTGCGATGTCATATGCCTAGAAAATTAAACCATTCCAATTGAAAAACTTTGGTTGATTCGTCAGTCATTCGTTCCTTGGAGGATATCCCTTATACTAAACAATGCATAATTAGTGAAACCATGGACGTTTCAATCGGATGTGATTTGATGTCACTCAATGCCAGGAGGTAGTAGAATGGATTTGAATTTTCTACAAATGGTACAGAATTTTATGTGAATTTCGTTCATAGATGGAGTGGTTTCAGACATCATTTTTAGCTTGCAATCGAAGCAGGATTATGACGACTTTTTCATAAGAACTCAAATTAGTTTGACTATCAAGACAAACTGAGAGAGAGTGCTAGGCCCTGGTCCTCTACGGGCTGTAGCGCCATCTATATTATTATTATATCAAGAAAAACTCAACTTGAGCGTCATAATGACGTCCATGACGAGAAAGGCAATTTGCTACTCGCGCAGAGAACTCTGGACTCTAGATCAAGTATTTCACACGAAGACGAAAATGAGGAAAAGCCTTAACAAAGTCTAATTTGTATGCTTATTTTTGCCTCTTTAATCCAAAATTTAACTCCCCCATTACGTTTATCAGAAGCCGTCATACAAATCGTACCATCTTGATACAAGATGATTTAGAGGAATATGTCTACTTACACAAAATATAATAACTGCTGAAAATGTTCATATAAGATGTGTGTGTAACTGACTACTATATGTATAAGTATAAATGTTGAGTGACCTTAATGTATACCAACGAAAGAACAAATTAGAAACAAAAAAAAAAATATTTGTTATAAAACAAAATAAGAAAAGAAAAAAAATTTTAAATATGTTGTATTTACGAAAGAAAAATAATAATAATAACAAGAATAAATAACAATTCCAGCCCTATGGCTTCTTGGCTGTCGCCAGTCGTACTCAACTTTTGAACACAAAACAAAAATGATTTTCTCCCGCCCCAAGAACTACGTTACACAACATATTGAAAAAAAAAATACCCTGTGAAACAGTTAAACAGCTTACATGTATATTTTTGTACATACCAATAATAAGAATTAGAAAATATAACCAGAAAACTAACAAAACGCAGTCAAATGCAATTTCAACTTTCAATTTGGAATCTTTTCAAAGCCGTCGACACAGAGCTCCTAGAGCTTGAGTCGTTGAAACACATGCAAGATGACTCGAAACTTTTGTGCGTTACTGTATTGCCAGTTAAAATGGCAAAAAACAATACTAAAAGAGAAAAATAAAATTAAACAACAAAATCTATTTATCGATGAATATATAAATATTGTAGGAATAATTATATTAAATTAAATGTATAAAAAAAAATGTTTTCTATGTATATTACTGTTCTATTTAATCAAGATATAAACAAACAACAACAAACAAAAAATAAACAGCGCTGGTCGTTGTAATGTCCCGGAATTTATTTCTTGACATATTTTTTATTATGAACAATAGTTTAATTCTTTATAGTATTTTTATTTTTATTTTTTTTTTGATATTTTGTTATTTAATTTAAAAATAAATTTATTTCATTATCGTACATATAGTGGATACTGTATATCTGTTACTTACTACTTGAATGTGGTTGTAAACATCAAACTATTACCTTGTTATATTTAAATTCATGCATAACAATAACCTTAATAAGAGTAAGAGCATATTTGTATATTTAATTGAGTTAAGTATTTTTTTATGAAAAGCTTCCTCCCTCTTTACTCTATGTTCTTTATTGTGTTAAAGTCATTATAAAGAAACAAAAAAAAAAAAAACAGAAATATGTTAAGAATAGTAAAACTGTTAAAGATTTATATTTAAAACAGAAAACAAAACAAAAATGGTAATGAATGTGCAAGATCAACAACAAAAAATATATGTGAAATAAATTGAAATAAATTGAAAACTTAATCAACTTATTATTTGAAAACATTCATAGTGATTGCGTCTGGTGTATCCATCTATCACTTCTCGAAAAGGGGATTCGATTCGATCTGAATTCCGTAATCCTTCTTGTCCCTTGGTATTGCTTATATGTCTGACTGTAGAAGGCACACTTAGCCAAAGCAGGTCCATTTTGATACCACACGAACTTATGACAAAGCGGTTCAGCAGGTTAATGCTGACGCTATTTAGTTCGCCAAAATTTGGAAAATATTAGGCTCCGAGACGACTTGCCACATCGCCACGGTCTCTACCTCCTCTTCATCCATGAAGTTTCTGCAGAAATCATTGCATGGGACACTCATCCTGAGGGCGTGGATGCCAATTGCCCAGTGTCCGGTTGTGACACCGATGAGCGTCCTAAATGAAGTGTACATCTGCTTAGTCCGAGACTTTGTGCTGGCCATATTTCATTTGTTTTAAGGCAGGTGGTGCCTTCTAGCTAGGGATAGTAGGTGATCGGTGTCATTGCGAAGAGAGTTGAATTCGTTAAAAAATAGTTCAATGGCCGAAGGTAAGTTCGCACCAAAGTCGGAGTGTTTTAAGTCTCATGGTTGTGCTGGATGGCTGTTACTTTGCCAAGTAGTTCTAATGAGTCTTTCTCTGATACACATGAAGGCCAATCTTTGCACCCGGTTTTGTGCCTTACAGTTAACAGCCTTGGAGAGTGCTGTCCACCCAATTGATCTGACAATCGTGGTAAAAATCCAGTAAGCGATGCGTGACTGTAGTTCCCATTTGCATTCAATGACTTTTTCTTACAGCTGTATATTGAAAATGATCGCTCAGCACAAGCCGTAGTCACAGGAATGGTAACAAATAACGGAAGTGAAGTAACCATTCTGATGTATCTGATTCGTTTAATAGACGTAAGAAAACATAACCACAGGTGTGCAGAAGTCGTTGGTAGGCATGATTGGGCCGCTGTGGCAGTTGGAAGATGAACTAGGAAAAACCAAGAAAATCCTATACTAACCACTGTCGATTTTTTTGGGTGGAAATTTCGATGTCTCCAGATGCATCTGAAATGTATCTGATTCGTTTAATAGACGTAAGAAAACATTACCACAGGTGTACAGAAGTCGTTGGTAGGCATAATTGGGCCGCTGTGGCAGTTGGAAGATGAACTAGGAAAAACCAAGAAAATCCTGTACTAACCACTGTCCATTTTTTTTTGGTGGAAATTTCGATGTCGCCAGATGCTTCTGAAATGTATCTGATTCGTTTAATAGACGTAAGAAAACATAACCACAGGTGTACACAAGTCGTTGGTAGGCATAATTGGGCCGCTGTGGCAGTTGGAAGATGAACTAGGAAAAACCAAGAAAATCCTATACTAACCACTGTCGATTTTTTTGGGTGGAAATTTCGATGTCTCCAGATGCATCTGAAATGTATCTGATTCGTTTAATAGACGTAAGAAAACATAACCACAGGTGTGCAGAAGTCGTTGGTAGGCATAATTGGGCCGCTGTGGCAGTTGGAAGATGAACTAGGAAAAACCAAGAAAATCCTATACTAACCACTGTCGATTTTTTTGGGTGGAAATTTCGATGTGTCCAGATGCATCTGAAATGTATCTGATTCGTTTAATAGACGTAAGAAAACATAACCACAGGTGTACAGAAGTCGTTGGTAGGCATAATTGGGCCGCTGTGGCAGTTAGAAGATGAACTAGGAAAAACCAACAAAATCCTATACTAACCACTGTCGATTTTTTTGGGTGGAAATTTCGATGTCTCCAGATGCATCTGAAATGTTTCTGATTCGTTTAATAGACGTAAGAAAACATAACCACAGGTGTGCAGAAGTCGTTGGTAGGCATAATTGGGCCGCTGTGGCAGTTGGAAGATGAACTAGGAAAAACCAAGAAAATCCTATACTAACCACTGTCGATTTTTTTGGGTGGAAATTTCGATGTGTCCAGATGCATCTGAAATGTATCTGATTCGTTTAATAGACGTAAGAAAACATAACCACAGGTGTACAGAAGTTGTTGGTAGGCATAATTGGGCCGCTGTGGCAGTTGGAAGATGAACTAGGAAAAACCAAGAAAATCCTATACTAACCACTGTCGATTTTTTTGGGTGGAAATTTCGATGTCTCCAGATGCATCTGAAATGTATCTGATTCGTTTAATAGACGTAAGAAAACATAACCACAGGTGTACAGAAGTCGTTGGTAGGCATAATTGGGCCGCTGTGGCAGTTGGAAGATGAACTAGGAAAAACCAAGAAAATCCTATACTAACCACTGTCGATTTTTTTGGGTGGAAATTTCGATGTCTCCAGATGCATCTGAAATGTATCTGATTCGTTTAATAGACGTAAGAAAACATAACCACAGGTGTACAGAAGTCGTTGGTAGGCATAATTGGGCCGCTGTGGCAGTTGGAAGATGAACTAGGAAAAACCAAGAAAATCCTATACTAACCACTGTCGATTTTTTTGGGTGGAAATTTCGATGTCTCCAGATGCATCTGAAATGTATCTGATTCGTTTAATAGACGTAAGAAAACATAACCACAGGTGTGCAGAAGTCGTTGGTAGGCATAATTGGGCCGCTGTGGCAGTTGGAAGATGAACTAGGAAAAACTAAGAAAATCCTATACTAACCACTGTCGATTTTTTTGGGTGGAAATTTCGATGTCTCCAGATGCATCTGAAATGTATCTGATTCGTTTAATAGACGTAAGAAAACATAACCACAGGTGTACAGAAGTCGTTGGTAGGCATAATTGGGCCGCTGTGGCAGTTGGAAGATGAACTAGGAAAAACCAAGAAAATCCTATTCTAACCACTGTCGATTTTTTTGGGTGGAAATTTCGATGTCTCCAGATGCATCTGAAATGTATCTGATTCGTTTAATAGACGTAAGAAAACATAACCACAGGTGTACAGAAGTCGTTGGTAGGCATAATTGGGCCGCTGTGGCAGTTGGAAGATGAACTAGGAAAAACCAAGAAAATCCTATACTAACCACTGTCGATTTTTTTGGGTGGAAATTTCGATGTCTCCAGATGCATCTGAAATGTATCTGATTCGTTTAATAGACGTAAGAAAACATAACCACAGGTGTACAGAAGTCGTTGGTAGTCATAATTGGGCCGCTGTGGCAGTTGGAAGATGAACTAGGAAAAACCAAGAAAATCCTATACTAACCACTGTCGATTTTTTTGGGTGGAAATTTCGATGTCTCCAGATGCATCTGAAATGTATATGATTCGTTTAATAGACGTAAGAAAACATAACCACAGGTGTACAGAAGTCGTTGGTAGGCATAATTGGGCCGCTGTGGCAGTTGGAAGATGAACTAGGAAAAACCAAGAAAATCCTATACTAACCACTGTCGATTTTTTTGGGTGGAAATTTCGATGTCTCCAGATGCATCTGAAATGTATCTGATTCGTTTAATAGACGTAAGAAAACATAACCACAGGTGTACAGAAGGCGTTGGTAGGCATAATTGGGCCGCTGTGGCAGTTGGAAGATGAACTAGGAAAAACCAAGAAAATCCTATACTAACCACTGTCGATTTTTTTGGGTGGAAATTTCGATGTCTCCAGATGCATCTGAAATGTATCTGATTCGTTTAATAGACGTAAGAAAACATAACCACAGGTGTACAGAAGTCGTTGGTAGGCATAATTGGGCCGCTGTGGCAGTTGGAAGATGAACTAGGAAAAACCAAGAAAATCCTATACTAACCACTGTCGATTTTCTTGGGTGGAAATTTCGATGTCTCCAGATGCATCTGAAATGTATCTGAGTCGTTTAATAGACGCAAGAAAACATAACCACAGGTGTGCAGAAGTCGTTGGTAGGCATAATTGGGCCGCTGTGGCAGTTGGAAGATGAACTAGGAAAAACCAAGAAAATCCTATACTAACCACTGTCGATTTTTTTGGGTGGAAATTTCGATGTCTCCAGATGCATCTGAAATGTATCTGATTCGTTTAATAGACGTAAGAAAACATAACCACAGGTGTACAGAAGTCGTTGGTAGGCATAATTGGGCCGCTGTGGCAGTTGGAAGATGAACTAGGAAAAACCAAGAAAATCCTATACTAACCACTGTCGATTTTTTTGGGTGGAAATTTCGATGTCTCCAGATGCATCTGAAATGTATCTGATTCGTTTAATAGACGTAAGAAAACATAACCACAGGTGTACAGAAGTCGTTGGTAGGCATAATTGGGCCGCTGTGGCAGTTGGAAGATGAACTAGGAAAAACCAAGAAAATCCTATACTAACCACTGTCGATTTTTTTGGGTGGAAATTTCGATGTCTCCAGATGCATCTGAAATGTATCTGATTCGTTTAATAGACGTAAGAAAACATAACCACAGGTGTACAGAAGTCGTTGGTAGGCATAATTGGGCCGCTGTGGCAGTTGGAAGATGAACTAGGAAAAACCAAGAAAATCCTATACTAACCACTGTCGATTTTTTTGGGTGGAAATTTCGATGTCTCCAGATGCATCTGAAATGTATCTGATTCTTTTAATAGACGTAAGAAAACATAACCACAGGTGTGCAGAAGTCGTTGGTAGGCATAATTGGGCCGCTGTGGCAGTTGGAAGATGAACTAGGAAAAACCAAGAAAATCCTATACTAACCACTGTCGATTTTTTTGGGTGGAAATTTCGATGTCTCCAGATGCATCTGAAATGTATCTGATTCGTTTAATAGACGTAAGAAAACATAACCACAGGTGTACAGAAGTCGTTGGTAGGCATAATTGGGCCGCTGTGGCAGTTGGAAGATGAACTAGGAAAAACCAAGAAAATCCTATACTAACCACTGTCGATTTTTTTGGGTGGAAATTTCGATGTGTCCAGATGCATCTGAAATGTATCTGATTCGTTTAATAGACGTAAGAAAACATAACCACAGGTGTACAGAAGTCGTTGGTAGGCATAATTGGGCCGCTGTGGCAGTTGGAAGATGAACTAGGAAAAACCAAGAAAATCCTATACTAACCACTGTCGATTTTTTTGGGTGGAAATTTCGATGTCTCCAGATGCATCTGAAATGTATCTGATTTGTTTAATAGACGTAAGAAAACATAACCACAGGTGTACAGAAGTCGTTGGTAGGCATAATTGGGCCGCTGTGGCAGTTGGAAGATGAACTAGGAAAAACCAAGAAAATCCTATACTAACCACTGTCAATTTTTTTGGGTGGAAATTTCGATGTCTCCAGATGCATCTGATATGTATCTGATTCGTTTAATAGACGTAAGAAAACATAACCACAGGTGTACAGAAGTCGTTGGTAGGCATAATTGGGCCGCTGTGGCAGTTGGAAGATGAACTAGGAAAAACCAAGAAAATCCTATTCTAACCACTGTCGATTTTTTTGGGTGGAAATTTCGATGTCTCCAGATGCATCTGAAATGTATCTGATTCGTTTAATAGACGTAAGAAAACATAACCACAGGTGTACAGAAGTCGTTGGTAGGCATAATTGGGCCGCTGTGGCAGTTGGAAGATGAACTAGGAAAAACCAAGAAAATCCTATACTAACCACTGTCGATTTTTTTGGGTGGAAATTTCGATGTCTCCAGATGCATCTGAAATGTATCTGATTCGTTTAATAGACGTAAGAAAACATAACCACAGGTGTACAGAAGTCGTTGGTAGGCATAATTGGGCCGCTGTGGCAGTTGGAAGATGAACTAGGAAAAACCAAGAAAATCCTATACTAACCACTGTCGATTTTTTTGGGTGGAAATTTCGATGTCTCCAGATGCATCTGAAATGTATCTGATTCTTTTAATAGACGTAAGAAAACATAACCACAGGTGTGCAGAAGTCGTTGGTAGGCATAATTGGGCCGCTGTGGCAGTTGGAAGATGAACTAGGAAAAACCAAGAAAATCCTATACTAACCACTGTCGATTTTTTTGGGTGGAAATTTCGATGTCTCCAGATGCATCTGAAATGTATCTGATTCGTTTAATAGACGTAAGAAAACATAACCACAGGTGTACAGAAGTCGTTGGTAGGCATAATTGGGCCGCTGTGGCAGTTGGAAGATGAACTAGGAAAAACCAAGAAAATCCTATACTAACCACTGTCGATTTTTTTGGGTGGAAATTTCGATGTGTCCAGATGCATCTGAAATGTATCTGATTCGTTTAATAGACGTAAGAAAACATAACCACAGGTGTACAGAAGTCGTTGGTAGGCATAATTGGGCCGCTGTGGCAGTTGGAAGATGAACTAGGAAAAACCAAGAAAATCCTATACTAACCACTGTCGATTTTTTTGGGTGGAAATTTCGATGTCTCCAGATGCATCTGAAATGTATCTGATTTGTTTAATAGACGTAAGAAAACATAACCACAGGTGTACAGAAGTCGTTGGTAGGCATAATTGGGCCGCTGTGGCAGTTGGAAGATGAACTAGGAAAAACCAAGAAAATCCTATTCTAACCACTGTCGATTTTTTTGGGTGGAAATTTCGATGTCTCCAGATGCATCTGAAATGTATCTGATTCGTTTAATAGACGTAAGAAAACATAACCACAGGTGTACAGAAGTCGTTGGTAGGCATAATTGGGCCGCTGTGGCAGTTGGAAGATGAACTAGGAAAAACCAACAAAATCCTATACTAACCACTGTCGATTTTTTTGGGTGGAAATTTCGATGTCTCCAGATGCATCTGAAATGTATCTGATTCGTTTAATAGACGTAAGAAAACATAACCACAGGTGTACAGAAGTCGTTGGTAGGCATAATTGGGCCGCTGTGGCAGTTGGAAGATGAACTAGGAAAAACCAAGAAAATCCTATACTAACCACTGTCGATTTTTTTGGGTGGAAATTTCGATGTGTCCAGATGCATCTGAAATGTATCTGATTCGTTTAATAGACGTAAGAAAACATAGCCACAGGTGTACAGAAGTCGTTGGTAGGCATAATTGGGCCGCTGTGGCAGTTGGAAGATGAACTAGGAAAAACCAAGAAAATCCTATACTAACCACTGTCGATTTTTTTGGGTGGAAATTTCGATGTCTCCAGATGCATCTGAAATGTATCTGATTCGTTTAATAGACGTAAGAAAACATAACCACAGGTGTACAGTAGTCGTTGGTAGGCATAATTGGGCCGCTGTGGCAGTTGGAAGATGAACTAGGAAAAACCAAGAAAATCCTATACTAACCACTGTCGATTTTTTTGGGTGGAAATTTCGATGTCTCCAGATGCATCTGAAATGTATCTGATTCGTTTAATAGACGTAAGAAAACATAACCACAGGTGTGCAGAAGTCGTTGGTAGGCATAATTGGGCCGCTGTGGCAGTTGGAAGATGAACTAGGAAAAACCAAGAAAATCCTATACTAACCACTGTCGATTTTTTTGGGTGGAAATTTCGATGTCTCCAGATGCATCTGAAATGTATCTGATTCGTTTAATAGACGTAAGAAAACATAACCACAGGTGTACAGAAGTCGTTGGTAGGCATAATTGGGCCGCTGTGGCAGTTGGAAGATGAACTAGGAAAAACCAAGAAAATCCTATACTAACCACTGTCGATTTTTTTGGGTGGAAATTTCGATGTCTCCAGATGCATCTGAAATGTATCTGATTCGTTTAATAGACGCAAGAAAACATAACCACAGGTGTGCAGAAGTCGTTGGTAGGCTCCAGATGCATCTGAAATGTATCTGATTCGTTTAATAGACGTAAGAAAACATAACCACAGGTGTACAGAAGTCGTTGGTAGGCATAATTGGGCCGCTGTGGCAGTAGGAAGATGAACTAGGAAAAACCAAGAAAATCCTATACTAACCACTGTCGATTTTTTTGGGTGGAAATTTCGATGTCTCCAGATGCATCTGAAATGTATCTGATTCGTTTAATAGACGTAAGAAAACATAACCACAGGTGTACAGAAGTCGTTGGTAGGCATAATTGGGCCGCTGTGGCAGTTGGAAGATGAACTAGGAAAAACCAAGAAAATCCTATACTAACCACTGTCGATTTTTTTGGGTGGAAATTTCGATGTGTCCAGATGCATCTGAAATGTATCTGATTCGTTTAATAGACGTAAGAAAACATAACCACAGGTGTACAGAAGTCGTTGGTAGGCATAATTGGGCCGCTGTGGCAGTTGGAAGATGAACTAGGAAAAACCAAGAAAATCCTATACTAACCACTGTCAATTTTTTTGGGTGGAAATTTCGATGTCTCCAGATGCATCTGAAATGTATCTGATTCGTTTAATAGACGTAAGAAAACATAACCACAGGTGTGCAGAAGTCGTTGGTAGGCATAATTGGGCCGCTGTGGCAGTTGGAAGATGAACTAGGAAAAACCAAGAAAATCCTATACTAACCACTGTCGATTTTTTTGGGTGGAAATTTCGATGTCTCCAGATGCATCTGAAATGTATCTGATTCTTTTAATAGACGTAAGAAAACATAACCACAGGTGTGCAGAAGTCGTTGGTAGGCATAATTGGGCCGCTGTGGCAGTTGGAAGATGAACTAGGAAAAACCAAGAAAATCCTATACTAACCACTGTCGATTTTTTTGGGTGGAAATTTCGATGTCTCCAGATGCATCTGAAATGTATCTGATTCGTTTAATAGACGTAAGAAAACATAACCACAGGTGTACAGAAGTCGTTGGTAGGCATAATTGGGCCGCTGTGGCAGTTGGAAGATGAACTAGGAAAAACCAAGAAAATCCTATACTAACCACTGTCGATTTTTTTGGGTGGAAATTTCGATGTCTCCAGATGCATCTGAAATGTATCTGATTCTTTTAATAGACGTAAGAAAACATAACCACAGGTGTGCAGAAGTCGTTGGTAGGCATAATTGGGCCGCTGTGGCAGTTGGAAGATGAACTAGGAAAAACCAAGAAAATCCTATACTAACCACTGTCGATTTTTTTGGGTGGAAATTTCGATGTGTCCAGATGCATCTGAAATGTATCTGATTCGTTTAATAGACGTAAGAAAACATAACCACAGGTGTACAGAAGTCGTTGGTAGGCATAATTGGGCCGCTGTGGCAGTTGGAAGATGAACTAGGAAAAACCAAGAAAATCCTATACTAACCACTGTCGATTTTTTTGGGTGGAAATTTCGATGTCTCCAGATGCATCTGAAATGTATCTGATTCGTTTAATAGACGTAAGAAAACATAACCACAGGTGTACAGAAGTCGTTGGTAGGCATAATTGGGCCGCTGTGGCAGTTGGAAGATGAACTAGGAAAAACCAAGAAAATCCTATACTAACCACTGTCGATTTTTTTGGGTGGAAATTTCGATGTCTCCAGATGCATCTGAAATGTATCTGATTCGTTTAATAGACGTAAGAAAACATAACCACAGGTGTACAGAAGTCGTTGGTAGGCATAATTGGGCCGCTGTGGCAGTTGGAAGATGAACTAGGAAAAACCAAGAAAATCCTATACTAACCACTGTCGATTTTTTTGGGTGGAAATTTCGATGTCTCCAGATGCATCTGAAATGTATCTGAGTCGTTTAATAGACGCAAGAAAACATAACCACAGGTGTGCAGAAGTCGTTGGTAGGCATAATTGGGCCGCTGTGGCAGTTGGAAGATGAACTAGGAAAAACCAAGAAAATCCTATACTAACCACTGTCGATTTTTTTGGGTGGAAATTTCGATGTCTCCAGATGCATCTGAAATGTATCTGATTCGTTTAATAGACGTAAGAAAACATAACCACAGGTGTACAGAAGTCGTTGGTAGGCATAATTGGGCCGCTGTGGCAGTTGGAAGATGAACTAGGAAAAACCAAGAAAATCCTATACTAACCACTGTCGATTTTTTTTGGTGGAAATTTCGATGTCTCCAGATGCATTTGAAATGTATCTGATTCGTTTAATAGACGTAAGAAAACATAACCACAGGTGTACAGAAGTCGTTGGTAGGCATAATTGGGCCGCTGTGGCAGTTGGAAGATGAACTAGGAAAAACCAAGAAAATCCTATACTAACCACTGTCGATTTTTTTGGGTGGAAATTTCGATGTCTCCAGATGCATCTGAAATGTATCTGATTCGTTTAATAGACGTAAGAAAACATAACCACAGGTGTACAGAAGTCGTTGGTAGGCATAATTGGGCCGCTGTGGCAGTTGGAAGATGAACTAGGAAAAACCAAGAAAATCCTATACTAACCACTGTCAATTTTTTTGGGTGGAAATTTCGATGTCTCCAGATGCATCTGAAATGTATCTGATTCGTTTAATAGACGTAAGAAAACATAACCACAGGTGTACAGAAGTCGTTGATAGGCATAATTGGGCCGCTGTGGCAGTCAGAAGATGAACCAGGAAAAACCAAGAAAATCACTCGAAAGCTGAAGAGAAAGGAATTGCAAAGGCAGGTCTAAGCAGCGGAAATTCTTCACATCACGATTTGCACGAGAAATTTTTCGAAAAGTACTTGAATCTAACCCCGAGGGACAACGTGTTAGACGAAGTCCTCGCCTCCCATGGTGTGACTAGCTGGAAAGGGACCTTATTTAGGTGGGTGTACGAAACTGGAGGCGCCTAGACCACTAGTGCTAGTGAGAGAGGCATGTTGACTGAGGCCCAGGTCCACACCAGGACGGTAGCGCCAGCCAAAGAAGAAGTTGTTGCAAGAGGTACGATCGCCTTTTTTTGTATATGGAGCATACGGAGCTGTATTCAAAGACTGAAAATTGTGTTGTAAAAGAATGTAAATAAAACAACAAGTACATTCATAATTTTGGATGTGAGAATACCACTTTATTTCACGTTCATTATCATATTGCACGACATTTATCAATTCGAGCTGTACAGTATCCCCAAGAAATTACAAGTAATGATCTGTTATATACCGAAGAATGCAGTTTTTGTTTTTGATTTGGAATATAAAAAAATAGTTACAATTGTCTAGCTATAATTCGAATTAATACCCAGATTCCTTTGTATATGGCACTTCTCCCTCTCTTTCTGCATTTCAAGAAGAAACAAATGGAAAAGCGGTTGTCTCCGAAGACTAATCCAGTTTCCACTGATCGAATCAAGTGACAAGATTAATTTGTTTGCTTTGCAAATAGCACCCACTTACGTCCTAAGCACACACATCGATTTTTATGCATAATATTTACCTAGATTGCATATGTAAGCACTTATGAGATTAAACAATAAGAAAACAGAAAAAGAAAACGATTAACAAGCGGTTTAATAACATTTCATTGATTCCGCTTGCAGTTCACCGCTGAATGACCTGCTATTCAGTGGACTGCAAGCAAGTAATCTAAAAACTAACTAATCAACGGCAACAAGGGGGTTTCAACTTTGAACTGAATTCATGAGCTAACATTAAACTAATAAAAAAATATATATTTTAAAAAAAAAAATCAGGTAATTTTCCGATTAACACAAAGAGGTTAGTTGCACACGCACTACACAAATACTAAGTCGAATTCGAGAAGCAGGAACATTAGATGATTAATATCTACACTCCGTGGAACACGATAGGAAGGATGTTGACACAGATTACGTGGTGGATTGGATTACGACGATGATGGCTCCTGTTTGCTGTAATCCGATTTCAAGTAGAGGACGGTTATGGTTATGTCGTCGCGGTAGAGACGGACCATGTCTTGCGGCAATGTCAAGTAGTAGGAGATTTTTGAATGCTCAATGCCGTACTCTGTGCCACCGAGGGCGTTGCGTATCAGATGGGTTGCTGAATTTTGATCCAATGGCTTTCGTTTGTCACGTCCAGCTCTGCAATACACAATTAATTATTAAAACTTCAATGGACACGGTTGGTTATCAAAAAAATAGAACTGCGATAGCTGAAGTTCATAATCGACGGCGACACACAAGAACATCGTCGGTGTCAAATAATGAAAAACTATGACACAACCAGTGAAACTTACTTTCTCTTTGTCAGATTACCAGAAATTCGATCCAGTGTCACTTCGCCCGTGGGTAACTTGACCGGTTCCAGACCCTTCTTCGACATAATATGCTCGCCAACCAGATTGACAACCTGTTTTGGCGAGAGAAAATCCCACAGTCCGTCACTAGCCAGAACCAGAAACTTATCGGCGGGTGTTAGCTCGTGATGTACAACGTCTGGCATTGCCGTCAAGTAAGGAGGCGTCTCATAGTGTGCTGGCATATGCATCGGCCCGAACCGGTCGACCACAAGCTTTTGCATTAGTTCTCTGCTCCACTTGTAACGGAAATCACCGAACGCTCGTAAAGGGGCCAACTGTCCCAGCAAACGGTCGTTTCGGATGGCCGTTTCCGCCTCGGAGGGTGGGTGCTCCGACAGGATTCGTTTGACTTCCTTAATGTTGTCTGTGTTGTGTTCGTAGGAGAGTTTCTTTGGCATCCATTGACCAGTGTCGTTCTGATAGCCTATAACAGCGGCACAGTCCCCCACAGTGGCCACGTGCACATCCTTGCCCTCTACATGTGCTACACACGCCACGGAGCCTGGAATTGTTGTTCAATGTCAAACCAGGCATGCATTCATTTGAGGAAACCCTTTTACCTGACATTGCCACTGACATTGTTGTCCCTATATTAATGTGCTTCTGCGCCTCGGTGGACAAATCGTCGTCGAGCTGCAGACACGCTCTCTCTATTGCCTCAGCCACCCCGACTCTGCTCTCTTTCGAATCAACAAGTGCTTGCACGTATTGGGCAAAGCTTTCTTCGTAGATGTGTTGAATTTCCTTCACGAAGTCTACCTGTGAAATGGATGTTTAGTTGCTGACCTAGAAAAACTGACTGGAACTTGAACAAACTTTGTCATTGTGGCACTTCAGAAACGATTGACTCGTATACCCCTTGGCTATCTCATCACGCAACACTTTTCGATCGATGACGGCAGCTGCAATGTACCTCAGTAGCCGTTTGGAGATTACTTGTGCACATGATGGTCCGCCGTGACCATCGAATACGCCACAAATAAATGCTAAGGAGATAAGCGAAATCAGGTTACTGCCCCCGTGTCGGTGGTTCAACGTGATGATTACTCACCGTTTTTATGAATAAAGCTGGCCTCTGTCCGGGAATCTTCTAAAGGTCTATTCGATGCCAGCTGATTTGACTCGTATCCCATAATGGGGCTGTCGCTATCAGCGAACGTATGCGTGAATTCATTCTCACGCAAAATTAGATTAACCTTAAGAGAGGACGAATACAAACATTTAAGACAAACAAATCACAATGTCATTATCAAGGTGGAGGGAATGTAAACACGGTGTATAGGAAGCTCAATTATTTAGAGGACGCACTGCAACTGCAGACTACTTACATCATATGATGATAATTGTGGCAATTGAACAAAATGATTTGTTGTCTTTGAGAATTCTCTGCATTTTGTGGCCGTAAAGCGAACATTTAGAATGGTATTCCTTAGATGAAATGTTAACATCTGGGTAGAGATGAAGTGAGATGCAAAAAATCTCTTTTGCGTTTCGAATCGTACTGGGGGCAACTTGGAAACGTATTGTTGTCGAGCTGGTTCAGCGGTGATTTGTTGACAGGAATCGGTGGTTTTGAAGAATGAGCTATTTATAGGATGCGACAAGTAGCAGTGAGCTACGTTTCAAAGCGTCTTCTTCGATTTTTTTCAATTTCTTTAACAGATAATTTTTCTGTTTTTGACGAAAGCAAAAATAGGTTTTCTTTATTTATGTGACAGATGGAGGAGAGTATCATATGGAAATGACTTGTCGTATGATTAAAGGTGAACGCGCATGGACGTGATTAGACGATATTCGAATCTACTACAAATATTGAATGGTTAAGCCAAATATACAAAATGCTTAAGGTGTTCAATTTTGATTCAATTAATTATTGTTCGGCAAGATTGTTGTATTATAAAACTGATTGGAATTCCTGTTGGAATTTTCTATTGGTAAGGTGAGTTTTTTTTACATTTACTTTACTACAAAAAGTCCTAAGAATACTCCTGTGTGGTTGATTTTGTTTCCTTCCAATATTTGAATGTCGACTTTATGAGTCCAGGAAATTACTTTTCGCGAATTATCAGATCTCCTTCCAATCAGAAATCAGAATTCTACAAATCAACAGCAAATGTGCATCTGAAGCTAAAACCACCTCATTTTTCTAAATTATCTCAAACTACCTAACCCTGCCTGCCTTACCAGCAGCAACCATGAAAATTGTAATTTCTCTCATTTCATTACTTTTCGTACTAGACTTAATGTGGGAAAAAAAACCCCAAGATCATCTATTACATTTTCAAAAATAATGTACACCTGTTTCTGTCATAATTTTCGAGGGTGTTTATATTTTTTCTCCAATTATTTGCAAAGAAAACTCATCAAAAACTAGTGAATAGTGAAATATAACAATTAAAATTTAATGTAATAATCATCACACAAGAATTTGGTGTATTTTTCAAATGAATTACGTGCGATAACAACCGTGAAAAAATGATATGATAAATACATTTGTGAATTTTCCCCATTTTTTCGTTCTTTTCATTTCCTTCTTCCCCCACAAGTTATCGAGATGTTTACCATTCGAGGTAATTATACAAACGAAAAAACAAAATGAGTTTTCCTCTGAGAAAATCTGAGAAATATCAAAATTCTATCGAATTTCAAAATTGTGATTATTTATGTGAGCTTCCCAAGCTAGTGTATGAAATCCGTGCAGGTTCTGTGTTTTATCCTTGATCCGTAGCTGTTGTTTCGTTCGTTTTGTCGCCCCGTTTCAGACATCTCGCAGTTGTCGTAATGTGAAAGCTGGATAGAAAGTTTTTCAGTGCAGCATGCCCGTCCCCTCGTTCACCCACCCCCCCTCGGCAACGGTCGTTGATGAACAAACAGCAGCAGCAGCAGCACCTTACACCAACAACACCTTCGCCCATCCGTCGTTGCTCCTCATTTTTTTTTTTTTTTTTGTTCAGTTTCTGTGTGTAGTTTGGTTTTTTCTCTATTTTTTTTTTGTATTTGTTTCTTTTCCTGTGCTCTGCTCGTCGATTTTACATTTGTGGCGAAAATGTGAGGTTTAAAGTGGAAATTGTCTGCATAATTAATGTTTTATGCATGTGCGTTGCTCTGCAAACGGTTTTGTGTGTAATATTCGGGTAAATCATTGGTGCATTTCATAAATAATTTAGGAAATGCCCGTGATGATATGGGCACTAGGCGATAGAGCCCCAGTGAGCCTAAAATGGATGGGATGCGATTTACATTTGAATGGTGATAAGTTTGTGGCTTTTGTTGTGCAGTCTGTTGGTACAGGGATTGGTTTGGTTTATTGGCTGTTTGGTCGCTAATTCGTGTTAAAACGCTGCAACGAACCGAGGGCCTCAAGTGTAGGTACGGATGGCCGCATAGAGGAATTGGACGTTTTGTTGAGTTGGCTTGGGTGAAAGGCTGAATGGAATGCATACCATTGTGCGCCTCAATAATGGAGGCACACACATCAATATGAATCAAAGTGAAGATTTGTGCAGATTACACATATTGTTTTGAAAATTCTATTTGTCCGATGTTGAGAGACTAAATACGAGGTATCCTCTGCGTGTGCTGTGATTGATGATTTTTTTTTTCATATGAATATGCTTACATGCTGGTGCTTAAATTGAAAGGGTTGGCATCATTTAGGGATTTTAACGACTTGATGTGTGTGGCAGTAAGGTAGGTCTATTGTGCACATATGCGCGCACACATATGTTTGGGAAACAATTAAACTTCCTAACGACCGCAGAGTATGGGGTTTTCTGTTTGTGTGCAAGCACTTATAGTTGTCGTCTGCCAAGCACCAAACCGAGTGATGATTGATTACGGTTTTATTTGGAAAGCAATGCGCTCTTGTTCTGATTCTTTCTTTGTTGTCTTGCTGTCGTACAAAGGCAAGTGATCGGCTCTGTTCATCTCTCTGAAGCTTGCATGTAAACACATTCGCCATGTGGACCACCAGACTGTGATATCTGGAATTAATCATGTATCAGAGCAATATTGTTAAAGCTAAGTGCAGAGTTCGAAGGAATATTAGCTGGAGCCGACAAAATAAATTTTTCCAAAAGCCCTGCGCTTGTCTTCTGTCTCCATGCAATGTCCATTAATCGTTCGGAATTTCCTCCTTTTGCAGGACGATAAAGTATCGCCTCCATTCCATATCTGCAGTCGTATTTGGATTGTAAGATGATTTGTGAGAGATTCCGCCTGCGCCCCAATGTTTGCCGTGTCCTTGGTGTAGGATACGTTCGTAGCCACTTCATTGAATTTAGATAATTCTCTTAACTGAAGTGTTCCATGTGTTTGATTACTTATGCGTACTTAGGTGACACTACGAACGACGCTAAATTCATATGTCAAGCATGCTGCCTCTTCAACGTTCGTGTTGCTCAGTTGTATCCAAGTTGTTGTCACTTGTGCGGATTCTTCGACTCGGTCTAGAGGAAACTGTCAATATTTGCTAGGATTTATGTGAAGGTCGAGCCACTTCTGAGGTATTTGAGCGCATTGCAATCGTTTGTCTGCATTGCTTGCTTGCTGATGTGCCCAAATTTGACAGTTCAGCGTTCTACCTTAACCTTAAAAAAAACCTTTGTTGCGACCAACAAACAAAGGCAACACCTCGCGTTCCCATTCAACAGTCGTCTGTAACTATTCCAAACAACAGCACACACTTCCATTGCAGGAAATGTTGATCCAGTACTTCATCTGTCGTTCGAATCAACAGAGAAGTGTCACTTCGAGGAGTGCCTTGTGCCGTGACACCTTTTGTTTCGCAAACTACTTCTCGAAAAAAGTTTCATTCTCCTCTTTCTATTTCATTTCAGAGAGCTGTCGTGCACATGAATAATATTCGCTAATCAAATCGGGCGGAAGGGGGTTGCAGTAGGAGTTTGGAAACAAGTGTAACATCCATTCTGCATCTGAATCTCTTACCGCCGCACGATAGAAATCAGTTTCTTGACATCACAAAACGTACGAACGTAACGAAAACAAACAACAAACTACAAAACGACTCAAAATGGGCGCCACAACATCGTCGGACTTTGCGATGCCCTCGACATCTGGAATGCAGGCGACATCATCGGGCCTGACCGGCAGCAGTGGTGGTCCGCATTTTCGGGAGCAACGCCGCAAGCGAGTGACTGGATTCGCAACGCTCAAACGGAAATTTATTCGTCGGCGACGTTCGTCAAAAGCCTGTGATCATGCGAGGGTGTTGCGAGACTTCATTTCGGACTGGAGCCTGGTAGACTGGTCGGCACTGTGCGAGGAGTACGAAGCTTTGGCTGCGTTAAAAGACCTATCCGTTCAGGCGGAGTTGGCCCGTCCGCCGGCGACCACATTCAAACAGGATCTGGCAAATCTTTTCGACATGAAGACATGCACCGATTGTGATCTAGTTTTTCGTGGAACGATTTTCCCGGTGCACCGATCGATACTCTCCTCACGATGCTCGTACTTTCGTGACTTGTTGGCCGGATGTCCGGGCTTTGGGGCGCGTATCTGCCTAGAACTGCCGTCTTCACCGATTGACGTACAAATGTTTACATCACTTTTGCGCTACCTGTATACTGGTGATCTGTGTCCACACGATCCGAGTATCGATATAAATCTCTTGCGGCAGCTGGGCGACGATTTTGGGACACCGAATCCGTTGGAGCACGACTTGAGGTATCTGCTCGAGACTGGAGACTATGCCGACGCAGCGCTGGTGTTCACATCGGAGGGAAACGACTATCACCGACCGGACTCGGGCAGTTCGGAATATGGTTTCCGGCCCAAATTGGAACTGCCATGTCACAAAGCCATTCTCAGTGCTAGGTCACCGTTCTTTCGTAATCTCATACAGCGGCGGACGCGTAACGTCGATGAATACACGGAGCGTGCGCTACATGTGCCAACGCGTATTGTGCTAGATGAAACTGTGATCCCGAAGAGGTATGCTCGTGTGCTGCTACATGCTATTTACTTGGATACTGTTGACTTGACGCTCATACTGAGGGGTGCTGGCAGTGGCAACAGTGCAGGCAGCCTGGGCGAGGTGCACGCGCTCACGCACACAGGACGAGCGCGACCCACCCCGCTGGAGGAAGCCATGGAGTTGTATCAGATCGGGCGGTTCTTAGAGTTGGACATCTTGGCCCAGGGTTGCGAAGATCTGATACTGGAATGGCTATCGTTAGATACTCTACCGACTGTGTTAAAATGGGGCAATCAGCCGCACGGGTCCGCATGGGTGTTCCGCCAGGCGTGCCAGTACTTGCGGGAAGAGTTCTCTGCCGTCATATCATCACCGGTTCTCCATCAGTTGGACAAGACGCAGTTGATCTGTGCTCTGCAGAGCAACTTCTTACAGGCTTCCGAACTAGAAGTGCTGCAGGCTGTACTCAAATGGGGCGAGCAGGAGTTGATTCGGCGCATGGAAGACCGTGAGCCGAACCTACTGAGTCACACGGCGCACTCTGTGACGCGAAAGGGGGTGAAGAAGCGCGATCTCAGCGACGTTGAACTGAGGGAAATTCTCTCCGAACTGCTCCCGCTCGTTCGGATGGATCACGTTCTGCCGCCAAACAGCGAAATACTCTGCCAAGCGATTCGAAGAGGTCTCGTGAGCACCCCTCCGTCGCACATGATCGGGGACGAGCGCGAGAATCTTCGCGTGAACGCCTGGATTCGCGGCGGAAAGAACCAAGGACTCTTTGTGCGGCCTCGCCTCTTCATGCCGTACTATGAGGAGGTTAAGGCACTGCTGGAAGACAGAAACACTAACGCGCACTCGCATGATTCGAATCGTTTTCGGCGATCGCGACACATGCCCGACATACCAGACACGCTCTACATGGTCTCTCGAATGAACGCTGCGGCCGGCGGCGGTGTGGGCACGACATCGGGTCCCGACAACATTGACATGCTGGCAGCAGCTGCGGCCATTCCGCCACCGGATGGACCCACAATGGCGGCGATGTTCAAGCGTGAGCACAAGCTACGACAGTCACCGATGTGCCAACGGGCACTGCTGCTCCCACTGTCCTCAAAGCACGAAATCAATCGCCAGATACGATTGCGCGTTGTTCGCGAATTCAATTTGCCCGATGCGGTCTCTGAGCTGTTGGAGAGTTCATTAAGCGGCCAAGGTGGGGTGGACGAAGTAGCTGCCAACAATACAACACAGACTGACCACATCGATGATGAACAGTCGCCACCGCCATCGCCAGCATTGGCTGGCGGCAATGATGCCACATCAGTACAAAATAATTTGCCGTGTTACAGTCGAAACATGACATTTCCGCGACAACATTTAAATGTTGGCCCCGCTCATCATGGTGTCGGCGCTGGTGGCGCCGGCCTTGTTGTGGGCGGTGGGGGCATGATGGGAGGTAGTAGCTATGGATCAAGACATTCTTCCGGTCACCGCGGTGATTTGCCAGCGTTAATAACCGAAGGTGATTATCGGCAATTTGCTCCAATGAGCGATGGCATTGATGGAGCGAATGGCGGATGCGAGGGTGGACATTTGTCTGATATGATGCCCGATGTTGCGATGGCAACAGCATCGTTAGGACAATTGCATTTAGCTGGAGAGCCACCTGATAGCTTACAATTGGATTTAGGTGATGGACCGAGTCACATAATGGGCGCAGCTGGACCAATAGGATTGCGGGGATTGCAGGTGAGTGTTTTTTTTTTTTTTTTTGACTGATTTACATTTGATTTTGATTTCTATAACTACTCGTCGAGTTTATTTGAAACAACTTGTTGGCTTCGGGGCAGTTTGTGGTCGGTTCTTTGCACCGGATATGCCACAAGTTATTCGATGGCGATGATGAGTCACCCTAGTGCACGATGTACTTGCAGTGAATTTTAATATTCCTTCTGAATCTGAATGAGGGAAGGCTAACTAGATGCAGTAGACACATAGAAAGGAAAAGGCGGCAGCGTTGGTTCCAAAAGACTGAACGGTTTCGGTTGGAGTGACTGTTTCTCTTCGCCGTCGCCAACAAATGGGTGCAGCTCTCAACACTTGCGCTTTCGACCTCTTTCGGGGTCTCTTTGGGAAGTGCTGCCGATCGCCTTCTTTTCCTTTTCGTTTGGCTCTTAGTCAGGCGGCCTTCGGAGACTGCGTCGTTTGGAGCTTGTTCAACATTTTCGGTTTCCCGAGTCATCAGAAACAATACTCTGATCAGCCAATTGTCGATGGGCTTGGAGATTGAGCGTAACTGCCGAGCCTCTCCGCTACTTTCTCTATCTTTCCCAATTTAACTACCGAACACATTGTAGAGTGAGTGGCTTCGGCGAATCCTTGGTCAGTGTCACTATGGCCGGGTTGGAAGTGTGTATTCTGAAATCCTTGCCTCAGCCGCATGCGAGAAGAATACGTGTGGATTTTCGCTAACGCGACAGCAACCTGGAGTGTTGTTTTGTTTGACTATTTTAAGGCCCAAGGCGAGACGCTTCTGGCTGTTGGTTAGACGTATCACCTGGGATCTTTAGAACCGAGGATCTTTGACTCTTAAGCCCTCCCGCCACGACAAGGCAACCAGACAACTTGCCAAGGCAACCAGACAACTTGCCAAGGCAACCAGACAACTTGCCAAGGCAACCAGACAACTTGCCAAGGCAACGAGACGTAGAATTTGATGGAAATTCATCGGGATCATTTTTGAAATTAAGTGACTTAAGTTAACACGAATTGGTAGATACTTTACAGCGGATGAGTAAATTGATGTACTAGGCCGTGGTGCATTAGACCTAGTCTTCTGCACAAACATTAATTGTTCACCAAAGTGACGATTCACTTTAGATTTAGGGTACCTGTCTGTGTAATTAAACACTCATTCTCCTTCTTATTGTCCTTTCCCCACTTATGAGGAACATGGGGCCTGCACGCTACTTCTAAACCTGACTCTATTTGTTGCTTCTCTTGAGATGTCATGTATACTGCGCACGTAGAAGTTCTTTCTCAACTGTTTTTCGCGATGTTTTAGCTGGAGCTGCAAGGCATCGGCAACCTTGCTCTCGGGTTATGAGCATGCACGATTCGCAAACCCAAATAATCGATTCTGGGAATACGCCTACGTACTAATCCACACCTGGTTAGCGTATCAAGCTGTATGCTCTATTTTCGAGACTTCTTAATTCTAGTTGCAAAGCAGCAAATCGCCAGCCATTTGTCTGTTGAGTCTGTCATATGCGTGACTAGGAGCTCAGGCGTTGCGATGAAAAATTGCGTGCTCTGTATCTTCCTCTTCTCCTGCGCATTCTGGACATAACGGCGAGCTATCGTGACCAAATCTGTGGAGGTATTTCCGATAAGCGCCTTGACCCGATAAGAACTGCGTGCGATGGTAGTTGCAGTTCTCGTGAGTTCTCGATGTCCAGGCTTCTACCACGGGTATCAGTTTATGAGTCCATCTGCCATTGGTTGTGGCGTCCCATCTGGCTTGCCGCAGTGGCACAGATGTTGCCCTTTCTTCTGTTTTCAGGCGTCTTGTGCTAGCCTCAGAGTGATTTGCCGTTCGCCTTAGGTAGAAACTTTGCATCTCGTTGGCAAGAATGTCGGTAGGGATCATACCCGCAATAACGCGGGCTGCTTGCTTCATGAGTTTTTGCTGCAATACTCGATGTGAGTCTGGAAGCTTAGACGGTTGTCGCTTATTTAATACATTTTTTGATCTGATTATCTGAAGAAGAAGGAAGTTCGCGTATTCCACAGTATTTCGGCTGCTCTGTCTTGTGGTCGGCTAGTTGTAGGTTGGTAGATTCCAGCCAGTTTTAGTGTGTGGCCAATCCAGGACCATTTGCGTTTTTTTTTAATTTCGGTGACGGCTCTTTTTTGGGCTGTGCGTCTCCTCTCCGCCACCATTTTTTAAGTAAATGACGGTGGCACTTATTTATAAATACTTGTGTTCGGGATTCGATTTTCACTGAGTGCTTCCATGTTGCGCATCCATAGTACAGCACCGATTTAACATTGGAGTTGAAAATACTTAGCTTAGGTTAGGTACGAATGATTGATACACCTGAAACTGTTGTGACCCACATAGATCCTGTTTGGATCTATTGTGCTATCACTAACCGGTGATTGATACACCGATTTCTCGTTAGCCATGGGAACTAATTGACGCCTAAGAAACACCTGCAGGTATTCAAGTTGTCTCTTCAAGTTGCCCACTTCTTTACTGCGTTATAACCAGTTTGTTTTCCTTCGGAATTTAGCTATGTTCTGAATTTTTATATTTGACATTTCTTGTAGTGAATACTGAATAAGTGGTCGCCTAGCGTGCTTTTCCTTGTTCCCGCAAGAGCTGGACAGGAGTCGAGGTAGTGTAGCATGGTTTCTACTTCTTCCTCATCTCTAATATGTAGCTTGTTACTTAAAGAAATATGGGAGGACTTCCATACGCTCTTTAGTTAGCTAAACACGAATTTGACCTTAGAAATACGCGACATGACATCTTGGTCTGCTCCACTGGTATTCGTTACGATACGACCTAAGTATTTAAAACAAGCTACGCACTTGATGCTTTCATCGCCGAACCTGACATCAGGGGCTGCAGCAGATCCGTATCCGCTACTCATGACTTTTGTCTTTGGAATGCTTATCTCTAACCCAGCGTTGAGAGCATGTCTATTCAGAGCACATGATTTATTTTGCAGATCACCTATTCTACTGCTTAAGAGGCATACGTCGTCGGCGTATTCCAAGTCTTCAAGTTGTTCAAATACACCCTAATGGATGCCATGTCTACCTGTTAGAGGCTAGTATGAATAGCAAGGGGGATAGAATGCACTCTTGTACGCTTGTACGATCTCGCCAGCCTGCCGTTGTGCACCACACAGCATCCGAAGTTGGCATACATCGTTTTAATAAGGTTTACGATTTTTACTCGAACGCTTCTGCGTAAGAGAAAATTCCACAAAAAAGTCCTGTTGAGACTGTCAAAGGCTTTCTGGGAGCCAATGGAAGCCGCATAAACAGACGATATGAACTAGTTCATAATAATATAAATAACAAAAAAAAGTGGCACTACAGCCCGTAGAGGGCCAGCTTCTCAGCAACCACTCGTGTTGTGAGTGCTGTTGTTCTTTCACGAATGGAGGGTTTTATACCGACTCCGAACGGCCAATTTGAGAAGCTTTTTCTTAGACAGTTGTACTCTTTGAGCATTTTCTGTGACTCGAAAGAGGTGGGGTAGTGAAGGGTGATTTTTTGTGGTAATAAAGGGTGATTTTTTAAAAGCTATAGGAAAAGTTTTTCAAAAAAAAAAACGCATAAAATTCAGAAAAATGCATGAAATCTTTATTTGAATCGATAGTACGGTCCATAAAATTTAATGTTTAAAGATTATTTCATGCAAATGTTGACCTTGACTGCGCCTCAAATGGTCCATCCGCTTAGTCCAATTTTGGCATACTCTTTCCAACATTTCGGCCGATATCTGACGTATAAATGCTTCAATGTTGTCTTCCAATGCGTCAATTGAAGCGGGCTTGTCTGTATAGACATGAGCTTTAACATAGCCCCACAAAAAATAGTCTAAAGGCGTTAAATCGCACGATCTAGGCGGTGAATTGACCGGTCCCGAACGTGAAATAAAATGTTCACCGAACTCGAACCTCAATAAGTCCATTGTTGAGCGTGCTGTGTGGCATGTGGCACCGTCTTGTTGAAACCACATGTCATGCAAGTCAAGCTCTTGCATTTTGGGCAAAAAAAAGTTGGATATGATCTCACGGCAGCTCTCACCATTCACAGTTACGTTACGATTCGCATCATCTTTGAAGAAGTACGGTATAATGATACCACCATCCCATAAACCGCAGCAAACTGTGACTTTTTCTGGATGCTTTGGTAGCTCTTGCAATGCTTCTGGCTGATATTCACTCCAAAATCGACAATTCTGCTTATTTACGTATCCATTGAGCCAAAAATGAGCTTCGTCGATGAACTTTCTTAACAGAGCACGCATTTTTAAGACGATTCATGGTTAAATTATAGACCAAACTGAAGATGTTTGACAGTGAAACAAAACACGAAACGTGCGTCAGCTGTTTAAACCAGTGTTGCCAAAAAGATAATAGCTAAAAATTACCCTTTAGTATTCGAACCTAGACGCGGAGGTGCGTAGGAGTCGATGTGCAGACCCACAACGCCACGGCGGCCACGACCGCCACTGAGCTCGAATATGATCCTGACTGCATTTATAAGGTCTACACACGATCCGTTCTCCCTGAAGACACTCATACTTGCACTAGAATCTAGAAACTCAGATAATTTATGGAACTATGTGCATAGCTCCTCCTTAGCTTTGAAAGTTCGCGAAATTCTCTAGAAACGACTGTAATCACAATCCTTTTGAATAATTGAAAACCATTCTGTTCAAAATAAGTCCACAGAATTAACAACAAACTTTTTATCTAACCTCGTCTAGCATCAGCTGCCGCCAAGCAATTACCACCACTTTATGCAGCGTTCCGATTCACCATTTGATGTTCTACGTCAAGGTCAAGCGTCACCAGCACCGCCGCAGGGGACATATAATTCAGGACCACCAAGATATTTATAGAGTTTGAGAGTGGCCCCCGATGAGGGCCTTTATTTTAGCATGCCTTTTTGAAAAATAAACAAAAGAAAAAATAAAACAAAAAAAAATACAAAAAATGTTATAAATAATTTAGAAGAACAACAAACAAACAAACAAAAAAAAAAAAAACATACATTTTCAAATTCAAGCTAAAATAAAGCGAACAAAGGAAACAAACTAAATTTATAAATATTATATATACATACATATATATATATTATGAATAAAATTACGTTAATAATTAATTATACATAAATTATAAACAAAACGATGATAATATTTATTAAAAACAATACAAAATTCAAACAAATATTATACATAGTATATATACATATACATACTGATATGGATATATTTGAAAAATGAAATTAAATTCAAAAGCGCACGATGAAATGGACAAAACAAGCAAAACATGAATGAAACTCAAATGTGTATTTTTTTTTTAAATCAACCATGGTTTTTCCTTTTTCGAATTCCTATAAACTTCTAAGTTGTATCAATTTTTGTTCTGACGTACCGTATGATTTTGTGATAAAGGCGATCTCCCTTTGTGAAGAGAATAAGAAAATACCCATGCACTAGTAGAGTTTTATTTTGCCTCGCTTTTCTCGTGCCGCCGCAAATGTGAAACAATTTTTTTTCTTTTCCCGATTAATCTGTGAAACCTAGGAAGTATATAAGAATATTTCACGAAAATTCCCATTTATTGGTAAGAAGAAATCATTTATTTAAAGACATTACATTTAATGTGTGTTCGTTCGGTTGACTAACACGCGTGCGAATGACAGAAACAAACAAATCGAATAACGATCATTTGAAATTGTACTACATTGTATTTTGCCTGGCTTATTGACTACATAAGTTTTATTATTTTTTTTTTTTTCGAATGTAATGGAAGCGAATTAACAAATCAAGATAAAACAAAAATTTCATAAGTGCAATACGATTTTTTGCCAAGCAGAATTTATATACATATACATATATTAAATATAATTATTAACAAATGCAGTTCAGAAGAACAAGAGAATATGAAAATGAACATGTTTTCTGAACTCTTATGTACAAATCAAAGCAATATGCACAAGACGAAATAAAAAAAAAAAAAAAAGAAAACAAAAAATATTGCGCTTGCGTATGCATTTTCTAATCTCAATGCTGTTACATTTTTATTGTTGAATCGATTTGCACTTGAATAACTTTCTTCTTCTTTTTTGCTTTTGTATTGAAAATCACTTTGTTTCCTGATGTGATTGAGAAGGATTTCGGTTTTAGATTTAAGTATGGTATTCAAACTGACAAGTGTGTGTCGCTAAGACTTTCAGGCAAACGGAAAGAATGAAACTGAAAAATACACTCAGTGATAAATTGTATTAGGTTAATGATTTTGATATTCAATTTGAACGTGTTTTATATGAATTTCCCATGTTGTTCTCTTCTTCATTTCTCTTGTTTCTTCTTTTTTTCTGCCGTTGTGAGCTTAATCTTGCCTTATAGCTGATATTTGTATGCGTCACCATGTGACGTTGACTCTCGTGTTCTTAACTGGCGTTTCAGACTCCCTAAAGCTTCTTTTTAGTTTAAAGAATATAATGCTTGATTCAACAGCGACGCTATGGATTAGACATGATCGTCGCTTTTGCTTTGTGTTCAAATAAACATAGAATCCCTCTATCGTATGGTTTCTAATCTATCCGAACATCCCGAAGCTCAAATGTGTTCAACGTCTAAATTGTACCTAAGGCGAAAATATTCGCCCGTGCAAGGTGCTCAACGTGTTCAACGCCTAAATTGTACCTTGTGAAGGCGAGAATAGGAGCTTAAATTGTACCATGTGACGGTGAAAACTGCAAATTCAAACAAAATTTATTCGATTAAACTGTGAAACTTACGTGACGTAACATGGGAGATCCGTTGACATAGGCAGACGCTTCCACTTTTCCTACATTTCCACATTTTGAAATCCTCTCTTGCATTTATTACAACTAACAAGAGAAATCGATTTCTCCTAGAGATTGCCATTTGCCACCTGCACTCTGCAGTAGATAATACAAAGTGGCGCAAATAATACAAGTAAAAGCACCTCCTAATAATCACTTTACATGCTCTGTCCTTAGACAAAAGTTGTCTTCAATCGTAAAACGATTTTCATATATGGCGACCTAGGAAAAAGCTGCAAGTTGCTGAACATGCTGAACGTTGTTGAACAAAAAATATACCAAATTCGGTAGTCCACCAAAGTCAACTGATGTTGTACTGTTTATAAAAGACCTATCACAAGTTAAAGAAAAGCTTAAATTCAAGCTGCACGACTATGCTCTAGAGTCTAGTACCTTAAGTGTTGATGTCGAGAGAATCGTTATACAATTTCACAAATTTCCACAATTCAACATCAAGACACAAACCACTTTGATTGGTGAAAAGCAATTTGTCGTATAAGATGTGATGATTTCCATCACAGGACCTCATTGCTCATTTGAGTAAGCACAGGCTGAGTTCTTAAACGCAGTACTGCAACGTCAAGCGTTCTTAATTGCAAACATTTGGCAATGATGCATTGCATCGTGTTCTAGAACTTTATATGGAAGCTGCCCCTACTCAAACAAAACCAACCAGCGCATCACAGATTATAGTGATGCATAGCAACATCAAAAAATCATTGCATAGCATCACAAGCCCACTGATGCTTAGGCGATGCGCATTTTGTTGACGTTCACGAACTCAGCCAAGACCTCATTGCTCGGGCTGATTTGAGTAAGCCTAAGCATATTTCCAAACCACCCCAAAAGCATTGAATCTCTAACTACCACTCTTTTTGTATACATCTTCTATATCCATCTAACTTATTTATCATCACCAATTTTCCCACTTTCCCTCTCGAGGAATGAAAAAAAAAAGCTAACCAATGGAAAACATCAAACAAGTTTCACGATCAAACACGTCGATATGTCTTTAACGAATAACACACCCAACCCGTATTGACCTACCATTTACGAGATAAACTAAGCAAATTTGAAAAGAAAAACATAATTATTAAATCCATTCGTGATGCACAACGACCATGTGAGAAAATTTATTAAATAATATAATTTTATATTTTAAGCTCCTAAATGAAATTAAAATGAAAAAGAAAAAAAAAAAACAAGTATGAAAAGAAAACCGACTAAACATAACATAAATGAAGTAATAATTTATTCTTCCTTAAGTATACTCATTATAAATAAAACAAAAAAAGAAAATATAAATACAACCCGACAAACATACATAAGTAAATAATGAAAATATTGTAAGACAAAACCCAACAAAAACAAACAAAAGAAAAAAAAAAAAACAACAAAAACAAAAATAATAATAAACCATCAATGTTTATGTGTAAAATAAATTTAAAGCTTCTTGTTTTCTTTCCCCTAATAGACTGCTCAGCCAACAGACATATATTTTACTAATATGTGTTAATAGTTTATAAAGCGAATATTCGAAGTGGTGAAAAAGGAATGATATTCTTTCAGTGTTTCTTTTCAGTTCTCTTCTTCTTTTTTTTTTGTATGATTTCCTGCGTTTTTCGGATGTAAGACTTTAATTTAGGTTTACCATTTTATGTTGTTTAATATAGTTTCCAAATCAACGCCTATTAAGTTATTGATTTAATTCGAAAGTAACCGTATATATATATTTATATATATAAATGATGATGATGATGAAGAAACAAATTATCCTCATCGCGTATCTGTAATTGTAATTTGCAATTGAATAAATGAGAGTAACTTATTATAAGTAAATGCGACAGAGGATATAGTATTTATGGAAACAGGAGAAACAAAAAAAAAAAAGATACATAAAACAAATTGAACATATTATTATAAATTATAAATAAACGGATATAAATAAAAAAAAAAACAAAAACAAAGAATGAAAAAAAAGACGTTTCACAATGTTATATTTAAACATTGAAATTGTTTTTATTTCACTTTGACTCTGAGAGGGAGGGGGGCGTTCTTCATGAGCATTCGACTTGAGTAGGTGGTGTAAGTACTAGGTGACATGATGATTTTGCCACATTTAAATACAAGTACAGTCGAACTCTCTCTAAGGCGAACTAATTTCGATATCCCCTGAGAATTAGTGGATTCCCCACTGTAATCGCAAATCGTTAAGCACAGTCATCCCAACTTGCCTTCTATTACGACTTTCACGGCGATTGAAGAACAGGCGAAGCGAGCTGAAGCTGGTTTTAAGGATGAGGATACGACGAAATGTATGCTGTCGAGTAAGAAACGTTCCGTCACACACCACCTGGAGCAAAACATCACAATCGACAGCTACAATTTTAAGGTAGTGAAGAAGTTTGTCTACCACGAATGACTTCTTCATGGAGATTCGACGTATAATCGCCCTTGGCAACCGCTGCTACTTCAGTTTGTCGAGACAACTGAGCTCAAAGCTCCTGGATCCAAGGACGAATGACTTGGTCTCCAAAACACTTATTTTGCCAGTCTTACTATAGGATCCGAAAGTTGGATGTTAAGCAAAGCAGCAGAGCTGATTCTTGGTGCCGACGAAAGAAAATTTGTACGACGAATATAATAAATGGCCCCGTCTGGGAGGATGGTGAATGGAGAAGAGGACACAACCGTGGTCTCTACGAGCTGTAGATGTAGTCCGAAAGAAAAACTCCGTCGACTGCTCTGGCTCGTCCATATCGAACGCATGGACAACAAGGGCTACTCGAATCCAATCCTCGTGATTCGAGAAGGAGAGAAAGACCAAACCTCCGGTAGAAGGACCAAGTCATTGCGGACGCCACACAGCTTAGTCTTGGGGACTGGAAGCAGCGTGCCCAAGGCTGTCATCGATGGAAGGCAGCTATTACTCAGGCTCATACCTCCCATACAATGAAGTGGCTAAGTAGTTTTGACTTTGTCAGGATTTGTACCAATCATCCGGTATAATAGAGCGAGCCGACTTCTACCTCTATTGTCGCTTAAATTTTGTAAACCGTTTATATCCATTTTTCAAACCGAACTGACCAATCAGAGAATAAAAGTTACATTATTTCGTGAATAACCGTCAAAAATGTGTGAATAACTTGCAAAAAGTCTCTCAAATTCGTCCATGGACCCGGGCTCAAATAGCTGTGAAGTCGGCTATAGTTGTCTCTATAGCTGCTCTATAGTACCTGATTTCTGATTTCGAGAATAATACACGAACGTTGCCAGTACTTGCCATGTCCGCTTTAAACATTTTACGGGGCATTAAGCTCAATTGTGAATAGTTATTGAACTGAAATTGCCTGTGGATGTCGATGGAGACTAATCTGCAAATAAATCAAGTCAAATTTATTTTAGTTACGGTTCCTAGGCCGCTTTTACACTCGCAATTTTTTACTCAGGATTTTCTACAATTTCCTTTTGTGATCGCAAGCCACTTTTACCTACCTCCCAACCCTTTCACACGTGTGTCATCTCTTTCTTACATAACTTAGCTTTTTTTTTTGTAGCACTACACTGAAGGACTCAGGCTCAAAAACTGATCCATTGTACTACCAGGCAGCAATCTACATTTAATGAAATTTCATGGTCTTCCGTGTTCAAAATTGTTTTAAATTGAGCCAAAAATATAGGAAGAAGAATCCGACATATAGAAACTTCTCAACCTTTTTCAAGAGGGCTCTATTCACAGCCGCACATTCAAAAAACAATACAAAATATCGCTGTTAACTTTAACCAGACATGTTAGTGGCAACCTTTTCAGCATCATCATCAAGACGCACTTCTACAAGTCTTCTGAGAGCCACTGAATTTCTTTTGGAAATAAGTGAGGACATCTAACTCATCGGCAAAAACAATCATACTCGTCTTCAAGTCTTCCAAATGCAGTGCTATTATTAGCAAAACTATTTAGCGAAGCCATTACATGCATTGTAAAACCGGAGAATTGTAAAACCACACTAATCGAGTATTTAAAATATTTGCACCAAAATCTCAACTATTAGATGTAAATGCAATAATGTGCGGTGTCGTAAATACAACAATTAGAAGCCATTTTATACTGGCTATTCAAATTAATTGCCTCATTATAATTCTATTACATGTACTTTCGATCATTCATCTGTGATAAATGAATGTGTTAATTAATTACCGGGCAAGAGTCGTTAAAGCAGTGGTAATGAACATATACTGACATTGTATGTGGATTTTCACATTACATCACTTGAGGGCTTTAAAATAAAAATCCTCTTAGGCTCTGCATGTCCAGCTTGTCGTCTTTCTTCTCCTCCAATTGCATTTGGGAATGGGACCAACAAATTATTTCTGGTTTTGATTGTTTAAACATCTGCGGCATAGGTCAGAACAGATATCGCAGATAATGGGATATCTGTTCTGACTAACAATTAATGTCTGACAAAAAATAATGCCTAAGCAATTTTCAGAATCACAGTAAAAAGTGATCCGGTTGTGCCGTTCCACATTACCACCTACACGATGCACCATGCAATTCGCTTCAAAGATTTCTCAAGCATTCGAACACCGAAATTGGGCTAGATTTCGTCAATTGGTGTTGGAGAGGATAGTGCGGCGGGCAGCTGTCAAGAAGTTTGTTCAACTGTTAGCTTCCTGGACGAGTGAAAAACTGTTCCTAAGATTAATGAGGACAAATAAAATACAGGCTGTCGAGTAAGAATCCGCCGCTTATCACATAAGGCAAAATATTAAGTGGTCCTGTTGTATGGGAAAGGTGGAAATAAATCTGTAACTTTTGAACCCGTGGACCGATCTTAGTGAAATTTGGGACAGTACAAGTGCCACGAGATCTTATAGTGATCCAAATGGTTAATGTGGCTTAAAGATTAACGGAGTAATCTTAAGTTAAACAAATAAGACGTGTTATCCTCATTATCATAAGGGTGAACAAGTTAACGGTCGCTTGTGGTTAGTATAAGGCTTGCGCTTCATTAAGTGGAAGCGAATTTTTTGTTTTCGATCCAGGCCTTAAATACGAAATCCGATGAACAACAACCAACATTTGATTATTAATTCGATAATATCTATGATATGTCTACGTTCCTCAGATATTCCTCCTCTGACGCGCGATGTTAAGTTTCCGCGACTATTTGATAAAAAGCTTCCGAAGTTGGAAATATTTCCACCAAAAAAGTAATCAGACAGAAATTTCTTGGTTCTCATATTTGTAGAATCGAAAAACCTAAACCATTTGGCCGAGAAACTTTGGGTATTTTTTTTTCCACTTCGGGACAACTGTGCGACGGCTTCAATATTGAGGTACATTTGCACATAATAGTTAATGGGTTTATCTATTTCGAGGCAAACGTGTACTCCTTGTCAAACTGGAAATACGATCCACACATTGCAGCCCGGTTTTATGGGCTCAAGAGCTGAACGAAAAATAAGCTGATTTTAAGCCTTTCAAAAAAAATTCTACATCGGATATTTAGTCCTGTTTGCGAGTAATCTGAATGTTGGAGGAGACAAACGCAAACTCTATGAGCCGTAAAAATATGAGGATGTAGTATGGAAGACAAAAATCCTTGGACTATAATGACTTGGCCTCATTAAATCTTAGCCACCAGCTAAGATGGCCTTCAAATCTGAGTCTACTCGAAAGGAGACGAAGGTCCAACTTCCAATAGAAAGACCAACCGGTCGCGGACAAAAGACAACTCGGATTGGATGACTTTAAGCAGCGGCCTTACCTGAAGACCAACCATGAATCACTGGACAGAGATGTCAGTAAGTAAAAAAGCACCTAATTACCTTCAAAAATTATATATTTACGGAAATGTAGACGAACAACTATTCGCGAATTTTTCCAGATGTGAACTCACGTTTTTGCTCTTTTCGAACCGCTGGTATTTCTCAATACAGAACATGTACCTCCACTCCGCAAGGTCTTACAAAAAATGTAGTTTGCACGAGTATTCTCTTCCGTCGCCCTACTTATTGCTAATTCACTGTTCAAAAAAAGTAACGAAATTTGTTACACACTGAATTAATTTATCAACAAAGTAAATTTTTCTGCGCTGCATCACGATGGGTCTGCATTACACAAGCTTAATCTAATAGCAAAAAACAAGCCACTCATTGCTTGTTGTAAGCGGCGGCGGTGGTAGATGGAAACGTTTTCTCACGTGCGTCACTCGGCACTCATTGCTCGCCCAGTTCGCTCATCTCCACGACTGTCGGAAAGATATCACACAACAATGCAGCTCAAGGTTCCGCATAAATATTTCAGCACCAGAAACCATTTGTGCTGACTGTGCAAATCGCAGTTTTGTTGCTACACACAATACGCATACAACACTCTTGTCAACATGATTGTTGCCTGCAACATGCTGCCAGCAATGTTACTCTTTGTTTGTATTTTGTTTTCCTTCAACGAACTCAGTCCGGCTCAAGCAACGCGAACGTGGGTAAAGACAATTAGCAAACGCAAGCCGCGAACCACTAGACATCAAGCACCATCTGTAGACAGTGCGCGCGCGGCAAATGTTGACTCCGCAACCGGCTTACAGATCATTAGCATCAGTTTGAATTGAACGGCCCAGCTGAAAGGTTGAACGGGCGCGCTATCGCTTTAAGTGGGAAAATTGCAGTGAAGCCGTTTCGAAGTGCTTTGAAGATAAACAAAGAAATTCTAGAGTTACAATCAGAGAGAGAATAATATTTTTATATCCCAGCGGGGGCTGCCATTAGACGGAATAGATTTGCATTCAATTAATTGCAAGAGTCACTATGCGGTATTTATGCGAGCTGGTCGTTGTGTTGATGTGCCTGGCAGTGAATGCCCGCGATCTCTCAGAGGAACGCAATGTTTCCGCGCTACTCGTGAACAGTGTGGGTGCGTCGGATGGTGTTTATCAGAATGCACGGCATGAGAACAAGGCGCCGTACGGGACAGTGTTGCGTGCCGATGAATTTGAGCGGTTTGCAAGAAGCCTGCTAGAGGTTAAGGACGAACGATGCAAGCAGGATTTGAATACAACTCTCTGGGGTATTGTTCGTGATGAGAAATGGGCCGTTGCTAGTAAGTATAAACATAATTAATTGGTATTTCTTATGATCTGTCTATGAGTGGAGGCAAAACAGGACTCCAACGTGAGCAGGGGGAGACATTTGATGTAGCAAGATGGGCAAATAATACGTATACGCCACAGTGTTTCACTTGTTGTTCTTTGCTTGCTCTCGAGATTAAAGAGGACAGAGTGAGTGGTTAAGTTTTTTCTCAGAATAGAACATTCAAGTGATAGTGAAGATTGAGACGATGCACATTTTTTCTATGTTTTTTGTAATAAAAAAAAACGGCGCGAGTGCCTTCAAGAATTTAGTCGACTAGGCAGGCTCTGCAGTTTTTGCGCAGTTGACTGTTCAAATCAGATATCGGGTACAGTCCGGCACAGTTGATTGCCAACTTCTCTAGGACGAATTTGATAGTTATTCGCGTATTTTTGAAATCGTTTACAAAATAATGTAAATGACGTTCTCTGATTGATCGGCTTGGTCCCAGAAAACGATTTAAGAAACGCTAAGAAAAAGGTCATAGGGCCGAGAGAGGTGGAAATCGAGGCACAGAATCCGTATAATCTGGTAATATTTAAATGTGAAAAACGCTTGCAAAGGTCTGCTGCTGAGGATTCACTGCATTCTTGTACGTGGCGTGCTTTTTTTCTGGCCAATCTTGAAAACGGCAGTGATTGAGCATTTATACGAGAGCGTTCGCCACATATCACCTGTTACCAGTCGAGTGATTACGTTTCTCGTATTTCTTAATTCGCTTGAAATGCACCATTGCCACAATAACGATAAAAAAAACGCGTTCTTCGACGTTGATATTGTATTAAATTAAGTGTTGTGTTAAATTTTTATTGTGTAATATGTTTATTCGCTAATTAAGATTCTAAGTGTTGTCCTATTTTTTTTTTTTTTGATTAACCGATAAACCAAAAATCAGGGCAGATTCGGGGCCGAACTTGCTCTAACTCAATAATAAGAAGTTCATATTGCTTACCAATCACTCGGAGATGCACACATGCTGTAGTTTTGCAAAACAAAGACGCACTTTTCGTTTACTTGCATCAAGTAGAAGACAAGTGGCACCACACAGTTGTGAAATGTGTATGCTTCATTAATCATAAGTGACAATGCAGGGAATCGCTTCAGTAATAATTATAATTATATGCGCGGAGCAACAGTCCGAAGTGGATCTGTGCCTAGCTTCAACAGCAACTACTCTTGTTGTGGGCGCTATTGTTCTATCACGAAGGGATGGAACGTACAGTTTTATGTCGACTCCGAATGGCGAAGTTTGTGATGCTTTTTCTAGACACCCATTGTCAGTGGAGATGGAGCCGTGAATTATGCAAGTTGTTAAATTGATGGATTGAACCTACCACCCCGGCGCACGCATTAACCTGCACCTGTCCACTACCTTCCTGCGGCAAAATTATTCAGTTGCTTGGAGAAGGAATAGTCAAAACGGAGAAATAACATGAGTTGCCTAAGTTCAGTTATTTCTGTTCTGTGTAAAAAGCCATCCTCTAACTCGAACTCCATCTAACTCGAACTCCCTCTAAGTCGAACTCCCTCTAATTCGAACTGATTCAGATTTCCCGTGAGAATTCGACTTAGGGAGACCACTGTGAACCACTGTAAATCATGAATGCTTTTACTCAACACTAGTTAATCTCGAAACTAGTGTAGGGCCATAAATGATAATTCTAGAAATGACTTCTGCTCTTAGAACGAGTGAACGACAGAGCTTAAGTGATCGAAACCATTGACAGTGTCTTCAATCAATTGCAGCAGTTTAGCAAGAGAGCCTCCATCTTTTTGCGACACTCTAAAAATGTAAATTACGCAGAAATGTTAATTTCTACATAGTATAACTGACATTAACTGGTTTTCACGCAAGCACTGTAATAGAACAATTCTGTAAAATGTTGTTTCATAAGTAAATAGTCTCGAGCTGTAGGTTTCCACAAAAACGCTAGCAAACTACGCGTTGTCGAAGTGAAGAAATATCCACAAATTTTCTGATTACAAATGGACTACACTGACATGGACGTGTGTCTTCCATCTTCTGCAGCACCGGAATTGCTAACGACGTACATCCAGAATCAAAAGTTAAGTCCCATTTTTTTTTGACACGCTTTCTAAAATTTGTTTACGATCCTTAAAAAATGCGAATGTTCATCTCTTACCCCTCACTTCGTGCCTAAGTGGCACCTCCTTCAGCCAATAGAGACCATATAACTACCCATGTGTACGTCCAGAGAAGTGGCGTTGCACAATGTGTTAACTAGAATTCGCAACAAGTCATGCCTTAAACGGTTGCATTTCACATCTATTATGCTTTCCATTTGCCAATTCCTGTACCCGGCTGCGTCATCACAGATCTAGATGCAGTGAGAAGTGACAATAGTTCTCTCTGTCTGCATCGCTCGACCAGTTTCTAGAGAAGCGTATGTTTACACGGCACTGGTGCCATAATCAAGTGTTTATGCGGGAAAGTCAAGTCTTATTTTTAGTTTTGCACTCATGTGTGTCAATTACATTTTTATATAAGTATGTATGCACATTGAATTAATCGTCTAATCTTTCACGATTGGAATCCCCTTCAAGAGAATGCCGATTGGCTATATTTAAGGGTTGCTTCGTGTGCATGTTTTCTGGTCGAAGAGTGTAGTGACTTTTTTTTTGACTGCGGCTAGACAAAGTCTGCTGGGTATGGCTGATGCTTTGCTAAACGCTTTACAAATGCGATAATGTGCGTAGATTGTGATGATTGGTTCGAACAAAACACGCAACGCATGACAAAATTCATGAAATTACTGTTGGGATCAGAATTGAATCTTAAGAAATGTGCTTAATTGTGTGTTCGTAGTCGGGGCACGTCTCCGAATAAAATATGCTTAGATGGAAGTCAGTCGAGTTCTCTGTTCGAGTGTGTGATACAGAAAAGCGGTAACAGAATACTAGATGTTCTGTTTTGTCAATCTCGAAGATGTGTGTTCCTTATTGACAAAGTTTATCGAAAAAAACAATACGTTTCTTGTGGACTTGTGGGATTGTGGGATTGTGGGCTTGTGGGCTGTAAGAGGATGATTTGAAATGACTTGCAAAACTATTGCACACAAAATGTCGCCGTCGCCAGCAGTGTGCTGTCATGATTTAGTTTTAAATTGTTCATCGCGCGCATATTTAATAGGCTAGACATGCGTCAACTACAAAGCGCTCAGATGAACGTGTTGGGCGTGTGTTGTGTTGCGGTAATTAAATGTTATCGCATAAAAGGTGTTATCATCGGGAAAATCTGACAAATTTTTGTGGCGGAGGCCTGAAGGTTTTGTTACATTTAATGGATGGTAGTGAAGAAAAGTGTAGCAGCGATGATTGCAATTTTAGCCTAGTCCGTTTGATAGAGGGAAGTGCCGACATTATTGTCCTAGATGAAGATTTGATTTTCTTTCAATTTCATCCAGTGGCCAGTCGAATTTAAAAAGCTTTTGTTGTGAGATTTTAGGTTGATCATACATGTTCCATGCCGAATGATGAAACATTTGTTGACTTTAAAAGATAATACTTTCTGGTTATTCTAAATCAATTCACATTCACTGAAGTCATCCAAAATAAAAAAATACCTCCAAACAAGTCCGCACAATTAGCAGACAATATGTATATTATAATCGATATGTCTGCAGATTGCTGTGTAGTAAACTGCCTTTGCGAGTGATGAAATTCGCTTCAACTGCGCTCGTTGGCAATCTGAATTGAGTCGTATTGTTTTCAGTGGGCGCTTCACTACTTGTTCTCTGATCAGTTTTATCAAAGCGATCAATGATGTAATGTCTGTCCAAATCGAGAAACAACAAGTTTCTGTGAGATGTCTTCTCTTGGATTTATCCATTTTTTTTTTCGACGATAAACGACACTACTTGGATGTGCAAATATTTCAGCACATAGGACCCTCACAAGGCCAGTGTGTCATCGAACATGCTTTTTTTTACGAATCATCTTGATTTTCAAGTCTTACCTCATTTATTCGGCGAAAGTATCAATGGCCTCGCTTACCCTTGGTTACTTACGTTCAAATAACCAGTTGGCTGGTTCATAAGCCCTTTGCAAGCGTAAACAAACCTGTCACGAGACGTGAAATCGTTCCTTTTTTCTTTAGTTTCATTATATCACCATGGAACCAGTGGACATCCTTTCGAGGCTGAGGAGTTCAGTCGATTTCAATGATCTTTGGTAGAGAGAATTATTGATTGTACGATTATTTCGTTCAAAAGGATTTGAATAGGAAGAGATTCTTTACAGATTTATTTGAATGTTGACTTTTCAACAGTAGACGCGCGTGTGGGGATATTTATTTCAGCAAGTTTTGGGCTGCTGTTTGCGAATTAATTAACTGTAAGTGAGTATGATTTGAAACTTGTTCAATGAATATTCACTTGAATCTCGTCTGGATTTATTTTTTCAATAATTCGAGTTTTGTTTTGTATTCACGACTTTTGTCTGTTCGATTGTACAGCTGTATCCGGTTAATATCTCGATGTAGAATTGCGACGTTATCCAGGGAGAGTATTTGATTTGTACACATCGAATGCGATCATCTTATTCACGACGAGTGGATTTGCGTCAGACTTTTGCTGCAATGATTCGTGGTTTTGGTGCAATGCAACTCTCCACCGAGCAAGCCTCGGATACAAATTTGATCCATCAATCAAAAAAGTCAGTCGTTTCTATGAATTATCATAGAAATCCTTTCTCGCTTTGAATAAACCAAATCGGTTGCGATTGAATCACCAGCCACTTTTGAGCATTTTCTCAAATTTTGTGTTTAGGCACGCTTTTATACCGGCTCTCTACGTGCCCCGAATCACAAATTCCACTCACACACAACTCAGAGGGAGCGATATGATGTTTTGTTTTCGTACACTTTGTCACTGTCAAATTTGACGAACGATATCCGAGAATACTGCGCTCCCGTCGTTGTCTCCAACATAAAACAAAGGACCACTCTCCAGAGACACATAAACAAATTAAAATTCATTATTCAAAAAAAAAAAAACTGAAAATCAACTCGCACGACCGGCTCCGTTTATATAGCCAAACATAAGCTGCAAAATGTCTGCCGACCAGCCGCAGTAGCAGCACAAAAACCGTCCCATTCCCCGGATGATGACACCAAATCTGTTTGTGTTTTGATTCAAAATCGAATAGGAATTCCGTCGCTTAACGATCCACGCGAATTTTTATAATTCTCCAATAACAATTCAAGAAGTGTATCGAACATTAAGCGGAGCTCGTGAAATTTGCCCATAATCTGTAAACAAGACCTCCAACATTGGCACAATTGGGGGGCCTACATCGCATGCCCGGACGCTAGTTCTTCCCCCCGGCGCGGCGGCTATCAGAATTCACAAGCGTACGTCTCTCTCTCTCGGGAAACATCATTTCGTGTGATTAAATTTGATTTAACAAGCTGAAGACAATGTCGCTCGGTCTGGATTAGACCCGGAAAGTCTACAGCAGAGTAAATCGGTGCTTCCAATGCGTCGTATTTTAATCGCAATCTTATTTGTTGATTAGGCTAAGTGTCGGGCGCAAAAAGCAAAAACAAACTGGAACAGATTTAGCATTCATTACGCGGAAATAACAACAGGAGATGTCTTCATTTGAGGATGGCTTAAACGTGCTACATCGCCTGATGTGACAGTTTATTTGGGACCACACAGTGTGTTCGAGTTTTGCAATTTGTCCACGAGAGGAGAAGTATACGAGTGTTGTTTTCATTTGCATGCCAATACTTGAAAACAAATGCAATTGCTGGGTTTTATGCGTAGCGTTCGCACAAACAGTTATGCGTTCGCGTACCCACAACGATTGGCTACAGACAAAGTTCGATGTGCGCCTTTGTTTGCCAACTGTCAGCAAGTGGAAACATGTCCGTGGGAGAGTTGCAACGTGGCAAAGTCAAGTTCAGACGGGCGTCTAGTCGCTTGATTAGAAGGTGTAGGTGTCAGAAGTGTGAGTGATGCATGTCGTATGTCAAATGTATCAGACCAGCACCGTATATGGTGTAAACTGTCACCGCGATCTGTGGGCAGGCAAGTGAATTTCCTTGCGTACACACTTTTCTGGAATTAAACACTTAATATTCGGGGGAGCGCACGTTTCCATGTGAACTGTGTGCTCACAAAGGCTTCCGATATTGCATAACCGCTGATGACGTGATTGTTTCCTCAAGGGGGCTGCCGAATTTCAAATTGAGAAAGGCGTCGAGAAATGAGGATCAAAAGAGATTCGCATATAAGGAGAGAATGTTTTAATGCGTTCCATTTATGACTGTCGAAATTTACCGTCTGACGTCTGCAGAGTTGACAGAATATGGTCACAAGGTTGACTGATTCTGACAAGTGGGTATTGTTTTTGGCATCTTCCTTTCTGCCCATTTTTGTTGTCACTTGCAACGGACGTGATTTATTCACTTTTTCAGAGTTTTGCCAAAAATAATGGTCTGCGATGAGTAATAAATTGGAAGAGAAATAATTGACAGGTTCGTTCCTATATTCAACATCATCCGCTGTTAAGTTCAGGTCCTAAATCTTGTTAGATTTCCGAAAGAATTGAATTCGTGATGTGGTTACGACCTTAGCTTCGACTTTTAACGAAAAATGGAGACATTCGCCCGACCTACCATCACATTTGAAACCTCCTTAAAACTATGCAAAGTAAGCAGATTAAGTGTAACCACCTACACAGATTTTGAAGAAGTTCACTTACTAATTGAAATTTGAATCAACAACACTTTGATCTGTTGTGTTGATAGTCCAATCTCAAGTTGTTATGGGAATGGGACGACTGTCAACACACCGTGTCTTGTACCGTAGATGCGATTTAATGCAAATATTAACTCCTTTAAGTTACTGACCGACGTGTTTTATTGACTGAATCGTCAATCAGAGTCCAGCAAGTCTGCGCCACTCTTGACTCGAAATCGTTTCGCAAATGAAAACAAGTTATTTTAATTGATTTTTTTTAAAAGTGCATAATAACGTCATTTATGTCGACGATGTGGTTGCATTTCATGCGAAAAGGGATTCACACTTGCTGGACATTCACAGACGATAGTGGTATAGAAGCTTGGGGGCAAATGCAAGAAGAATTCATAGAATACGATAAATCGAGGACACTTGATGAACAAAAAGGCATTGGGTGGTGTGAATACAAACTAAGTGAACATTCCGTGTTAATACTCATGAGTAGGGTGCTTTCGTTAAAGGGAACACTCAATTTGGTGTGAATAAAAAGTTTCCCCAAAGTAGGTTCTTCCCCTCAAGTTGAAGTTTGAAAACTAGAGCGGAGAGCCGTCAAATTTATTTGTTAACATTTTTTTTAAGATTATCAACAATACATGGAGTATTCATTTTAGGAAATGCGTCTAAACAAAGATACATATACAATTCACTGCGTTTCGGGAACAGAGGGAATACTTTCAAGAATCTGTATAGATTCGAGTTTCATAATATGGAATGGTTAAGCAACCAGTTTCTTTCTGATATTTCTGAAGAAACTCGTGATGGTGCCATACCAAGAAAATATTCCTTCTATATATTGGTGACCTTTGATTCCAAGTTGGAGTTGGTTTTTTATTGGGATTCATAGATCCACTGTATCGAAAACAGTTTGACAAGTGTGTTATGCTATGTGTGCAAAATAAAATCTATCGATGCAATTTCCGGATGTCACGTCATGGATTTTTTTGAATTTGTTCCTCAACAGTTTTCAACGCAGCTTGCTTTTTAATTTTCATGACTGAAGTTTGGCTTTTTCCTAGCAAACACGGATGTATGCCTCTTCGGAAACGGTATTTTTCATTTTTCAAACTTCTTTCAAAGTTTTTTAAACATTTTTAAATCTTAGAGTGTCTGCACTCCACTTCTTCAAGGGCTTACTCAATACTATTCATCTTTATTCACATCAAAATGGAGGGTACACTCACGATATGCTCAACTGTCACAACATGTGAGTGGAGGGTTTTCGTTAAACCTAAGGCAAATGATTTTTATCATCAGATGGAGTCTTCCCTCCAAAATTCTGAGGAAACACTCACACTAAATTGTTATTCACACCACCCATTAACTGGTGATGTACATAAAATACTTCGGAGAATGAGACGATTAGGGCTCAAATAGTTGGTGGCCGAATCCATAGATCGAAGATGATGCTTGATGACTATGACTGAAGCAAACAGCGACTGCGTCACAAAGAAGGAAAGCATCATCATTATCATCTTCTGACCCGCATGATCCACTACAGAGATCGCGGGGTTATGCACGCACCAGAGATTCCAGTCCACTCGATCCTTCGCCATCGACTCTAACTCACCAGGAGTTATGCTCCAGCGCAACTAGGCGAGTTTTTTTTACTTACTCCTCGTCCTGGGTCTGTCAAGCGATCGCCTACCTGATGGAATCCCATTCAAGTCACGCCTCGGAAGTCGTGATGATGAGGACTTTCGTGCCACATGACCAAACCATCAAAAGCATAGCCCTTTCCGTTCGAAGAAGCAGCTGCTGTACATTGAGTTCATCGCGTACTGGCGTATTTCTCACACTATCCCGCCGAGTAATTCTCACAACAGCACGAAGACATCTCATTTCGGCAGCTTTTCGGAGTTACTACGGGATGTAAATTAAGTCGATGAGCAATAACTCCCTTGGCATGCTTCCATGATGGGTTCACGGCACCGATGATATCCAGATTGCCTCCCTGATTATTCGCATTTCACCACAGTTTCTTCAGTCAACTCATGGAAGAGATACCAAAAGGAACCCAATGTGATTGTGTTTTTATTTATTTCGCAAAATAGCTCCATTCACCATGTGCTGCAAGCGCATAACCACTTCTAAGAAGAAGCAAAAAACAATTAAAATACATGAAAACAATTTAACTTGCCAGCACAGCCTTACAAGGTCGAAAAGAAATAAACCACACCGCAGTCAAAACATTATAATCTGCCAAAGGATTACTTTTGAGCAAAGCCATTTTATTATAATTTTGATGGTGATGTTTTATTTTGCACGTGAAGTAAATAAATTTGCTTCAAATCACCATAGCCGAAGCTTTGATGTTCGAGTAGAATATTCGAGAAATGAATGCTTTATTACACGTTAGTCGTTTTTCTTTTTTACTAGTTAAAAGATATAAATAAATCTAAATTGTCAAACAGTCGATGCATACAAATTCCAATGGAATCCGCTGTGAGTCACGTGAGATAAAAGCTAGAACACTGCCAGGCGATGCGCTGTACGGAGGGTGTTTTGTGATTTCAATTCCTCGGGTGTTCATTCAAAACCGCGAACGATCGCCTTAAATTTGTTTTATTTTTCTCAATTTTACTACTGTAGTGTGAATATTTAATTTTATCTAAATTCGAAAAACAAATTTAAAGTGTGCTTTTTTTCACGCACGTGTGTTTTCCGTTAAAGTCAATACGGCGACACACCACGTTGTGTGAACCTTTTACCATAAACAATGCCTTACGTGATGTTGTACATAAAACATGTTTGTTGTCTGTAAGGGCCTAATTACCGATGTTCTCATTCTGATCAGACAGTTTTGTCTAGGGATTTAGTGCCCTCGATTCATCGAAAGTCTCTACCAGAAGTCGTAGGTAGGTCTACTTGGGCCGCTGTTTCAGTCGGAAGATGAGCCAGGCAAAAGCCAAAAATTCTCTTCTTGATGTTGTTATTTCTTCAACATCAAGAAGAGCGTCCGATACTCAAACGTCAACACCAGAAGCACGATCTTCCAAAAGTCCATTCAACTACTTTTAGACTGCTACGCGGTCTACATTGACGTGAATGGACGAAAAGAGCGAGCTGGCATTGATGCGGAAGCGGCTAAAATGGGTTTGGCAGTAAATCAGGGCAAACCAAAGAACATGCTGTCATCACGGAAGGACGCACAACATGGACGTCTCGGACAGAGCGTCATAATGGGCAGCAGAAACTTTTAGGTAGTCAATAACTTCGTCTACAGGCAGTAAACAGTTTTACCAATCACTGTTTCTTTGCGCTCAAAGGGCAATTGAGCAACATAGGCATCTCTCGAAGCACCAAGCTGACTTCATATAACAATAAGCTCATGCCTGTCATGCTTTATGGCGCAGAGACATGGATGCTATTGAAAACGGATGAAGAAGCTCTTAGAGAATAGTTCTCCTTGCGGTATTTGATCCTGCTTGCGTTGATGGCGTCTGGAGGAGGAGATTCAACCACGGCTGTACAGCGGCATGCACCTAGTTGAGTGTCTTCGGATCCAACGCTTAAGATGGCTAGGTCATGTAGAGCGGATGGACACCACAGCTCCGGCCCGAAGAGTCTTCGATTCCGAGCCATTGGGACAACGCAACAGAGGACGTCCTCGAACGAGATGGTGCACACAAGTGGAAAAGGACCTCCACCAACTTGGTGTGCGCAATTGGAGGCAGCTGGCTAAAGATCATTCTGGCTGAAGAGACTTGTTGGTTGCGGCCCAGGTCCACCCCGTATTGTAGCGCCAAGCAAAGAAGAAGAACCACTGTTGATACTTCTTTTGTTTTCTTTCTGTTTGGAAGAGTTTGCTATGGCTTTGGAATATGTCTAGAAATATTTTATATAATTTGAGTTAACTGCCATAATCTACCGCCTTTTTTTAGAGTCATTCTTTGATCCTTTTCTAATGAGACTTTGGAATGCGACCATTTACAGTCATCCAATCCTCTCTGGAAAGCCTTTAGTGGAAATGATGTTCAGAGAAATGACGGCGCTTGTACTGAGGAAAAAAGGCTTACAAATTGTAGAATGAACAGTCTGCTAATCAGTCCGCAAGTTGAGTGATCGCCTATCGCAGTGGAAAAGATTCATCTACTGCGCCCTAGGATCACACTTTATTGCTGAGATATCTTTCTAAAACAAGCTCCTTGACCCTCCTTAAAGTGCACATCTCCCATCTACTTTATTTAATTTTATTACGAAGAAAAAAATTACTATTCCGAGTGAAAAAAAAGCGGAAACAATTGAATATTCATTCTCAATAAGATACACAAGGTTGTTATGTAAAATGTAAATACAGACAGACAGGTTGTAAAATTGCTAAAAGCTGGAATGACAGATTCCACAGTACAAGACATACTTTCCAATTCATACATTCGCTTCGAAGCGTGTGATGCTGAATCATTTGGCCATAATTCAGTAATTATTTGAAATTTTTAATTACCCACAATCCTGGAACCGCATTAACTTGTGCAATCAGTAGCTGAGACATCTGCTATTGAACCCTTCTCACGATCGTCTAAAATACATATTTCATAGGATGCCTTTCCATCTGGAACTGTGCTTGTAATTATTTGATTTCACATTATTTATGCATTATCGGCAACATGTTGCCAAGGTGAACAAGAAATTGGTCGCAACGGAAAATTTCCTGAAATCTAATTGCCTGTGTCTAGATAAATTATTTACGAACACATATCTGTCAGTTGCGTGTTCACATATCAAGCCGGTTGGCGAAGAATTCAATAAATTCTCAATAAAATGGTGAATAAGCGGCGAGTTCTGTTGATGTTGTTGACATTAGAAAAGATCACTTGCGCAAGAGACATGTTTGATTTGCAGGTATTTCAGGATTTAGTTAAATTGGGCTTGTTGAAAAGTGTGTCACAAGGCAGTGGCAGAGGCTCCGGTTTTAAATCGTAGACTGTAGCCAAAAGCTGAAGCCCTACATTCGTATTACAAGCCATTCTGCACACTTTGCATAGACGGACAGGAAAATGTAGCTATTGGCGCCCTGTTATAATTGAAAGCCTTCAAAAATGTATTCCCCGTCAATGAATGTCCAAAGCAACCAACACTGAAACCTCACGTTCAAACTCATTCTGAATATTTTTGACCCCTGCAGCCCCGTTTGGGTTTCTCCCGACCGCAGAATTTGTAAGCACATGCCAAACCCCTTAAAATGTCCAACCAAACAAAATGAATGCTTGCAACATACGAAATTAACTCACACAGCCGAAAGGCAATGTATCATCCTGTGGGAATACCGGCTGTCATTGAAAATCTTGTCATAATTATCGTAGATTCCTCCTTTCCAAACTACACACCCCTAAATTCCCGACAAGGGCCAATCGAAGCCAACGCATAATATTAGCACACGCTTTTGTGCCTCATTGTCGAATTTCGTATTCGCAACATTGCCCGGAAGGTTATGGTCAGAATGCCAATTAACCGCCGATCTTAGGCCACATCAGAAGCAAATCGCACATGAGCCATCCATGCTCCAACGATCGAGTGTGGCTTTGTCTGGGCCGACTATTGACTCATCGTCAGTTTGCGAATTAAAGCGCGCTTCTCGATCGAAATTGGGAATTAATTATCACAAATCGGAAACTTCTGAATAACGACGTCCCATTTTACGACCATTTCAACAGCTCGATCACGATCACGATCACATCCATCTAAGCCGATGTGCGAAGTGAGCGGCAAGCGTTCTCGGCCAGAGAAAGAAAGACAAATTTGATTCGTAATGATACGTGTGACTTAGACCATTTTGAATGTGCTAATTGCGTGGAAAGCATTTACACCAGATTGCATGATGTTATGAGTCTCCTCAAGGTAAATGTCACAGTCACTGTCACTCGTGAATGAATCGCACAGTCACTGCGCATTCGCACAACGATTTTCGTGGAACGTCAACCACCGGATTTGTGCATTAGCAAATTCATTAGTTACACAGCGACAATCGAATAATTCTTGCTTGAGACGCTAAAAATCAGTGTGAAGAGAACGATTCCATACATTTCTAGTTCTTCATCAAACGTAACCACCCACGCTCACGTTGAGTTCGCATATTTTATTTAAATCTCGTGCGAGTCCGCGAGAAAGGGGTGATTGACCCCGTTGGTGGTCTTCCCATTTTTAGCTATCGCATGCCAAAAACCAATCGTGCACTTCATGTCTTGTAGTTGAGACTTCGAATTGAAAACAACAGCATTTTTAGGGCCTTACCGAGGGCTTGGGGTTGGGATAATAGCGCATGCGCGTGCTGTCACGCAGAGAATATTGATTGGCTGATTGTCTGCTTTTCACGGTTTCAGTAGTAGCTAATAAAAGCCGCATAAGCCGCGCGGTCGCTTTATTATCACGCCTTAAACTAAGATTGACAGTTTAATCCTTACGAGTTTGATGTAGGTTGAGACACCGTTACATCCACAAAAACTGACAGTTTGGTTTGCTTTTTGGGATGGTGGAATAATTGGTCCGTACTTCTTTAAAAACGATGCTGGTCAGAACGCTACAGTTAATGGTAACCGCTATAGAGCCATGATTACTGACTCTTTCGTTCATCAATTGAACAACCATGATGTGCAGGAGCTGTGGTTTCAATAAGACGGCGCAACATGTCACACAGCTCCTGCCACAATTGATTTATTGAAGGAAGCGTTTGCTAACCGTGTAGTTTCACGTTACGGACCCATGGATTGGCCTCCAAGATCGTGCGATTCAACGCCGCTTGACTATTTACTGTGGGATATGTGAAGTTGCTAGTCTGCGCCGATAAGCCCGAAACGATTGACCACTTAGAGGACAACATTCGTCGCGTTATTGCCGATATACGACCACAAATGTTTAGAAAAAGTCCCCGAAAATTGGACCTCCAGATTAGACTACCTCCGAGTCAGCCGTGGCGGTCATATGCCAGAAAGCATACTTAAATTATAATGCCAGAAGATTATCTCTGGAATAAAGTAAATTTTATGTCAATTTAAAAAGATCATCTTTGTTTTATTCCATTTCAAAGTTATATACATACGTCTAAAAAAACACCCTTTACAATCAAAGCATTTATTTATGGAACTCGACGTCGTTCACATGATCACTACGGGCACGTTTGCAGCGGTCGATTCGTTGAACTCAAATTTTCGATGACTCGGCCACATATTTGGACGCAAACGGCCACCATCTCTCATTCAATATTTTGTTTTGAGCTCTTTTTATTACGCCGACATAAGAAATATCGGCCAATCGACAGCGCCAATTCTCGATGTGCATGTTCATTGAATTGAGTGTTCATTAAGTCGACTGTTACACCGGCTGTGTGGATTGACAGTATTTTCGCACCCACATATCATTGATGTCTAGTCCATGCAATTAACCAAAGAAATACCGGTGAAACATGTCTCCGTAGCGGTAATTTGAAACTTGTCCAACTACACCACCGGCCGGGAAACCATACCATCCAGCTATTTTTTGTGGATGAAGTGGTGCTTCTGAATGCAGAACTTTTACTCGAATCAACTTCAACATTGTCCCATAAATCATAGTACATATTCATATCCAACCAGGTCCTTCGACAAAAGGGCACGATCAATTGCTCACGATCAGTGAAATAGTGATCGTTAAAAGGGATTCAAAAGAAATTTAAAAGAAATTCAAAAGAAATTCAATTTCAAAAACTTCTACCCACATTTTTGACACGTTTAGCAAATCAGATTAGCGCCTCTGGCAGGGTGGAACGGCAAAAAGTTAACAGAATTAATTGTAACCATTAATTCCTTGGCGTCCCATGTTGTCTGAACTCTGATTGTTGCGTCAGTCTTGAGGATTAAGCGTATCCACTTATGATTCGTTTAAGTAACGGGTTTGTCAAAGAATCCAACCGGTATGCAATTAGCGCACTGGCACCATTTTGTATCCATGTGTATATTGACTTTGCAGACCCCCCAGAAAATCAAATTGGACGCTAATTCTGGTAGTTGCTAGTCGTACGACTACTTTTTGCACGTGTCTCTAGCTCTTGTTTATTCTTCTCAAACTCTTTTCAGTGTACGATGCATCTGTCAAGGGGGCATTTGGCGTTGAGAGCGGCATGGTCTATCAATTCGGTCACTTCGATCAATGTTTGGAAGTTAGTACAATTGCTGAACCCAATCAAAACCAAGTTCCAATCGTGCCCAAGTACTGCCTGGCAGAAGTGACGCTCGATGGAATTAGGCTACAGCAACTAGCTTCGAGGAAATTTAAGGTATGTATTCGTTGCTAAATTAAATCTTTATATTCCCTCTCTAAATGGAGAGTGAGAGTTTTTTTTTTTCTTAATTTGATTCTGAAATAATTTATTTTTTTAGCCTGGCAACTCTACCATTGCCCATTGGGGTACTTGTGTACCGGCTTCGTGTAGCGCTGCAGATGTTGGAATATTTTTGCAAAATTTTCTCCAAAATTCCGTAACACTGGACGAGAAGATGTGTCAAATTGAGAAAAAGCTTCAAGTCACGAAGGATATGATGGTTTATGCGTAAGTTTACCTATTTGTTTGATCTTTATCATTCGTCGTGTAGTAGCGACCCGTTATATCGACTCCTACGCTGACATGAGCAACTTGCAGAACTTCCGATTCTGTCTCTCTTAAATCAATGCCAATAGTCTTTCTTATCAACTCCCGACTGCGCCTGACACTTCTATCAGGCCTGCGGGCTGCAATCCATAGTGGGTCTGAACCTGAGAATAGTTGCCGTCAATCGCCGGAAAGCTTTCCATCCTTGGTATGTGTATAAATACAACACTTAGTTGGAACGACATATTTTAGGTCGCCAAAAATGCTGCGAAATGTTTAGGTTTCCTTAGTCGATGCAAGAAGTATTTCACCCCCTCTGATTTGGCTTTAATTTATAAGGCGTCTATCCACTTCAAGCTTGAGTACAACGCTCATATCTGGTTTGGCGCCCAAGGCCACCCACCACCTACTAGATAGCATCCAAAAGCGATAAAACCTATAGGTGACAAACATTTTTTTTCCTTTATCACTCCACTTGGGAGCATAGGGCTTCCACTTGGCATCTTAATCTCACTCGGTTAGTTGCAGCTGTTTTTACACTATTCCAAGTGATGTTGCACTTTCCTAGTTCCAGGAGTACCGATCGCCTACAGGTGTTCTTGGGACGGCCTCTGGCTCTTTTGCCTTGAGGGTTCCACTCTAACGCCATTCTGGTAATGCTGTGGGTTTATTTCCAAATGGTATGTCCGATCCATTTCCATTTCTAACAGATCCACGTTCCTGATTGTGTTTTGCCAGAATAATCGGCATATGGTACGGAGACATTTGTGAATGAATACTAAATATCTACATATTCGACGGGGTTTCCTTAGGTGGTAATGTCTCCTCTGTTGCAGCTGTTGATTCGCGTGGCCTTAGTCTTCAGGATATTTATCGCCAATCCGGCGCATCGTACTAATCTTGTGAGGTGTTCAAATTTAGCTTGGATCTCGCTGAGCTTGTATGCGAGTAGAATAATATCGTCCGCATAGTCTAAGTCCTCAAATTGTCGTGTGGGACTCCAAGTTATTTCACGTCTCTGCACGCAGACTTCTCTCATAATTTCATCCAGGACAATTGTAACCAGTTGAGGTGAGAGTGGGCATCCTTGCTTTACTCCTGTATTTGCAGTGAAAGAGTCACTGATGTTTCCGTTGTGCAGTACCGCGAGATCCGAATCTACGTACATTGCTGATGTTAATGATTTGATGGGAGACAACAATATCGCAGAGTCACGAGACTCGCTCCAACATCGACGTACCGTCTCTTCTTTGTCCGTATTTGATCGCTATTTTAACAGACGATGCTCATGCTTTCCTCCTCTCTATGAAGTCACCCGCAATACTCGTCTCGCCAGGAATGCTCATCAGTTTACCCTTAAGCCTACTTTCGGATGCACAGTTGAATTTAGAGACTCGTTTTCAGCCGCACAACACGAATATGGAATGCTCTTCCCAGCCCAATATTTCCCACAGACTACAATTATTATTTAAGACCAATGTGCACAGGTCCCTTTCTCCCTCTATACCTTCGGTCCGTGCTGTGTCTTGACCCCGGACACTTAAGGGTATTAGCAATCCATTAAGAGCGCGCGAATTATAAAAAAAGTGAAGTCGTCGCACGGACCTCCGCTTTCAAGGTTGCATTGCATTGGTTGCTGCAGAAATTAGAGCTGGGTCCGACTGTAGAAACATCGGACTGTAGCACCACCCATCTCTTTCTCTTTGGTCTCCACTAAACGGTTCCCACTGATACGCAGGAACTGCAACGAATCAGGGAGAATCCGAAACATTTTCAGTGCTTTTTCTCGACTCTCTCAAATTAGAACTAAATTCACCATTTCTTCGAGTCAGAAAACAGTGTGACCACACCTAATCAATTTCGCAAATCCTTCTGCATGCCATAATGCATTAAAAAATCACACTGATCGCAACACCTTGTCCCACTCTGTGATGTGGTGTCACTGTGTACCAAGAAGGTCTATGGGATGTTCAGCCAGCCCCCAACAATTTCATCATTTCCATTCAAACTTGAGCTCGTCCCCACCCGAAAACTTCAGTGATTCATCAAAATCACGTCCGTTTCCATGCCATTTGGAGAAAACGAAACTAGCCACAAATGCCGATCTTATCTGCTTCCTGGCAATTAAGCGCTATTCATCTTTGACTTTGACACTATCCCGTGAATGAAGACACTTCAGTTTTATGTGCTTCTCGTTATTTTGAACGGGATGAGCTGTTTAGAATTACCACAGATAGGCATCTTTATGTTTGCAAAAAAATGCAAGGTCGGTCGGCTTTACGGTGGGCACCCGCGCTGATTGTATTTGAATCAACATTTGTGATAGCATTTGCCTGTGATCCTTATTTTCAGATTTGTCGTGATGTTCTTTGTCGCACTGGCCATAGCAAGTACCTCGTATCACATTCATCAGATCTACTCGAACAGAAACGAATCGAAGAAGCCAGTTCGCAGCACACTGGACATGGCTCTTAAATCCTTCTCAATTATAGGTAAGCCTGTTCTATCTACTTTTATCGGGAAGTTTAAAAACGTTTGTGTGTGTGTTCATTTTGCAGAGAATCTAAGGAAGATTGGTAAGAGCGGAAGCGATCATCTCGGCCTCAACTCCATCAATGGCATCAAGGCCATTGCGATGTTGCTCATTCTGGGCGGTCATGCCTTGTCGTTCATGTACAGTGGCCCAGTGTACAACAGCGAATTCATGGCCGAGGTAAGCTCAAACATTAGTTTTCCATTTGCAGTGACGCTACCATGTCTCGCGTATTTTTTTTGATTTAGAACCTGAAGCAAATCCAAAATGGATTCCTCACCAACTCGCTCCTGTTTGTTGACATATTCCTCTTCCTGAGTGGATTCCTCTTCTGTCGAATCCTTCTCATCGAATTGGAGAGGCGTCGTGGCAAGGTGAACGTTGCAGTCATCTACATCGGACGCTACATCCGCTTGACGCCATCCTACATGGCGGTGCTGGGCTTCTACATGACTTGGTTTACTGTCGTTGGCAATGGCCCACTCTGGGAGAGCAGGATCGGTCTAGAGCAGGAGAGATGCCAAGCATCGTGGTGGCTGAATATTTTGTACATCAACAACTACGTCGGCACCGACAAACTGGTGAGTAGAGGTTGATGAGTTGAGAGTCCAACAGATAATCATGTCTTGTGATTTGTTCTCTCCCGTAGTGCATGTTCCAGTCGTGGTACCTCTCGGTGGACTCACAGCTCTTCGTTTTGGCGCCAGCTGTGATATATTTCATCAACAAGTCCCGAAGGTACGGTGTGCAGTTCTTGGTGTTCGTGCTGCTCGCTGTGGTGGCTGTCCCATTCGCAATCACCTACTTGGGCAAACTGGACCCAACGCTGATGGTTTATGCAGAGTAAGATTGTTTTTTCCTGCTCACTGCGTCCCCAGGCTAATCGAAGTCGTCTCATTTCAGTGAAGTGCACGACTTTGGTGGCAATCCCTTCTACATCGAGTCGTACATCAAGACGCACATGCGAGCGACGGGCTATATCCTTGGACTGCTAGCCGGCTACATCGTCCACCTGATGCAAGAAAAGGGGTAAGTTCGAAGGCGCTCCCCACACTCTTCCATTCCTAATCTTTGACTCATCCTCTGCAGGACAAAAATTCCAAAAAATCTGGTTCGAATTTTCTGGGTCGCATCAGTCACCGTCGGTTTGACGTCGATGTTCTCCATCACGGTGTTCTATAGCCGTCCATACACGGTCCTGGAGAGTGCATTGTATGCAGCCTTCCACAAGGTGGGATGGGGTCTCTCAATCGGTTGGCTGGTGATTGCGGTGACCACTGGACATGCTGTGAGACTCCAGCGATTCCTCAGTCATCGAATATTCGCTCCAATCAGCCGCCTCACTTACTGCGCGTACCTCTGCAACGGTATCGTGGAGCTCTACCACACGAGCGAGATAAGAACACCCCAGTACATGACCAGACTAGACCTCGTAAGTCATACCGCTCCTCCTTTGGCCTCGTCCACATCTCCTAATGTTACTTCCATTGCAGTTCAACAAAACATTGATGCACTCCTTCAATACCTTCATCTTGGCACTCTTCCTGTGTCTTCTCTTCGAATCACCCATCCACGCGCTGGAGCGGATACTTTTCCACACCCAGAAGAAGCATACGACGCCGCAGAAGCGAAGCAGCGCTACACCCAGCACGTCGGAGGAGCAGATAGCGTAGTCTTGACCGACGCGACATGCAGTGGAAACTAAAACGGGTGATAGTTCTGATTTTTTTCTTGAAAATCGCAACAAGACCGTAGTGAGACCAAAAACGAATCGAAAACACGTCACCGAAGGATTGCCGCAACCAAGTGATCCTTGCCTTCCCTCAGCCTTTTCCCCTTTCTTTCTCTTTCTTTACCTGTGTGCTTGCGTGTGTGTGTGTGTTCGTGTTCGTGTGTCCAGCAGCAATCTGAAGGGAAGACGCTAGTTTTCATTTTTTTTAAGGTTAGGTTAAGAGAGTTTGTTTTATTTTTTTTAAAACTTTTGTAAATACTTGTTTTTTTTCATTTTTATATTAAAACTGTTATAACTTGAGTCGGCAATGTCTTTATTTTATTCGTCGTCATCGGCGATACGACGTCGCCGTCGGTAGCTCAGGGGCGATGCTTCTGGTGTTGATGGAGTTGTGGGTGATTCTGGGGTGACTGGCCGTCGAATTACTTCATCTTCTTCAGCTATTTCCTCCTCTTCTTCTTCTTCTTCCTCCACTTCATCTTCAACTTCAACAATTTCCTCTTGTTCTTCGTTGGTTTCTTTAGGTTTCTCTTCAACTAGCGCCGATGATTCGTCGTCGGCTTCTGCTTCCGCTTCGACTTCGTCTTCTTTGGTGCTCTCATCGAATGGCTCACTGAAAAGATAAGAATTAGAGGTTAGTAGGCAATTATTCAAGGCAGTCTATATTCTTTTTTTTTGAGAGCGAGACAGAGTTGCTTTGGCCGGGATTTTGAGAGGCCGTGTATACAATTTTACTCTTCTTGGGACTAGCAGAAAATCAGGATAACAGGATTCAAGAACGAAAGCCTTGAATATGCTGTCAAAATTAAGACTTTGACGTAAGTTGTGCTAATAGCAAATGTGCTCCCTGAGCCGCCGGTTTTGAATTGTCAACATTAGGACAATTCAAAACTGGCGGCTCAGGCAGCACGGCAAGAACTGCCGGAGAAAACTCAACTATTGGACGTTGCTAAGGCCCGCGTCGAGGAACTGCTGCGCCAGTTGAGTGAAGCACGCACGACAAAGTGATAGAAGCAATACTAAACATCCCACAGCTACACACTGCCATACAGGCTGAAGCTGCAAAGCTACATAACAAGTTTTAAAGCTGAAGCTAAGGTTGTTATGTGCAGCACTAACTGGACACGGAGCATGTAACTACCACCTTCACAAAAAAGGGTCTTATCAGTACAGAAATCTGTAGGAACTGTGGCCAGGCGAATTGTGCTCTCTGCTCACCTGTGATTGTTGAAATTAATTGCATCAAGCTGACATGAGCAGTTTAATTGTAACCAGGTTACACATACATAGATGTTTTCGATGGAGAAGAGGACATGGTAGAGTCTACGAAATTTATGCTCAGATTTAAAAAAATGCAGAAAAGTCTTGGGCTTTCGTTAAGTGGTACAAGCTTCACTCCTAAGCTTGACAGAAATAAACGTCTTGCAGTGACGTTCGACTTGAGAAGACCTAAGTGTTATGGATGGCGTTGTGAAATAGGGCGGAATTCCAAAAAAACTGATTATTATTTCGTTTTCAAAGCGAGAGTAGTTCAGCATAACTTGGGCTTAGAAAACGAATGAGCAAAACAATTGAAGTGTAGTTGAGTCGTCACAAGATACAATATGTTACGAGGAGAAACGTAGTTTAGAAATTGATCGAAGAAAGGAACAAATGCCACCTATTTCCTACCATGTGCAGGCGCTACATCATGCATTTTGTTGCATCGAAAGCACATTTTTACTTATTTTTCAAGTTCACAAGTTTAGATCGTTTAGTTAGTTGATTTTTTGCTTTGCCATTTCAACACATATTCAAGGCGAGGGATTGTTTCACTAACACTTGGCACACCTGACGATGTCATTCGCTAGTGTGCTTGCAAATAAAACAACAGACCAACAGTTGTCGACTGAAGCTTTGCGCACAATCCTTTAGTACGGCTTATTTCCCAACCAGAGAGGAAGGAACCACTTATGAATCCATCAGCAACTAGACCATCCATGTATATACAGATGGAGACAAAGATGACAGGTGGCACACGCGCGCTCATTTTCTTCGATGTTTAAACATGCGCTGCTCTATCAGAATCCCTGACTATAATAGTGTTTTCCAAGCAGAGGTCAAAGAAGCGGCCAGAATGTTATCAATGTTTGAAAGTCAAGTGGTCATTCAACCAATTTCGATAGAAATCAAGTCCAAGCTGGTCGCATGCTGTCGCGAAGAGCTTAAGGCTCTCCGCACGCAACACTCGATTATTCTAAGCTGGGCCCCAGGTTCACAGACACATAACCGACAACGAAGCAGCTGATGAACTTGCCAGGGCTGAAAATGATTCATCCGAGGCCATTTTATGGATCAACCCACCTCTTACGGATGTCAGGAGAAATGTGGACGAGTATGGTGGTGCAAAACCCGATAGATCCCTTCAATGCGACAAGAAGTTACTGACGATGGTAGTCGAATGACTAACTGGTCCTAATCATCTGAAGTACCATGAAATGACAATGGGACTAGCAAACGACTTTATATGCAGAGGCTGCGGCGACGTAGAAGAAGAAGAGGACACTACCTTTGTCACTGCCCTAGACTCTGCCAGTCGAGATATAGAGTACTGGGAGAATACTTCTTCCAAGATGAACAGATATACCACAAAAATCTCTTTTCATAAGGATATCGGAATGGCTGCGTAATAGAACAACATGATGAGCACGAGGTTATATCCCCCAATGGGCACCACAAAGAGGTCCAACCGGTTATCGGACCTAAGTGAAACCTGGGATGCGGCCGAATACACACCTAACTTAACCCACCGCTATCCAATGTCTTTCAACTTCATAAAAATGAAGAGTAGACCGCACATTTGAACCACCTAGTCACAAGTCTATGGCGACACAGAAAACACGCGCTCGGTGAACAAACCAAAACTATTTAGATGTTCCTACATTCAAATATTGACGTACCTTATACTGGTTTCAACAACAGCTCCGATTCCATTAACCAAGTGAGGATTGAACTTGACAACGTATTCGTGCTCCTTCTGAACTGGCTCAGGATCCGCCTCCCAAATGTCCGGTGCCGACGGCTCTGAGCTGGTTGACGCCAAAACTGCCTCGTCCGGAGTCATTTCTATCGCAGAAGTGTCCTCAGCCTTTTCGCTCTCCGGTTCGTCTGCCTCAGACATCGGTTTCTCCGTAAAAAGCTTCTTGATGATTATCACCCGTACGTTCTGAAAGGGCACGTCAATGAGGAATGCCAAGAATGTAGAACACAAGACGATCGTGGCCAACTCTGCGCCATTAATCTGCAACAAAACGCCCATCAGAAGCCCATTGCGGCTCATTCAAATGCCAATACTTACTAGATCGGTGATGTGATACTTGCTGGACTCCTTTACGCCAGCCGTGGTGTACATCACCACGGCAAAGCTGACCAGTTGCATGGGGAATGAGATTCGACTCAGGAACAGCACCGGCTTCGAGGTTAGGATCACCGAAAGAAGGGAGTCCCCCTTTGGCGTCATGAATATAATCCACATAACAGCGAGTCCCAGAATCAATGGGCACCAGGAAGCATAATCGGCGGCATCGGCCGAGTTGTAAATGAAGTCGGAGCGCATTCCGAAAGACGGATACCAGAAGCACCAGGCAATGCTGCACACCGCTGCAAGCCAACCGGAATGATAGACCACCGTTGGAATTGCGAGAGGAACATCGTCAGTCGACTTTTGGAGGATTCCAGCTCCTATTCCGATCAAATAGGGTGTGGCTCGGCAGAGGGGTGACGAGAATAGCAGGTTGGCAGTGCGATAGAATTTACTGACGCTGCAAGGGAAAGCAAAGAGTGATCGCATTCATGACCGTGTCACTCTGACTCACTTCATTCCGTGGAACAGGGTCGTTGAGAGATGCTCCAGGTTCGTTCGGGAGTAAGTTGCCGCAACGGACATCGTTTGGAAAGCAGCGTATGCATAGAATCCCGCGTCAGAGTCGGTGTAGTAGAGCCACACGAGAAGCGGCCCCAAAATGTACAGCTGCAGTTCTAAGGCCAATTGTATGGTGATGGGAGAGCACTTCAAAGCAACTGTGAGACGAATATACCATGATTTATAAGAGATTAGCTCACCGTATCCTCGAAATCGATTGCATTCTGAACACCGAACAGGACCCTCCACATGTTCTGCTCACACAGGCGAGCATTCTGTCCAATGAGCTGATTCCAGAGGGGGCCAGCGCCTAAATGGGGAAGGATCCAGGTTTGGAAGAAGATCACCGCATAGATCGTTGGCAGATATCGCAGGATTTTCGCCACGATCCTCTTGATCACTCCAATGTAGGTTTTCTCTTCCATCTCAGCCGAGAGCTGGTAAGCAGACAGGAAGCCACTGATGACCAGGAGAATATCGGTGTAGATCATCGGTGATCGGAAGACAACACTGAGAGGCTGATCGACTGTCCTCACCAACTTGTCGCGATTCGTGATTGGCAAGTGGCCAATCATCATGTACTTCAGGCAGACATACAGCATGAGCGTTGCAAAGATCTTGAGCATGTGGATTATGGGAAACTGCATGTCCAGTCGGTGCTGGGACACTAACTCCGACAGCGAGCGCTTGGGCGAGAAGGACAAGAAGATCTCCTTCAAAATTGATTGCTCCGTGGGTTCCTCTTCCTCAGGTTCTTCCTCTGCTTCTATCGGTTCTTCGGCCTTTTCCTGCTCCTTGTTTTCGATCTGCTCTGTCTCATCTTGGGGCTCCTTCAGAGACGGCTTCGAAAAGCTGTTGACGAACTTGGAGACCTTGGTCCAATTTTCAGTGACGTATGCGGCAGCAGATATAAACCAAAAGGACGCCAAGTAGCATCTGAAAAAAAAAGGCGCCCATCAAAGTGACTGAGACATCTCATGGGGACACACTTACACTGCAAATCCAAACTTGCTGTCCTTTTTGAAGAGACGCACCAGACGTCTGCTCGTCCTGACGTGACAATCGCTTTCCGAGACCTCTACACGGAACTCCACGCCAGTGCTGTTGTACGGCCTTAGGTTTGTCTCAATCATATCTTGGACCACACTTGCGGAGCAAGCATTCGGAATGCAAATGCCCCAATTGGCGATCGAGTACCGCGGCACAAAGTGACTGGGCTGCAAGGACAAGAATTATCAGCAAACATCATCCACTTGAGCGAGACTTACATTTCCCAAGTGACTCCGCCAGAGACCCCTTCCGTGCGCGAGGTGTACGGGCACCTTCAGTCCCTCCACCTTGGCCTGCGTCTCTATGTGGGCCAGGCAGTATTTTCCCCGGATGCGCATGGATATTTCCGGCGTCACCTTAACCACTGTCTTGGCGTGTGTGCACATCTCGAAGTCCCCCAGTTGATTGATGTTGCCGCGCAACAGGCCCGAGGTTATCTTTCCCGTTGAATCGAGCACTGTACAGAAAGACAAGGGATTACTAACTCACTGTGGGGCAGTCACAACTTACTCTGCAGCGTCCAGAATTTATTCCCCCGCAACTGGCGGTGGAAGATCTGCATCTGCTGCTTGCACTCCACGTCGCCGACGTGAGAAGCATTCACAACAAAGCCAGGAACTGTGTGCAGCAACGACTCGAAGTGGTCCTGACTCATTGCCTGAGCTTCCCAGCCCTGACGATTGGGGGCGTCTTCACCACGCGGCAGGGAAATTTTCTTCTCAGGTTTCCCAATCGGGAAGAGCGAGTTGAAGGGCCATCGGTTGAGGTATGACATCCAGTCGGAGGCTGCAGGCTTGGGCTCCTCGGCGGGTTTCTTGAAACTTCTGCTGATCCATTGAATCCAATCGATGATGCCATTCGTCTTTTCTACAGGTGGTTCTGCCGGCGGTGGGGTGTTCGCCTTCCCGCCGAAGAACTTGCCATACCAAGATGCGAAGAAGCCTGGTTCTGCATCCTCCTTGGATGCATATTTTGGCTGCTCCTCCGTGTCCTCCTCGTAGTCCTCGCCATACTTGTCGGTGGTCTTTTTTACCGCCACAGACTTAGTGCCGTCGACCTTGTGCACACGCTCGAACTTGAACTCGTCACCCGTGTCATCTTCGTCGTCTTCCTCGTCGGCACTGTCCTCATCGGATGGAATCACTCGCACCAGCTTCCGGAATTCAAACTTACGTGCAGGCTTCGCCCGAACGGCTCTCTCTCCGCCAGTCTCACTTCCGTCACTATCGCCCAATGCACGCGAGAGCTGCGGAGAGATGAACAACACTAGCAGAATGGCCAAGCAGAAGCATTTCACCGATGATGTAAACATCGAGCGAAAAAAAGCTCTCTTTCTTGGCGAAACGAAAAATATGAACTCTCCGCGCGGATGGCGAGCAAAAATTAAAATCTGAAAAGTCCACTCCTACGATTGACGGTAGGCGCTGCTAATGATTACGCACTCGCTTTAGTAACTACTGAACAAAAAACGCGTTGAATGCACTTCGAAAACAGAACACAAAACGACACTGCACACACCGAAGAAGGAAGAGTTCCTTTTTCGCAATGAACGGGGCACCTATGAAGACCTAGAAAAGGAAATATTTGCGCTCGCAGAATAACACATCTTCTGCCTACGGTCGCGTTTTCTCGTTAACTGAGAACCGCTGACGAGTAGGCACTCTAGCGAGCGCAAGCAATTCGCGATCGGCGGTTATTTTTAGAAAAGCGTCCTAACGAGGCGTGTGTATTTTGGGGTTCCAGCTGTTAAAAAAAACATTTTCAATCTTCTGCCGCTACCACAGAGTGGGAGACCAGAAACGTGAGCGAGCATGTGAGAGCGGCGATTGTTTTGATTTTTGCTCAGCTTTTGGCACGAACGTGAGTTTTCGAAAAGCGTGCTCGACTCGATGCGGACGGTGGTTGCAAATTCAAAGTTCAATGTGGTTGTTCACTGGGTTAAGAGGTGGCGATTTCGATTGCAGTTATCCGAGACACCGGAATAAGAGCCATTTTGGTTGGCATCAAGGTTGGGACAATCATCATGAAGAATTGTATCAGCAATTGTTACTTCCCCCGCACACCTCGTTAGGTAGATTTGCGTCGATCTTCCAAGCGGAAACCTGTGCGATCCTAATGGCCACGAACTATATTGTGAGGAACTGGTGGAAGGGGCGAAGTATTTGTGTCTGTAGCGACAGCCAAGATGTACCCTACTCAACCCTTTAACCACTTCCAGGAGTCTTCTAAAGTCTTCTCTGAATTGGGTCGGCTGGTTCAATTCGCTAAGACTTATCTGGGTTCCGGGCCACCACGGGATCACGGGAAATGAGATCGCCGATGAGCTTGCTAGACAAGGATCAGAGGAGATACTGCGTTGGGACTACTCGCATCCTCGGTTAGAGCTTCCATCGATTGCTGGGCTTCTCGAGAGCACAACCGGACGTGGCATGACTCTCCAGGACGTAGACAAACCAAGCACATGCTCCCTAATCTTCTTCTTCTAGTGGCACTACAGTCCGGGGTGGAACTGGGCCTCAGTCAACAAGCTTCTCCAGCTGGCACGATCTTTAGCCAGCTGTCTCCAATTACGCGCACCAATTTGGTTGAGATCCGTCTCCACTTGTTGGCGCCATCGGTTTCGTGGGCGTCCTCTATTGCGTTGTCCCACAGGTTCGGAGTCGAAGACTCTTCGGGCTGGAGCAGTTTTGTCCATGCGCTCTACATGGCCTAGCCATCTTAGAGGCGCTGAATCCGTAGACGCCTGACTAGGCTCATGTCGCTGTACAGCCCGTACAGTTCATGGTTGTATCTTCTTCTCCAGAAACCATCAACGCAAACAGGACCAAAGATGGAACGCAGAACTTTTCTCTCGAAAAGACCAAGGACTTCTTCATCTGCTCTTGAGACTGTCCGGGCTTCTGCGCCATAGAGCAGGACAGGGATGATGAGGGTCTTATATACTGTTAGCTGTTAGCTTGGTCCTTCGAGAGAGAGCTCTACTACTCAATTGCCTCTTGAGCCCAAAGAAACAGCGGTTGGCAAGAGATATTCTGCGTTTAATCTCGGTACTGATGTTGTTTGTACTGTTTACCTGGGAGCCGAGGTAGACGAAGTCCTTAACTAATTCGAAGTTAAAGCTGCCTACGGTGACGTTCTGGCCGAGACGTCGGTGTTATGCGTCCTTTCTAGATGACAGCATGTACTTCGTTCAGCCTCCGTTTCAATACCAGCAAACGCTTCATTGACGGCTCGGTGTGTTCGACCAATCACGTCAATGTCGTCCGCGTATGCTAGCAATTGTTCGGACTTCTGAAAGATCGTGCCTCTAGTGTTGGCGTTTGAGTTTCGCACGATTTTCTCCAGGATGATTTCAAAGAAGTCACATGACAGCGCGTCGCCTTGTCTAAAACCTTTTTTGACACTGAAGGTCTCGGTGAGTTCGTTACCGACCTTGATGGAGCAGCGAGAGTTCTCCATCGTCATCCTGCACAACCTGATGAGTTTGGCAGGAATGTCAAAACTAGACATTGCGTTGTATAGCTCGTCTCTATGCACGCTGTCATATGCGGCCTTGAAATCGACGAATAGGTGAGGTGTGTCGATTTGCATCTCTTGGGTTTTTTCCAGGATCTGCCGTAGGGTGAAAATTAGGTCGATGGTGGACTTTCCCGGCCTGAAACCGCATTGGTAAGGACCTATCAGGTTATTCACGAATCGTTTCAGGCGCTCGCACAAAACGACAGAGAAGATCTTGTAGGCGATGTTTAGGAGACTTATTCCTCGGTAGTTGGCGCAGTTGAAGGGTTTACTTTTTTGTGGATCGGGCAAACGATACTGAGGTTCCACTCACCGGGCATGCTTTCCTCGAACCATATCTTACAAATGAGTTGGTGCATGTACCCTACCATCTCATCTCCATCTCCACATCTCCTACAAGTAGATAGTAGCAAAAATTGTTGCAATACCAAAATAGGGTAACGCTGCTAGTGTTGCGGGATATACCGCTCTTGAGCAATATGAGCAAGATCCTGGAGTACCTGGTAGCGCATAAACTAAAGCGATGATCCATGGATCGAAACGTCATCCCGGACGCGCTGTATGGATTCCGGGGAAAAAAACATTCGACGCTACATTCTCTAATGAAGTTCCACCACGATGTTGTAGCTGCCCTGAACAAGCGTTGCCTGCTTCCTGGGAGTGGAAAAAGCCTTCGACACGGTCTGGATAGAGGAACTCATCTACAACCAGAATCAGATGGGCAAATCAGAGAGAAAAAATCAAAATCGTCTACAGCTTTCTACATTCTAGAAGATTATAAGTTCAAGTGGAAGGCAGCCAATCAACTGATCGGAGCACGAAAGCGGGAGTTGCGCAGGAGTTGAAGCTGGGACTCGATGCTCTTCAACATCTACACGGCAGATCAACCGCCTCCAAGCCAAAACAGTGAGCTGTTGTGTATTCACAGATGACTCACTGACTTATGCCAACTTGCAGTCACCATTGATCGCCACGCGAGGTGTCGAAATCCAAACAGCGAAATAAAATTGGCTACTATACCAAATGGGCTATCCCTGTCAATGATAGGAAATCGATGCATATGTGCTTAAGGAGACCATCTCGATGTGGATGCAGATCAGCAGCCAAATGTCGCAGGATAATGAAAGTGCTTCCTAGCGGTACGGAAATAACAACAGACAAAGAGGTGAAGTATCTTGGCGGTAACTCCACGGAAAGGTTGAACTTCAACAGCCACTCGAAACTGATCCTTAAGAAGGCCAAACGTAGGCTTCCATCACATCTATCCCTTGATTCGTAAGGCAGCTTTTACGCAAAATTCTTCGCCAATTTTTCAATATTTTGGACAAGGGAGGTGAGACAAAAGAGATCACACATTAAAAAAAATCGGCGACGAATTTAGCGTGTGTAAAAGCGGCCTAAGCAAAATGGATTAGGCCAGAGGACAAGGCCGATTTTAGCGTACGTTACGTTTCCCAATACTGCACACAATTTCTAAGACCAGCATGGAGAGGCTCCCAATTTTCGAAAGAAAAATACTACGACCTTCGACAAGGACCATCGAAAGCACCACATCCGTACGCATCATGCCCTTGCAACAGTACAGGGTGACACTGACAGCAGCTTCTAGACATCAACAACAATTCTATTGAAGCAATCAGGAAACAATGGCCGGACAACGCTACTTTTACGCGCTAAATCTGCTAAGCAAGCAGAACATCCCAACAGGATCTAACAATGAGCTGCATGGCTTCTACCGGAGTAGCGAATGCAGTCATCATCGAGGCTAAATCAGCTACCACACCACCACGCGATGGAAAATAACAACCCGATGTTAGCTTTAGGATATATAAGAAGGTGGCGTTTCGGGTATGCGCGTCGACTCCTACGCACTTGTCCGTGTCTGGGCTCGATTCCTGGTACGACAAACAAATAATTTGCACGGCCCTACCTCTTTTGAGTCACTGACAATGTTCAAGATTGGCCGTTCGGAGTCGGCATAAAACTGTAGGTTCCTTCCAATCGGGAGAGAACAATAGCACGCACAACACGAGTGATTGCTGAGAAGCTAGGCCTTCGCCCTCTATGGGTTGATGCGCCAGTGAGTTCCTATTTCCGGATGTCAATTTAGAAACCAGTCTTTACCATCCACCAAAAGCACTCCACAAGGGAACGCTAGGGACTGCGCAGGAGGGGCATCTCACCAGGAGCTACAGATGAACGCCGAATTTCGGATATTGAATGCTGCGTAAGCGAACAGAAGACAGTCTGCAGACAAACGACGATGAGGACACAAATTCCGGCGTCATACACTTAATTTGGATGAGGATGAACAAAAATTACGTCCCTCCGACTTCAACGAGGTCAAGGTAGCGATATCGAAACTGAAGTCGAACAAAGCTGCTATAGCGGACGAATTGTCCGCGGAACTGTTTGATAGTAGCTGAGGATGATCTGGTTGGACGCATGCACCAGCACATCTGTAAAATATGTTCGGAAAGCATGTCTGATGAGTCGAATCTCAGCTTCATTTGTCCGGTCCACAATAAAATTCCTTTGACTGTGCCAACTGTCGAGGGATAAGTCTCCTTAACATCGCCTTTAAGATCCTTTCTGCAGATTTGTGTGAACGCCTGAAACAATCCCATAAGTTCCCATCACTTGATTTTCACACAACGGCAGGTCCTGCAAAATACCCAAGAAATGCAGATCGACAACCACCACCTATTCGTCGATTTGAAGGCAGCATATGACAACGTGCATAGAGACGATATAAACAGCGCCATGTCTAGTTTTGACATTCCTACCAAACTCTTCAGATTATGTAGGAAGACGAAAAACGTTTTAGACAAGGCGACACGGTGTCATGTGCTTTTTTCAACATCATACTTGAGGAGATCATGCAGAATTCATTCGCCAACACAAGAGGCACGATCTTCCAAAAGTCCCTTCAACTGCTTGCTGCGGCGAGAGCTGTCAATGATGCATAACATCGACGACTCGGTCAGAACGCCACCAGTTATAACTTTTGGGGTAGTGAAGGACTTCGTTTATCTCGGCTCCGCTGTAAACAGTACAAACAATATCAGTATCGACATCAAACGCAGAATAACTCTTGCCAACCGCTATTTCTATGAGCTCAGGAGGCAATTGAGTAATAGAGCCCTCTCTCGGAAGACCAAGTTGACTCTGTATAAGACTTTGATTATCCCCGTCCTACTCTACGGCTCGGAGGCGGATGAAGAGGTTCTTGTACTTTTCGAAACAAAAGCGCATTATTTGGTCCTAGTTTGCGTTGATGGCATTTGGAGAAGAAGGTTCAACCACGAAGTGTATGGGCTGTACAGCGAGAGTCTAGCCAGGCGTCTACGGATCCAACGCTTAAGATGGCCAGGCCATGTAGAGCCTATGAATAACTTAGCTCCGGCCCGAAGAATCTTCGACAGTGAACTCTGAAGTAACAGAGGACATACACTCACAAGGTGGCGCACTCAAGTCGAAGGGGACCTCAGCCGGCTTGGCGTGCGTGACTGGAGACAACTGGCGAGACACGTGCTGGCTGGAGAGGCATGTTGAGTGAGGGACAATGCAACAGAGACGGTCTACGCACAAGGCGGCGCACATAAATCGAGGGGAACCTCAGAGATCGTGCTGCCGGGATAAGCACGTTGGATGTGCCCCAGGTCCACCTCGGACTGTAGCCCCCTAAGAAGAAGTAAGTAAACAGTGAATAAATACAACTCTCCTTTGTAACTAAAGTAGTTTTATTTCCTGATTGAATGGTATATCAAAATTATAAAATAAGTGGTTCACGCAAGTTTTAACTTAAAATAAAGAAAATCGAATTGAAAACGAACGCACAACTCAAACGGATATTCCCTGTAAATCAAATCAATAATTCACGTCATGCTTTAAAAGTCCTACCAAGCAGCTGCTATGGCATAGATTTAAAAAGAATCCAAAAGATTGTCCTTCAAATCTCCCCCGTGTTCACATTTGTACGTCGCGGTGGACGGCTGAAATCCTGTGAAACCTGCTTCAGACACTCGGCATATGTAGATCCGGATATCCACAACGGTGGCGTCATAACTTGCTGTGCCGAGTGATAGTAGTTTGTTCCGCCGAACTGCACTTGACTGAGAATGTGATTTGTTGCGAATCTGGACTGGGTCAACGAGAGCGGCAACAGGGTGATTCCAACGTACGGCAATCCATTGTGACCACAATCGAACTTGGCCACCTCCCACGGTGAGTATTCTCGGCCGGGGAAAGTGAGGTTGCTGCCAGACACTTGGTAGCACAGTACCAACACGATTTGGGTGTCGTTCAAGTTGTATTTAAGTGGCGGTTTGTTGCGATACTTTGGCATAACGGTGCCGAATATTCGTTGACCGAAAATCCAATCGGTCAAGTATGTGTAGACTTCCTGGACCATGAAGCTCTCCTTGTACAGTTGGATGAGTCGGTCTTCTGGGGATTTTGAGAGTATCAAGCATGCCCAACTTAGGTCGATGATTTCAACCATATCAATTAGAAACTGCTTCGGAACGCCATGTGATGCGATGAAATTCATCTGTCGACCGGGAACAATTACTCCAACTGCAAATGAGAAACAGAATCAATACGGCATGAATTGACCAGGATCTCCAGGACCTACGCAAGTGAGCGACATCTTTCTGGGCGAAGAAGACATAGTTGCAGTCAGGGAATCCTCCGATTTTGTCAATCAACGCGACGACTACTTCGCACAGACGGGAGTGTATGTCAACCAGCTCCTTAGACTGCAGAGCGACGATGATGAAGCGAAGTGGACACTGCGAATTGCGCATCAGCACCACCCCGTATTGAACGCCTTCTGTTTCGAAGAGAGTCCCGAATATAATCACTGGTATGCACCACATGTTCGCGATGCACTTCAAACGGAGAAGCGCATCGAAGTCGGTGTTGCGCATGCGATGAAGCGACTGTCTGAAAGGAAATTAAAGGCATACAGAGGAAGCAGCAGCGAATAGTCTACTTACTGTGCGGATGGCTTAGCCCACTCAACCACAAATCTGGAATCGCCCAACACAGCTCCCTGCATTCTCTGCAGCACAATTTCGGCCGCCTCCCGGCAAGTAAAATCCACAAAGGCGTTCGTGCGGACTTTTGAAATTTTGCGAATCTTCGTCCGCGGCACATACTGCACCATCAGCTCGATCAGATCCCGGTTGTTCAGCTTCAGATCAACATTCCGAACGAACAGCGTCTTGTTCTTAAAAGTATAAAGATATTTCAAAACACTTTTTGAGTGTAACTTATCTCTTACGGATACAGAGGCATCGGTGCCCTCCGAGTTGGCCCACACGACTTTCAGGTCCTGTCCCCAGAGTCGAATTATGCCCGGGCATGTGTTCTTCTTCGCCTCCAATGCCTCGTTGTGGGTGGCAAAATTGACAAACACATATCCCACATTGCCCTCATTGTTCTTCATGGGACTCTTTGTGAAGATCCGCTGCATCGACGGGAAGACTATCCTCAGTTTGGTTTCGATTTCCTCTTCAGTCAGATGCCGCGGAATGTTGCTGACAAAGAGGCGACACTTTTCACAGGAGTTGACAATGTCCAGCGTCTTGAATGGCTCGATGAAGTAGTGATTGAGCACTTCCATGGCACAGGCTGCATCTTCCTCGTTCGTGTACCGAACATATGCATATCCACGGATTCCCTGACTGAAGTCAATTGGCACACGGAATTGGTAGATTTTTCCGAAGCGCAGGAATGGCTCCAGCAGCTTTTGTTCGCTGATGTTCTTCGGGATGCGCCGTATGTACAGCTCACATGCACTGTTCGGTGGTGGTCCAATCCAGTCTTCGGGCGGACCAAAGACTTTACGCCCGTTTGTCTGCATAAGCGAGTAGACAACGGTGGTGTTTTCCACGGCGGTGACTGTAAGCGATGTTTGCGTTGCACTGCCTATCGGCTGAACGTTTAAATGTGACATGTCCATGTGAAATGCCTTGAAATCCAGAAGAATGCCTGCACAGAGAATGAAAGTTCTGCGATGTGACGAAGTTTATCGACAAGACACGATGGAGAAATTTCTGGGAATTGCGATTTGAACGTTGCAGTTTTGAAAATCGCTTCCGTTATCTTTGCAGTGATGCCACTTCGCAGATCCGAACTCAACTTGGCAACTAGATGGTGTGGTGAGATGTTTGTGGCAGATAGAAGATACTTCGATTCGTTGACGAGATATTTGATGTATGATGATTATTTTCCTGTCGATTCGTATGCAGATGTTGATTATGAAAGTGTGGACTGCTTACGAACAGTGCATGGCTTGTTCATGTTGGGGGTCAGTGGAGAATTCGATGGTTTTTGCAAGGAACTGGATCTATTTGAGTTGCGACTCAGTTGGTAATGTGACCGGCCGTTGGACTAGCTGCAAGAGTTGGTCGTTCGTTAAAAGAACCAGCATGGGTACGACGTTTATTCATGACCAAACAATGCCTCTTAAAAGCACTTTAAGGACATCTCCTCTCATTGCAGACCTTCGATCTACCGTAGACACCAACCTAATTTATCAGTCGCATGATCCTTCCTTCACATTAATCCAACACTGAATTCTTGTGGTAGATAATAGATATTCAACCGAACTTCGAATAGCCCGTCTGAGGAGAAATCGAATAGAGAGCTTTTACAAGCTCAGATTCTATTCGGTCCCATGCGGAAATCGCTTGTAGCCCATGAGGGAGTGTTGGTTGAATGTTGGTGTGTTCTCTACTGAAAGCCCTTAATGCATGTGTGTTTGCGGTGCTACTTGTTGAGTACGTATTCGGCATACAACCAGTGGCGAGTGGTGAATAAATTGCAATAATTTTTTGAATTTCAATGCGAATTGGTCAACTTGGTGTGAGAAATGTCGTAGATTATGGCTTGCGATAGATACTAAATAATTCTAAACGATCGCCTAGTTGACATACACTTTTCTCAAAGTAGAAATGCAGGCAGGCAGTGTAATAGTGATTGTCGCAGCACCCACTCGTATTAAGAAAAACACTACACGGTTGTATTTATTTGAATTTCATTATTGTACGTGGCTGTGAATATTTGATATGTTATGAATGCCCGCACACGCAAACATGTTCTGATTCAGTGGATTGTAAAGGGTGATTTTTTAAAAGCTATAGGAAAGTTTTTTCAAAAAAAACACATAAAATTTAGAAAAATGCATGAAATCTTTATTTGAATCGATAGTACGCTCCATATAATTAAATGTTTGAAGATTATTTCATGCAAATGTTGACCCTGACTGCGCCTCAAATGGTCCATCCGCTTAGTCCAATTTTGGCATACTCTTTCCAAAATTTCGGCCGGTATCTCACGAATAAATGCTTGCTTGTTGTCTTCCAATGCTTCAATTGAAGCGGGCTTGTCTGTATAGACATGAGCTTTAATATGGTCCCACAAAAAATAGTCTAAAGGCGTTAAATCGCACGATCTAGGCGGCCAATTGACCGGTCCCGAACGTGAAATAAAATGTTCACCGAACTCGCCCCTCAATAAGTCCACTGTTACGCGTGCTGTGTGGCATGTGGCACCGTCTTGTTGAAACCACATGTCATGCAAGTCAAGCTCTTGCATTTTGGGCAAAAAAAAGTTGGATATCATCTCACGGTAGCGCTCACCATTCACAGTTACGTTACGATTCGCATCATCTTTGAAGAAGTACGGTTCAATTATGCCACCAGCCCATAAACCGCACCAAACTGTGACTTTTTCTGGATGCTTTGGTAGCTCTTGCAATGCTTCTGGCTGATATTCACTCGAAAATCGACAATTCTGCTTATTTACGTACCCATTGAGCCAAAAATGAGCTTCGTCGCAGAAGAAGCGCGCGATGAACTTTCTTAACAGAGCACGCATTTTGATAATAAAATTCAATAATTTGCAAGCGTTGTTCGTTTGTAAGACGATTCATGGTTAAATTATAGACCAAACTGAAGATGTTTGACAGTGAAACAAAACACGAAACGTGCGTCAGCTGTTTAAACCAGTGTTGTTAAAAAGATAATAGCTAAAAAATCACCCTTTTTTAGGTCGAAAATAGGATTGTCCTGATAGATCAAGATTTTTCGGGTACTGCGAGCAAGGGATCGGCAGGTTCTTAGGAGGTTGAGAGTAGTCTATTCTTCTTTCTCATCTCCTCCTCTCCTCCAAAATACCACTAATTCCTCACTGGATTCACTGCGATAGTCAGTCTTAGATCGGTGGACAGCACTAGGTAAAACTCTGCTCAAACAAGAAATCTATGCGATAGACAGATGCCTCTAAATCAATCTTGACAGAAACTACATATATCAATGGCGACAGCAATAATGTCACACAGTCGAGATGCTATCATGGCACTAGACTCCAACATCAACAAATCGAAGCTCGTCTTGGAATGCCTACAAAAGCTAGAAGAACTGAGTAGGAGGCACAAAGTTAAACTCTGATGGATACCTGAGATAGAAGACAATGCCAACTTCCTAGTTAGAAAAGGAGCATAGGAACCCTTCGCGGCTCTGTAGGAGATCATGTCCTCAAAGAAGAATTCAGGGATCTGGAAAGAAGGAACCGATTAGAATCCTGGAACAACGCTCATGGCATGAAGCAGGCCAAGAAACTCTTGGGCCAGTAACAGAAAGTGGCTTGAGGCATGTATCAAAATGAGCAAAAACAACCTCCCCATCCTATCAGGCTTTCTAAGAGGGCACTGCAGCACTTAGGGAAACTAGGCCCATCAGAAGAAGGTCTCTGCAGATTCTTTGGAGAATCTAATAAAATTTGAGAACACGTAGTGGGATTTTGTGGGGTACTTGCTTCTACTAACAGAGGAATAAATGAAGCCAATATAACCGTCTCTCATTCTCAGAAACTGGCTTAGACAGAAAACCGAATACTCTAGAACAAATCTCTTCCACCTTTACACAACAGGAGTCCATAAACCTCAAAACAACTCTGAAAAGAACCGCATGTGAGGGGAACTCTCAAGAAAGCAAAGGTATGAATAGGAGGCACAATTGATCTGAAGGTCGCGGTGCAAAATGTTAATAATATGGGTGGCACTACAGCCCGTACAGGACCAGGGCCTAGCTTCTCAACAACCACTCTTGTTATACGTGCTATTGTTCCCTCACGATTGAAAGGGACTTGAAACCGTGAAACTTATTTATCTCTTTTGTCCTACCATCGAACCTAGACACGGTAGGTCCAAGTGCGTGGGAGTCGACGTACATACCCACAACGCAACAGGCCACAGACAATTTAGACTTGATATTGCTTCGAAATTGGCATTTTGAATGGAATCACAACATCATGCAAATGATATCCACGGGAGTTCTTGCAGGACTCGACTCTGACAAGGACTCTTCTCGGTTCAACTCTCGAAATTAGCAACATTCACAATGCACGGCTCCACTTCTTTCGAGTTAATCGTGAATAAACCTATATGTCGCGGTGCATTATACCCTCAACAACAATAAGAATGATAATAATACAGCTCTGCTCAAGTGCATCGCACTCAATGGAGTGCAACGACTGGGTTTCATGTGTCTCAGCGGAGCGGTAAGAAACACCCCGTCTACTGCATTTAACTCCTCCACCATCAGTAAGCCTTTCTCAAAATAACAAACTCCATTTTATTAGATCAAAATTTCAAAATGTTTTATTAGTTATCTTCTTTTTTTTTCAATAATTTCTGGAAAATGTATTGAGATTTAATGTTTCTATTTAAAGTCTTTAGTAAAATTTAATTGTTTATATTACATTACATAGATAATAAAGATTTATTGTTCTTATATATGTACACGTATTAGTTTAATTTGTTTCGAAATCATTTTCAACACCATTCAACACAAATAAACAACTAGCCAAGCAGTATTCAAACAAATCGAAGGTATTCATGCTTAGTTACGAAAAATGAGTTTAAAATGAGATACCCACATAAATATGTTATTCAATAAAATCGGCAAGATTTAACCCAAATATAAATAAGGTAAGCAAGGCATAGTATTTCGTTCTGGTTGAACGTAGAAATCAAAGGAACCGAAACAATAAATAATCATCTTATGCATAGAATAATAATTCACGTCTTAATGTAGCATATTTACTTATAGTTTTCTTGTATTCGTTTTCTTTATATGTATGTTTGTATGCGTTTTTTATTTTTAATCAATCAAATCCTCAGTGCTTGCAGTGCATTTAAATATACCTTAGGTTTCATTATATATATTTTTTTGTATTTTTTGTTTTTGTTTTGTTGAATGTTTCATTAAATTTTATGAAAAAATTGTTTGGCTTTCAAACAGAAAAAACACACGACAAATAAAATACGTAATGGAATTATCTTAGCAAAAAAATAACGTATTTAAATATACAGTGATGTAGTTTATTTGAATTAGTTTTTTTTTTTTTTCTTCATTTTTGTTAGGCTAACAACTAGGGTGTTCAGACTAAGACTAAGTTTGAGTAAAGCGTGTCGAATTATAGGTTATCTTCTTTCCTTTTTGTGTTTTTTTTTTCTTTTTTGTTCTTAAATGTATTAAAATAGTTGGTTTGAGTTCAGACTTTTTTAAGTACTTAGTACTAAGCAGATTGTTTTGTCTCGTAAAATTTATTATATCAGTTTGTTTTTGTTTTTGTTTAGTTCTTAAGATACCAATTTAAGATGTATTCGTGTATAGTTATATTTTACAATTTCATACAAGAGAGAATTACTTCTAGTACCCGTTTCAATTTTGAAGGTAGATTATTAGAGAGGCTGAAGGGCGCGTGGGCTGATGAAAAAACAAGTGGGATGTGAAGAGGAAGTTAAGTAGAAAGCAAGAGAGGAAGAACAAAATGTGTACGACTGCGATAAAAGAGGTTCTGATGGACTTTTGCATGAAATGTACACCAGTTCACATCCATACATGGTCTCATTTGTTTCTTGCGAGTATGTGGTTCTTGTTTCAGGTAGTCTCTGCGAATTACAAGTACAAGATTACAAGATTTTTAATTTCAAAATATGATTCACGAAGTGTTTGCTTATGTTCTTGTATGCTTTAAAGTAAATATCCTTCAGGAAGTGACTTTACTTGCTCAAATCTTGTTGACTTGTGTATTTTCTCCAAACGGAGTCATAGTCTGAAGTGGCTTCTTACGGTTTTTCATGTGGTCTCTATTTTTTGTTTGATTTTTAAGCCTGCAACCGGCAAGACCCTGCACTGTCGTTGCTAAAAGGGACCTTTGAAATGCAATTTTCCTTTGTCTCCTCATGAACAAGCTGTCGTTGAATAAATTGCAGACTTTACACGAGTTACTCTGTCTAGAAAAAGCTTCTAAAGGTTGGCTGTTCGGAGTCGGCATAAAACTGTAGGTCCCTTTCATTTGTGAGAGAACAATAGCACACACAATACGAGTGGTTGTTGAGAAGCTAGGCCCTAGGCTTCTACGGGCTGTAGCGCCACCCATATAATTTTTATTATTACACCAGGTGCTAATGAGAAAAGAGAAAAATGCAGAGCTCAAATCTATTCGATCAATTGGGATTCTTTAACAGATCTTTGTCATTTACAAGCATACTGCTTAATGGATGGCAGTAAACATTGGCGTCGGGATTTGTGTAAGACATATTTTATAAAAAGAGTGTCCGACGATAAACGCAATCTTAAACGACTAAACGTTGAACTGGATTCCTCCACTCTCCATACCACTTGTTGAATTCATACGAATTCATACATTTCCCTTCAATGGAAATAAAGTTCGTGGTCAGAATTCATTCGTTTAGCAATGAATTAGTTTCATTCTTGTATAGCCACACCGACTATAGAGGTCTGTGCATTTATAAGGCTATCGCATCGATGATTGGCTGCAAAAATGTATTATCTGTCACTCTCAAGGCTTGGAAGCGACGACGGCGACTACAAACAAGTAGGTAGGCTTAAGGACAGAGTCAATACAACAATTAGTAGCACTTTGTGCCACTTTAAAGCCGCTCATTCCGCTAAACATATGCACATACAACCGGTGAAGCAATCCATCAGCCTATCCAAGGATCAGTTTTTTTTTTTTTGAAGAAATACGAACAAATTCGCATGCACGCGTTAAGGGCCATTCATTTGAGCCGCGAAATACCAACGCGATCTTTCCGAAACAACCATTTCCCAGCCCATATAAACAAAAAGTTATACCTCTTGGTATGCAAACAGATGAGCATTGAATTATCGAGTTTTCTTATCGACAAAAATCTCGACAAAAGATAGTTTAACTATCCTAATTAACGATTTTGAATTGTTTCTCTGCGAATCAATCATTCTCTTTGCGAACTGTCAAGCTTCGAAAGCAATACACAAAGTGGCAAACGCTATCCACAAATTCGCGACCAAAAAATTCGCAATGAAGTGTCAGTTTTCACTAATTCTTCTCTGCGAATGAAAAAAACTCCATATGAATGAAGTGTCAGTGCTTGCGAAGTTCGCAATTCGTAGCGACCTCATATGAATTGCCCTTTATTGATACCCTACGATTTTTCATGTGGTCCCACTAAATGACTTCGATAAAAGAGGACTAAAGAGTCTATCGAAATATATAATTTCTCAAGATTTATACGCGTTCAGCGTTTCTCTTAGTCCCGCTGACAACATAACAGAGCTGGAGCCAAAGTGAGTGGACTTTTTTTCGGAAGAGGATGTACTTGGACCCAGCTCCAGATGCAGACTTCAAAGTTTTGAAATTGAGCTTTTCTTGACATTTAAAGGTTTTTGAGCCTTATTATTATTTGACAAACGTGGTGCCTTGAAGTCTGAAAGTTGTTGAATCAGGAGCTGAATCTAGACTCATAACGTAGGAGCCGACAGTCCACTTACTCACTGCATCACAGCGGCCACATTATGAACAAAGCACGAATACAGTCGAACTTCCCTATAATGAATTCGAACGGAAATACACTTAAAATTGAACCAGAAAGCTGTGTTTTCGAAATTAGTTCATTATATGGAAAACTTCATTATATAGAAGCACACTATAGGGACTGTATTTTGCCCACAAACCTCTTGAAAGGTATAAGTAATTTAAGAATAAAGACGAATACTGAGTTAAGCAGGAAAGAAATATTGGAAACCGATCAGGATACAAGTGAAAAATAGATGAAAAGAGAGGCATTCAAAAGAAGTTCATTATCAAATTCAAATTCAAAAACAAATTAAAAGACTTTGTGCATTATTTACAAGGGATCTTTGATTGTAGGTAAATAAAAGAATAACCCAAATAAGTTTAAATACATTTCCTCGTGCATTCAGTCGAAATACACAATTATTTTTATTAATAAATACTTCAATAGTTTATGCAATAAATATATGTATGTATTTACAATAGACAAATAAAATTCTCAATAGATCCTTTTTTTTTTGCGTTTGCTTCATTTGTTTTGTTTTGTTTTCTTTTTATTTAAGACTTATATAGCTAAAATTCATAAGACCTTCGTTTCAGTGTAGAGATTTTTCTTTTTTGTTTCTTTTTTCAAATACCTTATTCTGTATAATATAAACGATTGTTAGGAGGAAAGGGATTCAATATTTATTTGTATGAGTGTGTGGATGTGTGTTCCTTTGTGTTTGAATGTGAACAACTGAGTGCAGCTACTTAGATAGAGATAGAGAGAGAGTGAGTGGCAGAGGGGTTTTTGAGATAATCTATATGTGTGTAGTATTGCATTTGGATACAAGTATTTTTTATTAGTTTTCTTTTTTTTTGGTTTCTTATGGGTTTTCTGAATTGGACCCAGTAATTTACATCTGTTTTGTTTGTTTGCTTTGCATGACTTTTGTATTGCAATTTACATTTAATTTGTCTATCTACGGTTCTATTTTCAAAATTGCTTTAAGAATATAGGAAATACACGTTATTTCTTGTTGCGGAAACGCTTTTGTAAAACAACTGAAAATGAGAAACTACAATCTGGTCAATTCGTTGTTGTTTATCTACAGACAGACGGAGAAAATCAGAAGAGAAGGACTAAATGAAATTAACTTCAAATCTATACGTTTTTTTTTTTTGTTTTTTGTTTAATTTATTTACACTACGAGTAATAGAATATCTTTAAGAATCAGATTGTCATTTGCTAATAAAATGATTTTTTTTTTCTTAATTTATTATGCTCTTCAAGTTTTCAATTGGAAACGAATGAAATAAAAAAATGTAAATTAATGGATTTTTTTTTTCTCAAAAAACTGTCTAACGATTTGTTGCACATTGTAGGGGCATGAAATATGCAACAAATCATTTGCAGTTATTTGCAAATCGCATTAAATATTTAATTTTTTTACTCCAAATTCATTCATACATAATTACCAATATTAAACGTTATGTTACTTTATGAGATTGCATTTCAAATGCAACATCGCGGGGTAGCTAGGCATTTCATAGCTTCTAAATGTATCTTATTGCATTCGAATGTGGTTCATTCATAATTGACTTCACTCTCTTCCTCCAAGTTTTCCATTATTTTCTACTTTTCGAGGGAACTTGAAAACTTAATCACTAGAAATTGTTTAAGAGTTATTTTTGATTTGTTGTTTAGTATTTTTGTTTTTCAATTTAATGTTAAATTTTTTAAATTTTATGTGATTGAAAATCATTTTATTTACATTTAAGTCTTGTAAAAAAATATACTTATATGCAATAGTTTTTTTTTTTGTTTTGTTTAATCAAGTTTCATTTTTTTTTTGTTTTACATAAATTTTCGTTTTTGTTAAGCCTTTATCACTTATTTTAGTTTTTTTTTTTTATTTTTATTTTCGAATATACATGTAATAACGCATGGTTTGCGTAGACTCATGAAGAGGGAAAGGAGATTGATTGTATTCAAGAACTAATGTTGCCATTTTCGTTGAGTATTTTATGTTAAGATTTCTTTTTTGTTATTATTTTTTTGAGAAATATAAATAAATAAGTGTATTTATTCAAATATTTACAAGAGTTTAATGATATGCATTTTTTATTAACCGGGACTATACAAAATTGAGTTCTAAATACATATACTATTCACAATAGATAGATTTTAAGATCTTGCTATCCATCAGAGGTGAGGTTTCTGCACATTTTGGAAAAAAATGTCTAAGTTCGACGTATGTTGCTAACACGATGCGGACACTGAAGGGCATCTTATTAACTGATGAGCATCTAACTATGTACATGCCCAGCCACTTTATAACCATGAAGTCACATAAAATTTACTCCGAATCTATGTACACATCACAAATTATAGAAGATGGACAACAGAAACAGTGATTGAGCATCAAAAAATGGACAAAGAGATGCATCAGCATTTCATATAATTGAAGCCATTAAAACCCATCTCAACATTTCCCAGAAGAGTATGATTGATACAAACGTCAATCATATTCATCCTATCGACGTGCAAGCAGGTTGCGGCATTTCGCAGAAGTTTGGCCAAATTTCAGACGAGTTCTTAGAAATAAGCGACGTTGACACAATGACTGTCATGGTCACCCGTGGGTGTAGTGGCTATCAAATGGGCACTCAAACTATGCTCTGGCAGACGAAATTGATAGCCGCTTGGAACAAAATTCAATGCAAATTGAAAATCGAAGCATGCACCGGTGTACTGCGTGGATTTCACCGTTTATAGGCCGTTTCTTTGGGGATAAAACGTTTTTTGGCATCTGTGAAAAGCACACAGTATTGGCATGTTCAGAGATCGCTCACAAAAGTTGTGGGCTGAATGCAATTCGGGGGAAAGAGTCAAGCAAACTGATCAAAACCTCTTCATCTTGTGATGGAAAAAGTAGATTAATTCGATTGACTCTTGTTCAGCTAGGTTGAGCAAGGGTCAATGTAGCACAAAAATGGAAGGCAATTGCAAAAATGTTTTATTCAGATGGTAGACAGATTAGTCTCTTCCGAAACTACTCAAAAATGTGCACAGATTAAAAGCGAAAAAAAGGAAGAAAAGAGAGAGTTTGTTTCCCTGGACTTTACACCCGTTTTCTTACAACTAAAGTTCATGTCTTTATATCATTTACAAACATTTTCTGACAAACAAGATCGTCTATTGCGATAATAAAACATTATTAGTCGATGTGTATGAATTGTACACATTGTACACACTATAAGCTACCGATGTTTGTTAGTATGCAGATAGATTTAGATAAATATACAATTTACAATAATCAATTACATTATATATTTCAATTATAGTTGCATATGGAATATCACAATGTTGAAGTGTTTTGTTTTTTTTTTTATTTTCAATCATACTTATAATTCATCGTTTTTTTCTTTTTTTCTTTTGACAAACAATCAACTTTCGAAGCAGATAAATTAGTTAAACGTTTCACCTTGAGTTCTAGGAGAAAAAAAAAACAACAAATAAAATCTACTAAAAGTGCCTTAATTATTTACGTCTGTTTTTTTTTTGTTTCTTTTTGATCTAGTTGAGATTTTTGAAAATTAATTTATAATGGATTCTATTCATTGCTTAACATTTAAAAATATCTATAAATTATTAGCTTACTATGCAAGAGTTAAACTAAGAAATGTGTTGTTTTTTGTTTTTGTTTTTTGTTTTCTTCTCGTTTCTATCTTAACAACTATGAATAAATACAGTTTAAGTAATAAATTCAAAAGTATATTATCTTTCTTACATTAAAAGATGTCCACATAAATTGGTAAAAATTATAACAAAGAACAAAATGAAAAAGAGACAGTACAACAAACAAATCTGATGGTAGTACAACAATCATTTAGATCTGCTCTTGAAGGTCCATGCGTAGAAATCTTTCTTGAGCTATTTCACAATTGTTGTCGTTTTTTTTTTTTTTTTTGATTTATTTTTTTTTTTAAATTTTCATTGGAATGTTATAGTTTGTGATTGAGTTGCGTGAATAAGAGTAGAATTTGTTCCGATAAAGTTAATGTTCGCATTTATGAAAGAAGGAAACACATAAAATAAACGTACAAATGAGAACGAATCGATTTAAAATAATTTATAAATAGTTTTACGATTACAATGATGCTCGAAATGATACTGTGTGGTGAATACAGAGGGGGGAGGGAGCGAATGTGATGCGTGTGGAGTGTGCTATTCGAATAGTTTGGATTTTTGTTTTTAATGGGTGGACCAGCTGGGACGAGCTCTACACTTTTGCATATTTTGGTTGTAATGATTGTGGTGAGACTGGATTACCGCAGGATCTTACTTTCGAGATAGGTGGCTATGTCACGGGCATTGACATTGAATGCGGACATCATTGGTGTGCATCCGGTGTCGTCGCGCAATGTTAGATTGGCACCGGCGGCTACTAACATCACCGAAATGTCGCGGCGTTTGTTTTCGGCGGCCACATGAAGAGCGGTTTGTCCTCTGGAAAATGGAAAAGAAAGAAGAGTTCATTTTGTGCGATTTTTAGTTTAGTTTAGTTTTGAAATACATCATGCCGGAGCAACGTTTACAAATTGTTCAAATTTCCTTTAAAAAAACATGGTTCAATTTGAGAAGAAACTTAAGACATTTTCGAAGCCCCATTACATCCCGAAAAATGTCAGACATTTCATTTGGAACGAAACGGATGCAGCTGTCAGCTTTACAGCTGCCCTGGTGATCAGGCAGATGTTCGTTTTGCACCCAATCGACACAAGATATGGTTTCTGATGCCTATGGACGCGTTTCCTTTGCAATAAATTGTCCTGAGACTGAGAGTGGTATGTGCAGAGATTGATAGACGTTGGCCGAGGTATTCGTACATCATCGACAACTTTACATAACTCTACTATTTGGCAGCTATAACGTCGGTAGTCAAGGTACACAAGTCCTTATGTTACAACAATATCACAATAATCGTGAGCAGTTCTCTTGCCAAACGCATTCTTTTTGGCTTCAGCAGGGAATTGAAAAACAAGTCGCACGTGCTGTACGACGCTACCGGACGCTGCGAATATGGACTTCGCCCATGAACCTTGTCTATAGCGGATAAGGAACTGGTTGGATTAAATGGAAGATACTGCGATTTACCTTCCGCCTTTGTAGACTTCTAATAAGGCTTCTTCGGATATACGCGAATAGAGACAACATCTTTGATTCGGATTGGATGTCTGACAATCAGACGCTGAATGATCCCCTGCGTATTTACAGTGACGGATGATGGGGTAGGTGTCTATTACAAAGATCTCAATATTGCGGTTTCATGGAAGGTCCCTGACCACCGTTTTTCAGGCAAAAACTATTGCCATAAAAGACGAACTGTTCCCGCTCAAGAACAACACGATTTGTTCGGACTGCCAGGCGGCGATGAAGTCTCTGTACATTTTTGTGTTCAATTCAGAAACAACACTTAACGAGATGGCTGAGCATTTCGGTATACACCTTATATGGGTTTCGGGATATTGTGACATAACGGGCAATTGCAAAGCTAATGAACTCTCAAGTTGTTCTCTACAACCTCAACCTCTTCCCTAACACCAGGAGAAGATTCACTTTCTATGCCGATCGCTACAGCCTACCACCCTCTTAAGATAAACACAATGAGAACAACCAACCACAAGCGGTTAGAAGGAACCACTCATCGTAAAACAAAGGAAACATGGCAGCACTAAATTTTAAACGATCACTCTGTCTGCTCAAAGTTAGCAGGCCTTCACTAAGGCTCCATAACCGGACACTCCGCAATTGACATACACGAATGCAGGACGAGTGTCCGACACAATGGTTTCTGCAGAAGCCACATGGATGAAGAGAGGGCCACAAATCACCTCCTCTGCTCATATAGCGCTCTGCCAAGTCGTAGGTCGTACGGTCTACTTTCTACTATTTCTCAGCGAACTAAATAGTGTAAGCATTAGCCATCTAAACCGCTTTATTATAAGCACCAACTGGTTTCGAGCTTAGGAGTAATCAATCCACTTGATTTACTGGAGGACTGACTTCTGAAGACAGCTACTCCAACCAAACTTAACCTAACTTGGCACGGAATAACTACGAACTGGATTGACAGGCATATTACGGGATCACTTAGTTGCTCGAACTTTTATCAGCTTTGAGTGCTGTGCTGCAGACGTTTCGGTCGATCCTAAGGTCTACTCCGGGCTGTAACGCCGCTCGAAAAGAATAAAAAAAGAAAAATAAAAAAAGGAAAAGATGAAGCTTGTCGTTTCAATAAAAAAAACTTTGGAGCTAGCTATTCTGCTACTTACAAAAAGTAGCGCAAAACATCTTCAATTTAATAAGTGTCTTACGTAAAATTCAAAAACGAATCCAGAGCGATTTTGTTACCACGGACACAAGTCAGCAAAAGTGAACGAAACTCAACGGAACTGAACTGTCACAGTTTATCATTTTACGTCCAATGTGGCTCGGCTTGTAATTTTCCAACTCCACATTAACTTGATTTATTTCCGATCTAAATCGAAATGCACTTGTCTGCTCAACGCCCGACACCCGCTGACTTGGATTACATATAGAATCACTATTTGGTATGCAAATATTTATAGAAAATTAACTATTATAGAATTAATTACGAAAACGGTCAATAATAGACCAGTCAGCCATAAATATTCAAACAATTTGATCCTAATTAGAAAACTAAACCGCCTGTGAAAACATCCCACGCGTTCGAGTATCCATCAACACAACTACCGCTTGGCAAATAAACACCACCCCGGCATTTGAAAATCATGTTTACTCACTTGATACTATCCACTTTGTTGATGACAGCAAGTGGTGCACAGGATATAATATATTTGACAATGTCCTTGTGGTTTAATTTGCATGCAATATGTAAAGCTGTCTGTCCCGATGAGTCTACTGATTGCAATGAGAATCCTTGTTCATGTAATGCACGTAACTGTAATTAAAATACAAAACAATTGAAAGTGTCAACAGCAGGCAACCACACATCCCGTTCATCAATCAATCATCGACAGGCAATGCAATTTATTTCAAAAGCAAATAAGTTAATTAATTTTTTTTCGTAAAATGATCATAATTAGTTTGCTAACTACCAAATTTATATCGCCACGTTGGGCTGCTAATAATACGGCATCGGAAGTTTTTTCCAGTACAGAGCTATAAAAAAAAAATACAAATTTGAACACAAAAACAATATTAACACAGTTTCGTTTCGAAATCATTTCCAGTGTGATGGGCGTGCGAAGGATGGAAAGATGAGGAAATGAGTGATTTTTTTGAGTGAAGCAAGCTGCGAAAACTATTAGCGAGAGGTTTCTGAAAAAGAGATGAGAAGCAAAGCCCTACGTTACTTGAGGTGTGGCGTTGAAAGTGGCAGTTGACGCGTCCATGAGTTGAGTGGAATCTTCCGTTGCGGGTAGTTAGAAAGGACGACGTCTAGGTCGTAGGTGCGACGAATGGGATTAGGGACGAGTTTCATCATTTGACTTTAGATTATATTAAAAGCTGTGTAATTTACTTAGAATTTCCTTTCGTGCAGCTGTTGAAGAATAAACTGGTTGATTTTCCTGCAAATATGGTCCACAGTGAGTGGTTACATAATCTGCTCCGTTCGCTCCGCCCGAAGTAATACCAAATTCGTTGGACAGAAGGGTGGGTTACAAAAGCTGCTTATGCCAAGAAAACGAATCCATTCATGAATTTCAGAGAAGTCAATTTTGAATATGTACAGGGTGGGCCATCTAGTGGTTTTTTCTTAAAAATTAGGTTATTTTGCAACTGACAGCTGTTTCACACTCGACATCTTGACAGAAAGTTAGTATCATACCTCCGTGGAACGAAATGAGTCGCTTTACGCTTGAACAACGTTGGGAAATATTGAAAACTTATTTCGAAAAAGAGTGCTGTGTAGGAGTGTAGCAGTGCGTTTTTTGAAAAAAAAAAAGTTTTGGCCCAAATGAAGCATCCACCGCGTCTGCAGTACTCAAGTTTGTGCAAAAAGTTCGTGAGACTGGTATGCTAGTGGACAACACTCATGATCACCGTCGTCGTACGGTGCGCACAGATGTGAATGTGGCTGATGTGGCCTTCTTTGAAGATGAGGCTGGGGACAACGTTTCGGTCTACGGTGGGCTTTACACAGCCATATTTTTCTTTTACTGAAATTGAAGACATGGACTTGGACGACCTCTGATTCATGCAAGATGGCGCGCCATGCCCCACAGCCCATGACACAATCGATATTTTACTCATTAAATTCCCAAATCGTGTTATCAGCCATTTTGGCGATGTCAATTAGCCGCTACGGAGCTGCGATTTTACCCATTTGGACTTCTGAGGAACCGATGTTATGCCAACAATCTGGAAACGATGCATGCACTTAAGACCAATATTATCCAATCAATCCGTGAGCTACAGCCCGAAAACATCAACAAGGTTTTGGAAAATTGGGGTGTCAGAATGCACTACTGTAAAGCCAGCCGAGGCAGTCAGTTAAACGACGTTGTATTTCATAATTAATGGCAACGTTTGTTCTTACTAATAAAGCAATAATACATGAGAAAAAGATAATTTTGTTCATTTTATTGCATTTTTAAAAAGAAACTTCTATTTGGCCCACCCTGCAGATTCCTCACTAGGATCTCAATTGTAAGTTTCTAGTAAAGGCAACGACACCGCTACATCTTCCTTATAAGAATAAGGTCTGATTAATCGTTTGGATTGCCTAATACCGCCCCCTATTGGTCTAGGCCAAGTTTGTTTTCCCATTCGGTTATCAGCGTTGTAGCTGTTGTCCAGTTGACATTACAATACGGTTCAGGATCTTTGAACGTTGATCTCGAGCAAGCTGTAGTGAGCTCATCTGCAGATTTCTTTGCCTGACGTTCCTTGTGTCCAGGGACCCAGCCGAGCTTCGCTTTGTTGTGTCTGACAAGAGGTTTTAGTGCCCGTGTTAGATAGGCACATAGAATGTGAAGAATCATTTCCACTTCTTTTTTGTTTTCCTTTTCAGTTTCCAGACACCTTCTTCATTTCAGAAGAGACCAGTTCAATCCGAAGGGCCAGGTATTATTATGCGACAATATCGGCGAATATTCAAACATCACGAGAGAGAAACCCTCCAGTCATAATCCCTGCATGAAACACCCAACAATGAGGATCAGGAAGAAGTTTGTTTAACGATCAAATTATACCATCAACTGTTTACCTTCACCGGTTAAGAATATGATAAGTGCTGAGGAAAATGGTTGGCTGCATTTTCTCGCATATATTTTAATGCGGAAGAAGAAATCTACGGAAATCTGTTGTTAAATCGATAACTGACTGAAAAAAGTAACTAACCGGCGATTAATTATTCGCACGCGATGACGATTCAGATCTAGCCGAGCTCAGTTTTACTCACTGAACGTGCTGCTTCATTAGGAAACAATTAGAAATAAAAAAATGGTGTGAGATCGAAGGAGAATACACAAGTCAACAGTCATTTGCAAAGTTCCCCAAAAGTCAATACGTTTATGGGAATCGGACAATTAATTGCCAATTAGAGTTTACAACCGCGTGAGCCATTCAATTCTCAATTAAATTCGTGCGGAACATCAGAGGGCATGACTTGTTGATGAGCGTATCATTAATCGTTTTCCCGATCGGACACGCGAACAGCCATTTCCAAGCAGTCTGCTCACGTTTTTGAAAGGCGCGTCATGATATCGGTAAATTGTGGCAGAAAAGATTTTAGAAGGCAATTACGGCGAACTGGTCTAGATGTTGATGCATTTGATGGAGCTGAGCTTAGTTAAATGTGTTGGAGAATATTCTGGCAACTGCAACGAGCAGGCTGAGGATAGAAATATAGAGGCAACACCTTGTCAGTCGTCACGAGATCGAAGTGTCAATCTGGCTGGACTGAGCTACAACCGATGTGTGATTTGGTAATCGAGAACTTTCCAAGACTTGAAGGAATGTCATGAAGATGATAACATTTTTGACATCAAAATACGAGTCTTGAGGCTCTCGACCACTGATCGACAACTGCAGTGATAGTGCCGTTAATTTTATACCAACGGCAAATGGTGACGACCAGATACTGGGATTCGAACCGGGGACCCCTCTAAGGGGCAGGCACTCAACCAACTGCACAATCCAGCTGTTCGTTTCAAGTTCAGACTGTTTTTGAAATAATCGTGAATCTGGGCGTCCATCAAGGCCTTGGGTAGGTGGGTAGTTGCATTAATGCACTTATGCCAAAGGAGGCCTGCTATATGGCGCGGAGGCATGGACTTTGTCAAAAGCGGATGAAGCTGCTCTTGGTTGCTTCGAGAGGAAAATTCTTCGTGTGATTTTCGGTCCCGTCTGCATAGATGGTGAGTGGAGGAGGAGATATTATGACGAACTATACGGGCTGTTTAGCCACAAGAGTGAAGATCCAACGATTGAGATGGCTAGGTCATGTAGAGCGGATGGAAACCAATGCTCCGGCCCGAAAAGTCTTCGAATCCACCCCCAGAGGGACGGCGCATTAGAGGAAGACCGCGACTCTGGTGGCGCACGCAAGTGGAAAGCGACCTCAACCAACTATGCGTGCGAAACTGGAGACAGCTAGCTAAAGATCGAGCTGGCTGGAGACGCTTGTTGGTTGAGGCCCAGGTCCACCTCGGACTGTAGCGCCACCTTAAGTAAGTAAGTAAGTAAAGTAGGCCCAATGTACCGCCACGTGGGTGTTCCAAATTAAAGAGGGTTGCCGTGGTTTATGACAACCAGCGAGTTTTCACAACAAATTTTACTAGCGCGTTGACCGTTATCTTACTGAGGTCGTTTGGACTGTCGAAGAAGTAGGGACCTATGGTGGATTTCCTAGTTGAGGCAAGAGCGGGACAGATGCATAGGAGGTGTTGGGTGCTTTCCTCCTCCTTTTCGTTAAGGCAGCTTCTATAGAAGTCGTTGGAGAATAAGACTAGTTTTTGTTTGCGTGAAGGCCTAGTAGGCAGGTCCGGTAATTATTCCCACTGCAGTGCTAATTTTGGATCTCTTTAGGGACATCAGGCTAGGATCGAGAGTTGGCCAGATTTGATTTGAGATTCGACAAGTGATGCCTGTCGACCACCTGGCATTGATTTTCTTTGTGTATGGATTATTGAGCCGTACCTTGAAGGGTGTTATAGGTGTACCTCTGCTACAAGAGAAACTCGCCATCTGGGTAATACTATAGACAAAGCTGTAGAAACAAATCGAAGAGACTACCTCTGTTACAGATGTTCCAACTCCTGTCCTTTATCAAAGGACACCCTCTACAGAAAATGTAGCGAGATTGTGATGCACAAGTCGTAGACTGTTTACTGGCACAGGATTTCTCGCTACAAAACAATTATGGCCAACTCTTTATCCGAGACCATCACACAGTCTGATGAGAAAGAGTAAGCCGAATCTCATGACTCTTATCGGCTTCATCCCCTGCCCCATTGGAACTCGCGCTTCAAGATTCGATATGCCCCACGCCTGCTGCTTAAGCTGCAGAGACGAGGAAGAATAGGACAATTTTGTACACGTTCTCTGTAGTTGCAGCGTCCTGTCCTCTCGAAGGAGTTGTCACTTAGGGGTGTACACTTTAAACTAAGCAGTCATTTTCACCGCTTTATCAAAACCACCCACTGGTTTGCAGGGGAATAGGATCGACTAGATCCGCGGGGTAAGACAACCTATGATGTGCAATTTTATGTGGTGGTCTCATTGCTTCGTAGGTCTTCGAAAGTGAAGCCATAGCCAATTGTTAACCGATTTTTTGGTCTAAAATTGAAAATACGGGTGGGGAAGAACAAGATCACGAATACAAGCTGCCGAGATGAGATTTCTGTCGTGCTGTTGTGGGAGTTACTCGCCGACATAGCGTGAGAAAGAGGACAGTGCGCGAGAAGCTCTACGTTGAGCAACTGCTTCTTCGAACGGAAGGGGCTATGATCAGGTGGCACAAATGTCCCCTTCATCAGGACTTCCGAAATGTGTCTTGATAGGCGACTCCATCGGATAAGCGACCGCATGCCAGGTGGTTGGACCGAGTCCAAAAAAATCGCCTAGTTTCTCTTGAGCATAATTAATAATGCGCTAAAGTCGATGACGGAGGATCGAGTGGCCTGGAGGTCTCCCTTTAGTGCATCATGCTAATCAGACGATGATGTGAAAGACTCGAATATGTTTTGGCTGTATTGCAGGGATTACGTCCTGGATGGCGTATCTCGCGTCTTGCTGATGTGAACTGTGATTTGCCACCATTATCACTAGTAGCTCGAAAGAGTTGGAGTTCGAGGGTTGAACCGAGAAGAGTCCTCGTCAGAGTCGAGTCCTGCAAGAACTCCCGTGGATCGCATTTGAATGATGTTATACTTCCATTCAAAATGCCAATTTCGGAGCAATACACTAAAGCAAATTTTGATCGATGATAGATTGCCTTGGAAACCAGAAAATGGACAATTTGTACGAGAAATATGTAATTTTGTAGATTTCCACTTTCAACGAAACCTCCTTCCTCTGATGATCTAGCAAAAAAGCAAAGCAAAGCAGAATGATGCGAGAGAGAGAAGAAAAAAGGACAGCATTGAAATGAATACCTGAAGTTGAGTACATCTTCGGTTAAGCTGAACAATCTTTGTCTGTTGCTGCATGCGTTAAGTTTAGTTAGTTCAAAATTAAAAAAAAGAGGACAAAATCAAAACGAAAAACATTGCAAAACGAACAGAATTCAACCAAAAGACGACCAAAGATACAAACAAAAAAATGAGATCAATAAAAATCAAACAAAATTAAAATCAAAATCGTGTTCCAAATCAAAGTGAGTCTCAGACGAATGAACAAAGAATGATAATAAATTTGAGGAAAAGAAGAAGACAAAGTAAACGAAAGAATATGCGTACGTATTTGTTTCGGTTTAAAAAAGAAACAAAAAAAATCAAACAAACTTTACCTCTTTAACTTCAACTCGGCTTTCTTAATCTTAGTCCTCACTAGATCGTGGTTAGTAAAAACATATACAACAGTTTATTATTTTCATATAAAAAAACACAACCGAAAATAAAACGGATTAACTTCGACAACTCAACGAAATCATACAAAATTCGGTAAATTGGAAAAGAAAATGGTGGAAAATAAGAAGAAAGAATGAAATAAATACAAACGTGGGCAGAGGGTACACAACAAAATCTACTTGAAAGGATAGAGATAAGAATAGAGGTTTGTTTTGTACATACATTTTGTGTATACTTTTTTTTTGCATGCTATACCATACTCTGAAGACTTCGGAATACTGTTTAGCCTTTGCTTTGAACATAAGTGTTGGTCGTGGATCATCCAGACGCCGTGGACACCGTACAACAGGAATACTTACTTACGTTGGGCAAGGACTAAGCTGTATTCTGAAATCCCTTTGCGTTTTGTTCTTCATAGAAACACAAAAATTAAGTTTAATCTAGTTTCTTTTTTCTTCTTTTTGTTTGCTACATATTACTAAACAGCGTTGTTGTTTTTTTTTCTGGAGATTTTCTCGAGTGACTATGTGTAGTTTTATTTTTCAAAAGAATAATATAACATGCATTGTTTGTTGAAGAAAGATATTGATACATACATAGATAGATAGAGATATACAGGTGCTTAGCTTGGAGATAAACCATTCAACTGATGTGGCTTCTTTCGAGGGGGGAAACTTAAATCCAGCAATGTTGTACTTCTACGATACTGTTTGCTACATTGTTTCAACAAATCAGGAAACCGAAGATAATTTATGCTTACACCTTGAGTGTGGACAAGAGGATAATCTCCTCAAAGGAGTGAACAGACATGAAATGGAAACGGTTGTAAATCAATTGCAAAGTGCTATTCTCATCGGTTCATGAAAGGAAACCTACAGAGTCTGGGAAACTTAATGCTTCCAACACTAATTTGAGACTGCAATCGGCGAAGTGATGTAATAAGCTTTCAACTAATTTACTGATGCATTAGGCTGCACGTAATAATAATAACATAGGTGGCGCTACAGCCCGTAGAGGGCCAGGGCCTCGCTCGCAGCAACCACTCGTCTTGTGCGTGCTATTGTTCTATCACAAGTGGAAGGGATCTTACGGTTTTATGCGAACAAACGGTCGAGTTTGAGAAGCTTTTTCTAGACAGTTTCATACTTTTTATACTTCAGCTTGTTCAGTGACTCGAAAGAGGTGGGGCCGTGGAAAGTGTTTCTTGTCGTACCAGGAATCGAACCTAGACAGGTCCAAGTGCGTAGGAGTCGACGCACATACCTTCAGCGACGGGCCACCACTCCACTTTACAATTAGGCTGCACATAGGCCCATTGCAGTACCACACGCATTGACCTAGATATACGTGGAAGTGACAGTTGGCGCTTACAACAAGGCACTGCACGACCAAAGGAGGTGATATGTGGTATCCTACTTAGTCTGAGCAGTCAGAGTGACACGCCAGCACCGACGTAAAGTGTGTGCAGCCATACATATTTGATGATCCGGCATCAGTTTCGCCATCAATTTTAACTAACAGAGACTTGAACCGGGAAAGAGAAATAATTTGGCAACCAGCTACAAAGAGCCTTAAAATTGTCTCTGAAAGAGGGAACTAAGATATACTGCTCTGCATAAGTTGGACGGAACTATGAGTAAACCCATAGTAAGCAAACGGTTGCAGAAAAAATACCGAAAGTAGCAGAAGCTAGCACAAAAGTTGGCGCATTTAAAGCCACAACCGCCATTCTGTCTATCTTTACTTGAAACAAGAGCTCCAACCCCAGGATTTCAAGAGGTTCAAGTTCAAAAGAACCTTTACGACGAACTAGTCACGCCGCAACAGCAGCGTCACATAATTCAAAAGAAAATTCCCCCTAACTGGGGTGTGAAAGCCAATACCTCGGTTTAGAGACATTCGGGCAGCATTCCGACAAGACATTTATCGATTTTAAACCAAAGTAAAAGCAGCGTAATCAAATCTCTCAGCTGATTATGTTTCCTAACATGCCAATCGATGAATATTCGATAAACGAACCGTAAACAAAAGCCAGTGCAAACATTACTGAATTTAAGTATTCCCCAGGTACATTTGAAACTTAACAACTAGAATACTTGTGTGTACATACAACATTTAAACAAACAATTAACACAAACACAAAAAAAAAAAAAAAACAAAAGCATTGGAGAACAATACAAAAGAACTGAAAAACGGATATGCAATCCGTGTGCCACCACCAACAAGGACACATGCGCATGCAGTCGGCAGAGGTTCTTTTGTTTGCACTCAAAACCAAAGACTTTACAATTCGATATTCTTTTTATAGAAATGGTAATGCAAAAACATTCGTTTACTACAGTACGGAAGGGTTGCCATACCCGTATTGGACGAGCGTCCAGTCTGGTCAATGTTGCGACGTTCGTTCTCCTCCTGGCGCTGTTGGAAGGCCGAAAATGCACGCTCCTGATCGGGGGTCTGCGGCAGGGTGGCACACTCCTGATCCAAAACATACACATCATCTGTTGCAATGTCGGTAATGTAGTGAAGATGCTCTTGCGCTCGATCGATTCTAAAGAAACGCTCCGCTGTGCAAGCTGCAAATGATGAAAAAACCATTCAAATGATGTGGATCAGAGTCAGAGTCTGGATTCAACTCACAGTCAACGAAACACCATTCCTGGGACATTTTGGGGTAACTTGTGGACTCCTCGAAGAATTTATTGATCGTATTCCGCACTTGTTCCAGATCGGAGACCGGATCAATTTCCACAGTTCCCAGATTGACGGCGGTCTTCTTCAGCATGTCCTTGTCGTAGTGGTATTGCTCATAGTTCGGCATGGTTATGCGGAGAATGTTCATGTTCAATGGATCCAAACCGGCAGTCCTGTGGATGAAAAAACAACCAATAAATCAGTTATTCGCTACTCTGAATCCATTGTTCCCGCAACGCAGCCCTCAATTAATACTGAATGTCTCAATTTCCATTTTCAGTTCACCCGCAACGCAACCTGGGTCATTGGCTACACTTTGATTGCATTTAAAACCAATCATGTGTCATCGGGTTGGGCATTTCATTAGAAAGTGCAGACACTGTGCACATAAATCGATTCCTCCAAAGGGAACTGCGCACCGTGCACATCAGAAAGTTGCAATTCTAACACCCTCGCTTCGGTGCGCTTAACTCTCCATCCCAGACTAGTCAGGAAAGGGTTTAATTAAGTTAAAACAAAAAAAAAAGCTGAAGCTGTCACCACACTCTGCACCCAGTCCGGATGTGAGTGGAACGATGTAGGAGTAGGAGTATATACTCATACTTACGCCACGTTCACCCTTCCGTGCTTTCGTTTCGCCAGCATCACAGCCTTGTTGAGCAGTTCGATTTCGATTATTGACGGTTTCACACGACACGCCTCGCCGTCGACCTGCATCGGGATTGTCTTGGTGGTGACGATTTTCGCAGTCTTACACTGGCAGATGCATGTGCCATGGGCACCGGCCTGCAGGAACGGCAACTGGTATGTTGTCAGTCCGACGATCTCGAACATACCATCGTCCGTTGAGGGTACGGATTTTGTAAACGAATCATTCCATGGATGGGTTCCACCGCCGTAACTGAAAAGGAAATTGAAAAAAAAAGAAATAACAGTTAACTGGCTGTACATACTGAACATGAACTGAACTGAATACCTTGGGATATTGAGGACGAGTATTGCATGAACACGAGCTTCCTTCAGTTTTGGTGTGTAATCGACGCCGTCGGCTTCGAGGGTAACACAATCTGCGAGATTTCTGTACTTCCGCAGGATGAGATCCTTGCCACCCATCTGGCCGTAATACATTTTGTTCCGGAGACGGGAGTTAAAGCGCTCCGGGTGAGCTTCACGGGCCTCGTGAAACTCTAAGGCAATATGGGCATCAACGCCGAACGAGAAATAGTTGTTAATCACGTTCAGGGGCAGGTTATCTTTGCCCTTCTCAGTGGGTTCCGCATCGGGATTGGGTGTTACACTAACACGCCAGCGATCCAATAAGATTGTGTTGGACATTCCAATTTCGCGGAGGATTTTTCCAATCGGTTCATCGGTGTAGCCCTGAAAGGAGTACGTAGTATTGCGAATTGGATTGTGAATAGTTGGCCGGTTAAAGCGGAAGCTGTTGTATACTTACACCACCCCAGCCGAGGGCGCGAGCCAAATCATTGCCCGTGCCAAGTGGGAGAACACCGACAGCTGGTGGCGGCTGGATATTGATTTGATCCAAAACCGAGAGTACCCAGCCGACAGTGCCGTCACCGCCGCATGCGAGCACTCGCAGTTGTGGGGCCTTTCTGAACATTTCCAATCTGCGAAGGAGGAGCAGGGGAGCGGGTTAAGAGTAGAAATCGAAATATGTTGTTTTTTGTATAATAAATCAGTGCGTCATGGTGGGAGTAAGGGTCTATGCCTTCAGGGGTTGGGCTCAAGGAGTTAAAACCAAGTCTAAGCCATTTGATAAGGGAATTATCGCCTCTATCTATGAAACTTTGAGCCCCAACAGCAGGAGCACGATCTTCCAGTACCAACTGGGAGTCATTGACGAATCTGAGGGCACTTGGTGAGGTCGGGGTCGGCGAGCCTTCAATGAAGCGTCTATTGGCATAGGAGCAGGTTGTGTCAATGCAAAGAAGACCTGGTTCTCGCACAAGGTATCCTGGAGGTCTCTCAACAGTCTAGGCAGACTAGATGACATAACAACCGCCATTCTGTCTATCTTTACTTGAAACAATAACTCCAACCCCAGGATTTCAAGAGGTTCAAGTTCAAAAGCCTTCAATGAAGCGTCTATTGGCATAGGAGCAGGTTGTGTCAATGCAAAGAAGACCTGGTTCTCGCACAAGGTACCCTGGAGGTCTCTCAACAGTCTAGGCAGACTAGATGGCATAACAAAAGGACAGGCAGACATGTACAATGTTGGTCCGTTGGTTTTAGATGTTGTTCCTTGATAATTGATGAATTTTCAACTACTTTGAGCCACCCTCCTTAAGGGAATTTACCGTCCAAACCCTAATGACAGCCCACCCTACACCAAAGAAGAACAAACAAGAATAGCTAATGTCATAATTATACTCACCCCATTTTCGGACCGCCTTGTGTCAAGTCAAAGACTTGCCGAGGATTGAGAATCCATTGAAACTTTCCCAACAGCTTCACACCCTATTTTTGCGCAGAAGAAAAGAAAAGAAAAAAAAAACAAAAAGCGGTAAGCGACACAGAAATCAGACAAATAAAACCATTTACCACACCTCCTCCAATCGAGGAGCTGGGCATTGCTTACCTGGTTACCACCACTCTTCGGATTAATAAACACTATCACAGGTATTGCCTCGGGCGATGGAATTGGCTTCACAATGAACGCTCTTGGTTCCTTATCTTTTGGTTTCTTCTTGTTCGCTGGCTTTCGTTTATTATTCCGCAGAGAGGATTTAAAGTTTCCCTTATTCGGCAGCTTGACGATCCACGATGGTGGCACAATAATCGGAGAGTAGTTCCCTGCGGAGGAGCAGACAGAAAGGAAATATAATTGGATTCGAAAGGAGATGGAATTAATAATCGATCGGTTTGTTCTTTGCACATGGCTGCGAGTTGTTGTTGTTTTATCACAGATGGGCGAAGTAGGGGAGTGCGCTCTGATGTTGATTTTGTGTGTGTCAGTTGGTGGATTGGGGAATGTTGTTTTTTTTTCTTTTGTTATTGCAATCAGAGAGATACTCTTGCGGAGCATCGAGTTCAAAGTTACTGGCTTGTTATTGTAGACTTTACGTTGCCGCAGAGAAAATAATCGAGTGGTACGGCGATTTCCATCGCTCAGTTATCGAACTCAAGGTGTCTCTTGTCGTCCAGATTCAACTCTTGCATCAGCAGAGGATCCAAATTCAAACGCAAAGTTTCCCGGGTTGACTGTCTGACGGCTAATCTGCCACGAATCGACATCTCTCTGTGTCTTCTGGGATACTGGCCGCTTCGGTGGCTATGTTTACTTCATTTCGCACCAATCTCTACCTCGTTGGTGGCCTTAGGTCCAAAAGAGTGTAGTCACAGTCAAACTTTTCCACGGTGTGACGAATTGGCTGCACACTGAAGACCATGATGACGACCGAATTCAAGATTGAATTCACGATCGAATTCACTACTTACAACTCAGCTGGAATTTCGATAATATTCTTTAATAATTTTCGCAGTTGCGGCAAGCTGCTGAAACATAGCAATTGACTGCTATCTGGTCAGCCTTTATCGGCAGTCTGAAGGCCTGAAAGCAGCTACCGTGCAAATCATCTAAATCTATTCAAAATATAAGTGCGAAGCTGCTATTCGCAATTTTATATGCAAATGCCTTCCGATTAGAGCTGGGCTATCACAAGACAGAGGTGTTGAGTTGAGTTTTGACTCTCTTTGTTGCTCGTTACAGACCTTCCATAGTCTTCCAACTTCCATAGATTTCTATTCAATGAGGCAACCTTCTCAAGGAATATGATCAGGTCCTGCACTTCTTTGTTTGTGTCGACTCTTAATTACAGAGCATTGTGCCATTTCTTTTTTTTTCCTAGGCATTTTTAACCCTACACTGCAGCACTCAGACTTAAAACTGAGTACATTGTACTACCAGCAGCAACCTAGGTAGGTAGGTAAGTGGGCCAGCTTACTTGTGATGCCCATAGTCAGGCTACCATTGATCGACAACTCCAGTGATAGTGCCGTAAATTTGATCCCATCGGCAAATGGTGACTAGACCAGATTTGAAAAGCGTATAAACTTAGCTTTCAATGAGATTCCAACCGGGGACCCCTCTAACTAAGGGCATGCACTCAACCAACTGCGCCATTCAGTCTTAATTAAGGACATTCACCCATGCATGCCTTCGATCGATGTTTTCGATCGTTTTTAGTTTCAAATAAGAAGGAAAGGGATAATTTGGGGCGAGGCTTCTTCATAGAGTATCTCTCAATTTTTGCTTTATTAAATAAAGGGTGATTTTTTAAAAGCTATAGGAAAGTGTTTCAAAAACAAACACATAAAATGCAGAAAAATGCATGAAATCTTTATTTGAATCGATAGTACGGTCCATATAATTTAATGTTTGAAGATTATTTCATGCAAATGTTGACCTTGACTGCGCCTCAAATGGTCCATCCGCTTAGTCCAATTTTGGCATACTCTCTCCAACATTTCGGCCGATATCTCACGAATAAATGCTTCAATGTTGTCTTCCAATGCGGGCTTGTCTGTCTAGACATGAGCTTTAACATAGCCCCACAAAAAATAGTCTAAAGGCGTTAAATCGCACGATCTAGGCGGCCAATTGACCGGTCCCGAACGTGAAATAAAATGTTCACCCAACTCGCCCCTCAATAAGTCCATTGTTGCGCATGCTGTGTGGCATGTCGCACCGTCTTGTTGAAACCACATGTCATGCAAGTCAAGTTCTTGCATTTTGGGCAAAAAAAAGTTGGATATCATCTCACGGTAGCGCTCACCATTCACAGTTACGTTACGATTCGCATCATCTTTGAAGAAGTACGGTCCAATGATGCCACCAGCCCATAAACCGCACCAAACTGTGATTTTTTCTGGATGCATTGGTAGCTCTTGCAATGCTACTGGCTGATATTCACTCGAAAATCGACAATTCTGCTTATTGAGCCAAAAATGAGCTTCGTCGCAGAAGAAGCGCGCGATGAACTTTCTTAACAGAGGACGCATTTTGATAATAAAATTCAATAATTTGCAAGCGTTGTTCGTTTGTAAGACGATTCATGGTTAAATTATAGACCAAACTGAAGATGTTTGACAGTGAAGTAAAACACGAAACGTGCGTCAGGTGTTTAAACCAGTGTTGCCAAAAAGATAGTAGCTAAAAAATCACCCTTTATTTGTTCTGCCGATTGCATTGGTATCATTGATATTTGAGATAGCAAAAAGTTCGTGTTGTTTTCGTTTGACCTGAGTTACTCATTTTCTTTTAACAACTCTGTCAATTCTTTGAGACAACTTTGGTTTTTAATGATAATACTCTACAGCCTGTAGAGGTCCAGGGCCTAGCTTCCACAGCAACCCCTCGTGTTGTGCGTGCTATTGTTCTCCCACGAGTGGAAGGGACCTACAGTTTTATGCTGACTCCGAACGGCCAAGTTTAAAAAGGTTTTTCGTGACAGACAGTTATTACTGTTTGAGCATTGTCAGTGACTCGCAAGAGATCGTGGAAATTATTTGTACGGAAATCGAACCTAGATACCGTAGGTTTAAGTGCGTAGGACAGACAACGCCACGGTCGATGAAAACTTTGGCTTGCTTTATCTCATTTCGAATGCTTAGGGCAACAAGGGCATTTGTAAAGTGTGTTGATGCTCGCTGATAAACTTGTGATGGATCTGATGATTCAGATGTTGGCTGAGCGTTGGACCTTTTTTCCGCTTGGTGCATGTTAGTGTTAGGAGTAACGATCGCATCTGCTTAATTGTAATCGGTGTTGGGACGAGTAAAGAGCGACGTTTTAAAATTCGCCATCTTGAGATAACACAATCGAAATGGAGAAGAATCCTCATAGTCATTGCAATTTCTCTCTCTCTCTCTCTCTAAATTATGCATTTTTACTCACAAATTACCCACCAATTCGACCCATTCAAGTACGCAAAGAAATCAAAAGTTATATAAGAGATGCATGGCATGCGCGGAATATAAACTGCAGAAGGAAATGTTGTGGCAGCAAGTCGCAGAGACATGCGTGAAACACACAATGTCTTCCAACACAAGCAATTGATATGCTATTCACAAAATGAAATGAGATCAATATCGTTAAACGGAAGAGCTCGGTCGCTAGCAGTTTCTCGTAAGAATTTGCAGACATGTTCGAAGAAATCAGCGCGAGAGTCGCTTTCAAGTGATGCTTCCCTTACAAATTGAGATGTATTTTGGGTCAGCAGACATTTGAGAACTGAAAACAGCTTATACTGAAATTGATTTAACGGCAAAAGTGTTTTGAAATCTTCCCATAAATCAGCAGCAAAGATTATAAAACAGCTCATAAATTGGGTTGTCATTTCGAAGAAGGGTTGGCTAAAGCTCTCGTAACGGGAAAACGCTAACAACGACGCCCTATCGTGTTTTTCGCATAAATGACTGCAAAGGGAAATGGGCGACTCGTCGCATCACATTCCGAGGTAACCTTGATAAATAACGGTCAAGGTGCTGGCGAATAGATTCCAAGAGTAATTTTGCAAAAAGTCCTTGCTTCTATCCTTCGCTCAAACAGGGCTAATCTTTGTCAGAATTCAAAAAATCAGTAACTGACGGATCTGTAAACTTTTTTTGTAAACATAAATCAAGGCATTCTTGTGAACTGATCATTTTCTATCTAACATCGTTGCAAGACAAATTGCTGTTATGCCATTCATCTGACAAATCTGACAACCGTGTGCAAGGCAACTAAGCATTGCAAGCTAGCTTGTTATGGGCACCGCATGTACAGCTCATTGCAAACATTTTGGTAGACCTGACATTTCAGATCAGATCCAGTCGACGGTCGTGTGAACATAGCTTAAGAGAGACTTGGCAAGATGCATAAACGAGGAGTTTCGAATTTAAAGCGTTAATCTTGGAAAAGGAAATGTTTGCACCCTCGAGTCTCGGTGATTCTATCTAGATCAAGGCGTGGATGAGATAGATGTAATAGTCTTTGAGTCAAAGTGCAGAGCTCAGTGTTCGAAATAGCCTGGGATTTATGTTCCAAATTTCCATATCTGTCGATGGTGCATTCATGTCAATTCTTGCACAGAGTTTCTTAAATCTGAATTTTTCCATGAGCTAAGCAAGGTGCCTTAAATTGATTTTAACACAAGTCCAACACTTCATCCTTTCTTGCCACTGCGGCGCACTGATCCCTATCCATTCACAATAAGCTCAGCAGGAGTATTTTCTCCTTTTTATCAGCTTTCTGCCTTGAAGCATTGTCCTCCAGGCAATCGCCGTGCAACGTATGCTGCCATTTATTTCCCTATCCCTGATTGAATATTGAATCCACTTTGAGTAAGCTATTAATGTGGTGAGATGCCAGGAGCCACTGTGTGTGCCATTCTGTACTCCTCTTCGGGCCATTGTGCATCTCTGCTCGGGTGCGTGCGTGTGTTTGGATTCACATATTATTTTGGCAGATTGCCAGTAAAAACCACTGATGGATAGAACGATGAAGAAGGTAAGGGTAGCCTTTTGCTGAGATGATGAATTTGAGTAAACGTGGTCACGATAGCATCATGTGCATGGTGGAACCGACCCAAAAGCCCATCGAGGACAACAGCATGCAGATGATGAGAGAGCAAAATGCATGTACAGTGACGATGCTATTTGGAGCGCACTTGGCATCGATGTAATTGAATTCTGAAGAGGATCTCTGCAGAGGATGTGTCTGTGTGTGTGTGTGTGGGGGGGGGGGGGGGGGGAGCCTTGGAAATGGAGAGTGCATGGAGGTTGGGCATAAATGTGGTTAAATGTGATATTTTAATGTCGGCGAGCGGAGAGTGTTCGAGTCGGGCTTGGTTTTCCCGTAAGTTTATTTGCATAAAACTTGCAGTGGAGGCGAATGGCTTTAAGGACATGGAGTGCGCTTGAAGGAGGAAGCTCCGATATTATGATACCCTATTAGGCGAAATATTGCAGCTTGTTGCCGACAATAGCTGTCCGAGATGGGCTTCAAGTTTTTCGTGCGTCTGTTATTTGGATAAAATCTGCAGATGTTCGTCAGTAGAATCTGCAGTCCAAGATGTTCGTGCGTCTGTTCTGTAGTTCGATAAAATCTGAAGTCCAGTACCCAGAGTTAGTGTCACCGACCAGCGAAGATCCCAGCGAACACTGTTTCGGCTTAATTTTGATTGTTGCTTGAACTGCTCCTATGGCACAAGCCAAGAGGTCTTCACACGCCTTATGCATGCTCAAGCAAACTCAATTCAGCATTTGCATTTGCGATACCGGTCCACCGAAGTCGCAAGGAGCTTTTAATTAAGTGGAGGGCTTAGTCCTCATGAATATGTATCCACCGTTGCTCCGGCAAGAGCTATAATCAACGCAAACGAAGGTATATCACATACTCCGACCCCATCTGTAATTATTCGAGCACAAATACGCCCCGAATTTGTCTCCCCGGTGAGCGAGCGTTCCATTTCACTGTTTGTGCACATGTACAAATCCAATTAAAGTGTTCTTACCTAATGAGCATTCTTCACCGATGCGTCCTTGATTAAAGCACGACTCCTTGTTGTGATAGACATCCTTACACCAAGCACAGGATAGTGCGACAATCTCCTTGGAACCGAATAGTTTCCCCTGCACAGCCTGCAAACGCAAATGAGAATAAAGCAAATAGAAAAAAAACCTCAGTAAGTTATGTAAATGAAATAAATTCGTGGCCGAAAGGGACAGGGAATCGGACAATTTCAGTGATGGACAGGACGTGGCGGGGCCAAGTGAAAAGTAATTAAGAGCAATGCCGAAAGAAAAAGGTTAGCGAATTCGTAATGAGGAATCAACTTGACGTTTGTGCCCAGTTCCGCCGAAGGGATTCGGTTTGTTTGCATTGGCGTTGTATACGAAGCGTCCGCACCGAAATAGCAAACAATTCAAAAGTATTCTGTGGAAAAAAATGGCATTTCTGGATAAATATACCATTATGACGTCAATCGAATTGATTTACCTTGTTCCTTATTTAATTTTTTACACTCTTCAAAAGAAAACACGGCGACGACGACGACGCCAGAGGAATTGTTTAGTTTCACCGACCTGGAGTTGGCAAAGTTTTGCAAGAAGGACATGAAGGCAGCTGGAGAATGGCAAAGGCGATGTGTAAAGTTTTGTTGATGTTGACGAAGTACATATTTTCTTTCCATTCTGATTTTACGACATTCCATTGGTTGTGACGGGTTCGTCGTAAACGATGGACAATTGGGGGAGTTTGCTTGTGTTGGCATATTATATTTGTTCAAGGCTTCGTAAAGGCTCAATTTCAGTTAGATTTCTGCCACAAATGGGATGAGATGTCGTGCAATGGAATGTGTTGAAGAAGAACAAGACGTTTTAGACCTCAGCCTTGAACTTGTTCACCTCAACGTCGTATATTCCATTAATCAGACAAACTAAGTATTAGAGACTATCATGTTTCACCTTGCCAAGGCCTCAGAGGTCAAAGCACTCGAATGAAGTTTTGCCTTGAGAATCACGCCAAAAGTTCTCCCATTTGCAGCAACTATTACGATTGGTTTGAAGGTGATATTTCTTGTTTCCGAAAAATATTGACATCATAACTTGTCATTCATAGCGCAACAAAGGCGGGAGGGGAGGAGAAATGTGTGGAAAACAAGGTGTGCTGGACAGCTTTGCCAAGGCGATGACTGACGTCATTGCAGGAGTTTTCCTGCCAACAGAAATTTAAAGGCGGAAATGTAATTTTTGTACATGTGTCATTTTTGTAAACAAGACAACATTAATAAATAAATTTAATCTTATACCATGTTCCCACTGTGTATTGTTCTGTGTTTCCACATGGTATTACGGTCATTCCCAATTCAATTCATATTTTATACGGATATAAAAAAATTGAATTGTGATCTTAGCTTAAGAAAGTGTCAAAAATCGACTCTGGATGGGGTCACAAAAGAAGAACAAAAACTTAACGAACGGCAAATTGCATACAATGACAATGCTCGATGCATCTTAGATCAGGTTAGGTTGGAGTGACTGTCACAGCTGAATCAGTTGTGACCCACTTAGATCCTGCCTGGATCCAGTGTGCCTATCCGGTGATTGATACACCGATTCCTCGTTAGCCAGGGGAACTAATTGACACCTAAGAAATACCTGCTGGTATCGGAGTGGTATAGTGGCGGCCGTGGCGTTGTGGGTATGTGCGTCGACTCCTACGCACTTGAACCCCGGTGTCTGGATTCGATTCCCTCAAAGAGTATAGCTGCCTAGAAAAACAAGCTGCTTAAACTTGGCCGTTCGAAGTCGGCATTAAACTGCAGGTCCCTTCCATTCGTGACAGAACAATAGCACGTACAACACGAGTGGTTGCTGAGAAGCTAGGCCCTGGTGACTGGCCATCTACGGCTTATTCGAGTGGTCTATCTAGATGATCTACTTCATTATTGGGTTATAACCAGTTTGTTTTATATGTTCTTGTCTTTATGTTGCCTAGTGTGATTTTCCTTGTTCTTGCCAGGGCTGGACAGCTACCGAGGTCGTGTAGCGTGGTTTCTATTTCTTCCTCATCTCTGTAGCACATGCAGAAATAATTGTAGGGCGCTCCCATTTTTCCTGGGTGTGAGCCCAACATGCAGTGGCCGGTAATAATGCCTACGACCTTATTGATTATCTCCTGTTAAGGCTGTACTTGTCTTTATTGGATAAATTAAAGGCTATATTTGCCTCGAAGTCCTGCAAGCAGCGTTGCCGATGTGGCACGATCGTGCCATTATGACACTTTTTGATTGAAATGGCACTCTGGTAAAATATTGAAAATGAACATACGTTTATTAAACAATTCGCTGCATCGCTCACATCTGCCTTCCGAAAGATTTAAACGCTCGTTAAGTTTGGATGAATTTGTGTAAATGGTGCTTATTTATTTATTAACTTAATTTGATGCATTTATGGTGTCTTCTTTTCTAATGAAGTGCAACTCATAAACAGCAACGCTGCCTGCAAGTGTTTAGTTCCATGCATCTCCGTTTGGTGGTACTGATGGCGCCTTGTAAGTAACAGGTTCTTTATTACTTGAAGTGAGGGATAGGGGGTGTCCTGATCAGTTGCTGTTCTAGCTAGCTTGTCGGCTATTTCATTGCTTGGAATACAACTATGTCCTGGGACTAAGCCCAGGATCTCCCTAAAAGATAGACGGCGAAGATCTTAATCGATGCTGTGATGGCCGCCTGACTGTCGATGTATATGAGAATAGATAACCAGTCTATCGGGTTCATTGACAGTAGGCGGGCAGCCCTCACTTCTTCCTGGACTAATCAATGTACACCCCAGGAAAAACTAACGAGGAACATCTACTGCAATTCTCTTTAAAAAAAATGCCAGAAGTTGCAGGCACAACAACAAAAAAAAGTTACGTATACGTCATCGTCACCAAACGCCATTATCTGACATTTGTCGTTTTTTTTATGCTCGTGTGGGACAGTAGACACTATTCAAAGTTACGTCATGGTCCTAGGATTAGCTTCTTCTTCGGCAACCACTTGTGCTGTGAGTGCTATTGTCACGAGTAGATGGGACCTACAATTTTATGCCGCCTCTGAACGGTGAATCTTGAAAAGCTTGATCTAGACAGAAATATTCTTCAAGCACTGCGAGTGACTTGAAAAAGCTGAGGCTGTGAATTATGAAAGTCGCTTGAATCGGGGATTGAGCCTAGCACCCTCAGCATAGGACGCGACTCACTTACCCACTCCGCCACACTCATGGATTTGCTTACCTCCAAAGCAGTTCCAGGAAACATTCTAACAAAAAATAGTTGGTATAACTTGAAAATCAACGTTGCTTTCATCGCATGTATTCGTATGAAATATTTACGAGTACATTGCATGCAGTTGCTTTGAGTAGCTGGCATAATCTCATGACACGTTTGGTTTGCTTTCCGAGAATTTATCAGCGAACAGGGACCGAGTGTGCTGCAGGTCGCAGCGCCATGATGACAAACATTGTTCTATTGGCCAATGCTGTGTGATTTATTCTGCCGTAAAAGGATTACACGTTTTCGCTTAGTAAGCACATTAATGTCCTTGTGAATTATGTAATGAGTTTTGCTTTGACACATTTTAACTTTTCATTTATGGTTGTCAATGTTTTTAAACTTTGGGCGACAGATTTAAAATGACACTTCCGTTCCATATGTCAGGAGCAATGTTTCCAGGAAGGCTGTGCAGCTGATGGGTGAGAAATCGAAGCAAAACATCTACAACTACAATCGAATTCGCGAATAGCCACCTCGGTGATAACGACATTTCGGTTACAAGGATGAAGTGAAAACCTAAGGTTTGGTTTGCAGTACAACAATAAGTAAACAGAAATCGTTCGATTAAAGCGGCAATCGCTTATAACGACCAGAAATTTGTTTCCCGTCAGTGGTGGTTAGCCAGCTGTCTCCAGATTAGCACGGCTAGTTGGTTGACGTCTTTCTCTACTTCAGTGTGACACCTTAGGCTTCGACGCGGGCGTCCTCTGTGGCGTTGTCCCACAGGTTAGCAGTCGAATACAATGACAGGAACAATTGGTAATAGAAGTAGAGGGGAGCCTTGTGCACTGACGGCTCAAAAAAGAGCGCTGGTACGGCGCGGGGGTCTTCTGTGAACTCTTCGAAAAATCCCTGGCGGTAAGAGACGACTGCAGCGTTTTTCAAGCAGAAGCGGCGCGCAATACATGAAGCAGCACTGGCGCTGAAAGTTCACTACGTAATCGGTCGATTCGATCGATCAGCATTTTTTTCCGACAGTCAAGCGGCATTAAATGCCATAGCATCAGACATCCTGACGTGGAAGCTGGTCAGACAGAGGAACAGTGAGTTCTCCTTCCTGAACTCGATGACCCATTGTTGAGTAGCAGGGCAGGGACCCCCGCAAAAAAAGGTTCTGAGCTGGAAGAATCTCTAGTCATCCCGTACGTTACGCTACGCCACTAGGCCCCCTAAGAGGGAAACTGGAGGACGAAGCCCTAGATAGAGCCAGAGATCGATGGCCTAATCTGAGTACGGGACAACAACAGCGAGGGCTCTATCGCCGATGCTGTGCAACACGAGATCAAATCTATTGATTGGTCCTAATCGCAAGGATGGACGTATGCTAATAGGAGTCCTTATCGGACCATAGTTGCGTCTGAACCTACCACATAACGACTTTTGAAGAAGTCGTAGAGATGAAGAGGAAATAGAATCTATCAAACATCTGCTCTGGGACTGTCTAGCTCTAGAAAAGAAAAGGAGGGAGTTTCTGAGGAAACACTTCTTCGTAGAGCTAGAGGACCTAAGCAGTGTTGAACTGAAAAACGAACGAACTTTGTGAATCCGGGCGGTTTTAGAACTAAAGTCAGTCTCACGGTGGTAAACCATCCAAAAAAAGGGACCAATGAACCCAACAAGTTGGTCTAAGTGAGCCAAGGTCTAAAGGGCTCCCTAACCTACCTACCTAGGAGTCGAAGACTCTTCTGGCCCGAGCGGAATTGTCCATGTTTGCAACTAGAAACGTTAAAACTCAAGACATTTGAATTGACCCTGATACAGGCAATGATACACAGAAACACGATGTAAACACACGACCAGAGCACGATTATAGCAAAAGCCTTCAAAGCCTACTGGAAACCTATCCATTTGTTTACTTATGTTTAACCAATCGCATCATCTAGCTCTTAGTCCCAGCGAGTGGACGAATCTCTCTCACAGCAGCAGAGTGTGAGTGAACATATGTAAGCCATATTTCCGTGCCCATTTCAGATCATAAGCCGAACAAAAATGCCCACTTTGATTTACTTATTTCCCCGCAAAGAGTTTTTATAGACGCATAGACCAAGTTTATCACCTCATACTTGTCGTCGTCTCTTATTTACGACGACGCGTCAATCCCATCAAAATGAATGGCTTCCTCGATTTATGAGACATTATTTTACGACCTCATCCCTTCCTCAATAAACTACATTCCCTTGTTACGTACCAGTCTCGAACTTGAAGAAGGCACGCATAAATATTAAGTTCCAAAGGGTTACACCCGCACGCTCTCTCTCTCTCTCTCTGTCGCCCATGCTCCCGTGAGTGAGTTCAGTTTCGCATTGGAACCCCGTCAAATATTTACGAGGGAGTATTCATTAAAAGCAATTTCCTCAGCCGTAATCATAAGCCCATCAGCAATGAGGACGGAGGAGTCGTTGGGCCCAACCCAAATGTACGCGCATAAAAAATCCGCACAGAAGTGATTCGCTCTCGTGACTCATCTGTGTCTGTTGCTGGGAACATCTGAAAGTGACTTTATTCCAAATTTGTAAAAAATTTAGTTCACAGCGAGTGCGTCTGAAAGTTTTCAGTATCATTTTCGGGCGCCATTCGAAAGTTTCGTGGACAAAACGAAAGCCATTAGAGGCTTAATAACCCGAAACATTTTTGATAAGAGAGACGAAATTACCTTGTGTAATTGAAAATTAAAGGCCCACTTACTGGCAGTACGTGTGGGTGCTGCTGCGTGGGAGAATCAGGGTAGTTCCTCGCAGATGGCGTATTCCCACGCGAGTGGTGAGAGACCAGACAGCCCCTCTTGTGCACTTTGGTGTGGCGCGATCTGAAAGATATTTAAAAGGGTTGTCTAGACTCGTACGCATCACTTCGCTTGTAACTTTGTGAACTTAAAAGTCTGTGCTTCCTGCAAGAGGAGACAGGGGCGGAGTAGCTGCAAGTGTTCCCATCTTCCCACGTCGTGGAGTGGAGAGCTGTCGACTATTTGAAATCGACAACGTTTTCAAATATTCAGAGGAATCCACCCTGAGTCATTGTGAATGCAGGGCAAGGCTTGGTAACTGATCAAATACTGTCAAGATTGAACTTGAGTGAAGCAGTGCACATCCTGGGTCAATGCAAAACAAGCAAACCCTTCCGAGAAACATGATGAAACCGGATGTAGTCTGCTCGTTACGTATACGCCACAGTGCTTCAACTTCTCAGTTCGAGCTGACCAACACTCGAATAAGGTCCACTTCACCTGGGACACCTCAGAAGCTCAGATGATCAATATCGCAAAAATAACAAATCAATCAAGCACCTTGTGGGGCACCCACTCGGATGAGGATTCATGTGAAGTCGCACTGCTGCTGAGCATCTTAATTGATTAACAATAAGTCCTCCGAAACAAGAAGAAGCCGATGCCCACTGATTAGGAGGATTCAATTATATGCCCCACCCATCCGATCTCGCCGTCCGGCCCTCATCAAGCACGCCTCTCCATCTGTGAAACGAAGAACATTTGTTTATGTGGGGCCAACCCAGACCGACGAGCATAACTATTGCGGTCTACTCGCACGGAGCCTTTGGCCACATGTGACACCACCGGCCCTCCCCCGCCGAGTGCGAAAATGGGAATAATTGAATAACTTCCCGTTGAAGTGCTTGTATAGGATAACATCGCCCAGGATCCGGGCGGGCGTAATCGAATCGAAACAAAGCGGCCACTTAAAGCTGCCCCCTCCGGTGATTAAGAACGAGGACACGTCGCGGCGTCGGCGGTCACTTATCCTTGTGGCCATGGTGCCCGGGGCGGCTGTGTACGCCCGAATGGAACAGTGACGAATGGAATTGAAGTTGTATTTCATTTGCGTCTGTGAGTGGATTTTAATTAATTCTGAAAAATCCCTATCCATCCACCCACACGCAGACCCATCGCATCCGGTCAATGCGTCTTTGTCTATGTCCCAGTGCGGGTACTTGCCCTGGGTGGTGAGGTTTCCCTGAAACAGAAGAGCGGCGGCGACAGACGCAGTAATTGAAATTGGAAAATATTAATTTCATCCAAGACAGCCGTCGACGTCGACGGTGCTGGCCTCCGGTCATTACGAACGAAGGCTGGCGCCGCTTTATCCAACAAGGGGAGCTCCGATTCCCTGTGATCTTGGGAGAATTTTACGACTTTTTGGTGACACCTGTCGTCGTCGAGAGGGAGCAGGTATAAAGGACGAGTGAGGACTTACCTTTCCACATTGCTTGCATTTGCCCTTCTCGGCACGACGGTGCACCCAGTGGTGGTGGGTTGTCGTTTGCTCTCTGTATTGTCTTACACCTACGTCACGAAATGTTGGCTTACATGCTAATTGAGTCTTTTCATTGACGAGTGGAATGCAATTTTGATGAGCGATTAGCTGACACGCTGAGCATTTCATACGAGGACCGTTTTTCTAAAAAAAAAAAAAACAAACAAAAATGTGATTAATGACAAGAGACAGCGTAGAAGTGGCGGTGTACTTACCCGACATTCATTGTCCACACAGCAAAGATCACCAGAAGCCGACGAGGGCTTCCAGAAGTGGTCGCCTTGGATCGCATTCTCCGTCCAGTCTGGTACAATCCGAATAGTCCGTTTCACTGCAGTTTTTCTGTAAGGAAAGCAATAAAGTGTCAAATTACACACATCAAGCTGAAGTTGCAAGTCATCACTGAACATAGATATCCCCCCAAGGTCCAAAATCACGGAAGACAGCTCAGATTCGACGTACATTCAGTGCGTCTCTATTTGTGTCGTCTTGAGTTGATGGAAATTTGACAAAAGCCCCCTTCAATCAAACTGCCAACAATGCGACGCGTGGGATGAGCCTCCTTCTCAATCCACTCAAATGCATGCATGCTCGCCCATATTATCGCCCACACTCACACGCAGAGTGCTGAAATCGGTCGTTGCACTGCTGGAGTCCGGGACACGGAATAACTTTACGCCTAACTCGACAACAATGCAAACGAATCGAATGTCGAGGAGGTTGGATTTGGAGCGAAGATCTGTTTCGAAGTCCACTCCCCGACGGACCGACACACTGACGGTGCATGCCAGCAAACACTCTGTTATTTCAATTACACCTGACAAGCGCGTTCGGGAGCGCTCCTTGGTGCATGATGGGACGATAAGGTGCTTTATCCAGATCACGGTGCACTAGGCAACATGCAACTAGGTCGCATTTCTGTCAGAGAAGCACTGGAGATGATGGCGCCGCATGGAATGGTGGGCGCTATCGTGTTGCATTCGTGCTGTCGGCCGAGTTGGGCGAGTGTATCACGAACCGGATTCAAGTGATGCATTTCAAGAAGGTCGATATTTCGTTATTTTTTTTTTTGTTTTTATTGCCGTCGACAGAGAGCTGTTCGATGTGGATACTTCAGTGGAACATAGTTTTCAGTTGGAAGACTTAGCTTTTTTTTATGGATCAAGTGCTTAATGGGGTGGCGATGCAGGGTGAAGAGGAGATGATGGTTTATGGCATTTGCCGATGCTTAGACCGAAATGGGTCTTAAATATCGATTGTCAGCAAATTCTGCAGTTTGACAGGAATGGACGATAAACAAGTGAGTTTAATCGTGGATTTATTGAGAGCGCAGGAGTTTAAGTTGATCGGAACAAGGAAGGGTGTGTAAAGCCACTTAAAATAATGGTAAGCAACGATGGCTTATATTTTTCTGAAGAATCAGAGCAGTTAAAGGTGTCCATTAACGTCATAGGGAAACAAAGACATGGAAGGTTGTAGTCACTTTGGAATATAGAGGGTGGGCCATTTAGTGGTTTTTTTTTTAAATCGTAGGTTATTTTGACGCTGACAACTGTTTCCCGCTCGAAATCTTGACGGAATGTCAGTATCATACCTCCGGGAAACGAAATGAGTCGCTTTACGCTTCAGCAACCTTGGAAAATATTACAAATTTATTTCCAAACTGAGTGATGTTTACAGTGTGTTTTTTAAAAAAATTTAAGTTTTGGCCGAAATGAAGCACCCACCGCTACTGTTGTACGCAAGTTTGTGCAAGAAGCTCGTGAGACTGGTATGCTAGTGGACAACACTGTCCACGTCATCATGTGGCTGCTGTGGCCGAGAGTGCGGACTTAATTCACGAACATCAGCTGGCTATCGATCGCAACAGCTTAATATTTCACGGTCTGGCCTGAGGAGAATTCTGCGCGAAGATCTTGGATTATTCGCTCAGAAAGTCCAATTGACTCAGCAATAGAAGGCATGCGACCATTCGCTACGTTATCGCTTCGCAGTTTGGGCCTCAGAGCAGCTTGAATTGGACGATTTCGGCCGAAAAATCATCTTTTCTGACGAGGCGCATTTTCATCTCGTCGGCTACTTTAACAAACAAAATTGGCCGGAAAACCCGTACGTTATTGCCGAGAATCCAATGCATCTACAAAGAGTAACAATTTGGTGGGCACTGTGGAGTGGTGTCATCATTGGACCATTTTTCATCGAGAATGTGGCTGGCAACAACGTTTCGGCCAACGGTGGCGGTTACAGAGCCATGTTAACCGACTTTTTTTTACTGAAATTGAAGACATGGATTTGGACGACCTCTGGTTCATGCAAGATGGCGCCCCATGCCACACAGCCCATGCTACAATCGATCTTTTACGCACCAAATTCCAAAATCGTGTTGTCAGCCATCTTGGCGATGTCAATTGGCCGCCTCGGAGCTGCGATTTGACCCCTTTTTGTGGGGAACCGTGAAGGGCCGCTGTTATGCCAACAATCTGGATAAGATTCAAGCGCTTAAGGCCAATCCGTGAGATAGAGCCCGATACCATCATCACGGTCTTGGAAAATTGGGGCGACAGAATGCGCTACTGGAAAGCCAGCTGAGGGAGGCACTTGAACGACGTTGTGTTTCAAAATTGATGGGAATGTTTGTTCGCACTAATAAATCCATAATACATGGAACAAATTTAATTTTCTTCATTTTATTGCATTTTTAAAAAGGAAACTTGTATTTGGGCCACCCATGTAGCCGTTTACTGGACGACGGACACCTCCTCTTCTTCGGGGCTACAGTCCAGCTAGCCGTCTCCTGCTGCACATACAAAGTTGGATGAGGAAAAGGGTGTGTTTCTAGAGGCTGATGCTTTTAAATTGGCAACATTGTTGTCTGTTTGATAGCTGATTTGATAGTTCTAGGTCGTTTTGAGGTTAGTTTAATTTGGAAATTCATCGTAAATTGACTCACGCCGGAGCCGTTTGGTGTTTTTGACGGTTATTATCGAATTTTTTGGCAGTTAATCACGAACTAGCGATCATTGTTTCATATTTAGCCCAGTGCAGCATGGAAATGGCCAAAAAGCGGTTAACCCCAGTCACCTTTGGCATTGGATCTTCAGTCGTACAACTCGTGGTTGAATCTTCCCCTATTCCAGATGCCCTCAGCATGAACAGGTCCAAAGATCCAACGCAGAGCATTTCTCTCGAAGGCTTCCAAGGAATCCCTCACGGGCTTTTGTCCATTCTTGGAGATGACCAATGCTTTGCGTAAATGCAGAAGCAGGTGGCTCTAATATTGAATTGCCTCTTGAGCGCAATCAAGCAGCGGATGCCAAGAATTACTCTGCGTTTGAAGTTTGACCGTTTATTTACCGGTGACCTCGCCCTCATTGCAACTGACGTAGTCGAATCGATAGGCTACGTGTATCAGAATAAAGGACGACACAAGGCACTGAAGCACGAACACAACCAATAGTTCCCCCTTGAAAGCTGATGCCAAAGTGTTCCCATTTTCTACGTTCATTCACATTAGACACCAATCTACAAAATAGGTCCAATCCAAGATAAACCTAATCTCCACTGATACAACTAACCAAACAAACTGTAATTTGTCTCCTTTCAGGTGTAAAATCAAAACTATCACATTTTCCCATCGAATCGGAGGACGAAACAAAAAAACACCATCTAATCCATTGCATAACTTACCTCAGCTTGCGAACAGTCCCAAGGGAGTCATGCTTCCGCCGTCGAAAGCCAGCCCTACGCTCGATGCCAATCACCGAGACGCGGGTATTTATTGGGTTCTGCTGCTGAATGAATGTTGCCGCATCCATTCGAAAACATGCCACGATTCAAAAAGGGATTTTCAGATTTTCCAATTATAACAACCGAACTACATGAGATGGATGTGTGCTCCGCACAAAGCACTCACAAGCTCACAAAATCACTTCAAAATCAAAACAAACACCCGCGCGTTCACTGCACCAAAGCAAATCCTGTTTGCGCTGTTGTTCGTTTTTTTTTTTGGTTTTTCTTTTGTCAATAGTTTTCTCACAGCAATCAATAAACCGGAGAATTGCCACGGAATCCGAGCTCCTGCACGTCGATGAAGGGTGAAAGAAGCACTGCCGTCGAATGAAATTAACGAACTGGCTCGTTAAAAGTGTTGCCATGTGTGTTGGCGCGGTCTGTGCGCGTGTTTGTTCTCATTAGTTCGCCGCCCAAAACTAGCCTGTTAGCTAGGGCGAGCCTCAGAAGGGAGACAGCCTGGGTACGCCAACACGTGCTGGGTGGTGTCTGCGTTGTGCTGGGTTATTTGATAGACTGGCCCAATCACCGTAAAATCTGCTTAATTTTATATTCCAACATCGACATTCACAAACGCGATACACATACTCACTCACACTCACGGTTGCTCATTCGGCCAGAGAGATATCGGATCAGATAAGGGCTTAACGGGTAATTTAACTTAATCATAATGTAATCACGAAAAGCAGAAACGAAAACAGAACGATGGAGGCGGGGCACTGGGAGTGCGCGGTTTTGGGGTACATGACTCAGTTGTGCCATCTCTCTGCCAATTAAGTAGCAATTATCATTAAAACCGAGAGATAGTGGCGAGTACAACATTGTCCTGTAATGAGATTGCGGGGGAGAGAGAGGGGATTAGGTGGTACGGAAGTCTGGAAAGTGAACAGTCGACCGCATCCTTTAGAAACAGAATCAATCTCCGACCTTTGTGGAATTTTATTTGTGAACAACCGCACCACCTTATCGACTCTTCGCCGGAAACCCGGCAACCCGTGTCTAAATTTCGTACCCAACCCATCCCTCCTTCTCTTAAATAAATGAATATAATTTAGGACACGTTCCACAAACTCCGACACTCAAAGCCAGCGTCCTTAAGTTGTCCAATCAAAGTCATGCCAGTCATAAAATCCAACTCCAACTTCGTCCTATCGATTGTCTCTGCGCGGCACTATGGTTTGCCAAAGTTCGAGGAAAACAATAACAAATGAAAAAAAACTTTAATTCTTCGGAAGGAAGAGACAGAACGAATGAAAGTTCCGACACCGGCAAGCAACAGTTGCAGGAGGAAACGGAAGTCATGCAGATATCTGACAGAATACAGGTGTTTCAGTGTTCCAGTGTTTTCAACTTCGCCGTGGCGTGGAAACTTATTCCCCGACACCACAGCACGCGCCAGGGATTTACTGTGTAAATTGAACATTGCCTCGGTGTGAACTGACGCCACTGCAGCAGCAGAAGTGGCAAAAGTTTGAGGAATCAACTGAAAATCAAGCGAAACGTAGCAGCGGGCACATTTCGACGCTTAGTCTGGAAAACTGTTTTCTTTTCCTTCGGAATATCGCTGTCATTACAGGCAAGTGCTGCCTCATCCGCCACCCCCGGTGCCTGATGATGATGATGGAGGTGGTGATAGTTCGGGCGAAACAGATATTCCCCATCAGGCTAACGGCAGATAATGGAAGTTTTCGAACAGCGCCGGGGTCGGGCGACGACCGAAGTTTACGAGTGAGGTTCCACATAATTAGCCAATTTAGGGGTGCTTAGTGCTAGCGACAGATAGTGGAGGGGTCACCGAGTGAATTGTTACACATGGCGGACAAGCGAAGGCAATTCCGAGGTAATTGCAGGTGATAAGTGCTTGTGGAGGCAGCGGATGTGAGTGTTCCGCGGAGCCGGATAATTTAGTGGTTGGTGGCCAAGTTGCCGTTTGGGGGAGGGTAATGCGTATTGTAGATTTGTGGGAACAACATATGGTTAGCGAATTAGCCGTTATTGCTGTTGTTGGTGGCGCCGCAAATCGACGTCAGGAGAGGAGGGAATTATTGAGAAACCAGATCGATAGTAGGGCGATATGACAGACACTGATAGATCATCCTCATCCTCATCCTCATCCTCATCCTCATCCTCATCCTCATCCTCATCCTCATCCTCATCCTCATCCTCATCCTCATCCTCATCCTCATCCTCATCCTCATCCTCATCCTCATCCTCATCCTCATCCTCACCCTCATCCTCATCCTCATCCTCATCCTCATCCTCATCCTCATCCTCATCCTCATCCTCATCCTCATCCTCATCCTCATCCTCATCCTCATCCTCATCCTCATCCTCATCCTCATCCTCATCCTCATCCTCATCCTCATCCTCATCCTCATCCTCATCCTCATCCTCATCCTCATCCTCATCCTCATCCTCATCCTCATCCTCATCCTCATCCTCATCCTCATCCTCATCCTCATCCTCATCCTCATCCTCATCCTCATCCTCATCCTCATCCTCATCCTCATCCTCATCCTCATCCTCATCCTCATCCTCATCCTCATCCTCATCCTCATCCTCATCCTCATCCTCATCCTCATCCTCATCCTAATCCTCATCCTCATCCTCATCCTCATCCTCATCCTCATCCTCATCCTCATCCTCATCCTCATCCTCATCCTCATCCTCATCCTCATCCTCATCCTCATCCTCATCCTCATCCTCATCCTCATCCTCATCCTCATCCTCATCCTCATCCTCATCCTCATCCTCATCCTCATCCTCATCCTCATCCTCATCCTCATCCTCATCCTCATCCTCATCCTCATCCTCATCCTCATCCTCATCCTCATCCTCATCCTCATCCTCATCCTCATCCTCATCCTCATCCTCATCCTCATCCTCATCCTCATCCTCATCCTCATCCTCATCCTCATCCTCATCCTCATCCTCATCCTCATCCTCATCCTCATCCTCATCCTCATCCTCATCCTCATCCTCATCCTCATCCTCATCCTCATCCTCATCCTCATCCTCATCCTCATCCTCATCCTCATCCTCATCCTCATCCTCATCCTCATCCTCATCCTCATCCTCATCCTCATCCTCATCCTCATCCTCATCCTCATCCTCATCCTCATCCTCATCCTCATCCTCATCCTCATCCTCATCCTCATCCTCATCCTCATCCTCATCCTCATCCTCATCCTCATCCTCATCCTCATCCTCATCCTCATCCTCATCCTCATCCTCATCCTCATCCTCATCCGTCATCACGTCATTGCCCCCCGATGACCAACAGACAAGTGGGTTCCTCCTTAAAACAGTTCTCCCTTGCCACTCTCCAGTTCAGCGAAGGATATCCGACGACCCTCGAGTCCTTTACGTCAATCTTTCAGCAGATTTCCCAACAGATTTACACAAACTTGGACAACTGCTGAAAGTCATCCCAATTTACAAGCTAACAACTTCACATCTAGTTTCGTATTCCATACGCAGTCCGCTCCTTAATGGACATCACTGCGGAGAAGATCAATTGACCCAGTCGCGCTGTGCGAAACAGCCTTCGTCCACAATCACAATCGGCAACATGCTCGAGTGTAATTGACTTTGAATCTGTTTTCAAACGCCTCCACTTAGTGCTTATGAATAAGCCTCACTCTGGCCCTCTCGAGGACGCCGAGACGGGTGAGTGGTCCAGCATAATGGGATCCACCCCGAAATGGACAAGTGTTCCACTTAGTATTCCAATCATCTTCGGCCGAGCGACACCTCCTTCGTGAATCTCCTTTCAAATTTCACATTTCAACAGAAGAAGAAGCGTGACTTCATTCACAGTACAGCACATGTGGATGTGGGGTATCCTTTTTTGAGAGGAAACCCTCTCCGGCAACAAAACGTGATTAATCGCACTCCAGGTCTGGTCGCACCCACACACGAATGGAGCTGCCATCCTCCGACTCTCTGTATGAGAATGACTTAATTTCCCTCAGGCTGATGAGCTTGTCTGCAGCTCTTTAATAGGTCTTAAATATTAACGGCACGTAGGTCGCACCGGGAAAAACCACCACCCCCACGGAGACGCCAAGACCGCAGCTGCAGACCAAACTAGGAATGCATTCGTTTATCGTCCCTCTTTCATACACTCCGCGTGGCTGTAATTAGAAAATCCATTTTCCCTGGAAATCAACCGCCACGAAGACTCTCCCGCGCTCGCTCGATAAGCACCAATTTGCCAAATGAACTGGCAGAGCGCTTGAATAGAGCTCACGACCGAGAAGTCAAGGATAATGGAGAACACAGCCCGAACGGAGCGGGCTGTGGCGTTGTGCCACAATCGAAGAAGAAGCAGGAACGATTGCAGATACAACAAAGGGAAAGAAAAAAATAAATAGAGTCTCAAGAAACATGAACAGACAATAATCGAATTATTGCAGCCTCGGGCCGGGCTCCTGGTCTTCTTCTTTGGCAACTGTTTGACTTGAGCGTGTACAGTGGAACGCTTCTCGTTCGGTTCCCCTCCCCCCAGTCCGCCTCAGTCCTGCAACAGTGTGGTGTTTGTTTATTTTCGTTTCGTTTTGAACTATTTATTGCCCGTTGATGCAGGAGGGAGGAGGCCGGCTGTGTCGAACCTGCCTCAACTGTGAATTAGCAAATAGTGTGCCCGTCTATGTGTGTGTGTGGAGACGAGTAGAACATCAGAGGAAGTCTGACAGCACGTGTACCAGCCCTTGGGACAGAATTAAACAGAACCCCCATCACAGCGACGTGATGGCCGGGCGCAGTGTAATCAAATAACCATTTTGCAACGGCAAACGGGGTGCTCTGGGAACGAGACGTTAGCAGTCGACGTGTGCCTCTGCCGGAGCTGTTCTGGGTGACAGAGGTTTCTTGAGGTTACAAATCCGATAACAGATGTCGAGTTGAAAGTTAATGAGACCACACGCAGACGGGGAAGAGTTCCAAGTGGATGCGGAAGGAAACCATTTCTTGGCGGGCGGATGATGAAATTGATTCTAGGATTTCGTGTTAATCAAGCTCTTGTGAGATGTTTGCCTCTGTCAGCGGTATGCCTCGTAACATGATTGCCAATTGGACCGAAGGAAACGGGAAACGACATCTCTGTGAGAAATTACGCAACGATTGCACTTGCAATGCGTCAAGAAAAGAACGTCAATGTCAGCGATTGTTTCGAAAAGTACACGTTGGTAATTTGTATTCCGACGTTGCTCGTCAGTCGGAGGTGTGGCTGACGACAAGACAAAGACATTCATCGGCGCGAAGTCGCGTGAGTGAAACATTAACCGTCGGGTGTGACAACCGGAAGAGGATGGAGTTCCAGAAACAGCGGAAGTGGTTGTTGTGATCGTAATTGCACATGTCCTTTTAGAAAAAAAAAAAAACCAATTCCCATTAGAATCCCAATCAAATCCCGCCAAGCACCGCACGCTATCTGCAATGCATGCGAAACCACATCTCATTCATCGCGCAAAGCCATCTCATGACCACCACTCGCCGCCCCAGCCAATCAACGCAGATAGTTGTGAAATCAATGCACCCACCCGCTCCACCACATTCGCATCCATTCCACGGCTCGTTAACCTTTCTCCAGAACCCCCCCCTCCACTCCACCCAGTGTTTACTGACTCATTTCGCCTTTCCTTGATTCCATTAGTATCACCATCCCGTGAATGGTTCTTCAAACACTGACTCATTACCAGCGTTGGCAGCAGCCGACCGGCCATCATCCACTAAGTAAATTGAATTCACATTCAAGTTCCAGAACTTAAACAAAACAATTTGCGTCATTCCTCCACGGCTGCTCTCTAAACAACGCAAGCGACACGAAGATCACACGAACGGTGAGGCTGGAGTGAGGACGGACCGGGACGGGGGTGCTCTGACTTCTGTGCATCTTCCGCCAACCACCCACCGCCCACCACGGCTCAGTAACCATCGTTTTCATCGTGATTCGGTGATAAACGTGCGTACGTGCTTAAGTACGTGATTCGTCCGTGAAGAGGAACGTCTCAGACGGCAGCACCTTTTCGGGGTGCGCATCCCTACTTGTCTATGACTCAAAGGGATGACTCGGTTGTGGTTTTTTCGTTTGCAACAGCTTCTCGCATAATAAAGCGAACGCGGATAGCTGGAATCGATTAGCCGCAGCCCGTGCACACGCACTCATGTGCCGCGGCGGCTGTCAAGGAGTGACGCGCGTTCGGAGCTGCCGAGTATCATTCCAGTTGCGTACTATTGTTCCACGTATCTGCTGGCTCTGCATGGGCTATTTACGGATTCATTGTGATTGATGGCGAATTGGATGGGTTTTAGGAACTCGCGCTGGCACATGAGTGGGGATGGCCAGATTCATTTCGCCTGTCCCAGATGGGGTGCTTCCCTACCACATGCCTTCACGTGGGCACGTGGGTGTGGGGAAGAGCGTCACTTTATTTGTGATTCGTGGAAGAGGATACAATAGCGATGATTCACTGTGCCGGCTATTACACGCGGTTGGTGGGTTCAATGGAACCTTGGGGCGATATTGGGTATAGACGAGAGAAGAAATTATTTCTCTCTACACAGGGGGAGAGTGGGGGGATTGTGACATGTGCTACTGGTTGCTGAGTTAGGAGAAATGTACTTTCTAGGAGGCATCTTTTGGTCAACAAGAAAATTGGTTCGATGGACAACATTTGATAACGGGTGAGATTTTTTCCCGGTTTTGGATGTGTCGATTCAAAGGGGTTCTAAAAAATGTTGTGCAGCATTGCACCTTCGAATGATTCAGCAACTGAGTCAACGTTACGTTGGACGCGCCCGACACAATTTAATACGCGTAAGAAAACATGGCCGCAGGTGTACAGAAGTCGTATGAAGGCCTAATTGAGTCGCTGTGGCAGTCGGAAGATGAACTAGCGAGAAGCCAAAAAATCCTGTACTAACCACTGTCGATTTGGTGAAAATTTCGATGTCCGCAAATGCATCCGAAATGTATCTGATTCGATTAATATACGTAAGAAAACATAACCGCAGGCGTACAGAAGTCGTATGACGACCTAATTGAGCCGCTGTGGCAGTCGGAAGATGAACTAGGGAGGCGTACATTCGAATTGAAGTTCCGATCAAGAAGATGAAGATGAAGTGTTGAAGGGCCATTTTATGAAATTCTGATCACTCTTGACCTGATCACTTGACCACTGCACGTAGACCGCTTCTGTAGATCACCTCGATCGCGTAAAGACACTGATCTAGTCCTTCAGCTTGATCAACGATTCAACTTCCGGTAATGAAACGAGATTTATTGCTAAGCACGCTCGAATTTCGATTATCTGTGATCATCATTATCGACAAGATCACTGAAATCTCCTGACATCGATTGTCCACAGTGAAATGTCTCCAATTCTGATATAATCGTGGCACTTCCTGTAGACGTTCGTTGTCTAAATTGTTGTCTAAAGATAAGACTTAACGATGTGGACGGCAATTTTTGATTTGTCATCAAAAATGGCCTATGGTCATCGCAATTAATCACTCTAAAGGACGTATTTCTCATTCAATAAATACCAGGAAATCTGAAGTACAGATCACATCCCTCATGCATATGTGAGTACACAGAGTTTATCTTTGTCAGCGTATCGCGATATCCATCTTATCAGAGATGTCTACAAACAAGGGCAGACAGCTGCGACATGTTGTTGCTGAAAGCCTTAAATTACTTGCGAAGACAGCAAGCTGTGCGTGAGGTAATTCGCTGAGATTGATTTTGCACGCGATCATTTTGACGTAATTGAAAAGAAATAATGTTTTGCGTACGACGCCAATGGGTGAAAATTGCAGACATTTGAGACACCTTCAACAGGCCCACACTGAAATGGCAACAGGCCGTGGTGGTTGCAGACAGTGCCCAATTGTCAAACTTGACTCCAGAGAAGAGGAAATCATGTAAAAACACGCCGTTTTGTTTGAGGATCCTTAAAAAACAGGAACCCAACATTTTTACCAATTCATCGACGTAACAAGTAGCTGCAGTGACACTGTCTCGAAAGTACCATCAGAGCACTAGACTGTCGCTCCCTGAATTTGGACTGAAAGATACATTAGAAAGAGCACACTGGACGAAGACAATAAAACAGACGTTCACCTCCACATCAGACCTTAGTGGTCTTTAAGGGAAAACAAAACAAAGGACTCTGACATTCACGTACTTGTCGAGCCTGCTACGCTTGAAGATGAAAAAGTAAAGCTGACTGGACCTGTACCGGGTTTCCATCGTTCTGTTAGCTGCTTCGTAGTTCTCGCTTCCTTTATCAGATACGCCTTGAAGGACCAATCGATGCAGGGTCATACTACGTCCACAGCTTTGAAAGAGTCGAAGAGTGAACGGGCACTTCCGCGCAATCCCATGCAAAGGTTCGTTTCGGAAACAAGCGAAAGAAGGCGGAGGCGTTGGACAAACTCAATCAAATTTGATATGATTTGTATCAGCAGACGGAAGCAAAGTGACGACCTTTAATGGCATGAGAGCATAACAGATTTATACGGTCACTGACGCACGCATAAAATTACCCCCAAATTACCGAAAGAGGTGTTAACGCAGAAAGCACTTAAGCGGCAATCAAACCGCTGAACAACAACGATCACTGGACACAGCTGCCACATAAAATTGACATCCTGTCCACTTGACAGCGCATTCATTTGCCCATAAAGCACTTAACGCAACAAGAGATTGTCACATTACTCCTTTAATGGCTCAATCAAAGCCAACCCCATCCCCTAGACATAATATCGAATAGCTCTTCAGTTCGTGGACCCCACCGGCGGGGGTGCCAAAAATCAATTACGGCAATTAACTTTGCTTGCCGAACCGACGCAGTGAGCGAATGCCTACCGCCGACGCAGAAGCATAGTTTCAACAACAGTGGCGGCCCGAAAGTGTGCCCACCCAAGCCGGCTGAGGGGACCGACTTATGCAACACACACACGCTCTCGAGCGCACCGCAAATCTCTCGACGACCAACTAGAGGCGACCAGATTTAGATGGAAAATCATTTCAGCTCTTCATCTTTTCATCTAGCGAGATTTTTCAATTAAAATTACACTTAAACACTCGAAAATAGCATCGCCCATGCGAGCGGCACAACACATGTCGCCCAAAATAAGACAAAAACCGAACCGACTTGGCACTTGTTGCGATATTTTTAGCGCAGCGTTCCACGGTTCACGCTTGCCGCTGTGCGCGCCGTGGTTCGCCAAAAAGGTGATGAGTGGTTACCCAACTGGTCCCCTCACCGTCTAAGTTCGCCCAACTGCAGTGAGGGCGGCGACAGGCGAGCGCCCGTCTAAGGGTGGCCGCACAGAGAACAAAAGCGCGCACACACAACAAACACTTGTTACACAATGAAGTTCGCGCGGACCAACGAAGGAGCAATTCCGCCCGAAATTCACAATTAATTGCCTCCGCTGTATTTGTGTCACTTGCAGATATTCGCGTTCGAGACAATGGCTTGACAGAGCGATAAACCAGCGAATGAAAGACACTGTCTCTGGTTTTTTAATCGTTAATTTATGTGTCTTTAGCGCGGATGCGAACTTTGTTGCACAACGCTCGACTCTTTGCCGCCACCGGCCACTGAGCCAGTGTATGGGTGGGTGTGTATGCGATGAGAGAGTTCACTAAGGGCGACAAAGACCGACCGACCGTCTCGAGCTGACAACGGATAAAGGCATACAAGACTGAGCCGGTGCGCTGGCTGCCTAGCTGCCTAGCCGCCTGCCAGCAGTGATCGTGGCACCCACACACACACCTATGCATACGCTCTCCCTCTTTCTCTGTCTGCTCTGGGGTGTACGACAACGCTGAACGCTCCTGCTGCGGTCATTTAGCGCTGTCGCGTTTGTGGAATGGCGGTGTATCTGGCATATTTGTTGGGGGTGTTGTTTGGTTTCTGATTCTAGCTGATGTGTCTGCGTCTCTGCTCGTGCTCGCGCAAAGGTGACGCGCGGATACAAAGACTTGTCACTGCCTGCGGCACTGTCGGGGTGGTGGATAAGGAAATAGAATTCGCATTTGGCAGTTGTTGTTTTCTTTTTGTTCTCTTTCTTCTCAGCATCCGAATGGGAGAGTGATGATGACGTCAGTTGTTTGGCTTGATCCGCCGCGCAGTGTGAGTGTTAGTGTTAGGGGCGACGGGGGTGGTTCATGTGGTGGCTGGACTTTGTTGCCGCTACTTGGTAGTACTGTTAAATGTGCAGACATGGTTGTCGTCGAGAAGGGAGACCGCCGGTAGGTCTTTTGAACTGTCATCACTGCTGACATGGGCGTAACGACGCAGAGAGCGACTTAAGAAAATGTTTGCATTTCGAGGGAACTACGAGAATGATCGAAATATCAATCAATTCAGCACTCGACCATAAGTTTGTGATCACAAAAGTTGAGCTCATCGGCAGCAATTTGGGTCACAGTCATGGTTTGAGTCTGAACTAGACCCGCGGTCGCAGATAAAGACTAAAAGAATTCCAGAACGGTCGAGTCATTTCCTGGGTTATCTAAAGACACAAGAGCGCTATGCAAGAAGACCAAGAATGCGTCCATTTGATTCCTGGCAAAGTCGAGACTAACTCCATCGATATCCGAGGAGGTTCATTGCCGTTGAACTTGTTGATTTTAAACTCACAGAGTACGCATTAATTGCTTGACCCAGTTGATCTCCACCTTTGCAGAATCGTCAGTAGAGGCTACCTAAGATTGTGGGCTTGGAATAGGGCGGAGATATGCTTACATTTCTGCCAACAGACAAAATGGTCAACTATCTTGGCGTTAACTTCACGGGCAAATTCAACTTCAACAGACACTCAAAACTGACGTTTACGAGAGGCGTTCAATATATTCTCGGTATGAGGGTGAAGCTGTGGTTGTATATATAAATAAATATATTTATCAAGTAATACTATTATTTTAGTGCATTCATGTAAAATTTCATATAAATGTGATTATTAATTCGCGCTTTATCTCTTTCTCTGCAAAATACCCATTTATTGCCGACTTGAGTTCTTCATCATCCGGAAATCTTTTTCCACGAATAAAATAAATAATCACTAGGGGCAAGGTCTGGACTATAGGGTGGGTGTTGGATTTCTTCGAAACCACAATCTCGCGCAGCAGCCTTGGAAACTCGCGCCGTGTGAACAGGAGCGTTGTCTTTTCTTTTTAATTTCCTCCCACAAATTATGCAAAGTGGAAGCGTAGGATGTGGCGTTGATGGTTTCACCTTTTTTTTTTTGTACTCAATGAGCAAGATTCCCTTTGAGTCCCAAAAAACTGTGGTCATGAGCTTCCCGGCAGACGGAGTGACTTTGAACTTCTTCGGGGGGTCTGTTCCTTTTTTATGCCACTGCATGGACTCTTGTTTGCTTTCAGGGTCATAGTGGTGGACCCATGTTTCGTCACCAGTAACAATTCGATCCATAAACACCGTCCGCGATCTCACTACACATCTCCAAAAGCTCTCTACAGCATGCGATTCTCACTTTTTTCTGAGGCGCTGTGAGCATTCGTGGCACCCACATTGCACTGACCTTTGAAAGGTTAAGATGGTCATGAAGAATGGTGTGAATGGTACCAATTGAAAGCTTGGTGATCTCTGCCATCATTTTTATTCGGGCATCCTCAAGAATAAGTTTTTCGACTTCTTTGATGCTTTCTCCCGTACAAGCAGTAGCCGGGGTCGTTTTCAATGCTCTCTCTGCCTCTCTTGACCACTTTTGCACAGTTGATAATGAAGGTGCGGAACCCTGGTAAACAGCCACCATCTCTTCATGAATAGTTTTTTGACTTTTTCCTTATTTAGTGAGAAATTTAATTACAGCGCGATGCTCAATTTTCACCATCATAGTCTCAGTTGCCATTATGATTCTGTTTAACTAGAGATAAAACGCGAATTAATAATCACATTTATATGAAATTTTGCATGAATGCACTAAAATATTAGTATTACTTGATAAATAAGTCAATTTATATATACAACCACAGCTTCACACCGATACCGAGAATATATTGAACGACCCTCGTAAGAAGGCCAATCCTACGCTTCGGCATGCTAAGCCAGAGAGACAAAGCCGCTGCTTATACGACTGGTGTTAACGTACGGCGTCCCCATAAGGCACACCACTTCTAAGACGAGCATGGAGAAGTTCGCAATTTTCGAAGGAATATGTACCGGTCTCACCGTTGACAGAGACCGTCGAAAGCACCACAGCAACAAGAAGCTTTGCGACAAAGCACGCATCATCCCCTTACAACAGTTCATGGTGACACTGTTCAACAACCATTATAACGAGGTAATTAGGAACCTGAGAAACACCATCCCCGGACAACGCTACCTCAACGCGATAAATCTGCTAAGCGAGCAGAACTTCCAAACGCTATCTAACAACGAGCTGCATGGCTTCAGTCTTCATCGAGGCAAAAATCGACTCCCACACCACCAGCCCATTCCAAATGGATCAACATGGACACACACATGGATGGCACATATAGAACCTTTTACCAGCTTCCAAGATTTAAAGCAACATTGGCTTGAATCTTTTCAATACCTGAGCAAAGTCTGTTCACATTCCTTGACAACGCCGCATCGACAAATTGGACGGTTGCTACGAGAGTTAAACATTTTGAAAATCTGCCTGCACTAAGAGGATGTTGATAACCTCGTTTGCCGGCAGAATGAAGACATGTTCTAAACTTTCTGAAGTTAATTGATTATGCTGCTTGGCAAACCTCCCTTCCACGTGGGTGGAGTCCCTTTCCCTTTCCCTTGACAAGCCATATTCATGCCTTGACATAATTGATCTCTCATAAGTCACCCCCCAGCGATCTAAGAAGTGAAGCACCGCAGTGACATCTTAATTTATCTCATCTCGACTTTTCCCTGTGTTTAGCTTCAGCGCGCAATGTTGTCGCATATTGTTTTTGTTTTTCTTCTTTTTTTTCCCCGTTTTTTGCTTATTTTTGTTGTCTCTCTTTGTCTTGCTCGTTTGCACCTTTCGTTTCGTGAAATTACGGTGTTTTGTAGATAAATTCTTGTCTCGTTGAGTTTATCTTTCTGGCTTTCGTTTCGTAATGCAACAAACAAGTGCGGCGGCAATGGAAAAGTATGTGGCAACAAATATTACACGAATATGCGCGCTCGTTGTTTGTGTTTCTTTCGCTTGGGGATGTGCAGATTTTTGAGGTGGTTTTTTACTTCGGTTTTCTTTGGTTTTTCTGCCTGAATTGTGGTGAGATAAAATTACGATGGAATTTCAGAAGGGGTTCGTGTTTTTTTTTTTTGAGGAAATTAAGATGGTTTTGCATTCAAAGAGATGTCAGAATGGGGCGTTGGAAGCTGTCGGAATGTGGTTTAAACCTGTGAAAGGGAGGATGTTTCGAAATTAGTTTGTCATAGCAATTGAAGGGATACATATTGCAAGTGTAGCAGGCTGTAAGGAGCATTGTATTGTCACTGTCATCAGAAGCATGATAAATCGGTGGTATTTTAAATCCACACGGCTGCTTACACGACATCACATGAGACCTGGTGAGAAGAAGAATCTACTGAAGCATTGAAGGAGGTCTCTCTAATCCCGCGCCAATAGCCTCATATACAGTAGCACAATAGCCAACAGGAACTAGTCACCAGCCACTAGCTATATGCTGGTAGTCAGCAAAGCTGTAGCAATCATATCCAAAAGTCAATCTTTGACAAATCGTTGTGCCCTAATCGTCGTAGCCCTTAAATGACGATTCAATACACGCCTTTGACCAACAGGTGAATTTGCACAAGTTGCTTGTTCAAACATCCCCATCATCGGCGTCCTCGAGGCACCCGATCTTGCCCAGCACCCTGTGACTGCCACAGCCACTGAAGTGTGTCGATTTTATCGCCCAATCCTGAGGGCGCGCGTCCAACAAACTGTTTGCATTTCCATAAGCTCATTACCACGCACGAAATAATGAATTCCAAGTGGTCCAGCATCGCCGACCGTGACTTAGAAGCATTTGACCATCATTCGAGCAACCACCCACGGCGACAGCGATTATCAGGCCAATTTGCACTCGCATCCGACTAATTCATTCATAGGAGTATCGTTCTCGCATTTGCCTCGCCTCGGGTAAACTTTATCGCTGTCAGGAGATTAAGATTAAGATTAGACTGTGTGTCAATCTCTTGGCACATCGTCAAGACACAATTGCGCGCTTCTTGACGCAATTTACGGTCTGTCAGCGGCGGGAGGATGCACTGAATGATAAACATAACTCGAGGATGTGGTCATGAATTTGATTTAGAGCCGACTTAGGAGGGTGCTCTTCTCGTGGAAGGCTTATGTGTGCCTTGGCAAGAACAATATTTGCAAGTGTTTTGGAAGTTTCCCGAGAGCCCGCCAAAAGAGAGAAGCAACTGTGATGAAATTAAGCAGCGGAAGTAGATAGGTGATGTATGCTGTGGCAGAAGATTAGCATTTCAGTTTTTTTACCAAACAAAAGTCACGCGTACTGTTTCTGTTTATGTGACAAGAGATGAGTGGAATTAGGCATTTGATGGGGTTTTCTATGAAGTCCGGAGTAAATAAGTGGTTTTTGAATGAAATTCAGAGCAAGCTGGTGAAATGTGTGCCACATATCAGTGAGGGTGCAGTTCCTTGAACTCCGATTAAGCAGAAATGTCTTATCTTTAAAAATGGCTTCCAAATGGTGTTTAAAGTCTAAGATATCACTTGGAGCTGTGGGATGAACCAAAGACTCCCGCATCTATCGAACTCAATCAGTAAAAGGGACTCTGAATGATGAGGCCAACTTCCATTGTTTGACTACATAAACAGAGAATAGTGCCGCATATGGGGAGCAGACAGCCCAAGACCTCTCCATTCAGAGCACGCTTTGGTGCGGTATTTGATTCGTGTTTCAATGAATGCGACCTATGATGACAAACTTGTTTTTGCGTGGAATTCATCCTACGAACGTGGACCATCGTTTCTCCTCAACTGGACGCCGACGCATACAATGCATTTAGTAGAACAATGGCTTTATGATGTGGCGCATTGTATGGACGCGCGATGGTTGGATCAGGATGAGAGGCATACAGGCATTCTATTCCACTGCTAACTTCACAGCTTTGCACATTAGAGTAAAATTAAATTTAAAGTTACTCGCTGTGAGAAACACGGCAGTGCACAAGGAACTCAACGTTGAGCAGCTGCTTCTTTGTGCGGAGAGGGTACTACTTTGATGCTTGGAACGAAATCGCCTTCATCACGACTTCCAAGATGTGCCTTGAATGCGACTCCATCAGGTAGGCGACGGTTTGGCAAACCCAGGACGAGGTGGTTGGACCAAAACTCCTGATGTAACTCATCAGTCAATGGCGGAGGATAGAGTAACCTTGAGATCTCTCGTGTGCGGTTTGCCCCCGCGACTCCTTCAGTGGATCATGCGGGTCAAAAGATGATGATTCATTTTAAACTAAAACTCCATTTTGCGTCTTATTGGACGACTTCAAGTTGCAACAGGAATAAACCAAAGCTTAGAGTTCCAGCCTCTAGAGGTTTGCTAGATCAACGACTGAAGATGGTCACAACTAAGTCCGTCCATTATTAAGAAAGTAGTAGTAGCAGAAGAAACCCATCTACTCCACAGGCTCGGCCACTTTTAGCGCATAGACAGCAACGCGCCAGCAAAGAGTAGGTATCTTCGAATACGAGCCTCCTACTTCGCGGAGGAGAATAAGAACGAACCTCCGGTATAGTTCTAGTCATCGCGGCGTCAAGACAGATTGGTATCAGTCAAGTGGCAGCCACCACTAATGCACTACATTGTCACTTCTCTAACGTCGGGAGACTAGGCGTCCCTACAAACGCCTGCAGAAGGGACGAAGAAGAGAGCTAAAGACTTCGCTGCACCTACCCGGACCTGGATTTTACAGATCTCTTCGCAGATTACTTGGAAGCAAGCCATTTAAGGAACAAACGCTTTCTGTAAGTTCCAATGAGTCGGGCAGAGCGGAGAAAATCTCCTGATTATGACCTAATTACAGGATTCTTATCAATGCCATTGTTAGCCATTGTTAGACTCTTTGTCAATGGAAAGTGGCAGCCAAATCCAGGAAAACAACTAAGACCTATCACAATACAAGAGCCACGATCTTACTAAAGTCCGTACAACTGCTAGCATATGCAGAAGACATTGACGTGATTGGTCGCATACAGTGAGGTGTCAATGAAGCGTTTACTGCCATTGAATCGGAGACGGCCAAAATAGATTTAGTGGTAAATGAGAGCAAAACGAAATAAAAGGGAAAAATCAAGGAACGACACACACTATCGACGCCATTGGCAGTTAGACTTTCGAGGTAGTTAAGAGCTTCGACTACATCGGTTACCAAGTAAGAATTTTTCGTAATGTACTACCGAGAGAAGACGCAGAATAACTCCTGCCAATCGCTGTTCTTCGGCCTCAAGAGGCAATTGTGTTATAGAGCCGTCTCCCGAAAGACCAACCTGACTTTATAAAAGACACTGAGCACCATGACCACTGACAAACTCAAGAGCATTTGAAGAAGTCTTTGGTATTTTCGAGAGAAAAGTCCTGGTTTCCATATTTGGTCCTGTTGTTGATGGTTCAATATTTGAAGAAGAGGATTCAACCACGAACTGTACCGGCTGTTCAGCAACATGAATCTAGCCAGGCGTCTACGGACGCAACGCCCAAGGTGGAGCTGAGCGCACTACTCCCGTCCGAAGAGTCTTAGACTCCGCACCAGTAGGAAAATGCAATAGAGGACGCCCACGAAACCGATGAAACACACAATTGGAGACGGGCCTCAACCAACTGGGTGTGCGTAATTGGAGGCAACTGGCTAAAGATCGTGCCAACTGGAGAGGCTTGTTGACTGCGGCTCAGGTCCACACCGGACTGTATCGCCAGTAGATACAGAAGTAGAAATCGGGCGAATAGATCGGGTACACAAATGGACAAAATGGGGACTACAGGGGACTAGTGCAGCTCTCAATGATGTCCTAAGAACCATTGTCAATGTCTCTCGATTGATTTTTTAGCTATTATCTTTTTGGCAACACTGGTTTAAACAGCTGACGCACGTTTCGTGTTTTGTTTCACTGTCAAACATCTTCAGTTTGGTCTATAATTTAACCATGAATCGTCTTGCAAACGAACAACGCTTGCAAATTATTGAATTTTATTATCAAAATGCGTGCTCTGTTAAGAAAGTTCATCGACGAAGCTCATTTTTGGCTGAATGGGTACGTAAATAAGCAGAATTGTCGATTTTCGAGTGAATATCAGCCAGAACCATTGCCAATGCATCCAGAAAAAGTCACAGTTTGGTGCGGTTTATGGGCTGGTGGCATCATTGGACCGCACTTCTTCAAAGATGATGCGAATCGTAACGTAACTGTGAATGGTGAGCGCTACCGTGAGATGATTTCCAACTTTTTTTTGCCCAAAATGTAAGAGTTTGACTTGCATGACATGTGGTTTCAACAAGACGGTGCCACATGCCACACAGCACGCGCAACAATGGACTTATTGAGGGGCGAGTTCGGTGAATATTTTATTTCACGTTCGGGACCGGTCAATTGGCCGCCTAGATCGTGCGATTTAACGCCTTTAGACTATTTTTTGTGGGGCTATGTCAAAGCTCATGTCTATACAGACAAGCCCGCTTCAATTGACGCATTGGGAGACAACATTGAGATACCGGCCGAAATTTTGGAAAGAGTATGCCAAAATTGGACTAAGCGGATGGACCATTTGAGGCGCAGTCAAGGTCAACATTTGCATGAAATAATCTTCAAACATTAAATTATATGGACCGTACTATCGATTCAAATAAAGATTTCATGCATTTTTCTAAATTTTATGGTTTTTTTTTGAAAAACTTTCCTATAGCTTTTAAAAAATCACCCTTTACAAAATGACTGTATCCACCAAGACCTTAGATTAAGCATAAACCACGCTAGGAATAGCAAAAACTGCTTCTTGACGAAAGAGACGTCTGAGGAAGAATCTCACACTCCACGTGCGTACGGTCTTCGCAATGTCTTAAGAAGATTTCCACCTACCCACGTAAACAGCAGATAAGGCTCTTTGCTTAACAGAGTGGTCATGGGAGTGTTGTTATAGAACGAACATAGATCCTTCCCGTGATGAAATAGTTAAGTAGCTTTGAACTTCTCATCGGGTTTAATACACAACGACTTGGTGATCAGTTTTTGGATTTTGAATCCGACTTATTTTGAATTGTCGACATTATTCGTCTTCATCGACTCTCATTCCAAAAGAATACTCCATCTGACGTCATATGGCGCCCACTTAAACAACTCCTTTCTCTAAAAAAAAACGCCCTATGCGCAGCCATCAAGTAATTGTGTCAATAAAGGACACAGTGACATGAAAACCATCATAAAACCATGCCATTTTGAAGCGCGGTTAAAGCCCTTAGTAGTTTGCTATGTCCGAATGTCCTCTCCAGAGTTTCACCGCCGAGAAGATGCTTCATCACGGTAACCCACAAAGTCCCAAGTTCATCAAAAGTCAGTCACCTGTCAGGGCTCCATTCACCTCCATCGTGGTGGTGCCGTCAAAGCCACCGACTCACTTCAAATGCAAAGTAACTGCTCAGTTCCATGAACGCCACTCAAGCAAGAACCCAAGGCAGATCCTCCCTCCAGAAATTACCATTGGCTTAGATGTGTCCCAAGAGGACAGACTCCACTCCAGGATTGTTCAAATTCAATCACTGAAAGGCTTTCATTCCCTCAAAGGGAACGCCGCCTCATTCGGAACCCTTCATTTCACAAGACCTCAAGTGTGTAAGCCTCTGTGACTGGGTGAATTTATTCAACCCAACCATTTACCATTACTGCCACCTCAGACGAACGTGTACGGCTCATGAAATTATGGGACTTCGCCGGTCGGCACGTCGTGCGGGGGGCGCATCACGCAATTCTTCAGCATGCCATCTGGGGGCTGGCGCTCGGTAATTCGCATTCCAGAACACTTACCCTAATGCGAACGAGTTGCCTCGTATTTTTTTTTTTTTTCCTTTCATTGTGCCTTTGTCACGTGCGGGGGCGTTGCAAGTATCCGTCTCGTACCAGAGACGTGCGTATGACGACTCAACTTTAAGACCACGTATTTTGACTAATGTAAGTCACCCGCAATCGTTTATCCCTCTGTGCACACACACACACACAAACACAGGCATATGCTAATTAATCTCAAGGTGAATTGCTCCGTCGACGGGTGTGGGTGTTCCGGTTGAGTCACGTCAACACGGAAGGAAACGGAGCCGGGCTGAGATCATGGTCGTCCTTTAATGAGATATCCTTTTAGTTGAGCATGTGTCATCGAGTTCGTTTTTGTGTGGGTGGCTGGGTGCCCTGCGGACTTCAAAATAAGACATCCTGTATTTTCATATCGCCCGTGGACAATTTCGTTCATTATTTCGAGGAAGGAACGATGTCCTCTCCGGGGGGGAGGGGGAAGGACCGATAGATTCCCAGAATTGTTATCGCAAAATACGATGAATGGACTCTATGGATTCTGTGGAATTCATCCTCGTCCTGTGCCAAGCCAAGCCAAGTTGGTCGATTTCTGCGAGCGAGAAAATATGAAAAGTAATTGAAAAGGATAACGCCGGCGGTGTTCGCGCAGTGTCAGGCATTTCTGCTGGAGTCCTTTCTTTTGGAGGACTAGATAAGGGAGTTTATGAAAATACCCTTTTTTTTCGACGGCACAGTCGGCAGCTGCAGGAGTCGAACAACGGTCGAGAGCTTGCGGAAGAATGTTGGTAACTTTTTTCATCGTCGCTGCTATGTGTTGAGGGAATTTATCTAGTTCGTGTGTATTTGTGGATACGAACGAGGATGATTGTCGGATGAAAGGTGAAGAAGGCCAGCTATTACGTGTGGATGTTCATTTGTCGTTTGTGAACGTCCATGTGGGAGGGGGGGAGCTCTTGTTAGGTTGATGGCCCCTTGTTGTGTGTTTTCAGTCGTTTTTGTGTGTTCAAGGAATGCCTCTGGGGGGAAGAGATGGGGCATCCGACTTTATTGTCTTCATTTGGCAATGGTCGACGAGTTTGTGGCCATCTTAACATTGTCATCAGAATTAAGCCACGTTTTTAAAGAACTGTACGTGATCTGGGATGTGGGTCAGTTAAATTAAATTTGAATAAGGAAAGTAGAAGAAGGAAGAATAACGAAGAGATATCCTGATTAATTTGATTTGCCTGCATTTTGAGCATTCTACTTGCTGCGGTCTACGAAAGGACAGACAGCACTTAAATCGAAACTGACAGGCGACTGGTAACACCCAGCACTGGTAGCCTTTCCGATTTGTATGTTTCAGCAGCTACCATAGTTAGCAACGACATCTAGCGGTCAAGATATTCATGCACACATGCCAAAGGAGCGGAAAATATAAAAAAAAAAATACTGTCGAAATTCTGGCTCAGTTGCAGATGCGCAAAAGGGAACATCGTCGTGAGGAAGGTCGTCATCATGGCTTCAGTTTGCAGGCAATTCGTCGCACCGGGGAGAAGTTTGAGCGTGAGTACACACATTTGGTCCTTTAGCCTGGTTGGTGGCTAGGCTAGATAGAGAATGGTGTGAGCGGCCAGTATGGAAGAAAACCCAGAAATGTAGATTCGGCATCGATCAGTTGAATTAGCGATCGCCAGAGAGTCAACTTGTTGGCTTTGGGCCTACATCCGCATAAGAATTGACGCCGGAGGACTATAGACAACGCTGAGGATCTGGAAATGCTACCAGGATATAAGGACTTTAAACAAAAATCAATTTCCCGGACGAAAAATTGTTGTAATTGGAGCGAACACAATCCACAAGTGGTCGACCAAGTATCAATGCATCCACAAGGACTGACCGTTTGGTGGGCTTTATGACAGGGCGGCATTATCGGACCGTATTTCTTCCGAAATGAGGAAGGAGACGCGCTTGTCGTCAATGGTCTTAGGTATAGAGTGATGTTAACGCATTTTTATGGCCAGAGCTCGACGACGTCGATATATCCGACCTGTGGTCCCAAATAGACCGTGCTACAAGCCACGCAACGCACGAAGTTGTGAACAAGACATGTGGCGACTGTGTCGTCTCATGGGGAGCATTCATCAATTTTCTGCCGCGAGCATGCGACTTGATTATCTTCTCTCCTTAGTCCACGCTAACAAGCCGATATTTCAGACGATGCAATGTTGAGTTTAAGGCCAACTTTTAAGACGCTATCGACAGACTAACGCCCACGTATTTAACTGAATCATCAACAAAATGGACCGAGACCTTGATGCACTGCCAGCGAAGACAGAGCATTCATGTCATATGAGTGCTGTTCCATTCTATACATGATGGCATGAATGTAGCTTAAAAATAAGGTCGGAAACAATTTTATATCTCACGCCGTTGTTGTTTGATTCAAAAATTGTTTTCTATCATTCTTATCTGGTCACTCTGTAAGAGATGGAATTCAATTTAACGATGTCCGAAGAGTCTTCGACTACGCGCCAGTGGGACAACGCAATAGGATCCGATGTCGATTGGCCGTACATATGGAGAAGGACCTCAACCAACTTGGTGGGCGCAATTGGTGCCAGCTGGCCGAATATCGTGCCACCTGGAGAAGGTGGTTGGTTGTGTCCCCGACTGTAGCGCCTTCAGAAGTAGGAGATCCAACTGCAATCAATTTCACTTCACAATCGGGACTGTATCTCCTCTCCTGTCTCTATTTCATGCATTTACACAGAAGGAGGCTGATTTTCCGAAGAAAAGAAGCATATTTTTCTCCTAGCAAGTCTTTTGCGAGTTCGTTACCTCTTCGGGAAAACTTTGCGAATCCTTACGCATAACGTGCCCTTTGTCATACATGCCCGTGCAACCCAGAGGGCTTTGAAACAAAATTCCAACACCCCTCCCGCAGCCGACTGCTTAATGAAATTGACAAAATGTTCGGGTTCTCTTGGATCTCCAACAGCACCTCCCCGGGGATGCGTTGTCTCATAAATAATATTTACATGTTTCATTGCCCACCCCCTCGCAAGGATACGCCCGGATACGATCAACTATCCCATAAACCATTATCAAATCTACAATGTATCCTCGACGGGCATGTCCTGCGCTCCGGTAATTTATCACACCCTGCTGCGATCGAACCCTGAATTTTAAAGAAACCAATTCATCACGACCGACCTCCCAATTGGGGCGCCTTTCTGCGAACTTTAATCCGTCCGCCCCGAGCTGCCCATGCTTGACCATTTGCCTTGCATCCCCCGTATACGTACCTGCAAATAAAAGAAGAGAAAAGCTGAATCAAACAAATGACTTCTCAGATTGTGAATGGAAAAAAAGGGGCAAAAAAAGGACAACAAAGGATAAGGAACCCGTAAATCAAATTCAATTTGAGATAGAAATCTACGCCGTTCGGCGAACGTTTACGGCACAATTTCAGATGCTTATCCGCGGAAGGGAAGTCATCTTGTTGAACAGCGATTACATCATAATTCCCCCACCCACCAACCACGCCCAGGAACAGGCAATTTGAGCGCGAATGGGAAACGAAACGAAAAAATCTGACACGGGACTCCGGCAAAAATCATGTCCGTGATGAGTTGTCGAGGAAATAAACCGCTGTCAAGTGTAGAGGCTGCGAAACAGCCAGGACATGGGCGAGCACGAAGATGCGGCACGGCGGCGTTCGCGTGAGACTCCATAAAGGAAATTGTGTTTCGCTCATGTCATGGGATGGGATCTCATAAGGAAGTGTGTCTTGTCGACGAGGCAGCTGAGGCAGATTTTCTGTGGTTCTTCCGCCGTGAGTGTGTGTATTCAGCCATTCAGCTGTAATTTACGGGTCACCCTCTTGATCCACAGAGGGCCTCCTCCCCCTCCACGGTAGAGAATATCAACGAGTTCTCGAGAAAATTAGTTCAAGGGTTGATTGGGTGGCGGATACACAGTTCGATGTCCTACGCAGATGCCTTTAAGGATGCTCACTGTCGTTGCGGGAGATAGGCCTCTGAATGAGCGGGCGAACGACTGAATGGATGGATCGCATGCGGGATAGACCGATGTAGGTACACTCATTTGATGGAATAATAAAACGGGGGAATACTGTTTATTGTGGGATAAATGCTTATTGCGATACTTTGCGGGTAGGCGGGGTGGAGGGTGGGCGTGCTGGTGAAAAAGGAAACTGTGTTCGAAGACGATTGGAGATATGATTTATTGGTGTTCTCAGAGTGATCCACTCCCGGAAATTGGTTTCAATTACTCTTATCATTTATTGAAGCCCCATGGAGGACGAGGACGAGGATGAGCCTATGCCGAGGACGACGACGATGATGTTGATGGTGATGGTGATAAGGGGTACCCATGGCATCCAGATACAAATGGATTGAGTGCACGTGAATGTGATGATGTTTCCATTGCTTGATTGAGTGCTACTTTCACATCTACTTCCGGTTGCTCAAACACGACTTCCTTTCTGTAGATAAACACTCTTGATGGTTGCTGAGCCTAATCGTGACGACACCAAGCGATGTTGTATGTATTTATGAGCCGCTGGGGGGAGTGGTGGTGACGCTCATGAATGGATTGGGATCTGTCGATTTTAGACATTCGACTTGTTGGGTGTCACACGGAGGTAGTAACTTCAGTGCTAGTGAGTGGGCGTCGTTGGGACTTGTTGCAAGGTTCAAGGAATCATGTCGAAGTCGAATCGAGGATAAAGAGGAATGCAATACTGTAATGTGTGCTTATGGGCGTCTGCATGACCGTGACGTGCCATCTGGTTCGATTCTCTGCAGGGTTTCCATTTCGATCAGTGCACATCGTCAGTGTCGATGGAAATAGAACTTCTTCTAAATTCGGGTGAGTCCTTAGGAAGATTTGACCGACATGCACTAATGATTCAAGAACGTTACACAACATTGCCTTGCATATGTCATAAGTCGCACTCATTGTCCCGATAGCCCAACCAATTTCAGCCTTTCTTCAGCATGCACTCAATCATCGTCAAAAGACTGCTCTTCGCTAGCAGTAAACATTTGCTATGAAGGACAGTGCACACAGTTCTAAATGCCAAGCCTCCAAACGGATCGGCCACACACTAGACCCCGATTCCCGATCACTCTAAAAAACTGTTCCCTCTGAATAGACGGACGCTTGGACATTGATGTTACAAGACAAGAGCAGTTCATGAGATTAGGCGTCATCGCGAGTAATTTCTGTACAAGGAATGCAAAAGAGATAGAAAGTGTACCTACAACACCTCTCACATTTTCAACGATTCAAGTGATCAGGCATCCTACGGACTTTACTCCACTTCATCCTCAACAGCGAATGGTTCCATAGACGTTCGTCAACAATGCCCACACCGAAGTGTAGAACGAGATGTCTCTTCTTAGGGCCTCACCCAACCAAAACGATCTGTCGCCACACAAGCCGGCTGATGTCCCCCTCGACTTGTTGTGCTTGGACGCCCTCTGTTGCAGGCCCAGAGTAGAATAAAAATACCAATCGCATTAATTTACTTCTTATTCTAATTGTGATGAACACCAAAAGTGTGTCATTGAGTTTGGCATTTAGAGCAATTGATGCCGTGACTTAAATTCACCTCGAGTCACGTCTCTTCGGTGAGCATATGAGGTTCAGCCGCAAGAAAACGAAGAACAAAATCGATTTCTTCAAAGGGTAATGCGGTCACCGTGACTCCAGACCCAGACTCAGACTCAGACGGTTGGCCTCCGACTATTAACAGACGTCCCCTGTCAAGGACTCACCACTTACACACTTAACCCCCCGCTGAGGGCCGACATTCAATCAATAATTCAAGCATATTAAGGTGGAAATCCATCAAAGCAAGGGAATCTCTTTGTTATCGAAAACTAATGAGATTAAGTGCTTTCCATTTGCGTTCGGTCCTTACATAAGCAAAGCCGATATCAATCAATTGCTTTCGGTTCTTTGCGTTCATCCGATTTAAAAAGTTGCCTCACGTTTTCGATTCGCCGAAGGGATTAGCTCCCGCAAAAATCCCCCTCATAATGCGGACAAAGTTCCTAATTATTTCAATTTCATCATCCTACCACCCTCTCCCACACACACATAGAGAGAGAGAGAGTAACTATTTTTCCTGATTGAACCCATCCATCCACCATTCACTCTGATTGCAATTCGACATCCGGCAGTCTTGATCGAACTTATTATGCATACAGTGAAACTTAACTGCTCCCGAAACTAATGCTCTCCGGCAGCTGCGAGCAGTTCCACGTCCTTGTCTTCCGTCGACAGGCTAGGCGCCCGCCTGAATGTAGCACACACAAGTGGAATTGGGAATTCATTGCATTCGTGTTTTTTTTTCCCTGTTCGTCTTTCTGTTCGGGTTTTATTTATTTAATCATTTGTCCATTTCGCCCGTCCGCGCTTTCGGGATGAGGCGAGGGCGGATATGCATCCGTGATTGAGTTTCCGTGATGGCCACCCCCTCCAGTCGCTGATGCTGACTCATGAAATATGTAAGTTCTGCGAACTTCCATTGTGTCTGTACATTTCTGTTGAATTATGCACAAAACAAATGTTGTCAAAATGTTGAAGGAGCTGGAGGGGAAGTGAAGCTGAACGGCGGAGTGTACCATTAGAGCGCTTCAAAGGGCAGCCATTTTGTGTACTGTGCCCGAAAGGGGCTTGGGGGGATGGAGGTGTTGTGTGTTTGCATTTCCAAAAGGGTTTTTTTGTGTACTGGCTAGAGAGGTTCGCTTTTGTGAAGCAGTAGGGCATGTGCAAGTTGCATTTGAAAGTAGGAAGTGTCATTTCCAGAGGAGACAGTACACAATTTTTAATCACCGACTGCTCGACTTTTTTTTTCACTGTCTAGGGGTGCTTGCATGTTCTTCTTCAACCAAACGGGGAGGAGATAGTATTCAAGACTTTCTTGTTTGTGTGGAGCGTAAGCCACCGAGGCTACCACGGCCTCGGACCAGCTGCCGCCAGTTGCGCATATCAAGTCGATTAAAGGTTAAACGAGGACGTTCTCTATTTTTTTTGTCTCAGAGACGATGAACTTTCGTGCCGACGTCAAGTTGGCCATCGGATTAAGATGGAGTAGCAACCCCAGGCGTTGTATCTGTAACCGCTTAGCCAGTGTTGCTGTACAAGTTATAGAGTTCGTCGTTAAATCTTCTTACCCAGACACCCCAACACAAAAAGGAACTATTTAAAGGGACCATCCTTCTTGAAATCGTCCATGCGTCTGTTCTCGGTAGAATTTTCTGATAATCCCTTTGAATGGCGCTTCAGATCGGAATTGGCAAAAGGAGTTTCCGGCAAACACAAACGTTCATCTTCTACCTCCCGAGCAACAAGTTAAGCTGGTTGTGGGTTGGCCCCCATCACCCGTAATCGTCCTCCGCCCAGTTATCAGTCGACATCCACGAATTAATCTCAACAAAGTGCTTAAATTGCACACGAAAACCCAGCTTAATGTCACCTCCGTGATTCTCCTAACAAAAGACCCTGATATCAACAGGCAATCTCTTTTCCACACCAATTAGCCGCAGATTACCGATAACAAAACACAAAGGCGACCATTCACTCGCCTGCGGCACTCCATAAAAATTCATTCCCAAGGGTGTCCACCATTCACTTCGTCCGTGCTCTCTACAAAAATCAGTTCACGAAGTAGTGGCAAATCCTTTAACAACCACCTAGACACGAAACAAAATCCAATCTCCTGCCCATCCGACGAACCGAAGACGCGTTAAAATTCATTCGAAACTCATCCACTCTTCAATGGCGCTAAAATGTAGCTTAAAAACCTTTTATTCACCGCTTAAATTCTTGCCACTCCCCACATCACAGTCGGGCGACCCTCCCTCACACGCCTATGCGTCCGACCGACAGAAATAAGAATCCAATTACAGGGCGAAAGTCAACTCCTTTGAGGAATGAAATCCCACCAACTTATTGCCGTTTTCACGTCTTATTTACTTTGGCTGAGTGTGTGTGTGCTTTGTTCGTTTCTGCTCGCCGCCCTCGTGCTTCGACTGATGACTTTATGGGGCCCCCTAGACGGTGGCACGGAACACCTCCTTGCTCATGAGACTTACACCAATTCATAATTTTTAACAACCGCATGATACAAGGAATTTTGCAAATAATTCGTTCATTCCGGTTCCACAGTGTTGCTCGCAATCACACGCGCACTGGGGCTTTTGTTTCATTGTATCCCCCGGCCCCGGGGGGAGGAGGAGAAAATTCAAAACGCGTCTTGCACGCAACATACATTGTCGCACGGCCTTTCTGACTCCCAACTGGAGCCCGGTTGCCAGCACAAGAATCACATTTTATGCGGAATGTGAAGTTGTTTTTTTTTTTTTTTTGTTTTGCTCCCTTTTTTATGATCTCGAGCACGCACATGATGTGGGCGTTTCGGCAAAAGAAAATAAATGGAAAAGGCAGAGAAGAAAAAGCCCACCGATTCATCATAAAGTAATCCTTCAGCCAGAGCCGCCGGTAAGGCAGTGCGCACATGTATATATGGGTCTCGTCGTCATTAAACGCTCAACTTGCGTTTCCTGCAAAAACGAAGAGGAAACTGGAGCGGAGGAAGCCCACACACACACACGTCCATATGGGAGCGAACGAGTATGCAGGCACCTTGAAACAGGTGAGCCCTTTAAGAGTCAAAAAGGAGAGAGGTTCACAGCCATTCACAGGGTTTGCTCTTGGTTTACGATGAAGGGTGACGGTTTTATGTGTCCCGGTGCTCTGTTCAGGTCTGTTTAATTTTTTCTCGCTTTTGTTTTGGCTCCGACTTTTAATGTCCATAAATATTCATAGGTCGGGGGAGACGTTATTTCGAAAAAGTAACGGCAGCGCAAAGGGGTGAAAGTGCCCCGAGAAGATGGTGATTTGGAATTTTATGCTGCCGCCTGTAGGGGAGTCGGGGGAGTTAATGTAAATTACTTCAACGGAAAATTAGGTTCGCCTTTTGTGTGAGCGAATGGCAACATTGTGCTGCCCGGGCCGTGTGTTGTGATGTTTATAGTTTAACTATTTAATGGGACTGGCTGAATGGGAGAGTCGGGGACTAATTCGAATTACTGCGCTAATTTGTTTCGCATTTTGAGGGGAGGCTAGAGCTGCACGGATAGGGTCAAGGGAAACTGTTCGAAATTAGTGCGGAAGTGGTGATTTTTATGTACAATGACCTCTTGTTGGGCGCCAGTTCGAGGAAGTGGTGCCTTTCATCACCATTTGTAGTCTATTAACTGTAGGGGAGACTATTGTGGGTTGAAGACGCTAGAGGCAGGTGCATGAGTGGATTGAGAGTGGGCTGGTGAGTCCTGTTTGGGGTTGAATCTCGGATAAACTTTACGATTTTCTGTCGGATATGTCGAAAAAAAGCTTTTCTGGCAACAATAAGTCAATTATCCCAGCTTTTTGATTCTCCTTTGTCCACAATCCACCATTCTGAAGATCGTGGAAAACGACAACGAAACGGAGGCCATCAATTGAGGGCAGAATACATAGAAACATAAATTCATTGCAAGCCTCTCGAAGCAACCAAACCCTGAATCAAGTCTCCTGTAGGCATCCCTTCGAGTGGTTTCAGTGGTTACACATGCGATCAATCCAATCCAATGGCACACTCACAGATAATTCATATTGAACATCACTTCACTTGTGGGAAAAACAGGACATTTTGACAATCCAGCCAAAAAGACAAACACCACAAACACCCGAGAGAGGACGAGGACGAAACGAAATGGCAATATTTGCAGACGAACTTGGTACACAATTTGTTTAATAAATTCTATTTGCAACGACTGCACAGAACATAGGACATCGGGCTTGCTCACAGGGGCTTGCTCTCAACAGTCCACCACTCATAGGATGGACTGTCCTGTCCCGTTGCTCGATTGCCCTGCGCAACCTCCAAAAACCAGAATGTAATAAATTAATTTTCGTTGTCAAACACAAAGACAATCAGAATCGCAATCGCAAATAGCCATCAGTACTCGTCCGCAGAAAGTTGATTCGATTTCAATCCTGTCCAGTTATTTGCTCAGTAAGGTGAGGGTACTTTTTGTTTTGGTCCACCTTTGTGTACGCGTGTGTGTGTGTGTGTGTGGGGCGCTTGAGAGAATTATGTGTTTCGGTTTATTTATTCAGGACTACACGTGCGTTTCCTAAGACCGACTGTGCGAATGTATGCGGTCTGCCTAGAGGTATAAATGCAAAGTCAAAGTGCGATGGATGGATGATGAAGGGAAGGCGGTGGGGTGAGGAACAGAGGGAGGGGGAGGGGATCCGAAAGGGGAAGTGAGTCAACTTTGGGAATTTAATTTATTTTTAGATGAGAGAGAAAGTTGTCAAAGTGCATATCCCGTAGGCACATACACAGCCGTTGGTTTGAATTTCCAAAAAAGTTTCACTGGAGTTTATTATTCGAAAGAATCCAAAAGAATTCTTTTAATTAATTCGTCTGCGTGTGAGAACCAACTGCTCAAGTTCACTAACGCACTTGAAGCTCTGTGGGAGGGTGGGCGGTTTTTCAATGAATCTAAGGTTCTTCAAGTCGACGATGGGCTCTTCTCGAGACGATGCGTAGTAACATGGTCTTGGGATGTTTTGCTGTGCAGTTGAATGAACATCGTTCCGTAGGTGGACATGGTTGCGAAGCTGCTTAGACGAGGTCAAGGAATTCTTTTCATTACGCTGGGACACTGACAGTATTTGTGAAGAGAATCTGTCTGGAATGTGGGGTGAAGTCAGTTGATGTGAAGTGTCTGAAAATGCAGTCACTTCGGTGTTGTTGTTCTCCCACGAGCGGTGCAATCCTGGGCGATTTTAGAGATGCTTTTTACTTGGAAGACAGCTCAGGGAGCAGAGCATTGTAAGTGACTCGAGGGTGGTCGAGGCGTGCCATGTGAAAATTCTATGTCGTGAGTCAAGAGTTACAAAACGAAAAGCTAATGAAACTACACAGCGTCACGAAATTGCAGTGCCACTGTTGAGCGTCACCAAATTAGAGTGCAACGTAAATATGAAGCATCACGTTTGCAAACATTTGTATGAAGTAACGTGGAACGAATTATAAAATATAAGAGGGCACCAATTGAAAATCGAACGATACCAGGAAACGTCACGAAATTATTAAGTAACGAAACTTAAGTATTTCCCGCACCTGTCGATGATGACGAAAGTAGAAAGCATCACTATCATCATTGTGTCTCTGTCAAAGAAAGGTATAAAGTGTCACGAGAGTAGGAAGCGTCACGAAAATAAAAATTTGGAGCAAAAATATTGGCTGCTAGGAAAACATAAAGTACCATGAAAGCATGTCGAAATGCTCCACTAGATGGTGCGAAACTTTAAGCTATAGAGTCCCACTCTGATAGGCACTCTCCACAATGTAAGACACTACGGCAAAGAGTGATCAAATATACGCAAGACGTCACAAAAGTAATGAGTAATGGTTTGCTAAACCTCAAGTCACGAGACATATTCCGTCACGAATTGAAAAGAGACAAGAGCCGAAGGCGTCACGAATATATGAAGCTTAACGAAACTTAACGACGACTGCGTTCAGAAAATATATTGAGACAGTCTGCAGATGAACAACAGAACTGAACAGCGATGAGAGTCCAAAGCGTCACGAATAAACATAGCTTAACGAAACTTAACGAAGAACTGTATTCAGAAAAAAAGATAGAGACTGTCTGCAGATTTGGAGCTTTTTCTTTTGGACCATGTTCTTTATGTCCTTCTTGATTTCAAGTTCACTTGGCGGATATGTGCTTTTAGGACACTTAGTTACTAGCTTCCACGGTAGCATCTGTCTCTTCAGACGGACAAGTTCTGATGTACCTGGTCCAACACATTGCAGCTCAAAGCAAGTCATCAGATCCAACTGGTTGATTTATTCATCGTGGCCCACTTAGAGGCAGAGGTTGTTGACAGCACGTAATTTGAACTGTAAACAAGAAGGCCTGTGCATAAGAAACGTACAAATCTCATCTGATTGCTTATTTTCGGGACGAGATTCGCATTTATTCGAGGTTCTCGTATGATCCCCACACAGAACCAACCAACCAATTGTCAATTCCATCCTTCGTTTACATTCGTAATCTCCCCCAATGCGGAGGCAAATACTCGAATGGCGCCCAACACAAGACACCAAACATGAAAGAAAATCCCCCGCGGAACACTGCCAAAAAACAGCGTGATGTCTCCCATGATTGCCGCATATCCTTGGCAACGCAGTCGTCCTGCCATACGACTCAATTTCAACCCCAGTACAACGGAGACCCTGTCAACCACCTTTCGACGAACAATCCAAGCAAAGTCCATTACCGACGACCACAGGGGACACCTTTCAGGGCCTTCTCGAACACTTTTGGTCATCCGGTGAACACCTGAAACTGAAATCCTTTCTCCAATTACTCCCCATTCGAGGGAAACTCCTTCGTCCTTTTTTTCCCCCGTTCTTGCTGTTTACTTGCTTGCCTACGCAACTTCAAGACAAGAGATTTGTAGGTCCATTGCCATGTCATCACATCCATTCTCATCATTCGAGTGGAATGCACACAACCCTGTGCTGACAACAGCCCTCATCCTTTCTGGCAAGGACGAGTGTCACTGGATTTCTGGCCATTCTGTCAGGCTACGCCTGAAATTCTGAAACCCCCGAGTGCCTGTGTGTGTGCGTACATCATCTCCCGGCCGTGCGTGGGACGAGTTGCCCCATCAATCACTTAACGGAACAGAACACGACAACGAGAGCAGAAACAGAATGAAAATCGGGAGAGAAAAGGACGTAAATAAACAGAAAAAAAAAAAGTCAAAAACACAAGAACAGCAATGACAACATTGAACACATACCCGTCAGCGTAGATCCCCGATGAGCCGGTCAACGCTAGAGCCTTGTAACGAGCCTGTTCGTCGGTCGGCAGGACAATGTCCACAGACCGGGACCTCGTTGCATTGATGTTCGGCACTGTGAGGAAACATCCGTCGTCGCTGGGCTGCAGCTCCTCCGTCTTCCCACTCGAGGAGAGCTTCGAAAAGCACGAGTCCACTGAAGCGGCACGGTCTCGCTTCAGATCAGGTACGGCCAAGTAGATGTCCCGGACGACGAGAGACTGTTGTGGAGGTCGCGCCGCTCCTTCGGCGGCCGCCTGCTGCTGTTGCTCTTCCTCATTGGAGACGTTCTCGAGGGAATTCCCAGTCGGCTCCACGAAAATCGCCTCCTGCCGTGATATCGACCGTCGACGTGGTCGCAGCTGAACCGTAGGCACTGGTATCGATTCCTCCTCGTCGGTTGACGCCGTCACGATGCTGGGTTCCGGCGGCGGCAACTCGATTGACGGCGACAATGGAATATATTCAATCGACGGCGACTGCGGTGTGGTCGCGGACAGGTACATCGGAGAGACGGGCGATATCGGCGGCGAGCCGTGCTCGAAGGGAAACGCAGGCGGTTCAAAGTCTCCATTTGTGGGCGAAAGGGTGAACGTGATGTTGCACGGCGTCGTCGGCGGTGGCGGAAGCAGAGTATTCCCAAACTGCGGGCTGTCATCGTCGACACCCTCGTCCTCGCTGGTAGTCGCCGATGGCGTTCTCTGCATGCCGTCGTCACCCTCCACGCCGTCATCTTCGTCCTCGCTGCAGCTCGTGCTGTAACTCAGTGACTTCAACTCTCGATGATCGATGAAGAATCGCTGATCGGCGCTCACTTGCTTCTCGTACTCCTCCAGATACAGGCAATGATAGCAGGGCGGCGGTGTCTTTGTGTTCGACGCTCGTCTCGCCCGTATCCGGCGTGGCACCTCGAGGAATGTTCCCGAATCATCACTTCCAGCGGAATCGAAACTGCGCGAGCGTTGCGATTGTGGCTGAGGCACTTGAAGCAGTCCCGTATCGGACGACCGTTCATCGGCTGACGACGACGACTGCTGCTTGAGCAGATGCGAGGTGGCACGTTGAGCTTCCAGTTGCATTTCATCGAACGATGCTGACCGTACCTGTGTGTGGTATGTGGATGGTTGATTGGCTATTCTTTCCATTTTCAATTTGATGAACAATTTAGGCTCGCATGCAAGAAGCTGGAACTGTGTGTGTGTGGGTGTGTATGTGGGGAGGGGTGAGAATCACGTCTAGTAAGGGTCTTCAAAAGCAAACTAAATTAAACACAAAATGATGCAGCAAGTCATGCAAGATAAGCAAACAAAAAAACGAGATTTAAGATGTCCACGATGCTGGCTGGAGTGTTGGGGTCATCTGTAGTGACCTCCGAAACTTAGAAATGGCTTGAGCGGAATGCTAACCAGACAAACTTTGTCACTCTTCTAGGCGAACAGCAAGAGGCATCCGGAAAAGACTTCTCCCGGAGTTGTCTCCGCAAAACCGACCCCTCAACGGGGACAAAAGTCCTGCCGAAGGACCACCCAAAAGCAATAAAAGAACGCCCTTTTCGACTCGAAACAGTCGACCGTTAAGCTACACGCTCAAATTGTTATTTTTATTCACTTGTCTGCAAACGAGTGTCCCTTGTTGGGCGCCACTTCAGTCTCAGCAGTTTCAGCAATTTACCAGCAACACGTCCCGGCCGTAAGACGCCTGAATGTCACTACACAACTACATGCTGTTCGGCAGAACATCAACCGCAGCGGACAAACATAACTGAAAGGCTTTTAATGAATCGTGCAAATATTTACACCAACCAGCGTTTCTGTGCATGCACTCACCACTGGTGGGCCGGTAAAAGGGGGGGGGGGGGGAATTAATTATACTTTTTTACGATGACACATAACTTTAATGCGAGGGCAGCCATCATAGACCCAGCAGCAGGACCTGCCGCTGATCCTTTGCATGTGCTTTTCAGCGTGCGGTCGATTCCGCGCGACTAAGTGGCTGACTGATGGTCGGATAGAATCGTGCGCTGTGCAGCGAGTGGAAATTCTGTGAAAACACATCCGCAAACCGTCTGTTTTCCCCCCCTGACGACTGGCTGGGGCGGATTCTCATCTGATTTCGTTTTTATTTCGTCGAGGGGGCAGGAATTTAATAATGAATCGAAAGAGCTGAGGTTTAATTTTTCGAAATGGAATGACTGCGTTGCACGCGGCCGCCTAGAAGTGGGGATGGGAATGAAAATGAATATGAAGTCGCACCAGTCGGAGCCTCTTTGTGTCATTTATTCCGAGCAGATGGAATTTTAAGCACAGCTGGAATGGCCGGGGCTTAGTGCGGCGGGCTTAAGAGGACTCTGCGGTCGGAGGTCAACCGTTGGTGGGGGGCATTTGTTTTTTTCCGAGCATTTGAATGAGAGGGGATTGTTTGTCATTGCTTTTGATTGGATCATGTTTTGAGTTGTTGTGGAGGGTGCTCAAAGGCTTGCACAATTACCTAGTGAGGACTTTCTGAAACTCTGTTCCACACGAGTGGCTGCCACGATTAACTGGCGATTGTTTGTCATCAAGTTCAAGGACTGTCGAAATGGAAACGACAACTAGGATTATTGCAGGGATCAGGTGGGTAATTTATCCGCATGGAGGTAGTCCATATGGGAGGTACCTTTTAAGCCTAAAAGGCACAGAGACCAGGTATGGCAAGACGATGTGGTATCTGAACCAGTCGATGGGGTTTATCAACTCTTTCCGACTCCAATGAGTCAACCAGTCTCCAGAAGCCAAGCTCAATCCGAAGCGATGCACAAACTTCAACAGCTTTCCGAAAAGGAATCTCAGCAAAGCATGGAATATGGAACACTTGAGAAAGAATCGTGCTCGACAGTAGGCTTGCTTGATAAGACTGAGCTCGCTTGAGCGTGATGAAACGGAGAAAAGGAGTTTTTCAACCGATGACTTTGGTAATCTATATCTCGCGTTGTATACGCCCGATTGGACTAAACGTCAAGACGTTAGAACGATAAGATTTCGTACTAAAAAAACTGTTTAGGCTAGGTTTTGTTATTGATTGACTCAGTTTTCTTGGAGCGCTCATCAAAGATGGACACCAACGCAAGAGAAAATACGCCACATTTTAGTTTTTCTTCGATAAAGGCGGAAACGCAAGCTGGACGGCCGAAAATGTGAATAATGTTCATGGTTGTGATACTGTAACAGTAAACAAGGAACAGCTTGGGTACCGTCGATTCCGTTGCGGTAATTTTGATGCCAAAGATGCACCACTCTGTTCCGGAAGAACAGTTTGTCGAAAAGGTCGATTAAATCATGGAAATCGTCATTCAAGCTCTGTTTCGATTGCCCAGGAGCTAAACTTTGCGTTTCGAACCATTTGAACGTGGCTGGATACAAAAAGAAGCTAGATGAATGGGTACCACACGAGTCAACGCCAAAGATCCTCATGGCCGAATATCCATCAGCGAATCACTGCTGAATAGACCAATTTTTGAAGCGAACGGTGACTGGTGACGAAAAGGGGATCATTTACGACAAACGAAAACGATCACGGTCGAAACGCGGCGAGTCGGTGCAAATGACGGCTAAGCCAGGATTGACGGCCAGGAAGGTCTTGTTGTGTGTTTGGTGGGAATGTCAGGGAATCATCAAGTATGAGCTGATCTCCGATGGTGTTCCACAGCACCATAGACCTGAAGCTTACGCATTCAATCATTTTGGGTAATAATATCTGAAGGACATATAGAGCTCGGGGGATTTCTGAACAGAGTCTGTTAGCGTTACTCAGAGAAGAAGGTCGTCATGCTGCCCGTTCCAGGTTCGATCCCCGAATTGAGGAGCTTTCATAATCCACCGAGCAAATCTTTCGAGTCACCGACAATACTCAAAGAGTATTCCTGTACACTAGCTCCCCCTCTACTCATGCAGTTCACTTTGGAAGCTACATAGACTCAGGCTCATCTCGAACTGTCGCGGTACCCATATTACATGAGGAACATTTTACAATCGATCAAATGTGTCCACAATCGGTAGAATTGTGCGCAAATTTCAGCAAACCGGGTCTGTAGGAAATGTGACAACACCTGTGCGACACAAGAGTGACTCTTTGGTGCGGTTTATGGCCTGGCAGCGTCATCGGCCGTACTTCTTCGAAAATGAGGTCGGCCAAGCAGTTACTGAGAATGGTGTTCACTATCCCGAGATGATAACGGACTGGCCAGAAATTGAGGATAAGAAACTGGACGATATGTGCTTCTAACAGGATGGTGCCACTTGCCACACAGCCAAGCGTTTTTTTTTGCCAACGTGTGTCAGCTTTGTAGAGTCTGCCACTTGAGACACATGTGGCGACTGCAGGAGTGATAGTTTAACCATCCTCTTTAGCTTGGCTATGTACTGTACATATGTATGTATTCATTACCGCATAAGTAAGTATTTTTACTTGTTAACTGCGTCGCCTAGCCACAAAAAACAAACATTAAATTTGCAATAAACATCAACACAATGCGGGGGGGGGGGCACTGTTCAAATAAGGCTTTAGCATGTTTTAGGTCGACAAACAAACAGCGACGCCTCTCGACCGCTTGTATCCGGTTCGAAGGACCGGCATAAACAAATAAGCCCTTGATCTGCCCACACGTCCGCCCATCAATAAACAACAAAATTCCCCACTTGCCGCCATTGCAGCCTAACACGACGCCCACACGAGATCCTTCAAAGGACTCGAGTTCGCGTTGTTGCTGTCATTCAACTCTTCCTCGTTACGTAAACAAGTGCTGTTAGTATGCGCGTCGATAGCGACATAAACCATAAACAGACTCAATAATCGCATCAATTTTAAGTAACTAATAAAAAAAAGTACGCAAATAAAAAAATAAAAAAGGAAACAAACAAAAACAAAAAAAAAACATCAATATGCAGCAGTCATCGTCCTTTTTAGCGGGAATCGGGGTTAATATTTGCATACATTTGCCGAAACCAACCACCCGACAGCGCCACGACATCGCACCGCCAAAAAGGACTCAGCCGTGCAGTGCGGGCCAAAAAAATAGAATCAAAAAAAAAAAAACACACACATAATGTTGTATTCCAAGCGTAACGAAGCAAAACAAATAAACGTCTCATTAAATAAACATCGAATGGGAGAAATCGAATAAAAAGTGATTGACAGACACAACGACATCTATGTGCGACAAAGAAAAAAAAAAGAGCAAAAATTGAAGAAAAAAAAGAAACACAAAGCATTGCATACAGACAGGGGTGGTTTATTTGTTTCCATTCTCATGAACAAACAAAAGGCTGGCAACGTGAAAAACAAACAAACTCTTGAGAATGAAAAACGGAAAGAGAGAGAGAGAGAGAGAAGGGGAATAAGATCCAGACCTGTTTGGGTACTTCGAGGCTATTTTGAGTCTTCATTTCGGCCCCAGTTGGTGTGCGTGACCTGGTGAATGTGGTGCGCAATCGGTGCATTCTTTCGGGTGATTGTGGCTAACCCACTATGCCACGGACACTCTCATTCACAATAATTGCTGATGATCTTGTTGTCGTCTGTTTGTTGATCCTTTAACTGCTGGTATTGCTGTTGCTGTTCCTGTTGTTGTTGATCCTTAGTTGTATGTTCGGTTGTTGGGTTCGGGTTGGTTGTGTGAGATTTTTTAGATGACCTCCCCACCCTCAAACGGTGGTGGTGGAGGCTACATACCACCGCATTGTTGTTTCCATCTAGTTTTCCAATCCATTTCTTACACGTCGTCGATTGGTTAACAAATACAGATGCTCCGTCACCTTTGGATGGCCCTCGGTGTTGGAGACTCCGGATGGTGTTATCGGCGTGACCCTTTATTGAATATCCTTGCTGCTGAGATAGAGAGTGAAAGAGAGAGAGAGAGAGAGAAGAACATTGTTTGCCTGAAGGATTATAATGAATTTCGGAAATAATGAGGGCAAAAGATCAACTGTGGACTGTGGAGAGGACATTTGTCTTGATTAAGAACGAAAAACAAAAAGGGAAGGAAATTAAACTTCGCAAAATAAATGGGCGTCGAAGACGAATGTGCTTTGAAGTGACCCAGGTGCAGTTGCTGGTCCCATTCACGTTCCCGTTATCCTGTCATCTTAAATGAGAAGGATAACATTTGCATTTCGGCTTAGGTAAAGCCTTTCGTCAAATCCGACTAGAGCGCACGGAAGTGTTTGCAGAGCGCGTAATACGATGGGGGCAAAGGTAATCTAACCGGACCGGGACTATCTGAAAGGACGATCTCTACGGTTGACTATGGGACCCTTTTCACTGTGCACACGGCCGGCAGTGGATGAGAATAAATATTTCACGCATATTTACAAGTTCACTCGAATGCTCCGGGCTCTGTGAGCTCTGTGGGCGCGACGAGTTGACGGAAAGTTTGTCGCAGACCAACGAAGGATAGCCGGCAAATCGCTTGGAAACTATATAAGTAATGCGTGTGCTGTTGCAAATCCCTGGGTAAGTCGGAGAAGTGGATGCAGAGCTGTACTTTGTGCACGAACCTACGAGTTTACGGGTGAATTATGATGCGGAATGAAGAGGGAAAATGGCAAGAGGCCGCAGACTCCATTTGTGCGTCGTTATGGGTCAGGCTCATTACTCTTGTGAAAGTGTGCCGGCAACACAGGAGAGGCGACTTTGGAATTTTGAAAATGACTTATCCAAAAAGTTCTCTTGGAAGGATTTTCGAACTCACATCGTTTGCGGCCGAGGACTCCTCTGCTGGCAGAAGATTTAGGAAAGCGATGATCTGCGGTCTCTGGCTTGCGCAGCTGGGTTTTGTCCTTAATATTCAGCATGCATGAGAGACCTGAAGTGACGGACGATGCAATTTGATCAGCTGCTCGAAAGAAGATGGTTGAGCATCCGGAGAAGAAGAATAATGACACTGCCACTGCTGCTGAGGCAACTAGCCAGGAGTTAGCAGAATTGCATCACTCGGACAACGAAGATAAGTAGGTACCAATGACTGTTCCAGCATATAACGCGATCCGCAGCTGATGTTGCTGATGAAACTAGCCAGAAGTTAGGAGAACTAGGATAACGTGGATCAGAAAATACGTGTGGCGGCATCCACTTAAGGCACCGACAAGATCTGACTTTCTTCCTTTTTGAACTGCCCCAGAAACTAGTTAAAACCCAGTCTCACCTCGACTTCCTGAATACAGTCGAATCGAGGGCTCAAAATTAATACAAATCAACGAACTAAAGCTCAAGAAATTCATACAGAACGCCCTCTGCATTCCACAGTGCGATTCAAGGCCTTCCAGAGTCTCACCTCGCCCCTTTCAATGATCATTCATCAACCCCGTCGCTGGTTTTGCTGCTCTCATGCGAACAGCGATAATCCCTGCTCTCATTTGTCGGTTGCGATACGTAATCTCAAGCCAAAATAGCTGCGTATCGTCGAAATAATATATCGATTCCACAAGCCGTTATGGCAATGTTGACAGAGCCTAAACGAAATACGAAGTGAGTCTACTCGCACCCCACCCCGAGTCGACTCCTCGAATAGACCAGGCGAATGCCCCGAACTGCTGCTCGCCCCACACTATCGGACAACAAATTAAAAAGCCCATTAAATCGTGATTAAAGATGTCCAACAGTCTCTGCCCACTTAACGCGAGCTGACCCTCATTTACATGTCTTTTAGGATGAATAATTAAGCATTGAGGAGCCCAAGCAAACAGCAGCAACAGAAGAAAGGACGAAGGAATACCGGCGGTATCCATTCCAGAAGGTACAACTTAGATCCTTGAATTGAATTTGCATAGCTAATTTGTTGCCTAATCTCGTCCGCTGGCGCATTCAGAACGGAAGTTGTTTTCTACTTCTCATTCGCCTCAATTGGCCGCCCTTGCTCTGCTACACGATACTGTTTGGATGGATATACATAAGCACACAGAGGAGGAGGAAAAAAAATAACATGGAATCGCCTTTGTTTTTAGGCCGGCCCGTGTGACTGAGTGTGCGGACGGAGGGAATGGAATGCAGCCATGACAACATGCCATTCAATAATTTTTCTTTCATCGCCTTTCATTCCTCCTCCCCCTCTGTTGTGAGTCATGCGTCGAAAGCGGAGATGGAAAAAAAAGCTCATATAATAAAACGTTTCTAACGACATAATCGGTAATCCTTTGGGAAAATTATGGAACCGCTTCGACTTAGTTGTGGACTGCGTCGCCACCCACTCGGCCGTCAGCATGTGCGTGTGGAGGAACTTATGCGTGAAAGTTGTGGGCTAAGTTGTTGTTTTGCGATAAAGACGTTTTAATCAGAAAATCTGGTCCTTCGAGCGTGATATTAATGTACTTTACGCTTTGGCAAGGACAAGCAAATTGAGGACGGTTGTTTCGTGGTAATTCGTAGTCGCAATTTGACATTCCTCTTCCAATGGCATATGTCAAACCGAACTGTCAGCCGAGATTGGATTTAGTTTTTGGTTTGCCCTTTTACACTACGGAAATAGAATGAGAGAAGTAGTGATTCTGTGACAGGTACGTTTCGTGCATTAAGAGCAGATTATGGTCGATAATCGTTGATCTGAGAATATCCTGATAAAAATGTATACAATCTCGAACAGAGTGGCTCTGTTACAGATGTCTTAAGGCCTATCCAACATCGATGGCAGGAGCACTCTGCGGAATATATGGCTGCCGAGAAGCAAATCGATCGATTTCAGGCCGAGCACAGCAGTTCGACATTAGGACGTAGTTTTGCATATTAACATGCATATATCCTTATAAGAAATCACTCAAATAGTGAATCAAGTTGACCATCGTATCAATCCAAAACTGTCGAATTGCATAACTAAATGGTGCTCATTTCGATCTGGTGGTGTCACTGGTCCATGGCCTCTTTAAATGTTGGTCGCCTATAATATCCTGTCCAGAGTCATATGTGAACATCTTAAGCGAGATTCAGATCGATAATTTGCGTTTTAGAGACGCAACCGACACTGTTCAGCGGAAGGCACTAATCGATGTCATGGCAGAATCGTGGATCCGGGGAAAATTGATCCGTCTGTGTACACTACGCGATGCAGCTGGCAGTTCGGTTAGAGAACTTCGGAGCCGTTTGAAACCTGCACGGGTTTCAGCAAGGAGATGTGCTGTCGCTCCATTGCATGTCCCACAAATCAGTCAAACTGTTGCGTTATGCAGATGATGTCGATATCGTCGGGCGTTTCCAACATGTAGTGGCAGAAGCTTTTACGACTTATTAAAGAAGAGGCGAAATGAGTTGGTGTTAAGATCAATGAGCAAAAGATCAACACAATTTAGTCGCACTGTGTCATAAGCACACATTCCTTACCGGGCACTGTGTCATAAGCACACGAGCTATGCGTCTGAACCTACCGCACAACAACTTTTGTAGAAGCTGCAGAGGTGAAGAAGAAATACAATCTTCCCAAGATCTGCTCTGCGACTGTACATCCCTAGGAAAGAAAAGGAGGGAGTTCCTGGGGAACAACTTTTTCGTAGAGCTGGACGACCTAAGCGGTGATGAACTGAAAAACCTCATAAGATTCATTTGTGAATCCGGGTGGTTTAACAACTAAAGTACGTGTCACGGTGGTAAACCACCCCAAAACTAGCGCACTTACTTACTTATTTAAGGTGGCGCTACAGTCCGAGGTAGACCTGGGCCTCAACCAACAAGCGTCTCCAGCCAGCTCGATATTTAGCTAGCTGTCTCCAGTTTCGCACGCATAGTTGGTTGAGGTTCCTTTCCACTTGCGTGCGCCACCTGAGTCGCGGTCTTCCTTTACTGCGCCGTCCCTCGAGGGTGGATTCGGGCCGGAGCATTCGTTTCCATCCGCTCTACATGACCTAGCCATCTCAATCGTTGGATCTTCACTGTTCTGGCTAAGTCGATGTCGCTAAACAGCCCGTATAGTTCGTCATAATATCTCCTCCTCCACTCACCATCTATGCAGACGGGACCGAAAATCACACGAAGAATTTTCCTCTCGATGCAACCAAGAGCAGCTTCATCCGCTTTTGACAAAGTCCATGCCTCCGCGCCATATACCAGGACTGGGACGATTAAGGTCTCTTGGTTGTTCGAGACAGGGCTTTGTTTACCAATTGCTATCTTAGCCCAAAAAAGCAGCGATTGGCAAGAGTTATTCTTCGTTTGATTTCAGCGCTGGTGTCATTCTCTGAATTGATAGCGGTGCCTAGGTAGACAAAGTTTTTGACTACCTCAAAGTTATATCTGTCTGCTGTGACGTTCTGACCTAGACGTCGGTGTTGGGTGTCCTTTCTCGTTGACAGCATATACTTGGTCTTACCCTCGTTTACTGCTAAACCCATCTTCGCGGCCTCCGTTGCAATACCCATAAAAGCGCCATTGACATCACGCTGCGTTCTTCCGATAATGTCGGCATATGCGAGTAGTTGGATGGACTTCCGAAAGATTGTTCCTCTGGTGTTGGCGTTCGAGTTTTGAACAATTCTTTCAAAAACGGTGTTGAAAAAGTCGCATGACAGCGCGTCGCCTTGTCTGAATCCTTTTTTGACATCAAAGGTCTCGGTTAGGTCTTTACCGACCCTGATGGAGCAGCGTGCATTCTCCATCGTCATCCTACACAAACGGACGAGTTTGGTAGGGATGCCAAAACTAGACATTGCTCTGTATAGCTCGTCTCTATGGATGCTGTCGTACGCGGCCTTAAAATCGATGAAAAGGTGGTGGGTATCGATTTGTTGCTGCTGGGTTTTCTCCAAAATCTGCCGCAGTGTGAAAATTTGGTCGATGGTGGATTTTCCTGGCCTAAAGCCACACTGGAATGGACCGACCAGGTTGTTGACGAATGGCTTTAGGCGTTCACACAGTACGGCAGATAAGAAGAGACTGATGCCTCTGTAGTTGGCGCAGATCAAAGGGTCTCCTTTTTATGGAACTAGCGCACAATGGACCGAAAAAGTCGGCCTAAAGGGCCGACAAGGCACCCTATCACCTACCTCCCTAATGTCAATGAGAGCAAAACAAAATATAGGCTGTTGAGTAAGAATCGTTCCGATCTGTATCAAGATGTGGATGTAGTCCGGAAGGCAAACATCAATCGACTCTCGGCCACATCGAGCGGATGAACACCAGTCCTCCAGTTAAGAGGGTCTTCGAATCCGAGCTTCTGGGAAAGGGAAATCGAAACTGCTTTGTAAACACCAAGTCATCGCGGAAGGAAGAAAGCTTGGTTTTGGCGACTGGAAGTAGAGTGCCCAGAACCAAACTGCCCAAACTCAGTTTCGGACTACCATGGATTGGAGGCCGGATAAGTAGTACCTAAGTACGTAAGCCACACATTTTATCTGAGTTTTAATTTGGACTCAAATCGAGGCTTTGTCTACCATTTTTTTTAGTTTTAGTGCAGTCCAGAGAACGCTCAGTATAGTTCAAATTTGTTTATTGAGCTAGTTCGTCCTTCTAGTTCATTGCTCAGGAAGTTGAATCTTTTGCGATTTTCTTTAATTTATCGTCATATTATCACATACATTTTTAAAGATTCCCTTCACATACGCCACATGCTTGATGTGCTTGTGCTGCGGTAGTTTAACGAAAACAACTGTGATATGCACAATGCCCATACACACACCAAGCAGAGTACTCAATTTAGTTCAGTTACTGAATTACATGTATGCAGAGAAAGGTACGCCTGAGCGTCTTGAACTACTGAACCAAAAATGCTGCGAAATGTTTAGGTTTCCTTAATCGATGCAAGAAATATTTCACCCCCTCTGATTTGGCTTTCATTTATAAGGCGTATATCCGCCCCAAGCTTGAGTACAACGCTCATATCTGGTCTGGTGCCCCAAAGACCACCCTGCACCTACTAGATAGAATCCAAAAGCGAGCGATAAAACTTATAGGAGACAACAATGTCGCAAAGTCACTAGACTCGCTAGAACATCGACGTACTGTTTCCTCTTTGTCCGTATTTTATCGCTATTTCAACAAACGATGCTCAAGTAAGCTAGCCAACTGCATTCCTGCTCTCCATGAATTCACCCGCAATACTCGTCTCGCCACGAATGCTCATCAGTTTACCCTTAAGCCTACTTTCGGACGCACAGTTAAATTTAGAGACTCGTTCTTCAGCCGTACTTCGCGAATATGGAATGCTCTTCCCAGGCCTATATTTCCCACAGACTACTACCCGCAGATATTTAAGACCAATGTGCACAGGTACCTCCTCTCCCTTTCTCCCTCTATACCTTCGGCACGTGCTGTGTCTTGACCCCGGACACTTAAGGGTATTAGCAATACCGTGAGCGCGCAAACTAAAAAAAAAAAAGTTCACTTGTTAGATCTCTTTTTTGAACTAGTACGTTTGTGAACTACACAATCCTAGTATGATTGGATGACATGTGGATTCAACAGCACATGTAGCGACGGTGCCATTGCCTTGGCTTTATTGCAATAACAAACGAACTGAACGCGTTACTTCATGTTTTGGTGTTGTGTACTCTTCAGTGGCCACCAATATCGTGTGGTTTGCCACCGTTGGATTTATTTTTGTGGTGAAATGCATAAAATCTTGCTTTAGCATGCAATTAGTAATCTCTTGACATTTGGAAAACGAATATTAGTCAAGATCTAACTGAATTATTGCCCGATATGAGTCGAAAAGTCATCGAAAATTACCTTGACACAATCGAGTCGTGCAATAACTCTCGCGGCGGACATTTGAATGATTTTATATTTCATTCAAGATCTAATTAACAGAATGGAAAGAAATTAAGGAAACCGACATGAAAATGTGTTTTATTCAAATGGACTCTCGGAGCCACAAAAATAATGACCCTGTCCTCGCCAATTAGAGGTTCTGTTAGGCTCTCAAATAAAACCACTAAATCTACAAAATCGACCATCGATCTAAAATCTGAAAGAAAAAACCTCGGCTTAGTCAAATTATGAATTTCATGTTCACACTTCTACTCGAACCACTCCCAGGAATTGGGTCAACTGCAGATTACCTCATTAGTCATTCAGTTAGAAAATAAAAAAAAAGTCCGTTAAAATGCAATTACAACAGTGGCTGCCGTAAATGCCATCACGTGCCCTTGGCAGGAATATTATTTACACCGTAATGGTTATTTTTTTCGTTTCGAATTCTCGCCCGAATGCCATTATTCATAATCTCATAATCAGCACTGCATTACCAACATCAGGCTAATTTACCTAATTAACCATTTGCACCCGATCCACTCCGAAGTATACTCTCATTGGACTTTTTCATAAAAATCGATGTACTCACTTGACGCGACAATTAAACGTCGTCGTCTGGCATAAATTTCCCGTGTCAACAATAGAACTCCCACATCGAACCAGAACCACTTCAGTCGTAAGATCCATCCCCAGTTGCAACACCCTCGATGCAGTTCAATAAATTTCTCAATTCCGACAGCAAATGTCAAAGGGGGGAGGGGGGGAATGCACAGACAACATAGAGTGCATATTGTCGCGCGCTGTTTTGCACCGCTGAACACATCCCATAGTCTTAAAGTACGGCCAGCAAAACCTCAATGCAGGCAAATTGCTGTTTAATTGAAGGATAACCGCGCATAGGCTGGATTTTATTTTATTTTCCTTTTCAAACCCGCACATGCATATGCAATGGGCGCGGTGTGGTTTATTTGTCGATGTCACTGGCAGCGCGTTGCACTCGGTGAACGCATTAAGTATGCAATTATATTCGTGTCTAATGGAAGACTTCCGGTTATGAGGTAAAAATAAAATCGGAAACCTCATCGATTATTTATCCTGAATGTGCACTGCGGCGAATGCGGCCTGGCTAGGGGTGGGCGAAGGCGGGCGAATTATGACGTCCTTTTACGTGGTATGAATTTCAATTACTGACTTTGGCAGCAGTAGAGCGAACAGATTAAACGGGTGATCCTGAAACTGGATTTATTTAATGGTTGTTTTTTTTTTGTTACCAAAATTCGGGGATTATTGGCGTCGTGATGGTGGGGATTTTTTTGCATTTGACACTTGAGGCGAGAATTCCGCCAGATTTAACACTTGCATCGTTAATGGGTTTGACATTTTCCGTCAAATTTTATCCGAAACAATTTATCAGCGCCGAATAATTCCCGTCAATAGCACTTAAGTCCTCCCTCCCACTCGCACACACTCTCCCAGATATATAACGAACCACCCTGTGCGATGTGAGGCAGATAATAAAAAAAGAGTCATTATGCATTTTAGTCATTGTTTTACCAAAAGTGTTCATTTTTTGGTTAAATGCACTCATGCACAATGAATTAATGGATTTTGTATGCATTGCCATATGCGGAGATGAGCATATGAAGCGTGTGTATCCATTAATCGACTCTCAGCACCCAGCACGGGCCACCGACACATACAGTATTTTCTCAGAATCACGCAGTGACATGCAAGCGTAATTATTGTAATTATTTGATTCTCATTTACCCCGATATCTGTGCGTGATGTTATCCGATACAAAAATGCGTGATAAATGAGAGGCAATGAAGACCAAATTGAATTGCGTCGAAACAAAAAAAAAAAAAAAAACACATTTCAGCAATTTACTGTAACATTGGTTGATGGGTATCAATTAATTTGATAGACGGAAGCGAAGTGAATCGCATGAAAGGTGCGATGGCAAATTGGTATTCATGTCAGGCGGAGTACACAGCACACAACAATGGCAGCCCATCAAGGCACTCCATTTGCAAATCCAACAATCCAACTGCAGTCGACGTTTTTGTTTTCCCTTAGCTCAACAAAGGCCAACCGGTGCAGCCATTCGTCATTCGTTGGAGAAACAAAGAAAATTTGATAAAAGCGCATGGTACACTGAGGATGCACAGCAAAGTCTGCATTCAGCCAAGGCGAACGAAGAGCCCACGATGAGTGGTTGCTGTGCAAAAGGGCTGCTGCTGCTCTTACACCTAAGCACGTTGCACGCTGTACGCTTTGTGCCACTCAAGGAAGCTTCAGTCAGGTCAAATGGATTCTGCAGAAATTTCGGCCAATTTGGTAAGAGAATTCATCTGCAAAGCACTGAAGAGCCATCCGCCAGCGTGGTCCTTCAGTGCGGCAGTTAAACGTGGAATTTACAATAAATTCATCTGCTGGCATTCCATCAAGACGTTTCCACACGAACGGACCGAACAAAGCGGACGCGCGTCTTTTGAACGCCACTGCGGAGGCTTTAAACAGCAACTTCCGCTTTTGAAATTCTACAATTAATTTGTTGTCTTTCACAGAATTGCAACATTCCCCCGCGTAATTGTTGCAGGAACGGAACAACAAACAAGGCTGCTTGAAAGGCAAGTGGACGCGAATAGGAGCGTTGTGGAAAATTGAAAATGAGAATCCTGAACAAAGACGTTCCTGGCAGAGAAAAATATCTCCTGTTTTTCTCTGTTCTTCTGTTGCTAGAATTTTTTCTTTGTGGCTGCATACGCTTGAATTTCCTCCAATGTCTGTCAGGAGAGGGGGCCCAACGACGGGCTGAGCGGCAGCCGGCATGCTTTGTGTTCAAATGAATGTAAAAAGAGGCAAAAACAAAAAAAAACGAAGCCAACGTCGTTTGACATTCCTTTTGGTGGAGTCCATAGTTTGACTCAACCATCCCCTTGCGAGAGGGAATTTTGCTTTGACTGTAGCAGGTGCATGTGTGCATCGCAGATACCCACGATTTTCGTCCCACGACGCTGTTTTTAGTTTGCATCCGAGAGTTGATTCGCTGATGAGAAAAAAACAGCTAAGGGCGGTGTTTTTATTCGAGGAAGTCTTTCCGTTTGCGAGTGCAATCTAAAGCCGAGTTTTTTGGCAGACATTGGATGAAGTTGCATGCCGGGGAAGTCCATGACCGCCAATGTCTGGGGGGATTTAACGCTTCAGCACCTTTAAGCTCGTTGAAAGGTAGACGGTTCAGATGAGGATGAATGGTTTAAAGCATTGCGTCGCAACATAGATTGAACCTCAGTGCAGAACTTGTTGGAAAAACTTAAATCTCTCAAATCAGTCTTAACGACGACTTTTTGGTTTTTGGTTTTAAAGGACATTAATGGCGCCTAGTAGAGTCCATAAAACTACTTTGAAGCGTAATCAAAGTGTCACAAACCGAGTTTTCTTTCCCAAGTTACATTAAATGGCCAATGCGAGCGAGGAAGCTTAAGGATGGATACACACTCTTATGCCGAGGGTCTTATCCGGCTTACCCTGAACGATCCCAGATAGTATGCTTATGATTTTATATATTTAATTTCAGAATTTAATTTCAGAAATCCTCTTATCCGAGGCTCTAAAAACACGTCGGATAATGAGAAAATCCGCTTGAAAACGATGTGATGTTAGGCAGGAAGGAGATTAGTCGATGGATACAACACAAATATTGTCCACAGAGTAAGCTTTTCGAATACAATTTTGGAACAATTTGATTCATACAAGAGTAGCATGTATGTTCCTGACCAGTTCAAGCAAATGGACAGTTCTAAGAGAAGTTTTTACTGACTGCCTGGTGTCTGTTATATGAGGTCCAAGTCAGCCCAGCATTGGAGCGCAATACTAAGAAGATGGAGACGGTGGTCTGCCCATTGCACATTCCACAAAACGTACCTGCCACGTTCCTAGGAATTTTATCCAAAGATATCGAATTTGTTACGAATTCGATGCTCGCAGGTGTTCCCTTTGTGGACAACTCCAGCTCCTTTGATCATTGATATCCCGATTGTGATTACGAGTTCTTTGGTGTCCACCTTCATAGAGCGTGGTGTTGTTCATATTTTCACCATCGAGGCGACATAAATTCCCATATCCGCCCCCGTAGCGTAACTTAAAACTCTCCTGTCCAGATAAAGTTCCTCCGCAATACATTATTGGTCATTGCCATTGGAGCCAGTCTCTTCTTGTCTCTTCTTGTCTCACCCACCTCTCTCCCTTTCTCTCTGCAGACACCCAATATTCCAAGCGTTGCCATCCTACACCTTGTCACGGCTAGATCAAGTTGCCACGACCCAAATCTCCAAGCGAATGACAACGTCGCCCTTGCCCTTGTTTTTCCGCAATTTATAGCGACCAAATGAATTCATGGGACTCGGTGTCATCTAGTCACCAAAAGGACCGCAGGGACCTACTTAACGTCAACAAAAAAAAAAAACAAAAACATCTTTCCACCAAAAAAACGCGTAAGGTACTCAATTTTAATTTATTGTCAACAAACCTGACGAGGGGATGATAGGAGAGAGAGAAAAAAAAAAAGAAAACACACCGAAACCCAAGCAGTTACTTGAACCAATTAATAATCCCACCATGAATGCGAAGCCGTCCGTAACGTGCGCCATTAGCGTGATGGCGACTTCCTTTGCCGGGCAGTTCCTGTCTGCGTTGGCGATGACAAAAAACACAAACACTAAATTATAACACATAATTAATTGCTACCTTCTGCAGGCCCCCCCTCCACCACCACCAGTGAAGGGTTGTTTCAAATTTAATTAAATCCAAACACGAACCACCAGCGGTCTGTGCCGAAATTCTTTTGTGTTCACGACCGCACACACACACACACACACGCACGCATATGCGGGCTGCGAGTTCAGTTCGGGCACGAATGTGTTGCACTGAGCAGAGGTGTAGTGGGAGCGATTGAGATGTGGGAGCAAGGCAAAGCAAATAGGAGGCAATCAATTTAATTTCATTGTTCGAGTGCAAGGACCCATATGGGGGCTGATAGAACTCCGATAGGAGTTCACGAACTGCTTTGCGGCAAATGCAGGCGACTGCTGAAGGCGGCTTCTGACTTGCGAGGTTGCCGGTGTCAGTCTGTCAGTCTTTAAAAGCGAATAAGTGTTCGGCTGGAGAGGTGTGGCGTGGGATCAATTCAGTCTGCATTCAAAGTGTCATGTCTTCTCTGGGACGACCAGACCGTGGGAGTGGTGGGGAAGAGGTGTGAATTACATTTTCGACTAATTTTAGAGTAGCCGACACAGGCGAGGGTGTCTGTTTCGCATTTAGACAGAGCTTGAGAGGAGAGGCGAAAATGTTACGTATTCGCCAGAGTTGACCTTGCCGTCAGGCTGAACTTAAGAGGAGACGGCCTATGTTCGCGAAAATGTTACGTATCCGTCAGAGTTTGCCTTGCCTTCGGGCAGAGCTTAAGCGGAAACAGGATCTGTTCGCGAAAATGTTACGTATTCGCCAGAGTTTGCCTTTCCGTCAGGCTGAACTTAAGAGGAGATGGCCTATTTTCGCGAAAATGTTACGTATTCGCCAGAGTTTGGCTTGCCTTCGGCCCAAACTTAAGAGGAGATGGCCTCTGTTGGCGAAAATGTTACGTATCCGCCTGAGTACGCATTGCCGTCGGTCTGAACTTAAGAGGAGACGGCCTATTTTCGCGAAAATGTTACGTATTCGCCAGGGTTTGGCTTGCCTTCGGCCCAAACTTAAGAGGAGATGGCCTCTGTTCACGAAAATGATACGTGTTCGCCAAAGTTCCCCAAAAAGTCACATGATCAGTGCAACAAGACAAAGCGTCGCCTTAAACCCAGCCACCTCAGCGAACACCCCCTTTTCTTGAGAAGGCATGTTGATTATTTGCTTGTTTCCTTCATAAGGACAACGATCTCCACGTAAGGAGACCACCTCGCACCAAGTCACCTGCACTGTCAATGCCCCGGCAAGCCAATGAACTGAGGCACACACATTACAGCCGCCACCCCGAACGCCCACTTTAATGTCGTGTTTGTTCGCTCAATTAAACTGAAAGACCTTTCAACCCTCTGCCACAATCCACAGTCCCCAGCCAGACGGCGCAGCTCGTGCACTTCACGTTGTTTGCCCTCGATGTTTGTGTGCACCCTTAATCAAGTTAACCGTTGGGGAATGTTTATGCTCCGCACACAGGCAGGCGCACACTGAATGGCGGACAAGACCGAGGCATGGATCAACCTAATATCTTGAGAAAATCCCTCGTTTCACCTCCCACCGCCCACCCATCGCTTCCGTATCCAAACATTTATCTATGCAGTATTAAAATAAAATTCCCAACCACTTTGCCTGCAGCCAGGAAGCCGAAGTAGTCGTCCAATTTCGAAGTTGCGTAAGTTGCTTCAAACTGGGCGCTTCGTGCACAAAGTAAACAGAGATGGCATGATTCTGGTATTCATAGTGTTGTATCCGCATCCGAGTTGTTCCTCATCTATGACAACAATGTCGGACTGCATGTATTATTCAACAGTCAACTGATTTGCAAAGACGTCGAAAGTGGGTCCTTTCACAGTGATGCCGGCTTACAATGTGTGTTGGTGTGTACCACCTTTCACTGTCGGTTGGATAGATGCCAGGGAACAGGCAACAGCGCTTAATATCCGGCAGACATTGTTTTCTTAGCAGAAATGTGAAAGCGCCATTGATATCCGATGTTAATGCGATACAATGATGGTGGTTTAATGTTTTGCGATGAGCTCGGTGAATAAGGAGGTGTTTTGTTGTCGAACGAGGACATTTGGCATTGTAATGGATTCATTGTCATCTTGACATTGGTTTGGGATAATTGAGAAAGATGAGATAATAGAAATGAGCGACTATTGGAAAGGTTGATAGAGTGGATTGTGTAGATGTAGGACAGTGTAGGGGCTTCCCAAATACCACCGGATAATGAATAAGATTACGAAAAGTGATCACATCAACACTTCGGATAGAGCCGGATAATAATAACCACTTATAAGAGAGTTGCTGTATGAATTGGTTTGTAGTTTATGAATATAGTCATACTCAACGTTGTTCTAAAAATTTGATAAATTACAAGTTATCGATAGATTCAAAATATCCAAGAATTTTAATTTTATCCGGAAATGACAAAATTGTTAAAAAAGGAGAAATAAGCATTTTTTCTGCTTTCTTAAAAAATTAAAGGAATCGGATACAAATTCAATCACCCGGATAGGTCTGCAAAGCCAGCGATTCAAACCAAGACCACGGTAAACTTGTTCGGATAAACATTAAATGCTCGACGGATAAATGAGAAAATTGCACTCCACTTGGGTTTACGAACATAAGTAAGTGATGACAAAACTCGTTCTAAATCTTCATTAAGAGTAACGACCCAAAGTCCAACTAAACCCAGAGCGAGAGAGAGAGAGAGTGGACATATTTTCACATAAATTGACCATTTGCTTAATGCATTCCCCGCCCCATGGCGAGCACGCTACAAAACCCCAAGAGACGATGCGATCCACCACCTCTCCCAGCAAACCGCCAGCCCTTGGTATCGTCCAGTTGGTTGTCATCCAGGCCACAGTTGAAAACTGTTTGAGACTCGATTCTATTTTAATTAAAAACACGCGAACTTTTCCACACATGAAACCAGAGCGTAGCTCCCCTGCCCACAGTGCTGGTGCGGCTAAAGTGGTTACGCCGTGAATAAATATTTAATTGCGACAAGTCCACTAGTTCAGTCGAAATTATCCTGGCTCATTCCATTCGCCTGAATGAATGAAATTCAGTTATGTTGGCTGTGTGCAATAAAGTGTGACAGGTGGCATACCAGTTCACTGCAATGGGAGTGTTTAATTATTTGAGATTATCTTACCCGGCGAGACTCAATCGAGGTGCTACTGCCTGTTGTCTGTGCCCGCTCGCCCTCGCCAATCCCGCAAACAGGGACGACACCCCAGCCGAGATAATTAATCGCATGTGCAGGGGTTATGAGTGATGGCACGGATATGTGGTAATTTATTCACGACAGACATGAATTGAAGCCGAGCAGAGGTCACTGGTTTGTGAAATTGAATTGGACTTTGGAATGACTTCTGGCATGTGCGTCTAGACATTAAGATTAACGGCCTACATGGAGGGTGAAAATGTGGCGAGGATTACAGTCAAGTCTGAATTTATCCGAATTAGTTGACCGGTTTATTGAATGACATTCAGTTTTAGTTGGCATTTGAGTTGATATTCGGCCGCTTTAAGCACCGATGTGTGCAAGAAATGATAGGCGAGACACAACATGCTATCCGGATAATGAAATATTTTTATCCAAGTTTGAAGTCCACATATCCAACGATTATCCACGGCGATTATGAATGTCAGAATCTAAGGCGAAATGATATTGATCCTATTCCACCGACTAAAATGAGGAATGATAAGAAAACACAATATGTTATCCGAACACAAAAAAAATTATCCTAGAAGGAATTTGATCATACAAGAAAATTCTCCATTCACACATTATATTCTCGAACCTATTTTATCAATAGGAATAACCAAGTCACAATAGAAATATTATCCAGATATAATAAACAATGTTATCCGAGTAGGAACACTTATCCAAAGAAGTATGCAAGAATGCAATAGTTTAAAATTTACAGAAATAATTCGAATTTCACCTCCATGATGAGTTTCAATAATATCCCATGATTATCCGAGGTCATTCACACGTCCATAGCCCTTCCCCACATATCCTATATCTGTATCCACAACATAAGTACATCATTAAAGTCGACCTTAATAAGGGCAAACAAAGTTATTTCAGTGAAAAGTTCCCACCCACATACCATTTATCCGGATACATCCCACAGGCGCCAAACTTTTCGATACGCCATCTAACTGACCATTAAGCATTTATGAGAGTCCTTACTTAGTTATTAGTTGCAAATTAATCTCCCCCATTCAACGGGAAACATTAATCAACACATAATTGAAGTGAGAGAGTCCTTAAAGCAACTCGTTCATAAATTGCTCAAACAAAACTTCCCATTATCCGTCATCCGAGGGATATTTATATGGAATAATAATAAAGTTACCACCTTTTGTCACTTTAATTAATGATTGATTCACCCTCGCATACGCACTCCGCTGACTGATGTGGTAAATGTGTGTGTATCCGTCCCATTAAGAGGCGTCTGATGAGTTGCTCTCTTCACTTCGCTCTCATAAATGTTTAATTAAAATCGTTTTAAAGCAACATTAAAGGCAACCACCGGGGCTCAATGGAGTTCCATCAATCAGTGCGCCGCCCACACCTATGCTGTGCGTTACCTAACTTAACCTCGCCACCGGCACTTTGAAACTACGACGTTGTTTCGAAACGCACCCGCCAAAGATGAATAGGCGGCAGTGATTACATTTATTAATTTATTCACGAACTACTTCCACGTCTAGGCGTGCTTGGCAATTGATTATTGATGCCATGAATTTGCAAAGACTGATTTCCATTTGATATTGCCTGCCTCCCTTCGGGGCTTGAAGTGCACTTGCTCGGTGTGTAGGTGGTTGTTGGACGTTCTGTGACGAATAAACAATATTGGCAAATTGCTTTTCGGTATTTGTGCTCATTCAGTGGTGATGTGATGAACAAACAATTATCCAGAATGTTATCCATGTGGACTGGTGTTGGTTAAGAATATGCAAAATATCTCTAGAATTCATTCTGTTTATTTCTGATATTTGAATGGGAGGAAATATTCAATTATTCCGGCTTGCTGTTTAATGAACTTGACTTCATAACACATTCAATGTTATCCGAGGCATTTCCACAGCAGTTGTGTGTTCTTTTGAAAGGAACGCTTTTAAGGAAATTACCTCACCATCTGAAACTGTCTTATTCTGTTTAGAAACCTTGAGCTTTCCTCGATTATCTGGGCTCGGATAAGAAAAACCCCTAATTCCGGATAATCATTTTTAACACGGACAATTCAATAAAACTAACTTTTAAAACACAATTTAATCCACTCAGATACGCTCATTAATTGGACGCAAAAAAAATTCTTCCAATTTCCGAAGAGTATGCAAACTATCCATCCTCCTTCGGTTTAATTTATGCAAAATGCAAAGAAATGTGCGAAAATAATCAAGCAACTGCTTCAATGGGAATAATCAGGCTTCATTCGGGAAACCAAATGACAAGGAAAAAAATCATTTATAACTTCCCGGAAATACAGCGATTGTTGGAAATTTTAAAAGGCAAACTTGACACAACTTCGCGCAGTCCCGAGAGGCCGGGGGTGGATTGAAATTATCCGCCCTTTGGGGGTGCTGCTTCGCAACGCTCTTAACGAATCATTCATGAGTTAATTTCAATTATTCTGAATATTTCATTGGCCTACTTGAACTAAGTTTCTCGCTCGAGTGGTTTGTTCGACTACAAGCTCATTTGAATATTTGAGGAGACATTGTTGGGAGGGAAAAGTTTCAATGAGGCCCCCGCCGATGTCCGCTGGCAGAGGGTAACCGCATGTAGCCGATCGCGGAACCGCATCGCAGTTGATGACACCATCCTTCACACAATGAAACACCAGCCGAAGGGAGATTTGGCGTCACTTTATTACTTAAGCCTAGCACGTCTTCGAAATGGTTGCATTGATCTCATACGAGCACAGTCGTTCGAACTTGTTGTTCGGCAGCATCGACAGCACGTTCCCGAAGAGCGTGTACAACGAGTTGGGCGAGTAGATGAACTTCAATGCGTTGGAATCGGGCGGCACCAGCACATTATGGACCACATAACGGCCCACCGGCATCGGACAGCTCAGCGATAGGTTACCCTTGTCAGCTTGAAGGAAAACAGCGGCCACATCGCGAAAAACCCGCACACGCTTGACAAACTTCCAAAAGTCGCACACCTTAATTGTCCCATTGTAGTGCACCTTCTCGTGAATGTGCGGAGTGCGTTGGATCAGTCGCAGATGCCACATTGGCATCGGAATCTCCTTGGTGACGGTGGTCAACGAGGATATCGTGTTGTTGTTGTGGATGTTCATTGTGAGATGGTAGAACTGCGTATCCGTCGATTTGTAGCTGAGCAGGTTCATTTTGTAGCAATACTGTGGGCAGATGGCGTCATAATTAGCCAAGCTAATTAGAGATGCAACTGCACGCACTTACCTGCACCGTCAGATGGATGAGGAGGAGATTAAGAAGAGCCAACCTCAGCACGACGAGTTGGCTGGACATAATTGACTCACTGGCTTCGGTTGGTGTTGACGATACGATTGATGTCACTGACTCTGCGTGTGGCACGGGGGGATATTGCCCACACTACGGCCATGATGGGGAAATGGAATTTCGAATGGATAACGGAGCCGCAATCAGTGACACTAACGAGGTTATAATTTACGTATGAAATTTCGGCCTCAGATAGACAAACAAGCTTCTGCTCTGCCATTGAGGGTGGGGATAATTGCTTCTGTAATTATTCACGATTAACTGCTGGGATAAGACAAGTGGTTATCAAGGCCTGAAATCGACGTGGTCGAATGTGAAACAAGGGAAATTATGTAGGAATTCGAGAAAGGGGCGGCGGCGGTGGTGTTGTAGATGAGATGTAGTTGATGTGGATCAACTTGAAATTTTGTTAACAAGCCATTGTCTGGCGGGAGGCATTTTAGGAGCATCTCATCTCAACTTGCAAACAACTGAATAATGAATAATGAAATGTGGACACATGTCGCACTGAAACGAAGTGAGTTGTCGTTCTAAAGCACAAGCGAATGTGACCCGTAAAGTTACTGATCGTCTCATTAGGCCACATACGAAGAGGTACACCCCAGGGAGGAGCTCTTTCCCCTTTTCTCTGGAATCTGGCACTGAATAAACTGCTACCACTACTGGAGAAGGAGGGCTGCAAAACTATTGCCTATGCGGACGAGGTTGCCGCAGCCTCTTCAGAAAAATACCCCCAGATCGTGAGAGATCTAATGCAACATGGTCTAAATTTACTTAACAACTGGGTGACTTATAGTGCTCTGGGTGTTAACGCTCAAAAGACGCTCGAAAATATAAAAATCCTCCTATCGGCTCCAAAATACGTTGTCCCTATATTGAACAGTAGACTAAACTGAAAGCTCAACACAGAAGAAAGATCAAGGAAGGCCATAACGGCCTTATACATGAGCAAGAAAGCCATTGGTCACAACTGGGATATCCAACCTTACATGACACATGTGTCACAAGACCCATCCTCTTATACGGCGTATTAGTGTGGTACCCCATACTCATCGTCGGTACTCTTCTGAATCTTACCCCTCTTGATATCTTTCGTAAGCAAACAGCAACCAACTGTGCGGTTCGTCTAAAGGCAACTTCAATTCACCTGGACTACGTCTCAACACGACACTTCCCAGAAAACGACTTCGAAAACCTGATTCCGGACGGATATCTGTGGTATGGCGTCACCATTCCCTTTGGTAAAGTCATTCACTTTTACACAGATGATGATGGAGTAGGAAGCGGAGGGTCTACACCTGAACAAATCAGTGCGTCTACCCAATCACTTCAGCGTCTTCCAAGCTGAAGTAATGGCGATTAGTGAAGCCCTATCCTGACGAAGATGAGACGTGATATCCTCCCGCGATGTCTGCATTTTCACACATAGACAAGCAGCAATTAAATCCCTGGCATCGTTTTCTATAAACTCTAAATTAATAATCGACTGCCGCGCATCTCTTAACGAGATATCCGAATTGTTCAACATTCGCCTGTGCTGGGTGCCAGGCCATAGAGACATACCGGGACGGAACTGCAAAGATGATGGACTGGCTAAACGCGCCACTAGGCTAGTTCATCTAGTAACATAGGTACCCCTATTACTACCTTCAAGCTACAGCTTCACAATCTCTACGCAAAGAAGGTCAACGCTAGATGGTCGACTGGTAGTACCTGTCGAATCTCAAAACAAATCTGGCCCAATCTCGATCCTAAAAGATCAAGTGATCTTAGCTCCCTAAAGAGATCCAAAATTGGCACTTCAGTGGGAATAACACTGCCTACTAGGTCTTCAAGCTAAAATATTAGGCTTACTGTCCAATGACTTCTGCAGAAGCTGACTAGACGAAGAAGAGGAGGAAAACACTCACCACCTCCTTCGCAACTGTCCTGATCTTGCCTCAATCAGGAAATCCACGACAGTCTAAACGAGCTCAGCAAAATACCAGTCGTACTAGTCAAATTTGCTGAGAGTACCAAATGGCTGTCATAAACCCTCTTCATCTTTCCTTCTATCTGTCTGAACACCCGCGTGGCGATACAATGGGCCTACCCTGGCCTAAGTGCATTAATGCCACTTCCTATCTACCTACATAGGCCACAAATGCTGATGTTTCAATAAGAGAATCGCCCAGGAGACGTTTTCCGGAGAACTCAACCGCTGTGGCAGTTGGAAGATGAAATAGGAAAAAGCTAAAAATTGCTTTACTAACCATTGTCGATTTTTTTAGATGAAAGTTTCGTGCCCTCTCCTTCGTCCATCTGTTAAAATTCTCAGAGGATCCTCCAGAGACAGGTGTTCAGACTTCCAGTACGATTATGCTGGTTGAGAAATTCTTCTCGAAGGTATCATGAGCTCGGTGTCTTCTGGTTTGGATCCGAAACTGCTAAGGATAGTAGAGTGTCCGGAGCGGGGACTTGAAGATTCACATTATGAGAGTCTAATGCGAAGTCCGAAGATATGAGCACTGAAGACTCACTTCGGAGCTTAAGTTGGAATTTATACTGGGTTGCCTTCCCTCTGCCTGAACAATTTAGAAAGCTCTCATGGGAAAGCACAGAACGCGAAAGATGTAAAGCCTGTTTTGGTATTTTCATGGTACTCGTTTTTCCTCTCAAAACGAGTCAGACACGTCTCAATCGTGAAAAATCAAAGAAACTGTCTCTAAAACGGTCAGTAAGTTGGATTTAAGCCACAAGACTGCTATAAACGAGGCTACACATTTACTCCCCACTCTACGAACGTATCAAATTATTAACTTCTTTCCTTTTGCATTCGAATCGGTCGTGCGGACTCGGAGTATCACTTAGACGGCAAGTTCTATCATGCCAGCGGACACGGCTTCAAATCACAGCCATGTGCCCATCATGTTGACAAATTAGCAAGAAAACCTGTTGAACTCGTCTTCGGATGCAATTAGCAAACAAAATCACCCACAATGCAAGAGCGCCTGTTCAAGAAACTCCTCCCTGGGCGGGCAACAACAAAAACACGACTGATTCAGATTCGTTGGAAATGTACTTCACCACCGAGAGCTCCTCTCCATTGTTGTGCAAACAGAGTGCTCACACAAATAAACAAATTATTTTACCAGGAATCCCCGACGACAGT